>CM029786.1:14583347-15901674 GCA_017562165.1 Ectropis grisescens
ACTGTTAGTTTTAAGTAACTACAAACGAATACAGGAAAACATACAAATAGGTACTTATACAAAACACTTAAATATACAAATAACGTCGCCAGCATGCTGGGCACGCTTCCGACTGGCTTTTACATCTTGATTGTCTGTAGATCTTCACTGGTCTATGGATGGTTCAGATGTGCTTAGTGTCGGTACTCGTAGTTAGCAAAGAGAATGTAATATACTAGTTAGTTAGTATGTAGAGTAGCGTAGCGTTCATCTTTTTTATATATTTTCATAGAATATTTACAAATCTACACAGAGACAAGGACAAGGAGACAGTATATAGCGAACATGTGTATCTAGAAGGGAGAGGAGCTATTTGAAGGAATAGGACGGGGAATATTTGGAGGGATGGTATCATACAATTAGGATTGTCATTATAATTTACTTAAATATATGGTCAACTTTTCTTTCGTCTAATCTACATTCAAAATTGATTCCTAATACTAAGTTTGGTCAGAAAGCCAGGGTATTTGGGCCAGCCAGGTATGATTTAGCGGGATCCCGCATAATCTTGTTAGAAGTGGTTAATATTACAGAAAATTACATATAACGTAATATTATCTAGTTTTCCTTTCTCCAGTTTAGGTACTTATATTTCATTTCTGAGACCAATATTTATGGAGCATAAACTTTAAGATGGTGCATAGATCATTAACATATCTTTGAAAGTAAGCAAGGGAGCCTGATTGGACTGCCGTTTTAGTACAGGGGTCAGCATGCTCATTACCTAGGATACCTGAGTGCCCAGGAGTCCATGCCAGGACTACATCAATGTTGTACTTGAGGCACTGTAGCAGAGCTTCTTTTATTTGTTGGATTTTAGCGAACCTGGTTTTTGAAAGTGAAAGGGGTTGGAAAGTATTTATTTTCACATAGATTCGTTCACCGAACACCCAGACACATGCAATATTTGTATTCATCACACTATTACTGAATAAAAATCTTATTGACACAGTTCATCCATTTTTTCACCAGTTTTCTTCTATCACTAGGTTTACCCATTTCCCATTCAATCTGATTTTGTCTATTTTGTTAAATGGTTGTCATCTATTCCTATGACATGGCTGAACAATGTGTGAAATCATATGTAAAAATTTCCCAGATTCCTACAATATGCGGCGGCTACGTGGCGCTGGTGGCGTTCTATCGGTGATGTTGGCGCTGGAGATTTTTGCGTCAGTGTCCGCCCTGCCCGACCTGCGCTCACTAGAGACAAGACGTGTGCCCTCCCCAGTCACAGCTATCAAATTAAACAAGACCCTTATCGACTTAAAACTCTCTGGGAATACAATAAAAGCGCTGACTGAAACTCTTCCTACAGAAGTCGATAAGGACGTGGAAGTTAAGTCTTCGAACGATCTGGCGAAGGAAACGATTTTTATTGTAAACTTGACACAAGAGATGAAATACGGTTGGATGGACGAATGGAAGGAGCGTCAAATCGCGCCGTTGCAGCGATGCGACAGTTTGATCGTATTTCAAATTTCAATTCCAAAAGTGGAAGAGCTCCCAGCCCGCTGGGTGGCTGCGTGCCCGCGTTTGGAGCACCTGATAGTGTGGCATGCAAAAAGCCTAAAAAATCTGCCAGCGAACCTCCTAGAAGGAGCGACCACACTGGAATCTCTCGATTTCAGTAATTCGATTATAGAGTCTCTGCCGGATGGATTTCTAGGCGGCGCAACGAATCTTCGCTATTTATTTTTAAATCATAACCGTTTGATGACGCTTACGAGGTAAACAAAAAACACTTTACATTTTTCTAAGCTTAGTATTTTTAGTTGTGGCCTTTAGTATAAAGAAACCGTATTTCTTGGACATACCAGTTATCTCGTACCTGTCTTAAATTTTAGCTTTAAGCTAAAAACTCACGGCGCGTTTTTTTACCATGCCTGCCGCGATGTAGGAGCTGCTTTTATTTCAAAACTCAAAAGACCGTTTATTTACGCGGTTTCGCAGCCGCCGCGGTTGAGATTATATCCTGCAAACGTGGCGTGAGCTGATTGCAAGACGGGCGATTAATGGATGATCAATTGGGGTGATGACTGGGCCAAAATTGTGCCGTTTTAGTCCGTCATGTTGATTATGGAAATATTATAGGACACGTATTTTTGTTTAAGCAAATTATTAAAAGTCCACAAAGATATAGATAGATCATCAAACTTTTGGAGTAGGGATTGGAATATCACGTCTACATAAAAATCGTATATAGACGAGACGTGTTTAAAAAACTTCTAAGCACTATATTTTCGTCATTTTTTGTTTGTGAAGCAAAAGAAAAAAGACGTGTACAATATTTTTTTAAGTCTAACTAACGGACTAAATTGTTTAGTCTCCATGCTTATTGATGTCTAACCAACGCTAATCGGGCGCACCTGCCGAGTCTGCGGGCGACCGTGGCTCGCCCTTCTACCGCCTAACTAAATCGGATATGGCTTTGCTATTGCTGTCTCTATCATTGCAAGAGAAAAGAAAAGAGAGAGCAACTGCTCTCAAATTTGAAAGCTAAGACAGTTTTAGTTAGGCGGTATACTCTCCGAGCTATTCTAATAGTTGCCCGCCGGTGCAGCTCCCGCTAAAGAGAGGGTCTGCGGCTACGATCAGCTGGCGGGCGAGCTCGCCATGTTTGACGATACCTGCTAATTATACCGAACCAACTGCGAGATAGGCGCTCGTAAGTTCCGCGTCTATAATTGTTTAGTATCTGGTTGACTGGGCTTTGCTGAGTTTTTCATTGCCCTTTCCTAGGCTTCTTTTTTATTATTATTAATTTTAGCCTCTCCATAGACTCCGGGGTCCGTGACCTTTGTCATTACAATTACATTTTTTTTACATATTTCTTAGATTAGGAGAAGAAGGGGGAAACAGGGGGTGCTGTGAACATTTTGAACCTAAGCCTAGTAGGTACTAGTCAGTCAGATTTCGTCTGTTGAGCCGATCACTACCGGTTGGGATTCCAATAGTAATCGACTCGACATCGTCTTTTGCCTAAGCCGCCTCCTCCCGGCCCAGAGCCTACACCACGGCCGAATTTCTGTCCTTGATGGCCATCTGTAAGTTGAATTCTCGGAAGGTCTTCGGTGATGCAGCTAACGATCGCCGTACAAACCAACCGTTAGCGTCATCTAGGTCTATCATCTCTTTTCTAGGCTCCTTCCCTCCACTTGAATCCACAGCTACTGGGCCGGATTTGGAAGTTTGTAGGCCTCGGAGCAACAATAGAGTGGAGGTACCCTGGCTTCAAATTATTTTCCAAATAAAGTGGAATATTTTTTTCAGTCGAATTTTTCAATAAATAATAATTTAGTGTGCATTTTTTTACTGTTAATTTTTAAGATCAGATTTTTAATTTACACACGAACAAAGTGTCTTCGCCTTAACAGAGACAATAAGAAAAGTGCTTATGGACACAATCTTACACTTAATATTATTTAGTAGCAAACTAAGTCATAAGAAAATTATTCATTAGCCTTGACTTTCCAAATTAGGCTAGATTGTAATAAACATAACAGTCATCAAGTTGGATGGTGAATAATTAGTATTTATAAAAACGGGAGGACGGGAGCCGCAAAAAAACGCGCGCGCTGCGGGCGTAAAATGCGTCGTGAGTTGTGTTATAATTTTTTACACATATTTAACTGCATCCTTCAGAAGCTGCGAACTCACAACCGCGGCGGTCGCGGGTGAAAATCGCTCCGTGAGTTCCTAGACTTAGCCGCTGGGGCTCTGAGGGCGCAATTACCATAACAAATGCAATACTATTCATATTTACTGTTCCAGTGCAAGTTTGATGGGTCCCGCGCTGGAGAAGTTATCCCTGTATGACAACCAACTGACAAATGAAGCAATGCAATCCCTAGCATCACTGGCCACTCTCAAGTCACTCGATATCGGCAACAACTCGTTGTCAAATCTTTGTGAGAGAAGCGGTGAGCAATTTTTTTGAAGTGTAATCTTTTTTTGCCGCGGCTCAAACAGATTTTTCGTGAGCTGTACATTGAATTCTAGTGTCACGCTCGGGTATGATAAGAAATCTTCGGGTAAACTCGGGACCATGACCATTGGTTATCTAGTATTGCGTTAGCATCTCTAGATGGCTATGCTCATGGTCACGCCCTCCGGTTTCACCCGCGTAGTTTCCAAAGTAAGCTATCAAATTCTGAGTTATAAGTTTTCACTTCTATCGGCACTTCCTATGACTGTCAATTTTTTTAACAGTTGGCTGTCATAGGATAGTGATGTGAAAACTTATACCTGACAATTTAATAGCTCACTTTGGAAACTACGCAGGTGAAACCGGAGGGCGGCGGCCATCTTAAAATGCGTTAGTTTTCCGACTAACACAGTGACATGAAAATTGTATAAGTAAGCTGTATCTATGTGTTCAGTACCTAGTTAATGATGACCAAGGTTTGTTTGTGACGTTGATGTGTAATCTTTTTTTACAGGCTATTCAATGTTCAAGAATTTAACAGAACTACGTGAATTAGTTGTCGCTGGCTCGAATGTAACACATTTATGTCGCGACTGGAGCGAAATGAAGTTCCTGAACCATTTAGACTTCAGTGAGACGCAAATCACGGAATTAGATGTAAGTATAGATGAAACGAATGCTTACGTCACGTAAATGACGGTAAATGTGTATGTGGACAATGAGGGGGTTTCAGAATGACATATGTGAGTGACAGATGCATGAAAAATTGATAACAAAAATAAACATTAACACCGGCTGTGGAGCTATTAAAAAATGAAAATGAAACAATGTTATTACAAAAAAACAGTACTAAAACACAAGAAATAGTCCGTGCGACATTTTTTTTATACATCGAACACATGTTGTATGGGTTTGCAGCATTGGGCCCACACTCCACAGGAATCCAGATACTTTCTTTTAGAAAGCATGACTGCCCTAGTGGCTTAGTTGGTAGTAGCTCTGCCTGCGAAGCTGAGGGTCGTGGGTTCGATCCCCACCCAGTGCAAATATTTGTGTGATGAATTCAAATGTTTGCACTGTGTCTGGGTGTTTCTATGTATAATAAGTATGTATTTAAAACTATATAAGTATTATATCAGCTATCTGGCTGCCATCACACAAGCTTTGCTTAGTTTGGGGTCAGATAGTGTTGTGTGTGAATTGTCCACCGATATTTATTATTATTTATTATTATTATTATTCACGTATATCTTTATTTCCTTAAGACTAAGTTTTTACAACTTTATATAAAATAACATAAAAACATTATAAAAACCTAAACCTAGTTTGCCGCCAGCAGCGGGGCAGGGCCCAGGCTACCGGTGGTTAGGGCTGCAGACTGAGGAACCTCCTGACGATGCGCGCCGTGTCGAGGATGACCGCCTTATTATTATTATTATTATTAAAAACAAATGTATAATAGTGAGAACGAGACGAAACGAGAAAACGCGCGTGATCGCTGCCTTTTTGGCACTCTGAAAAAGACCGCCGGACGCGGCCGAAATTCGAGTCGGACTGGATACGCAGCGTGAGTTACCCGTGACCATGTGTTTTCATACGTCCATTCCCGTGACGTAATTATAAATGTTTGTTTTCAATATGCCATGCTTTGTAAAAGAAAGCAACTGGATTCCAGTGGAGTGTGGGTTTTGTGGTGCAAAACCCATACAACATGTAGGTATTCGTTCCGTAAAAAAAATGTCGCATGGATTGTTTCTTGTGTTTTTTTTACGAATAGTATTTTTGTAAACATCATCTTAAAAAAAACGCTATAATTTTTACTATATACCGACTATATACCTCGTTCCAGTGACTTAATTAAATGTGTGTAACAACAACGTCACAAACTATTGAAAAAGATTTTGTAAGATACATATTTCATTGTTATTTTTTGTGTTTTTCCATTTATTTGAGATTTTCTTATTTTCACTTGTTCTGTTTTGTAATTAGGTACTTTAAGTAATAAGTTTGATTTTGTTATGTAATGTTGGCTTCTAATAGTATTATTTACCTATTTGTGAATTAATTATACGTTTGTTTTTTCTGTAAATGTTCTACATGTAAAGTTAAGGTGCTGACAATAACAAAATTAAATTGACGAATGCAAAATTAAGCCACGCCCCTTTACAACTCCGATATGACAGCGCCACATGAAGCTGTGTCCACTCGGCGAAATTATTTGTATTGATGGAAGCAAAAGCTTTCCAAGGAAGATGAATCTATACAAATTAAGTAATCCATTTCTTGAAAATTAGTTTGTACGAATTTTGAAAAAAATGACATCTGTCACTGTTTGACACCTATACTTAAGATAAATAATGGAAGACGCTGCCTTATGCACCACAGTATTTATACTAATGCAGAAGGTAGAGCCGAACAATTTTTTCTTTAACTCAATACCGATTCAATAAATTATCTTTAACTTTATCGCGTAAGTTTCCATACTAATAAAACAATTCCCTGAAATATTGAGTTACTCTTTATGATTACAGTTCGCCGAAGTCTATCTGTCCAGAGATCCCACGGTCACAAGAATTACATATTTTTTCTACGACGTTAATCTTGAAAAACTACGTTTCACCAAGGACGAGTACGAACTCGCGGTTAGAATGCCGCCTACAACACAATTGTTATTCGTGACAGACTTTCAATCGACAGATAATAGTTGCAGAATGATTAATCCTTTAGAAAGACGACGATACAAGAGTTTGAGGTGGATTCCATACTTGTACGAGTACTGTATAGCATTAGACATTGTAGAAACATAATAAAAGTCTTATTCACACGGCTCATTTCAATGAAACAATAGAGGTGTCTAAAAAAATATTCAAACTTAACAGATGACACCACTTGGACTTATTTTGCCTTAATAAAAAGTTAGAATGAGCCCTATATAGAAGAAAAATAAATAATTCCAATATGTATTTATTGTTATTGTATATACTCAGTATTTTTAAGTTCCAAATAAATACATTTGATTTGATTTTCTCTAATTCATTAATTTTATTTCAAACCACTTACTGTAGGTACTTTAATATAAATAGTTTCTAGGCCGACATAGTTTTAGAATGTAGGTAATAAAGTTATATTTCTGTATACTGTGTATACCTACTCTAATGTAATAATATGTGTTTATCCGCTTGATACACCGTTGTGTAATTAATATAGTGTCCAAAAACTTGGTTGATGACGACAACAACCAAACTTAAAGTTGCTTGGTTGCTGGTTTTTTGGCGAGAAATTTTTTTTTTCGTGTTGTTATTTGGGAAGGTATACCGATAAATTTGTGTTTAATGGCGTCTACTTGAACCGGTCTTTATTTTGATATAACCCACATTAAAATTAGCGTAAATTCATTTACACAGAAACATCGTAAAATTAAAAAAAAAAATTTTGGCGGGAAAATGGTCCCGAAGTATTGAAAAAAAAAAAGATTTGTGCAATCGAATGCAGTTTTTTTGGTGTTTCGAGTTTGTTATTTCGTATACAACACATTTAACCCATAAAAGCACTGTCTCGCTGATAAAATTTAATGTAACCGCGAATTTTTTTACTCAAGTGTCAAAAATGATAGTTTACATTTTAATTATAAATCAACGATTCCGCTAGGAGCGTCTTGAAACGCTTTTGAGAGTAAAAGGGCCAAAAAATGTGTTTACACAATTTCGTGTTCATAAGATCGAATTTCACAACTTTTGTGAAATCCACAGAAACTCAAGATAACTGTAAGCAAAATTTAGTTTTTGACGTGACAACGTCTAATAAATCGATGAACGCCGACTCCATGCACGAAAAAGTGTCCCGTTACGCTCATTGTCCCGTTACGCTCATTGTAAGCTTAGGCCGCATCTATCAATGTTTTGTTATGACGTTGTCACGTTCAATTCAATTCAATTCAATTTATTTCTTCGAACCATTATTTTACAAAGAAAACTTGGTAACGTCAATTACAAAATAATAATAAAACAGTTTAAATACATAAACAAGTGACAATATTTAACAGTAAGCGGCTGTAAAGAGGCCTTGTCCAACGGATTCAGTAAATTAGCTAAATCCTTTGTCAAAAGCTTTGTAAAATAGCAAAAAAAAAAAAATTGTAAACAAAAATTTTAAATTACGATGTTAAAATACTCTTAATAATTTGGTAGTTACATTTGTGACACATTTTTTTGCCATTACATTTTTGTCCTTAATAAAATCATCAACATTATAATAGGCTTTATCCATTAAATAGGTCTTTACAATATTTTTGAACCTTTTTTCATTGAGACCTGCCAACTGATCTGGTATGACATTATAGAAGCGAACACTGTTTCCTATAAAAGAATTACATGTTTTTTGTAGTCTACACTTGGGAATTACCAATTTGTCTTTGTAGTGTGCCTTAGGGTTTTTATCAGACACTTTACCAATGCTTTCCCTATTCTTTCTGGCATACATTATGCATTCATAAATATTGTATTTATGAATGCATAACGTATTGTATTAACCAATCTTTTTTTGTTCATATTTAAAAAACCTCCGCACCGAATTCGATAAAATTTAAAAGGGACTATTCAGGAAGCATACTCTTTCGAATAATTAAAGAAACATTAAAATTGTTCCGGGCGTTCTCAAAAAATAAAACATAAAAAATGGTGGTTGAATTGATAACCTCCTTCTTTTTGGTAGCTGGTTAAAAAGTGTAGTTAATACTTCTTCTCTTTATTCCTCGGGCTTATAAGGCTAAATGTCACTAAAATGACTTATTTTATAGAATAGAGTGACGGGACGAGCAGGACATGTGCCTGATGGTAAGCTACATGTCTGCTACATTACTGCACAGTGATACGCAGCTATTGGCGCACGAAGAGTCCAAGTAATTACCTAGCACTGCACTGCGCTTGTCACCCATACATGTAAGATATTATATCTTTAAGCCCTATAATGGGGCGTCTTCAAGATCCAAAAAGACCTGTCAAAGACAGTTCCCAATTTCACCATAGGTGGCGCCAATGTTTTATTTTGTTAGAGAAATTTCACAAAAATAAACAGTGGTGCCATATTTGGCAAAATTTAGTACTATATTTGACACGTCAATTTGCATCTGTAAAACGCCTCATTTCTCTGGAAACGTTGCCTTTCAAAGCGGAACACAGCGGATTTGCAATTTACTGCTTGGCGGTAGAATAACTGGCAAAGGTGTGGTTCTTCCCCGGGCGCCATATATTCAACGCAGGAAGTATTAACCTAAAGCTAGTTGCAATGTATGTTTCTCAGATTCCTGCATGATCCGGCGGCTATTCCACGTATATCACTGGTGTCGTTATATCGGTGATGTTGGCGCTGGAGATGTTGGCATCAGCCTCCGCCCTGCCCGACCTGCGCTCACTAGAGACACGACTTGATCCATCCCCAGACACAGATCTCAATTTAAACAAGACCCTTGTCGACTTACAACTCTCCGGGACTACAATAAAACCGCTGACTACCCTTCCTACAGAAGTAAATAAGGACGTGGATGTTAAGTCGACACGCAATTTGACGAAGGAAATAATTTTTAGTGTAAACTTAACAATATTAGACCGACACATTCTGATAAACGAATGGAAGGA
Source organism: Ectropis grisescens (assembly GCA_017562165.1). Classification (NCBI taxonomy): domain Eukaryota; kingdom Metazoa; phylum Arthropoda; class Insecta; order Lepidoptera; family Geometridae; genus Ectropis; species Ectropis grisescens. Next base: position 14,592,948 of record CM029786.1, read on the forward strand.
GCGTAAAATAGCACAGCTGCAGGCATGCAATAGTTTGATAATATTTGAAATTTCAAATGGGAAAATGGAAGAGCTCCCATACCGGCTGGGTGGCTGCGTGCAGACTTTTGGAGAAACTGGTAGTATGGCGTGCGAAAAACCTTACTAAGCTGCCAGCAAACCTCCTGGGAGGAGCGACTGCATTGCAATCTCTTGAGTTCAGTGACGGAGTTCTGGAGTCTCTGCCAGACGGATTCCTACTCAGCGCAACAAACCTTCGCCGTTTAATTTTATACGGAAATCGTTTGACGATGATTTCGAGGTAAGCAAAATAAATTGGTTGTCTCTAAAGTTGGTTTACGGACTATAGTATAACGTGACAACGTTATCACCACGGAGTCATCCCAAAACATTGATGAAATGATTGCATACAATCCTTTTGTTTTAGAAATCTGTGCATACAATAGAATCGAGTGGAAAAACAAGAACATTTTTTTTTTACCCCGAGTACCTCGGATTTGTAATCTGTACAACATTCTACTAGTCAAGCCCTTTCACTTGAACCCCATATTGAGGGAGTATCTAGTGAATAAAAAATGTATTGTGAATAAAAAATGCACCATTTTCTGGAGGCGACCATCTTGGATTTGAAATTTGTCATAGTGGAGTGTATTCTACTAGTCAAGCCCATTCATTTGATACCCATATGGAAGTAGGTTGTGAAGAAATATATTGTCCACCATTGTGTGGAGGCGGCCACCTTGAATCGACATTAACCAAACATACACTCCGCGAGGCATAAGCTGAGCTTTGCATTTGTGTGAGTGTACATGGATAGTGTAGGTGTGACAACCGGCCTTAGGCGCGGCGCCATTCTGTCTCGCCGCGCTCCTGCCTGATTGGTGATCACTCACACTAATGCAAAGCTCAGCCTATACCTCGCGGACAAAATTTCAAGCTCCAGCCTGATTGGTGATCACTCACACTAATGCAAAGCTCAGCTTATACCTCGCGGAGTGTACCTAAGAACCAGCGCACGGAAAATAACCTTCAAATAAAAAAACTGCATCGAAATCGGCCCATCCGTTTGAGCTCTTTGGTGCCACAGACAGACACACACAGAGAGACAGCAGACAGACACATAAACAGATAGATATCGACGTCAAACCTTTTTTTTAATAAAATTATCCTATGTAAATCATAATCAGCTATCTGCTATTGAAAATCCCGTTAAAATCAGTAGAACCGTTTCAGAAATTAGCTGGAACGTACTGACAGACTTTTGATTAAGAAAGTGCCATAGATATAGTGTTTCTATGTATAATAAGTATGTATTTAAAACTATATAAGTATTATATCAGCTATCTGGCTGCCATCACACAAGCTTTGCTTAGTTTGGGCACACCCCCGGACACTCCACTAAAACTCCATACAAGCGCCGCTGTGGAGCTACCTACTCTTCACACAACTACGCAGACGTCGTTCGTACACACGCGTGAATGTGTGCGTGAGCGCTAGGGCTACTGAATTATTTTATTGAATAGTTGTGCCCCTTGAGTTCACCTGGTGACGTAAAATAGTTTATAAACTTGGTATAATGTTGAGTTACATAAATATAATGGTGCCAAATTATACTATTCTAATTAAAAGGGTGTATGTATTGCCGCGTAAAATCAAACGAAACCGATGATCGATAAGTACCTAGATATCTATTTTTGTTAGTAGGTACACATTCGCATATTATTTTACACTTACCCAAGAAGGAAACTTTATTCTGTCACTATAATTATTCCTCCAGCCATTATCAATAACTGGCTGTGTAAGTTACGAACTTTGAGTTAAAAATTACTACGTTATTATAAAGCAACGTTATTCAAAATTTTCTAATCTTACGTTATTTTATCCTTAGGAAATTAAATAAAGCTTTTAATCTTGTCCCGTTTAATTGACGGACAGCCGTAAACAGCATAACAACTCACCATGATGATATTTCGTTAGGAATTAGATGTTTGATACCAGCCCTTCGTTGAGTGCTCCTAGACTATCCGAAACGGCCTGAGGGGTGAGGAAGCTTGAAATTGGCGGGGGGTGGGGAGTGTCCGTTCTATCTATATTATCTATTCTATGGTTTGGGGTCAGATGGTGTTGTGTGTGAATTGTTTATTTTATTTATAGTTTCCTGTGCATTTAGAGAAAACTTGGAATGACAAACAGACATTTCAATTTTGTTCATATAGACAGATTGATGGCTCTTCGCTACTGTTGCTAATACTACCATTACTACAAAGTACAATCTGACATTGGGTAATTGTAGGTGGTTCTGCAAAGAAAATGTTGATCAATAATTGTTAAAAAAAAAAATATATATAGGTATATACATATTATTTTAATAAAGACAATGTACCTAGTACTTCGTACGACATTGTTAATCTAAATCCAATAACTTGTGACTAATTTTATAAACTGGGGTTAAGCCATAAAGTTTAAATATATTAATATACAAGTTTCCATAAAAATAAACTGTTATCTATCATCAATTATATGAATCACCATAATTTTTTAGTCAATCGTAACATAACCTATACTTACCATTATTACTGCACAAGCCGGCCGATGCTATTTTTTTATTATAAAATAATAAAAACTAGAAATTATACTAGTTATTGGATTTTTGAAATGCCAAAATAATTTACCCTAACGTAACGGGACAATGAGCGTTACGGGACATGAGGGCAACGGGACAGTAAGTCATGATTTTTCGTGCATGCAGCCAGCGTTCATCGATTTGTTAGAAGTTGTCACGTCAATATAATTAAAAACTTATGTTAATTGTCAATACAGAGAAAGACAGTATAAACATGAATAGACCTTACATTCCCGTCACATTCGCCTTCTCACCTCACTGGTTTTGGTGTATGACATCACATCGAAGGATTCCAGGAACATGTGGGGCTACTTACAATGTTTTCCTTCTCCCTTTTTCAGTTAACGGCACATGACTTCGAAAATACAGTGGTGCACATGGGATTCGAACAAATTGCCAATCGACAGTTGCTGATCTAAAGCAATTTGTCGTTTTCAATTTCTCTCAACTATACCAGTTGTAACTTCAGTGACGTATCCTCATCAAAGCCGAAAAGTATCCATTTCAGTAATTGAATTATCTGTTCAATGCCCCAGTACCTAAAAAGATTTCTTCAAACCATCGCACGTGTTTCATAATAGCCGTATTATGCCTATTTGTCTGATTACGTCTTCGGAAATTGACCTTAGATCTTTTTAATCAGAGACGGTAGAATAGGAAGCTGTATGTGTATATCTGTTTAGATAAACACATTAAACAGTAACCTCTTGTAATTTTTTAAACGAAAGTGATGAACTAAAATCATGAGAGTACTGTCTTATTATCCTACAACGTGCAAATGGTTTTAAGCAAAGAGTTTACACATAGAGATTTACTACGATAACATGACCCGCCCTTCCAGAATTCAAAACATTTGAAAGTATTTGTAAAAGTATGTACAACGCACCACCACGCATGTGTGCGTACTGCTACTGCAGACGAATAATTACAACTACATACAAACTCATTCGTAAGGATGTGACTACATACATTAAAACAGTAATTTGGAGGGGCGGGCCATGTTATCGTAGTAAATCTCTACTAGGTATAGATAGAGTTACCACACAGTTCCTTTGTGTCAATCGTAAGCAGAAGACGTGCTTACTTTCTATGGCAACAGAGTGATATGCTGTGACAGAAGTATGACATTTCCACAAGAGCGAAAAGGCAAGAAAGATTTTACCCGTGCTTTCGGTGTAAAGCGTTGGTGCCAACTTTATACGTAGATAGTATATGTAATACGTAGTACTATATCTTTTGTTTTAAGCGATAATGGCACTACATGAGGTATTACAGTAGTCATTATTTTGCTACAAGTTCTTTTGTTGTAAGTATGTATATAATAAAGTGTTCCAAGTTTCTAGTGTGTGTTGTGTTTGATTATTTGTTTGTTTCATCAATGTACTAGATTACTAGAATATACACTTCTCAAACCCCGCCTCCCACCAGTTGAGACTCCCTCACCCCGCTAGCCGTGGAAAGGAACCCAAAAATACTGTTCGTAATGGGTTGACGCAAATGGAGAACCCAACCGATGATTTCATTCTCGTTCGGCCACACCCGATTTTAGGACAAACTGGTTTTGCCTAGCCTAAACTAGTTCTTCATATACGCGATAGGATTAACTAGTATAGCCTTGTCCAAACTTATTTGTCCTAAGCCCGATAGGATAAACCAGTATAGCCTAGGCCAAAAACCTAACCTAACCTTGCTGAAATATGTCTAAAATAGTTTGGGTTGTATACAGAGGCTGAGTTTTCTAGAAGTCTAATGATCAAGTCTATCTACGAGTAATATTTAAGTCTTCCTGTATTAGAGAAAGGAGTCGAGCATGTTGCGTTTTAGGGTCAAGCTTTTTCACCACACATGTTCGTGTGGCAGTTTTAGGGTTAAAACGGCATAAAGCTTTATCTCAAAAGACTTATTTTGATAGAATATGTATAAACCTAGATCAGGCGATTAGTTTTCTAGCTAGTTTCAGCTGTGGGAGGTCACGATAAGCCAGCAGTAAACTTTCCCTCCCAACATTTCTGTACCCGAGCAAATTCTGATGAAAATTTCTAGGTGTAAGTATAAGTAGAAACCTTTTAGCCGCATTTTAACTATGTTTAATTTATTACGCATACATTTGTTAATACAATTTTTAAACAAGTGGTATAGAATTTCAGGGACCGGTAGGTAGTAATCGGCTTAAGGCCAGGTAGTTCTGTCAAATTAGGCATTTAACGCTGTCTTGTTCTCGCGACTGTCACCGACCGCGGAATCGGTGCCACAGTGCAGAAATAACATTAAAATATTGGACTGTGTAATTTAAACTCATTTTTTGTTCATGATTTTTTTAAACTGTTTATACTAGTGATAACAATTTTGTGAATTGTGAAGTGAAACGAAGAAATATTAAATTTATCTATACTCGTAGATATACAAAACTCAACCTTTTCTTTTTGGTCACACTATAAGTTGAGAACGGCTTTTCCAATTTCATGCATCTTTTTAAAATGTTTCCTAATAATTCACAAGTCCGTAATAAATTAAAAAAAATGTGCTGAAACGTAATGAAAGACCAGTAAAAATAGAAGGTTTTTTGGTCAACTTTGCACTAAATTTCTAATCCAATTTTTTTCTATGAGGTAAAGATCACTTACTGAGCATAAAATTACAAAATGCTCACAGATCCAGGTAGATCTTCAAACGCCAATTGAAAAAACTATTTTAGCCGATATTTTGGAAACTATATATTTTGACAATTGTAGAAAATAAAATTTTGAATCTTTTGTTGCTAGTAAACTTTTTTTGTAAAACTTACCGTTTACGATTTATAACCCATTTAATGATACGATTGCGATGCTGCCGTTAATAGTGGATGTAGTGGTCTACGATGGAACTTGTTTCTCTAATAGAAACAAGCACAGTGTACCTCGTAACCCCAAGGTTCGAACCTTCGACAAAAACCCACTCTGGCAATGCGTTTCACAGCTTAGTTGTTCTTATTACAAAAGTGGAGACCAAACTCTTCGTTCAACTCTTCAGTCATGATGATGAACGGTGCTGTTTATTTGAGCAACGAGCAATATGATAGAAAACTTTAATTTAAAAACCTCGACTACAAAAAAATCTACACGTAAAAAAAATATTACCTACTATCTAAGGACACTTTGGCGAGTCAGACTAGTCTTAGAATATCTTTGTTACCAAAATCCATCCAGCCGTTTGGAAGATATGTGGAAATAAAAGATTTACAAACATAAAAGATACGCGCGAAAAACATAACCCTTCTTCCATTCCGGTAAAAAGGGACATGTTTATGCTACTGGGAACAGAATTCACATCTTATAATTTTTCATTGTTATCATCAAATTTGACATAATAAATCGTAATCGTTAAGTTCGAAAAAAAGTTTACTGGCGACACAAAATGGGAAATTTTATTTTCTGCAATAATAATAATAGATAATAGCTTATTGTAGAATAAGCTAATAGCTGGCGCTTGATGCTCCACCCGGATTTGTTATTATTTTGTGATTTTATGCTCAGGAAATGATTCTAAACGTTACATAAAAAATTCGAATCGAAAATTTTGTGCAGAGTTAAATTCTACGAGTAATTTTACTGCCTAAAAGGCTTCTTATCAAATTTGGTCGAATGTCTAAATTTCTATGAACAATATTAACATTTTCATACAAAAAAAAACAATAAATTTTGATGGTGTCACAAACTTGGAAAAGTAAAAAAAAAATTCTAACAAAACCATTCGTATATCTATGGAAAGGTGTTCAAAATTGTATTCAAATTCAAATTCATTTATTTCAAGTTACAAAGACTCATACACTAAATACTAAATCATTCATAAAATTAAATTCGTCACATTACATTATAATTAGAAATAATTAAATTTATACATTTTATCATTAAATTTAACATAATTCTCAATAAATAAATATGCATAATTTCGTTTTAATGTCAAACTAAGGACATAATGCTGCTATCCAATTCAGTCTCTGTGTGTAACATGAAGCTGACAACAATGAGCTATGTATGGACAGTCAAGCCGAGCCGCGAGCGCGGCCAGCATGCTGTTGGAGCTACCGCGCGCGCGCCGCACGAGCGAGCCGCATCTCTATATTGAAGTTCCTAACATTTTTTTTCTAAACTGAATAGTTTGCGCGAAAGTCTCTTCCAAAGGGGTAAAATCTGTATGTGAGGACTTTTCTTCCAAGTATTAAGTACCTTACTACCAAAGAATTTACCTAAATGGCATATAAATGCATCACTTTACGCAGGGGGGATTTCTCCCCTCTCATTATTTCCTTATCCCGATCTCTGATTTAACAGACGAATATTTTACCGATACTTATCTAGTTTTCATTGCATCCGCATTGAATTTTTTATTGATGTGGCATCGACGTCAGTTTTTTGAGAGTCCCCTTTTGGTCTACAACATAAAATAAACAGCGTACTAATTAGTATCAGCGTCTATTTGCAATTCCAATGAAAACGGTATCAAAAAATCAAGATAATAGCGTGCTTCACTAGCAATACCTACTGATATTGTTATACTGTGGCACTATAATCGTAATATTTAAAATTTATCGGTTGTCAAAATTGCAAAATCAAGCACAGGCCCGTCGTCCGTGAGCGCCGAAACGCGACTGATCAGGCCTGCCGAACGGCGCGCTATATATATGGTAGATATTAAAACATAGTGAATAACTGATACTTTTTATCAACTCAAACTCTGCGAATGCATCTATAACTTTTTAGTGGCTTTCGTTGAGTACAAAAATTTAGCAAAAAAATTAATTAGTTTAGTCATAAACTTGAAAAATCTTTTTGAAAAGGGGTAACTTTGGGATTTTTTTCTATCAAGTAAAATTCATTAAATCGTGTTACTGACTGCAAATTGCACTAGATTAGATCCTTAACTATTACATATATTTTTTTCAGAGTTTGATACACTATTTTAAAGGCCTTAAAGTTGTTTTAAAAAATCAAAGTTACGGCCCACACGCCCTTAAGAAAGCGTAATTGGCAATCGTCTGTGTTAGTGTATTAAGGTGTTTTTTTGGTTTGTTTCGGTTTTTATCAGGCTTTATTTATCGCGTTTCACCATTTTCCTTTTAGGTTTTAAGCCATAAGCATAAAAATTATCGATTTTAGCAAATTAAAAAAAAAAATACCATTTTATTTTGTTCGGATAACATGGCAGAAACTTTTGGCTGCCAACTTCATACCGGTCATACCGTTTTCGTTATTATGTAACATCATTATTTAAAAAAATTAAACTACGGCGAGTAAAAAATTGTGACAAAAAATTATAAACATGTGATAATATATCTATTTGTTGACAAAGAGACTAAACAGTTAAAAACTTGATAATTCGTATAGGTCACAAGTTGGAGCAGTCGTCTACACTCATTTCAAGCAGTAAGTGTCTTGTATATTTTATCTAATAACTGAGTTTTAACTTGAATGATTTAATAATTGTTTTTCAATTAAATTGAGCCCTGCGGTTTCATTTGACCAATTAAATATAAGTGGTGGACATATCACACAGAATTAAATCTTTTTTTGACAATGAAAAGTAACTTACGTGTTATTTTAGACTAAGAGTAATATATTTCTAAACATTATTTTATTTTATAACATAGCCGATAAACGGACTCTTTGTGTTGGCTATTGGAGTATGGCAACGAACGAGCTATACTTGGCAACGTAAGAAGCCTGTGTGCGGCATGATGATAGACTTCAACCGTGCCAGTCTTGTTATCTATGAAAATCTCGTCAACTGCTTACTTTCTAATTCAGGGTAGGGGTGATAGACCTGTAAGGACGTCCCGCTGGGATGTATTTTACACTTCTCCCCCGGCCAGCCAACCCAAACCAGTCTAGTTCTTTAAAACAACGGATTTTCACCAACGCTGGCATACTAGTTCTACTCCAATTTCGTCAGATGTTGTTTCACTACATATTTTATTTGACTCTGATAGATAGAAAAGTTACTAATGAACTCCTATGTCTATCAAGATCATATCTTCGTCTTGTGATAGGTTTGATCACAGGTTACATGTGAGATCACAGGTGAGTTAAACTACCATCTTCACAAAATAGGATCTACTGACAGACTCCTATGCAGCGGCTGTTTGCGGGAGAATGAAACTGTGGAGCATGTGGTGCTACGCTGTGAGGCCACTAAAAGTATAACATTAGAATCGGGAATCTTTGAAGGAACTGCTTACCTATGTATATAGGATCGGTATAATATGTAATTTTCGTCCATTCGTCTCCTCAGTACAAACTTACTCAAAGTTCAAATCCTTGACTCCAACTGCTGATTTTACCCACATGAGAAATTATGAGGCAAAGTGATAACTCATATTACACTGTAAACTCACGCATGTAACGTCACGCGATTTAACGACTAACTCCCTAAAGTTGGTTTAACTTGTATTCTATACAATGACTACATATAAATATAGCATTATGAGAGTGGGTACTCTCAATAACGACGGAAACGTCGATACTATACAATTTTAGTACCTAAATTTCTAGATGGCCAAGGTCCCGAGTTTACCCGAACATTTCTTATCATACCCGAGCGTGACGTAGTGTGTGAATTCAATTCACATCCCCTAAAAAATATGTCTGTCTCTGCTGTCTGTCTGTGAAAAAAGAAGTTTTCACTTCAAAAATTCAACAACTGGTGCAACAAAAGACATCAGACGAAAATAACAGACTATAGGCAACACCGTTCAAATAAGTTATTTTTTTGCCTTTTTGGTTTTCTAATACAGATCTTTTTTTTTCTATTTAACGACAAATCTCTATAACGTCTAAATATGCACAGTCCGTTCAGTGTCGTTATATAAAGCTACACCTTATTTTATACCTCATGTAGACGAGTGCAGTGCAGTCTTAGGGTGTATTTTGGATTATGCATGTTCAAATGTTGCTATCGTCCCGTCATTTTCTATTCTAAATAAAATGTCATTGACAAAGTTCACCAATTTTCATTTACTCCTACCTATTCTCTCACATATTGTCAGTTTTGTTAAATGGTAGTCATATCTTCTAAGACGTGGCTGTACAATCAATGTGATATTTCCCAGATTCCTCCAAGATGCGGCGGCTACGCGGAGCTAGTATCGTTATATGGGCGATGTTGACGCTGGAAACGTTAGCGTCGGCGTCCCCACTGGCCGAGCTGCGCTGCGACCAACCTTCTTGCGTCCCTGGCGTCAGTACCGGCCAATACTTCACAGTTGAAGGTTAGGTTTGAAAATCAGAATGTTTTACTTCAAAACCTGTGTGTTAGGATGTTATGCTTATTGAAGCGTTATCAGATTGACAGCTGTGAATTATATGTACTTTAAACCATGCCAAATTATGAATATTATTCAAATGTCTCGAACAAAATTAAATATAACGCGTATTTCAAAATTATTTCTGAAAAGGTGGCTTTGACTTTTCTTTGTAAATGTATTATCCATTCCAAGCATGTACAATTAAGACCTAAAATACACAAACAGTGCAAATATTTGTGATATGAATTCAAATATTTGTACTGTGTCTAAGTGTTTCTATGTATTATAAGTATGTATTTCCAACTACATGAGTATTATATCAGCTATTTTCCCGCTAGTTAGTACAAGATTTGCTTAGTTTGGGGTCAGATGGTATTGTGTGCGCATTTTTCACCAATATTTATTTATTTAAAAGTACTACTCTAAATAAATCACACAACGTTCGTTTGGGGAAATTAATTTCAAATATTTAATAAGTAATACACCTACACATACATACAATCAGTCACAAAGTCACTGCACACAATTGTTTTTTTAAATAATAGTGTAAATAATTTATCTCTGCCTAAATCTTAAAAAACAAACAATGAAAAAAGTGTTTTAGGTGATTCCATAAAATAATCTAGGAAACAAGTTAAATAAGTCGAAGAAATAACTTAAGGTCAAGGACATTCACACTATAATAACTATGCGTCGTGAAATCTTGCGTTAACAGTGAAGGCTAATCGTACAGATTATGTCCAGAAGGTTACACCTATTTTTATAATTATATCTGTTTATACTATTAAATAGAAACTTCTTATCAGCTGAATGTTGTTACTCAGCAGCTTTGACAGAGTCAGTTATTCTATTCTAAGGTCAATAAAAACACTTGAATTGATGTGTGTGACAATGTGATGTAACAACTGTTTCTTATTGAAGGTCATGCCGTCTATGTAGTAGTAAGTGGAAAAGTCTCCTTGGAGGTGGATTGCGGTGGATGGGCGGCGTTGGACTCCAGCGCGATGCCCCGGTTTACGAGCACTCTGACCGTGTCTACCCTGCGATTGCGCGCATGCCCATCGCCAGCCACGCACTCACTATCAGCCGCGCTCGCTGCTCTCAATGTGACGCTGAATCAGGCTGATGACAAGACCACGCTCTTCCTAGAACACTTACCTGCCTCACCGCAGCTCACCGCTGCCCATTTCGTCGGCCTCGCCCATCTCACTCACCTCAAGATCACTTCTACGGCGCTCCCAGCTTCAAATTCTGACTTGAGCTTCTTGACCACACTACCACACTTAAGCTCACTAGAGATCGATCGTCTTCCATCGCCTGTCACAGATCTGAATTCAAACAAGACTCTTGTCGACTTAAAACAATCTACGACTACAATAAAACCACTGACTGAAGCTCCTCCTGCAGAAGTAGTTAAGGAGGTGAAAATTAAGTCTTCGAAAGAAAATTTGACAAAGGAAAAGATTAAGAGAGTAAGCTTAACACCAGACCAAGAAAACGTTTGGGTTGAAGTGTGGGAGGAGTGTAAAGTCGCGCCGTTGCGGTTATGCGACAACTTGAAAGTATTTCATTTTTTAAACGCAAAAGTGGAAGAGCTTCCAGACCGCTGGGTGGCTGAGTGCCCACGTCTGGAGTTCCTGACAGTGTGGCGTGCAAAAAACCTGACTACACTGCCAGCAAACTTCCTGGAAGGAGCGACTGCACTGCAATCTCTTGATTTGAGTACTGGGGTTCTAGAGTTTCTGCCTGACGGATTTCTACTCGGCGCACCAAATCTGACGCGCTTAATGTTATATGAAAATCGTTTGACGATGCTTACGAGGTAAGCAAAAATAATTTGTTATTTTTTAGACTTAGTCTGCTAAATTTTTCCTTTCAGTTTAAAGAAACCAAATGCATAGTCAAGTAATACTTACCTGAATAAAATCTTCACGCTGTAAAATTGCGCGTTAGCATCTAGTTACTTAATACATGTAAGAATACTACTCGAACTGCTATCTGTTTCAGTGCTACTTTAATGGGTCCCCCACTGGAAGAATTATCGTTGCATAACAACCAACTGAGAAATGAAGCCTTGCAGGCCATAGGGTCACTGACCACTCTTACGTCACTCGATATCAGCAATAATCCGTTGTCAAATCTTTGTGAAAGAAATGGTGGGTATTTTTTTACAATAATATCGTGGCTTATAGTCCAAGATCCCAGAGCCGCAAGACGTCACGTATTTCATCACATACTCTATTATTTTGGGAGTTTTAAAGCGTCTGTTAAGCTAAACGGCCGACGGAAAGTGTTTGAGAGTATCGGGGCCTTATTTTTAAAGATACTGCCTATACCTGCCTGCACATACGTGAAAATCAGTTATCAGAAAATACGTGAAGTGAGTAATATATCTTCTGGACCCCATATCTCAAAATTGGCCATCTAAGCAAGTTAGCGAGTAAGCATGTGTTCTTAGTACGTACTAACTCTACTCAATCGTCCATATTTCATCCATCAGAAAATACGTGACGTCTGGCGGCCCTGGGATCTTACTTTATTAAGATTAGGGGATATGATGGTCTGCGATTGACCTTTGTATCACGAAGATGATACAATTTACCGCACGTCATCAGGTCGGGCTATGTTGGACTTGACACTATAAGTAAATACATAAGAATGTATTTGTTCGTCTTGTAAGATAGAACTTCGCGATGACGCGAATCATCATACTTAACCACTCCAAAGTACCCAAAAACCTGCTGTTCACGTGAACTTTGTTTTACGAGTTATGATAAGAAAATGGTACCAGTGGCTGTGTAGTCCAAAAAACCCAGTACCACCATCGAGTACATAGCTATGAAGAATTTATTTTTCTTTTGACAGGTTTTTGCAAACAGAAACCTAATTTATCTGTTTTAATTTAAACTACATATGTGGGTGGGAGACACCCCACTTATCCTTAAACGTAAGCTCATGGACATGTGCATTCTCCCCATTCTAACGTACGGAGCGCAAACTTGGTCTTTGACTAAAGCTCAAAAGTTCAACGTCGCAGTTTGCCAACGAGCCATGGAACGTAGTATTCTCGGCGTAAAGCTAACCGATCGTATAAGAAACACCATACTGTGTTCCAGGACTCAGATAGCCGATGTGACCCAAAAAACAGCTAATTTGAAATGGGACTGGGCTGGACATGTCTGCCGCATGTCAGATGCTCACTGGGCCAAAATCACTACTCAGTGGAAGCCCGATCGCAAACGACGATGCGGCAGGCCAAAGAAACGCTGGCGGGATGACCTTGACGGCTATTCAAAACACTGGGAAACATTAAGTCAAGATAGAATCAAATGTAGAGAGGGTAGGGAGGCCTTTGCCCAGCATTGGGACAGTATAGGCTAATAATAATAATAATAATAATTATATCGCATTATAATTTTATTTATTTTCACCCGTTTTATACAGCTTTTAGTGATAATTCAACAAACAACGTAAAGGAAAATTCGAGGCAAAACTCTAAAATAACGAGGTAAAACATTTAAACCTAATTTCAAAGAGAATCACTTTCAAGATGCATTTTGACAACGTCAAGACTCGCAATAATTCAACAAAAATATGTAAACAAATCAATAAACGGAACGAAACCACATCCAAAATGAAATTATGATTACGCGGTCGAGGAGAAGAAACGAAGCGGATACCAACAACGCACGCCCACCACCAATACGTGTCCCGTCACCACCGAGTTCGTCGTCGTCGGCGGATGAAGCCTTTTTGACTCCCCGCGACACTAGTGCTTCGAGTGACGAGAACACGACACGGACCCCGTCGCCCACAACATCAGGACGTCGTGGTCGTCCGCCGCTGCCGGCACGCTTGGGGCCTGTGAGGCAACCTGCCTCGCGCCCGGCCCTCGCTACCGGTGGTGTAGTGCGTCGCATGCGATGGACTCGCCAAATGAACGAGAACTGCATGCGCGCCTATTACAGGGCTACAGAGGAGGAACCCACCTGACCGCGTACTGTGCCAGGATGCTGCTTCTGTTTCAGGCCTTCGAACCGACCGTCGCCGTTTCCGCCCAACGATTGTCAGACCAAGTCCGCGCCATCCGGCGATGCAAGTTGCTGGATGACTCGGCACTTGATCGGCTACGCCTGGAAGAACAACGTACTCGCCCAGCTCCTGCTTCGACCCGAGATCCACCCGCCGCACCGTCGACCCTGGCTTCATTGCCAATATCGGTGGCGACACTTGCGGCGCCGGTCGATCTCGATATCGAGAGGAGATTCGGCGAGTACGGGCTTATCTGACCAGGTAATAGAGCAACTGAGGAGCGCTCTGGAAGACGCGATCTTGCGATATAGATCCACACCCAACTCTAGGCCGCGCTTACCGCGTTTGCCCACCCATAAACGAAATTTGGCTTTGATGGGAGCCCTGAATACTTTGCTAGTGCCCTACCTGGGAACTAGCAAAGATTTGACTGACACCCATTCTATTCTGTACTGTGGTGCTATCGCGGCGTGTCGCGTTGCACGTGTCAAGTTCCCAGACACTGACCGTACAACGCGAACCGCTGGGAATGTACCCGCATGGCAAGTACGAATAGAACGGCGTATCAGCAAATTCAGGACTCTTATAGCAAAAGCTAATCTGCTTCAGTCAGGGGAACAGTCGTCCCCGAGTCATGCGTTTCGTAGCACAGGCGTTCGCTGGGACTGGTATCAGTCCCCAGCACTATCTTGCCAATGTTACGGAACGTATTGACTACCTGAAGCAGAAAGTTTATGCGTGGGCAAACCGCATTCGCCGCTACAGAGAGCGTGTGAATCGATATCGGCAAAATCGCGACTTCCAGAGCGATCAAAGGAAGGTGTACCGAAGCTGGGAAGGAACTAGTCAACGTGTGAACGACGGGCAGCTACCGGATCCTAGCGCTATGAAAAACTTCTGGCGCAGCATCTGGTCGGTGCCTGTCGAACACGCGGAGGGAGTTTGGATGCGTGTTATCGAACGTGCATGTGAGCCCATCGAACCCATGGAGTCTATTACCATAGACTCCGTAGACGTTAGTTGTGCTATCCGAACGACTCAGAACTGGAAAAGTCCTGGGCCGGACGGATTGCACAACTTCTGGATAAAGTGGTTTCGATGCTCACATGAACGTTTGGCAACACAATTCCAAGAAGCCCTCGAGACGGGTTCTCTTCCCAGTTTCTTGACCACCGGAGTCACCTTCCTGCTCCATAAGTCTGGTAGTACCACGGAACCGAAGAACTACAGACCCATTACGTGCTTACCTACCACCTATAAGCTGCTTACATCCATTCTGAGAGCAAAAATTAACACGCACATAGTTGCAAATAACGTTTTGGCCTCCTCTCAGAATGGATGTAAGATTGGGTCCCGTGGTACTAAGGAGCTGCTCCTCATTGACACGACCATTTGCCAGCAAGTCAAACGAAACAAAGGAGCCCTCTCCGCTGCTTGGATTGACTATAAGAAGGCCTATGATGCGGTGCCCCATTCATGGTTGGAAAGGGTTTTAGAGTTGTACAAAATAAATCCAACTCTGAAATCTTTTCTAAGCAAGTGCATGGGACAGTGGGTCACAGTCCTTCGTCAACCAGGTAGTGTAGACAGCTCTTTTGTTTCGGAGGACTTGATTAGGATTGAAAGAGGCATTTTTCAGGGTGACAGTCTAAGTCCCCTATGGTTCTGCCTAAGTCTGAATCCTCTCAGCACTCTGCTGAAGGATTCAGAGTTAGGTTATCGTCTTCGTAGAGGAGGTGAGGTTATATCTCATTTGTTGTACATGGACGACCTCAAACTTTTTGCACCGAAACGCCAAGACTTGTTGGAGCTATTAAAACCACGGAGGTTTTAGTAACGCCATCAAGATGGAGTTCGGTGTAGACAAGTGTGCGGTCATGCATGTACAGCGAGGGAAAGTAGTAAATTCAGAGAATTTACAACTTTCCGAGACTATAACACTCAGATCTCTCTCCGAAGACGAGACTACAAATATCTCGGTATGTCACAGTCATTGGGTTTATCAGCAGATGACATTAAGAAATCGGTGAAGGAACGCTTCTTTTGCCGGCTGACAAAAGTACTTAAAAGTCTTCTGTCAGGCGGTAACAAAGCGCGAGCCTTCAACGGTTGGGTAATGCCTCTGCTGATATACTCCTGGCATACTGAGATGGACTCAGACTGAGCTCGACGCCCTGGACAGGAAGGTCCGTCAACTGCTCACAACTAATTGCATGCTACACCCGCGCTCGTCTGTTATGAGACTGTATATTCCGCGGAAGTGGGGGGGTCGAGGCTTTTTAAATGCCAAGAACCTACACAACCGCGAAGTATGCAGTCTCAGGGATTATTTCCGCAACAGCGAGTCCGGGATGCATCGCGATGTTGTGGCAGTTGACAGAAGCTTCACGCCTCTTTCACTGGCAAACGAGAACTGGCGCAAACCATCGGTGCTCAGCACTGATGATCGCAAGGAAGTGTGGAAGAGCAAGGAGCTGCACGGGCGATTCTATCGGACCCTAACGGGACCCGATGTGAATCTGCTCGCGTCGGTGAACTGGCTACGCTTCGGGGACCTCTTCGGAGAAACCGAGGGTTTTGTCTGTGCAATTGCAGACGAGGTTATCAAGACGAACAATTACCGGAAATACATAATGAAGGACGGTACGGTCGACATTTGTCGGGCATGCCGCCGTCCAGGCGAATCACTTCGTCATGTTATTTCCGGTTGTTCGCATCTTGCTAACGGCGAGTACTTGCACAGACATAACCTAGTAGCCAGGATCATCCACCAGCAACTTGCTCTTCGACACGGCCTTGTCGAGTCCGAGGTGCCGTACTATAAGTACGCACCTCTGCCAGTTCTCGAGAATGGTCGTGCGTTGCTCTACTGGGACCGCTCTATCATCACGGACAGGACTATTATCGCCAATAAGCCTGATATCGTGATGGTAGACCGGTCCGAGCGTTGGCTGTGATCGTCGATATCACCGTACCACATGACGAGAACCTCGTGAAAGCCGAGAAGGACAAGCTTAGCAAGTACCTTGACTTAGCTCATGAGGTTACCGCCATGTGGGAAGTTGATTCGACGATCATAGTCCCAATAGTCGTGTCGGCAAACGGCCTTATAGCGAAAAGTCTCGACCAACATCTTAAGAGACTTTCGCTAGACGGTTGGGTTAAGGGCCAGATCCAGAAGGCAGTCATCCTTGACACAGCACGCATCGTCAGGAGGTTCCTCTCTCTGCAGCCCTAACCACCGGTAGCTTGGGTCCTGCCCCCGCTGCTGGCGGCACCCTAGTTTTTAAGTTTTTTATAATGTTTATATTTTTATACTTATTGTAAAAAACTTAGAAATTAAGAAGAATGAATAAATGACTGAATAATAATAAATAACATAAATGTCAAAGCCCATAACAACATCCTGCTGAAGCACAAGAGGTTGGCGTAATTGTGCTCACCAATCATATCACACTTAGATAGCACAACTGGATAGAAGCCAGAAATTAATAGACGATGAATCAGATGACATATAAAATGATACAACCGATTAAAAGCTAAAAAATGAAAAAAGAAGAAGAAGACTCAGCTGACTATTATTATCATTGTATAAATTCAGACCAATGGAAACTGTGTTGCCAGACATATTGCATGCCTCTAGAAGAAGAGGCCAGTTTGTATGGGTCAACTATTAAAATGTTTTGTATCACCTTATCTTACCTGCAAATAGCAATAATTTTTTGTATTTGTATTTCATATTTGATATAAATATGTATAATAATACTTTAAATATAATGTTTTCGTAAACAATTATAACCGAGGCTTGTAACGTTAATGTATGCCATGTTTTTTTATTTGACAGGTGATTCGATGTTGAAGAATTTAACTAAACTTCGAGAATTAGGCGTCGAGAGTTTGAATATCACGCATTTATGTCGCGATTGGAGCGAAATGAAGTTTCTGCGCACTTTACGCTTCAGCAAAACCCAAATTACGGAGCTACACGTAAGTACGAGCGTAACGAATGCTTACATCACTTAAACGGCGCTATGTATGGACTACGAGGCGTTTTCATTTTGACAGATTGATGAAACATGTGTCAAATAATTGTCATTTTTTGAATAAATAAAGGATTAATGACGCTTGTTGTAGAGTTTAACGCTAGATGTTATTAACAGTTATATTTGATTTTTGCTCATTTTACCATCTAAAAAGCATAATTCAATCCGTATTGTATTTCATTGCATAGCACTGTACTACGTTGCATTACCCTGTACTACATTACATTACCCTGTGCTATTTCGTTATCGTAAAGGATGTTACAGTACCCGGCGATAAGTATTGCACATCGGCTTTTGGAGGGAGACAGCCGGCTGATTTCGGCTTCGTAGAGCACTATCTCTGTCACACAGATGTCGTCTACCTATGTGACTGTTTGTATTTCGTGCGACAGAGATGATGCTCTACGAAGCCGAAGTTGGCCGATTGTCTCTTTCCAGGTGTCGATGTGCAATATTTATCGCCGGGTACTGTATGGTAAGTATATAACGCTTGCAGGTATGTTAGTTCAGTAATAGTAGATTATGGCACAAGTGCAACGCAATAATTACAGTTATAGAGACACATATTTATGATACTAACGAGCAATAAGAAACTTAGTAGGTACCACAAATAAACAATGCTCAATATTTATAATTTCCAAATAACAATGAATTACTAATTATGTTTTTGATTACAGTTCTCTGACGTCTACCTGTCCAAAGATCCCAGCGTCAAAAGCGTAATGTATATGTTTGATGGCATCAAGCTTGACAAACTACGTTTCACGCAGGACGAGTATGAACTGGCTGTCAGAAATCCGCCTAAAACCCGATTATCCTTCATGTCAGACGATCAATTTAGAAGCGGTTGTGATATGTTTGATACGATATCGCGAAGATACAGGCATTTGGGTTGGATTCCAAGGATGTCTTGTTTAACTTTAGAAATTGTTGATTAATAAGAGCCATATTGATACGGCGCAAATTTAAAGTGTTGTTAATGTGAATTGGGCTGTTTGAGGAATGTTTTAAAAATAACTTTCGTAAAACTAATATGTTTGTAATAGCGTGATTTTTTTTCAGTCAGTTTGTTTATAAGTCATTATACACTTCTGTTTACATAAAACGTTCCGTATTATTGTCATAAAATGCGATAAGGTAATATTATACTCTACGCGCTGGACCATGATCCGTGTGACACTTACGGTTAGTTTCGTAACACGAAACGTTTTATGAAAGTTGCTACGATTTACAATATTATTACTTATTATTTCAGCTGCTCATCATCAGTAATATTTTGAAACATTAATAACTGTTAACAGTAAATTAAATGAGACCCAATTAGAATGTTCTAGGCTAGATAATCTAAGAACCACCTAATCTAAGAAACACCTAACTGTGCCTGATTTGTACTATCTAGACTAAGGCTATCGATTAGAATTTATGTTGTTTAATATCAAGTTTGTGTAAATGAGTCTAATATTTAATTTCAAGTCGCATAAATATAATGTCTATATTGCAACGTTTTCAGATTTATCGTACATAATTGAGGTCGTAGCAAGTTTACTAGATTTGAGCAAAACTACTGTTTCAAACACCCTTAATGCAGGGTATTTGTGTACAAGTGTTTTAGATATCTGTTATATATGTGTTCAATTAATACCTAAAGGATTATTTATTTTCCCCGGATAAATAAACAACCGGCTTTAATTTATAATGAAATTCAGACACTCGACCAAATGTCATAAGAATCTATCACTAAAAAAAAACAGAAAATTGATTTCTTTTATATAAAAGAAACCCAATTTCAAAGAACAGAAATTTGGTTCCTATTATATAAAACAGAAAAATTTCTTTTATAAAAAAGAAACCAAATTTCTGTTTTTTTTGATGATATCTCAAAAACAACCACACCGATTTCGATATGGTTTATGTGGAATCGGGAATATTATCTACCAAGCATAAAAAACATCAAAATCCAGTCACAATTGGGAGAACTACCGCGTAACATACGAGAAAAACATTCAACCGGATTGAGAACCTCCTTCTTTTTTGATATCCGTTAAAAAAGAGCTCGATAAAATAATGTAAGAGATTAAGTATATATATAAGTCGAGGAACTAACTAAGGTCAAGTACAGTTCAATTAGCACAATTTTATTATACTTCATAAAATCTTGGGCTAACAAAGAAGCTTTATCGTACAAGGGTAAGTCGGTTAAGATAAGAAGGTTATATTTCGCTAATTATATCTGTTCACACTAACAAAAACTTCATATCAACTGAATGTGGTTACTCAGACTTGACAATTTTATTTCAAGGCCAACGATGAAACAAAAAAATGGTTGTCTGTAAAGTTGGTTTACGGACGATAGTTTGACGTGACAATGTCATCACAAAACATCGATGAAATGATTGCATACAATAAAATCGAGTGAAAAAACAAGAACAAAGTTAAAAATATTAATTTACCCCCGACTACCTCGGTTTTGTACTACTAAGTAGTCAAGCCCTTTCATTTGAAACCCATATTGAAGGAGTAGTGAATTGACACAACATATTTTTTCTCTGTAGATTTAAAAAAAATAAAAGTGACGAGACGTGCAGGACATGTGCCTGATGGTAAGCAACATGCCTGCCACTTAACAGCACAGTGACACGCAGCTATTGGAACATGAAGAGTCCAAATCATTACCTAGCACTGCACTGCGCTCGTGACCCAGAGATCTAAGATGTTATATCTCTAAGCCCTGTAATTTCTCTGGAAACATTGCCCTTCAAACCGGAACACAGTAGTGATTGAACATTACTGCTTGGCGGTAGAATAACTGGCAAAGCAAACTTCTCTAGGCGGACTCTGCCAAGAGTCCGACCACTACTAAAAGGTTTCATCTAATATCGGTGAAACTAGGAAGCGCAGGGAATTTTGTCAACTTATTTGATGTTGGGGTCCAAATCGTTAAATTGTTTTGTACAATTAAATACAAATAAATTAAATTTATGATGTTTATTTTTAATTGTGTGATTTAGTCTTTATTTAAACTTTGTCAATTTATTATATAAACTAATATTTTTGTATTAAAAATGATGAAAATATATTTTCAAATTAATCGAAAATCATTGAATCGATTAAATACTCAATTATACATACTCATAAGTATCTAGGCACAATACAAATATTAACGTTTAAAATCAAATTTCTGACATAAAATGATGCATTTTCCAGACGAGTTCACTTTTTTCATCTGTCAGTCGTATCTACGACTGACAGATGTGACAGTGAAAAAACTGTCAAATTATTAATAACTGGATTATTGGAAAGACAAGCCCGTTGTCTGTCACTTTTATCAAGTAATAATGGCTTTAAGGGCGTGTGGGCCGTAATTTTGAATTTTTAAAACAACTTTAAGACCTTTAAAATAGTGTATTAAACTCTGAAAAAAATATATGTAATAGTTAAGGATCTAATCTAGTGCAATTCGCAGTCAGTAACACGATTAATGAATTTTACTTGATAGAAAAAAATCCCAAAGTTACCCCTTTTCTTAAAGTTTTTTCAAGTTTATGACTAAACTAATTATTTTTTTTACTAAATTTTTGTACTCAACGAAAGCCACTAAAAAGTTATAGATGCATTCGCAGAGTTTGACTTGATAAAAAGTATCAGTTATTCACTATGTTTTAATATCTACCATATATATAGCGCGCCGTTCGGCAGGCCTGATCAGTCGCGTTTCGGCGCTCACGGACGACGGGCCTGTGCTTGATTTTGCAATTTTGACAACCGATAAATTTTAAATATTACGATCATAGTGCCATAGTATAACAATATCAGTAGGTATTACGAGTGAAGCACGCTATGATCTTGATTTTTGATACCGTTTTCATTGGAATTGCAAATAGACGCTGATACTAATTAGTACGCTGTTTACTTTATGTTGTAGACCAAAAGGGGAGTCTCAAAAAACTGACGTCGATAACACATCAGTAAAAAATTCAATGCGGATGCAATGGAAAATAGATAAGTATCGGTAAAATATTCGTCTGTTAAATCAGCGATCGAAATAAGGAAATAATGAGTAGGAAGAAATCCCCTGCGTAAATCCCCTAATATAAATGCAAGTTAGGTATCAAAAATAATACCTAACTTGCATTTATATGCCATTTAGGTAAATTCTTTGGTAGTAAGGTACTTAGTACTTGGAAGAAAAGTCCTCACATACAGATTTTACCACTTTGGAAGAGACTTTAGAAAAAAAAATGTTAGGAACTTCAATACAATTTTGAACACCTTTCCATAGATACACGTATTTTTTAGATTTTTTTTGGTTGGTTGATTTGGTTTTGTTAGAATTTTTAATTTTTTATTTCTTTTCCAAGTTTGTGACACCACCAAAATTTATTGTTTTTTCGTTTTTTAAGAAAATGTTAATATTGTTCATAGAAATTTAGACACTCGACCAAATTTGATAAGAAGCCTTTTAGGAAGTAAAATTACTCGTAGAATTTAACTCTGCACTAAATTTCCGATTCGTATTTTTTATATAAGGTTTAGAATCATTTCCTGAGCATAAAATCACAATATAATAACAAATCCAGGTGGAGCTTCAAGCGCCAGCTCGAAAAAACGTTTTTGGCCGATATTCTGAAAAAGTTATAAAGCCTATTATTATTGTAGAAAATAAAATTTCCCATATTTTGTTGCCAGTAAACTTTTTTTTCGAACTTACCGATTACGATTTATTATGTCAAATTTGATGATAACAATGTAAAAATAATAAGATGTGGATTCTGTTCCCAGTAGCATAAACATGTCCCTTTTTACAGGAATGGAAGAAGGGTTATGTTTTTCGCGCGTATCTTTATGTTTGTAAATCTTTTATTTCCACATATCATCCAAACGGCTGGATGGATTTTGGTAACTAAGATATTCTAAGACTAGTCTGACTCGCCAAAGTGTCCTTAGATAGTAGGTAATATTTTTTTACGTGTAGATTTTTGTGTAGTCGGGGTTTTTAAATTAAAGTTATTCTATCATATTGCTCGTTGCTCGAATAAACAGCACCGTTCATCATCATGATTTAAGAGTTGAACGAAGAGTTTGGTCTCTACTTTTGTAATAAGAACAACTAAGCTGTGAAACGCATTGCCAGAGTGGGTTTTTGTCGAAGGTTTGTCGTAACCCCAAGGTTCGAACCTTGGGGTTACGAGGTACACTGTGCTTGTTTCTATTAGAGATACAAGTTCCATCGTAGACCACATCATTTTCATCCACTATTGTCGGCATCATCGCAATCGTATCATTAAATGGGTTATAAATCGTAAACGGTAAGTTTTACAAAAAAAGTTTACTAGCAACAAAAGATGCAAAATTTTATTTTCTACAATGATTGTCAAAATATATAGTTTCCAAAATATCGGCTAAAACAGTTTTTTTTCAATTGGCGTTTGAAGCTCTACCTGGATCTGTGAGCATTTTGTAATGTTATGCTCAGTAAGTGATCTTTACCTCATAGAAAAAAATTGGATTAGAAATTTAGTGCAAAGTTGACCAAAAAACCTTCTATTTTTACTAGCCTTTCATTACGTTTCAGCACATTTTTTTTAATTTTTGACGTACTCATGAATTATTAGGAAACATTTTAAAAAGATGCATGAAATTGGAAAAGCTCTTCTCAACTTATAGTGTGACCAAAAAGAAAAGGTTGAGTTTTGTATATCTACGAGTATAGATAAATTTAATATTTCTTCGTTTATATATCAAAAAAAACTCTAATCACTTCACAATTCACAAAATTGTTATCACTAGTATAAACAAATCTTGAACAAAAAATGAGTTTAAATTACATAGTCCAATATTTTAATGTTATTTCTGCACTGTGGCACCGATTTCGCGGTCGGTGACGGTCGCGAGAACAAGATAGCGTTAAATGCCTAATTTGACAGAACTACCTGGCCTTAAGAAAATATGAACGCCACCTGTACCGGAATGAAATTATTTTTGTAACTACTATTAGTTTTAACGGGTTTCAATTATTCTGTCATTCTGAAAACCAACACCATGCAATGAGACGAGACACGAAATTCAAAATTCGAGTTTGTTCAAATTTAAGGTTCTGCCAATATATTTATATTGGGTTGAGGGACTTATATTTTAACTAATTAATTACATTTATGTAAAGCTAGCTTATTGGTGTAGTTATGAAAAAAATACATAAATGAGTTACGGCTGGTCTAGTCGATGGAACGGCGACTGATCTGGACGTCTACTCTGATTCTACGAAAAAACGTAATTTCGAAATAAACTCGCGACTTTCCTAATCCGGTTCTACTTCGTTTCGTCCGATTTAACATTGTTTGACTCTAATTAGAATAGGCTTAGAACATTTACACGGACGAAACGACGGATGGAAGTAGAAATGGAGTAGGAAATTCGCGAGCTTTTTCGAAATTACGTTTTTCGTAGAAAGGTCTCCTGGAGTCACGTGCGTAATGCCCTTAACTTAAAAAGAAAAAAAAAAATTTGGCAATCGGGGACTGCCGCGGTAAAGCAATTGCATGTTGCATACATTTTTATCAACATAAGCAATAGGGATGTTAACATTTTTTCGGAATTGCTTTTATTTTGAAGAGTGACATTTGTTTACCATAAAAAATATCACGGGAAATCCGGTAAGTTGGCAACACTGCTAAGAGCATTTAGTCTGTAAAGCTAATACAAATAAGATTCAAAGTCGAATGACGGGGAGGACGGCGTTACGGTCTTCCATCCCTCTTTCTTGTGAACATAAGAAAGATATGCACGATCACTAAAATTCGGTCCCCAGGCCCGCATAAAAGCTATGCAATAGCTTAATAAAAATAGTGAACAAAAACGTCGTGAGGAAACCGACATGTACCTAGAATCTTTTGAGGTTCATGGTTGTCTTCATGCATCAATCTGCCAACTATTTATCAGATGATCGTACCATAAATAATAAAGTTAAGCAATGTTTTTTTTGCAAATTGTGTTGCTCCTATGTTATCCGAAGGAACTTCGTTCCCAATTGTCCTTCTACCGCCTAACTAAATCGGATTACGCTTTGCTATTGCGTTCTCTATCATTTCAAGCAGAAAGAAAAGAGAAGGCAATTTAATTTAATTTCTAGTTGGGCGGTATACCCTCTGGTGTCCCATGACACAACATATTTTTTTCTCTGTAGATTTTTTTTAAATTAGAACTGACGAGATGAGCTGGACATGTGCCTGATGCATGCACAGTGACACGCAGCTATTGGAACATGAAGAGTCCAAATCATTATCTAGCACTGCACTGCGCTCGTCACCCAGAGATCTAATATGTTATATCTCTAAGCCTTGTAATTTCTCTGGAAACATTGCCCTTCAAGCCGGAATACAGTAATGTTTGAACATTACAGCTTGGCGGTAGAATAACTGGCAAAGGTGTGTTCTTTCCCCAGGCTGACTGTGCCAAGAGTCCTACCACTACTAAAAGGATTCATCTAATATCGCTGAAACTAGGAGGCGCAGGGAATTTTGTCAACTTATTTGATGTTGGGGTCCAAATCGTTAAATTGTTTTGTACAATTAAATAGTCTATACTACTAAAAATAAACAGTGTACTACTGCCTACGTCTGGATTTACGAAACAAACGAAAAATTCATTTTTTTTGGAAAACTATGAAATCAAAACCGTCTTTGAGTATTTGCAAATAAGAACAATTTTCACAACGCCACCCAAAGTTCCGTCGTCCAAGTACCAAACCTACAGTTTTTACTGAACTACAACTAAGTGGCTAATTTATAAATTAAAACGTAATTTCAATCCATAGAAATCCTTTATTTCTTCATCTTACAGACCATTCGCATACGCGATAACAATCTTTCGCTTCACCACTAACACTTAAAATATGTGCAACATAATACAATAACGGAAAGACAACAAATGTAATCAATAACTAACAACAAAGAAAATTAAGAAAGTTATTGATGTTTAAATCAGATCTCATTTCGTCAAATCATCAAAGAATTGGTCAAAATCTTCTGTAGTAATAAAATAAATGGATGGATCACACCAGAAGACGTCGATTTTTTTTAATTTAATCAAATAAGTCGTGCTTCTGCGGTGGCTTCGTCTCAGTCACAAAGTATATAAGAGATACATTAATCTCTTACTTTCAGAGTACAATGAAGTGGCACAGAATGTGCAGGGCTCTTTTAAAAATTAGTTTCGTGAACATGATTTGAGCACGGAAATCATTTTTGTTTTATTGTATGTATGTCCTAAAACATTATTCTTATCTGTTTTTGTAACATAAAGTGGCATTCAAAGTAGGTACTTACATATTATTAGGTAGTGATTGTAAGACGCGAAAACAGTTCACTGTCTATGACAAGTTCGATGGGCATGTGATACATTGTATTTTAGTTACAACTGGCAAATAATGCATGTTGAGTTTATCCCGTCTATTTACTTTATTACTTAATAAGTTTTTACATTTATACGATCACTGGGATTCGATCTGTAGAGGTAGAAAATATATTTTCCCAGTGTAGTTAGAAATTACTTAACCAATTCACACAACAATAAAGACATAAATCATTAAGTAGGCACTTACGGCTCTACTCCAGAGCCTGTATTTTGCTTAGTATATTTCAGATTTAGTTATCATAAGTAGTCATCACGGATATCGGGTAGTCATACACATTTGACTAACTCTCAGACTATTCCATTGAGAATTTTCCTAATTTAGATAGATTAAGTATTAGGGTAATAAAATAAAAACTAACATTATAATAATATTGGCTAATCAAACTGATATTGAAAATTGAAATAGCAAGCTTTTAATAAAAATCAGTCCAACCCTTTTACATTAATACTTGTATTTTAATACGTTACATTGGCCATTTCAAGGAATCATTACATAACATTCCATAAAATATAGATAATTGCTTGAGAGCTTTATTGCAAGAATGTACTTTTTTACTAGGAAAATATTGTTGATTTATTGAGAGACATATTATTTAGGATATTATATTATTATTATTTTCCGGTGATAGATATCTATCACCTATATTTTACAGAACGCTAGTGTGATAATCTTTCCAAACTAATGAAATATGAATCATTCTAACCGTATGCGTTTCTAAAATATTCTACATTTATTTTAAAGTTAAGAAGATTGTCATTTGATGATAAATTGAGCTTTGGTTACGATAGGTCAAATATTAAAATTTTAAGCTGAAATATGCGTCCAATTGTATATGCAATCTGTCAGTTTTTATGATTTTTAGTATGATTACATTTTACAATACTAAATATCGGAAATGTTTGCCTTATTAGATTCCAAAGCCTCTGAATTCGGGTTTAAGTATTTCAAAATATTTCCGTTTATTTAATTTAGTGCGATAAACCAAAATTCATACGAAACTATACTCTTAATTAATTAAATAGGTGCTTAGTAGTATGATTTTTATAAATGTTATGCTGCAGAATAAAGCGTGTATCAAAAGTGGTTTAACTAGCATTTGGTCATCAGTCGTGTACAATTTTTTGCAATATAATCATTAGGAACAACACAAAAATAGGTAAATTCTCATCCCTGTATTGTTTAACTAAGTACATATTATGTTTATATCTTATTTAAACAGATTAAAAGTAAATCATTAGTAAAACAATTAAATTAGCAAGTAAATTAAATTAAATAGTCGTAGCGATGAACTAGCCTAATTCACTTATAGCTAATTACTATTTTAGTTTATTTACCTAGTTACTTTAATCAAGAGTTTGAGTTGCAGAGAAGAATCTGGAAAATCAGAAATAGAGCAAGGAACATTTTTAGTTGACTGTTGATCGATCTTACCTTAGCGTATCATCAGATAGCTCTGCATGAGCAGAATATCAACAATTTTAAGTTTTAAAATAACTAGTAATTGTAATTAACTGAAAATAAAGCAATTAAAACACATTTCAGTTTATTCTCGTGAAAATAATACCAACTAGTTAATGTCAAAGAAAAAAATATTTAGGAAACTAAACTTGTTTTGTATTATTGATGATCTTTTTGTATTTTTATATGGCTTTATAGATCACAAGATCACAATGTAAATTTTTTTGTATCAAATTATAACAAAATATGTTGATTTTAAAGAAATTACAACCTAACGCTATCAATTAAGAATAGATGAAAATAATTACAGTATGAATAGGTAGTGCAGAGAAAACCAGAAACTCGTGTCCTAAAGAACTTACAATTATGTTACGCTAAACCATCAACGGAAGATCCTTTACATTCATGCCTTTTCAACATATAATCTCGACCCAATATCACAGTGGGTGATGTGGTATTTTAAGCTATAGCTAATTTATTATCTATGTATCTATGTTAATCTTAACATGTAATGAAGAGACCATGAAATATATTCATTAAAAATTAAAGGAATTTTCGTTTTTAATAAAACTTTTTTAAATAAAACTACGAACAATGTAAAAAAATTAGATAGCTAATTTATTATTTTTCTCAGTTTTCCATAGAGATAACTGATAATATATTATTCAGTGTTCCATTCTGCTCTTCAGTAAGTATCTCATTTTGCTTTAAATTGCATGATTTTAAATATATATGCTTTAGTGGATCTCAATGGATAAAATCTGGCGATAAAAACACATTTACCTATGATAGGATTTTTATGACAAAAAATCTGCAAATGAGAGAAACAATTCTACTAACAATTAATTTGAACTAATTCCTCTAAAACACATACTTCTACACGTTCTAGCTACATTGATGAGATCACAAATATAAAACTCAAGAGAAAACGTTATAACACGACTAATGACTACAATGCTCTCTAAACCAATGAACTTAGATAATTAGAAATTATTGATATTACTCACAATAACACTAAAAACAAATACGGATAATTCAGTTTTCTGTTAACAAAACAAGAAACTTAATTACATAACTGAGATACCAAATTAATATCTACTCACACCTAATTGAAAGATGTCACATATAAATTCTGAGACGGAGTTGCAAATTTGGACGGTAGCATTGGACTAAAAGCTGTGCTTTTGAACATTTGAATTGACTGTTTTTTCAAACGAGCACACAAAAACTGTATTTTTTTTATATCTTTTACAAAGGCAGTAACGGAGAATTTACTGATTGAAATTCTATTTTGTTAATAACAATTACTTTACGTGATTTAGAATGCGATGACATTAATGCCCCTGTTTTATGCTAGGCTCCAGGCTAGAATAAAATGACGTATGATTAGATTAAAAACTAACATTTGATGGACGCAAATATAAACTAATGCAAAAATTTTAAAATGGACAGATTTAAGAAGATATGAGCTTTGCGTTCAAAAGTAAAGTAATGGATGATAATTATATTCTAACGAATATTTTTGTTAAATTCTATCTAAATGGCATCGATTCTTTAACGCTATTCTCAAAACTTCACTTGCTGCGTCTTTAATACGGATTGGCTGACACGTTCATACATAGAAAGAAGGGTTCTGTAATAAGACACTTGCAAATGTCGTCAAAGTTAAGGAAATGTTATTATTTAGCAATCTATGTCCGGGCATTGACACATCAACTTGCTTTGAAGTTTCAATCTTTAAATCAGGGATCACTATGGGAGCACAAACTAAACTTTTACTTGGCAAATCTGTAAACAGAGTAATTTAGGTTTTCAAGTTAGTTTAGAAAATTGTGCTACAGAACCCATTTAAATTACTTTTTTAAGTACTAGAAGTTAATACAGTTAGCTACGTTAATGTCGATTAAAGTTAATTGAGATAGAAGTAAAGCTTCAACATTTACTTTAGTGGCACTTTTGAACTGCCAAACAAGCTCAAATTTAATTTATTTATTGCACAAAATTTACTGTTGTTAATTCTAACTAACGAAGATTGAAAAATTCGTGGGCCGGCATGATTCAAACCAGCAACGCTAGATGCTGTGCTGATTGGCCGTTATCCTGTTGCCCCAAAATTCTAGATAAGTTATTTTTCGCTTCAGCTATACTAACAAGTTTCTTACTATTTGTTACTATGTAAACATACCAAATGAATGAAATCTAAAACGGTAAACTTTGTATTGACAAAAGAAAAGATAACGATAAGTGTAGGTACACAAGATTAATTAAAATGGTTATATTATGGAGCAACACGATGCTCAAATGCAGATTGCATAAAAGTAATTTTCCATTTTGATTAGTTTTTGATTTAACATTTATGTAAAAGGAAAAAATATAGTCTTATAATAGTAGATTATGCTACAAGTGTGTTAAGTTAGTGATCACCGTTTTCGGCTCTCTTGAGGCCCTCAAGTTACAAAGATTTCATAAAGGAGGTAACTTGAAATTACGTTTAATGTTTTTATTTATTAAGTAATGATCACACCACATGTGGGTAACGAAAACATCTTAATCGACAAGCAAACTCATTAAGTAATAAATGATCAGATCTTTCTAGTCAGTTCATCTGACTTGAGATGTATATTGGCCTCAATCTGTTCCCCCAATTAAACTCTCAAATCGTTTGCATTAGTGTCACTGTACATTAGTGTTATTGAACATAATATTCAGATATATGAGAAGATAATGCATTGGGTACCAACCAAACACTACCAAAACACGGAAATGGTTCAAAATAATACATTCGTCAGTAGGTATTGTCTAAGACAGCGTAACTCTGGGGTTGCGAGGGCACTGCATGAGATGTCGCTGCCATGGCAAGTCTCGAGCCAGCACGTTTGTGAAGCAATATGGACACTTCCACTCGTCTAGACCCAACTCTGAAAATAACAAAACGATATGATAAATATAACCTGTATGTTGAGTGTACCAAACTTAAGATACATTCAGTATGATGATTGCTAGTTTTGTTAAAAAACAAAACGATTTCTACCGTGACCGCGTAAACGCGCGTGATGAAGTGTGTATAAAAAAGTTTTGTGAAGCATTAGAGGCCTTCCAACCCCCTTCAAACAATTGTCAAGTCAGCTCACTAGCGGTGGGAGATGAAACCGTATTGCTTTCGACAAAACTCGCTCTCAATACACTGGATGCATCTTACATGTATCGCTAAAAAAATATTCAGCCAACTTAAAATGACTACAAAATTAGGTACCTAAACCTTTGAAATTCTATGTATTCTAAAAGAAGTTATGGCTGATATAGAACTGAATATATTTATGACTTACGAATACAATTGACGTGGTAATCGCTTTCGTCGACCCGCAGCGCCACGCCGCATTTCTGGCAGACCTTCCAGCAACCTTCACTCATTGTGCACTCCTCTGTGAAACGAATGCGGATATCATTTATAGTAAGAATATCTTTAAAATTTTAAAGATTGTGTTTGACACGAGTAACAGGGGAAAACATAATTTTACGTTTCTCCCAATTTCGTCGTTTCGACCGTGTCAGAACGACCTCTAGATGACTGTATTTGTTTAACAAAAGTTATGCTCTCAATGAAACCCGATTAAATCCTGTGGTTAATTATGTATTTATTTTTTTTAGTTATTTCCATATCCTGTATAGTTGTTTCTGCATGGAAAATGTCGGATAATGGACTGTGGTATTATTGTTTTTCCTATCTTGTTGATGTAGCATAAAGGTGAAATCAGTTTGCAAAAATATAAATAGCCTAAGTTTTTACTCTAACTCTTGGCCCAAAGTGTTTTACGTGCAAACAATAGTTAGTCTGAGCTTACGTGTCGATAAGCCGTACCTACATGTACGTATCAGAATTTAGTGGTGGGCTTCTTGCAAAGCTTGGCTCCGGAACTACCCGTAGGTACAAACCTTAACCAGATATTCCGCAGCCAAACAGTAACGTGCAAACATGTTCCGGTTTCGAAGGCAATGTTTCGAGAAGAATACAGAGTAAAAGTTTAATCGTATAACAAAGAACTGTCAAGAACTGTTCTTCATTTAATTAAAGTTTTTGCGTCGAAATCGCTGCACGGCACAGTGTAACTGTGAGCAAGAATGTTGTGTACCACGCGCATCGTCTTTTTCGCCTTGTTTCTTTGTTATAAGTATATCTGTACTAGCAGCGTTATTTTGCCGGGATAAAAATGGGCTTGTTTGTTCTCCCAAACTATAATCTACCAGTGTCCCAAATTTCAGCCCGATCCGTTCAAATGGTTCGTAGTGGTTGGCAACAAACAGCCATACATTAACATTTTTAATAATAATAGGATAAAAGATATACCCAGTAGATGCACGTGCAGCATGCGCGCTTCCAGAGCGACCCGGCAATGCGGGCAGCGGGCCAGCATCACGCAGCGGCGCCAGTAGTGCGCCTCCAGACCGTCCGCCCGCACCCGCCGCCCGCACCACGTGCATGTGGTACTGGAATAGATGTAGAGATTTACTACGATAACATGACCCGCCCCTCCAGAATTCAAAACGATTGAAAGTATTTGTGAAAGTACCTATATACAACGCACCACCACGCATGTGTGCGTACTGCTACTGCAGACGAATAATTACAACTACATACAAACTCTTTCGTAAGGATGTGACTACATACGAGGGTCAAACTGAAAGTTCTTAGAAAATCAAAAACTGATTACATTAGCCAGTTATTAGTTTTATTATATCTTTTCAAAATATTGTCCATTCACGTCAATACACCGCTGCACGCGATGGAACCACTGGGAAAAGCACTTTGCCCACTCGTCCTTAGGGGTCTCTTCAATGGCATCGCGATACGCAGCCACCGCTTCTTCAGCATTCATAAACCGCTTTCCTTAAAGTTTTTCTTTAATTTTTGAAAATAAATAAAAATCACAAGGCGCGAGGTCGGGGCTATACGGCGGGTGACCCAGTAATTCAACGTTTGATGTCGCCAAATAGTCGATCGTTCGCTTGGCGGTGTGCGATGAGGCGTTGTCGTGGTGAAGGAGGATCCTACTGCGAGGTCGTTTCTCTCGAACTTTTTCCAAGACAAGTGGCAAACAATTGGTAGTGTACCATTCTGCAGAAACTGTTTTTGATCCTCTAACACAATTGTTGCGAAATGACCTATCCTTCCAAAGAACGAGGCCACCATTTTTTCCCCCGCACTTCGATCTCTCTTCACTTTAGTTGGCAACTCCTCGAAAGGAAACACCCACTGAGCAGATTGTCTTTTGGTTTCAGGATCATAACAGTAAATCCAGCTTTCGTCACCTGTTAGTATGTCGAACACAGCATTTGAGTCACCTCCGTTAAATCTTTCAATCATTTTACGGCACCAACCGATGGAGTTTTTGAGCCTCAGTCAAATTATGAGGTATCCACCGGGCGCAAAGCTTCCTGACCGCTAAATGTTCGTGTAGGATTTTGTGCACTTGACTCATACCGATGCCTAAGCTTGTCCGAATCTGCTGATAGGTCACTCTTTTGTCAGTCTCTATCATACGCCGCACAACACAGATGTTATCTTCAGTCGTCGCCGTAGAAGGCCGTCCCTCACGTAAATCATCAGTGAGATTAGTGCGACCACGTTTAAACTCATTAAACCAGTTGTAAACAGTCGCACGAGATGGGGCTTCATCGTGAAAGGCCAATCGTAGTCTATCATAACTTTCTTGTAGACTTAAATGACATCGAAAGTCATAAAAAATCATTGCACGAAAATTTTCTCGTGTTAAATTCATGTTGACATGACACAAACAATTTTCAATTTGCCGCCAAATCGTAAAACAAATGACAAATGAATGAAGTATATACTCAGTAATATTGGCAAAGAGTTCTATTTTCAAATTATAGAATTATTTTTTTATTATATTGTTTATAAGTGGCCAGTTCTAAGAACTTTCAGTTTGACCTTCGTACATTAAAACAGTAATTTGGAGGGGCGGGCCATGTTATCGTAGTAAATCTCTACACACTGATGTATATGTTTTCTTTTCTTTTATTTAAACACGTCTTTCCCTCGAGTTTACGCAATTACAGCGTCAGCCCTATGAGGGAAGTCATTTATAATTATCAAGTAGCATTATCAAGTGTAGTAGCTTACATAGTAGGTAGTAGAAAACCTCTGCGAACCCGAGGGCCATGGGTTCGATTCCCACCCAGTGCAAAAATTTGTGTGATGAATTCAAATGTTTGTACGGTGTCTGGAATCACTTATCTGACCTCCACAGTACCTACAAGCTTTGCTTAATTTGGGGTCAGATGGTGTTATATATATGTGAATTGTCCATCAAAATTTATTTATTTAGTACCTATATCATGTAAATAATAATTACTACATTTTCGTACTTTTTACAGTATTAGTGTCGAGACGAGTAGTGCCTTATGGTAAGCAACATGTCTTCCACAACAGCACAATGTAACGCAGCTATAGGAATATTAATAGTCCAAATCATTACCTAGCAATGTACGCACTGCACTCGTCATCCAGAGATTGAAGATGCTTTATCTCTATGCCCTGTAATTTCACGAAATCCGCGAAACAGTGATGTTTTCACATCACTTCTTGGCAGTAGACTAATTGGCTAAGGTGTGTACTTCCCCAGGCGGACTCTGTAAAGAGTCCTAAGACTACAAAACTTTCTGTGCTGCAATATTCCTGATTCATACTCCCGTATGATCAGTTCCTCACAGCAACAAAGCACAGGTTCGCTCTGAATATAATCTTTATTTATATAACTATGTACATAAGCAGCCTACTAAATGTTCCCACTGCTGGGAAACGGGACCTTCTCTCGCAAAGAGAGTCAAGGCCATAATCCACCACCCTGTCCCAGATTGGTGAATGACACATGCCCTCTGACAAAGATTCTAGGTACATTTCGGTTTGCTCTAGATGTTTTACTTCACTGTTATTACGCACATGACTTCGAAAAGACAGGCAGGCGCCGTTCTCCCGACTAGACCAGCCGTAACTGTTTATATAACATGTTATAATTCTCACCTTTCGGAATGTTCAGCTAAGTACCAGCTGGATACTGAGAATTCGAACAAATGACACACCAGAATATAAATTGGCAACTCGTTTGTTTGGCCGCTAAGATTTGACCGACCTATCAAACAAAAACCACCTGTAAATTAATAAAACTAGCTGCAATAACTTACTGCAAGCTGATAGGATCGGCCACGGCGTCAGCGCTATGGTCACCCGCTACTTCATAGCTCTCGTAGTGAGGTTCATTGGACATTTGGAGCCGCCGACCTGTCAAGAAGAATCTTTGATCTGACAAAAGTCTTCTTTTTTATATGTTTAAGGACAGACGAAAGCAAAAACAGGCTACTACTACTACGGATAGTACAAAATCACCGTAGTCTTGATATATCTGCCACCCCAAAGACATCCGATAAACCATTTAGGAGGAAATGAAACATCCATACTTTGAAGAACCAATGTTAGAGAAAGCTACATTTTTGTAATAAGTTTATTGATTGTTATTATAAGCTTATATTTAAAATGTAGGTGATAAAACAATATAAAGCAGCGTCATTAAGGCATTAGGGAGCAAAAATGCGATACTAGGCAGCCCTCTGCGGTGCTACCCCTACGCGGCTACCCCTTTAGTTAAATTTCCCGTTCCCGTTATTTTTCTGAAATACAAAGTGTGTCTTTTTTTAAGCCTATTATCTATACATGTTCCAAATTTCAGCCCGGCCCGTTCAGACGGTATGACGTGATTGAGCAACAAACATCCATACATTGGCATTTATGATATTAGTAGGATTAAAATTATTAGTCCTTTTACAAAAGTGGTTAACAGTGGTGAGTAGGAGTTCACACATTTGGATCTCTTTTTCTTCAATGTAATCTTTTATTTTCTTAATTATGCCTTATCCATCTTCAGCCAATTCTCCGCGACACTGCTTGGTATGAAGTAAAACGGGGGCAAATCTAAATTTTGATTTAAAAAGAGAGAAGTGTTGTCCTGCAATGTACCGGGGCTATAATAACCGCTCTCATCCATCTGGCTGTTTTCATCCAGGTGCAGGTTCCTCAGCCCTGCTACCAACTTGGGAGATTCCAGCACAGCTTCCCTGAAGTAATCCGCTTTGATCTTCGGTGAGTCCAGACTTCTGCTGTCCGAATCGCAACGGAGATCGTTTCTTGACATCTGGGGAAATCGGGTAGATTGATTTCACTATGGTCTGGTAATGATAAGAAAGAGGAAGACAAAGCTATTGTGAGAATTTTAGAGAAAAGTCAAATGTTCATAATACAGAATTAAAAAGACTTTGCTGAAAAGAGAATAAAGGCAAATTCATTTTATCATTTAGTTTTCCGTCATTCATTTCTTCACCCCTTTATAGTTTGTCAACCGAATGGTGGTGGTTTGACCACAAATTAAGATGAAAAGAGAGACTTACTTGTGGCGAGTCCATTGGCAATGAGTCCATACTCCTTAAATCATTCTTTGAAGTTTTGGGTGAGCTTAACGTAGGTGAATCCCTGTAGTCCAGATGCAAGGGTTCATATACCGTCACAGGCCGTTCTTTAAGCTGAGGCTTGGAAGGGTCATGATCGTAGTGGATCATGGAGTGACGATTCTCTGAGTTGCGGTTGGCACGACGATAGACCACCTCTGATGGAGGGGTCTGGCTTTGGCCCTCTTGGAAATGTACCTGGGGGATAAAAAGAAATGGTACATGACTTAAATAAAATTATGTACCCGTAGTAATTGTTAGAAACAGTGTGATTAAGGTGATGGTCAAATTACAGATGGTCCACAGTCTTAGAAGTTCTAGCCAATCTGGCAATAGTATAAATCATTGATCCAGTATACAGCCACATAAAATTTTGCCGAATTTTTTGAGATAGTTTGGAATGTAGGTATCAGCTGTCAAACAAAAACCGAAATTAAACGACATTATATTCTTGAATATTACTCGAGCTTACTTAGAAACTTGGCTTTTATGACCTCAAACGAATTTAGTAAGACAAAATTTCGTTAAAATCAGATTTTGTAATAAATCATTGGTTAACAGTTAGGAGGAGAAATCTTTTTCGCGTTTACCTTCTCAACTCCGGCTGAAGAAGCTCTTGGGGAGTGTTTTGGACTTATGGCACTGTCCAGTCTCAGTTTGTTATATCCTGGGTAGTTGGAATCCTTGACTGGTCTGCTGGGGGCGTACTTCTTGGTAGGAGACCGCTTCAGGCTGCTCTTGGTCTTCGAAGTGGTGTAGCTGCCGCTCATAGTAGATGGGGCTAGAGTGACTCCACTGGAAGAAGAAGGAATGTCAGGTGTTTCATATAATAGAGGAAAGGACGAGCCAGTCATTATCTTGATGGTAACACACCAGCAGTTAACTTCAAGAAGTTATTTGAACATTAAGAGACAATTTTTTTTCTTCCAGAAATTTAAAATGATTTATTGTGCGTAAAAGAGTTCAAAGTCTTGATCATCGCCGCAAAATCGCTAGCTTATCGGTTTTTTATCGGATACACTTCGGAGAGTGTGCAACTGATCTGCATGATCTAATACCACCTTGCCCTTTCTTCTAACGGACTTCTCGTTCCACAAATGGGCGACATCGTTTCATGGTTGATGTTCCAAAAACGCGAACGAAGAGATTTGACTCCACGTTTATGATAAGAACGTCTAGGTTGTGGAATGCGTCGCCTGAGTGGGTTTTCCCTGATGGTTACAATCTTTGTGTCGTCATATCGAGAGTGAATCGGTTTTTTCTAGGTAAACTCGCAATTTTCCGGCGATGTTCAAGACTTTGAAGTCTTTTTCGCACTAGAGTGTCGTTGCCTATGAGCCTTTTGGCACGTCTCTCGATCGATTCCAGAGCCTCCAGCTGATACTTAGCTGATCCATCCCAAAGGTGCGAACAGTATTCCATACAAGAATCCGAAGTTACAAATCTTAACAACATAATTGGCACACCTGGCACTTGACGTCATAGATTTCAGGCTATAAGACGACGTGACCCCGAGTGACGACGTCATGCCCATGGAAGCCGTCATCCCACTGGTGGTGTTGCTACGAGTTGAGTGGGCGACGCTGGCAGTTTCCATCGAAGACTCGGCCACTGATTGGTCGATGCCATTCAGGATCTGCTCCTCAGTCGGGGCTTGGTTCAGCATTTTCTGAGAACAATCCATTAAGCTACCAATTTACTCTGTTAAGCAAATTTAAATGCATGTTTATTATCATTTAATTAATGTAAGCTTTCCTCGTTAAGGTGGTTAAATTCCAGTTTCAAAGGCTTGGACATCACTGCAACGTCGCTTGCCTCTGGGTATTATATTTGTAGTGGAAGGACTCTTGGCAGAGCCCGCCTGGGGAAGTACCACACCTTTGCCAGTTATTCTACCGCCAAGTAGTACCGTATGTGCAAACATTATCATGTTCCGGTTTGAAGGAAATGTTTACAGAGAAATGACAGGGCTTAGAGATATAACATCTTAAATCTCTGGGTGACGAGCAGTGCAGTGCTAGGTAATGATTTGGACTCTTAATGTTCCAATAGCTGCGTGTCACTGTGCTGTTATATGGCAGGCATGTTGCTTACCATCATGTACGTGTCCGACTCGTCTCGTCACTCTTTACTATAAAAGAAATATAGGATAATAGTAATCACTATAATAGTAGTACTACATAGCATAAAAAAACTGAGGATTAACGAAAACGTATAGAATTGCAAAAACTGATTAACTCATTTTGATAAAATTTAAATGGGACTAGCCGAGAAGTATAGAATGTCTCGTCTCGTCACTCTTTATTCCAGTAGATCCTGTGATTAGCGCGTTCATACAAATAAACTCTTATAATGTTATATAAGCTTTATAATATTAGTATAGATAGACAACATAGTGATTATTTATTTCAGTTAGAAACAAACAAATTTATCTGATCTAAAAAGACAATCTGATAAACCCGATGATTCCATACAGCGATTTTATCAATAAATTAAGACAGATACGGATCTATGCAAAATCCTGCAGATACCAAGATAACGATTTAGTTATTTATTTATTTACAGGCCAAATGGAAGTCGAAAATAAACTATTGTACTCACATCAGGGAACATGGCGATAAGGGAGCTAATTATGCTTACCTACTCATAATGACTATTGATCAAAAAGACAATTAGGTACCCATTTGACTGACCGTACGACTCCCCCTCCGTAGCGTTTTTAATTAAAAGCATAATTGCACATCTAACCTACCGTTGAACCCGTTGATGTCTATTGAAATTGGAGTCTCTTTTCAATATTGACAAAATTTGTAACAGATTTGGGTTTTTTTTGCCAACAAGATTATTGCCAATAATAGAGATCTATCACTTATGATTAGGGAATAAATCCATCACTGACGCTGAATTATTATTTTTATAAAGAGATTTGATAACTTATTAAAGCGAGGTCAGTAGGTATGTACTAAGAAAACTTGTTTTCTTAGTCCGAGTTAATTGTGCCTGTGAGTGTACTTCGATGAATCGAACCAGATGAACTTGTCATAGTGGTTCGACTATGGAGTCGAACCACGAGGTCCCAAGAATTAGTAGTTCACGTGGTGCAATTCTAAAATCGAGCCAACAGGAAAAAAGTTCACGTGGTTCGATTGATCGAACTACGCAGTCGAATCACGTGGTCTGTAGGTTTCTTTGCATCCTGCTCTGTCCTTAGAAGTTTGCATAACTCTATCTCGTTTTGTCCAATCATTGGTGAAAAGAAGTGCCACATGACATGGATATTCGGATTATCACATCGCGATTTTTTACCTCGTCTTGCGCCCCCGCTGGTGACTTATAAATTTAAGCAGATTCGTTTCACGCCCGATCAAAAGGGTGCTTAACCTATGATTGATTATATTGACTTACACTCAACTAGCCTTGCTTTTAGGTATGTTGGAATGCTGAATGCTGTAGCCTAGGGAAGACGGACTGGGCTGTATCGGACTCCATACAACGAACAGGCATGACCCTATCGACTAATACCACTGAAGTTACTCTTTTGACGCTCATGGCCGAGTGACACGAGGTTAGTTTTTCAACCTAGGATAGCAAGCTAGCGGTAGCAAGCTAATACTTCTAGCTTCAACGCTAGTTTTGTCTACGCGAAGTTAGAAGTACCTACTAGCTTCCTAGCTTATTAACACTAGCTTGCTTGTTTGACAAACTGGCCTCGGGGGTCTTAGGTATTACGGCGGGAACGCGTCACTGGTCTCGCAGTCCTTCGTGAACTCGTCGAGGCTTACCTGTCTCCGGGCCCTGTTATGGGCACATCCTGTCTCTTGAACTCAGGATACCTACTTCGTGACTTGGCGAGCAACCAGAAAGTAGGTGACAGACGCGCCTGCGCCTGGAAACCCATTCGATAGTTGTATCGGCGAACGGGCTTATAGCGAAAAGTCTCGACCGACATCTTAAGAAATTTTCTCTACACGGTTGGATCAAGGGCCAGATGCAAGCGGCGGTCATCCACGATAAGCAGCACGTATTGTCAAGAGGTTCTTCACCCTTAACCACCGGTAGCTTGGGTCCTGCCCCGCTGTATTTTTTTTATAAAGATTAGCGAGACGAGTAGTGCATTTTCTTGATGGTAAGCAACATGTCTGCCACATAACATTACAGTGACACGCAGCTATTAGAACATGAAAAGTCCAAATCATTACCTAGCACTGCACTGCGCTCGTCACCCAGAGATCTAAGATGTTATTTCTCTAAGCCCTGTAATTTCTCTGGAAACATTGCCCTTCAAACTAGAACACAGTAATGTTTGCACTTTACTGCTTGTCGGTGGAATAACTGGCAAAGGTGTGGTACTTCCCCAGGCAGACTCTGCCAAGAGTCCTACCACTATATAAAGTGTTGATGTTGTTGTAGGGGTGCTGTTGTCGGCACCCTAGTTTTTAAGTTTTTTGTATGTAATATATATTTTTTTTCTATTGTAAAAAACTTAGAAAAGAAATGAATAAAGAATCTAGCCGTAAACTAAGCAAAGCTCGTACCATGGATGCCAGATAGCGGATATAATATATTTGTAGATATGATACTCGTCCAGTCAAATTGAAGTGAAATTGAGTGGAATCCAGCTTTCATTTGTAGTCGGTTAAAAAAAAGATAAAAAACTCATTGGAACTGCCGATAGAAAACTTATAACTCAGAATTTGAAAGCTTACTTTGGAAACTACGCGGGTGAAACCGGAGGGCGTGGCCATGCGCAATTGAGCATGGTCATGGTCCCGAGTTTGAAATGAAATGAAATTTGTTTATTTGGTTCACAAAAAGAAAACAAGTTACCCGAAGATTTCTTATCATTCCCGAGCGTGACGCTAGAATTCAATTCACAGCCCACGAAAAATCTGTCTTTGGCGCGCCAAGAGTTTTCACTTAAAAATACCTGCATATCAATCCTATCGAACTGTTGGAACAGATGCCTGTAGATGAGGTTCCGCCGCGTGACGGCGTCGTCCGGCGGCAGCTGCGCGCGGACCACGCGCGGCGACCGCGCGTACGCCGCAAGGAGGATGCGCTCCGCAGCGGCGCGCACCGAGCCCGCCGCGTGCTGCGCGCCGGCCGCACCGCATTCCGCCAGCCGACGGACCGTCAGACCGCTGCGACGGGGAAATAATCTTATAAACTACAGGCCCGTGAACAAAATTTATGGGGCATATAATACAGCAGGAGACCTATGCAGGATGATAGAAGGGTATAAAATAATAGGATTCAGCACTATGCTGGTATTTAAAAGCTGTCCAACACAAAGCAAATTGTAGAGGGGGGGGGTTGCGACCCTCGCTCTTTCCTTCTTGTCGCATGATTTTGTACGGCATTGCAGAATAATGGATTAGAACAGGTATTGAAACTGTATGGAACCAATGCCGTACGTATTCAAATGACCAAATTTACCCTGAACATCGTCGGAAAATCATGAATTTTTCCGACAAAACTCATAATTTAAAAATTAAAATTTTCAGTTTTTATATACTGTGAATGTGGAAAAGGTAGACTAGGTAGTAAGTGTTTCTGTATACTGTGTATACTTTAATGTAATAATATGTGTATGTGTCTAACATCACCATGTTCAATAACCAAGTATGGTCCTTCCAGCAAGACTCGGCGCCGGGTCATAAAGCTCGTTCCACGCAGTCTTGGTTAGAAGCGAACGTTTCGGACTTCATCAGAGCTGAAGACTGGCCGTCGTCTAGTCCCGATCTTAATCCACTAGATTATGATTTATGGTCAATTTTAGAGAGTACAGCTTGCTCTAAACGCCATGATAATTTGGAGTCCCTAAAACAGTCTATACGATTGGCAGTGAAGAATTTTCCCATGGAAAGAGTGCGTGCTTCTATTGATAACTGGCCTCAACGTTTAAAGAACTGTATTGCAGCCAATGGAGACTACTTCGAATAAGCTTTACATACTTTTAATTGTTTTATATTTATGTACTAAACTAACATAGTTTAAAAGTAATAAATGTTTTAAGCAGATAAAAAAAATGTTTTTTCTATATTACAATATTTATGGCAAGACATATTATATAAATCAATGCCACTTTTCGTTGTAAGTGAACTCCTTCTAAACGGCTCGACCGATTTTAATGATTTTTTTGTATACGCTTGGGTAGAGCCCTGGAAGGTTTAGATTCACAAATTAGCCCGGCAGATGGCACTGCACTTGATATTTTGATTACTATCCGAGCGAAGCCGGGACGGGCCGCTAGTTTACATTTAAAGATAATTTATTTCCACAACACAAGAAAAAGTATACACAGTTTATATACTATATATATGTAGCGATATGACACAATAATTCTATTACTTAGTGTACACAAGTAACGATTGTTAACAAACTCTAAACTAAGCACAAGGCTTGTGTCTTAGGGCTCGAGAGCGCGGGCGTCAAGTTATTAAAATATGTGACAAATGAGTGTGTAGTGTCTCCAATAAAGATAAATGTATAAGCTTAGAATGTGCAATATATTTATGCACTAATTACTAAAATTATGAACTGACTAACAAACATAAAACGCAAGATACTCAAATAACATACATAAATAATTATATATCTGTCAATCTTGATGTCTTCAAATCGAGAGTGTATCGGTTTCTTCTAGGTAAGCACGCTCTATCGTAGATCGCATCATCGCTTAACATCAGGCGAGATGGTGGTCAAGTGCGAACCTATAATAGTTAAAGAAAAATCCGAGAAAATAGTAATGTGAAAGCATTACTGTGTTCCGGTTTGTTTAATAAATGATCAGCTGTTGAAGGGCAGTTTTTCCAGAGAAATTACAAGGCTTAGAAATATAACATCTTAGATCTCTGGATGATGAGCGCAGTGCAGTGCTAGGTAATGATTTGGACTCTTCATGTTCCAATAGCTGCGTGTCACTGTGTTGCTATGTGGCAGGCATGTTGCTTACAATCAGGCACATGTCCTGCTCGTCTCGTGACTTTTTATTTAAAATAAAAATATTCCGAGACTTGGCAGCAAATTTGGGCAGGTATTTGAAGCAATGAAAACTTTTCACATAGTTCTTCTATTATACCCCGACATGGACCTGAAGACCTGTCTGGTGAGAAGTGAGGAGTGGGAAGTAGCCCTCAGAATAGATTGGGTGTTTGTATGCTCAGATATTGGATGTTCAGATATTTGGATGTTTTAAAATTCCGATAATAATAAATATTGGTGGTGGACATTTCACACACAAAACACCATCTGACCCCAAACTAAGCAAAAGTTTGTACTATGGAAGCCAGATAGCTGATATAATACTTATATATTTTTAAATAGCTACGTACTTATTATATATAGATGCATTAAATGTTTGGATAGTTGGAAAGAAAAAAATCGCTGAACAAACTTACAAAAAATAGAAACATGAAACCGAATTGAGAACCACCTCCTTTTTTGA
Source organism: Ectropis grisescens (assembly GCA_017562165.1). NCBI lineage: Eukaryota > Metazoa > Arthropoda > Insecta > Lepidoptera > Geometridae > Ectropis > Ectropis grisescens. Next base: position 14,636,754 of record CM029786.1, read on the forward strand.
AGTCGGTGGAAACAATTAAATAATTGACCGTAGGTACCTACATGTTAATCATAGTAGGAGATCACAGTAATTGATGATTAGGCTTCTCGGAAACAGCCACCGACGCACTTTCGCCCACACTGATAAAATGTTATCGAACATAGAACGTTCTAATGTAAAACAACTGACGGTAGGATTTCAATAAAGACTTGTATTTCGACGACAGACTTCAACGGGGATATAGCTCAGTGGTAGAGCAATCGACTGCAGATCGATAGGCCCCCGGTTCAAATCCGGGTGTCCCCTACAAGCTACGCTTCTTTTTGGTCTCCTATTAAACACAGAAATTTATTTTTAGCTAACTTCCATATAAAAAGGTCTTTTTAACTTTGCTTTTGAGTACTTTTGTTCTCATTTAAGTATTTTAGTGACGTGTTCATTGGATATTTATTTAGGAGTAGTTTTAGGTTGAACGTCCAGTAAAATTTAAAGCCAGATTTTTTTATTGCCTACAATCAATGTTCAACTACTAAGGTTTATATTATCATTTTTTTACAAAAAAAACTTTAAGTTACAAATCTATATTATATGAGCACTGTGGTTTTTTTACCCGAGAAGCTCCATTATTTTTTTGGGATTAAAAGTTGCCATATGTTCTATGTCTAACTGTGTGTGTAATTGCAAATTTCAGTCCGATCCGATATAAAAAGTAGCTTATGTGTTTTTGAGACCATTATCTATGTACTTAATTTCATTCAAATCCTTCAGTTGTTTTTACGTGAAATTTGCCGTACTTCTCCCTGATTAGTGACCCTAGGCTTACGAACTGACCTGTTCTTATCAGTGGAGATGCCGTGGCTCAGGATCAGTTGTTCCAGGATCTGGAGACGAGACAGCGCCAGCCGAGGGTGCATGGACGCCGCCACCGGACGCACCAGCTGCTGAGGAATTATGTGGAGACTCCTGAGGGAAGAAGAAGAAATGGATTAAGTATATTCGAGTGCATGTATTAGTGGTTTATCGTACAAATACCTCAAATAATTGAACTCAAGATTTGCCCTGAATATCTTGACATTGGTCTGAACTGCGTCTGTGACATCTGTCTCTATCTAAGACATATCTGTCTCTGTCTAAGACATCTGTTTCGCTCGCGCTAGTTATAATTGGTATTATTCTCTCTCGGTCACACAGTGACGTGTAACCGGCGAAGATGATGGTAGCCATTTTAAAATATTCATGAGGATGTTATTAGAAAATATTTAAAATAATTTTAAATGCTGTACTTACGCATGAAATGTAATTCTGTTAGATTTATTTGAGTTTCTAGAATTATTAGAACACTTTTTGAATGCACAGGAAGGCATAATCTTTTATATTTATGTTCAAAATTATGAAAATCAGTGCAAATTATAAACCCCCGCTTCTTACAACCGACTAGCACGGAATGAGTGAGCTCACTCTTCCCAACGTTAACATGATTCCGTGCGCCCTGAAGTTTGTGAGGGCTAATCTTAAGTTCTACGATCTATGCTCCAGACTATAAAATTACCGAGTTTGAAACGGCTGAAGGGATTTGGAACACAGCTAGATAATAGCGTGAAATTGCACATGGGTTTTATCTCGGAAAAATAACTAGATCTATAACTACGCGACTAATACTGTGGGATTCTACTACCTATACCTATACTAATAAATAAATAATAGTTGATTATGCTATTAGTGTGTAAAGTTGGTGATTGCCGCTGAGGCGCCATTGAGCCTGAGCCGAAGGGAGAGCTGAAGACAGTAATAATCAATAGACACGTGTATCATATGACGTTTTTCAACACAATTGGGAAGTTGAGAATAAAATAACAAATAACAGTAAAAATCATTCCAACTGTGAAAATTAACTACGAAAAAAAATCTTTTGGCGGGAAAAATTTATCAGTGTCCTGTTATGCGCGCGCAATTTAGCCACAGACTAAAAAAATAAGTTTTACTTATTTGAGGATAGCTTTTTATTTAGCCACTAACAAAATGTGGAATTCCTTTTTTCTTAATTATAAAAAAAAAAACAAAATACATATTATATTTGAGAGAATGTTTTATTTTATGGCACGTACAAATTGTTTATTTAAAGACGAAGTTGCATGAATTGAGCAAGCAGTAGCTACAGTAATTCATTTGTTCTATTGAATACAATCTTTTTTGTATCGAAACTTTTTTAAAATTAAGCAATTCAACTAATAAAAAAATCTTTGTAACTCACTTGTGAGTAATGGTATTGAAAAGTCACAGTTTGACTATAGGTGTCATTACATGTCTGATTGCGGTGAAATTAGTGCCACTTTATGCGTAAGTGTGTTGTAAAATTAATTTTTTTCAGACAATGTAACCAATTCATTTTAGAATGATAAATCAACAGTTTTAACAAATCTTGAACGAGAGTGATAAATTGAGAAAAACTATGGTGTTTTTATAAAGTGGTTTATTTTTTAGTGGAGGGACTCTTTGCATAGTCCGCCCGGCGAAGTACCACATTTATGAAATAAAATGAAATGAAATAGTTTATTTTCCAGAATTTTACATCCATTAATCCAGTTAAATTTATGGCAGTTATTCCACCGTCAAGGAGTAATGTGCAAATATCGCCGTGTTCGGTTTTAAGGGCAATGTTTCCGCAGAAACTTGCGGTCGAAAAGATGAAGCATTAATGCGGTTACCTGACTTGGGGACAGTCAGCGACAGTGAGGACGGTGTGCTGAGCAGTGGAATGGACCCTCGGCGCCGGGTCGCCGCAGGCACGGAGTAGTTCAGGCAACAACTTCTCCAGGCAACGACCCACCTCCGCCGCGCATACCCTGGAACAAACGATAGCTTTAGTGTTGTTTGTCATCTCAATCCTGCTAACTGATTTTGGCTAACTGGTCGTCTAACTAGTTAGCATCCTACTTGGCTATTATTTGAGCTAACTAATCGTCTAACTGTTTAGCTTGCTGGTTGGCTTTTTTAGGACTAACTGATCGTCTGACTGGTCATGTTGCTGGTGGGGTGTTATTTGGATTAACTTGTTGTGTAATTGGTTAGCTTGGTAGTTGGCTGTTTTTTGGGCTAACTGGTCGTCTGACAACCCAGCGTGGTGGATTATGACCTTGACTCTTTTCTTGAGAGATAAGGCCCCGTGTCCCAGTAGTGGGAGCATTTAGTGGCTGCCTATGCCTATAAATGATTGACTGGTTATCTTGCAGGTTGGCTGTTATTTGTTGTAGCTAGTCTTCTGACTGATTAGCTTGTTGGTTGGCTGGTATTTGGGGTAACTAGTCTTCTGACTGATTAGCTTGTTGGTTGGCTGGTATTTGGGGTAACTGGTCGTCTGACTGATTGGCTTGTTGGTTGGCTGGTATTTGGGGTAACTGGTCGTCTGACTGATTAGCTTGTTGGTTGGCTGGTATTTGGGTCAACAGGTCGTCTGACTGGCTGGCTGATCGGGCTCACTGATCTGGTTGGCTGTTTGACTGGACTTACCTGTCAGGAACGAACTCATGAAACAGCACTTTCAACACTTCGTTAGCTTGGCTGTAGACGGAGAACACCTTGTCTCGCAGGGCACGTTGAAGCAGCACAGCCGCTGCTCGTGCTGTCTTGTTCGGTGACGTCTGCGAAAATACATTTCGCATATTAAACCATAAATAATAAATATTGGTGGACATTTCACACACAACACCATCTGACCCCAAACTAAGCAAAGCTTGTACTATGGCGGCCAAATATCTGAGATAATACATATATAGTTTTAAATACATACTTATTTTACATAAACCATGGACCGTTCTATAGGTCCATTTAAAGTAGCATTTGAATAAAATTGCCCAATACCAGAACATTTGCGACCAAATGAAAATATGCATGTCGTGTACAAAACTAAACGAATAGTTTTTTTTTTTATAGGGCATAGTCTTTATTAACTAAACTTAAAGACAATGTATTATGTGGGAGATGACATCAGTAGTAAATAGAGATGGTATATTAGCACAGTTCTGTACTTGGTATTGTTTAGACTCTTCATGTATAGCAGCGTAGCACTTATATATGTTATGAGTAGGCATGTTTTTACTATAATATACGTGTAGGAAATAATAACTTCTTTGTTTCCATCGCGAAAAAGATCATGAACGTATACCAAAGTTAAAGCTTTGAAACAAACCTTACTGCTGCCGTTGGAAGGACTTGTCAATTCAGATTTTAGCCCATTCAGTCCTTCTTCTTTGTCCAGATAATTCTTCGAGTAAAACTTTTCGACCTGGAAAGTCAAATCAAGAAACCAATAAATAATTCATTTCATTCTGATAGTGCACACATTATGATATTTTTAATAAATTCACGAAGGCATTCGCGTGTGTTATATATTCGGTCCAGCCAAAAATAAGTTCAGTCGTACCCGGCTCGTTTGATACTGTGTTAAAAATGTGTAACAATCGCGTTAGTTTTTATTGTTTGATGATTCAAATCTTCAAATGAGACATCTAGAAGTAAGAATATCCGATTCAATTAGCTCATAAGCAAAGATATTTCTTTACGTATTTATGTAACATGGTTTATGTATTGTGAAAAAATGATTGATGATGATCAATCCATTCCACACATCCAAGTCTGACACTACTTTGGACGATAGAGAAACGACATTTGTTGGACACTACGTGAGTTTCAGTTTTTCCTTTGCAGATTTGTAATGAAGATTACCAGCGGGTATCCAAAGATGAGAATGGGCAAGGCCGCTTGCTTCCTCTCCCGCTCATTGAGCTTATGGTGAGAGCGTGGGTGCGAAGTGCCGCTACCACCACTGCACTCCTCTTCTCGGGCCTCGCGAAGGTACTCGTTGGTGTGGGAACTAAAATACAAAACATAATAATAAAATCACATTGTATCTGGATGAACGAACTTTTCTCGGTGAAAACACGAATAAAACTACATTTTCTAAAAAATAAAACCTAACTAGACCCCTCGAAACCCCCCGAAAATTTCATGAAAATCATTGTAGCCATTTCCGAGATTCAGAAATGCAGATTATACATACAAGAATTGCTTTATAGGTATTAATTAGATTACACTACAAATTTTAAAATACGTCTTGACGCTAATACATTCCAAAACATGCCAAATTTATTTGCAACAAACGAAAGATCTTCAGTTTATCTAACCACCAAATATGATTATATTATGATAAAAATGATATTTAAAATAATAGGTAACTAACTAGTCCATAAACGTGATATCTAGTTACTCACTGCCTCAACGCCGGCAGGAGGCGTTCTTCATATGCTTCGAAAGTGGATCTTGGGCCAGCGCTTTTGTTTCTTCTTCTCACGAGTGTTCCTGCAAAGAAAACTAGCCGAGTTATAAAAGAAAAAATGTAATCCAATTTTGAAAGATACAAATCATGTCTTGGTAGATTCTTTATCATAAAACTTTAATTAATGTGTCGAATTTGTTTTTATGCCTGTTAGTGAGCAACACTTACCTTTCTGATAGATATAAACCTACTCTTTATTTTACACACCAAAATAAAAAACACTTACACAACAGAAGAAAAATTAAAAAAATAGTTTTACATCCTGCGACGTTCTCGCTAACGATGTTTTCCAGGCAACCTTAGGGTGGAAATGGTTTTTGAGCACACCTTGCAACACGGTTCCATGCAGCTATGAAGAATCTTAATTATTGCCTGCAACTCCACGCCAAGCACTGCAAAGAACTTGTGAATTTATTTTAATCGTCCTTACCATTAGCTGCATTTGGAGTAATACTGCGACGAGGGCTGTCACTTTCTTTTCTCAATTCCTCTTCTTCCAACTTCTTTTGAAGCTCGTCCCTAGCTTTTTCTTCTGGAACTTGAGGTGGGACTGGTGCTGATAATGATTGAATCTGGCTAACAGGCTGGTATTGGCTTGGCTGGAATAGGCTAGACGGCTTAAACTGATTTGGCTGGATTTGGCTAGATGGCTGGATTAGACTGGATGGTTGAAATTGATTTTGTGGTAGTTGGCTAGTTGGTTGGAATTGTGTGGATGGTTGTAAATTGGTTGTAGATGGCGGTTTCGGCTCTTCGATATCTTCTTGTAGAATTTGCTGTGTCTGCCTGTGTACGGGTGACTGAAATATAAATTATGACACCTCAGTTTGATAAAAAATATTGTTTTATCAAATTTGAATACATTAAATTGAACATGGTTTAAAAGTTCATTACATACCTACAAATATTTTGGATCTTTCCAAAACTCAATACCATTTTTGGATTCATTTTTGTCATAATGTATTGTGTCCTGAAGGATACAATCTATAGCAATGTCCAGAAATAGCAAGCTGACATCTTTCCTGATGTAATGTGAGTACGGAGCGTGCTTACCTACAAGAAACGGATTCACTCTCTATATGAAAACACTAAGATTTTTCGATTTGAGACACTATTCAGAAAACCCCACTCAGGCAACGCACTTCACAGCCTAGAAGTTCTCAAATAAATCATAACATGGCATAAAGCAGCGCTAGGCTGCTTTAGAATTTACTGTGCCTTTCAAGTGTAAGCCTATAAATAGTTCAAAAAATATGAAGGTACCTCAGGCTCAATATTAACCTCCTCTTCATCTGGATACTCTTGGCCATTGTCGAGAGGAGGAACGGGAGATACGATGTCGAGACTGAGTGAACCAGCAGCTACCGATGGAGACAAGTGATGGGAGAAGTCGTACTCTTGCGGCATTGATGAGTCGTTGCGTGAATCCGGCTGAAATAACAAAAAATAAAATTTATAGTAAACTATATATACAATTTGTACTTTCTAAGCTTTCACGATTTGAACTTTAATTACCACTACGTTTTGGCAGTGCTATAGCCGCCATGGTCCAGGATCAAGAAAAGACTGCGGATGTCAGATGGTTTAGCTTCATCAAACTTTATTCATGTCCAAAAACAAATACTAACGTGGGCAAACTTTGTTACGATGTAAAAATATTACCTTATTCGTTTAATCTGTATCGGACAACTATCGTAATAGTCACTCTTTTGCACTTGCAAGATTGTACCCTACATGTAGAAAATAATAATCGGAAATGAATACATGTTATCATTATTTTAATTTTTAGGCTAAATACGTACAAGCACACTCTTTCTCATTTCATCATCATCTTCATCGGACAATCACACTAACATATCTAAAAGTTATCACACATAATCTATTTAATTTGTTTTAGTCAGTAAGTACCTTCCTGTATTTACAAAAAATATTTATTTTAAGATAAACGTACCTAGTTCAGTTTGTTATTTTGTATCTACATTCTATGTAGAAGGAGAGGCAATGTATCCCACGACACAGGACCACCCTAGTGTGGGATATAGGGCACGCATTAATTGTACAATTGATTTTGCTGAGATAATTAGTCCTACCTATACCGTACATTGATAAAGAACCATCTTAATGATAAATATCTGTAATATGTATCTTATCTTAAGCATTTGCTCAAATAAATGGTTAAGCGGTAAATAGTGATGTAAGTGTCTAAATAGTGAACGAGGCGTACACTGTTTTCTACCAAATCTTCAAATTTTCGTTAAAAGAAGCGTGACTCACGTATGTATGATCATGAGTTGGTCATCTCTGTCATAGAACCAATAAACCGTGTTGGACAAGTTTTGTGATAAATTTGCAAGACGATAAGGGCAGCGTCTGATGCTTTGACGCTCTGTAGACTAACAATTTAAGGACTGGCTAAGTGACGAGAAAATTACCCAAACAAATTATGATGTTATTTATATCTTTAACTCACCCCATCTTCCTCAAACAGCCTACAAAGCACAGGATCCTCTTTAACCCCACACAACGCATCAGAGATCCTGTCCCTCATCCTCCTGGCTAGCTCGAAGTCGTCGCGTGCCGCTGCGGTCCGCTTGCGGAGCCTCCAACGCCCGATGCGGATCCCGGCTGCTGCCAGCGCTGCACCAGCTGACTTCAGACGGCGAGCATATTCAAAGCGCTCCTCTGGAAAAATATCATGAACTCACTCTGTAAAACTTAGCTTAAAGAACACGTCAGTTGCATTTGAGATGATAATTTGGCCAAAATTAGCACGTAGTGGAAGCCACGCAAACAATGATGCGGTAGACCAAATATACGACAGCAAGAAGAGTACTTCGCACTTCGAACAGACTGGATTTAATTTGCTGTAGATAGTTACAAGAACAAAATTAAAAATTTTGACTAACCCCCCGACTACCTCAGATTTGTTATCTGTACAACATTCTACTAGTCAAGCCCTTTCATTTGATACCCATATTAAGGGAGTTGTGAAAAAAGATATGTATTTCGCCATTTTGTGAAAGCGGCCATCTTGGATTTGAAATTTGTCATAGTGCAATGTATTCTACAAGTCAAGCCCTTTCGTTTGATACCCATATTGAGGTAGTAGTGGAAAAAATAATATAATTCGCCATTATGTGGTGGCGGCCATGTTGTATTTGATTTTTTATAGTATTCTACTAGTCAAGCCCTTTCATTTGATACCCATATTGAGGTAGGTTGTGAAGAAATATTTTGTCCGCCATTTTGTGGCGGCGGCCATCTTGAATCTATATTAACCAAACATAGCTAAGAACATCCGCACGGATATTAACTTTAAAAAAAACCGCATCGAAATCGGCCCATCCGTTTCAGCTCTACGGTGCCACAGACAGACACACACACAGACAGACAGACAGACAGATAACACCCCTTTTTTTGGTCGGGGGGTTAAAAAGCGGAAGGAGGATATAATAAGCATATTAAAGCCCCCAGGCATATTGTGTTCTAATTTCCAGCAAAGCAATGTGCTAACGATAAAGATGAGAATGGGCAGGGCAACCTGCTTTCCACAAGCAGCGGAAACATTTCGTGGACTGCTTATGCATTGCTATGCTTATATAGAAACATGATTGTACCAGCAACGGCGTTCCGTTTCTTGTCGTCCAAGCTCCGAACCAGGTCAGCGATCTCCGTGTCGACATACATGACGAAGGCCAGGTCGTCGTAGGGAGAGTACGTTGGTTCTGACTTGGCTGAAACTGGACTCGTCTTCTCGACTTCCTCCACCTCCTCGCCCAGAACGTTGACTGCCATAAGTGCGACCTGAAGAGAAAACGTCACCACTGGAATTCTCTATTTATTTACATGCGACTTACAGTTACCAATACATTACATGCTTGAGCTGGAGCTATGAAAGTTCGGGTACGACTATGGCAATTCCTACGCTTAGGGCACACTAGGGTTTTTATTTTATTTTTTCTTTTAACGAGCCTTTCATGACAAAACTATATTACAATGCAAACTACACTAGACTCTTACACTCCGCGAGGCATAAGCTGAGCTTTGCATTTGTGTGAGTGTACATGGATAGTGTAGGTGTGACAACCGGCCCTGGGCGCGGCGCCATTCTGTCTCGCCGGGCTCCTGCCTGATTGGTGATCACTCACACTAATGCAAAGCTCAGCTTATACCTCGCGGAGTGTACCATGTTTAACAGCAATGTTTATTATACGTTGGGCCCAATAAGCCTGCTTATTAGATAGACAGATAAATCTTGATTGTGACACAAAAAACAGAAAAAATACAGTAAAACACAAGGGACTAGCGCCACAAATGGCGACCTTATTGCTCTTATACCAATCTCTTCCAGGCAACCGGCTTAAAGGAAAATCGCCTATATATACAATATTAGGCGAAGCGAGGTGAAGTTTTCGTTAATTCTTATTTCCTTATTCTTAAGTAAAAAAAATATCATTCTAAATAATAAAAGGTCTATTATTTCTTATATTTACTTACTTATATATATTTTTCCATTCCTAAAAACAATGTTTTCAAAGCGTTTGCCTGGTAGCAAATCACGACCAAATTGCTTTTGACTGGCGCCGCTTAGTTGGTATTAGCTCTGACTGCGAAGCCGAGGGCCGTGGGTTCGATTCCCACTCAGTGCAAATATTTGTGTGACGAATTCAAATATTTGTACTGTGTGTTTCTATGTATAATAAGTATGTATTTAAAACTACATAAGTATTACTGTGTTCCGGTTTGAAGAGCAATGTTTCCAGATAAATTACAGGGCTTAGAGATGTAAGTAACATCTTAGATCTCTGGGTGACGAGCGCAGTGCAGTGCTAGGTATTGATTTGGACTCTTCATATTCCAATAGCTGCTTGTCATTGTGCTGTTATATGGCAGGCATGTTTCTTACCATCAGGCACATGTCCTGCTCGTCTCGTCATTCTTTCTTTTTTAAATCTGCTATCTGTCAGCTATAGTACAAGTTTTGCTTAGTTTGGGGTCAGTTTGGACGGTTTGGACCAATATTTGTTTTTAGCAGTTTTTTTTTAATTTATTTAGTAACAGATTTTTTTTCTTCCAAAACATAAGTTGCCTTAAAATCTAATTGATTTGTCCAGACAACTAATTCTCGACATAAATTAATTATTCTACCCGCAATATAACATACATTATTAAAACAAATTAGTCAAGATAACAGCCTCATACATGCGCGCAATGGTGACGTCACACAAAACCAGTAAGGTCGCGATTTGCTTCTAAGATTGTTTTAAGTCTGTTTTGCAATACATCATTATACGTACGTACATATGAAAGAACGGTGAACGATTTTTTAAAATCGGTCCAGTAGTTCCCGAGATTAGCGTGTTCAAACTATATATATGCTATAGGCTACTTTTGATCCCCATATTATCGTGCTGTTTACTGGGTCAGAAGTGACACCTGTAGACAACTGGCGGGGATATCTAATTAAATGACGATTGATCAATTTTCGACCGGAGAGGAAAAATGATTAAATTACTAAAATGGCTATTAAAAAATAAGGGTTGATCGTAGAATAGTGAAAATTGAGGATTGTATGTATTTTTTTTTGTATGTTGTATCATAAAAAAATAGAAATTAAAAATTTTGTCTAAAAAATTAAAAAATAAATGTTAGGGGTGGACTACCCCTTACATTTAGGGGGATAAAAAATAGATGTTATCCGATTCTCATAGATACCGGATAAGTACAAAAAATTTAATCAAAATCGGTCAAGCCGTTTTAGACCGCAGGCCCGTGAACAAAATTTATGGGTCATCTGATACAGCAGGAGACCTATGTAGGATGATAGAAGGGTATAAAGTAATAAGATTGAGCACTATGCCGTCACTTGTAAGCTGTCCAACTGAGTGCAGGTGAAGAGGGGGGGTTCAAACCCTCGATCATTTCTCCTTGCCGCATGATTTTTGTATGGCGTTGCGGAATAATATATTAGAAGAGGAATTGAAACTATAAAATTATACATTTTAAAATTCTTATTGTTAGTTTGTGAAAAAAATTCATGATTTTCCGACGATTTACAGAGTAAGTTTGGTCATTTGATTATGTTCGGCTTTGGTTCCATACAGTTTCAATACCTCTTCTAATACATTATTTCGCAATGCCGTACAAAAATCATGCGATAACGAGAAATGATCGAGGTTTTGAACCCCCCCTCTTCAACTGCACTCAGTTGGACAGCTTACAAGTGACGGCATAGTGCTCAATCTTATTACTTTAAATACCCTTCTATCATCCTACATAGGTCTCCTGCTGTATCAGATGACCCATACATTTTGTTCACGGGCCTGCAGTCTATTCGGAGGAGTATAGCAACGAAAACTGTGACACGAGAATTTTATATATTAGATCTAACTGCTGATACCCTGTACGCGTTTCTTTTTTTACCTGGTCATTTTCGGAGGCTGGTGGGTGCGGGCCAGAGAGTCTTAGTTTTACGAAGCGAGCTACCGTCGGCTCTGGTAAAGCTGCTGATCTGTAAAAGTCAGTATAATTTTAAGAATCTTAGTTTTAAAGCTTTGCGGAACTCTGGGAATGTTACACTCATGAAATAATTACATCATTATTAGCCAACCCTAGTTCGCTATTGGACATATGCCCAAGGGCGGGTCCAGCTTTGGCTCCAGAGGGGGGTCACATAGTCGTGGTCATGTCACAAAATTGTGCTATAAGTACATGCATGCTTTTTAATCAGTAGTCCACCTAGGTACGGGATCCAGCCCATGGCCCCCATGGCCCTCTTCCCCAATGGCCCCTGGATCTGAGCTTGTATGCCTCTATTATTACTCGTCACTCAACCCGATGCCAGCTCTCTGTCCTGACTGTTGACTCTCATTCCACCTTTCGGTTGCTTGGTCGGCAATAGAAAGACACTCCACAGACTCCGGGGTCCGTGATCTTTGTCATTATAATTATCTTTTTTTTACACATTTCTTGGATAAGGAGGAGAAGAGAAAAATAGGAGGGAGTTGGGTACATTTAAAATCTAATTCTAGTGCTCGTCTGTAGAGCCGATCACTACCGGTTGGGATTCCGCTAGTAATCGACTCGACATCGAGTGTTTGCCTAATTGCCTTTTGCCTAAGCCGCCTCCTCCCGGCCCAGAGCCTCCACAACGGTCGCATTTCTGTCCCTGTGAAAAAGGCTTAGTGATAAAGTCGCTATTTGCTACTTTGTTTTGTTTACGTTTTGTGTATTTTACGTGCTTTAAATGTGTCCAATAACAAACGAATGTAACGTCACCACTCAATTTTTTTGGGTGTTATTTGATAGCTATTACAAGAGGTCTCCTTTCCTAGACGACGTATTTCTTAATTGTAAATAAGTAAGGGGGCCAATATACCTTCGGATCCATATTACCACCTTTTCCTCTAATAATTATAATGTCCTATACATCAAACAAAATCACAAATGGCCAAAAATCCCCACTGATTGCGGTCCAACATCTAAACGACCTCCAGGTCGACCTAGACGAAGGTGCCGCGAGGAACTGGAATCGTACGATAAAAAATTTGATACCAAAAATATTATATAATAAAAAATTTGATGCTATAAATCGGGCTACCTGAAAGGAGGGAAAAGGTCTTTGCCCAGGAGTGGGACAATCTAGCGGGTAGAATTCCCTAGCTGCACGAGAACAGTGTAAGTAGATATGTTTTAGTATGATCAATATTTAATATTCGCTGGTTAACGAATATTGTTAAAGTTGCATTTGCGAATAGTTATATCAACAACAGAATACCCCAATAATATGATTTTGAGTGCAGAATACCCCAATGCCTAAAGACGAAAGTCTTTAATCAGTGCGTTTTGCCAGTGATGGCTTATGGAACTGAGACGTGGTCCTTAACTGTGGGCCTCATAACGAAGCTCAAAGTCACACTGCTAGCTATGGAGAGAGCTATGCTCGGACTCTTTTTACGCGACAGAATCCGTAATGAGGATATTCGCAAAAGAACGAAAGTGGCCGACATAGCTCAAAGAGTAAGCAAGCTGAAATGGCAATGGGCAGGCCACATCGCCCGCAGGACTGACAACCGATTGGGAAGAAAGTTGACGCAGTGTTGGACGCCCTCCAACTAGATGGACAGATGAAAATTCTTATTTAATTTATTCCTTATAAAGGTCGCTGGAAACCACTGGTTGCAGGTTGCGCAGGACCGTTCGTTGTGGAAATCTAGGGGGGAGGCCTATGTTCCGCAGTGGATGTCTTGCGGCTGATGATGATGATATCGACAACAAAGGTCTCATAACATCAGTAGCCTGAATTCCCTAGTCTCGGTTTGTGGCGTGGACGAGACAAGCGCGTCCTTGCGGAGGGTCTACCGCCTAACTGAAACTGTCTTTGTTTTTATATTGCTCTATCCTTTCTTTTCGCTTGAAATGATAGAGACAGCAATAGCTGATTTAGTTAGGCGGTGATGTGATAGATATTTGATAGCAAATATATTTCCATCTGCAGGTGTGAAGATTCACAACGATATCAAGTCTCAAATTAGTAATACAGCTAGTGACCTTAGTTCCCTAGTCCTGGCCTGAGGAGCTGGCTTGGCGAGGGTGACCTTCCCGACGCTGGCATAGGTGGCGCCGCACGGGGTGGCTGCGCCCTCGGAGACCAGACCTCCAGACACCAGCACCTCCACATACGCCGCTAGAAACAATAGCAGATATACTGATAACACAAAAGCAGCAAACTTAGTGTTCACACTGCTGAAACTCGGGGCCTTCTCTCGCAAGGAGAGACCCAAGACCAAATTTTGGTTATTAAATGACGCTTGAAATATGTATTTTTTGCGACAAACATGCTACTTTTTTCACTGTGCTTTCGTTTCCGTTAAAGCTAGTAGCAATGACAAACTGGTACATCAGCAATGGCAAAAATACTCTGAGGTGAAACCAGGATTGGACCCCTATGGCCTGTAGTAAAATCGAATGCTATGGCAACTTGACCATGTCATTTCTCTGGAAAAATTGCCTTTCAAACCAGAACACAGTGATGTTTTAGCATTACTGTTTGACGGTAGAATAATTGACAAAGGTGCTGGGGTACTTTGCGTGTACACTTGACCGCCATCTTGCCTGATTTTAAGCGACGGTGACGGTGCGGTCTACGATGGAGCGTGCTTACCCAGAAAAAACAGATTTACTCTCGATTTGCAGACACCAATACTACTAATACTTTGCATGCTTTACTGTAAGTCAGTTAAGGGTTCACATAATGAGGACGCGAACTGGTTCAATAATAAAACGTTCTAATGAGCCATCAGCTAGATCGTTAAAAATACAGAACACGTATTTTTTGTTTTTTTAATTTCTTAAATATCGACAAAGATATAGATCATCAAACTTTCAGAGTGGAGTCGTAACTCGTGACGTCATTTTTGGGTAAAAATCACAAGTCGTGACGTCACACGAAACTTCTAAGCACTGTATCTTCGTCATTTTTTGTTCCAGAAACAAAAGAAAAAATCTGTGTACAATATTTTTTTGCCATCTAACAGACAGACTAATTAGTTTTTTTGTATTATATGTAATGGATAGTTACGGATGAGCTGATGATGCGCCAGTAGTTGGAGACGGTGCACGCTGGTGACGGCGCCGAGTCTCAGCAAGAGCTCGTGGGGCGGAGGCCCGACGCTGCGCCACCCGCGCGCGGCCGGGCCTTGCGCGTTCAATTCGCATGCTGGGTATGCGCTGTCTTCGCCTGTGACAAAGAAAACTTTTGTTTTTATGTATTCTGAGTATGTGTTTATTACCTTCGATATAAATCAATGGATGTGCCCTCCGAAACTTCAGGCGCACGGAATTATCGTTGGGAAGAGTGAGCTCTCTCTTTTCGTATTAGTCGATTATAGAGAGCGGTGAACGCCAGACGTTTATACCTATCGCTATTCGTTGTCAACAACCAAAATAAGTAGAACCGCAACATACCTCGCCGCTAGCGATTCTAGGGGTCAAGCAGAATAGTAGTTGTAAACCACGCTACACAAAGAGACGCAGTTTGTAAACAATTTCAAGTTCAAGTCTTTTAATTTATATCGATGTTTCCAACTATATTTAGGGTTATTGGTAATCAGTCTGCATCTGTTTAGGGGTATCTATCTATTTATCTATTTATAAATGAGCACCTTTGCCAGTTATTCTACCGCCAAGCAGTAATGTGCAAACATTACTGTGTTCCGGTTTGAAGGGCAATGTTTACAGAGAAATTACAGAGTTTAGAGATTTAATATCTTAGATCTCTGTGTGACGAGCGCAGTGCAGTGCTAGGTAATGATTTGGACTCTTCATGTTCCAATAGCTGCGTGTGACTGTGCTGTTATGTGGCAGGTATGATGCTTACCATCAGCTACATGTCCTGCTCGTCTCGTCACTTTTTATTTAAAAAAAAATCTCGTTCATATATTTATTTAAAGAAACACCAACAGTATACATATTAAATAGAGGTAAATTTACAAAGATATAAATATATATAGAATCTGAATCTCAGAATCGGCTTGAACGACTTTCATGAAATTTAGTATGTAGGGGGGTTTCGCGGGCAATAAATCGCTCTAGCAATATTCATTTTTATAAAACGGCATTTAATGTGTGTTTATAGAGAATGAAAAACTATTAACTATATTAACATTAGAATGCGAAGGTAAATTACGCCACGTTGCCCTTTAGCGGCCTATAGCGGCTGCGGGGAAGTTAGCTGGTCACGAAATGATAGATCCGAATCCAGACTGCTGTTCCTTCTTTTTAGGGTTCAGTAGCCAAATGGCAAAATACGAGACATTTATAGATTCGTCATGTCTGTCTGTCTGTCCGACCGTACGTCACAGCCACTTTTCTCCGAAACTATAAGAACTACCACTATTGAAACTGGGTAAGTAGATAATATACTGTCAACCGTATAATATTTTCATACAAAAAATAGAATAGACCTGAAACACATTTTTTCCATCCAATCCATACGTGTCGATTATTTATGGATAGGTCTTCAAAAATAATATTGTATATATATTATCTATGGATAGATCATTAAAATTATATTAAGGGCGTGTGGGCCGTAATTTTGAATTTTTAAAACAACTTTAAGACCTTTAAAATAGTGTATTAAACTCTGAAAAAAATATATGTAATAGCTAAGGATCTAATCTAGTGCAATTCGCAGTCAATAACACGATTTAATGAATATTTTACTTGATAGAAAAAAAATCCCAAAGTTACCCCTTTTCAAAAAGTTATTTCAAGTTTATGACTAAACTAATGAATTTTTTTACTAAATTTTTGTACTCAACAAAAGCCACTAAAAAGTTATAGATGCATTCGCAGAGTTTGACTTGATAAAAAGTATTTGTTATTCACTATGTTTTAATATCTACCATATATATAGCGCGCCGATCGGCAGGCCTGATCAGTCGCGTTTCGGCGCTCACGGACGACGGGCCTGTGCTTGATTTTGCAATTTTGACAACCGATAAATTTTAAATATTACGATCATAGTGCCACAGTATAACAATATCAGTAGGTATTACTAGTGAAGCACGCTATGATCTTGATTTTTGATACCGTTTTCATTGGAATTGCAAATAATTGATACTAATTAGTACGCTGTTTACTTTATGTTGTAGACCAAAAGAGGAATCTCAAAAAACTGACGTCGATAACACATCAGTAAAAAATTTAATGCGGATGCAATGGAAAATAGATAAGTATCGGTAAAATATTCGTCCGTCAAATCAGAGATCGGGATAAGGAAATAATGAGAGGGGAGAAATCCCCTGCGTAAATCCCCTAATATAAATGCAAGTTAGGTATCATTTATGCTATTTAGGTAAATTCTTTGGTAGTAAAGTACTTAGTACTTGGAAGAAAAGTCCTCGCATACAGATTTTACCACTTTGGAAGAGACTTTCGCGCAAACTATTCAGTTTAGAAAAAAAATGTTAGGAACTTCAATACAATTCTGAACACCTTTCCATAGATACACGTATGGTTTTGTTAAATTTTTTATTTTTTATTTCTTTTCCAGGTTTGTGACACCACCAAAATTTATTGTTTTTTCTTTTTTTTGTATGAAAATGTTAATATTGTTCATAGAAATTTAGACACTCGACCAAATTTGATAAGAAGCCTTTTAGGCAGTAAAATTACTCGTAGAATTTAGCTCTGCACTAAGTTTTCGATTCGTATTTTTCATATAAGATTTATATAATCATTTCCTGGGCATAAAATCACAAAATAATAACAATCCAGGTGGAGCTTCAAGCACCAGCTCGATAAAACCGATTACGATTTATTATGTCAAATTTGATGATAACAATGTAAAAATAATAAGATGTGAATTCTGTTCCCAGTAGCATAAACATGTTCCTTTTTACCGGAATGGAAGAAGGGTTATGTTTTTCGCGCGTATCTTTTTATGTTTGTAAAACTTTTATTTCCACATATTTATGTTCCAAACGGCTAGATGGATTTTGGTAACTAAGATATTCTAAGACTAGTCTGACTCGCTAAAGTGTCCTTAGATAGTAGGTAATATTTTTTTACGTGTAGATTTTTTTGTAGTCCGGGTTTTTATATTAAAGTTATTCTATCATATTGCTCGTTGCTCGAATAAACAGCACCGTTCATCATCATGATTGAAGAGTTGAACGAAGAGTTTGGTCTCCACTTTTGTAATAAGAACAACTAAGCTGTGAAACACATTGCCAGAGTGGGTTTTTGTCGAAGGTTCGAACCTTGGGGTTACGAGGTACACTGTGCTTGTTTCTTTTAGAAAAACAAGTTCCATCGTAGACCACATCATCGTAAACGGTAAGTTTTACAAAAAAAAGTTTACCAGCAACAAAAGATGCAAAATTTTATTTTCTACCATTATTGTCAAAATATGGAGTCTCCAATATATCGGCTAAAACAGTTTTTTTCAATTGGCGTTTGAAGCTGTACCTGGATCTGTGAGCATTTTGTAATTTTATGCTCAGTAAGTGATCTTTACCTCATAGAAAAAAATTGGATTAGAAATTTAGTGCAAAGTTGACCAAAAAACCTTCTATTTTTACTGGCCTTTCATTACGTTTCAGCACATTTTTAAAAATTTTTGACGAACTTGTGAATTGTTAGGAAACATTTTAAAAAGATGCATGAAATTGGAAAAGTCGTTCTCAACTTATAGTGTGACGAAAAACAAAAGGTTGAGTTTTGTATATCTACGAGTATAGATAAATTTAATATTGTTCGTTTATATATCAAAAAAACTTATCACTTCACAATTCACAAAATTGTTATCACTAATATAAACAAATCTTCAACGAAAAATTAGTTTAAATTACATAGTCCAATATTTTAATGTTATTTCTGCACTGTGGCACCGATTCCGCGGTCGGTGACGGTCGCGAGAACAAGACAGCGTTAAATGCCTACTTTGACAGAATTACCTGGCCTTAAGGTTTCTCACAAATTTTTTTTCTTAACTGTATAGTTTGCGCGAGTGACTCTTCCAAAGTGGTAAAAAGTGTGCCCCCCCCCCCCTGTAATTTCTAAAATAAGAGAATGACAAAAATTAAAAAATATATATGATGTACATTACCATGTCAACTTTCAACGAAAATTGGTTTGAATGTGATCTAGTTAGTAGTTTTATTTTAATACGACATAAATTCACTATTGTTAAAACACTGATTAAAGTGACAACGAACTACAAGAACTTTTATATTGTGCTACTTGCTGCTACGGAAACCTTCATGGGCGAGCAGACTCGTACTTGGCCACTTTTATTTTAAGCAAATATATTATAACAAATACATGATAGATAAGTAGATACTCTTTATTGTACACACCAAAAACAAAACAAAAAACACTTATACAGGAGAGAAGAACAATAAATACGAGTGTTACAATAGGCGGCCTTATCGCTAAAAGCGATCTCTTCCAGGCAACCTTAGGAGGGAAATGGTTAGCAAGAATATATTAAATGCGAGGTGTGTATCTAAAAACATTTCAGCAATTACAGTTACATACACTAAAAATATATACGAATACAGATACATACTAATACTTACGATACTTGTAAAATATACTTGTGAAATAAAGAATCATCCAATTCGGTGCAGTCATTTGAAAGTTATGTGCGTATACATTGGAAGATTATTTTTATGTATAAGATGTATCTCTATACCAAAGTATACACTAAAATAATTATCTGATCGTCGAGCAACAACCTTTTCACGCGTTCGAAGCGAATCGATCGCTGCTTTGCAATTAGGGCGAGCTTATTAAATATTTACATGGCTTGCCATTGGAATGTCGACTTTATCGAAAATGGTATTTTAATAGGTCAAACTGTCAAATATCTTTGAACTTTATTAAACTGAAATAACTGTAGTATTGTTGAGGTGGCTTATAATATTCCGAGAGCTGGTAGCAAAATTTGGGTTGGTATTTGAGGCAAGAAAAAAAACAATAAATTTTAGGGATGTCCCATACTGAAAATCATTTTTTTTCCCATCAAAACACATGTTGATTATCTATGGATAGGTCGTCAAAAATGATATAGCGGTTTCAAATATTATTTTTTTAAACTGAATAGTTTGCGCGAGATACTCTTCCAAAGTGGTAAAATATGTGTCCCCTCTAAAACTGTAACATCTAAAATTAGAGAATGATAAAACTAAAAAAAAATTATGATGTACATTACCATGTAAACTTTCAACGAAAATTGGTTTGAATCAGATTTAATAAGTAGTTTTATTTTAATACGTCATAAATTCACTATTGTTAAAACACTGATTAAAGTAACAACGAACTACAAGAACTTTTATATTATGTTACTTGCTGCTACGGAAGCCTTCATGGGCGAGTCCGACTCGCACTTGTCCACTTTTATTTGTTTTATTTTTTGCAATTTTTTTTTGCATATTTGCACGCGCCTGGCAAAGTTAAGCCCCCGACTAAATTTTGGTTTTTTTTCCAACCCAAGATGCTGGCGTTTGTTTGACTCAACGTATAATAAGCATTGCCATTTAGTGTGGAAATGCCGCCATGCCGGGCACGCTTCCGACTGGTACTGGGCGTGATCATTTGACAGGCCTCGTTGGTTAGTGGGTAGCAGCTCTGCTTACGAAGGCGAGGGTCGTGGGTTCCATGAATAAACAGATGTGCTTAGTATAAGTACTTAATTAGGTAAGTATGTAGTGTAATTCACAACGTAATTGTTTTGTTAATAAAGGATCTAACCGATCAAAAAAACTATAATAACTACTATTTTAAAAGTTTATTAGTTCTATTATGTATAAAATTTGTTCATCAAAATAGCTACAGTACGCCTCTTTCCGGTTATTACAGTTGTTCTGTGCAACCTTGTATACTTGTCCTTCGCCTACATACCAAGCAAATGCGACAAAGTAATTGGATTTTCAGTATTACATTCAACGTAGCTATTAACTAAAGCATTCTAATTTACTCATTCCAATCTTATTTCAAACTGAATCGATTTTCTATCCCACTGGTGAAATAAAAACAAAATTGGACTCTGGTAACATTGATCTTCAAACCGAAATACATTAATATCAGCAGATTTCTCCTTGGCTGCAGAATAACTATTCAGGCAATGTTTCCAGTAAAATTACAGAGCATAGAAATAAAACATCTGATACGTCTGGGTGACGAGCGTAGTGCAGTGCTAGGTACTGATTTGGACTCTTCATGTTCAAATAGCTACATGTTCCGGTGTTGTTAGGGGTAGGCATGTTGCTTACCATCAGGCACATGGCCTGCTGGTCTCGTCACTCTAGGTATACCATAAAAAAAACTGGAAAAGCTGTGATACTTCCTCAGCCGGAGTCTGCAAAGAGTACTACTACTACATAAGTAGATTTTTTTATGTTCCACTAGTAAAATAAAAACTACGATTGATCTTGTAAGACTTATCTTCCGTTATCTTTCTACTCGTTTTTCTTTCATTTCTTTCACAATTTCTCTACTCACTCTTGTCTTATCACTTTTCTCGCTCTTCCTTCATCTCTCTACTCACTCTTCCTTCATCTCTCTACTCACTCTTCCTTCATCTCTCTACTCGCTCTTTCTTCATTTCTCTACTAGCTCTTCCTTCATCTCTCTACTCGCTCTTCCTTCATCTCTTTACTCGCTCTTCCTACATATCTCTACTCACTCTTCCTTCATCTCTCTACTCACTCTTCCTTCATCTCTCTGCTCTCTCTTCCTTCATCTCTCTACTCGCTCTTCCTTCATTTCTCTACTAGCTCTTCCTTCATCTCTCTACTCGCTCTTCCTTCATCTCTTTACTCGCTCTTCCTACATATCTCTACTCACTCTTCCTTCATCTCTCTACTCACTCTTCCTTCATCTCTCTACTCGCTCTTCCTTCATCTCTCTACTCGCTCTTCCTACATCTCTCTACTCGCTCTTCTTTCATCTCTCTACTCGCTCTTCCTTCATCTCTCTACTCACTCTTCCTTCATCTCTCTACTCGCTCTCCCTTCACCTCTCTACTCGCTCTTCCTTCATCTCTCTACTCGCTCTTCCTCCATCTCTCTACTCACTCTTCCTTCATCTCTCTACTCGCTCTTCCTTCATCTCTCTACTCGCTCTTCCTACATCTCTCTACTCGCTCTTCTTTCATCTCTCTATTCGCTCTTCCTTCATCTCTCTACTCACTCTTCCTTCATCTCTTTACTCGCTCTTCCTTCATCTCTCTATTCGCTCTTCTTTCATCTCTCTACTCGCTCTTCCTTCTCTCTGTTACGATTTCATGTCTAAACTACTTAGCTGATTAAGTGAAATTTTGCGTACAGAAATAGTATAAGCCGTGGCCGTAAGCTACTTGTTAATGCCAAAAAAGTGTTGTAAGGTGTTGACGATGGGGATCAAAAATTTTATGGAATTATCGTCATTTTTAACCGACAACAAATACGGAGGAGTTCTCAATCTCGGCTGTATACTTTTTTATATATGTAACGCGATAGCTTGCCAATTATCTTTTTTTGTTTTTTTTTTAAGTGGGCAGAGCCTTTAGTAACAAAACTAAAATACAATGAGAACTACACTACGAACCTACCTAACTAACTACTTACACTAAACACACCTGAATTATCCATAGACCACTGTAGGTCTACAGATAATCAAGATGTTTAAGCCCACTACCAATCAGAAGCGTACCCAGCATGCTGGCAGCATTACCACGCCATATTATTATCTTTTGTTTGCAGAACATAGTTTAGAGATCCCATATAAATGATATCGAAATCGGTACGGTAGTTTTTGAAATATGAAGATTTTTTTTTTAAATTTGTTTTCATAGACCTCCATGCATAGATAAAGAATAATATGTTAGTTTGCCTTCATGACTTATACTTATTATATCGAGTGTCTGAATTTAATTTTAAAATGAAGTTGGTTCTTGTTTTTCGAAGAAAATAAACTATTATTATTAAAGCTAGAAACTCATTTGTTAAGCTTTTGAATACAAATGAATTAGTAGTGACCAAAGAGTTTACATATACTACATACGTAAACTCTTTGGTGAAGTCATTCTAAATTTGTAAAATTGTTCTTTTTAAAGGGGAAGCTTCCACAAACTAAGTAGAGAGGAAGCTTCCTATCTAGTTTTACAATACTTTAAAATTTGTCAATTTTAAGGCTCGCCGACGCTTTGTCAGTTCGGAATACAAATGAAATGTGACTTACTTGTAGCATAGACGACGTGGAAGGGTATCCTCTTGGGCATTTCTGTACTATCTCTTCACTTCAAACCGAATTGGGTTTTGCACAGCCATTGCCATAGTATTGACACCAAACTAAACTAAAATTATATGTTATTTTGAAATTATTAAATCAAACATTAAAAACTGAAAATTATAAACTGTTCAAAAATTTAACTCAATTTGTAATAAAAATTTGTGAATTCATGAATTTGATTATTTAATAAGTCTTGTTACTCTTTATACTTTGAATCAGTACAACAAATATATTATAACTAACTGTTCCCTGCCACGCTTCGCTGTGGCACATTGTGATGCAAAAAATAGATAAAAACTATCCTTGATGCGGATTATATATCATTCAAAAATTTCAGCTCGATCGGTGCAGAACTTTTTGAGTTTTTGAAGCGTACACAAACCAACATAACATTTTTATATATAAAGATTGCTAAGATTGATATAGTATTACGAATATTATTGAAGCTCAAATTAAGTAATTTAAACTCCCGTACACAATAACCCACCTCACATTTATGATACGATACCATAACATTTATGATAACGGGACCGAAAATACATATATAACTTAGAAAATATTCTAAATTGCTACATATAGACCACTCAAGCCGAAATATTTACCGTTCCATAAAAAATTTACTAACTATAGAAAAAAAAATCCTCAAACATATTTGTTAGTGAAATAATATTCAGCATACAGTAATTAACACTCAAATGAAATATAAATATCACAAAATCAATTAAATATAATCAAATTTGTCTTCACAAAGAATATTTTTGTGCAAGATCACCTCATTTAGGTTACCGAAAGAGGCGCACTTAACAAAAGATACAATACGTAAAATTAAACATGAAATGTAAATAAATACCTATAAAATTATAAAAAGTATATTTCAAGCAAATAAAGAGACAGGAGAGAACTCGCGTTGTGAAAATACCGAATGCACTGGGACTTGGTCGATACGGGGGAGAAATGTGCGGTCTACTGCGCAGGCCTGAGATTTGTGACATGCGCAATGAGAAGCCATTTTAAGCAGCTGACAAAAAAAATCTTACATATTTTTAAAACTATTATTAATGTTAACCGCCAAAAATAAATAAAACCGGAGAAAGGAAAAAATCATCGTGTGAACGAGATGAATATTTTAAAACCTAACCTAACCTATAAAATCTATAATAAAAAAAAACCCTAACCTAACCTACATATATTATAAATAAATACCTGCTGGTCAAAAAACATTGGGTTTTCATTTATTTTATAACTTTTACCAATATGTGTCGTGAATTATTAATAATTACTACTAAAAGTAATAAATTTCGATCGTTTATTCACATTTACCAAAACATGTGGTTATTATTAATAATCTTTGTAAAAAATATTAATAATTTTCAATTAATCAGATTTACCGTGACATATACGAGGGTCAAACTGAAAGTTCTTAGAACTGGCCACTTATAAACAATATAATAAAAAAATAATTCTATAATTTGAAAATAGAACTCTTTGCCAATATTACTGAGTATATACTTCATTCATTTGTCATTTGTTTTACGATTTGGCGGCAAATTGAAAATTGTCTGTGTCACGTCAACATGAATTTAACACGAGAAAATTTTCGTGCAATGATTTTTTATGACTTTCGATGTCATTTAAGTCAACAAGAAAGTTATGATAGACTACGATTGGCCTTTCACGATGAAGCCCCATCTCGTGCGACTGTTTACAACTGGTTTAATGAGTTTAAACGTGGTCGCACTAATCTCACTGATGATTTACGTGAGGGACGGCCTTCTACGACGACGACTGAAGATAACATCTGTGTTGTGCGGCGTATGATAGAGACTGACAAAAGAGTGACCTATCAGCAGATTCGGACAAGCTTAGGCATCGGTATGAGTCATGTGCACAAAATCCTACACGAACATTTAGCGGTCAGGAAGCTTTGCGCCCGGTGGATACCTCATAATTTGACTGAGGCTCAAAAACTCCATCGTGTGGATTGGTGCCGTAAAATGATTGAAAGATTTAACGGAGGTGACTCAAATGCTGTGTCCGACATACTAACAGGTGACGAAAGCTGGATTTACTGTTATGATCCTGAAACCAAAAGACAATCTGCTCAGTGGGTGTTTCCTTTCGAGGAGTTGCCAACTAAAGTGAAGAGAGATCGAAGTGCGGGGAAAAAAATGGTGGCCTCGTTCTTTGGAAGGATAGGTCATTTCGCAACAATTGTGTTAGAGGATCAAAAAACAGTTTCTGCAGAATGGTACACTACCAATTATTTGCCACTTGTCTTGGAAAAAGTTCGAGAGAAATTCAATTCAATTCAATTCAATTCAATTTATTTCTTCGAACCATTATTTTACAAAGAAAACTTGGTAACGTCAATTACAAAATAATAATAAAACAGTTTAAATACATAAACAAGTGACAATATTTAACAGTAAGCGGCTGTAAAGAGGCCTTGTCCAACGGATTCAGTAAATTAGCTAAATCCTTTGTCAAAAGCTTTGTAAAATAGCAAAAAAAAAAAAAAATGTAAACAAAAATTTTAAATTACGATGTTAAAATACTCTTAATAATTTGGTAGTTACATTTGTGACACATTTTTTTTGCCATACATTGTCCTTAATAAAATCATCAACATTATAATAGGCTTTATCCATTAAATAGGTCTTTACAATATTTTTGAACCTTTTTTCATTGAGACCTGCCAACTGATCTGGTATGACATTATAGAAGCGAACACTGTTTCCTATAAAAGAATTACATGTTTTTTGTAGTCTACACTTGGGAATTACCAATTTGTCTTTGTAGTGTGCCTTAGGTTTTTATCAGACACTTTACCAATGCTTTCCTATTCTTTCTGGCATACATTATGCATTCATAAATATACAGGGCAGGGGCTGTTAAAATATTTATATTTTTAAAACCTTTCTCAAAGATTCTCTAGCGGGTAATTTGTCCATTGCGCGGATTGCTCGTTTTGTAATATGAAAACTGAATTTCTGTCCGCTGCCGACCCCCATAATAGAATTCCATAGGACATGATGCTATGAAAATACCCATAATAAACTAATCTAGCGGTGGTGACATCTGAGATTTTCCTAATCTGTCGAATGGCATGGGCAGCTGAGCTTAGCTTATTTGCGAGCTGTTCAATATGTGGACTCCATTGGAGTTTCGCATCTATAGTAACACCCAAAAAAACTGTAGACTGCACTGGTTCTATAGTCTTATTAATTAAATTTATATTAAGTTTAGGGCTTGGTACATTAGATAATGTAAATTTTATGCATTTTGTTTTGTTTGGATTCAGTGCCAAATTATTTGCGTCAAACCATCTGCAAGCAATGTCCAATATTCTGTTAATTTCATTGCAATCATCTATTCCTCGCTTAACTTTAAACAGCAGAGACGTGTCATCGGCAAACATAATTATTTCTGTGTTTGCTTGTCTTTTTAACATGAAGGGCAAATCATTTACGTAAACCAAAAACAGAAACGGTCCAAGGATTGAACCTTGCGGTACACCCATTGTCATGGGAGATCCTTTTGATTTATTTCCGTCAACTTCAACAATCTGCCCCGGTCTTTAAGATATGACGTGATAAGGTCCAAAGCTAGTTTTGAAATCCCATAGAATTCCAATTTCTTTAAAAGTATGTCGTGATGAACGCAATCAAATGCCTTAGATAAATCATAAAACACACCAATAACGTCGTGCCGATCTTCCCATGCACTCGTTATATATTTGGTGAGCTTAACACCCGCATCAGTGGTTGAGCGTCCTTTAGTAAAACCAAATTGATGGTCATGTAGTAAATTGTTGACGTTAAAGTAAGAAATGAGCTGGCTTAGTATTAATTTCTCAAATATTTTACTGATGCAGGGTAACACTGAGACAGGTCTATAATTTCCAGGTTCATCTTTGTCGCCGGATTTAAATAAAGGCACGACTTTACTATGCTTCATCAAATTGGGAAACATACCATTACTAATGCTAGCGTTAAATAATTCAGCAATATAAGGTGCAATTTTCACCACTATACCCTCTAATACTTTCACTGACATGCCCCATAAATCCTCACTATTTTTTACTTTGATGTCTTTAAAAGTTTTTAGTATTGTTGTGGCAGTAACATGATGAAACGCGAATGAAGAAGAGGGATTATTTACATTATCTTTCAACATTGCGTCAGCAAGAGAAGGAGAAGACAACAGATGTTTGGTTGTCTCTAAAAGAATTCCAGCAAAATAAAGTTCGAATGCATTTGCTATTTCACATTTGTTTGTAATCATTTTGTCATCAATTTTTTAGTTTGCTTACTTTATCTGTCCCTTTAGACTTTCCAGTCTCTTTATTAATTACGTTCCATGTACTTTTTATGACGTTGTTGGAGTTTTTGATTTGTTCCCGAACGTAAATTGCCTTAGCTTGAATACATGTCCTTCTGAAAATGCTTGAATACTTTCTGATATGACTTTTTTGTTGCGTCATCAGTGCAATACGTCTTTAGCTCGTACAAATTATATAAATTATTTCGACTTATAAATAGACCTGGAGTAGCCCATTCGGCAAATTTTGGTTTAGAGTTAATATTTATTTGTTTCGTCTGAAAAATATTATTGAATTGAGTATTTAACATATCAAAAAATAAATTATAATTAGTGTCGAATGTAGTAATTGAGAACGGCCTCAGCCGACGCCTCACAGACTACTTGACAGCCACCGAGGCGCTCTCCGACCGGCAGTTTGCTTACCGGGCGGGTAGATCCACCACTGCGCTCACGCGAGAAGTGGTCAAGCGCGTAATGGAGGCCGGTGAGAAGAAGCAGCGGGTCGCCGTGATATGCTGCGATTTATCGAAAGCTTTCGATGTCGCCGATCACGGCGTGCTAGCTGCAAAACTCGCACACTACGGTATAAATGGACCCGCCCTCGCACTATTTTCGGATCTTTTGCGGAATAGAAAGCAGGTGGTCGTCGGAGATGGTGGAGATACAAGGTCAGATCCATTGGCTACGTCGATGGGAGTCGCCCAGGGATCTTCGGTATCCAATATTCTCTTTTCCCTACTTTTGAATGACTTGCCCAGCTTCATCGCAGCCGGCGAAGTCTTCATGTACGCCGATGACGTAGCCGTAATTGTCACCGCCCGTGCGTTCGACGAGCTGCAAGCGCGACTGTCCGAGTCGGCGAGTGGACTGGTGGAGTGGTTCAGGATGAATGGTCTTGTCCTGAACCTAAAAAGACCCACTTCATGCAGTTCTCGATGTCCGGACGTCCACAAGACGATCTGAGACTGACGATTGACGGAGAGCCAATAAGCCAGGTACAATCGACAACTTTTCTTGGCTTTGAGCTCGACCGTGGACTGACATGGGCATCGCACATTGACGGGTTGTGTTCGAGGCTGGGTGGTGCGTGCTACGCCCTGAGTCGACTGTCTAAGGTAGTCTCCGCTGACGTGGTACGCACGTGCTACTTTGCGACCGTTCACTCGGTTCTGCAATACGGAGCTGAGCTCTGGGGGCTCGCCGCCGACCGGCTGCGAGCGTTCAGAATGCAGAAGCGAGCAATAAGAGCGATCGCACAGGTGTCGCGCCGAACGTCAGCGAAACCTTATTTCAAGTCCCTCGGTATAATGACGCTGCCAGCCCTAGTGATACTGCAGGTAGCTCTCTACATGAGACAAAACCTGGACTCGTTTGAGAAGCGAGGCGCTAGCCACTCGTACAGATATAACCTTCGCAATGTGAACAGTCTCGCGCCCGTTCACACGAGGCTTACGCGATCGAGGAAGTTGACAGGCGTTATAGGTGTCGAAGTCTATAACAGATTGCCGTCAGATATTACTAATGCATGTAGTGACCGCACATTTAAAAACAAATTAAAAAACTGGCTCGTTCAAGAAACGTTTTACTCAATTGATGAGTTTTTGTGTAGAAAAAACTGAAACCTTGTTATGCTCCACGCGAGCCCAATGTAAGCTGACATTTTGTATTTTACTTATGAAAACATTTTATTATTATTTTTATATTATTTCATAATATTAATTGACGTGTAAATTTTGAGTTTACTAATAAATAACTTTGAACTTTGAACTTTGAACTTTGTCAAGGTTATCAATTGTCATGTCATAATCAAAATAGTGCAAAAAGTTTTCTATCTCAGTGTTCAATGTTTCAATTCGAACCTGTGTTATAGGCCTAACAACTTTTTTTTCCGCTGCCTTTTTTGCATCTATTGGAAAAGTAACACTTAGTCCTCTATGGTCTGACCGAAGTCGGTCTAGGATTTCGGAGTGAAGATACTCGCAATTAACGAAAACACTGTCTATACAAGTTGCAGACCTTCCTTTCTTAGTAGATGCAATCCTTGTTGGTTCTGTGAACACTTCTACCATGTTGAATGATTGACATAATAGTAGTACATTGTTTTTTGAGCGGGATTCAGTTAGCAAATCAGTATTGAAATCGCCGCACATCACTATATGTTTACTTTTTTTAGAAATTTTACACAAAGCTTCTTCTAAGGCAGTTAAGAAGGTCTCAATGTTGGCACTGGGAGGCTTATACACACATAAAATAATATAAGTGTTCAACTCTACACATGCTAGTTCACAATGACGTTCAATTGTACATTTTTCAATATCTTTACGTCTTTTAAATTTGACGTTATTGCTTACAAAAATTAAACATCCTCCTCCCACAGCCGTTTCCCTACAAAAAATACTACCAATAGCATAATTATTTAGATTAAAGTTCATTTCAGTTTCCTTTAGCCACGTCTCAGTAAAAAACAAATTATATCAGGACGATTTGAGCATACCAGGTATAACTCAATCTCCTCAATTTTACATAACAAACGATTGATATTCTGATACAATATTTTCAAAGAGTTTGTTCCAAATTCCTTATCACTATTTTTTTTTTTGCAAAGGAGACTTTGAGCATTTTGTTTTTGTTGAAACATGATAAGGTCTCCCTGTTGTCATGGAAGTCAGTTTAAAGCATTGTCATCGACTATTACAACATTCGTTAGTGTTTTGACATCAGTGTTTCGATGATTTAACAAAACAAAAGAAATTAGTTTAGCTAATTTAATTTTTAAATGTCTAGGTAAAACTGCTTCCCTTTAGTCAGACTAAAATTATGTATAAACTTGTTTATATCAATAACAAGAAATCTCGATCTCTGTTAGAGACGAGATTGTGCAAAATCATATTTAGTGAATGTATTCTCTGGTTTTGTTTTTCAGTCAAGGATGAGGAATATGGAAACGTACACAGTACAATTTTACTAACTGTCCTTCACTTTGAAATTGTATTAACGATTCTATACAATTTAAAAGTATACTTTTATTTACTCCCATGTATTGCCCATCATTATCAAAATGTTTGATTTTTCTTAAATTTACTGAGCACTACTTTATTTATTAATTGTCTAAACGAAGTGTTAGGGCTGCATGTGTTAGTAACGTCAAACTCATTACTTTCATTTCTAAAGATGTGACCCATTCCTATACCAATTTCATCACAAAATAATTCAATACTATCAAAATTTTCAGGGTTTTTTGATTTACTAATGTCTAGTTTTTTTACATTTTGAAGCATATCAGTGCGCATAGTCGTCCTAACTATTCCGCTAACATCTTGTTCCGTTTTTTGAGGAGCATCTTGAATCACGCCAGCAGTAGTAGTCGTCTCTGTTGATGTATTTACGTTCGACTTTCTGTTGTTACTTACTAGTGATAATGATGTAACACGATCGGAACTTATCATAAAAGACAAGTCATTTGCGAGAGTCGTCATCGCTGTGTCCGGCAATAGGTCTATAGCAGACATCGAATTCCGTTGCTTGGAGGGACTTGGGTCCAATAGGCTATTCATTGCAGCTATCAGTTGTTGGATTTCTCGTTGTGCAATGCTATATTTGTTGTTTAAATCTCTGAGTTGGTGTTCCAATCTGTTAATCGTAATAGCATTTTCATCGTACTCTTGCTGAATAGTCATAATGGTCATTCTGTCATCTCTGATCATTTCTTTTAATTTTAGCTTGTCTTTAATGAGTTCAACATTAGATCTGTTATTATATTTTATGTGTTTCTTACATTTTATTATCGTTCTTTTTATTTTTAAGTACTTTTTAAGTGTATTTCTTCCTTTAATTAATTGTACATCATTATTTTTCAGGACCAAGCTATCATTTTCCACTGTCAGGTCAATGGTTTCCATTATTTTAGGTTTATTATTGTCTTCTATTAATTGATTGTACAAGCCTAAGATATTTTCTGTATCTTTTTCACTTTTATATAATTCTAAACTTTTGAGCAAAACGTTTGCTTGACATAGTTCACTTTGTAATTTTGTTATTTTAATATGCGCTTCTTCTAACTCAATATTTCTATTGGTGTTCACATTAATTATATCAAGTAAACTTTCTTTTTCCTCTTGTAATTGATTATTCATCTCTTCAAGATTTCTCATGTCGGTTTTCAAGCGAGTGTTTTTATCCAAAATATTTTTTATCTCAACCTCGCCTTCATCTCTCTCTTGTAATAGAGTTTTGTTATCACTCTTAGATTTTTGCAAATCAAGTATAGTTTCTTTTAGTTTTTTGTTCCAATTCGCGAATGCTATTCTGTCTAGTTTTCATGTTACCGAATAAAATAATGTTGAGTTCTATGAAATAATTCTTCCTCGATTTAATTCAATTATAATATTACTATTTGTGACAATGAGTAACGAAACGCAAATTCAGAACGTTTCGGAACTTTCGGAACTTTTCGTATCAACAAAGACAAAAAAACGACCTCGCAGTAGGATCCTCCTTCACCACGACAACGCCTCATCGCACACCGCCAAGCGAACGATCGACTATTTGGCGACATCAAACGTTGAATTACTGGGTCACCCGCCGTATAGCCCCGACCTCGCGCCTTGAGATTTTTATTTTATTTTCAAAAATTAAAGAAAAAACTTAAAGGAAAGCGGTTTATGAATGCTGAAGAAGCGGTGGCTGCGTATCGCGATGCCATTGAAGAGACCCCTAAGGACGAGTGGGCAAAGTGCTTTTCCCAGTGGTTCCATCGCATGCAGCGGTGTATTGACGTGAATGGACAATATTTTGAAAAGATATAATAAAACTAATAACTGGCTAATGTAATCAGTTTTTTGACTTTCTAAGAACTTTCCTCGTATATAGACGGAGTATATCAGAAATAATGGTATCTTCAAATGTCTTTGTTCGAGTCTTTGGAACGTTAACCATGAAACGATGACGCTTTT
Organism: Ectropis grisescens; assembly: GCA_017562165.1. NCBI lineage: Eukaryota > Metazoa > Arthropoda > Insecta > Lepidoptera > Geometridae > Ectropis > Ectropis grisescens. Next base: position 14,669,118 of record CM029786.1, read on the forward strand.
TTGAGCTACGATCATTATAATTAATTTAATAATCTCCACGGACTCCCAGGTCCATGTATTTATTTATATTATGCTTAATTGGAACGAAGTTCCTTATCGCGCGTTGTGAAAGGGGGCTAGACGGAAAAAATTCTTACGAAAAGTTGTCACGACACTTTTTGCTATTGTAAGCTGTGCGGCGTCGCATGTTTCTCTGTCTGTCTCTCTCTCTCTTATAGAAAGCAAGCCAGATATTTTCATTTCTATTTCGCATTGAACAGTGTGGTGTCGCGACGATTATTTTTGTTGAGTGTATACAGGTTTTTTGTAAATAATAAAAAATAATAATTCCTTCACTAATTAATCGAAAGGAACTTCGTTCCATCCGGGTGTCCCTTGACACCTCTCAAGTTTTTTTTTTACATTTTGGGCGTGTTACGTGCAGGAAGAATCAATAATATCTAATCGAGTAGGTCTAATTTTCCTGTAATGTTTGCTGTCTCATGGGCTTTTTTTAAACTATAATAGGGTTTTTTTTACTTGACCGCCATCTCGCCCGGTGTTAAGCAACGATGCGGTCTACGATGGAGCGTGCTTACCTAGAAGAAACCGATTCACTCTCGATTTGAAGACACCAAGATTATAGCTATCGGGAAAACCCCACTCAGGCAACTCATTCCACAGCCTAGACTTTCTTATCACAAACGTAGAGTCAAACCTCTTCGTCCGTGTCTTTGGAATATCCACCATGAAACGGTGTCGCTTCTTCGAGTTACGAGAAGTACGAAAGAAATACGATAGAAAATTATTTGTTCCTTACACCTTGGCTCGCATCCCATCTCCGCTGGAATTCTTGAGGAATCGAGTATTAAGAGGCGTCGCCACACCTCGGGGTAGACCTTCCTGAGGAGGTGATTCACCAAGACCAGAGCCAAATGCGGGGTCTGTCGCAGGCGCGGTCCCAGCCTCGAATTTCGGAGGGGGTCACCAGTACGCAGCCTCAAATTTGGGGGGGGGGGTCAGCAGTAGGAATACAATAAATCGTTAACTTTTTTTTAGATTTTTAGTTTAACGTTTACGATTTTGGGGGGGGTCATGTCCCCTGTGACCCCCCCCCCCTCCTCGGACCGCGCATGGTCTGTCGACTGTCCCCCCGCACGACGAGCTCGCAAGAGCGGCAGTGGCAGGGTCAAATGAAAAAGTGGTCTCGCAAGTCTGTCTCTAGTCTCTGCTAGAGAAACCTATGAGAGAGTTCTAGTCGGTAGGGACAATCTATGTAAGCCTTTCCCAAAGTGGGCGATAACACCCCATTGTGAGCGCTGCAGGCCTAAAGGATGGTAAGACTCAGAATAAAATGCGGGTATTATGTAGAGGCTTGGAGTCTGTTGTGTATTATCTACTGGGCTTAGATCTCAAGTTAACTCTTGCGTGTTATAGTAAAAGTCTCGTTTAGAATGAATGTTTAATCTCCGCTGATATACATAGCTCACAATAATTAATTTCATTTGAAGTTATAGTGGTTTTAAGTGTGTGAAAAGAGGGGTGCTAAAAGTTACACAAAATAAGTTTGGGAACATCTGCTTTCAGTGCTATGAAGCCCGAGATTCCCAGCCATTTTCCTGCTACACCGCTGGACGATGCGTAAATGCATGTCCACCTCATAAATAAACCACCGACCAACAAAAACGGTTACGAGTTCGCTGTGCTCTTTATTATATTTCAAGTAAAAACACAGATAGAGTAATAAATATTGAAGACCATTTTAATTAGTCGGTAGACTAGTAAAAAGTGTAGTTGTAGGAAGTGTGGTGTTTGTAATGGTAGGACTCCTAGCAGAATCCGCCTGGGGAAGTACCACACATTTGCCAGTTATTCTACCGCCAGTTATTAGTTAGTGTACTGGTTTGAAGGGAAATGTTTCCAGAGAAATTACTGGGCTTAGAGATATAACATCTTAGATCTCTGGGTGACGAGCGCAGTGCAGTGCAGTGCTAGGTAATGATTTGGACTCTTCACGTTCCAATAGCTGCGTGTCACGGTGCTGTTATGTGGCAGGCAAGTTGCTTACCATCAGGCACATTTCCTGCTCGTCTCGTCACTTTTTATTTAAAAAAAAAAAACACAGATAGATTTGTCAATTAATTAATGTTGATTGGATATTTGTTGTACTAACTTCCAATGTCGTGCCCGACTTAGAACTCTACGAATTAACATTTAAATAGTTATTACGATAAATATACAATTCATTGAAAAGTAGAATACAAACAAGTACAATTAACTGAAAAGCGGAACGAGAGTTCTAACTTAATCTATATATTTATGGAAGGTTACACAGAAAACAGAACAGCTAATTAACGCCTTTGAGTACACATGGATTAGCAGCACCAACGATCAAGGTTATCAGGAAGCACGAAGGGTCTACCGCCTTCCTAAAATTGTCTTAGCTTTGTTATTTCTCACTCCTTTCTTTTCGCTTGAAATGATAGAGACAGCAAAAGCAAAGCCATGGCCGATTTATCCAAGTCTCAGGCTTAGCCTTAGCTTGTATGAAATGAAAAAAATGAAAATGAAAAATTTTATTTTACATTTTACAACACATCAAATTTTACAGTACATTGGGGAGCCCTTTTAAGCAAACATATGCCTGTATCAGGAGTCCCCGCGCTTCGAAATCTTAGCACATACATTGTAAAAAGAAACAAGTAATTGAATTTTAGTGTATCTACTTAAATGTGTGAGGTTGTGTGTGTATGTGTGTGAGGGTTTGTGTGGATGTGTGTGAGAGTGTGTGTGGATGTGTGTGTGTGTGAGAGAGAGAGGGTGTGAGGGTTAGGGTGTGTGAGTGTGTGTGTATGGATTGAGACACTAGATTTATTTGATTGGCTTATTCTACATAATTGTTTTTATACTATTCCGTAGGATTTTGTAGCTACCATGCAGGAACCGGTTGCTTCCGACGTAGGTGTATGAGTATACGTTTATTGAACCTCCAACAATTTTTCAACTTCACTATAAGCAAGTGGTATTACCCACTTGCTGATACATTTCTTACATTCATATAACGTATATAACCTATTTTTGTATATGTTTTGTTCTTGCTAAATTAGCATCATATTACATTGTGTTGTATTCTATTTTTAACCCCCGACCAAAAAAAAGGGGTGTTATAAGTTTGACGTCGATGTCTGTCTGTCTGTCTGTCTATCTGTCTGTCTGTCTGTCTGTCTGTCTGTCTGTCTGTCTGTGTGTGTGTCTGTCTGTGGCACCGTAGAGCTCAAACGAATGGGCCGATTTCAATGCGGTTTTTTTTATTTGAAAGTTAATATCCGTGCGGCTGTTCTTAGCTATGTTTGGTTAATATCGATTCAAAATGGCCGCCTCCACAAAATGGCGGACAAAATATTTCTTCACAACCTACCTCAATATGGGTATCAAATGAAAGGGCTTGACTAGTAGAGTACTATACGCTATAATAAATTTCAAATCCAAGATGGCCGCCACCACAAAATGGCGAATTATATAATATTTTTCACTTCTACCTCAATATGGGTATCACACGAAAGGGCTTGATTAGTAGAATACTTTACACTATGACAAAATTAAAATCCAAGATGGCCGCTACCACAAAATGGCGAATTACATTTCTTTTTTCACAATTCCTTTAATATGGGTATCAAATGAAAGGGGTTGACTAGTAGAATGTTGTACAGATAACAAAGCTAAAGTAGTCGGGGGTTAGTCAATTTTTTTAATTTTGTTCTTGTTTGGAAATAAATTACTATTACTATTTAGTAAGGCGGCAGAGGCGATGGACCGATTTCAAAAATTCGTTCCGTTAGAAAATTAAAAAAAATAATTTAAAACCGTTTGATATACTTACACAAATAAACTACCTACGTGATCGTGGGAGTACTATAGGTTATTTATTATACATGTACCACGGGCAAAGCATTTGCTCGTTCTTTTTATTTCATTTTAACACGCTTTTATTACCTTCTGTAACTAACTAAATATACTTATAAGAAAATCTTGGAATCTCAATATGCCCCACTTCTCGGTCTTCGATTAGGATGATATTTTGTACACGCTCTGAGTTCTGATGACAATACATTAGCTAAGAAACGTCATTAAAAATCCAATATGGTGGCCTGCCCAAGATGGCGACCTGGCTGTTTGAAAACCACCCCCATGATAAGGGTATCAAATGAAAGGGTTTGCTTAAATCCAATATGGCTGACGTCCAAGATGGCGTCAGGCTATTTGAAATGCACCACCATGATTGATATTAAATGAAAGGGTTAGCTGAACGGGATACCTATAGCACTCAACGATTACGTACATATTCAACGGTGAATGAGTTTTTTTTAAGCGATCCGGTAGTTTCTGAGATCTCGTACTAACAAAAAACCTCTTCAACTTTATAATATTAGTATAAATATGTAAATGCGAAAGAGTTTATCTATCTGTCTACAGTATTGATCTCCAAATGGGTGAAATTCGACCAAAATCAATGTAAATCTACTTTCAATTTGGTCACAAACTTTAACGATACTTAAACAAAACTCCATAAAATATATGCATGTACGACAAATACAGTGTGTACTTATAATTTTTTTTTAAATATTTATAGTAGGTATTTTTATGAGAAATTTAAAAAACATATTAGTACAATCTTTATGTATATAAACTACTACTAATAACTAATACTAACTGACTCGGCGGACTTCGTACCATCATACAATTTTTCCATCAACATTTTCAAAATTTTCCGCTATACAAACGCTGGCCCGATAATAACGAATAGATACGAATACATAAAATAAAGAATCGCCCAATTATAGATTCGTTATGTCTGTCCGTCCGTATGACACAGCCACTTTTCTCCGAAACTATAAGAACTACACTGTTGAAACTTAGTAAGTAGATGTATTCTGTGAACCGCATTAAGATTTTTATTATAAAAATAGAAAAATAAACAATACATTTTGGGGGTGTCCCATACTTAGAACTGAAACTCAAAAAATATTTTTCCATCAAACCCATACCTACTCTTTCAAAGTGGTAAATGTGTGACTTCTAAAATAAGAGAATGACAAAACTAAAAAAATGTATGACATACATGTAAACTTTCAACGAAAATTGGTTTGCATGAGATCTAGTAAGTAGTTTTATTTTAATACGTCATAATTCACCATTTTTAAAACACTGATTAAAGTAATAACGAACTACAAGAACTTTTATATTATGTTACTTACTGCTACTGAGGCCTTCATGGGCGAGTCCGACTCACACTTGACCACTTTTATTTATATTTATTATAAATAGATAAGAGTGTGAGATTTCATATTCCTCCGTCATAATAATTTTCGTAAAAAAAGTTACAAGGTTCTTAACGGTTTAATATAAAATATTGATTTATAGATATCCCATAATTAATAATACCTACTAGTGATAATAGACTATTTACTTGTTTTCTTTCAGTAGAACCAAAAATACCTTAGGCCTCAAAAATATGAAACCGTATAAAACCCACATAACTCTTCATTTCCGCAAACCTTCACAATTGGAGGTTCGACAGATTCTGAGAGGAAAATCATCAAGAACTGGTGTTATCAACAAAACCTTCGCGCGATTAGGTGTATTCTTATCAGTTCATGTGGTAATGAGGCATTATAAACAGTACTCGCGTTCATATACCGCGAGTATATATAGGAGACAGTCCACGAGAGTCGGTTAATTGTTTATACATACATATATACATAATTTACCTTGTTAGCTGTTTGTGTTTTTTTTTTGTGTGAGTTAAATGAAAGCAAGTAAGTACAAATAGTCTGTAACGTTATGCTCTATATCTAAGGTTGCCATCCGTCCGGGTTTCCCCGGATTTGTCCTAGTTTGGACGGCGTCCGGGCAGCGTCCGGGCCGGATTTCATCTTCATCTCAATGTAAGAAGAGATAATAAAAAAGGTTTACACAACTATGGGTAAAAAAATGTTGACATGTCCGGGTTTTGGGCTCTATAATCTGGAAAATCCGGGGTTTTCACGAATCTTGTCCTGGTTCCCAAACTTTACAGATGGCAACCCTATCTATATCCGACAATAAACAAAATTAGTATCTATATTAATTCTACAGACAGGTTATAAGTTCGCAGGTGCTAAATCCCTGTCAGGCCTGTAAAACACCCTCTTCTGGGATGCCAGATCCTTCCTTGATCTACCCTATCGGTGGCAGCCCGAGCCGACGTTGTACAGTCTGTGGTACCCTTGTACTGGTACCCTTTTTCTATAATAAAAAAGTGACGAGACAAGCAGGCAATGTGCCTGATGGTAAGCAACATGCCTGCCCATAACAACACAGTGACACGCAGCTATCAGAACATGAACGAGTCCAAATCATTACCTACAACCGCACTGCGCTTATTAGAGATACCTATAAGATATTTTATCTCTATGCCCTGTAATTTCACTGGAAACATTGCCCTTCAAACTGGAACACAGTATTGCTTGCACATTACGGCTTGGCGGTAGAATAACTGGCAAAGGTGTAGTCCTTCCCCAGGCGGGCTATGCAAAGAGTCTTACCACTACTACTACGTACCTATCTTTGAATGCCACTTGAAATCAACTGCCATAGGTCTAAATATTCCAAACTTACAAATAGTTATACAAAGCTAATGCGAGCCGAAAATTCGTCAAATATTCAGGCTAAGTCCGATTGGTACAGAAATCTACAAAATATGTGACGTCAAAGAAAGTCAAACAGACAAAATTGTAACAAGGTTTTGTAATACAGTGATAACAATATTGAATGCTCCTGTGAACTAAGAAACTGTAAAATTACTGAATCAAATCATTAACCGACTCTAAAAAAGGAGGTTCTCAATTCGGTTTTATGTTTCTTGGTATAAATTAATGGATGTGCCATTTACTTACTTACTTTCCGGAAACGTTGCGTTTACGTTTCAGAGATGTAATTTCGTATAACTCGATGACTTAGTGATGGGTTCCTATGAAATACGGTCGAGGGCCTGAATTTAATTTTAAATTGAAGTCGGTTATTGTGGTTAAATAATAAATAAATTATTTTCAAAGTTGTTGATTTTTGTGACAGCAAAATAGCTGAAAGAGACGAAATTATGGCTGTATGTTTTGAAGTATGTAGTCTACCTCTGTAATATTTACTTATAATATTACAACGGCAGACTAAACATTTATAATATCTATAATATTACAGCGGTAGACTAACAAGCCATTTACCTATGGAGGTATTTAGATTATTTTTTCACAGAAAAACGTTCCTATATAGCGTTAGCGTAAAGAAGAAATAATTAATGTAGATTAAAATCTGTAGTGGTAGGACTCTTAACCAGTAAAGTGAACACATTACAGCGTTTAGGTTTCAAGGGGCATGTTTCTGGCGAAATTAAATTACAAGGCAAAAAAATAAAACATATTTTATCCCGTATAAGATAAAACATCTTAGGTATCACAAAGAGATGTGATTTGGCTTCAAATAGCCGAATGGGACTGCGACGTTACCGGCATATGTTGCTTACCATCAGGCAAAACTCTTGCTTGTCTCGTTCGCGTTAAACAAAATCTTATACCTAATGAAAGTAAGTACCTACTTGAATTATTGAAATGTGTTAATGTATTTTTCATCCATAATATATTATTTATATTATTTGTACAAGTGTCGTACATGCAATAATTATTATGATAATATTTTTATGACGATATTAAAATAATATTTGTCGTGCCACATTTCATTGTGGAATATTTTAGTTGAATTTCATAGCGCATTTGAGTACAGTTACAGTTTTAAATAATTAACAGCAAAATAGTATGATTAAAGAATAAATAGATAGCTTGAGTTTACAATTTGGACTCCAAAGTTATGTTTATTCGAACTATATTTTGATAGCATTAACTTGGCGTCTATGTACCAAATAGTAGATTCATCTCACATATCCAGAGGCTCCTTATCTTATAGTACTTATAATTAAAAAAACATAACATAACCCCGTCGTAAGAACAATAAATTGAAACAGTATATAGTGGAATGAAAAAATATATAAATTTAGCCCAAACACTATAATAAAAATAACAGAATATTAAAAGATTTTATTCTTAAATCTTATTTCAGAGATGGCAATTGTGGCAATATTCGCCATTTTGCTATTTGGATATGTCACAGCACAAGACCCAGACTGCGATTTCAGACAAAATGTAAGTAATCGTTAATGTAAGTAATTTGTAACGTTTGTTTCGTTTGATCACCAACACATCGACATTGTGCCCGAAAATTGACGTATTTATATAGTATAGAATGAAGAAACGAGCAGGACATATGCCTACTGGTAAGCAACATGGCTACCCATAACATCACAGTATAACGCAGCTACTGGAAGAAGAAGAGAGTCCAAATTGTTACCTAGCACAGCACCAGATATATCTCTATATATATACATATACTAGCTGACCCGGCGAACTTCGTACCGCCTAACAGTCAATGATTGTCGTGCAAACTAAACGATGCAAGCTGTAGTCGATGGTGCAATCATACAGAAACGCTGCTCGATTCAAATCAATACTTGAACCATTTCTTCTTGCACTTCGAAGATTATTCCTCTGTTCATCTGTACGATAAGCTCGACGATTTCTCGTTTCTAACCTAGCCGTTTCACGGGCTGCCTCTCTTTGCTCTTGTGTTTGAGAACCACGAATTAAGGCCCTTCTTTGCTCCATACTAACGCGGCGCTGTTCTCGTGCAATTTCTCGTTCTCCATCAGATAATTGACTCGCGATATTCCGTTGCCTAATTGCATTACGGCTTCGCTGGGAAAGATTAGATCTTCTAGGACGCGGCATTGTTATTAAAATGTGCAGTCGCATAAAACCACCAAATATAATAACAGTGCCTGAACTTTCGAGACATAGACAATAGCTCAAAGAGTAAATAACCACTACGTATGAATAGCTTATCAAGAAAAATCATAGACGACCTATAAAAAGACATTTACTCTTTTGTTAACATGTAGATTTTTTTTCCTTAATCTTATAACCTTTACCAACTGATTTTTTATTCCCTAAATTCCGTTCCTTTCCGATGATTTTATGTTTTTACTGTAGAATAAATCTTTGGTATTATTTTCGGGAATTAAAAATTAAATAATTAATACATAAATTTTCGAACATTAATGTCTAAAACAAACAAATATAACAGTACCTGAACTTTGTAGACATTTCACAAAAAAAAAAATTCTGAACGCACACATGATGTCTTCAAAAAAAAATAAAGTTGTTGCCTAAAGGTATCAGCAACCAGGCCATAAGCTCCAAAAAAAAAGCTCAAAAAAAAAAGTTGTTACACTATTTGACAGGATTGAACAACAAATGTTTGGCATGTAATAAACAAATCAGCATCTATTGAAATGATTAAGTATTCATTACACACAAAGAAAATTGGAAAAGATTACACATATCGAGTTTCATTGTTTTTAAGATGTATTCTGTTATTCGGGACGGAAACAAATCCAACAAATCAAAAACCATGGCAATCGGTCCAGCCGTTCTCGAGTTATAAGTGTTGTAACAAACACGACTTTCTTTTATATATATAGACTAGATGCCCGCCCCGGCTTCGCCCGTGGTATATTATATAGCACTCATCGGGATCCCGTACATATCCAACGGTGAAAGAATGACTGAAATCGGTTCACTCATTCCTGAGAATATCGATTTCAAACAAAAAACCTCTTCAGCAACCTGCTACGCCACCTGTCGGAAATTGGTCGTACCTACTCAGATTTAGAAAAAAAAAATTAGCAAAGGTTTACATTCAAGGCACAGATTACTGAAATTCAATGACGCAATCTTTGACACATGCTGTCATGTGTCATGTCAAAGCACGAAACGTATGAAAACTCTCAAAGGGAATATTTTTCCCGATTTTGTTACATTCTTGTTTCATGCTCCGCTTCAATTAATAGTAGAGTTATTTTCTATAGCCTAAAGCCTTCCTCGATAAATGGACTATCCAATAGAAAAATAATCTTTCAATTCGGACCAGTACTTCCCGAGATCCTAGCGTTCAAGCAAACAAACAAACAAACAAACAAACAAACAAACAAACTCTTCAGCTTTATAATATTAGTATAGATATATTATGTTACAGGATGTGTATACATATAGAGATGTTTTATCTCTGTGGCCCAGTCATTTCAATGGAAATACTATCCTTCAAAACGAAACACTGATGTTTTCGCATTACTGCTTGGCGGAAAAGCTGATATGGTACTTCCCCAGGCGAACTCAGCGAAGAGTCTTACCATATTCCTAGAAGGCAGAAAGACTAGTTCAGTCTCGACTTAAAGACTTCATGGTTGTAGGACTTAGATAACAAGGAAGACTAAAATCAATAAAATATTCCTAGAATAAAAATAAAATTTGAATTGAAATAAAGCTTGAAATAATGGTCAGTGACATTACACCCACATTTACATCCAAAGCGGGTATTCTTTCGGAAGTGGAAGACTTTTACGGCCAGCTGTACGCATCACATGCTCCTCATCTCCCACAAATCGAGGACAAAAGAGCCACTCTGATACGCCACTACACAGAAGACCTGCCTGAGATAAGTCAAGACGAAATCGTGATAGCTTTTGGGCAACTTAAAAATGGAAAAGCCGCGGGCGAGAACAGGATTACAACAGAGCTCTTAAAGGCTGGTGGAGCCCCACTTTTAAAAGAGCTCCAAGAACTGTTCAATGCCGTCCTCTTCACCGGGAGGACTCCACAGGCGTGGCACAGAAGTGTAGTCATCCTTTAAAAAGGGAGATAATTCTTTACTTCATCATTACGAAATTCAAGCCCTAAGGGTGTAAAAAACGGGATGGAAGTTTGTATGAAACATTTTATTCCTTAAACGTATTATATATTTTATATATTAAAATTTCGCACGAATTGAGCATGATCAAAATAATGAATTATGTATTACAGTATTTTTCAAAACTCAACCTCCAAAGGGGGTGATATAAGGGATGAAAGTTTGTTTGAAACTTTTTATTGTTTGAAAATATTTGCATGAGATTTCGTAAGCACTGAGTGAAGCCAAAATAATAAGTTATGTTAAATATATAGTTTTTTCTAAAATTCAATCAATTTAAGTGAAATATTTAAAAAAATAATTTTTAATTGTTAATTAATCATATTCTGGACTGACATTTTTTAGGCAACCCATTTGCAATATATTTGTTGACATATTAAGTTACATATAAAACACTTTTCATCCAATAAACAGCTCGGTGAAGGTCGTTGTATAGCGGGATCTTAGACTATGCGTCTTACCCGTTATAACCTACGGTGCTAAAACATGGACACTGACAGTGAAAATGGTTCGTAAGCTCAAAGTCGCTCAGCGAGCTATGGAAAGTTCTATGCTTGGGGTTTCTCTGAGGGGATTGCATCTGGAACGAAGTAATTCGTCAGAGAACTAGAGTCACCGACATAGCTCAGCGTATTAGCAATCTGAAGTGGCAGTGGGCCAGTCACATATGTCGCAGACCCGATAGCCGCTGGGGCAGACGGGTTCTGGAGTGGAGACCGCGAATCGGCAAACGTAGTGTAGGACGTCCTGAGACTAGATGGAGTGACGATATTCGAAAGGCAGGTGGTGGCGGTTGGAGAAGTAAGACCGATGACCGGGCTGAGTGGCGTATCATAGGGGAGGCCTATGTCCAGCAGTGGACGAATACAGGCTGATGATGATGACATAACACACAATTTTTAAGCATTTTCAGCTATTTTATATTAGGCATTTAAAACCTCGACAACAGATTAGTCCTAGTATGCTACCTTGAAATATTCAATTTTAAACAGTTCTGAAACTAGATCTATGTCATTCATTTCCATTTTAGTTTTCACTTCTGCCGTGCGGTGTTAAGGACGCCAATTTTGTTTAAATTTACGTTGAATAAGTATAGGCGCACCCATACTTATTCAACGTTTATTAATTCTATCGATTTCACAATAATGCTAAACCACAAAACCTTTTTTTCTTTGTTTTGAAATTTGCTAGATTGGTTAGCGATTAAATTGTATCTCTGTATACTTTGACTAATCAGAAATTTAACAGGAAAACGATACTATCTTGGAAAATGATTACTATCTTGCTATTATTAGATCATGACCGATAACGATCACAATCGGCAATTATTAAACAGTTATCAGTACTAATAATAATAAGGCATGTATTGGCGAGATTGGCGATAAACTAAGTACCTACCACCTGACTCTGCGCCTGCCAGATGACAGTAGATACGTGACAAAAATAGCGGCAACTATAAAAAAAAATTGGCAGTCATAGGAACTGCCGATAGAAATCAAAACTTATAACACAGAATTTGATAGCTTTCTTTGGAAACTACGCGGGTGAAACCGGAGTCTAGATGACCAATGGGTCAATGGGAAATGCTGACGTAATTCTAGACGGCCAATGGCCACGGTCCCGAGTTTACCCAAAGATTTCTTATCATTCCTGAGCGTGACGCTAGAATGCAATTCACATCCCACGAAAAATCTGTTTGTGGCGCGCCAAAAGAAGTTTTAAGATTCCATTTTGTTAGGGTTATAATAAAATATATTGTATCACCCACATGTCATTCTGAAAACGCCAAAATTGTAAATACCTAAATAAGACTTTGTCCACGTACAATTTAGAAAAGGGATACTACTACATCTTTCGAGATAAAAATCCAATTCAAACTATAATAATCAAGTAAAAAAATTTTGACTTGATCCGTTCAGTTCTTACATCGTTATTGAGTTACAGACATCAAACTGTCGCTTCTAAAATATTTGACAGATTAGTATGATAATAGTAGTAGTAATAGTAGAATGTGAGGATTAGAAGGATAGTATGTAGGTATTATTAGTATTTAAAATGTAGAAGGAACTAATTTTGTTTGCGTTCCCTGATGTGTTGTTGTTGATTGTCTTTTTTTCTTGCAGATAGGGCCGGCAGAGTCCTTTTACATCAACAACAACTACAAAGCCGGGCGAGTGTGCCGGTATATCGCTACCTGTACCGCCGGCTACAACTGCCGCTTCGACTGCAATCTTAACATGCCCAGCGTAAGACGTTCATTGTTCACCATCTTCGTAAGAAAAAAATTAGCAGTCATAGGGGACTGCCGATAGAAATGAATACTTATAACCCAGAATTTGATAGCTCACTTTGGAAATTACGCGGGTTGGACGCATGTTGCAGAATGCCGCAACACAAATGGGCAAAAATCACCACCGATTGGGACGATCCAACATCAAAAAGACCTTCTGTTCGACCTAGACTAAGGTGCCGTGCCGAACCTGGAATCGCAATATGAAACTCCACCATTAACAAATATATGACCTGTGAAAATTAAGTGATTCCGCCGTAAATCGGGCTATCTGCAAAAGGGAAAGAGAGGCATTTGCACAGCTGTGTGATAATTTAGGCTAGTAATAAAATTGTATAAGATGCACGCGGCGGTCATCCTCGACACCGCACGCATCGTCAAGAGGTTCCTAAAGCGCGGTTTCCACCGCAAGCGGAGCAGGCCCATTAAGGACTTCGTTAAACTCGCAAACGCATACTGCATACTTGTATTTCCACCAACAAATAATCGGAGGGAAAGAGCTGAGCGTATCGAAAGAGTAGAAATGAGCTCGCTCAGTTCTAGGGAGCAGAGTACTTACGGGCTCCACTCAACTCGCAGTTACAATTCACATAGTAGCGTTTCCACACAGAAAGCGTTGAGCGGAGCGGGTTGAACGAGTAAACAGAAGTTGAAAAGAGTCCGCTGCACTGACTAGACTTGCACGATCACACGCAACCAGCTCAAAACTTCAACTGAACTCTGTGGAAATTCACCATTCGTTTTTAATTTCTCATTTTTCGTTCAGCTCACTCCGCTCATTTCTGTATCTCATTTTCATTGTGCATGAATGATGTTGAAATCAAATGACCAACTCTTTGTTGGCGAAAATGTAAACCTATTTCATTTAAAACAAGCCCTTCCGCCAAACCATTTCCCGCTCATTACCCTTTCGAAGTGGAAAGCTGGCTTTATTCTGCAGTCCTTACCACCAGCAACTTGGGTCCCACCCCGCTGCTGGCGACGGTCTAGGTTTACGTTTTTGTAATAAGTTGATGTAATTTTTTATATCATTGTAAAAATATAAGCGCAAGAAAAGAAATATACAAATGAATAATTGTTACCCTGATCGACAGAGCGCTAACTGCGGAGCCGATCGTTTCTTGTTCTCCAAAACTGGAGACCCAGTACTGGCAGACGCTGATGCCTACTGCGGCCGGAGATCTCTCTCGGTGGTCTCCACAGGCAGAAGTGGCGCTGGAGGTATTAATCTATCTGCCAATACGATCATCACCATCACAAACATCCCACTGCTGAAACTCTCTCCCGAGGAGAGAGTTAAGGCCCTAATCTACCACGCTAGCCCAGTAGAGATGTGCTTAGTGAATGTGATAAGAAAGTGTGTGTGCGGGTGGGTGTAAGTGATTTCACGTAAATAATAATTATAAGTTTTTATATGTTGTTGTTTTTTTATAATGAAGAGTGACGAGATCAACAGGGCATGTGCCTGATGGTAAGCAACATGCCTGCCACATAACAGCACAGTGGTACGCAGCAATTAGAACATGAACGAGTCCAAATCATTACCTAACACTCCGTCCATCCGCGCTCGTCACCCAGAGATATAAGGTCTTTTATCTCTATGCCCTGTAATTTCACTGGATACATTACTCCTTGGCGGTAGAATAACTGGCAAAGGTATGGTACTTCCCCAGGCGGACTCCAGGTCAGAGAGGGGGGTGTAAAGAGTCCTACCAATACTAAAACTGTTGTTATTGTATTCTAGCAGCGTTCCGCAGATTATTATTTTCCCCATTATTTTCCCGAGATAAAATGTTTGTAGTCATTCCAGGCCAATAAACAATCTGTGTTCCAAATTCCAACTCGATCCGTTAAGCCTTTCCGACGTGATTGAACAACAACCATCCAAACTTTCGCATTTATAAAAACTAAGTTTTATTTCATTTTAGTTGTTACTTTTGGATATCTTACAAATACATAAAACTGAGTAAAATGGGAGTGTTAACATCAGGTCGGTCTTCTAGGTCTCATCGCCACTCGGACGAGTGACGGCGGTATCTTCTCCTGTCGTGTGTCATGTCAACCGGAACCTGTCACTCCCGCGCCGCCAGCTTGCGTCTGTGGTAAGGGGAAGGCGGTACGTATGACCGTAGAACACTTTCCAATTTACCTCAATCTCGAGGCCTGAGGGTCTGCCGAACTAAAATTGTCTTAGCTTTGGTATTGCTGTCTTTTTTGTTTTCGCTTAAAATTATAGAGACAGCAATAGCCA
The DNA here is from genome assembly GCA_017562165.1 of Ectropis grisescens. Taxonomy (NCBI): domain Eukaryota; kingdom Metazoa; phylum Arthropoda; class Insecta; order Lepidoptera; family Geometridae; genus Ectropis; species Ectropis grisescens. Next base: position 14,684,528 of record CM029786.1, read on the forward strand.
GAGCAGATTTACTTAGGCGATAGCCCCGCTGTTTAGATCTCAACGATATTCGCCACCGCGTGTAGTAGATAGATAGATAGATAAACTCTTTATTGCACTTAACAAGTAAACAAAATTACAAAAATATATAAAACTTAAAAAAACACAAAGTAACAATTGGCGACCTTATCGCTAAAAGCGATCTCTTCCAGGCAACCGCTGGATGGAACAGGAGAAATGAAGAATAAGAAGACGGGGAAGTACAAACAATAAGTGAATGTTATATTTAAAGTCTGTAAATATGAAAATTAACTTACAGGTATACTAATATAAAAAAAAAGAAAGTAGTAGTAGAGAAAATATCGCTGGTATTGCGCTCCGGTAATTGTATGAAGTACCATAACTGTACCAAAACTTGAACAGTTTAGGAAGGCGGTATTTAAGTACGCAACGTTTTCGTTTCATATGCAACGATTACTTTGTTCGCCTCTTGGTTCGAGCCTTTTGGGACAAATCAGTTAGGCTGGTACTTAACTGACCCAAAGATATCAATAGAGCTAATCTGTGCTCTGTATACGAGTAATTATCAATGGTTCAGACGAGAAATATTACTCTCGCACCTATGAGAGGACATCTAGTTTTAAGCTAACACAATAGATACACACAAATACGCGGTATTAGAATAACTTATACTAGCTTCTGAATTCTCTGTTAATTTCAGACCCGTATTTTAACCAAGATATTAAAATTTACAAATATTTTCCAGACGAGGATAGTCGGTGGTGAAGAGGCTAAACCGAACGAATATCCCATGATGGCTGCCCTGATCGACTCGTCTACTGAGTTGATCCACTGCGGAGGGACGATCATAGCCGACCGGTATATCCTGACAGCTGCGCACTGCTTGTACCAGAATCGAAACAGACCCAGTGCTTACTACGCTTTAGTAGGAGATAATAATATAGAAGATGGTAAGATGAGGCTCATTGATGCTGATAAATACTAAAATTTTATTTGCATAAGAGATATTTTACACTTTGAACATTGGTGCGTCGGTCTAAAACTAATCTAGGATAACGGATCCACGGTCATGGGGGTCATAACCCCAACCTCCTGGGCTGGGTCCAGTAGCTAGATGGACCATTGATAAAAAGCATCCATACTTATTGCACAGTTTTCTGACTTGACCACGACCATGTGACACCTGGAGGCCTGGAGTCCTGTGTCCCTGGAGTCATGTGACCCCCTGGAACCCAAGCTGGAATAGAGTTTAGATGCGAGTAACATTGTCCTACAAACTGGAACACACTAATGTTTGCACATTACTTGTCGGCAGAATAACTGGTAAAGATTTGGTACTTCTTTGTAAGGTGGACTCTGCAAAGATTCCAACCGCTACAAAATGATTTTTTGTTAACACATTAAATATATATAGCCTATAATAATTTTAATTTCTTAATATTATGCTTTTCATTTCAGTGACTACGGGTAAAATTCATAACTTCGAAAAGTATACTATTCATGAAAACTTTGACAGGTACGTTAGTTTTTAACCGACTTCCAATTATTTTGTACATACCTACCAGCCCACTCAAAAAGTTTTGCGAAAAAAAGTTTTTTATGTACCTATAAGACACTGGGCACTACTAATTATTTTGGAAAACTTCGATTATTTAAAAGTAAAAATACCTCTGTACGATTTTCAAATTTCCCTCCGCTTTTTTTGGCAGCCAATTCAAATTGACTTGTCTCATTAAAAAATGGATCTGCATCGAGAACATTTTCGTGCTATGATTTTTTCCGACTTCAAATCTATACTTATAATAAAACTGTAACGGGTCGAATTCTGTACATTGAAGATATTTTGAAAAAATTTTTTTTGGAGCTCTCCATAGTCGATACTGATGGCGAATCTGCATTTTTTTTCTTTCATGTCTGTCTGTCTGTCTGTCTGTCTGTCTGTCTGTCTGTCTTTCTGTATAGGAATCACGCATCACGCCGAAACTACTGATTCAATTCAGCTGAAACTTGGCATGATTTTAGTTTAAACTAAGGAGATTGCTGTAGGCTACTTTTGATCCCCAAATTCTGATCGGTTTTCTTGCGGGAGGGGGTGAAAGTCAGAATGTGTATTTGGTTGTAACTCATGTTTGCGTTGTTTAATTTCATTAATTCTTTTTTTGTTAGAAAGAACACATTTTTTATATTGTCCCATCAAAATTTGAACATTATCGGTTTGGTGGTTCGGAAATTACACAAACATTAAATAATAACGACACGCACGGCGCGTTCGGTACATACTAACTTCTAAGTATTCTGTGTATCACAGACGATCCACAGAATATCTAGATTCTGGATTCAAGAAGTCCCTACGTGATCGCGTCGCGTCATCTTGAATGACAAAATAATTGTCAAAAATTTATTTTTGTGTGGAAAAAGGAGGAGGATGAGAACATCCTCCTTCAAACAAGGAGGATGTTCTCAATCGGGTTGCATGTTTTTTATTTGGTTTTATTTTACACGATAACTCCGCTAATTGTGAGTTGATTTTGATAATTTTTTTGTTTGGTAGAAAATACTTCAGAGGTGATCTTATATATCGAAAACAGGGAGGTAGTTTTCAAATATCAACAAAAACAAATATCAGCTTAGATTTATCTGTATTTAGTTAGTCGAACGACAGAATTAAATTACCTGTCATTGAAGTAAATTTTTGTTCTTTTGGAGAAAACATATCAGCATAATAAGTAGCAGCATAAACAACCCATTACATGTTCCCACTGCTGGACGTCGGGGCCTTCTCTCGCAAGGAGAGAGACAAGGCTATAATCCACCACGCTGGCCCAGTGTCGGTTGGTGGATGACATATCACTTAGAACTTAGATTCTAGGTACATTTCGGTTTCCTCACGATATTTTCCTTCACCGTTTAATTACCGGCATTACCGAACATGACTCAGAAAAGATAGTGGTGCGCGTGGTTTTGAACCCTGGGTCTCCGGATCGACAGTCGGCGTTCTCCCGACTAACTCAGCTGTAGCTTACTAGACCAGCCGTAACTTAACGTATTATTTCAATCCAAATACTGTTTAAAATTTAAAGGTAGTGTTCAACAAGCTTGGGTAACCGAAGCAGACCGTTGTTAGGGTTCCGTACCTGACTTCGCTGTCCGTCCATCCTTCCGTCTGTCACCGGACTGTATCTCAAGAACGGTGATAGCTAGACAGTTGAAATTTTCACAGACGATGTATTTCTATTGCCGCTTTAACAAAAAAATACTAAAACTAAAATAAATATTTAAGAGGGGCTTATTTCCATACAACAAACTTGACTTTTTTACCGTTTCTTGCTCGATACTAATAACGTACCTGTCACAGGTTGACGCTTTCACTATTCACATAATATTAAGTTTTATGTTCTCTTTAAATGTAAGTAATTAAAATAAAATAAATTTTTAAGGGGGCTCCCATACAATAAAATCATTTTATTTGCTAATGGTTCAGAACCCTTCGCGCGCGAGTCCCACTGGCATTTGACCGGTTTTATTATTTATTATTATTATTATTTTTTTAAAAATTTTGTAATATCCTATCCTTTCCTAATATTATATAAATATGTCAATATTTACATTTTTTGCTGCTCAATTACGTTGGAATTGCTGAATGTATCGAGTTAAAATTTGAAACATATTCTTGGCTCAGCTTAAGTAACACATAGGGACATATAGATAAGTAACTATACATAGGCAATGTTTAGCCTATGTGTTCTTCCAGACTATAATCTAATTGTATTTCAAATTTCAGCCCGATCACTTGATACGTTCCGCCATGATTAAGTAACAAACATTCAAACATTGACATTCATAATACTTACAGTTACAGGACAATGTTGGTACGGCTGAACATATTTGGAAGGAATTCGAAACACACGTAGTTTGTACGCAGAAATAGCAAATCGGCTACTTATAGGTTACTGTGATGTCGGAAAGACTAAGAAAATTTGGTAGAAAATTGAAACAGATAACTCATAAGTCTGAAATACCACATATATGCCACACCTATCAACCTGAAAAGAAGCATGGGCCATAAGGAAACAAATATTAACTATCACGTCAAAACGGCACAACGAATTGGGTTGGCATACGAAACACAGATAGTTTACAGTCTAAAATTTCACATGGGGTCTAAGTCTATATTTTCGTTTAACTCCATATTAATCTATAATAAGTATATATTTTCGTAAGGAACTTGATGTGATGGTAAGGTAAAAGCCAAAAATGAAAAATATATGCACCCGTTTTGGCGTAGATAATACAGGTGATTTGCGTTCACAATCAAAATAACAAGCAACATTATATTCTCATCAGATGGCGCTAATGCCAGTTTAAATCTAATAGCACTAAAGGCCATTTAAATCAATGTATTTTTTCTTTCATCACTAGGTGACGTTACTGGTATTCTAAATTGTACTAATAAGTTTTTGCTGCTAAAAGATTTTGATGCCGAATTTGGATTCTTTCGTTCTTGGATTTTTTTTCTGTATTACAATTAAATTCATACATTAACATTTCACTAAGACTTTGCTTAGATTTACGGGTTCAACTTGCTTGAGTACCTATCATTAAAACTCAAAATTTTAATCATTTTGATTCCACACCAGGCTTCGTTCAAAATTTTACGCGGGCGAAGTCGCGGGTAACACCTAGAAAACAGCCTGCGGATAAAAAGAGAAAAGTAGGTAATCAGATCATGCACATCAGCTTCAGAATTTTCGTAATGTATCCTATAAAAAATCCTACAAACTTAACACTTGCGGCTATGTTCGATACTATGAAACCTTAATAAGTATGTTTGATTTTGTTTAAAAAAAAAAAATTAAGATGATAAAATTTAATATTTTTTTGTGTGGGAAAACAAATTCACTCGGGGTTTCAATGATTACATTATGCAAATATTTTGACGTACGATACTTCCAACTAATTTACACTATAAGTCAGTAACATCTGCTTACGCGAACGAAGTAGCGGGTTCAGCTAGTGTGGCTTAAAACCTGATGAATCATTTGATCGACTTCGAATTGCTTTTATGGATGAATGGCATTCGAAAGCCAACCCAATCATCTACCGCTGGTATAGTGAGTTCAAACGCGGTCGTTTTACTTTGGGGGGATGAATTTTGTTCTTTTAATCTAAGTCTGTTACTTGTGTATTATTTACGTAGTGACTGTATTAGCTGTATGCCTAAAGGCGAAAGTCTTTAACCAGTGCGTGTTGCCAGTGATGGCTTATGGAACTGAGACGTGGTCCTTAACTGTGGGCCTCATAACGAAGCTCAAAGTCACACAGCGAGCTATGGAGAGGGCTATGCTCGGAGTCTCTTTGCGACAGAATCCGTAATGAGGATATTCGCAAAAGAACGAAAGTGGCTGACATAGCTCAAAGAGTAAGCAAGCTAAAGTGGCAATGGGCAGGCCACATCGCTCGCAGAACAGACAACCGATGGAGAAGAAAGGTTCTCGAGTGGCCACCACGAACCGGAAGTCGCAGTGTTGGACGGCCTCCCACTAGATGGGCAGATGACCTCACAAAGATCGCTGGAAACCGCTGGTTGCAGGTTGCGCAGGACCGTTCGTTGTAATCCGAAAAAAAAAAATGACCGAAATCTAGGGGGGAGGCCTATGTTCCGCAGTGGACGTCTTGCGGCTGATGATGATGATATCAACAACATAGGTCTCATAACACCAGTATCCTGAATTCCCTAGTCTCGGTTTGTGGCGTGGACGAGACAAGCGCGTCCTTGCGGAGGGTCTACCGCCTAACTGAAACTGTCTTTGTTTTTATATTGCTCTCACCTTTCTTTTCGCTTGAAATGATAGAGACAGCAATTCCTCCAAGTCTAGCGAGTGACACTAAACACATGACATTAGTGTAAATTCAATATGGCGGCTACCGGACGCTTTTTATGCAGTCGGGTTTTTGAGTTTTTAAATATATATTTTTTTTGTTAAGACTTTTTGTATTTTTGGCGGGTGTAGTAAAGCATTATAGACTGCAGGCCCGAGAACAAAAGTTATGGATCAAATGAACTACCAGGAGACATATGTAGAATGATAGAAGGGTATAAAATAATAAGATTGAACACTACGCCGTCACTTGAAAGCTGTCCAACTGAGTGCAGGTGAGGATAGGGGGTTGCAAATCTCGATCATTTCTCCTTGACACATTAGGCAATCCAGACCATTATCTGTCTACTAAATTTCATCGATATCCTTTTAGACTTTTCATCCTTTCTACTTCTAGGTCTATAGAAGATCACGCGTGCCCAGTATGTATTTAAGTATTTGTATAGGAGGTCGTATTTGTTTTTGTTTCCAGGAATACTTACGATTACGACATAGCTCTGGGAAGAACCACTGCGCCCATTCGCTACACTTCCGGAACACAGCCCGTGTGTTTGCCGTTCAAGTTCGTAGGCCGCGATCTAAACGGCGCGAGCGTTACTGAACCGGGTAAGTTTCTACCTCTTTTAAGGGTTCCGTAGCCAAAATATGGAACCCTTATAGATTCGTCATGTCTGTCTCTCTGTCCGTCCGTATGTCACAGCCACTTTTCTCCGAAACTATGAAAACTACACTATTGAAACTTGGTAAGTAGATGTAATCTGTGAACCGCATTAAAATTTTGATACAAAAGATAGAAAAAAAACAAATTTTTTAGGGGTGTCCCATACATAAATGTATATAGCATACATGTGAACATACTTTTCTAAAATAAGAGAATGCAAAAATAAAAAAAAGTGTATGATGTACGTTACCATGTAAACTATCAACGAAAATTGGTTTGAATGATATCTAGTTAGTAGTTTTATTTTAATACGTCATAAATTGACTATTGTTAAAACACTGATTAAAGTAACAACGAAGTAAAAAAACTTTTGTATTATGTAGCCTTCATGGGCGAGCCCGACTCGCACTTGACCACTTTTATTTATAGATCTTATCAAAGAGCGTCAAATCAATTTTCATAAATGTATGGTACTACGTCTGAACAACACTCAGTAACACAACAAGTAACACTCAGGTGTTACTTGACCTTTTTTTTTGTGGGGAATGCCTATACGCACCGTCTACCGGGAAGGGTCACAGCAGATGCTCCATGACGACGACAGACATGGTGTCCCTACTCCCTACCGACTAATAGGTATACTCCCAACGGCCACCTCTAAAACCGACCCCAGTCGTGGCCATTAGAACAGTGCATTATTTTTTGTGCCAACGGCCACCAGTGGGGGACGTTGGGACCTATATAACCTACCATGTCGGATTTAGTCTTAACAAGGTGGACGGTGGTAAACCAACCCAATAATGTTGTGTAGGATTCCGCCGATCACCAAAATCCACAGTCACCTTAGCAATTTAGCAACACACGTACTGTTTTCAACGCCATAGTTGTTGTTATGTCAGGCAGCGCCATGAGTGTTAAGAATCGGAACTAAAAATTGTCAAAGAGGCGGCTAATCTCTCGCTTTATTACATTACGGCTAGCCGTTTTGAATTACGTATGGCGTCGAATACATTCCGGCTGTTTTTAATCAGCCGCATTCAATCTGGCTAATCGTTAAACCGCCGCTTTACAAAACGGCCCTGTTTTTCAAAACGGCTAGCCGTAATGTAATACGGCGAATTATACGATCCGGCTGCGACATATTCATGTCCAAGAATACCTAAATAAATAAAAAACAATTTACGCGGGTCGAAAATAGCGTTTGACTATATTTTTTTTTAGTATTTGCTATTTATTTATTTTATAGTTATTTCGATAAAAATGCATAAATATGTTGTGTATATAGTGTATGTGTTCCTAAGTGCTGTGATGAAAATAGTTATCATTTTGTGAGTTTACGTAGTGTAAGTGCTGTGCTAAAACAGTAGGTAATACGAATATATTACAACAAAAACTATTTTGCAAGGGATGTGAAATGCAAATTTAATATTTCGTGACATTTTCAATTAATGTGGTAAGTAACTAGAAGTTAATGTCGCGATAAAAAGACATAAATATAATAAACAAAGGTACACAGGGACCATATTATCTTCCTCGCTCTGACGCGCTTGTTCGCTGTATTTTGTTTCTCGCTCTAGCATCCCGAGTTTACACGAAAAGCTATTATCATATCCGAGCGTGACGCCAAAATAAATTTTCACTTCAAAAATCATCTGGTATTTGTACAACAATTTAATATTACAATAACAGCTCAAATCACGATACTATAAAACCAATATTAATTAACATTAGAACTATTTATACCCATATACTCTTTGCCAAAAAAATAGTATCGGAACAAAACAAAAAAATACATTATTATCAAGTTAACATTACTTAATCCCAAAAAACACGTAATTCCGTATCTCCTCCAAGCCTTGCCGTAAGGAGGTTCGTTCCAATAAGTGACGATGATTTGCGTGATTTCTAGGATGGGGCTCGACGTCGTTCGGTGGACCGACGTCGGATACACTTCGAAAAGTGGACGTCAGCGTCATAGACCAGAACCGCTGCAAGGCCAATACTGGAGCCTTCGTCAGCAATCGCCAGATCTGCACCAATGGCACGGGAGACGCTTGCCAGGTAATAGTAGTAATAGTAGTAATTTTTTAACAAATCTATTTAATAGAATTTTTTGGGCATATTAATTAGTTTACTAACGAATGGAAAGATGAAAGAACACGCAATGCGGCTCTTACCATAAAACGAAACGCCTATAAAATATACGTTATGCATTAAGTAATTACATAAGTTGCTTTACTTTGACTTTAATACGTTTATTTACATTCTCAGACACACCTAAGGGGGCTAAGGGGGCTTACTTCAAATGAAAAGCCAAACCAATACAGCAGCGATATCAGTCAACATATTTTAGGCAATGTTGTAAGAATGCTACAGTAAATTTATTCATAAAAAAATACAATTTACATGTCAATAAAAAAAAATATGGCAAAAACCTAAATACTACAAAGACAAGTTAGTTAGACAAGTCATCAATTTAGTCTCCGCACTCGTCAAATCGCCGACCAAAAGTGCCCATCAGACTGGCGGTATTTCCCCGCAGTATGGCCAAAAAAATGTTTTGGTCAGATAGAGACCCGAGCGGGGATCACGTCCTCTGTCCCTAAGAAGACGACCCAAGTCGGCAACAAAAGCCCTCGCCTCAGAGCCCCAGGGTCCAGCTATTTCCACGGCGAACGGAATTAACTCGTAAGATGATTCCAGGACAGAGTATTTGAGGTGTTTGCTTCTAGCAGCTGCCTCCGCGCCCGCACCCGCCACTCGCTGAGTGGCAGGAAGGTGACTGGATGCGAAGGTACTGGCACACGTGGCGTCCCAAATGAGACAGCGACCTCTCCGGCAAGGAATCAAAGTTAGTCCGTCAGGCCGCTTACCGTCCGAGCGAGACAAACCAGGGGGGCTCCAGTACGCAGGGGATTTCGGCCGACCTGAGTGCTCTTGATGTTGTAATAAAGTCAATTTTACTCTAACTTTATGAATTTATTTGCACTTTATCTGCTATCTGATTCCCATAGTACAAGCTTTGCACAGATTGGGGTCGGATGGTGTTGTGTAAGAAGTCATCATCATCATCATCAGCCTATCTTAGTCCACTGCTGGACATAGGCTTCTCCCATGGCTCACCACTCAGCCCTATCCTCAGCTATACGTCTCCATCTACTGCCTGCTGTCTTCCGTATATCGTCACTCTATCTAGTCTCAGGGTGTCCTACACTACGTTTGCCGATTCGTGATCTCCACTCAAGAACACGTCTACTCCAACGGTTATCAGTTCTGCGACAGATATGACCGGCCCATTGCCACTTCAGTTTGCTAATGCGTTGAGCTATGTCGGTTACCTTGGTTCTCTGACGGATCACTTCGTTCCGAATACGATCCCTCAGAGAAACTCCAAGCATAGCTCTCGCCATAGCTCGCTGCGCGACTTTAAATTTTTGGACTGCTTTGACTGTCAGTGTCCAAGTTTCGGCACCGTAAGTCATGACAGGTAGGACACACTGATTAAAGACTTTTGTCTTTAGACATTGTGGCATAGACGACGAGAAGACACGACGTAGTTTGCCAAATGCTGCCCAGCCCAGCTGAATCCTTCTCATGGCCTCACTTTCGAAATTGTGCTTCCCTAGTTCGAGCGTCTGCCCTAGGTACACATATTTCTGAACAATTTCTAGAAGGACGCCATTTATAGCAACCGGTCCCGGAGTTACACGCTCGTTAACCATGATTTTGGTTTTATCCACGTTCATCCGGAGACCTATGCGTTGAGAAGCTTCAACTAGGCCATTCAGCATCGACTGTAAGTCCTCCAACGATTCAGCCATTATGACGATGTCATCAGCAAATCTAAGGTGCGAGATGTACTCGCCATTTATATTTATGCCACGTCCAGCCCAATCCAGCGTCTTAAACATATCTTCGAGAGCGTTTGAGAACAATTTGGGGAAATCACGTTCCCTTGTCTCACTCCTCGACGAAGATGGATATGTTTCGTCTACTGGTTTTGGACCTGGACTGTCATCGTTGCGGCGCTATACAGATATCTCAGCACCTCGATGTATCGCCAGTCGACTTAACACCGTTGCAAGGACTCCAGAACAGCCCAGGTTTCGATCGAGTCGAATGCTTTCTCGTAGTCCACAAACGCTAAGCATAGAGGCCGATTATACTCTTTGGTATTCTGTATAATCTACCTCAGTGTGGATGTGATCTACGGTACTGTAAAACCATCCTACCCCGCGGCTTTTCCATTTTGAGCTGTCTAAGGGCCAGCACAATTTCGTCCAGGCTTACGTCAGGCAGATCTTTCGTGTGGTGGCGAATCAAAGTGGCCCTGTTGTCTTCATTTTCCAGTGGGAGATGTGGAGCGTGCGATGCGTACAACTTGCTATAGAAATTTTCCACTTCCGAAAGGATTTCCGGCTTGGAAGCTACAATATTTCCCGTCGATGTAGTTATCTTTGTCAGATGGCTCTTACCAAGAGGCTTGGCGAATACTTTCGACCCCCGATTTTGCTCAATTGATTTTTCAATTAAGAGCGTATTAGCGGATCGGAGGTCGCGTCGTACAAGCTTGGTAATTTTCTTATTGAGTGTCTCTCGTTCTGACGAAGATTACGTGGGATTCGTCCGTCGTTTTTCCATTAGCCGTAATGTTTCCTTCAATAGTTTCGATTTCCTACCTTTATGTCGCAATTCGCAAAAGTTTTTGCCCTCATCTCTTAGGACTTCAACTAATCGGTCGAGTTCCTGATCCACGTCTTCTGTGGGTTCCAGAGCAGCGAATCGGTTCTCTAGCTTTAGCTGAAACGATTCAGATCCAACTATGGTTTGGAGAAGATTTGGACGGAGTGTTAACGTCATCAAGCGGGCACGTTCCAGCTTAAATCGATATTCAGAGTGCCTCTTACTAACCTGTGGTCACTTCCGGTATTAAACCTAGTGAGCACGGAGACATCTCTGAACATACGTTTTTTGTCCGCAATGATGAAGTCAATCTCATTTTTCGTCCGTCCACCGGGGCTTTGCCATGTCCACCTCCTTTGGGGTTGCTTCTTGAAAAAGGAGTTCATCAAAAACCACCCCTCCGTTTCGAGGAAATTGACAAGCATTTGCCCTCTCTCATTTCTTCGACCCAAACCGTACGATCCTATGACCGATTCGCTACCAGAACTTAACCCCGCTGAAATCGTTGAAATCCCCCATTGAACAACGTTGAAGTGTGCTCTGGAGGTATAGCGCTCTGGAGCCTTGGTAATGTCCACCTAATAAATACAGAGTTTCCACCTCAGAATCTGGGTGTCCCTCCCAGGGCGCGTAAGTCATAACTACCTTAAGAGTATACCTCTCGGTTAACCTGACAATAATGTACGCGATCCTAGAAGACACACTTCTAAGACGTTGTTACAGAGGTTTCCATGAACCAGGAACCCGATTCCACCTTGAGACAGCTGACGGCCTTCCCGATAGTATAAAAGATGGCCTGATTCCAAGGTTATGGTGGCCTTCCCCTGTCTTCGGACTTCACACAACCCCAGAATATGCCATCTTATGCGTGAAAGCTCCTCTTCCAGCTGCACTAGCCTGTTGTCTTGCCTTATCGTTCGTCCGTTATACGCAGCCAGGGTCAGTGCTGTTTGGCGGCCTCCGGTAGCCCGGGGATTCTTAGCACCCCTTGCCCTGCCGTAACCATAGCCGCCGCCTTGGCTAGGAATAGCAGGGCGCCCGGGAACCTTTCTCTGTTGTGACTTGCCATTTTGGAGAGGGTTAGCCCATAGTCGCCACGCTGGGCATGCGGGTTGGCGACCGCAGGGGCGTAGTTTCTTGTACCGATGACGCTGCTGCCCGTCATCGGCCGGAATTTAACTACGCCGTCTCTCAGAATGTTATACCGCCATCAGTCGGTGTTTCTCCATTAGTGGGCTCTTACCACAGGCAGGAGGAGAACCGGTGCCGCATTCTATGCCCGGGCACCAGGGCCAAGAAGAAAGTATGCATGTAAAGCATGTGTAAGAAGTGCCTACCAATATTTATTACTTTTTTGTTAAGCTATTTTACAACTTAACACAGGATACCGAACCCTTTTTAAAATACAAATTTACCTTTGTACCGATTTGAATTTGATCCGCGAATAACGAAATCTTTACCTGCGAATGTAGGAATTGGGGAATTGCATTTTTTTATCCACGAATAAAGGAAGCGTGAATAAGGAGTTTTTACTGTTTGTATTTACAATTATATAAGTCATTTATTGGCTTACTGATTCCCATAATACAGGATGTGCATAGCTTGGCCAGTGCATCCTCACTCGCTCAAGGTCGCGCGGTTTTAGCCTACAGTTAGACCGTTCCTCGCACGGAACAAGTGCCAGGCGGTTGTCGAACGCACGTCTGAGCGCTCGCGCAAAACACGTTTCGCGCGCAAAATTACGTCGCCATATATTGTGCTGTATATGGATGCACGAGTCAAAAAACAAAGAATTATAATTTTTTCCTAGTTGTACAAAATATACCATTTTTTTTTATATTTTTCTGCTAACCGTACAAAAAGTACGGGACATTATAAAATAGCTTGTAATCGAAGCTGGTTGTATGTATTAGTGTAGGTAAGTACATTAAAATCCATACTAATATTATAAATGCGAAAGTAACTGTCTGTCTGTCTGTCTGTCTGTCTGTCTGTCTGTCTGTCTGTCTGTCTGTCTGTCTGTCCGTCTTTACCGCCTAAACCAAGCAACAGATTTTGATGAAATTTGATACATAGATAGAATAGATTCCGAGAAAGGACATAGGCTACTTTTTGTTCCGAAAAAAGGGTTGAAAGGGTTAAAATAAGGGATGAAAGTTTATATGGAAAACTTCGTCATTGTTGAAGAACTATGAAACTTTACGTCTAGATATTTAACACGAAACCATAAAATGTATGTTTTAACAGTTTTGTAGTTTCGAACTGTACCTACGGGGGTGGAATTGGGGGTGAAAGTCTGGAAGTTCAATACTATTGAAGATAAAACCATGAAACTTTGTATCTAAACACTTGAAATGGGGTCGATAAACGTTTGTTCCAGCAATTTTATAATTCTTAACTATACGGGGATACTTATATAACCGCTTGATATACTGGCCGCTTTTCGCGTTTTACAAATTTGGCAGGAAAACGGGTGTCAGGTTATATAAGTGCGGTGTTTATGTTTCGGCATATGAAGTGCCGCCTTACTTTTACCCGTTTGAGCCATTTACTCTCAAGAGCGTTTCAAGACGCTTCTAGCGGTATCATTTATTTATAATTAATGTACTTAAATAAATTCAAGATGGCCGCCGCTACAAAATGGCGGATAATTTATGTTTTATTAATCCCATCAATATGGGTATCAAATGAAAGGGCTCAACAAGCAGAATACAATATACTATAAAAAATTGAAATCCAAGATGGCGGCCGCTACAAAATGGCGGATAACGTAGGTTTTATCAATCCCATCAATATGGGTATCAAATGAAAGGGCTCAACAAGCAGAATACAATATACTATAAAAAATTGAAATCCAAGATGGCGGCCGCTACAAAATGGCGGATAACGTAGGTTTTATCAATCCCATCAATATGGGTATCAACTGAAAGTGCTCAACCAGTAGAATACAATGTACTATATAAAATTAAAATCCAAGATGGCGGCCTCTACACAATGGCGGATAACTTAGGTTTTATCAATCCCATCAAGGGTATCAAATAAAAGGGCTTGACAAGAAGAATACAGTGCACTATACAACCTTAATACTTTAGATGGGCGCAGCCACTAAATGGCGTATCAGACAGAATTTTTGATAGTCGACGAGATTTCCATGGTGTCTTAGCAAATGTTTTGCATGATGGACGCTCGATTAAGGCAAATTAAGCACTGCGAAAATGAGTTTTTTGGAGGAGTAAACGTATTTCTTTTCGGTAATCTTTTACAACTGCCTCCTATAAAATGATCAGGAACACCTGTTTTCAATTCTAATATGAAATTATATATATGAAAGTAACTCTCTCTGTCTGTTACCGTCTAACGCCTAAGCCACTTAAAGAGTTTGTTACAATTTGGTGCACAGATAGACTAGACTTAGGAAAGGATATAGGCGACTTTTATCACAGAAAAGAGTTGAAAAGAGTGGAAATGAGGAGTAAAAGTGTGCATGGAAGGATCTTTGCACTCTTTGTATGCTATTTTTAACCGACTTCAAAAAAGGAGGAGGTTATCAATCCAGTTGTATTTCCAATTGGGAATCAATTTAGATGGTTATTTTTTTGGTTGGTAGATTATAGTTCAGAGGTGGTTATATAAATTTTATCGAAATCAGTGCGGCGGTTTTTGAAATATGAACAACAAACTAAAATTTGTGTTCATGTAATCAGACGATATATCTACTAATATCTACTAATAGACTCTAATAAAATTTGGTGGACCGTCCCAATATGATTTTAAATTAAAGTCTGTTTTTGATTAATTTTTTGAGAACATAGTTTTTCTGTAATTTGTCGTGTAAATTGTACATTTATTAATAAATATAAAACTTTGACTTAGACCGATTTTGATTAGGAAACGTGAATTTGTATGGTAGTAGACATACGAGTAGGTACTGCCTCAATTACTTTAATAAATATGTGGCGCGGACGAAGTCGCGGGTAAAAGCTAGTAAGTTACATATTTATCAAACAACATTTAGACGATCAAGTAGAATAAAAACAGTCAAAGTATACTTTTATTGTTTTAATTTCAATGTGTCCGACCCTATGTTACGGCCTCTTCTAGCTGGCTTGCGCGTTACGAAGTAAATAACTAAAATATATAATCTGAGCTACAATGCTGACTACCTACATAACGAAAGGTTAATTTAATTTTTTTATTAGATAATATGTCGACAACCCTTTCGATGCGCATCATTCCGCGCCAGACAGCGACAGAGTTACGCGTTAGAATAGAGCGCAAATGTTTAGGTTAAAAATTGCGATAGGCATTGAGCGCTAATGCGAGCTGAATTGCACTTTGTTGCGTCCCAGCAAGAGTCGCTATTTATATAACAATTTTCGCTAAGTGAGGGTTCTGTAGTAATATCTATTCTGTGGTTTGGCGCTAGACACGTAGTGTTGTGTGAGAAATGTCCACCATTATAGTAACTTAATATTCGCCCCATTAGAATAAAACATACATGGCAACGAGACTTTCACGAATACAAATAAAGCCACAAATACAACTAGGTGCGACCACAAATACTAGAACTACTAATATTTTAAATTCGAAACTTTGGATGAGTGTGGTGTGTGGAGTGTGTGTGTGAATGATATCACTGGGGGTGTGGCTACATAAAGTTATTTTTGAAGTGACAACGTCTAATAAATTGATGAACGCCGGCTGCATGCACGAAAAAGTATTCCGTTACGCTCATTGTCCCGTTACTCTCATATGTTTTGTTATGGCGTTGTCACGTTCAACTATCGTCCATAAACCAACCGACTTTACAGACAACCAATTTTTTACTTCAGATGGACTCCGGTGGGCCGCTGCTCTATTTAGACCGCAGTTCAGGGCTGTTCTTCATCTTCGGAGCCGTCAGTAGCGGCACTGGGTGCGCCAACGGTAGTCCCTCCGTCAACACCAGGGTGACCGAAATGTTGACATGGATCGTCAACAATGCTAACTCACAGTTCTGTATCATACGATGATTGTAATTTCAAAAATTGAAGGCCAAAAAGATGCTGCAATAAATATTGTGCCAAAGCAAAAAAAATGATTTTTACCTGTACCCTGCCCGCCACCTATCGAAAATCGGTTGTACCAACTCAGAAACTTTCTTTTGCGCATGCACAGCAACTTTTCCAAAGCTAATCACTTGATCAAATGCACAGTTCATAATGCTCAAGGCGGCGTGCTATCACCTCTTCTCTTTGCTATCTTCATCAATTCTATATCTCAGTCCCTCAATTCTTCCTACCACCTTTATGCAGACGATCTCCAAATCTATTCACAAGCGCAACTTTCCGAATTAGATGTAGCCATAGATACAGTGAACACAGATCTCCACGAAATTGTCCGTTGGAGTAATTGTTTTGGTATGAATGTTAATCCTAAAAAATCTCAAGGGATAATTATCGGTAGCTCATATATATATTGATCCAACCGTCTAGCGAAAGTCTCTTGAGATGTTGGTCGAGACTTTTCGCTATAAGGCCGTTTGCCGACACGACTATGGGGACTATGATCGTGGAATCAACATCCCACATGGCGGTAACCTCGTGAGCCAAGTCAAGGTACTTGCTAAGCTTGTCCTTCTCGGCTTTCACGAGGTTCTCGTTATGTGGTATGGTGATATCGACGATTACAGCCCGACGCTGAGACCGGTCTACCAGCACGATATCAGGCTTATTGGCGACAATAGTCCTGTCCGTGATGATAGAGCGGTCCCAGTAGAGCAACGCACGACCATTCTCGAGAACTGGCAGAGGTGTGTACTTATAGTACGGCACTGCGCACTCGACAAGGCCGTATCGAAGAGCAAGTTGCTGATGGATGATCCTGGCTACTAGGTTATGCCTGTGCAAGTACTCGCCGTTAGCAAGATGCGAACAACCGGAAATAACATGACGAAGAGATTCGCCTGGACGGCGGCATGCCTGACAAATGTCGACCGTATCGTCCTTCATTATGCATTTTTTTGTTCGTCTTGATAACCTCGTCTGCAATTGCACAGACAAAACCCTCGGTTTCTCCGAAGAGGTCCCCGAAGCGTAGCCAGTTCACCGACGCGAGCAGATTCACATCGGGTCCCGTCAAGGCCCGATAGAATCGCCCATGCAGCTCCTTGCGATCATCAGTGCTGAGCACCGATGGTTTGCGCCAGTTCTCATTTGCCAATGAAAGAGGCGTGAAGCTTCTGTCAACTGCCACAACATCGCGATGCATCCCGGACTCGCTGTTGCGGAAATAATCCCTGAGACTGCATACCTCGCGGTTGTGTAGGTTCTTAGCATTTAAAAAGCCTCGACCCCCCCCCCCCCACTTCCGCGGAATATACAGTCTCATAACAGACGAGCGCGGATGTAGCATGCGATGAGATGTGAGCAGTTGACGGACCTTCCTGTCCAGGGCGTCCAGGGCTCAGTCTGAGTCCATCTCAGTATGCCAAAGGAGTATATCAGCAGAGGCATTACCCAACCGTTGAAGGCTCGCGCTTTGTTACCGCCTGACAGAAGACTACTGAGTACTTTTGTCAGCCGGCACAAGAAGCGCTCCTTCACCGATTTCTTAATGTCTTCTGCTGATATACCCAAAGACTGTGACATACCGAGATATTTGTAGGTATTGTCTTCGGAGAGAGAGATCTGAGAGTTATAGTCTCGGAAAGTTGTAAATTCTCTGAATTTACTACTTTCCCTCGCTGTACATGTATGACCGCACACTTGTCTACACCGAACTCCATCATGATGGCGTTACTAAAAACCTCCGTGGTTTTTAATAGCTCCAACAGGTCTTGGCGTTTCGGTGCAAAAAGTTTGAGGTCGTCCATGTACAGCAAATGAGATATAACCTCACCTCCTCTACGAAGACGATAGCCCACGGAGCTAATACAAAGAGGAGGTGTACTAATTAAATTTCCATATGAAACGACGCGTGATAGTTTGCGGGATGAGGGGGCACTGAGGGGGGTATTAAACCCCGCCCACTTCTCAATATTCCATCTATCGGTTAATAGCAAAACTACTAGCTTAGGTTGATGCTGATGTTACTACATAGTTCAGCTACCGTACACTAGATGTCAAAAGTTTTAATGAGATAGGACGTACTTATAAAGGCCGTCGCAGACGTAGTTATAGTATATATTTTCATATTTCATAGCTAGACATATTTCCGTATATTTTCTATACAAATCCTCGAGTATCCACACACGCAGCTATAATATATATTTTTGTGACGTTACCAAAATATACCGTATTATATATCGGCGCAAATGCAACATGCTACGTCATCTCTCGAACAACGCTCCGAACGGGGCGTAAACAAGTGACTCACAACACTCGCCCCTCTACGATCGCCCCACCACAGTGCTATAAAAAGGCGCGCGCTGTAGCGGAGCACACAGTTGCTTCTCTGCGCTCGGACAGTAAACACCTAATCTATTGTAAATTCTTGTAATCTATGTTGATTATATGTGAATTTTGATTGAAGTAAAGTTGGGTGTTTTTTTAATTATCCCTGAAATGGAATACTTCAATAATAAGGACATTGGCACAGCCGACGTCATGGTGTCTAAAACAATACTGGGCCATCCTGCGTCGTCATATATATATTAAGGCATTTTCATATAAATTATGGCATAGCAAGACATATTTTGAATGTACAGCGTGTTTCATCATTGTTCGTGCACACATCACGAGTTGTTTCCCGATATTAACCAAGGTCTGATGATGGATCTAGAAGTGGGTCATAGGAACTCTGTATTGAAACGACGAAACCTCATCAAATCTGGGAACGTTTTAGTTGTCTCGGTGCTAGATGGAAGCCATGGTCTGATGATGAAGCTGGAAAATAACCATAAGAATCTTGTAACTAAACGACATAGCACCATCGAGATTTAGCTCGTTTTATTTGCCTTGACGAGTACTTTGGTGCTTGATGGTAATCAGGGTCTGATAATGAAACTGGAAGTTGACCATTTGAACATGGTAATTTAACGACATTACCCCATCGAGTTTACCCAACCCAAAAACAAAACAAAATCGGTTGGTGTGTACCCAACACAAAAAACAAAATTGGTTTATCCGCTTGGGAGCTGCGACGCTACAAACACGTACAGTTTTGTCAAACTTATAACTCTCCGTCGTTATTGCGTCGGGGGGTTAAAAAGATCAACACTCGTGACTTGCGCTCAGACAATGTTGAAATATGCTGTACACTCAAAATATGTCTTGCTATGTTAACATGCCATAATATAATTATATTACGGTATATTTTGCTGACGTCACAAAAATTTGAAAATATAGATTTATTATACTACGTCTGCGACGGCCTTAATGCGAGTCTCCGCACATGTGCACCTGACGAACGCTGATAGCATACTAATTTAGGCCCCGCCCAACATTATGACGTCAGGACCTAGCTTAAAATCACAGTGCACAGTTGCTTAGGGCAGCTCCTCTTTGTATTAGCTCCGTGCGATAGCCTAACTCTGAATCCTTCAACAGAGTGCTGAGAGGATTCAGACTTAGGCAGAACCACAGGAACTTAGACTGTCACCCTGAAAAATGCCTCTTTCAATCTTAATCAAGTCCTCCGAAACAAACGAGATGTCTACGCCACCTGGTTGACGAAGGACTGTGGCCCACTATCCCATGCATTTGCTTAGAAAAGATTTTAGAGTTGGATTTACTTTGTATAACTCTAAAACCCTTTCCAGCCATGAATGGGGCATCATAGGCTTTCTTATAGTCAATCCACGCAGCGGAGAGGGTTCCTTTGTTTCGTTTATTATTATTTATTATATCTTTTAGCATCCTAAATTTTGTTTTTTAAAAAGTAACTCCTGACCCGCTCCGTAACAGTGGTGTCAGAAGTGGGATACCAGTGTTGATATTCCGTAAAAACGTTCCACTGGTATTCCATCGTCGCGAGTCGCGAGTTACTGCATGTCAACCGTCTCCGGAGTGCCGAATCTCTGTTCACGTTCTCTCTCGGTGCTTCGTCAAATTCTGCCAAGGAGTCGTGTCGCGACAGTAAGCCTTATTGTCGTAAGCCTGCCGACCGACCTCAAACCTTGGGCCTGGTGCATAGCGCGCACCACCGTCGCTCTCCTGACACGCCGACCATAAGGTCGCCCTGCCGCCGCTCTTCTACTACGCCGACTGTGAGGTCATCCTGCTGTCGCTATCCTGCCACGCCGACCACAAGGTCGCCCAAATCACCGCTCTCCAACAACGCTGCGTGTAAGGCCGCCTCTCTCAGTCGCACGTGCGCCATTCCGTGCTTCGTGCTCCGTGAGCTCCTCGACATCCATTTCCAGAGGAATGGACTTGAAAGTGCTAACCATCCTCCTAGTCCTGTGAGTACAATATTTGATCAACCGTTACTGCTCGTCATGTTACTTGTAATTTAATTGTGTGTCTGTGTCTTAAGTAACATTTAATCCTCTCACAGTTCCTCCCTTAAGAAGAAAAGTTTCATACACGATCTTAAATCAGTTTCCACCGGTGTTTTCCTAAAAAATCTCAGAATTCCCAACATAACCGACGCAAGCACAAAGAAATCTGAAATCATGATATCTGAACAATTTCCTATTAATGTCTTATACAACTTTATCAGCTCTTACAAGGGTGATCGAGATACTTTGGCCGCTTTCCTCACTAACTGCCAGAATGCTCTAGATTTAGCATCGCAAAGTCAAAAACAATTGTTGACCAAGTACATTTTAGCGCGTTTGGAAGGCAAAGCACAAATAGCGTGCTCTAATAAAATTTTTGACGATTTCACTGATATACAATTATTCCTGAAACAAAACTTTGGTGAAAGAAAACATCATAACCACCTCCTTATCGACCTTCAGTCATGCAAACAGCAGGCAACTAAGACCGTCTCACAGTTCGGTCTACGGGTCGAAAGCTGTCTGACTGGCCGCCAGTCAGAAATCCATAACTCCGACCATCCAAAGAAGGAATTACCTGGTCGTATCGCAATGACCGAGGATTTAGCTTTACATACTTTCTGTTTAGGATTACATCCTAGGCTAAGTAACAACGTCAGGTGCCGAAATCCTAGAAATTTAAACGACGCCATCAATATCGCCTTTGAAGAGGAGAAAATTCAAAATCTTTTATTCAAAACCGTTGCTAAGCCTAAGTGCAGAACATGTGGAAAATTAGGACATTCGGAATCAGAATGTTACTCTAAATCGAAACCAACGACATTCCGAAGATCTCCAAATGCCAACTTCTCCACTTCACAGCAAAATGTAGGGTCACACGCTTTTTGCAAATATTGCAAACATAAGGGTCACGACATAACAGAATGTCGTAAACGGAAATATAATAATGAAAGATCTAATAACAACACTTCTAATTCGAAAAATCACTATAAGTCGGCGATACATCAGAGTACAAATGAATCGCCGCAATCCCAACCAACGTCGCCAACACCCTATTGTCCGTGTGAACATGCCGACGATTCAGAAAATAATTTGAACTGAAGCGTCGGTCAACTAAAGCGTGCCGTCGTTTTCCGACTAATAAAGGCACTCAAAATTCTTTTAAATCTCGACAACTTCTTGCGGCCACTTCGTCGAGTCTTAAACCTCAACATGCTCCAAAGAGAGTTTCTAATTCGTTGAGTCCTACATCTCAGCCTGCTCCACCGAGAGCCTTTATTTCGCTGAGTCCTAAATCTCGACATACCCCAATGAGAGTTTCTAATTCTTCGGGTCCTAAATCTCAACTAACTCCAATGAGAGTTTCGAATTCGTTGAGTCACGTATCTCAGCCTGCTCCGCCGAGAGCCCCTAGTTCGCTAAGTCCTAAATTTCGACACGCTCCAGAGAGAGTTTCTAATTCGTCGAATCCTAAACCTCAACACGCTCCAAAGAGAGCTCCTAATTGGTTGAGTCATACATTTTAGCAAGCTCCATCGAGAGCCGATGTTGCGCTGAATCCTAATTCTCAGCATGCTCCACCGGGAGCCTCTGTTTCGCTGAGTTATAAATCTCGACATGCTCCATCGAGAGCTTCTACTTCGTCAAGTCTCACACCTCAACTCGGTCCTCAAGAAGACCTTGTCCCGCTCAAGGTCGATCCCCATCCTAATCATTCCACGGTGTCCTTAAGTCCAAGTCTAGAAAACAAAATCAGTTCCAAAATTCCGGTACATGAAATCACTTCCTCGACAAACAAGATTTCACTACCGTTTATTCATATAAAATGTAGCTTTTCAGATAAGCCCTTGCATCTGCTCCTAGACACAGGTATCAGAAATCAAATCAAAATGCAGAAACGAGCCGTACGGGCGATAGTGAAAGTGCCACAGAAGCCTCAGCTCTGCCATATTTTCAAGTGATGGGAATCATTTTTTTTTTTTTTTTTAAATAAAGATTGACGAGACGATCAGGACATGTGCCTGATGGTAAGCAACATGCCTGACACATAACAGCACAGTGACACGCAGCTATTGGAACATGAAGTCCAAATCATTACCTAGCACTGCACTGCGCTCGTCACCCAGAGATCTAAGATGTTATATCTCTAAGCCCTGTAATTTCTCAGGAAACATTGCCCTTCAAACCGGAACACAGTAATGTTTGCACATTAATGCTTGGCGGTAGAATAACTGGCAAAGGTGTGGTACTTCCCCAGGCGGACTCTGCCAAGAGTCCTACCACTACAATCATGACTGTTCCGAGCCTTGTTTGCTGTCAGGCTGCTTTCTTTGTACGCTAGAGACAAACCTGATGAGTTTGTTCGGCTCAGCGATGCCAATCCGCGCTCGCGCCACCCGCAGCGGCTGTGCCCGGTGTCGCATAAACTAACAAAGACATCAAAACTGATGAAGGTTACTGCTCCGGATGTATATAATAGACTGCCATCAAATATTAAAGATGCGCCTTCCAGGTTGTCTTTCAAATTCAAGATGAAAAAACTGGCTGGTCGAACAAGCGTTCTATAAGTTTGACGATCTGACTAGAATCAAACTAACTGTATAATTGACTAATCAATGATTATAATAGATTTTAAATATAAAATTATTATTATTAATTTATATTGTATTGTAATTACCTGATTGTTTTAATAAATTGTTATAATTATTATTGATGATTTGATATGTTTACTGATGTCTGGATTTTTAATTTTTGTTCATGTGTGGAAATTGTAATTGTGCCTACGAATTTGAGTCATTTGAAACTCGAAATAAATGAATTTTATTTATTTATTTATTTTATTATAATATCTGTTAGATGATGGATTGATACAATGACATTTCGATAGAATACCTATATGAAATGTTTTAATATGTCGTAGTTTTTTGATAATCCATAACTTTACTTTATTATTTCATACTTTATTGATTACTTGATTGATAACTATAATTATCAATGTATTTAATAGTAATTAATGGATGTAATGTAAATTATTTGACGCAAGACGTGTAATTTAATGTTTGTGACCAATAAAGAATCAAAGTCAAAGACAATATATTTATTTTCCAGTTAACAGGTAGGTTTAGGTACTTAATTACAATTCAAATAGGTAATGTTCTTTCATTAACGGCCGAGCAAAGCAAGACGGCATGCAAAACTTAAATCAGGAATACATTACAATAATAATCATAGCACTATTATAATAAAACAACAAAAGAGATAATTATGGTGGATAGCAATCATACAAATGCAAACGAAATTACATTTTGTAAAAAAAATCATCCCATTTATAAAAACACTCTTTAACTAACTTTAATTGAGTACAAAATTTTCTGGAAGGAATATCCATCAATTCAGCTGGTAGGGAATTAAAAATCAAAGGAACCATTTGAACACAATTCCTTCTAAACATCTCTAACCTTGGTTGCGGTAACTTTAGACGAATCCGAGAGGTTGATCTCTTGTTAACACCATCATAGATTTGAAAAAAGTGGTATTGTTCCTTACGAATCTGAATCTGACACTACGGCATTTAACTGGGTAGTAAGCGTATAGGGGAGCTTTAATCTCTACCTCATTAACAACATTATTTTCATTCAACTCGGCTTTCTTGATAACCTTGCTGGATGGGATGGGATTGGATGCTATAAATTTAGTGTACCTACACAACACGGTGGGAACGTAGACTCTGAACAAAGCCGTAGGCTTGATAGTGCGCAGTATCTGGCATGTTACGTACCACCAAACACTCTACAGACTCTACACTATAAATAAAAGTGGTCAAGTGCGAGTCGGACTCGCCCATGACGGCTTCCGTAGCAGCAAGTAACATAATATAAAAGTTCTTGTAGTTCGTTGTTACTTTAATCAGTGTTTTAACAACAGTGAATTTATGTCGCATTAAAATAAAACTACTTACTAGATCTCATTCAAACTAATTTTAGTTGAAAGTTTACACGTATTATCATATTTATTTATTTTTACACGTATTTATCATATTTATTTTTTTTATTATTAACCGACTTCAGAAAAGGAGGAGGTTCTCTATTCGGCTGTATGTTTGTTGTTTTTTTTTTGTATGTATGTTACTCGATAGCGCGGCCAACTGTGAATCGATTTCGATGGTTCTTGTTTTGTTTGATAGATCATAGTTCAGAGGTGGTCTCATATAAATTTTAATTGGCGAAGTAGTTTTCGAAATATGAACAAAAACAACTAAAATTTACCTCGATGACATAGTGATTGCATCATCCGTCTGTTACGAGGCTGTAGGTACCACCGTTATACGGTGATAGCAAGACAGTGGAAACTTACACATTATATTGCCGCTATAATAACAAATACTAAAATAAAACAAAATAAATATTTAGAGGGGGTGCCATACAACAAAATTGATTATAGCTTTGTCGATTACCAACCATTAGTACAACCCACGCAAACTAGATGGCGCCACTAGTAGTAAAAATAGCACGCGCTGCCAACCTATTAGAATCATAAATATATATATCTCGAGCTGCGTAATTAACACATCCGCCTCGTTTGGAATATGTAATTTTGTAGGCAAGGATATACTTTTTAATCCCCGACCAAAAAAGTGGCTGTGTGTCTGTGGCACCGTAGTGACGCGTGACCGTAGAGCTCAAACGGATGGGCCGATTGCGATGCAGTTTTTATATTAAATATAAATTATTGCTTGATTACCTTCAAGTTTTGAAGGTTAATTTTTGTGCGGATGTTCTTAGCTATGTTTGGTTAATATCGATTCAAGATGGCCGCCTCCACAAAATGGCGAATAATATAAATTTTCACTATACACCTCAATATGGGTGTCAAATGAAAGGGCTTGACTAGTAAAATGTTGTATCTAGATGACAAATCCGAAGTAGTCGGGGGGTAAATCCAAAATTTTAAATTTTGTTCTTGTTAGCAATAAGATGGCACCCCGGTTCCCTAGCGAAACTAAATGAATAAAATCCCATCTGCAGAAACCTAGAAACTGCAACAGTCTTTGTATGATGGAAATGTTTCCATAATAGTCCCATGTAAATATTATCGAAATCAGTCTGGTCTTTTTTGAAATATGAGCAAAATTTGCGTACAATTTTGCCTGGATGACTGATATTTGTAGAATTCACAAAGTTATGAAATTCGACCTTGCCAACACGAAATCGGGTTGAAAACTTGTTTTGCACTAAAAAGGGTAAAATAAACTATTTTTAACAAAAAATTAAACTGACTTCAACACCACACAAAAGCGAAAAATAAATTGATATAGGTAATTATTATAACCGCTACTTACCTACTCATTTATATGAAGTCGGTGCCAGCCAAGTCTGTAGGTACCTAGTAGATAGATACTACTTACCTATGCCTACTTACGACCTTGTTCATAGCAGGCGCGGTCCCAGCCTCGAATTTTGGAGGGGGTCACCAGTACGCAGTCTCAGGTTTTGAGGGGGGTCACTAGTAGGAATACAATAAATCGAGTACTAAATACTTATTAATACTTGACTTGATATTTTAGATTTTTAGTTGAACGTATACGATTTTGGGGGGGGTCATGTCCCCTGTGACCCTCCCCCCCTCGGACCGCGCATGGTTCATAGTATCAATCTAGACGTAGACTAGACTGGCATCATAACCAAGTGCGGTCGCACTTGGCGTTTACATTACAGCACTACAGGTTATGATGGATAAATCGTTGAGATTGAACACCTACTATTGAATTATTTTATCTTGCGATCGTCTGAATAATGTTACATAGTGATGATTCTGAAAAGAATAAGTTTTTTGCGTGAACGCCACTGTGAAGCTTGTATCAGTAGGAGTCCGTCTGGGAAGTACCACGTCTTTCCCAGCTATTCTACCGCCAAGCAGTAATGTGAAAGCAGTGAAAGCATCAGTATTTTGGTTTGAAGCGCAATGTTTCCAGTGAAATTACAAGGTGACGAGCATAGTGCAGTACTAGGTAATGATTTGGACTTTTCCTTGTCCAATAGCTGCGTGTCTCTGTGCTGTTATGGGCAGACATGTTAAACCATCAGGCACATGTCCTACATGCCACACCACTATCTTGATGTATATGAAAATTAATGTTTGTCTGTATGTTATTAAATATATCATTCATCTGATGAAGTGCTTACCTTCGGCAAAGTTGCTGTGCATGCGCCAAAGGTTTCTGAGATGGTACGAGCAATTTTCGACAGGTGGCGCGCAGGGTACGGGTAAAAAAAACATTTTTTTTTGCTTTGGCTCAATATTTATGGCAACTTTGGCCTTAAACCTTTGAAATTACAATTATCGTATGACACAGAATTGTGAGTTATCGTTGTTGACGACCCATCCCAGCATTTCGGTCACCCGGGTGTTGATTCTGGGATGATTGTGGCAGTCAACGACGTAACTGATGATTCCGACGCTGAAGAGCAGCCCTGAACTGATGTCTCTGACGAAATACGGCGCACCAGTGTCTAACTGAAGTAAAAAAAAATAAAATAAGTAGCGACCACACCCAGTGATTGAGCAACAATTCATCCAAAGTTTCGAATTTAAAATATTAGTACTACTACATCGATATAAATCATTAGATGTACGTGTGCGTATTTAATTTGCAAAAGCGCGCAGTTTGAGCAATTCCAAAAATCCCACAGGACGAATCCGCGCGGCCGTATTTTAAGATGTTTGAGATCATGACATTACCGGGACTCGTTATATTTCAAGAGAATTGATCCAAGCCTCTTACAGTACACTCGTCAGTATTCGACATGTGAATAAACTTGGTGAAGCCGAAGTACTCGAAGTAGGTACGCCGCACACTCGAGAGGTCGGCACCGGTGTCAACCGCCGAACGAAAAATGTCTTAGCTTTGATATTTCTCTCTCTTTTCTTTCCGTTTGAAATGATAGAGACCGCAATAGCAAAGCGAAAGCCGATTTAGTTAGGCGGTAGAAGCATAGAATAGATAATATAGAAATGGTAGAAGGCCCGGTCGACGCATGTCATGGGCCGGACTGCTTGTAACAAGCTGCCGAAAAAAATAACTCCAGCTCCATCTATTGGCAGTTTCAAGTCAAGGCTCAAGCGTTGGCCGCAGACGTTCTACAGCTATTATAATTAATTCATTCTAAACAAAGGTTAGAAAAGGATTTCCAAGGATGTACTTATTATTATTTAACATTGATTACAATTTTTCGTTGTATAAATTGTGACATGATAATTTATATTTAATTCATTTTGAGTTAAATATAAATTGACGAGTTGACGATCGCGGGATTATTTAATCATTTTTAATTCATTTATGTTTCGTTCAATTGAGATTCCTGAATTATTATTATTTTATGTAGTCAGAAAATTATTTGTTATTGTTATTATGATTATAACATCTCTGATCTCTGGGCGACAAACGCAGTGCAGTGCTAGTTTCATTAGTTCCAATAGCTGCGTGTCACTGCGCTGTTATGTGGCAGGCATGTTGCTTACCATCAGGCACATGTACTGCTCGTGTCGTCACTCTTTACTTAAAAAATAATTATATATGTATAAAGAATATAAACACTTTCAGACGGCACAGGAAGGCATATTTTTTATATTTACGTGTATAATGATCAAAACCAGTGATAGCTAAAATATCCGGCGTTCAACGCTTCCTACAACTGACTAAAACGGAAAGAGTGAGCTCACTATTCCCAACGATGACCAAATTCCGTGCGCCTGAAGTTTGAAAAAGTTTTGAACAGTTGAATACAGTAAGTGTTGCTAAATTCTGATTAATAAAATAATTAATAAATTAAATTAAATAAATAATTTTCATTTTAAACATTGCTTAATTTGTAAGTATGGTCACCCTACAATTTAAACCGTAGTAGTACGATGCGCCTAAACGTTGGCCTCCTTATGGAAGAACGTGTCGCAATGACAATCCGGCTAATCGTTGAACCGCCACATAATAAAACGGCCCTCTTTTTCAAAACGGCTAGCCGTGATGTAATACGGCGAATTATACAATCGGGCTGCGACATTTATATACGTATCTATACTCTATACTAATATTATAAAGCTGAAGAGTTTGTTTGTTTGTTTGTTTGAATGCTAGGATCTCGGGAAGTACTGGTCCGAATTGAAAGATTATTTTTCTATTGGATAGTCCATTTATCGAGGAAGGTTATAGGCTATAGAAAATAACGCTACTATTAATTGAAGCGGAGCATGAATCAAGAATGTAACAAAATCGGGAAAAAATATTCCCCTTTTGAAAGTTTTCGTACGTTTCGTGCTTTGACATGACACATGACAGCATGTGTCAAAGATTGCGTCACTGAATTTCAGTAATCTGTGCATTGAATATAAACCTTTGCTATTTTTTTTTCTAAATCTGAGTTGGTACGACCAATTTCCGACAGGTGGCGTAGCAGGTAGCTGAAGAGGTTTTTTGTTTGAAAACGATATTCTCAGGAATGAGTGAACCGATTTCAGTCACCGTTGGATATGTACGGGATCCCGATGAGTGCTATATAATAATATACCACGGGCGAAGCCGGGCGGGCATTTAGTAACGTATAAAAGTAATAATATATATATATTTATAAATATTATAAAGCTGAAGAGTTTGTTTGTTTGTTTGAACGCTAGGATCTCGGGAAGTACTGGTCCGAATTGAAAGATTATTTTTATATTGGATAGTCCATTTATCGAGGAAGGCTATAGGCTATAGAAAATAACGCTACTATTAATTGAAGCGCAGCATGAATCAAGAATGTAACAAAATCGGGAAAAAATATTCCCCTTTTGAGAATTTTCGTACGTTTCTTTCGTGCTTTGACATGACACATGACAGCATGTGTCAAAGATTGCGTCATTGAATTTCAGTAATCTATGCATTGAATACCTATAAACCTTTGCTAATTTTTTTTTCTAAATCTGAGTTGGTACGACCAATTTCCGACAGGTGGCGTAGCAGGTAGCTGAAGAGGTTTTTTGTTTGAAAGCGATATTCTCAGGAATGAGTGAACCGATGTCAGTAATTCTTTCACCGTTGGATATGTACGGGATCCCGATGAGTGCTAGATAATATACCACGGGCGAAGCCGGGGCGGGCATCTAGTATATTTATAAACATGAAAAAAGCTTTAAAGGTCACCTGGCATTCAAGGTCATCTGTGCCGTTGGTGCAGATCTGGCGATTGCTGACGAAGGTTCCAGCAGTGGCCTTGCAGCGGTTCTGGTCCACGATGGTGACGTCCACTTTGCGAAGTGTAGCCGACGTCGGTCCACCGAACGACTTCGAGGTCCATCCTAGAAATCACGCAAACCATCGTCACTCACTGGAACGAAGCTCTTTACGGCAGGCTTGGCGGATTTACGGAATTAAGGAACTGAAAAAAATGTGAAACTAAAATCACAAGATAAGAAAATTTTGTATTAAAAGCAACAACAGACAAGAAAAATTACAAAAGAGATGATGAAGTAATACACAAGCATGACATTTTAATTGGCGGCCTTATTACTTAGAGCAATCTCTTCCAGGCAACCGTGCATGGATAGGATTTTATACAAGAACGCAGCCCTTAATATGAATTAAAAAAGGCAACAAATTATAACAGCAAATAACTAATAACTACACTTAAAAATAAACTACTTACATTAAGAATGCATACAAAATACATATAATTTTTTAATAGAATAAAAATAAATACATAACACACCATTGAAATATTACCAAAGAGTTTACATATATTACGTATAGAGTGTGCACCTTTCTTGCCTTGTCGCTCTAGTGGAAGTGTCATACTTTTGTTGGTTTAGTTGGCACTATTGTTAGATAGTTATTTACTGATGTAGTTTCACCCGTACCCTTGTATAACGATATTAATCTAGACTTCTTTAGTGACTTTGGATAAACAGTTGATTTTAATACATTATTTACAAAAAGTGTTGTATGTTCCGCCAGAAAACGTAATTATTTATAACTTTGATATCCAATTTTTTTTGCTGTGATAGTTTAAGTATGTCAGTAAGTGATATTCTAGTAATATTTATTAGAATATCACTAACTGAAGAAGCTCGATTATGAAGTAATTCCAGACCACTTTAACAAGTTTTTTATCTCGTTAGGAAAAGACCTCTGCATAAGTAATGCTCCTGATATCCAGAAGGCAGCGTTTTCATTGAGATGGAGTATCCATGACCAACCCGTACTATACGAACATCCTTGGTATCGGATTTTTTTTAATTTTTGCTGTGATAGTTTAAGTATGTCAGTAAGTGATATTCTAGTTATATTTTTTAGAATTTATCTTATTTTCTATATATTCTCGTTTCATTTTGTTAAATACAAAATCTCTTTGAGCTTGTCTGTGTCCCTTCACGGTAGACGGTGAGTAAAGGCATTCCCCCACAAAAAAATGCTCTTGTAACTCAGGCGTAGTACCATATAGGTACTTATGAAAATTTGTTTGACGCTTTTTGATAAGATCTAAAATAAGATAAGTGTTCCGGACATGGAACGTGTGCTGGATTGGAAGAAAACACCGATGTAGTCTTGACTGAGGCTGGATCGGACGGGTACTGGCGGAGAGCGGATGCGTAGGAGTAGAGTAGCTCTTCGTTGTAGCTTGATGTTGTTGCTTCGGCGGTGTGCAGTGGACTGTGTCGAGTGTCGAGAGCGCTCGGCGCTCGTATATTTATACTTTTGCTCACGCGGGCGCCGCCCGGCGGGCAGTCGCAGCGCGCGGCGAGGCGTTCGGCCAACCAGGGCCGCATCTCTATCCTTCCCTTTCTCTCATCTTATCAGTCTTTCCTATTTGCATCCGATCTCCCTATCAGTAAAACCAATCCGATCCATACTTTTTATTCCAATTAGAAATTACAATGATTGATTCTTACTTACTAACTATCTTAATCTATATATACAGGTAGTACGTCGTCGCGAACAGTAAGAAAAATCTCTTTTTGATAAGAAAAAGAGGTAGAAACTTACCCGGTTTAGTAACAACCGTGCCGGTCAGATCGAGGCCTACATACTTGAACGGCAAACACACGGGCTGTATCGTAGGAGTGTAGCCAATGACAGCAGCGGTTCTTCCCAGAGCTATGTTGTAATCGTAAGTATTCCTAGAAACAAAAATAATATTAAACATTGTATGCAACCTCCTATACAAATAGCTATATACCTACTGGGCACACGTTCAACTGGTAGTGGTCTTGACCTTGAAAGTAGCAAAAACTACTGAAGGGATTTCGATGAAATTCAGTAGGTACATAGATAATGGTCTGGATTAACACATAGGCTATTTTTTATCCCGGCCAAATAACGAGATAGGGGATTACGCGGGTGAAACCGCGGGGTGTTGCTAATAATCTAATATAATACGTAATCGTATAGACTGTGACCCGTAAACAAAATGTATGGGTCAAATGAACCACCAGGAGACCTATGTATGATAATAGAAGGGTATAAAGTAATGAGATTCAGCACTATGCCGTCACTTGAAAGCTGTCCAACTGAGTGCAGGTGAAGATAGGGGGTTGCGATTCTCGATCATTTCTCCTTGTCGCATGACGCCGTCTAAAAATCATGAACAATATATACAAGAACAAAATTGAAAATCTTGATTAACCCCCGACTACCTCAGATTTGTTATCTGTACAACATTCTACTAGTCAAGCCCTTTCATTTGATACCCATATTAAGGGAGTTATGAAAAAAGAAATGTATTTCGCCATTTTCTGGTAGCGGCCATCTTGGATTTTAAGTTTGTCATAGTGCAAAGTATTCTACTAGTCAAGCCCTTTCGTTTCGTACCCATTTTGAGGTAGTAGTGAAAAAAATAATGTAATTCGCCATTTTGTGGTGGCGGCCATCTTGGATTTGATTTTTTATAGTGTATAGTATTCTACTAGTCAAGCCCTTTCATTTGATACCCATATTGAGGTAGGTTGTGAAGAAATATTTTGTCCGCCATTTTGTGGCGGCGGCCATCTTGAATCTATATTAACCAAACATAGCTAAGAACATCAGCACGGATATTAACTTTCAAATAAAAAAAAACGCATCGAAATCGGCCCATCCGTTTGAGCTCTACGGTGCCACAGACAGACACACACAGACAGACAGACAGACATCGACGTCAAACTTATAACACCCCTTTTTTTGGTCGGGGGGTTAAAAATATCTTGGTATTGATTCCAGCATGTATAGAAGATCGAGTTGATGGTATGCGACAATGTACTACTTGTGGCGTTTGGTATAATGAGCTGTGCGTTGGACTCATACCCGCTTATAAAGTATTTTACTGTTCAGGTGATTGTTTAAAAAAATAAAACGATTAATACCTCTAGTATTTTGACATGAAGAGAAACTAGTTGAATCTGATCTTAAATTACCAAAAGTAATTAATAGGATCTCATTAGATTTAATACAACATTTTTTACTAAAGACTATATGCTTACTTGTTTTTATTAAGGCTTTATTAAGACACAGGGTTCCCAATAAGGCCAAAGTGACAGTTTAGTTAATTGTGTTCACAAAAGTGTAATTTATGTTTATTAAGTAATTTTGTTTCATTTATTGCAAATTTTAATAAATAAATATAAGTATTTCAAATTACCAGTGCATTTTTACTATAATCTTGCTAGTTAGGTTTTTTATAAAATAAGTCATTTGGTGAACTTACCTTACACAAAAAAAATACATGGTGGTCGGATTGATAACCTCCTCCTTTTGGAAGTTGATTAAAAAATGACTTACCTATCAAAGTTTTCATGAATAATATACCGATCGAAGTCATAACGTGTACCTGAAATATATAATATACTCGCTGAAATTATAATTATAATGAAATAAATATTATATCATGATTACATGGTCTTGGTCAAGTCACAAGTTTTATGACCCTGGATCCGTTATCCTGGATAGTTTTGGACCGACGCACGCACCAATTTTTTTATGTGTAAAATATCTTCTTATGCAAATAAAATTTTACTATTATCACTACATAGTATAAAAAAATAACTTCCCGCGTCTATTCGTCCCTGTATATACTTAGATCTATAAAAGTACCAAGCAGATTTTGATGCGGCTTTTTTAATAGATAGAGTGATTCAAGAGAAATGTTTATATGTACAATACGTGCCTAAAATAGCAGAGAAACACGGATAATTTTAAAGGTTTCTAATGTAATGTCAAAAATAAACACATTTTTTGCGCTTACACTGCAAACGCTGGCTGAACCCTACGAGCTAGATCAAAATAATGTATTATAGCCATCCATATAATTAAGGAAAGGAAGATGAGGTACGTTCTAATATGAAATCAACATAATGTGACGAAAATTTCACACAAATACACAGCATGCACACAACTACACTTCCATCGTGATATACGTTGTAATGAATGACAAAGACATCATAGCAAATTGGTAGTGATGGAAATGAGATAGCTATGCATACCACAGTTACACGTTTGTTTAAGTAATTTTTTTTCGAGAAGAATAGAAAGACATACGAAGACACTGGCGTGAAAGAGAAGGGATAGCCGTTGCCCGTGACGTAAACATTGGCCGTTATCACTGCAGTCAACATATCGCTTGTCGTGTTCCACTCTTTCACGTCATGTATATCTGTCCCTTTTTTACAAATGCCGAATTGTTTACAACAGAAAGTATTATTTTAATTGAAATAATTAAAGATTTTGTGTAATTGCGTATGAAACGTGATGCCACGAAACTGTTTCTTGGTCTTGGTACTATTTGTGCACCTTGTACACACACAAAATGGCATTATAACAGCTCAAATCGAAATTCGTGGAATTATTAGCCCACATGCGCTCCATTTGTCGCTCACGTTGCGACTGATCTCAATCAGGAGACGTCACCTGATTTTACATCGCCATCGTTGAGGAGCGTGTGCCGCTTCTTCCGTTTTTAAGAGTTCAATGATTATAGCAATATTGTAGTACTTCTTTAGAAGGTCTACAAAAAAGTTTGTAATAGTATACGTCTATCTCTTAGAAATAACCCACAATAACCATTTTATTAGTAGCTTTGCACCCGTGCGAAGCCGGGGTGGGTCGCTAGTTTATTTTCATTTCTCGGTAAAAAAATCCAAAACATGTGTGATGACACAAGTGTTGTGCTCCAAAATGGGTCTCGAGAAAGCATCAGGGAGGAAATGTGAAAGCATCAATGAGCCTCATCTTACCATCTCCTATATTATGATCTCCTAAAGAGGCGTAGTAAGCATTGGGTTTGTTTTGATTCTGGTCCAAGCACTGCGCAGCTGTCATGATAAACCGTTTGGATATGATCACCCCTCCGCAGTGGAACAACTCAGTAGACGAGTCCATCAGAGTAGCCACCATGGGAAATGCGTTGGTTTTAGTCTCTACACCGTTGACTATAGTCGTCTGGAAAATATTTGTAAATTTTAATATCTTGGTTAAAATACGGGTCTGAAATTAACAGAGAATTCAGAAGCTATTATAAGTTATTCTAATACCGCGTATTTGTGTGTATCTATTGTGTTAGCTTAAAACTAGATGTCCTCTCATAGTTGCGTGAGTAATATTTCTCGTCTGATCATCTTATATAGAGCATAAACCAGCTCTATTGACACCTTTGGGTCAGTTAAGTACCAGCCTAACTGATTTGTCCCAAAAGGCTCGAACCAAGAGGCGAACAAAGTATTCGTTGTATATGAAACGAATGAAGAGATCGCTGTTAGCGATAAGGCCGCCAATTGTCGCACTAGCTTTAAGTTTGTAAATTGTTTCTAGTTTTAAATTATTCTTTTTTTTTGGTGTGTTCAATAAAGTGTATCTATCTATCTATCTATCTATCTATGAAACGAAAACGTTGCGTACTTAAATACTGCCTTCCTAAATTGTACAAGTTTCGCTACAGTTATGGAACTTCATACCCTAATTACCCGAAGGAAAACCGCGCGACATTTTCTCTACCCCACGCGGTAGCGAATTTATTTATGGTACACAAAACAGGAAATTTACAAAATAATACAAAGAGAGAAAGCATAATAGTTCAGAGCAGGTAAATATCCCTAAGCGTGTGAACATAGCAAGATAACACAGTTAAATTATAAATAATGAGATAAGAAAATTAATAATCGAAATACAAATACAAATTAATGTTGTTAAGCATTTTTATAAGTAATCTAATACACAAAACAACCGACAAGAGTTAAATAACCCCACTATAGTCCCACTCACCAAACAAAATGTGTAAATTGAACGAAACGACATAAATGTATACCAAAGCTACTGTTACCATTGCAAGACACATAATCGAAACACATAATTGAAATATAGAAAAGACAGTTACTACAGTTAAACTACGAGTATCATAGGATAGCCAAAATATTCCTTCGAAACTTATATAGGTTACTGTTGAAAACATCAATAGTGCTATGGTGACTGTACGAAACCTCATTGTTTTGACGACACATACGGACAATAGGATTATAGAATGATGTGTTATTTTTGTAGACCTGTAGAATAAATATTATTGAGTGGGGATTGATTAATCTCAGATATAACCAGCGGGGCTATCGCCTAAGTAAATCTCCTTTGGATTTGCTATTGCTTCTCTATAATTTTAAGCGAAAACATAAGAGAGAGCAATATTAGAGCTAAGACAGTTTTAGTTCGGCGGTAGACCCTCAGGCCTTTCGATTGAGGTAAATTGGAAAGTGTTCTAAGGTCATACGTACCACCTCCCCCTCACCACAGACGCAGGCTGGCGGCGCGAGAATGATTGGTTCCGGTTGACATGACACATGACAGGAGATGTTACCGCCGGGACTTGTCTGAGTGGCGCTGAGACCTAGAAGACCGACCTGATGTTAATACTCCCATTTTACTAATTTCCTGCATGTACTACTTATGTATCTGTAAGATGTCCAAGTTGCCCTGATACCCGGGCGTAGAATTTGGCATCGGTCCCACCTGCCTGTGGTAAGAGCCCACAAATGGGAAACCGGCAGATGGCGGTAAAATCATCCAAATAACGGCGCAATTTAAATCCCAGCCGCTGACGGGCAGCAACGTCACCGGTACAAAAAGTTGCGCCTCTTCGGTCGCCAACCCGCATGCCCAGCGTGGCAACTAAGGGCAACCCCTCTAATGATAGGTTCATAAGATAAAAGGCCCCTAGTTCCCAGCCGCCCTGCTATTCCTGGCCAAGGCGGCGGCCATGGTAACGGCAGGGCAAGGGGGGTGCGAAGAATCCCCGGACTACGGTAGGCCGCCAAACCCAACTGACCCTGGCTGTACACAATAGACGAACGATTCGCGATAAGGATAGGCTTGCCCAGCTGGAAGAAGAGTTGACCCACATAAGATGGGATATTATTGGGTTATGTGTCCGCAGAGAGGGAGAGGACACCGTAACCTTGGAATCAGGCCATCTTATGTACTACCGTGAAGGTCACCAGCTGTCGCAAGGCGGTGTCGGGTTTTTGGTTCACAAAACTCTCCGTAACAACGTTCTGGAAATCGCAAGTGAGTCTCCGAGGGTCGCTTATCTTGTGCTGAAGTAGCTTGTGCTGAAGTTGACCGAGAGGTAACCTCAAAGTGGTCATAATATGAGTCATGAGGCTTTGTATGAGGATATCTTTTTTTTAAAATAAAGAGTGACGAGACGATCAGGACATGGGCCTGATGGTAAGTAACATGCCTAATAGAACATGAAGAGTCCAAATCATTACCCAGCACTGCACTGCGCTCGTCACCCAGAGCTCTAAGGTGTTATATCTCTAAGCTCTGTAATTTATCTTTTTTTTTTTATAATTTAGAGTGACAAGACGAGCTGGACATGTGCCCCTCAAACCGGAACACAGTAATGTTTGCACATTACTGTTTGGCGGTTGAATAACTGCGGCAAAGGTGTGGTACTTCCCCAGGCGGACTCTGCCAAGAGTCCTACCACTTCAAAATATCAAAGGCATTATACCTCCATAGCCCACTTCAAAGTTGTTATTGGGGATTTTAACGCCAAAGTGGGAGTACGGACTTGCAGTGAATTGGTAGTAGGACCCTATGGTTTGGGACGTAGGAATGACAGGGGCCAAATTCTGGTTGATTTTTTCGAGAAAGAAGGGCTGTTCCTGATGAATTTGTTCTACGAAAAAACAGCCTCAAAGGCTTTTGCGAGGCCCCGACGGACGGACAAAAAATGAGATTGACTTCATCATTTCGGATAAGCGGCGTATATTCAGGGATGTGTCCGTGATCTCTAGCTTTGTTACCGGAAGCGATCACAGGCTTGTACGAGCCACTCTGCATATTAATTATAAGCTCGAACGCGTCCGTTTGATGAATGACTTCATCCACACTCTCACACTCCGTCCGAACCTTCTCCAAACCATAGTTGGGTCTAAAACATTCCAGCTAAAAGAGGAGAACCGATTTGCTGCCTTGGAAACCACAGACAGCGTTTACCAGAAACTCGACAGAGTGGTGGATGTCCTACGAGATGAGGGCTACAAAGTTCTGCAAAATGCGTAGCAAAGGCAGAAAGTCAAAGCTTTCGACGGAGACTCTGAAGCTCATGGAAAAACGACGCAATCCCATGTTAACTTCGTCAGAACAAGGGGCTCTTAATAAGAAAATTACCAAACTTGTACGACGTGACCTCCGATCAGCTAACACGCTCTTGATTGAAAAATCAAATGAGCAACATCAAGGGGTCAAAAGTTCGTCAAGACATTAGGTAGAAGCCACCTGATGAAGTTAACCACCTCGGCGGGGAGAGTCGTTGCATCTCAATCGGAAGTAGAAGACTTTTACAGCCAGCTGTACGCATCGCATGCTCTTCGTCTCCAATAAAACGAAGACAAAAGAGCCACTCTCACACGTCACTACACCGAAGACCTGCCTGAGATAAGTCTGGATGAAATTGTGATGGTTCTTGGGCAACTTAAAAACGAAAAAGCCGCGGGTAAGGACGGAATTACTACAGAGCTCTTAAAGTCCGGTGGAACTCCACTTATTAAAGAGCTCCAAGAACTGTTTAATACCGTCCTCTTCACCGGGAGAACTCTATATGTTTAAGACGCTGGATTGGGTTAGACATGGCCTAAATATCCAATGGCGAGTGCATCTCTCGCTTACAATTTGCAGACGACATCGTCATTATGGCAGAATCGCTGGAGGACTTGCAGTGGATGCTGGACAGCCTAGCTAAAGCTTCTCAACGCATCGGCCTCCGGATGAATTAGGATAAAACCAAAGTCTGAAAATGTACAACGAGTTCGTTGCTCCGGGACCGATTGCCGTTAGTGGAACCACTCTTGAAATTGTACAGGAATACGTTTACCTAGGGCAGACGCTCGAACTAGGTAGAGGTAATTTTGAGAGTGAGGCTATGAGAAGAATACAGTTGGGCTGGTCAGCATTTGGAAAATTTCATCGAGTCTTCTCGTCACCCATCCCACAAAGTCTCAAGACAAAAATGTACAACCAGTGCGTCCTACCCGTTATGACCTACGGTGCTGAAACGTGGACACTGACAATCAAAATGGTCCGTAAGCTCAAAGTCGCACAGCGAGCTATGGAAAGAGCTATACTTGGAGTTTCTCTGAGGGATTTCATTCACAAAATTCGAAGTAATTCGTCAGAGAGCTAAAGTGACCGACATAGCTCAGCGTATTAGTAAGTTGAAGTGGCAGTGGGGCGGACACATCTGTCGAAGACCTGATAACCGTTGGGGTAGACGGGTTCTGGAGTGGAGACCGCGAATAGGTAAACGTAGTGTAGGACGCCCTGGGACTTGATGGAGTGACGATATTCGAAAGGCAGCTGGTGGCGAGTGGAGACGGAAGACCGAGGATCGGGCTGAGTGGCGTATCATGGGAGAAGCCTATGTCCAGCAGTGGACAAGTACAGGCTGACGATGATGATGATGATGATGCAGATATCCAAGAAGTAAAAATTAAAACGAAATAAAAATTAGTTTGCATAAATACCAAGTTCTTATAAAGGCGAAAGTTTGGATGTTTGTTGCTCAATCACGTCGCAATGGATTAACGGATCGAGTTGGAATTTGGAACACAGATTATTTATTGCCTCCAATAACTACAAACTTTTAATCTCGGAAAAATAATGGGAACGGGAACTACGCGGATGGAACGGTGGAACGCGGATGGAACGGTGGAACGCGGATGGAACGGTGGAACGCGGATGGAATGGTGGAACGCGGATGGAACGGTGAAACGCGGATGGAACGGTGGAACGCGGATGGAATGGTGGAACGCGGATGGAATGGTGGAACGCGGATGGAACGGTGGAACGCGAATGGAACGGTGGGACGCGGCTGGAATACAATAACAACAGTTTTAGTAGTGGTGGAACTCTTTACAGAGCCCACCTGGGGAAGTACCACACCTTTGCCAGTTATTCTAGCGCCAAGGAGTAATGTTTCCAGTGAAATTACAAGCCATACTTAGATATAAAATATGTTATATCTCTGGGTGCTCTGAGCGGTAGGTAATCATTTGGACTCTTTCATGTTCCAATAGCTGCGGGCCACTGTGCTGTTATGGGAAGGCATGTTGCTTACCATCAGGCACATGTCCTGTTCGTCTCGTCATTCTGTATTATAAAAAAATCTACAAACTTATAATGATTATTTACGTGAAATCACATACATCCACCCGCACACTCTGGTCACTGAGTTAGCGTGGTGGATTAGGGCCTTGACTCTCTCTTCAAGAGTTTCAGCAGTGGAATGTTTATGATGGTGATGATCGTAATGGCAGACAGGTTAATACCTCCAGCGGCGCTTCTGCCAGTGGAGACCACCGAGAGAGATCTCTGGCCGCAGTAGGCATCAGCGTCTGCCAGTACTGGGTCTCCAGTTTTGGAGAACAAGAAACGATCGCCTCCGCAGTTAGCGCTCTGTTGATCAGGGTAACAATTATTCATTTATTTATTTCTTTTCTTACGTTTTATTTTTTACAATAAATGTAAAAAATAACATCAACTTATAAAAACGTAAACCTAGATCGTAAGTCTGCACGGCCACAGGAACAAAAAGTACTGTGGCTTCATAGCCACGAACTAAAAACGACGCCATAATTAAAAACGACTTTTTACTAGCGGTTTCCTTAACCCAGTAATGCCTAGTGTGGCCTGTTTAAACCTGAGCGGTATTCGCTGCCGCCTGCGATAGAAAAAACCGAGTGGGTAAGCGGTAATATTTCTGTACACACCAAAGCGGATTTCGCCGCCTGCGATAGCGGAACAAGTCGCCGAAACGGTACGTACCAGGCGGTACGTACCGCTTTCGCTCTAGTCGCGGAACTTTACACCAAATACCGCGCGTATCCCGCACGGTATTTACCTCTACCCACAGCGGTAGCGAATACCGCTCCGGTTTGAAAAGGCCTTTATTCTTTACTAGTGGGATGAAGGCTAATTCATACCAG
Source organism: Ectropis grisescens (assembly GCA_017562165.1). Classification (NCBI taxonomy): domain Eukaryota; kingdom Metazoa; phylum Arthropoda; class Insecta; order Lepidoptera; family Geometridae; genus Ectropis; species Ectropis grisescens. The sequence goes on from CM029786.1 coordinate 14,725,647, forward strand.
GGCCGGACCGTGACTTTAGGGGGTCCTGTGCTAATACTACATAGAGGCCCTAAATATTACTCAAAATCTTAAGAAAAAAATTCGACAATAAATATTTTATTTTCATCATCATCATCAGACTACAGGCATCCAAGTTCATCCGAAGACTTCATGCATTGAGAAGCATCAACTAGGCCATTCAGCATCGACTGTAAGTCCTCCAACAATTCAGCCATTATGACGATGTTGTCAGCAAATCGAAGGTGGGAGATTACTCGCCATTTATATTTATGCCACGTCCAACCCAATCCAGCGTCTTAAACATATCTTCGAGAGCGTTTGCGAACAATTTGGGGAAATCACGTCCCCTTGTCTGACTCCCCGACGAAGATGGATATGTTTCGTCTGCTGGTTTTGGACTTGGACGACGGCTGGGTTGCGACGTTATACAGACATCTTAGCACCTCGATGTATCGCCAGTCGACTTGACATAGTTGCAAAGATTCCAGAACAGCCCAGCTTTCGATCGAGTCGAATGATTTCTCGTAGTCCACAAACCCTAAGCATAGGGGCCGATTATACTCATTGGTCTTCTGTATAATCTGCCTCACTGTGTGGATGTGATCTACGGTACTGTACCCGCTTCGAAACCCAGCCTGTTCGGGGGATTAGAACTCGTCGAGTCTTCGCACCAGACGGTTTGTGATAACCCTTGAGAACAGCTTATAGACATGGCTGAGTAAAGATATCGGGCGGTAAATCTTCAAAAACGATTTTTCTCCATTTTTGAAAAACAGAATGACCACGATTCTATGCCATGCCTTCGGAGTTCTCACGGTGAAGAGAACAGTATTAAACAAGGCTTGGAGCTCTTTTATCAGTGGTGTTCCACCGGCTTTTAAGAGGGCATGCTTAGAAGACTTATTTAGACGACAATTCTTTGAAGATTTATTCCAGACCAGCAGCACCCACCAGTTTCACTCGCGTAATTTCCATAGTGAGCTATCAAATTCTGAGTTATAAGTTTTCACATCTATCGGCAGTCCCCTATGACTGCCAGTTTTTTCTTACAAAGATGGTGAACCTGTGTCTTACGTTGGGCATGTTGAGATTACAGTCGAAACGACAATTATAGCCGTCGGTACAGGTAACAATATATTGGCACACTCGCCCGGCTTTGTAGTTGTTGTTGATGTAAAAGGACTCTCCCGGCCCTATCTGCAAGAAAAAAAAAACAATAAGAACATCAGACAACGCATACAAAATTATTTCTACAATTTACTAATAATAACTATTATATTATTTCTACACTTTAAGTACCTACTAATAAAATTATACCTAGATACTATCTAGCACAGATTATTTTGTTTCAGTAATCTGTGCTATATAGGACTAATAAAACGCTCCACACACGAGTCTTAAAATCAGAGGAAATGACGTAAAAGTAGTGGGGAGGAGCCTATATCGCAACATATGATTGGTGATTTATGGTGCGATGTAGGGTCCTCCCCACTATTTTTACGTAATTTCATCTGATTTTAGGGCTGGTGTGTAGAGGGTTAAAGTCTTATTTAGGTATTTACAATTTTGACGTTTTCAGAATGACTTGTGGGTGAAACAATATGTCACATTATAACCCTAACAAAATGCAATCTTAACGTCATCTATGGCGAAACCGACGGGACAATTTTTGAAGTGAACACTTCTTTTGGCGTGCCCCATACAGATTTTTCGTGGGCTGTGAATTGAACTCTAGCGTCACGCTCGGGAATGATAAGAAATTTTCGTGTAAACTCGGGACCATGGCCATTGGCCATCTAGAAATGCGTAAGCATTTCCCCATGGGCCATCTAGAAATGCTGACGTATTTCTAGATGGCCATACTCATGGCCTTGCCCTCCGTCTTCACCCGCGTAGTTTCCAAAGTAAGCTATCAAATTCTGAGTTATAAGTTTTAACTTCTATCTTCTATCTTCAAATTTTTTTATATGTGCCGCTATTTTTGACAGTTGTCTACATTCATCTACTATTCATCTCATAGACGCGGAGTCAGCTGGTAGTTAGTTTACCGCCAACACATGCTTTATGAAAACTACAGGCCCGTGAACAAAATTTATGGGTCAAATGAACCACCAGGAGACCTATGTAGGATGATAGAAGGGTATAAAGTAATAAGATTCACGATTCAGCACTATGCCGTCACTTGTAAGCTGTCCAACTGAGTGCAATTGAAGAGGGGGGGGCTCTAACCCTCGATAATTTCTCCTTGTCGCATGATTTTCGTACGGCGTTGCGGAATAATGGATTAGAAAGATAAAAAATATAAAAATTTAATTATTAGTTTGTCGGATTTTTTTTTTATTTTCCGACGATTTACAGATTAAATTTAGTCATTTGATTATGTTCGGCATTGGTACCATACAGTTTCAATACCTCTTCCAATCCATTATTTAGCAATGCCGTTCAAAAATCATGCGACAAGGAGATATTATCGAGGGTTGCAACTTAAACTGCACTCAGTTGGACAGCTTACAAGTGACGGCATAATGCTGGATCTTATACTCCTATACTCATAGGTCATCCTACATAGGACTCCTGGTGGCTCATTTGACCCATAAATTTTGTTCACTGGCCTGTGGTCTATTATTATTATTAGTATTGATAACTGTTAAATAATTGCCGATTGTAACCGTTATCGGTCATGATCTAGTAATAGCAAGATAGTAATCATTTTCCAAGATAGTATCGTTTTCCTGTAAAATTTCTTCTGTAATCTTTTCTGCCTGTAACACGAAATCAGACATTGATAGAAGCTCAACGTAAAATCAAGATTCTAACGTTGGATCTTGAAAAGGCACAACAGCTTAATATTAAATTATTACAGGAGCAAGATGACTGCGCTGAAGAATTTAAGCGCTTGACAAATTAAATAGTAAAATTAAAATTGGAATTAGTGAAAAACGACGCGGAGATTACAGATGTCGCATCGGAAAAGAAAGGACTAATGGATTTAACCGAAACAAGAATGGAAGATTTGAACGAATACGAAAACGCACTAAGTATTATACATATGCACGAAAAAAACGCTTCCCTTTTTGAAACACTGCAAAAAACGATGGAATTAGAACATCAAGAAAAAATAGTATCATTAAATAAACATATTGAACATCTGAAATCTCAAATTGTAGACCTACAAGATGAGAATATTAAACTTAAAACTGCTTCTAGCACAAGGTCTACTTTTTTGCCGGTTCCAAAAAGTAAAAAAAGTATGTTCCATCAAACACAGAAGTCACACCAAAATAAGGATGACAAATGCGTCGTTGAAACTCAAAATAATACAACGAATAAGGGCATGCAAAATATAGAAACAATATCAATAGAAGGCCAAATAATTAACGAAAAGCGTTCTAACATTACAGGAAAAGTTACAGTGAATAAAAAAACCGACAGACAGATCCTAATCCTATGTGATATTTATGGGAAATCTTTAGCAGAAAACTTTGTAAATAGTAGCTCAACTAAGTGTGATGTAACATCTAACTGCAAACCAAATGCCACTCTCGTAGAGATAGTAAGAGATGTTGAAATTCACACAAAAAGACTAAAAGAAAACGACGGGATAGTTTTGATTGTTTCAAGAGCTACCAATTATAAATTACCATATCTCAAAAACTTGATTGATTTGTGTGAATGCAAAAAGTTTGAACTACAAATTACAACATTGCCGTATAGATATTTAAATGTTTCTGATAATGTAATGAATGAAAAGAAATTTGAAATAAACAAGTACTTGTATAAAATAGCCTTAGGATCTAGATGCTTATCAATAATTGACATTAATTTATTTGATAGAAATATTTTCAAATTTCAGAATGTGTTGTCAAAACCTTTTGTTAAATTTATTTGTAATGAAATAATTAAGAATATTGTAACCAAGCCATGCATTAACAAAAATTTAATTTATTTGACTGGGTATGACAATACTAGAAATAACTGTACAATTTTGACTTCACAGACTAGCTGTGATTCGCCTTTTTTAGACCAGGAAGTTCTGGAAGTTTCTACGACCTAGACAAAATTAATTTTGTGATATTTCATCACAATATCAGATCTCTAAACGTCGAGAAGTCTTTAATTTTACAAGGAATTACAGTAGCTCATAAGCCTGATGTTCTGGCTCTATGTGAAACATGGCTAACCCGAATAAATGTTGACAGTGTAGTTATTCACGGATATGTTCATGCAAACTATTTTATTAGAACAAACCGTTTGCACGGTGGCGTGTCATTATTTGTGAGGGATACATTGAAATGTAGACCATTCAAGGTAATTGACCAATTATCAATAGAGTACCATTGTGAGCTTGCAGCTATAAAGATTAATCTTAAAGCAAATAGGTATGTACAGAACGGGAAACGGTGATTTCAAAATATTTTTTAAAGTAATGAAAAAATTATTCACCCTGCTGAGCAGCTTCTCAGATAGAAATGTTATTTTAGCTGGAGACTGGAATATTGACTTTCTGGCAAACTCTACCAATAGGACTATGTTTAATGACATAATGCATTCATGTGGTTACCGAAATATGGTTAATTTTCCAACCAGATATGAAGTTGAGTCAAGTACGTCAGTGGACTGCACTGTTTCGAATCTACAGAGCCCAATCATATCTATATCACCTTTAGCAACTGGAGTTTCTGACCACGATGCGCAGCTTGTAAACATCATTTCGCATGAAAACACTGAGCCAAAAAATATGACAGTTGAGCGGCGCATTATTAGTGATACAAAGCTAGTAGATTTTTGCGATGCTATGCTGGCATACGATTGGGACGAGATCTTTAAAACTTATAATTGCGACACCTTTGACACATTTGTAAATAAATTCCTTTGGAAATAATTTTTTTATTGGACGCTCAACAATTTCTGCAGTCCATAATATCGTCGAAAATATTGTGGAGGGGCTGGAGAGTAAATTAAAAGTACCAGCAATTTGCCTAGATTTATCTAAAGCGTTTGACTCTATAAACCACGAGCTTTTATTGAGAAAGCTCTCAATTTATGGATTTAAGGACGAAAGCTTAGCTCTAATAAAATCTTTCTTATCTGACAGAGAACAAACTGTAGAGATAAAACTTGATGACAGACGACAAAGATCCAACCCACAGTGTATCAACATAGGAGTTCCTCAAGGATCGGCACTCGGGAATATCCTATTTTTGGTTTTTGTCAATGATATATCCATGCTAGAAATAGACGGAAAAATAATTCAGTATGCAGACGACACCACAATAATTTTAAAAGCTACATCTATCGAAGAATTAATTGCAAAAATTAGAGGAACTCTTTCAAAACTCAATCTTTGTTTCGGAATGAATGGATTACTTTTGAATGTAGATAAAACAAATGTAATGTTTTTTTAATCTAAAAGCCCGAAATCAAAAGTGCATAACTGTAAAGTTGTTAAATAAAACGGAGATCGTGAGCACAAATAAAATAAAATTGTTAGGTTTTGTACTCGACCCCGCACTAAACTGGAAACAACATATCAATGAAACTTGTGCGAAAATGGCCAAAGCAACATACGCACTAAAACAGCTAAAGAAAATCACATCTTCGGAAAGTTTAAAAGAGATATATTTTGCATATGTTCATTCAACTATGGCTTATGGTATAGTTTTTTGGGGCTGTTCTGGTGACTCTCAACGCGTTTTAAAAATGCAGAAACGGGCTCTTCGCGTACTAGTCAACGCGAAATTTAAAGAAAGTTGCAGAGAACACTATAAGGAACAGAAAATTATGACATCAGTAGCACTCTACATATTTGAAGCTCTCAAATACACTTGGGACAATATGAAAAAAATATTCGATAATAGAAATAAATGATCGTAGATCGGGACGCACGCAAGTAATGTTGCAGCCAATACGGTACAGACTTGCAATGGTAAAAAGGCTACCTATTCAGGTTGGTAGAGTTTTGTATAATAATTTGCCGGAAAATATCAAGACCAGTTCTACCAAATCAATATTTGAAAGAAAAGTTAAACAACTTTTGATTGAAAGGACTTTGTACAGCATAAGTGAATATTTAAATTATACGTATGAGTAGTATTCATATTTTTGGGATTCTTTGCGCTTATTTGATTGATAATAGTTAAACGGTAAACTGTACATACCTATATTTATCTCAATAATTCAGAGCAGATGTGTAATTTGCAATGAAATTAATTAGTTATGATAATGCTCCTTTACAGCAATTTATTTTTTGTAGTACACTTTATGTGTCTATTCTCAATGTAATTTTATCTTATCTTATACCTTTAAACGAGCAATTCTTGTATATATATATATAGAATCTGAATCTCGGAAACAGCTCAAACAATTTTCATGAAATTATGTATACAGGGGGTTTCGGGGACGATAAATCGATCTAGCTAGGTTTTATTTTTAAAAAACGCTGTTTTATGTGTGTTTTTAGACAATGAAAAACGCCTACAATGTCATTAGAATACGATAACTTATTTCGCCACTGTTCTGTAAGTCTAAATGGCTCAGACGGAATATGCTCGCCCTCGGAGTCAACAGGCCCAGGGTCGAATCCCGGTAGTAACTTTTCTTTTTGCTCTTTTTTTTTGCTCGCCCTTGGAGTCAACAGGCCCCGGTTCGAATCCTGGTGGTCCTTTTCCTTTTGTTCTTTTTTTTCTGAGAAAATCTTATACTTAGCGCCTTTTAGCAGGTCTAAGTAAGTCATAACTTCGTAATTCGTACCTGCCTAAATATCATTTTAAAAAACCGAGCAAAGCTCGGTTTTTTAAAATGATATTTAGGCAGGTACCAGGTCAACCAGGTACTTATTATAAATGACGAGACATATTAAGACTGTGTTAAGCAATTGGTAATTTAATGTAATTTATTGCTAATGCTAATGTATGTTTTTTAATATGTCAATAAATACTATCTTATCTTATCTTATTTCTGATTAGTCAAAGAATGTAGAGGTACAATTTAATCGGTCACCAATCTAGCAAATTTTAAAACAAATACAAAGAACACTAAAATGGAAATGGATGACATAGATCTAGTTTCAGAACTGCTTAAAATGAAATACCTCAAGGAAGTATACTAGGACTATTCTGTTCATAATTTACATAACCGGTCGGTTACTAATGGTTTTAAATGTCTTATATAAAATAGCTATAAAAAATTGTAGCGGTAGGACCCTTGGCAGAGTCTGCCTGGGGAGTACCGCACCTTTGCCAGTTACTCTACTGCCAAGCAGTAATGTGCAAACATTACCCTTCAAAACGAAACAGTGATGTGTTCACATTACTGCTTGGCGGGAAAGGTGTGGTACTTCCCCAGGCGGACTCAGCAAAGAGTCCTACCATATTCCTAGAAGGTAGATAGAATAGTTCACTCTCAACTTATGGGCACCAAGGTATTTTTAGCTTTTTTTTTAAATATAGGGTGACGAGACGAGCAGGACATGTGCCTGATGTCTACATAATAGCACAGTGACAAGTAGCCATTGGAATATGAAGAACCCAATTTACCAAGCACTGCAATGCGCTCGTCACCCAGAGATGTAAGATATTATAATATCTCTAAGCCCTGTAATTTCTCTGGAAACATTGCCCTTCAAACCGGATCACAGTAATGTCTGTCTGATCACCCAGAGATACAAGATGTTTTATCTCTGTTGCCCTGTTGCAGCAGCTAGCAATTGGGACTCTTCTTCCAATAGCTGCATGTTACTGTCCTGTTATGGGTTGCTTACCATGAAACATAAAATATGTCATGCTTGTTTGTTCACTCTATACAACGTGGTGGGTTTACTCCCAACAATATATTAACAGCCCATTCTAACACTGATGTAGATTTCATCACCCAAGGTCTCTTTCCCCTTCAGCACGGTAGATCACGAGATAATTCGAATCAAAGTTTGACGTAAACTTCCCACCAAATCACCAGCTACAACCCTAACGCACGTACAACTGACAAACAACCGTGCAACCGATGCCGCAACGTCGCGTCGTTCAAAAATCCGTGCCGAGATCTGGCCATTCATCATCATCATCATCATCATCATCATCATCATCATCATCATCAGCCGCAAGACGTCCACTGCTGAACATAGGCCTCCCCCCCCACAGGCGATTTCCACAACGATCGGTCCTGCGCAACCTGCAACCAGCGGTTTCCAGCGACCTTTGTGAGGTCATCTGTCCATCTAGTGGGAGGCCGTCCAACACTGCGTCTTCCAGTTCGTGGTCGCCACTCGAGAACCTTTCTTCCCCATCGGTTGTCAGTTCTGCGAGCGATGTGGCCTGCCCATTGCCACTTCAGCTTGCTTACTCTTTGAGCTATGTCGGCCACTTTTGTTCTTTTGCGAATATCCTCATTACGGATTCTGTCACGCAAAGAGACTCCGAGCATAGCTCTCTCCATAGCTCGCTGTGTGACTTTGAGCTTCGTTATGAGGCCCACAGTTAAGGACCACGTCTCAGTTCCATAAGCCATCACTGGCAACACGCACTGGTTAAAGACTTTCGTCTTTAGGCATTGGGGTATTCTGGACTCAAAGATGTGCCGAAGTTTCCCGAACGCTGCCCATCCGAGTTGGATTCTTCGCTGGACCTCTTTGTCGAAGTTGGATCTACCTAATTGGATCTTTTGACCCAGGTAGACGTATTCGTCAACAACTTCGAGTGTGGTATTCCCAACAATAACCGGTACAGGTGAGACATGAACATTTGACATGACTTTCGTCTTGTCCATATTCATCCTCAAACCTACCTGTTGGGATACTCTACTGAGGTCCCTGAGCATAGCACCGAGGTCCTCCAGTGACTCCGCCACAATGACTATGTCGTCGCCAAACCGAAGGTGAGTGATGTATTCGCCGTTGATATTGATGCCATATCCGTTCCAGTCCAGTAGCTTAAAAACATCTTCCAGCGCGGCAGTAAACAGTTTCGTAAATATAACATCTCCCTGTCTCACGCCTTTCTGTAGCTGGATATGTTTTGTGCACTGGTCCTGTAACCGGACCGACATTGTGGCTTTACTGTAGATACACTTCAACACTTCGATATAGCGATAGTCAATGCGGCATCGCTGGAGAGACTGAAGCACTGCCCAGGTCTCGATGGAATCGAAGGCTTTCTCATAGTCCACATACGCTATACATAGTGGCCGATTATACTCCTCGGTTTTCTGTATAATCTGCCGAAACGTATGGATGTGGTCTATGGTACTATAGCCTTTTCGGAAACCGGCTTGTTCGGGTGGCTGGAAGTCGTCAAACCTGCGTGCGAGACGATTCGTGATGACCCTCGAAAACAACTTATAAACGTGGCTCAGAAGTGAGATGGGTCTGTAGTTCTTCAACAAGGTGTTGTCACCTTTTTTGAAGAAGAGCACCACCACACTTCTGCTCCACGCTTCTGGCGTATTACCGTTAAGTATGACGGAGTCGAACAGGTTCTGGAGGACTTTAAGTACCGGTTTTCCACCCGCTCTCAGAAGCTCAGTCGTAATATCGTCGTCGCCAGGTGCCTTGTTGTTTTTAAGTTGTTTGAGGGCCATCCTAATCTCATACAGGCTGACTTCCGGGATATCTTCGGTAAAATGTCGGGTCAGCTTGGCTCTGGGGTCTTTTGCCATGCTAACGACAGGTTGTGCTTGCGTAGAGGTGTATAACTGTTCATAGAACCTCTCAATCTCCTCCAAAATCTCGGGCTTCGACGAGACGATGTTACCACTATCGGTCTTCAGTTTGGTCAGCTGACTTTGCCCAAGAGACAGATTTCTTGCGAACACTTTCGAGCCTTTGTTCTGCTTAATTGCTTCTTCAATACTCGAAGTATTGAAGCAGCGTATGTCGCGTCGCACACAAGTAGAGATCTGTCTATTGAGCCGTCTGTATACCGTCATGTCGACCGAAGACTGTAACCGCATATCTCGTCTGACCGCCATGAGATCTAGAGTTTGATCAGAGAGTTTTTGGGTTCTATTTTGGCGTCGGCTCTTATAAAATTTTCTGCCAACAGCATGTACAGTTTCCACTAGCCTGTCATTTATTTCGTCCGCCGTTACGCACTCATCTAAGGATTCGAAGCGATTTTGAAGTTCGAGTTGAAAGTTATCGGGATCTTCGATCTGAGCATAATTTGGTCGGAGCGTGGACTTCATTAGACGTGATCTTTCGAACTTAGTGTTTAGATTCAGCGTGGCTCTTACAATACGGTGATCGCTGCCGGTCTTAACTTTGCTGATCACAGAGACATCGCTGAATATTTGCAGTTTAGTCGTCATAATGAAGTCGATCTCATTTTTTGTGAAACCGTCTGGGCTAATCCAGGTCCACTTTCTTTGTGGTTGTTTCTTGAAAAAGGAGTTCATCATAAAGAGGATCTCCCTTTCCAAGAAATCCGCTAGACGTTGCCCTCTTGGATTCCGCTGCCCATATCCGAAATTCCCCACTCTCAACTCATCACCGCTACGTTTGCCCAGTTTCGCGTTGAAGTCTCCCATCACAACTGTGAAATGTGTTGGCGAGAGATGTATGGCTTTGGAGATGTCCTCATACATGCTCTCAACCTCTTCGTCGGGATGTGTCGAGGTCGGTGCGTATACTTGTATGACCTTTAATGAATACCGGTCGCTAATTTTAAGTACAAGGTATACAACCCTATTCGACATACTCTCGATCATTATCACGTTGTTGACGAGAGACTTGCGGACGATAAACCCGACACCCCCCTGGGATTGTTGATCTCCCCTCCCGGTAGTAGAACAAGTTGCCGGATTCAAGGATTATCCTGTCCTCGCCCTGTCTACGGACTTCTGATAACCCTATGATATCCCAGCGCAACTTGTCCACTTCTTCTTCCAGCTCCACAATCTTTTCGTCAGCCCTCAGCGTCCGTGCGTTAAATGTTGCCAGGTCGAGTCGTTGGGTTTGGTGGCGGGGCGTCTGCCGGGGATTCTTAGCACCCCATGTTCCGCCGGAACCAAGGCTGCCACCAGCGCCATTAGGGGTATGTCAAATAAAATAACAAAAGAAATATTTAAGGAAAACAAATTTTGAGCTTTCATAATCAAATCAAAATCATTGTTTAATTTTCACATAAATGATTCAAAACTTAATGTAGATAAACTACCATAAATATAGTTGCGCCTTTCTGCAATACCTTGTATAAAAAACTGCTCTATACTACATACGTCAATTTTCGGGCACAATATCGATCCCCATCATGCGTGTTGGTGACCAAACGAAAAAAAACGTTAAAAATGATTATGTACTTACATTTTGTCTAACATCGCAGTCTGCGTCTTGTGCTGTGACATATCCAAATAACAAAATGGCGATAGTGACCAGAACTGCCATCTCTGAAATAAGTGATATCAATTGATTTATTTTCAAATTTGTCTTCTTTTAATATTCTGTTATTTTTAATGTATTGTTTGGGCTAAATTTGTATTTTTTTTTCATTCCACTGTATACTGTTTCAATTTTTTTATATTATACTATAAGATAAGGAGGGTCTGGATCTTTGATATGAGTATGCTATTTGGTACAATGAATGCATCAGATATTATGTCACATACTCGCAGATGAGAGATCTTAGCTTCGATTCTGTTTAGACGCCAAGACCAAAAATATAGTTCGAATAAACACAACTTTGGAGTCCAAATTGAAAACTCAAAAAACTCAAGCTATTTATTATTTAATGTTATATTATATTGCAATAAATTATTTAAAAATGTAACTGTACTACTGCGCTATGAAATTCTACTAAAATATTCCATAATGAAATGTAGCACTATATATATTATTTTAATGTCGTCATAAAAATGTTATCATAATAATAATTGCATACGCCACTTGTACAAATAATATAGAATAGGTTATGGATAAAAAATACATTAACACATTTCAATAATTCAAGTAGGTTATAACTTATATTATTATAACTTATAGGTTATTCTTTTACCTACGAGTAACTTAACCTTTACAGAGGTTGGGAACAGAATATAGCAATGTCAACGAGGATTCAATAAATGTTGATTAATCCCGAGCTTATTAAAATCTAAAGCTAAAGGTTATCTGGAAGAGATCGCTTTTAGCGATAAGATCGCCTTTTGTGCCCATTATGTTTTGTTATTTTATATGTTACTTGTTTTCAACTTTGTTTTGTGGTGCCAATAAAGTGTTTTGTATTGTATTGTATTGTATTGTAAAATAAATCAGCTGATAACGATACACTAGGCCACGGCAATTTATTGAACCCGCTGATAAGAGAATAGGTACAACGTCAGTAGAGGTACAAATATATACGGATATACGACGCAACATATCTAAATTTAACATACCATTATTAATTGTCAACTTCGAACAAAAACGCTGATTATTATCAAATGATTTTGGTTTTGTTTTTAATGGATATTTTTTATTATTTACTAGCTGTTCCCTGCCACGCTTCGCTGTGGCACATTGTGATTCTCTCTCTTAGTGGGCATTTTTCATAGTGCCCGGTCATTATGAAGAATTCCCGATTTATCACTTGGCCCACAACACATATACTCGCAGTATATGAATGCGAATACTTGAGCTTATAATATAATGCACCTAATCTACAGAGAAACTGCTTTATTAGTTATCTCTATGCAAGCGCGGTCCCGGCCACGAATTTTGGAGGGGGTCACCAGTACAAAGCCTCAGATTTGGGGGGGGGGGGGGGTCACCAGTAGAAATACAATAAATCGAGTAAAAAAAACTTTACCAGTATGTAGCGCCCCAAGATTATACCCGCGTAGTTCCCGTTCCAGTTGTTTTCCCGCGTTAAAAAATTGTCTATGTATTCATAGATATTTTTATTTTTTTAGATTTTTAATGTAACGTATACGATTTTGGGGGGGGAGGTCATGTCCCCTGTAACTCCCCCGCCTTTCGGACCGCACTTATCTCTATGGTCGTCAACAGTGTGTTCACCTTGAGGACAATTAATCGGGCACCTTGAGGACAATACGCTTTAGAATTAATTGTCCTCAAGGTGCCATTAACTGTCCTCAACTATGAAACTATTACTATTAAATAAAAATAGTCAGTAGCACACATATTCCAAACACAGAACATCGTATCCCAAATACTTATTCAAAATTCATCAATTTATGAAATTATATATATAAAACTAGCGGACCGTTCCGGCTTCGCTCGGATATGGTCACATAAAGCCTATTAATCGAAATAAAAACTATCCTATCTTTTAAGTTGGATAAGTGGTTTAGGAGTCCATTGAGGACAAACATTGTGACACGAGATTTATATACTATATATTAAGATTATGTACCTAACATAAATTTTCTAAGTTTGTTACGCTGAAATAAGAAAAATAAAAATATAATAAAACTGACAACGTTGTGACAAAGTTTTGTAATACGTACAACAATAAGATTCAATGCTCCCCCTGCGAGCCAAGAAACAACAATTATTGGGTAAAGTTTTTTTTTATAAAGTCATGTTTAACCCCGACCACAAAAAGGGGTGTTATACGTTTGACGTCAATGTCTGTCTGTCTGTATGTGGCAAAGTGAAGCTCAAACGGATGGGCTCGATTTCGATGTGTTTTTTTAAGGTTAATTTTCGTGCGGATGTTCTTAATTTTGTTTGGGAAATATCGATTCAAGATGGCTGCGTCCGCAAAATATTTCTTCACAACCTACCTCAATATGGGTATCAAATGAAAGGGCTTGACTAGAAGAATACTATTCACTAAAACAAATTTCAAACCCAAGATGGCCGCCACCACAAAATGGCGAATTACATTAATTTTTTTCACTACTACCTACCTAATATGGGTATCAAACGAAAGGGCTTGATTAGTAGAATACTATGCACTATGACAAATTTCTAATTCAAGATGGCGGCTACCACGAAATGTCGAAATACATACATACCTACATACATACAACAAAATTTCGAATTTGGACTCGAATGTTGTGTTTATTTGAATTGTATTTTGATTGCATTTAAAATCTCAGCAGAGCAAGGATCTCTTTCTTATCTAAGTGAAGTAAAATCGAAGGGAGCAGATGAATGAAAAGAATAAAAAAGACTTAGAAACCCCGATAAAGATGAAAATATTGATAATTAATTGATAACGTTTATTTCAGAGATGGTAAATGTGATAAAAGTCGCTATTTTCCTATTTGGATACGTCATAGCACAAGATGCAGACTGCGTATATAGACAAAATGTAAGTAGCCGATTGCAATTACTACTTACCTGTTTTTTTTTATAATAATATGTGCGTGCATTTGGCCACCAGCTCGTCTGGTGGACAGCAATATTGTCACCGAATATGGACTTAATCCTAGAAGAAATATGACTAAGAATGTATTTATTGCGCGCACTGTGTAAAAACTAGGCCTTAAAAATATATAAAAAAATGTATAGGTTAATATTTATTGTTGTAATTTGTTTGTGTCACAATAAAGAGTTTCTCTATCTATCTATCTAAAAAATCACAACTGTGTACTCTTGACGCCCGTGCAACATTAATTGTTGTGAACATTTAATTCTAGTACTAGTCAGTCCGATTTCGTCTGTTGAGCCGATAACTACCGGTTGGGATTCCGACAGTAATCGACTCGACAGCGTCTTTTGCTTAAGCCGCCTCCTCCCGGCGCAGAGACTCCACTACGGCCGCGTTTCTGTCCTCCTTGATCGCTTCTTCAATACTCGTAGTATTGAAGCAGCGTATGTCGCGTCGCACATACCTAAATAGAGATCTGTCTATTGAGCCGTCAGTAGACCGTCATATCGACTGAAGACTGCAACCTCATATTTACCTCGCCTAGCCGCCATGAGATTTAGAGTATGATCGGAAAGCTTTTGGGTTCTATTTTAGCGTCGGCTCTTATAGAATATATTTTCTGCCAACTGCATGAACAGTTTCCAGATTTTGAAGTTGGAGTTGAAAGTTATCGAGATTTTAGATTTGAGCATAATTTGGTCAGAGCGTGGACCTCATTAGACATGGCCTTTCAAGATTCAGCGTGCCTCTTACCATACGGTGATCGCTGCCGGTCTACGATAAGTACATATCAATAAGTACGATAGTGTCGGTATAGGATAAGTAGGTACTGGACCCAGCCCAGGGGGGGGTCATGACCCCCATGACCCCTACCTGGATCCGCGCCTGTTCACCATGTCTCATCCATATAAAAAATAAAGCATATTCTTGTAAAAAAACACACGAACAACACAACTATTTTGAATTTAAAAAAATAAAAACAATGTTAAACTTGTTGTTTAAGGTCATCATTTCATATAGCTATACAAAAGTAGTCATTCTTAAGATAAATAAATAAATAAATATTTATTTTACAAAACATTTTAATTTTATTTGTTCCGACGCGATTAAGCAACAAACATGCAAGCATTGACTGTCCTCGTGGCTTAGTGGGTAGTAACTCTGCCTGCGAAGCCGAGGGTCGTGGATTCGATTCCCAGAGCAAATATTTGTGTGATTCAAATATTTGACTATTTGTTCTGTGTCTGGGTGTTTCAATGTATAATACGTATGTATTTAAAACTATACAAGTATTATATCAGCTATCTGGCCGCCATAGTGCCTACAAGCTTTGTTTAATTTGGGGTCTGACGGTGTTGTGTGAATTGTCCACCAATATAAAAAAAAAATAGTATTAATAGAAAATAGAATAGTAGTATTAGTAATGAGCCGTTTTCCAGACGCAAAAAGACTTGTCAAAGATAGTTCTAAATTTTGTCAAGTGTGGCACCACTGTTGGTTTTTGTGAAATTTCTCTAACAAAATAAAACAGTGGCGCCACCTACGGTGAAATTGGGAACTGTATTTGACAGATGTTTTGACGTGACAACGTCTTATAAATTGGTTTGCCGGGTGACACTTCAAGAAACTGCGTTACGCTCCGCTCACGTGATGCGCTCACAACGAGAGCGAGTGAGAGGCACGCGTCCCTTCCACTCGGGCATGGTTAGCCCGCCTAAGAGCGAGAGAGACAGACATAAAAAGTGAAAGGCACGCGTCCCTTCCGTAAAATTATTTTACCACTCAAAGTCGTTGTCACGTAAAACTTTCGCCCGTATACCGACTTTACAGGCAACCAATTTTTTTACGTCTTGAAAACGACCCATTCATTTTGTTCATGTTGTCTCATGTGCTTATTTCATGTGCATTTATATTATGTTTCTTTTTAAAGGTGGGGCCGGCTGAATCTCTTTACGTTAGCAAAAACTATAGTGCTCAGTACGCCTGCTATCACATCGCAACCTGCGCCCCCGGCTTCCAATGCAGTGTCATCTGCGCCCTCGACTTGCCTGCCGTAAGAAATATGTTCAATGTTCATCGTCTTCGAAAACACGAAAAAAAAAGGTTGATTAACCCTCGACCACCTTGACTTAAGAAGAACGCCCAGTATTCTGATTTCATCTGAAAACAATGTCTAACTTCACGCTGTACCCATACTGTATAGTTTCTGCGGCTGGGATCAAGCTAAACCTGTATTTAAAACACTTTATGACTGAAATCTCGATAACAAAGTACAAATGTGCTATCTTTGACGTGCTCTGACACAACTGCGTCTAATACGGGGCGATTGAAAGTTAAAAGCATTTCCCCCACAAAAAAAGGAAGATAAAATTTGGTACTTAAGGTATTCTAGTTTGTTTAAAAAAAAGAGGGGGTATAAAAAAATTGCAACATAAGGCAATAGTGTGGTACTTCCTCAGGCGGACTCTGCAAAGAGTCCTAGGAACAGGGAAAAACCACGGGGTACTGCTAGTATAATCTATATATCAATATTATAAAATTAAAGAAGTTTCTTGTTTGAACGCGCTATTCTCCGGAACTACTGGACCGAATTTAAACATTCTTTCACCGTAAGATTTGTACGTGATTCCTGCTATAGGCTATATATAATGTACTAGAATACTAGTAATATGATGTACAAAGCCGGGGCTGCCCGCCCCGGCTTCGCCCGTGGTACATTATATAGCACTCATCAGGATCCCGTACATATCCAACGGTGAAAGAATGACTGAAATCGGTTATGACTGAAATCAAACAAAACACCTCTTCAGTTATCTGCTACGCCACCTGTCGGAAATAGAACGTACCAACTCAGATTTAGAAACAAATTAGATTTGCAAAGGGAGGTGTTTAATCTGTGAGCAAAGGTGAGGTATGTAATCTATGGCAAAGTTTTATATTCAATAACGCAATCTTAGATACATACTGTCATGTGTCATGTCAAAGCACGAAACGTACGAAAACCACAGATTTCTAAAACAAAAGGCAGATGGAACGTGCGGAACACAGATCCTGAGGTTCAGAAAGCACATATCAAACGCCAAAGCAAATACAAACTCCAGTCAGTACAGTCAGTAAAGTTTGAATATTTTACTGCTATTTATATAATTTAGGCCACAGATTTCTAAACAGATGAAATCTTCGTGAACGACACTGTGAGGCCAGTAATTAGTTATGTATGCGTGACAGCTCTCACCGACGTTGTCAAATTACTCACGTTGGTGTGCGTGTAATGTTCCCAGTCTTGAGAAAAAAATTCCACTATTGTTGTCTTAGCTTCGGAAATCTTCGCGTGTAATAAACACATATATTATAATGTTAAAATAATGTATTATTACACCGATTATATATTATGCAAGGATTTCTTGTTATTACTATTTCCATTCTATGAAGTTAAGAATTTTGATTTTGCATGCAATTAAAAATTCGAACATTCGTACAGAAAATTCGGAATAAAAATACAACGCCGAATAATAGTAAAAGTCATGTGTGTGTTTATTTTGAGTATTTTATCGGAACTTCTTGTGAAATTTTGAATATTATGCTTGACAAAAGGTGGCAGCTACTCATTTAATATCGGTGAACACAGGAGGTGCAGAGAATTTTTGTCAACTGATTTGATGTTGGAGGGTCAGATCATTCAATCTGTTTACCAATCTTTATCTGGACGCGTGTCGCAAATGAAAAGTTCACCTTTTAAAAAATGTTGATACAAACCAACGAAAACCGTCAAAGAGTTTTTGTAAATCAGTTGAACATTATTCACATCGCCACCCAAAGCTCCGTCGTCCAAGTACCAAACGTTTAATTTGAACTGGAGACGTTAAATGATGAAGAATAAAATTCTTGACCTCTACAATTTTCTTTGGAAATGTTATGGCGGACCCACAAAATTATCAAAACAATCATATGCTACTCGTATCTTCCGTTGGCTATCAACTTAGTGAACCTTCGGCCATGCGACCTTCGCCCTGGCCATTCGCTCTATCATTTAACGTCTCCAGTCCAATTTAAACGTTTGGTACTTGGACGACGGAACTTTGGGTGTCGATGTGAATAATGTTCAACTGATTTACACAAACTCTTAGACGGTTTTCGTTGGTTTGTATCCACATTTTTGAAAAGGTGAACTTTTCGTTTGCGACACGCGTCCAGACAAAGTATATTACATAATAGTCAACAAATTGAATGATCTAGCCCCCCAACATCAAATCAGTTGACAAAAATTCTCTGCATCTCCTGTGTTCACCGATATTAAATGAGTAGTTGCCACCTTTTGTCAAGCATAATATTCAAAATTTCACAAGAAGCTCCGATAGAATACTCAAAATAAACACACATATGACTTTTACTATTATTCGGCGTTGTCTTTTTTACTCCGACTTTTCTGTACGAATATTCGAATTTTTAGTTACATGCAAAATCAAAATTCTTAACTTCATAGAATGGCACTAGTAATAACAAGAACTCCTTGCATAATCTATAATCGGTGTAATAATAAATTATTTGAACATTATAATATAATTATGTGTTTATTATACGCGAAGATTTCCGAAGCTAAGACAACAATAGTGGGATTTTTTTCTTAAGACTGGGAACATTACACGCACACCAACGTGAGTAATTTGACAACAGCGGTGAGAGCTGTCACGCATACATAACTAATTACTGGCCTCACAGTGTCGTTCACGAAGGTTTCATCTGTTTAGAAATCTGTGGCCTAAATTATATAAATAGCAGAGAGCAAATTATATGCTTTTCCGAGTGGTTCCATCGCATGCAGCGGTGTATTGACGTGAATGGACAATATTTTGAAAAGATATAATAAAACTAATAACTGGCTAATGTAATCAGTTTTTTGATTTTCTAAGAACTTTCAGTTTGACCCTCGTATAACAAACGAACTAATCAGAGGCACAGAAGAAGAAATAAGTTCGATCCTAACTAAGTTATTCAATGATATCATGATAACAGGCACCATCCCAAAACAATGGAATGAATCACATATCATTCTCCTCAGTACTTTAGATCATTTAGACATTCGCGCAATATACGTAATGCTGACAAGCTGGATAGTATACCTCACTCTCTCGCGAGATCGGAAAAACTGACTCACATTATGGGACCGGAAGTTTATAACACTCTTCCTAAAATAGTTAAATCAGCACCGAGTTCGGGTAGCTTCAAAAACCGATTAAAAAGCTGGCTTATCGATCAAACTTTTTATAGTTACAGCGAGTTTTTATATAGTGATGGCAAACTCACAATAAAATTGTAAAAAATTGACATTGTTCATTACAATTGTAATAAGTACATATATTTTAATTTTTGACACTTATTTGTACGATACCTATTATCGTACAATATAAAGTTCAATTTAAACTTTAAAAATGTATACTCTTTGTATGCTCTTATTTTGTTTTTTATAAAATTGACGTGTAAATGGTACATTTATCAATAAAGAACTTTGACTTTGACTTTGACTTCATATCCATACAATCAAACAAATCTTGGAAAAATACAAGGAACACCAGAAGACTGTATATCTGCGTTATAGATTACTCCAAAGCATTTGACAGTCTAAAACACAACTCTATCTGGCAAAGTCTAAAAGAACAAGGAGTGAACGAAATCTATATAGAACTAATCAAGTCCATCTATAATAAAAGCAAAGCCAGTATCAAATTAGAATCAAAAGGAGATCCCTTTCCAATAAATAGAGGGGTGAGACAAGGGGACCCATTATCTCCTAAGCTGTTTAATGCTGTGCTGGAACACACATTTAGATAATTGGACTGAGAGAATTACGGTATTTCAATAAATGGAAGCCGCCTCAACCACTTGAGATTTGCGGATGATATTGTCCTAGTAGAAGAAGACCCCAAGAAACTAGAACGCATGATAAAAGATTTAACGGAGAAAAGTCTAGCAGTAGGCTTAGAAATTAACGTAGATAAAAACAAAACTTATGACAAACTCAACAGAAACTAGCATAAAGGTCGACGGAACCAAGTTCGAATATGTGAAACAATATGTTTACCTAGGACAAATTATATCTCCCGAAGACTCCATGTCTAAGGAAATTAATAAAAGAATAGCCTGTGGCTGGCAGAAATACTGGGCTTTGAAAGAAATAACTAAGAACAAGGATCTAAGCATGCATATCAAGAGGAAGACCTTCAACACTTGTATTCTTCCCTGCATGACATACGGCTACGAGACATGGACATTGACGGACAAACAAAGAGAACAACTTGCTAAAACGGAAAGAGCAATGGAAAGGAGCATGTTGGGAATCAGGCTTAGTGACAGAATCCAAAATTTGGAAATAAGAAGGAAGACAAAAGTCATGGATATAATAACTCGTATAGACCACCTAAAATGGAGCTGGACAGGTCATATGCTACGCTGCAAAATCAACAAATGGAGCAAACAGGTAACCTTGTGGTATCCAAGAGGAGACATCAGAAGACAGGGGCGCCCGAAAACAAGATGGAGTGACGATATCCGCCATACTCTAGGACCATGCTGGACCAGAGTTGCGGAAGACAGAGCCCAATGGAGAGAGCTGGAGGAGGCCTATGCCATGAGGCCCGTCGAATTACGAGATATAATACAAGGAACAAAAGATGATCAAAAATGTTAAATTGTACGTAGTTCGGAAGAAAAAGGCTTTATTATATTATTATTTTCTATAGCCTATAGCCTTCCTCGATAAATGGACTATCCAATAGAAAAATAATATTTCAATTCGGACCAGTACTTCCCGAGATCCTAGCGTTCAAACAAACAAACTCTTCAGCTTTATAATATTAGCATAGATAGTATAGATATGTACCACGGGAGAAGCCGGGGCGGACCGCTAGTATAAAATAAATAGGTTAAAGTCAAAAGCATACGTCAAGATTATCTTTCGACTGTAAGCATGTGATTTTTGTAACTATTGTTCTAACTGGCTGGCCTGGTGGCTTAGTTGGTAGTACGTCTGCCTGCGAAGCCGTGGGTCGTGGGTTCGATCCCCATCCAGTGCAAATGTTTGTGTGATGAGTTCAAACATTCCTAGCATTCAAGCATTCAAATATTCAAGCTTTGCTTAGTTTGGGCTCAGATGGTGTTGTGTGTGAAATGTCCACCAATCTATTTATTTTATTTATTGTCATCCACAGAGCACCAACTGCACGCTTGATCGATTGCTAATCACAAGATCTGCAGACGTACCACTGACAAGCGGGGAGGCTCATTGCGGCAGCAAAATGGTCACGGCTGTCTCCAATAGAAGAAGTATATCTATAGGTATGTATGTACTACAATCTACTACCTTGGAGGTTTTTTTCGTGGAAGAAATGCATTTACGCATACCCTTCAACTTGGATTGACATGGTGCCCCTACCAAATGGTACTAAAAGTTCCATTGGGTTCCCACTTTGCCGCTAAAGGGAACACGGTGCTACTGTCGCAATCATCCACGTACCAGTCACGGCTTGCCCATCTCCGGCCCCTCTATAGGGCACTGCGCCGTCACTGACGCACCTAAACCCAGGATATGCCGCCACCGTTTTATTTTTTATAGCTCGAGGACTAACCAGTCAGCGGGGTACTCCTCCACATCTGGACACCGCTGATTACCCTCGACGGGTCAGGTTTGTGGTCCTACCGCTTATCACTTTTCAGCTACAGAGGATGGAGAAAGCACCGCAATCCCAGCATTCCCCTTACAGCCCCACCGCGTTCGCCATCTTACAATGGAAGCCCCATCAAGGCCGCAGCGGGCAGGAACGGCATACCGTAAGTAATATCGGCGATCCTCTCGTGCCGCGGCCTCCGCCTCACAGCCTCGATGTCCAATCCCCGACGTCGCGGCCCTCCTAAGTTAAGTGGGTACCAATACACCATGCAACCTACATAATTTTATGCATCGTCTTGGGAGACAAAGCCTAGACGAGCGGCTCCACCAGAGGGATTCCTCTTTGCTTCGCCGTAGGTGACCATAAAATTATTTTTGAAGTTCTATTACGTCATAACAATTTATTTTAAAGATATAAAAAGCCATATAAAATGGCCTAATCGCCTCCTAAAGAAGAACTTAAGCCTATACATATGTGTAAATGCGCCAGCGTGGATAAAATTACTTTGTTCAGTCTCATTTTATTAACCCCCAACCAAAAAAAGGGGTGTTATAAGTTTGACGTCGATGTCTGTCTGACTGTCTGTATGTGTGTTTCTGCCTGTGGCACCGTAGAACTCAAACGGATGGGCCGATTTCGATGGGATTTTTTTAATTTGAAGATTAATATCCGTATCCATGCGGATGTTTTAGCTATGTTTGGATAATATCAATACAAAATGGCCGCCTCCACAAAATGGCGGAAAAAATATTTCTTCACAACCTAGCTCAATACGGGTATCAAATTAAAGGGCTTGACTAGTAGAATACTATACAGTATAAAAAATTCAAATCCAAGATGGCTGCCACCACAAAATGGCGAATACATATATTATTTTTTTCACTACTACCTCAATATGGGTATCAAATGAAAAGGCTGGCGAAACATTCAACTAGGTAGAATGTTTGTGTGTGTACAGACAACAAATCCGATGTAGTAGGGGGTTAATTTTTTATTTTGTTTTATCAGAGTCATTATTGAGAAAAACTAATTTACAATGAAGCCTACTCGTACATAACTACTTATAATACCTAGGCATATCTCAATAGGCTTGACGACTAATCCTGACATTACATTAAATTATTTGATATAAGCAATGGCAGTATTTAACCGATCACTGCCCAAACACCGCGCTGGCGTCGCGACATCATAAAAAAATTGATTACTCGACAACAAAACTATATTTTACGTTTCTGTAAACGATGAGTTACTCATTGATATATTTTATGTCCTATGTAGCCTTTTTATTGGGTTTCGGCAGTATTTCAATAAAAACAACTCGTTTGACTTCTTAAAAACACTATATTTATTTTCTTCAATCAAAAGTACAACCATCGTCTTTGACACACAGCGGAAAAGAGGAAGTGGCGCCAATAGCGGCAAATAAACAAAACTATTTGTACACGTTCACAAACAAAGGCAGTGCGCAACTAAACGTTTAAAAACCACTTTATAAATTTACTTTTTACATTCAACACTCCCACTTAAATTTATAAGGTAGAACACATCAATTAACTTTTATTTATTTTAACTAAACAACTCAAAAAAATATTAACTACATCATTTCAGCTTTTCTTGGCATCTTCAAAACAATTAAAAAAAATTAAACATTAGTCACACTAAGCATTACTTAACATCTTATCTCTAATTGATATAAATCTATTAACAGGCAAAGCTTTTGTTAAGAAATCAGCTAACTGATTTGAACTCTCAACATATTTTATATCAATAATCTTTTTTGTAACATTCTCTCGGATGAAATTATATTTTATATCTATGTGCTTACTCCTTCTGTGAAAAACAGGGTTGTTTATCAATTTAATCGCACTCTGATTGTCAATATTTAAAGTAAATGAACTTTGTGGCTCTCCAATATCACAAAGAAATTGCCTAAGCCATAAAATTTCTTTAGTAGCTTCACTAGAAGCCATGTACTCAGACTCAGTTGTGGATAATGCTACAGTATTTTGTTTGCGGCTAGACCAAGTGACAGGACCTCCATTCATTATGAATATATAGCCTGTATTAGACTTCCTAGTATCTAGATCACCCGCAAAGTCAGAGTCAGAGTAGCCAACTAATTTTACATTACCCTGATAAACAATACACATATCTTTTGAATTAATTAAATAACGTATGATTCTTTTTACAGCTGTAACATGTGAAAAATCTGGGTTATTGACATACCTACTAACAACATTTACAGCATATGCTATGTCAGGTCTAGATACAGATGACAAAAATAACAATGCTCCCACTGCTTCTCTATATGGGAAATTGATAGGCTCATTACTTGTATTCTTAGATAAATGTACATTTACATCAGCAGGTGTATTACTACTTTTTACATCTGATAAATTAAATTTATTTATTATAGTTTTAATATACTGTTTTTGACTTATTTTTATACAGTCTTTTTTCTCTATCTATTTCCATACCAATAAATGAATTAACATTTATAATTTTAATATCAAATGTTTGTTCAAGAATATATAATATTTCAGATAATATTACTTTACTTTTGGCCAATAGTAGTCCATCATCGACATAAAGAATTAAAATTACTTTTATATCTTTAAAATGTCCTATAAACACACTATTATCAGATGGACATTGTTTGAACCCACAAGAATCAAGAAAAGAACAAAATTTCTCATTCCAACATCTAGATGATTGTTTAAGACCGTATATAGATTTAATTAGCTTACATACTTTTGAGGACTGTGTTTCCAATCCCTCTGGCACCTCCATGTATATGTCCTCAGAGAGCTCACCATACAGGAAGGCCGCCTTCACATCAAATTGCTCGAGCTGTAGTTCATCTCTCGCAGCAATGCTAAGCAGCACCCTGATGGAATCATACCTGCTAGTGGGGGAAAAGGTTTCATTATAATCTAAGCCCTTGACTTGTGTGAACCCTCGTGCACACAGTCGTGCTTTGTATCTTATTTTTTCTCCATCTCTATTTTTCTTTATGGTGAATACCCATTTACAGGAAACAGTTTTTTTTCTCTGTCCGATTAGTCAGTATCCAAGTTTGATTTTCTTTATGTGATTGAAGCTCTTCAATCACAGCTTTCTTCCATAGATGTGAGTCTGGACTATTCATCGCTTCTTCATAAGTATTAGGTATATCCAATTCTGTGAAATTGACTTCCAAGTTATTATTTCTGCGTGGACGTGAATTGACATTTCTCTGTTCTTCTTGTTCCAAACGTATATGTCTTGGAGGGGTATAAGTTTCATCTAGTTCTTCTGAACTCTTCATACTATCATCTGAAGTACCTTCTTCAGGTTCATTGTTCTGTTGATCGAAGGCATGTTGAGACTTATCCTGTGAGGTAGATCTTGGAGAATGATCTTCTTGTTCAGTTGTAACTTCTACAAAACTGTGTTTTTCTTCTGATGTATAATATTCATCAAACTTCACATCCCCGGGATACTGTAATTTTCCTGGTATTTTCATCATACATCCTGTAATTATCATGGTCATATCCAACTAACTGCATCTTTACACTTTTCTTGGCAAGCTTTCTTCGCTTTTCTTTTGGTACATGTACAAAACCAATAGATCCAAATATTCTGATATGTTGAAAGTTAGGTTTAACTCCATGCCACAGTTCAAAGGGTGTAACATCTCCAGTCTGACTTGATGTATTTCTATTCAACAAATATATTGCACAGTTGACAGCTTCTGCCCATAGGTTCAAAGGAATGTTCTTTGCATATAACATTGACCTGGCAGTTTCCATGATAGAACGCATCTCTCTCTCTGCTCGCCCATTCTGTTGTGGGGTATACGGGGCAGTGCGTTCATGTCTTATTCCTTTAATATCCAGGTATGATGTAAATTCTTGGTTCACATATTCACAACCATTATCTGTATGTAGTATTTGTAAATCGCGTTGAAATCTGTTCTTTACAATGGCATTATACTTCAGGAAACATTGAAATACTTCACTCTTATGCTTCATAAAGTAAACATGGCGATAGCTTGTAGCACCATCTTTGAATAAAACAAAATACTTCATACCTGACACAGAAGGCTCTTCTATAGGACCACATACATCACTGTAAACAATTTCACCGGGCTGCATTGGGCCTCGGGTAGATTTCAAGAAAGGACGTCTTGCTTGTTTTCCATACTGGCAGGCTTCACAAACAAATTCCTGATTTCCACTTAATTTTACAGGAATTACACCATTCTTACTCATATTTTGTAGTTCCTTGACATTCAAATGTCCTAATCGTTCATGCCAAACTTTTATATCTGTTTGCACAATATTACAGTTTTCTTGTTTGATTGTTTTAACATTTAATTCATATAAGTTGTTATCAGTTAGAGATGCACTCATAACAACAACATTATCTTTCATTATCATTGCTTTTTCATTATTCTTCATTATCATATATCCTCTTCTAGTGGCAGCACCTTCCGAAAACAAATTTCTACGCAAATCAGGCACATATAAAACGTCGTCATTACTATCACACGGTGGACAGATCTTCCGCCCCGCCTCTCGGACTGTCCCAGGGGTATTATTCTTATTTGGACTTTTAGCGATTTAATTCCCGGGCTTGGCTTGCTAGGCCTTCACCCTCGGCTGTCTTTCCAGCGTCTCCCGTCCCGGAGAGACGGGATGACGCTGGAAAGACAGATGGCTGGTGGAAAAGACATCTGACGGATGGAAAGACATCTGACTGTTGGAAAGACAGCCGAGGGTGAAGGCCCAGCAAGCCAAGCCCGGGAATTAAATCGCTAAAAGTCCAAATAAGAATAATACCCTGGGACAGTCCGAGAGGCGGGCGGAAGATCTGTCCACCGTGTGATAGTAATGACGACCCTGGCGCGAATACGGACTTGAGATGCCCTGTGTGCGGGAAAATTTACAAGAGACGAGCCTGGTACCAAAAGCATTTAAAGACACATGATGGTGTTGAAGCACGACAGCCGTCGGTCAGTACTTCGACAAACACTATGGATAGAGTTGACCTCATATATCCCAAGGTGAACCATCGAGTGAAAACTACCAGGAGTCCATTGTCATCAGGACACGTCTTGGCATTCCCAGTTTAAAAAAACTCTACCTGGAAAGTTCATGACGAAAACTTGGCGATCTTATTAGAACATCCTGGGCCAAAACAAGACCTAAACAGCCAAGTAGAAACTTTCCAGGACACCATATATACATACTTCTCGGAACATTACCCACCATCAACTTGTTATGCTCAAAATAGCAAGGAAAATATGTTCAAAATGAAATTGCGGAGGAAGAAAAGAGAGTTAATAAAACGTCTTCGTGTAGCTAAAACCATGGGCGATAACCATTAAGTCACCAACTGTCCAGGGCTCTAAGATCAATCCTTAAATTAATACAAGGAATATCGCTTCAAATTAGTAAAAATCGTGATAATTTTAACAGAGCTAAATACGAAGTAGACTTTGATAAAAACCCTTTTCAATACTCCAAAAATATTTTCAGGGAGCAAAATGGAAAGCTTATCTTGACTAACGCGCAAATTTACGATCACTTTAAAAGCACATACGAAGTGCCTAAACGCGGGAGCTCGTACGTAGAACCAAACATCCAAAGACCTAATGATCCTCTGACAGGCTTTCAAGGCACCCCACCTAGTGAAGAGGAAGTAAACTATCAAATTAAAAGAAAACTACTAAATCAGCTCCTGGCCCAGATGGCATTCCTTACATAGTGTATAAAAGTGTCCATCAGTTCGTAAACATATCTTGAATATATTCATTAAGATCTGGTCAAGAAAGCAAGTCCCAGTAGCATTTGGAAGAGCAATTTTTGTCCTCATCCCTAAAAAGCAGGAAGTAACTCATCCCAAAGACACCAGACCGATAGCCCTAACCAATACAATTTCTAAAATCTTTTTCAGTATTTTGCAAACAAAAATGACCACATTTATGACTAGCAATAGGTATTTCAGGCCCAATCACCAGAAAGGGTTCTTGCCTGGTATTTCTGGATGCCTGGAACACAATACATTACTAGCAGAAAGTTTGAAAGATGCCAGAACACATGAGAGGCAAATTACAGTCTGCTGGATAGACCTAGAGAACGCGTTTGGTTCTGTCCAGCATGAACTTATGATATTTGCCCTAAAATGGTATAACTTTCCTGCTGAAATTATTGACATAATTAATTCTTATTATTGCCACTTAAAATTCGTCATAGCAGTAAACAAGGAATACACAAAACCACTTGAATACAATGTAGGACTATTCCAAGGGTGCTGCTTATCACCAATAGCATTTAATATAGTTATAAATATTTTAGTAGACAAATTAATATCCCGTGAAAAGAAATGGGGCTACCGGTTTAAAATCAACAATAAGTACACTGAGTCAATCTTGGCCTTTGCGGACGACCTTGCAATACTTACACGTAATCCCAAACAGTGTCAAGAATTGTTGAACGAAGTCGATGAGTTCTGTACATGGACGGAGGGAATGAGGACAAAACCATCTAAATGTCATTGTCTTTGTCTGGGTAGAAGAAATACCAAATATACGTCTTACGATCCGGGACTCTCCATAAGTGGCCAAGGAGTTGCCACAATTGCAGAGGCAGTGCCTTTCAAATTTCTTGGTAGAAAGATAGATCACAAAGGACGTACACCATCATTAGAGGTGGTTGTTGAAAATTTCATGAACAACCTCAATAAGGTAGACCAGCAGCCTATCAGCAATATCAAAAAGCATGGATATATGACAACAACCTCACATCACGTCTCACTTGGCCTTTCCTAGTATATGACATCGGTAAAACTCTCCTGGCAAAGCTAGATGCCAATGTCATAAAGATATTGAAGTCATGGTTCGGATTGGCACATCCGGCTGATCCTTCTACTCTTTTTAGGGATCACAATAGTTTTGGGCTGAAACTAAAGAAACCGTCTGAACTTTACAAACACCTAAGAGTTACAAAAACGCATGTTTTGGGAAAGTCGCAAGACGAATTAATTACATCTCTCCCAAAAGACAAAACTGCTTCAGACCTGGAATCTAGACTTCAATTCCATAAACAATTTATGGCAGGTGCACAAGTAAATACTGCTGGGTTGGGTGCGAGAAAAAAAAAAGGAAGACCGAGACATGGTAAAAACCTTTCTACAACAAGACGAAAATGACGGTTACAAAGTGCACGCTATGAATTTAGAAATGCAAAGTGAGTGGTTAACCATAGGTGAGTTCTGTATCCCATTAGCTCTAAAATGGCGCACCTTGATCTATGACTGGTCCCCTGCCTTATTAAAATTTTATCTAAATGCATTCCAAATGACCCTCCTGACCAGAGTAACTTGGTAAGGTGGGAAAAGCCTCTGAAAAATGTTGCTATACTTGTGGAGAGGCGATATGTACAGCAAGGCACATATTGGTGGGATGCAAGGTGCTCCTTAATGGGGTCATTACTCACGGCGTCATGACAGAGTACTTGAAATCATACGTGAAGCCATGAGCCTTTCGGTAGCTAGAGCCCAAAAGGGATTGACGACAAACAACAGACAAATTAACTTTGTAAAAGAAGGCTCAACTTCAAACTCCAGGAACAAGCCTTACTCAATCCTGGGTACAGCACCTGATTGGACTATTTTAATGGACACGTATGAAAAGCACTACAAAATCCCAGAGGATGTGGGTGTTTCGTCATCCAGACCGGACATTTTCCTTTTTTCTAAAGCTACGAAACGCATAGTCCTTGTAGAACTTACCGTACCGTGGGAAACTAATATACCTAAAGACCACGCGATGAAACAAAATAAGTATTACGACCTCCTAAACGAATTAACAAAAACGGCTATGTAGTTAGTTTATACGCTGTAGAAGTGGGAGCGAGAGGTATACCAGCAAAATCTCTCTATAACCTACTGAAAGACCTTGGCTTATCCAGAAGTGCTGTAAGTTCTATACTAGAACGTGTATCTAAAGCTGCACTAGTAGGCTCATATCAGATTTGGCTGGGCAGGAGAGAAAAACGAGTGGTGAAGGTGAGTGTTGATGTACGTCAGAAAGGGCCCCTTAAACCTACGCCCGAGTCACAAGTCTCGGGAACTACTCGAGTTTTCTCTCTCTGCCACACGATGGACCCGGCACCCGCACGGTGAATCCATGGAATGCTAAGAAGATCGTCTCAAACAAAATGACAGCCGGAGAGACGGGATGACGCTGGAAAGACAGATGGCTGGTGGAAAAGACATCTGACGGATGGAAAGACATCTGACTGTTGGAAAGACAGCCGAGGGTGAAGGCCTAGCAAGCCAAGCCCGGGAATTAAATCTAAAAGTCCAAATAAGAATAATACCCTGGGACAGTCCGAGAGGCGGGGCGGAAGATCTGTCCACCGTGTGATAGTAATGACGACCCTGGCGCGAATACGGACTTGAGATGCCCTGTGTGCGGGAAAATTTACAAGAGACGAGCCTGGTACCAAAAGCATTTAAAGACACATGATGGTGTTGAAGCACGACAGCCGTCGGTCAGTACTTCGACAAACACTATGGATAGAGTTGACCCTCATATATCCCAAGGTGAACCATCGAGTGAAAACTACCAGGAGTCCATTGTCATCAGGACACGTCTTGGCATTCCCAGTTTAAAAACTCTACCTGGAAAGTTCATGACGAAAACTTGGCGATCTTATTAGAACATCCTGGGCCAAAACAAGACCTAAACAGCCAAGTAGAAACTTTCCAGGACACCATATATACATACTTCTCGGAACATTACCCACCATCAACTTGTTATGCTCAAAATAGCAAGGAAAATATGTTCAAAATGAAATTGCGGAGGAAGAAAAGAGAGTTAATAAAACGTCTTCGTGTAGCTAAAACCATGGGCGATAACCATCTAAGTCACCAACTGTCCAGGGCTCTAAGATCAATCCTTAAATTAATACAAGGAATATCGCTTCAAATTAGTAAAAATCGTGATAATTTTAACAGAGCTAAACACGAAGTAGACTTTGATAAAACCCTTTTCAATACTCCAAAAATATTTTCAGGGAGCAAAATGGAAAGCTTATCTTGACTAACGCGCAAATTTACGATCACTTTAAAAGCACATACGAAGTGCCTAAACGCGGGAGCTCGTACGTAGAACCAAACATCCAAAGACCTAATGATCCTCTGACAGGCTTTCAAGGCACCCCACCTAGTGAAGAGGAAGTAAACTATCAAATTAAAAAGAAAACTACTAAATCAGCTCCTGGCCCAGATGGCATTCCTTACATAGTGTATAAAAAGTGTCCATCAGTTCGTAAACATATCTTGAATATATTCATTAAGATCTGGTCAAGAAAGCAAGTCCCAGTAGCATTTGGAAGAGCAATTTTGTCCTCATCCTAAAAAGCAGGAAGTAACTCATCCCAAAGACACCAGACCGATAGCCCTAACCAATACAATTTCTAAAATCTTTTCAGTATTTTGCAAACAAAATGACCACATTTATGACTAGCAATAGGTATTTCAGGCCCAATCACCAGAAAGGGTTCTTGCCTGGTATTTCTGGATGCCTGGAACACAATACATTACTAGCAGAAAGTTTGAAAGATGCCAGAACACATGAGAGGCAAATTACAGTCTGCTGGATAGACCTAGAGAACGCGTTTGGTTCTGTCCAGCATGAACTTATGATATTTGCCCTAAAATGGTATAACTTTCCTGCTGAAATTATTGACATAATTAATTCTTATTATTGCCACTTAAAATTCGTCATAGCAGTAAACAAGGAATACACAAAACCACTTGAATACAATGTAGGACTATTCCAAGGGTGCTGCTTATCACCAATAGCATTTAATATAGTTATAAATATTTTAGTAGACAAATTAATATCCCGTGAAAAGAAATGGGGCTACCGGTTTAAAATCAACAATAAGTACACTGAGTCAATCTTGGCCTTTGCGGACGACCTTGCAATACTTACACGTAATCCCAAACAGTGTCAAGAATTGTTGAACGAAGTCGATGAGTTCTGTACATGGACGGAGGGAATGAGGACAAAACCATCTAAATGTCATTGTCTTTGTCTGGGTAGAAGAAATACCAAATATACGTCTTACGATCCGGGACTCTCCATAAGTGGCCAAGGAGTTGCCACAATTGCAGAGGCAGTGCCTTTCAAATTTCTTGGTAGAAAGATAGATCACAAAGGACGTACACCATCATTAGAGGTGGTTGTTGAAAATTTCATGAACAACCTCAATAAGGTAGACCAGCAGCCTATCAGCAATATCAAAAAGCATGGATATATGACAACTACCTCACATCACGTCTCACTTGGCCTTTCCTAGTATATGACATCGGTAAAACTCTCCTGGCAAAGCTAGATGCCAATGTCATAAAGATATTGAAGTCATGGTTCGGATTGGCACATCCGGCTGATCCTTCTACTCTTTTAGGGATCACAATAGTTTTGGGCTGAAACTAAAGAAACCGTCTGAACTTTACAAACACCTAAGAGTTACAAAACGCATGTTTTGGGAAAGTCGCAAGACGAATTAATTACATCTCTCCCAAAAGACAAAACTGCTTCAGACCTGAATCTAGACTTCAATTCCATAAACAATTTATGGCAGGTGCACAAGTAAATACTGCTGGGTTGGGTGCGAGAAAAAAAAGGAAGACCGAGACATGGTAAAAACCTTTCTACAACAAGACGAAAATGACGGTTACAAAGTGCACGCTATGAATTTAGAAATGCAAAGTGAGTGGTTAACCATAGGTGAGTTCTGTATCCCATTAGCTCTAAAATGGCGCACCTTGATCTATGACTGGTCCCCTGCCTTATTAAAATTTTATCTAAATGCATTCCAAATGACCCTCCTGACCAGAGTAACTTGGTAAGGTGGGGAAAAGCTCTCTGAAAAATGTTGCTATACTTGTGGAGAGGCGATATGTACAGCAAGGCACATATTGGTGGGATGCAAGGTGCTCTTAATGGGGTCATTACTCACGGCGTCATGACAGAGTACTTGAAATCATACGTGAAGCCATGAGCCTTTCGGTAGCTAGAGCCCAAAAAGGATTGACGACAAACAACAGACAAATTAACTTTGTAAAAGAAGGCTCAACTTCAAACTCCAGGAACAAGCCTTACTCAATCCTGGGTACAGCACCTGATTGGACTATTTTAATGGACACGTATGAAAAGCACTACAAAATCCCAGAGGATGTGGGTGTTTCGTCATCCAGACCGGACATTTTTCTTTTTTCTAAAGCTACGAAACGCATAGTCCTTGTAGAACTTACCGTACCGTGGGAAACTAATATACCTAAAGACCACGCGATGAAACAAAATAAGTATTACGACCTCCTAAACGAATTAACAAAAACGGCTATGTAGTTAGTTTATACGCTGTAGAAGTGGGAGCGAGAGGTATACCAGCAAAATCTCTCTATAACCTACTGAAAGACCTTGGCTTATCCAGAAGTGCTGGAAGTTCTATACTAGAACGTGTATCTAAAGCTGCACTAGTAGGCTCATATCAGATTTGGCTGGGCAGGGAGAGAAAAACGAGTGGTGAAGGTGAGTGTTGATGTACGTCAGAAAGGGGCCCCTTAAACCTACGCCCGAGTCACAAGTCTCGGGAACTACTCGAGTTTTTCTCTCTCTGCCACACGATGGACCCGGCACCCGCACGGTGAATCCATGGAATGCTAAGAAGATCGTCTCTTTTCAAGTTTACATCTCTCCCATGTTCCATTAACCTTTCTATCGATCAGTATTGTTCCTTCACCACATACTTTGATATTATGTTTATTACCCAATTTAACAGAATTGTTGTGTTGAGACTCGTTCAATTCCCAGAAGTAGTCTCGCTTGAATGTCATGTGCATTGAGGCTCCACTGTCAAGAATCCATGCCTCTTCATCTTGTTCCTTCAGCGCAGCACTGAATGCCAACATATTGTTGGGTTTCTTATCATATTTTGTCTTAGGCATCCTGCAATCTCTAGCGAAGTGGCCTCTTTTATTGCAATTATAGCACACAAATCGATGACTTGATGTTTTTTGATTATTTGAAATATTTTGATTGTTTCCATTTATTTTAAAATTTCTTTTTGATGTCACTAATGCTGTCTCACTACTTGTGTCGTTACAAAGGCTGGCTTCCTCATCTACTAGGCGAGAAGTGAGGTTTTGGATTGTTTGACTTTCTTCATCGAGTGACAACCATGCTTGTCTTAGTGAACGGTACGATGATGGTAATGTACTTAGAATCTTAGTCATCACTGCAGTGTCACTGATTTTCTCACCAGTCTCCCGTAGTTGCTTTGCTAAGCTTTCTACTTTAGATACGTGCTGTGCCATTGTATCACTGGCACTGTATGAATATTGATAAAATTTTTCATGAATTAACATTTTGTTGTATTCTGATTTCTGTTCATAGATGGCTTCTAATTTTGTCATTACTTGCTTAGCAGTCTCGCAGTTTTCTATAAGAGATATTTGGTTCAAATCCATAGACGACGTTAAAATGAACATGGCCATGCCATCATCTTTATCCCACTGCACTTGCGAGCTGACTTCCACTGGTCTTGCCTTTTCTATGTTCAATCCTTTTGCTCTTAACGCACACTTAATTTGGAATTTCCATTGTTTGAAATTTCTTCCATCAAACTTCTCAATTTTCATCGCGTTTGCAACCTCCATTTTAGGTTAGTTTTTCACCGGTTGTAATCTTGCTCATAACTGGATTAAATTTACTGAAATACTTAATTATTTTGTGCCTGGGCCCATAACCTATTGGGTTTCGGCAGTATTTCAATAAAAAACAACTAGGGATGTTAAAAAATAATCGATTTTTATTTTAATCGATTTTTATTTTATAATAATCGATTTTTTTGTGTCGATTTTTAAAGTTACAAAAATCGATTTTTTATAAATCGATTATAAAAATTACGCATTTAAATCGATTTTTGAAAAACATGAAAAATTTGCTGAAAATTTTAGTTTTTTGGGACAACGTAGTCGTTTAGTTATTTAATTCTCGTTTTAAGTATTTATTTTAATACTAGTGAACTGTAACATAAGACATTTGTGGTTTTGTGGCATTAATTATTTGTAATTTTACTGATATCTAAACTTGAAGAATAACGAAAGAGTATTTTATATTACACTTTTTGAGACCATACTACTTACATATTTCTTCAGGATTTTTAAAGATCATTTTGAGTAGGTATTTTATTTTAATACTAACTACTAATGTGATATAATGTAATGTGTAGCCTGCAAAGCCGAGGGTCGTGGGTTCGATTCCCACCTCGTGCAAATATTGGTGTGTTGAATACAAATATTTGTAATATGTATGGGTGTTTCTATGTATAATAAGTATGTTTTTACAACTACGAGTATATAAATATTATAAATTACGCTATGTGTATGCCATAGTTGCTAAATTACGACTGGTCTAGTTGGGAGAACGGTGTCTGCCGATCCGGAGACCCCAGGTTCAAAACTACGGACACCACTGTCTTTTCGAAGTCATGTGCGTAATGCCGCTAGCTTAAAACGGTGAAGGAAAACATCGTAAGGAAACCGACATGTACCTATAACCTTTCAAAGTCATATGTCATCCACCAACCCGCACTGGGCCATCGTGGTAGATTATTGCCTTAACTCTCTCCTTGTGAGAGAAGGCCCTAGTCCCAGCAGTGGGAACATTTAGTGGGCTGTTGATGATGATGATGATGTCTGCCGTAGTACAAGCATTGCCTAGTTTGGGGTCAGATGGTGATGTATGTGAATTGTTCACCAGTATTTATCTATTTATATGTAATTTTAATATGAAAAGGATTTACTTTTGACTAATACAAAAAAATCGATTTTTTTCGCAAAAATCGATTATTTTTTTAAATATAATCGATTTTTAACAAATCGATTAATTTTGAATAAAGAAAAATCGATTTTTAATTAATCGATTATTTTCCATCAATCTAACATCCCTAAAAACAACTCGTTTGACTTCTTAAAAACACTATATTTATTTTCTTCAATCAAAAGTACAACCATCGTCTTTGACACACAGCGGAAAAAAAGGAAGTGGCGCCAATAGCGGCAAATAAACAAAACTATTTGTACACGTTCACAAACAAAGGCAGTGCGCAACTAAACGTTTAAAAACCACTTTATAAATTTACTTTTTACATTCAACACTTTTGATGGCACATTAGATAAATAAACAAGATCAAAATTAAAAATTTTGATTAACCCCCGACTCCTTCGGATTTGTTATCTGTACAACATTCCACTAGTCCAGCCCTTTCATTTGATACCCATATTAATGGAGTTGTGAAAAAATAAATGTATTTCGCCATTTTGTGGTAGCGGTCATGTTGGATTTGAAATTTGTCATAGTGAAAAGTATTCTACCAGTCAAGCCCTTTCGTTTGATACCCATATTGAGGTAGTAGTGACAAAAATAATATAATTCACCATCTTGTGGTGGCGGCCATCTTGGATTTGTTTTTTTTTCTAGTGTATAGTATTTTACTAGTCAAGCCCTTTCTTTTGATACCCATATTGACGTAGGCTGTGAAGAAATATTTTATACACCATTTCGTGGAGGCGGCCATCTTGAATCGATATTAACCAAACATAGCTAAGAACATCCGCACGGATATTAACCTTCAAATAAAAAAACCGCATCGAAATCGGCCCATCCGTTTGAGCTCTACGGTGTCACAGACAGACACACAAACAGACATACATCGCCGTCAAACTTATAACACCCCATTTTTGGTCGGGGGTCAAAAATGAGTTATCATGCCTATTATCCATAAACTTATGACTTATGAAAGTCTAGAGATAATCAAGATTCTCAAGCCTGTTTGAGTTGGTAGTGCACCCAGTTGGTAGAGGAACCAGCCTAGAGACGGCATTACTGCGTTGCTTATACAGGGTTACTGGTGATCAGCCTGCATCTGTTCAATTCATGTTCTGTATATTTAAACAAACAACTTTTCTTCTACAACTTTTGTTAAAAGTCAATATACATACCAAAAAAATTGTATTTTTTGTCCTCTCTAGCACTGTTCAGCGGCTGTTTAGTCACAGTAAAACATACAGTAAAATATCTTGTCATACAAACGTGCTGATCTCGGTTTGAATGTGTGCGTGCGCGCCGCGCGCCGTGTCGGCACGCAATTTCACGCACACGCTAGCATAATAATATGGGGGAATAAGGTGGCGGCAGTACAACTCTCGCCAACCTCGCAAAAGTGACAACCCTGGGAATCAACGCAAGAGTAGGCTAATAACTCGGCGGGCGGCATTAGATAACCTACTGTTATGTATTTACTGTGGTTTAGTGTTTATTCAATTCGGCACATCATTTATCGAGCAATTAAAATCGCGCGCGGTCTTGTTATAATATAAAGAGTTCCATGCTTTTAGACCGGGCAAAGACACTTTTTTATATTTTGTATAATAAAAACAATATACGAATTTTTAAAATTATATACGTGAAGTAGGTATATTAAATACGTCAACTTTTGTTCTACAGTTTTTAAAAATTCGTATATTGTTTTTATCATACAAAATATAAAAAAGTGTCTCCCCTTAAAAGGATGCCTGAGGATAAGCCTGCTTATTACCAATAACCCTGTAAACGTAAATCCAAATAAAAACTAGAATTATGGGAACTCTTTGCATCGAAAGTGCTCAGAAAGGTTTTTAATAATATAATTTTAACAAAAAAATGAACCGACTTCAAACAGAAAACTAATAAGTGAAAAATAAATTTATTTAGCACAAAGATATTACGTATTTCGATGTATTTTAACATAATTGATTAAATAAACATTTTACAATTCTGAAGTAATTTTTTTGTTAAAATTATATTATTTATAATTTTAAGTGATGGGTAGGTCTAACAAGTACACTTCTTAGCCTACACGACGGACGACAGAAACAACGCGATTAGGATACTTTAACGCAGTCTCAAATTGACGCATCGTCATAACGTAGTTGTCCTATGTAAGATTTTAATGTTACTTTGGTATTATTTTTGAACTTTGATGCAAAAAAACATATATACGGTCGAATTGAGAAACCTCCTTTTTTGAAATCGGTTAAAAACGGCGGGTTATTAGAGGCACAGACATTGCAAACTTGACGTGTCTGTGTATCGCCGTGTCTCGGTCTGGGTCCAACCCTCAGTTACTCTCTCTTCTTGTCTCTAAGTGTTTCTGTGTGTCTCTATGTCCCTTTATCTCGTCTCCCTGACCCTCTGTTTCTCTGCCTCCCAGCCTCTCTGGTTTTTTTCTTTCTGACTCGTTTTCACTTTGTCTCGTTGCGGGTACAGGCACGGGCATACAAAAGAACGGGCTTGACTAGCACAATACTTCACAATGTAATACGTTTTAAATCCAAGATGGCTGCCACCACAAAGTGATAAATTATGTGTTTTTTTTTCGAAACTCCCTCAATAATGATATTGGTACCAAGAAAGAACTTAACGAGTAGAATAATATTCACTATATAACATTCAAATTGTCAGGCTGTCAGTGTACACAGACATGTAATGGCACTCAAACCCCATATGCGTGCAAAGTTTTTATCATTATCCAACATCATCATCATCATCCTATCTTAGTCCACTGCTGGACATAGACTTCTCCCACGGCTGAAAGTTCCCAATACATGAATTAAGCCCAAACACTGGGTAGTTCCTGTCAGCTATTAAAAGATTCCCTTGACTGTCCTTTGTTTTCATCATCAGACCACTAATGACAGTCTTAAACCATCTATGTAAAAAGTTCTCATCAATACAAATTCATCAAGCCCAAACACAAGGTAACTACTATGAGCCGTCGAGGAGTTCCCTCGGCCGTCTTTCGGCTCCCTCATCAGATCGACTCCAGACTGTCCTTAAATTATACTGCTTTAAAATGCTCAAGGAAAAACTTAACTAACACACTAGTCATCTTTACAATTTTCGAAAGTTATCCTCGATTTCTCTAGGATGCCATCATCAGATCCTGGTTTCCTTATCATGGTACCACCCTGGGAATATCTCCTTTACAACAAAAAAAGAAACATCAAAATCGGTTCATAAACGACGAAGTTATCCGCGAACACGCATAAAAAAAAGCAACAAAAACATGTATACGGTCGAATTGAGAAACCTACAGATTTCAACCTACAGATGGCCATCAGGGACAGAAATGCGGCCGATGTGGGGCTCTGGGCCGGGAGGAGGCAGCTTAGGCAAATGGCAAAAGGCAATTAGGCAAACACTCGATGTCGAGTCGATTACTAGCGGAATCCCAACCGGTAGTGATCGGCTCTACAGACGAGCACTAGAATTAGATTTTAAATGTACCCAAATCCCTTCTATTTTCCTCTTCTCCTTATCCAAGAAATGTGAAAAAAAAAAGATAATTGTAATGACAAAGATCACGAACCCCGGAGTCTGTGGAGTGGATAATTTAAATAAAAAAAAATTGAGAAATCTCTTTTTTTGAAGTCGGTTAAAAATGAAATGAATATTGAATTTGAATTAAAAAGCAAATTTTCAAAGCAAGATCTGACTTGCAGGTCTCATTACCTCTAAGGAAACTAGCGGCGGCAGTATGGCCTGTTCTATATCATCTGTGCCGGAAATTACGAACGGCTTAGCCAGTCTGCTGTAATGGTAAGGTGAAAGAGATACGACCGTAAGACCACAGACTAAGTAGTGTAGACGCACGCCATTTTACTTAGTCCTTTAAGAGCCCTCTCACAAAACGACAGAGCTCGACTTTAGGTAAAATCCTGCAACATTGTCAGCGGGCGTCCGTTCGATTCAGCTCGAGCGTTTAGGCGGACAGAACGATCTTGAGCCGTAACGGCAGTGTACTAAAAATTTTGATGAGATTTTCTGACGTGACAACGTCTACTAAATCGATGAACGCTGGCTGCGTGCAAGAAAATTGATGACTTATTGTCCCGTTACGTTCGTTGTCCCGTTACGTTACGATAAATTATTCTTTCATTTCAAAAATCGGATTACTAGTATAATTTCATTTTTATTTCAAGGTTAATTTTTGTGCATTGGTTGTTAGCTATGTTTGGTTAATATCGATTCAAGATGGCCGCCTCCACAAAATGGTGGACTACATATTTCTTCATAATCTACCTCAATATGGGTATCAAATTTAATGAAAGAGCTTGACTAGTAGAATACTATGCACTATGACACATCTCAAATCCAAGATGGCCGCCACCACAAAATGGCGAAATACATTTAATTTTTCACTACTCACTCAATATGGGTATCAAATGAAAGGACTTGACGAGTAAAATACTATGCACAATGACAAATTTCAAATCCAAGATGGCCGCCACCACAAAATTGTGAGATACATTTCTTTTTTTACTACTTCCTCAATATGGGTATCAAATAAAAGAGCTTGACTAGTAGAATACTAGGCACTATGATAAATTTCATATCCAAGATGGCCGCCACCACAAAATGGCGTTTGTCATTATTTTTTACTACTACCTCAGTATGGGTAACAAATGAAAAGACTTGACTAGTAGAATACTATGCACTGTCACAAATTTCAAATCTAAGATAGCCGCCACCACAAAATTGCGAATGTCATTATTTTTCACTACTACCTCAATATGGGTAACAAATGAAGGGGCTTGACCAGTAGAATACTATGCACTATGACAAATTTCAAATCCAAGATGGCCGCCACCACAAAATGGCGACTGACATTATTTTTTACTACCATCTCAATATGGGTAACAAATGAAAGGGCTTGACTAGTAGAATACTACGCACTATGACAAATTTAAAAATCCAAGATGGCCGCCACCACAAAATGGCGACTGACATTATTTTTCACTACTCCCTCAATATGGGTATCAAATGAAAGGACTTGACGAGTAAAATACTATGCACAATGACAAATTTCAAATCCAAGATGGCCGCCACCACAAAATGGTGAGATACATTTCTTTTTTTACTACTTCCTCAATATGGGTATCAAATAAAAGAGCTTGACTAGTAGAATACTATGCACTGTCACAAATTTCAAATCCAAGATGGCCGCCACCACAAAATTGCGAATGTCATTATTTTTCACTACTACCTCAATACCATGATGACATGCCCATGCCCATGACCATGACCATGACCATGAGGAACGGCCATGACCAATGACCATGACCGATGACCATGAGCAATGACCATGACCAATAACCGTTCCGACGTGTTTGAGCAACGAACTACCAATATTAATTAATCATCATTAATTTTTTACTACTACCTCAATATAGGTATCAATTTAAAGGACTTGACTAGTAGAATACTACGCACTATGATAATTTGAAATCCAAGATGGCCGCCACCACAAAATTGCGAATGTCATAGAATAATTACAGTACGAAGAGTCCAAAAAAAAACGCCCACTGACTCTGGTCGTCACCCAGAGACATAAGATGATTTATTTCTATGCTCTGTAATTTCACTGGAAACATTATCTGGTCCTTTAAACCGGAACACAGTGATGTTTGCACATTACTGCTTGGCGGTAGAATAACGTCAATGGTACGAAACTTCACAAAAAAAGTGTATCACCATATTTTCTTAATTGAAATTATATTATTCATGACATATTTACTTGAGTTTCATTTAGTCTAGTCCTTTATAAGACTC
Source organism: Ectropis grisescens (assembly GCA_017562165.1). Classification (NCBI taxonomy): domain Eukaryota; kingdom Metazoa; phylum Arthropoda; class Insecta; order Lepidoptera; family Geometridae; genus Ectropis; species Ectropis grisescens. Next base: position 14,767,328 of record CM029786.1, read on the forward strand.
ACTTAAGTCTACCTATATCATATTTATTTTATAAACTTCAAGTTAATTTGTTGTCAATTCACTACAGCTACAGCTCAAGATTGAATGATCAAGTTAAAATGGTTGTATACAATATAATCGAGTGGAGAAACATGAACAAAATTTAAAAAATGATTTACCCTCGACTACCTCGAATTTGTAATCTGTACAACATTCCAAGTCAAGCCCTTTCATTTGACACCCATATTAAGGGAGTAGTGGAAAAAGATATGTGTTTCGCCATTTTATGGCGGCGGCCATCTTGGATTTGAAATTTGTCATAGTGCGTAGTATTCTACTAGTCAAGCCCTTATATTTGATATCCATATTGAGGAAGTAGTGAAAAAAGAAATGTATCTCACCATTTTGTGGTGGCAGCCATCTTGGATTTGAAATTTGTCATAATGCATAGTATTTTACTAGTCATTTGTTACCCATATTGAGGTAGTAGTAAAAAATAATAACAAACGCCATTTTGTAGTGGCGGCCATCTTGGATATTAAATTTATCATAGTGCCTAGTATTCTACTAGTGAAGCTCTTTTATTTGATACCCATATTGAGGAAGTAGTGAAAAAGAAATGTATTTCGCCATTTTGTGGTTTAGTATTTTATTAGTCATTTGTTACCCATATTGAGGTAGTAGTAAAAATAATGACAAACGCCATTTTGTGGTGGCGGCCATCTTGGATATGAAATTTATCATAGTGCCTAGTATTCTACTAGTCAAGCCCTTTAATTTGTTACCCATATTGAGGTAGTAGTAAAAAATAATGACATTCGCAATTTTGTGGTGGCAGCCATCTTGGATTTGAAATTTGTGACAGTGCATAGTATTCTACTAGTCAAGCTCTTTTATTTGATACCCATATTGAGGAAGTAGTAAAAAAAGAAATGTATCTCACCATTTTGTGGTGGCGGCCATCTTGGATTTGAAATTTGTCATTGTGCATAGTATTCTACTAGTCAAGCCCTTTCATTTGTTACCCATATTGAGGTGGTAGTAAAAAATAATGTCAGTCGCAATTTTGTGGTGGCGGCAATCTTGGATTTTTAAATTTGTCATAGTGCGTAGTATTCTACTAGTCAAGCCCTTTCATTTGTTACCCATATTGAGATGGTAGTAAAAAATAATGTCAGTCGCCATTTTGTGGTGGCGGCCATCTTGGATTTGAAATTTGTCATAGTGCATAGTATTTTATTAGTCAAGGCCTTTCATATGTTACCCATATTGAGGTAGTAGTAAAAATAATGACAAACGCCATTTTGTGGTGGCGGCCATCTTGGATATGAAATTTATCATAGTGCCTAGTATTCTACTAGTCAAGCTCTTTTATTTGATACCCATATTGAGGAAGTAGTAAAAAAGAAATGTATCTCACCATTTTGTGGTGGCGGCCATCTTGGATTTGAAATTTGTCATTGTGCATAGTATTTTACTCGTCAAGTCCTTTCATTTGATACCCATATTGAGGGAGTAGTGAAAAATAATGTCAGTCGCCATTTTGTGGTGGCGGCCATCTTGGATTTTAAATTTGTCATAGTGCGTAGTATTCTACTAGTCAAGCCCTTTCATTTGTTACCCATATTGAGATGGTAGTAAAAAATAATGTCAGTCGCCATTTTGTGGTGGCGGCCATCTTGGATTTGAAATTTGTCATAGTGCATAGTATTTTATTAGTCAAGGCCTTTCATATGTTACCCATATTGAGGTAGTAGTAAAAAATAATGACAAACGCCATTTTGTGGTGGCGGCCATCTTGGATATGAAATTTATCATAGTGCCTAGTATTCTACTAGTCAAGCTCTTTTATTTGATACCCATATTGAGGAAGTAGTAAAAAAAGAAATGTATCTCACCATTTTGTGGTGGCGGCCATCTTGGATTTGAAATTTGTCATTGTACATAGTATTTTACTCGTCAAGTCCTTTCATTTGATACCCATATTGAGGGAGTAGTAAAAAATAATGACATTCGCCATTTTGTGGTGGCGGCCATCTTGGATTTGAAATTTGTCATAGTGCATAGTATTCTACTAGTCAAGCCCTTGCATTTGATACCTATGTTGAGAAGTAGTGAAAATCAATGACATTCGCTTTTTTGTGGTGACGGCCATCTTGGATTTCAAAGAACAATGGCAAAATAATAGTTGACATCGTTGATAGCGTCTAGAAATACCATCTATACAAAAGTAATTTGTTGTTTTTGCTGAGTTTTTTCACATAAATATAAATGGTAATAGAAGCCACAAAAAATATTACAATTTATTGGGTTTTAAATGATTAAAATAACTTCCTACTCAGTGCAAGTGAGACCACTAACTATAATCATACTATTTTGGAAGTAATTTTAAAACAATAATGACATAAAACATTTTTATTTAGAGTTGGTTACTATTAGTAGATAAAATATCAGTATTTATAAAAAACAAACGATAGATAATGGAAATAAGGTTCACTTAAACTTCTTCCCGCTGTATTACGATTACAATATTAATGCCTACCCTAATAACTATTGGTATTAATTTTATTTTATATTATGGTAACATCGGAAATACCTTTGTCGCTGTCAAGTGTCAAGTTCGTTGCTCCTGCGATTTTCGTGTCGGTAGATTTCGTATTTGAATATCTCATTATAATTATTGGACTTGGATTGTTTACCGGACTGATATTCCCATCGTTTTATGTGACTTGTGCGTGCCTAAAGGCACCTACTCGTACATATTAATCTGGCAATCTTATTTGCTGTTAGATTAGTTATATTAGTTACCGTAAAACGGGGTGAATAGAAATCGAGGGGGCAATAGAAAAAAAATACTGATTTTGTGCGCTGCGTTGTAGTTTTTATTCTACTATATAAAAATAGCAGATTTTGATTTTTTTAGAAAGAGGAACATCCATTCTATTATGACAGCTCCGTTCTCGTATAGAAGTTGTCTCTAAATGCGAAAAATTATAAACCAAAGTGAGTAGTCAACGGTTGCGATTTTAAACTGTCTGAAACATTTCGTTCTACTGCGTATTCAAACCAAACCTTGCTATGAATTTGACTTTATTGGAAGTGTTACTTATTCATCTGTCATTTAAACAAACAAGTAGGTTAAATTAAGCTTAATTATGCTTTAAACATGCCTGAAAATAAAACTACCTGAATTTCCATTTCATTTGGGGTGAAAAGAAGTTCCCTGAGGGGTTAATAGAATTGAAGTATGGGGTGAATAGAAGCGCCGAAAGGCTAAATAGAGAAGCGTGGGGGGTAAATAGGAACGCGCTTGGGGTGAATGGAATTGTAATCGCTAGGGTTGCTACTAAAGTTTACAACTCATCATCATCACCATCATCACTAAAGGTTCCGTAGGTATAGTGTTTTTCAAGACTGATTTGTTTTTGAAAAAAAAAAACGTCCAATGGTAAATATTTATTGATTTTTAAAGTGACAGCTTCTTTTGATGTACCAAACACATATTTTTGTAGACTGTGAATTGAGCTCAGCGTCACGATCGTAAATGAAAGAAATCTTCGGGTGAACTCGGGATCGCCAAGTGTGCAAGAGCGAGAAAGTTAGTCAGGTGCTTTTGTCTACCTGCTGATATCACTGTCTTTTTTTATTTATTCTTGGCCATGTATACTAAGTCTTTCAAGCGTCTCTGTCCTATCATTTGTATCGCTGTGTTTACTTTATTCAATTTATAAATAGGTAATTGTATTTAATTTTCATGAATACGATTATCAAATGGTTTATAACATTATTTTTTATTTTAGTTTCCACTTCTGCCGTACTGATTTAAGCAAACACATATTTTTTTACTATTTTCTACAGATTATTTGACACTCAATGCAGGTTATTATCTAAAATAAATTTGACAGCCCTGGCGTTTTTTTCGATTGACCCCTTTCTCGATTCTATTCACCCCACATTGCGGGTAAATAGAAAACGGCTACATTTCGTCATTTATTGAACAAATTAAAAGTAATATCAATTTAAATTTAATTACAAACCGTAAATTAGAGTTTAACTCACACGATACATTCATTAATACTTGCCAAATGTAATAAAAACATACTCGAATTTGAATTCAAAGTTGGGAAATCGTTTCTATTCACCCCGTTTTACGGTATGTAACAAAACAAGACCTCAGAAAAAGTAGTTTTCTTGTTGTGAGAACATGACGTCTCGACATACAATGTCAAACCAATGTCAAACCTACATAACCTAAAAAAAAGTTTAAACCTAAATATCTTTTTTTCACGGCCTTCTCCAGACAAAAATCTTTCCATATATTACTCAGGGGCTGACGCTCAACATTTTAAGATATTTTTGATGTATAGACGCTATCCTTTCGTCTCAACTATTTTAAAGTATGAAAGTCTGCCATTGTTCTTTATCATAGTGCGTAGTATTCTACTAGTCAAGCCCTTTAAATTGATACATATATATTGAGGTAGTAGTAAAATTAATGATGATTAATTAATATTGGAAGTTCGTTGCTCAAACACGTCGGAACGGTCATTGGTCATGGCCATTGCTCATGGTCATTGGTCGTGGTCATTGGTCATGGCCGTCCCTCATGGTCATTGGGCATAGTCATGGTCATGGTCATGTGCATGGTCATGGTCATGGTCATGGTATTGAGGTAGTAGTAAAAAAATAATGACATTCGCCATTTTGTGGTGGCGGCCATCTTGGATTTGAAATTTGTCATAGTGCATAGTATTCTACTAGTAAAGCCCTTTCATTTGTTACCCATATTGAGGTAGTAGTAAAAAATAATGACATTCGCAATTTTGTGGTGGCGGCCATCTTGGATTTGAAATTTGTCATAGTGCGTAGTATTTTACTAGTCAAGCCCTTGCATTTGATACCTATGTTGAGAAGTAGTGAAAATCAATGACATTCGCTTTTTTGTGGTTACGGCCATCTTGGATTTCAAATTTATCATAGTGCGTAGTATTCTACTAGTCAAGCCCTTTAAATTGATATATATATTGAGGTAGTAGTAAAATTAATGATGATTAATTAATATTGGAAGTTCGTTGCTCAAACACGTCGGAACGGTCATTGGTCATGGCCATTGCTCATGGTCATTGGTCGTGGTCATTGGTCATGGCCGTTCCTCATGGTCATTGGGCATGGTCATGGTCATGGTCATGTGCATGGTCATGGTATTGAGGTAGTAGTGAAAAATAATGACATTCGCAATTTTGTGGTGGCGGCCATCTTGGATTTGAAATTTGTGACAGTGCATAGTATTCTACTAGTCAAGTCCTTTCATTTGTTACCCATACTGTACATACTTAATTAATATTAGAAGTTCGTTGCTCAAACACGTCGGAACGGTCATTGGTCATGGCCATTGCTCATGGTCATTGGTCGTGGTCATTGGTCATGGCCGTTCCTCATGGTCATAGGGCATGGTCATGGTCATGGTCATGTGCATGGTCATGGTCATGGTATTGAGGTAGTAGTAAAAAATAATGACATTCGGCATTTTGTGGTGGCGGCCATCGCGTTCATCGACTTATTAGACGTTGTCACGTCAAAAAAAATTGTCAGATTCTGCTTCTTCATGAAGTAAACAAGATCAAATGTGATGGTCCGATCCGAAAATCAGAATGAAACGTTATAAAACGCCAAACGAATTAAAATTTTGTGGTCGCACTATAATTATTCTAGTTTATGTCATAAACGCGCGAAATATTACGTAACCGACTCCCACGCTAACTGACACAGGTCCTCCCCCGACGGCCGCTCGCGGCATACTAAATTGCGCAGCGTAATTTATTGTAATTTCGACTGCTGGTAATTTATATTTTTGAAAAATTGACAACTATGATTTGAAAAGTAACTATAGAATTGGATTCTACAAAGAACAAAGTATTATCGTGTCTAATTTTTATTTTGGAGTTATTGTGTATTTTACACAGAGACAACGCTAAAACTGCAATATAAAACTTAAAATTGGCTTATGATTTTGTTTTTTTTACTAATAAATGGGACCAAAATTCAGATATATGTGACTTGAATGAATTAATAAAATACGTGTATGATGTTCCCCATATTTTTTTAAGTATAAATTTTGAGTATCACTTGTAGATTTAGAAGTCTGAAACTGACACGGCGGCGACTTTTCGGCGAAATGGTCATGGGAGATCGTTCCCTACGACTAAAGGCTTTATTATTAGTAAAATTGAAACAAGGAAACGTCAACAAGAAAGATCGGCCTATTTTTTGAACGTAATTATCTTTTTCTAGATAATACTAAAGATGGAAATATCGGAACACAAACTTTTTGAATTTCGTGCGACGACGTGAGCCGGCTCTTAAGGTTCTTCAATGTAATGTAATAGGTATTCTCTTCAATTATACTTACAATATTATAACGTGAAAGTTTGTGGGTATAAGTGTGTATGTTTACTCATACTCTAGGAAATTTGTTTATTTGCTGTATAACGTTATTTTTAATGATTTAAGATTTGTATTTGTAATAAAGTGTTACATTATTATTCAAATATTTTTTTCTTTCCTCTAATCTAATAAAATGTATGATTTTACAAAAAAAGATGACACACCTGTCTGATCCCTCACGATGTTTTTTTTTGTTTTTTCTGTTTTCCTTCGGCGTTTTAAATTAGCGGCATTACGCACATGACTTCGAACGCGTATCCGATAATAATAAAACTCCTTTTAAGACACTGATAACTTTATTTTTATAGTCCGTTCCACGAAGAGGTGTAGAAAATGTAAACAAAGGTGCTACCACAACATAAAAATCGTTTAACCTTAGTATTTTTCTAAAACTGTCTTAAAACATTTTTCACTAATATGATACGACTTTACTGTGATCTTAAATACAACATACTTGGATTTGTATTGATCACATAATTATTTATTAACTTATCTTGAAAGTTGTAAATAGTAATAGTAGAATGTGGTAGATACGGTTTTAAACAGTGGCAATTTGATCTATGGTTCTCAAACTGCGAATCCCATCGAAACATAAATGTGAAGTAAAAGACAAGTTCAACATGATATGAATATGATATTAAAACCAGCCAAGTCAGGCTGCTTTTAATAATCATCATAAATTATAAAAACAAATCATATTTTAAGTGTTTAAAACTAGTCTATGTTATTATAAATAGATTTTAGAACTGACCATTTAAGACCATTTAGATCTCTATTCTTTAGTTGTTGAAGTCAACAAACAAGGCATATAATATCATAATACAGAACTTTGATCTCACTTCACTTAAGTATACGCATGTTTCTGATAAGATACCATTACTTTTTGCACGCAAATTATAAGACGTTTACCTAATGAACCACCAAATAATGTCTATTTATTCGCAAGAAAATCTACTAATACTTATTATAAGTGCAAAAGTTTGGATGTACGTTGCTCAATCAAGTTGGAACAGCTAAACGGCTCAGGTTTAAACGCGGAACACGGTTAGATTATGATCTGGAACGCATAGGTATAAGTTTATTTTTATGGAGGGAAAATTACGGAAAAGTGATCTAAGCGGGTAAATTTGCGGGACGCTGCTCACATAAGCAACCCACTAAAAGTTCCTTGCTGGGGCTATAATTCTTTCGTGTTGGTAGTGGATGACAAACCTCTCTGACCTCGAAAAATTTTAGGAACATGCCAGTTTGCTCAAGATGTTATCTTTTACCGTTAGCAGCATTACGCTCATGAATTCGAAAAAGCAGAGGTGGGCGTGAGATTAGAACCAGGCACTGCATCTGCGTATTGGCGTGACAAGACCACCCGAGCCGAGCAATAACTCAATGTTAAAATAATAAATGTAAAAACAACTTAATGTAAAAACAGAACGCTCATTAAAATTTTTTTTTGGATGTTAAAATCTTATATTAGGATAGATGAAAACACTGCCTAGTATTCGATACGTTTTAAAATTAATTGCAACAGCATCTAAGGCAGTAGAAATTAATTGCATTTTTGAATGAATTACATTTACCACTCTTATTATAAAAATGTCCAATGGGGTACTTAATATTAAATTACTTAATAAAAATTTGAATCTTCTCAGCATGGGTAGGAATAGTGCCACCAATATCTTTTGTGTGCCACCATTTGTTTTATCATTTTACTTACCTTATTTGTTTGTTACGGAATCAAGTATAAGGGCCACGTTAGCTATATACTCCGACTGGATTGCTTTTTTTAGTTCAATATAAAACGAAGATCAATAATTATAACAAGGAATAGTATATAGGTTACCACTTATACAGGTATACCACTTTTTATTAAGACAAAATAATAGCAATGGCAGCTACACAGGTAGTAAGAACTACACTAGTGATGTGCTGGAATGTGAAAAAAGTATATGCACGGATACAGATCTGAATGTGGATATATACACGAGTATCTAAAGCTGCGCTAGTAGGCTCATACCAGATTTGGCTGGGCAGGGAGAGAAAAACGAGTAGTGAAGGTGAGTGTTGATGTACGTCAGAAAAGGGCTCCTTTTTTTTTTTAACTTTTATATGTTTACACTTGACCGCCATCTCGCCTGATGTTAAGCGACGATGCGGTCTACGATGGAGTTTGTTTACCTAGAAAAAAACGATTCACTCTCGATTTGAAGACACCAAGATTATAACTATCGGGGAAAACCCACTCAGGCAACTCATTCCACAGCCTAGATGTTCTTATCACAAACGTAGAGTCAAACCTCTTCGTCCGTGTGTTTGGAATATCCACCATGAAACGGTGCCGCTTCTTTGAGTTACGAGAAGTACGATAGAAAAAAGGGCAAGGAGGTATTAGATCATGCAGATCAGTTGCACACTCTTTCCTTAAACCTACACCCGAGTCACAAGTCTCGGGATCTACTCGGGATTTCTCTCTTTCTGCCACACGATGGACCCGGCACCCGCACGGTAAATCTATGGAAAGCTAAAAAGATCGTCTCATATATATGTAGCTCATTAAATTTAAGTTTACTAAAAAGTCAGTCATTTCACATACATAATGAAAAAGGAATTTAAGTGCTACATAACAAAACAAACCTGTACTTAATCCATACTAATATCCATACTAATATTATAAATGCGAAAGTAACTCTGTCTGTCTGTCTGTCTGTCTGTCTGTCTGTCTGTCTGTCTGTCCGTCTTTACCGCCTAAACCAACCAACAGATTTTGATGAAATTTGATACATAGATAGAATAGATCCCGAGAAAGGACATAGGCTACTTTTGTTCCGGAAAAAAGGGTTAAAAGGGTTAAAATAAGGGATGAAAGTTTATATGGAAAACTTCGTCATTGTTGAAGAACTATGAAACTTTACGTCTAGATATTTAACACGAAACCATAAAATGTATGTTTTAGCAGTTTTGTAGTTTCGAACTGTACCTACGGGGGTGGAATTGGGGGTGAAAGTCTGGAAGTTCAATATTATTGAAGATAAAACCATGAAACTTTGTATCTAGACACTTGAAATGGAGTCGATAAACGTTTGTTCCAGCAATTTTATAATTTTTAACTATACGGGGATACTTATTTAACCGCTTGATACACTGGCTGCTTTTCACGTTTTATAAATTTGGCGGGAAAACGGGTGTCAGGTTACATAAGTGCGGTGTTTATGTTTCGGCATATGAAGTGCCACCTTACTTTTACCCGTTTGAGCCATTTACTCTCAAGAGCGTTTCAAGACGTTTCTAGCGGTATCATTTATTTATAATTAATGTACTTAAATAAATTCAAGATGGCCGCCGCTACAAAATGGCGGATAATTTATGTTTTATTAATCCCATCAATATGGGTATCAAATGAAAGGGCTCAACAAGCAGAATACAATATACTATAAAAAATTTAAATCCAAGATGGCGGCCGCTACAAAATGGCGGATAACGTAAGTTTTATCAATCCCATCAACATGGGTATCAAATGAAAGGGCTCAACAAGCAGAATACAATATACTATAAGAAATTGAAATCCAAGATGGCGGCCGCTACAAAATGGCGGATAACGTAGGTTTTATCAATCCCATCAATATGGGTATCAAATGAAAGTGCTCAACCAGTAGAATACAATGTACTATATAAAATTAAAATCCAAGATGGCGGCCTCTACACAATGGCGGATAACTTAGGTTTTATCAATCCCATCAACAAGGGTATCAAATAAAAGGGCTTGACAAGAAGAATACAGTGCACTATACAACCTCAATATTTAAGATGGGCGCAGCCACTAAATGGCGTATCAGACAGAATTTTTGATAGTCGACGAGATTTCCATGGTGTCTTATCAAATGTTATGCATGATGGACGCTCGATTAAGGCAAATTAAGAACTGCAAAAAAGAGGTTTTTTGGAGGAGTAAACGTATTTATTACTTTTCGGTAATCTTTAACAACTGCCTCCTATATAATGATCAGGAACACCTGTTTTCAATTCTAATATGAAATTATATATATGAAAGTAACTCTCTGTCCGTTACCGTCTAACGCTTAAGCCACTTAAAGAGTTTGTTACAATTTGGTGCACAGACTAGACTTAGGAAAGGACAACGGCGACTTTTATCACAGAAAAGAGTTGAAAAAGTGGAAATGAGGAGTAAAAGTGTGCATGGAAGGATCTTTGCACTCTTTGTATGCTATTTTAACCGACTTCTAAAAAGGAGGAGGTTATCAATCCAGTTGTATTTCCAATTGTGAATCAATTTAGATGGTTATTTTTTGGTTGGTAGATTATAGTTCAGAGGTGGTCATATAAATTTTATCGAAATCAGTGCGGCGGTTTTGAAATATGAACAACAAACTAAAATTTGCGTTCATGTAATCAGACGATATATCTACTAATATCTACTAATAGACTCTAATAAAATTTGGTGGACCGTCCCAATATGATTTTAAATTAAAGTCTGTTTTGATTATTTTTGAGAACATAGTTTTTTTTTTAATTTGTCGTGTAAATTGTACATTTATTAATAAATATAAAACTTTGACTTAGACCGATTTTGATTAGGAAACGTGAATTTGTATGGTAGTAGACATACGAGTAGGTACTGCCTCAATTACTTTAATATATATGTGGCGCGGACGAAGTCGCGGGTAAAAGCTAGTAATTAATATTAAGAAAAACTGTTTATATTATTTATGTATTACTTAATGTTTTAAACTTATGCGCACCACATATTTAATAAACGTATAATAAACTATAAAATAATAAAATAAACGGACTTATATAGGATTATATTTAACCTTGTTATGTGACAAAAATCTAAAAGGGCAAACAGAGGCGCTTCCAACGAACTATCTTCTAAAACAAAGGTTGAAAAATGCTGGTCTGTCATATTGAGAGTGACATTGATTTGTTTAAATTTTCTACACCTCTTCGTGGAACGGACTATAGATCATTTTTGTAGTAACACAATACGCACTCACTGTAGCATAATTATTCTGTTAAATATATTTTTCTGTTAAATATATTTTCTCTACACGTGTACGAAAACACTATTAAATAACAAATAGATTCAATTTATAATTTAACATCACACTACAATTATATTTCTGAATAATTTAGGGTTTCTAAATAAATATACTGGCCTATTCTTAGTATTCTTTTTGGGCCTAGATTTTTCAATAAAATACTGAAGGTGTAGGGCTGTCCCAATCCACCTTTTTTCCAGTAAGCAATCCCGCGCTGTATTCGATCGTTGGATTGGAATAATGTAAACCGGGCATAAAGTTTTTTTTTTAATAATTGTTGTATCTTTTAGATTTTGTTGTTTATTAAACTAAATTTTGTTTTTAATTTCGTTCCGCTAGTTTCGTTCGTTAATTATATAGGTTACAGTTAATATCGACTATCGATAATCGACTGGCCTAGTGGCTTAGTTGGTAGTAGCTCTGCCTGCGAAGCCGAGGGTCGTGGGTTCGATCCCCACCCAGTGCAAATATTTGTGTGATGAATTCAAATGTTTGCACTGTGTCTGGGTGTTTCTAAGTATAATAAGTATGTATTTAAAACTATATAAGTATTATATCAACTATCTGGCTGCCATCACACAAGCTTTGCTTAGTTTGGGGTCAGATGGTGTTGTGTGTGAATTGTCCACCACCAATATATTTTTTTTTAATAATATACGTATTATTTCGACTTCAATTTAAATAACGCTCGACAAATTACGATAAAATTTGTGTAAGAGCCATGTATGCACCTATTATTATGTAACATCATCATCATCAACGTGCTCACTGGGCGCGAATCATTATATATATACACCAAGTATTATCCTAACTTTGTTTTTTATCGTACAGAGTGACGACACGAGCAGGGCACGTGCCTGATGGTAAGCAACATGCCTGCCACATAACAGCACAGTGATACGCAACTATTGGAGTATGTAAAGTCCAAATAAACCTAGCACTGTACTGCGCTCGTCGCTCAGAGATATAAAATGATTTATCTCTGAGCCCAGTAATTCTCTGGAAACATTGCCCTTCAAAGCAAAAACACAGTGACTTTTGCACATTACTGCTTGGCGGTAGAATAACTGGCAAAGGTGTGGTTCTTCCCCTGGCGGACTCTGCTAGGAGTCCTACCACTGCTAAACTAACTGTACTATCCCTTCCCCTTCCCTTTCTTGTCGTGGAAGTACCCCCCGTCCCCTGGCACCAGTTTCACGTGTTTCTCTGCGGCGGGCTCCGGGGAAGACTCGCTCACGATGCCCTGCAGCCGGTGCGTGTTGGTTTGACTCAGTCTGCGGACAACATGTATAATCAATCTTACAATTATGGCCGCTAGAAACACAACATAATATTTAAAAAATATATATTTCTTATTGACGTGACAACGTCTCATAAATTTATTTGCCGGGTGAAACTTCAAGAAACTGCGTTACGCTCCGCTCACGTTATGCGCTCACAACGAGAGCGAGTGAGAGGCACGCGTCCCTTCCACTCGGGCATGGTTAGCCCGCCTAAGAGCGAGAGAGAGAGACATAAAAAGTGAAAGGCACGCGTCCCTTCCGTAAAATTATTTTACCACTCAAAGTCGTTGTCACGTAAAACTTTCGCCCGTATACCGACTTTACAGGCAACCAATTTTTTTTTTTAATAAGTATTATATAGAAAGGGAAAAACATGGTGCAAGTCACAATCATTGTACCTAATTAAATGAGGCGTTTTCCGGACGCGGAAGGGCTTGTCAGAGATAGTTCTAGATATTGCCAAGTGTGGCGCCACTGTTGGTTTTTGTGAAATTCTTCTAACAAAATAAAACAGTGGCGCCACCTACGCCGAAGTCGGGAACTGTCTTTGACGGGTATTTTTGCCTCTTGACAGCGCCCCATTAACAATCAAGTTACATATTATATAAGTTGAGTATGGCTATTATTGGGCATGAAGTTTAAAAAGCTGTTTTTATAACTACTTTAAGTTTAAGATATGACTTTGTGCCTGTTGTCATTCCTATATAAATAAATAAATAAATAAATAAACATACAATTTTGATTACTGTAACCAAAACATACAGTATTGATTACTAGAAACATAATATATCTTGACTAAAACAAATTAAAATTCAATTATTTCAGACCATACACTATTAACACCTGGGTGGGTGATAATAAATAGACTATTAAAAAATAAAATCCAAAAAACAAAAAAAATTCAATTGTCACATAAAAATAAAATTAAAATGTAAAAATAAATGCAAACAATGTATATATATAACCTTCTCATAAAAATTAAAATCAGAGTCTCAATCGTCACATAAAAATATAAATTAAAATGTCAGAATAAATACATACAAATTCTACATAATTTTCATAAAAAGTAATATTAAATGTCAATCAAATCTATTAAATGTCTATTGGGAACAAAATATTGTTCAGGCCCATGAAGAGCCTGTTAAAAATGTAGAGCAACCCCCGCAGTTACCACCGCCCGTCAAGCAATATACGCACCCATAGAATACAACACTTGCCAACCAGCCGCCATCGGAGACGCGAGTGATATTTTAATACTGTAAATTATAGTCAAATACATCAAATCCGTAGAATCCAAAAGTTTTGATTCACACCAGTGCGTCCTCCAAATACGTAACAAACATACAATTCTGACTACAAGAAACAAACCATACAAATTTGACCACTAGAAACACGACATACTATTTTGATTACTACAAACACTTCAATCAAATTTTATTACTAGATACGCAATATCTGATTTAACCACTATAAATATATCACACAAGTTTGACCATTAGAAATAATATACACAATTTTAACTATTAAAAACACATCACACAAATTCGACCATTAGAAACACAACATACAATTTTGACCACTAGAAACACACAGACAACTTCTACCATTAGAAACACAACACCCAATAGGGATGTTAACACTAATCACAAATTAATGTTTAATGTTGATTTTATGATAGTTTGTATTAATAGAATATTGAAAAACACATTAATATTACGTAATAAATTTGTTATAAATGATTTTAAATGCTATATTTTTATCTGTTGTCACTTGACTGGAAACACCAAGATGAATTATTACGTCACTAGTCGCAAAACAAGCTATCGAAAACTAACTAAACTGTTTACTTTTCTGCATTTTTATTATAGTTTGCGATCTTAGCGACGACGATTTTGATTGTTTGTATTCAAGTAATGATAATAAAACACATAAACTGGACATACAGTCATGAATCGCGATCAATGTTTTGCGACTAGTGACGTCATGTCAGTCGTTAGTGTTTTAGCGGCAAAATTCAAAATTAGTCTAATATTGCATATTTACTCATCGAAAATACAAATATTTTGAAATAAAATGTTATTTATTACGGTAAACATGTGTCAATCTTCAAAATAAAAGCAGTTCCGAAAAATTGTTAACATCCCGATTGTGACCACTAAAAACACAACATACGTCTTCTACCTTTAGAAACACAACATACAATTTTGACTACTAGAAACACATCACACAATTTTGACAACTAGAAACACAGCATACAATGTTGACCACTAGAAACAGCAAACGATTTTGACCATTAGAAACGTAACATACAATTTTGACTACTAGAAACACATCATACAATTTTGACAACTAGAACACATCATACAATGTTGACCACTAGAAACAGTTGGCAGGTCTCAAAGGGGAAAAAGTTTAAAAGTGCTACAAAGAGTCGTCTGTTAAATAAAGCCTATTACTGTTCTGCAGACTTTATACGTGACGAAAGACAATGAAAACGCGATGTAATTAATTTAAATCTAAATAATATATTGATATTTTAAATAATTATTGTACTAAGTACTCAACCTAATATAATTTAAGACATTGCCTGACGAAGCCCCTTTACAGCTGAAATACTTGATAAGGCACCTTTACAGCCGCTTTATTATAAGCCTTTATTGCCAAACTAAACAAATTTGAAACTTAGCCTAATTACAATCTATCACATCGGAATTATCGGGTTTAGTGATCTGATTACAGCCGCTTAAATGGTTATTATTATTATGAATTTTGTATAATGTATAATAATTATTAATATTTCAAATTGTAATCATGAAAAGAAAATAGAAATTGTGAACTATATGACGCTACCAAGTGATAATTGTATTCTATGGTCTGAATAAATGAATTGAATTGAAACAGCACACAATTTTGACCATTAGAAACACAACACACAATTTTGTTTGTCACAAACCTGACTTCCTCTACATCGGCGACCTTGTCAATGAGCGTCCGTATGATGCTCTCCTTGTGCTCGAGCGCGATGCTGGCCCGCTCGAGCTCGCGCCGGTGCTCGGCCTGCGCCTGCGCAGCGCGCCGCTCTTGTTCCACGATGCGACGCTCCAACTCTTCCAGCGAGCTCGTCGCGCGGGACTTCACCACCTGCGATAATATTTTCAAGAGAAAACGTCTTTTAGCGCACCACAGACAGATTTTTCGTGGGCTCTGAATTGAATTCGGGCGTCATGCTCGGGAATGGTAAGACATTTTCGAGCGAACTCGGGATCATGGTCATTGGCCATCTAGACATACGTTAGCTTTTCCCACAGGCTATCTAGAAATGCATCAGCATTATTGACCATGGACATGGCCACGCCCTCCAGTTTCACCCGCGTAGTTACCAAAGTGAGGTATTAAAATTCTGAGTTATTAGTTTTCACTTCTATCAGCAGTTTCAATGACAAAAGACAGACAGTCATGACGAATCTATGAGGGTCCCGTATTTTGCCATTTGGCTACGGAACCCTAAAAAGTATGGTGCGCCGAAGCTCACTGAGTCAGCTAATATAATTAGCAAATATAAATATTATATTGCAAGACATTTCACACACAACACCAACTCGCCCCAAACTAAGCAAATCCATTTCAAAAGAAGAAGAAGACTTTACCAGCCTTTACTTTCATTGTATAAATTCAGACCAATAGCAAGACATATTGCATGCCTCTAGAAGAAGAGGCCAGTTTGTATGAGTCTACTATTAAAATGTTTTGTATCACCTTATCTTACCTGCAAACAGCAATAAAGAGTTTTGTATTTGTATTTGAAATCTTGTTCTATGGGAGCCACTAATCGTAGATCTCATCATCGCTTAACATCAGGCGAGATGGTGGTCAAGTGTAGTTGCCTATTACAGTTAAAAAAAAAACTATTATGATCTCTTTAATGCCTGTGTACCTTGATCTCGTGTTTGATCTTGTCGAGCGCTTGTAACGCCTGCGTGAGCGGTTCGCTGCGCGCGCGCCTCGCGCTCGTGCGCACGCGCGCCGCGCGCGCGCTCGCCGCCTTCAGGCGCTGACGGAATATCACCGCGGCTTTACGGTACAACCTATACAGGAAAACAAATAAATGAACCTTGGCATATTTGTGAAAAACCAGTAACTTTTCTTCTTCTAACTTAAATTTATGGTTGGTCTAGTCGGGAGAACGGCGACTGCCGATCCGGAGATCCCGCGGTCAAATCCCACGCGCACAACTGTCTTTTTGTAGTCATGCCGCTAACTTAAAACGGTGAAGGAAAACATCGTGAGGAGACCGGCATGTACCTAGAATCTTTCGAGGTCACGTGTCATCCACCAACCCGCACTGGATCAGCGTGGTGGATTATGGCCTTGACTCTCTCCTTGAGAAGGCCCCGAGTCCCAGCAGTGGGAACATTTACTGGGCTGCTTATGCACACGAAACACATACCAAATATGTGTGTGAAGAAATGTAAAAAAGAGGGGTTTTATAAGTTACACGTCGATACAAATCCGTTTATGTGTGTGTGTCTATGGCATCGTAGCTATCAAACGGATGGACCGATTTCGATACGGTTTATTTCATTGGAAAGTCAGTTTTCTTACGGTGGTTTTAGTTATGTTTGATGAAAATCGATTCCAGGCAGCCCCCACCACAAAATGGCAATTTTTTTTACGACTCTCAATATACTAAGTACCTATAAAGTTAGAACAAACGCTTTAAACCGAAAGCACGGGTCTGATCGGTCTTGTCTCGTCGCTCTTGTGGAAGTGTCATACTTATGTCGCGGCACTTTGTTGCCTTAGCTAACATAGGTACACCTCATCTGCTTACGATTGCTACAGTAAAACCGTGCGGAAAACCCTGGTCTATTTACTTATCTCTATATATAAAAATGTTATGTTGGTTTGTGTACGCTTCAAAAACACTAAAAGTTCTGCACCGATCGAGCTGAAATTTTACAATGATATATCATCCGCATCAAGGATTGTTTTTATCTAATTTTTGCATCACAATGTGCCACAGGTGTGCAATGTGCGAAGCGTGACAGGGTACAAGCAGCTAGTTCTTTATAATGACGTCAGCCTTATACGTAGTACCGCGTTGTTTTTGCGTCAATAGTTAAAAAATGTTTAGTCTCACCGCACGTTCTTCAATGCGGCTTCCAACTCCTTCTTGGCCAGGTCGTGTTCCTTGCACAGCTTGCTGTACTTGTCCTCCGTAGACCTCAGCTGTTCCTGCAGCTTGGCCGATACCTCGCCCTTCTTCTCCGTCTCCATGCTGTACTGATGCTTTAGTTCTTCTAGCAACCTGGAGGGAAAATCAAATTGTTTTTTAAGCGAAAACTTCTTTTAACGCGCCACATACAGATTTTTCGTGGGCTGTGAATTGAATTCTAGCGTCAAGCTCGGAAATAATAAAAAATGTTTGGGTAAACTCGGGACCATGATCATTGGTCATCTAGAAATGCGTCAGCATTTTTCATTGGCCATCCAGAAATATGCGTCAGTATTTCTAGATGGCCATACTCATGGCCTCGCCCTCCGGTTTCACCCGCGTAGTTTCCAAAGTAAGCTATCAAATCTGAATTATAAGGTTTCACTTCTAGCGGTAGTTCGAATGACTTCCAATTTTTTTAGCTATTGTTGTTTTACTACAAGAAGAAGGCACAAGACTATATTGACTTGACCTTGAACTGAAAGTATACATTACACATGAATGCCCTGTTGGCTTAGTTGGTAGTAAGCCTGCCTGCGAAGATGGAGGTCGTGAGATCGATTTCCACCCAGTACCAATATTTGTGTGATGAATACATGTATTTGTTCTGTGTCTGGGTGTTTCTATGTATAATAAGTATGTATCTAAAACTATATAAATATTATATCAGCTATCTGGCCGCCATAGTACAAGGTTTGCTTAGTTTGGGGTCAGATGGTGTTGTGTGAAGTGTCCACCCATATTTAATACCTGAAATTGTAGATTACACTTCATGCGAGTCAGCAAGCATATTAAGTTGAACCAATTTCGCTTCTGTCATGAATTTTAATTAAATAAATCATGCTATTAATACGAGGCGAACCTTTTACAGCTATACAACTTATTCTTTTGCAAGTCAGCGGCCATGGATCTGGCTCAGAACACATCAACAGTTGAGCTTATTGTTTCACTTCACTTCTGTTCTGTCCTGGCTCAAAACACGCCAATTTGAGCAAAGTCAAAGTTTTTTATTGATAAATAAATGTACAATGTACACGTCAATTTTAGAAAAAACAAAATAAGAGCATACAAAGAGTATACCTACGTTTTTAAAGTTTAAATTGAACATTCTATTGTACGATAATAAGTATCGTACAAATAAGTGTCAAAAATTATAATATATGTAGTTTTGTAAATTTATTCATGAAATATTGTCAAAATAAAATTACAGAGCTGTGAAAAAAGAAATTAAATACAAAAACACGCAACAAAACGCGCCGTACGTCGCTCAAAGGTCCCCATAATACTGGCCGCATTCCCCCGCTGGATCGCCATGGAAATCCGCTGAACCAGATACCAGCCAGCCCGGGAATCGCGTCCTCTGTCACGCAAACGCCGTCCCAGGTCCAGCACAAACCTTCGAGCCTCTACACACCACGGCCCCGCAGTCTCGACAGCAAACGGGACGAAATCATATGCCGACCCCAAAGACGAGTACTTAAGGTGCATAGCCCTGGCAGCCGCTTCCGCTCCTGCGCCGGCGCTTTGCTTGGTAGCGGGGAGATGGCAAGGTGCAAATGTGCTTGTTGTAGTTATTACAATTGTAATGAACAATGTCAATTTTTTACAATTGCAAACGAATCTTTTACAGTGATACAAGCCTCGGGCCAGTCAGCAGGCACGGTTATGGGTCAGAACATATCAAGTTGAACCAATTTCACTTCTGTCACGAATACTTTTACTAAATAAATCATGCTATTAACTCAGATACAATGTTTATCGCACAAGCGAACCTTTTACAGTGATCCAATCTCCTTTCGTGCAAGTCAGCGGGCACTGTTCTGGCTCGAAACATGTCCAGCTGAGCCATCTTCCCTTCGGACGCTTCGAGGGCATTTTTGACGCTGAAATACTCGCGGTGGACCGTCTCGTAGTCTCGCATCATGGCTGCCACTGGAACGTAGAATTAAGACGGTACAATAACTGGAAGAGATCGCTCTAAGCGATGAGGCTGCCAATTGAAATGACATTTTTTGAAGTGAATACTTTTTTTGACGCATCAAATACAGATTTTCCTGTAAATTGATTTCAAGCGTCACGTTCGTAAATGAAAGAAATCTTCGGATAAACTCGGATGATCTAGATGGGCATGGTCGTGGCCACGCCCTTTTCCGCGTAGTTTCCAAAGTGAGCTATCAAAATCTATTTTTCGATGGTTACAATTTTATAACCTATAATATATATTTTATAAAATTGTAATCATAAAATGTAATATCAAAGAGTTTGATGTCATTAAATCGAGCAAATACATTTTTTTTATTTTGTATGAGAAAAAATGATATTTTTAAACCCTACAACCAAAAGTAGACATACTTAATTTACTTAGCATGCCTTTAAAATAATGCAGACTGATAGCAGAATAGAAGAAACAGATTGATCCTCGTTTTGAAGAAACCAAAATTGTAACCATTGGGAAAACCCAACGGGCGACACATTCCGCAACATAAAAGTTCTTAGCACAAAAGAAGAGTGAAACCTCCTCGTTCGAGTCTTTGGAGCATCAACAATGAAACGATGTCGCTTTTGCAAGCCACAAGCAGCCCGACAGAAGAAAGGGCAAAGTGGTGCTAGATCAAGCAGATCAGTCGCAATGACTCTCTGAAATGTATCCAATAAAAAAATCGACCATAATAATCAATAATACTTACTTTTATCCTCATACAATTCATACACCTCCTTCAATTTAGACTCCGCCCTTTCCGCTCTCTCCACCAATGTCACCTTCTCAATATCAGTCGTCTCTTTCTCGACCACGGTTTTCTTATAGCTCTGTCTCACTCTCGCCAGTTCTTCTTCTAAAGAGTTGACTTTGTCCGCGAGAGTTTTGTTGTCGGCGACGATTTGTTTTGTTTTCTTGTTGATATTTTCAAATTGTTTCTCGTAATCGATGATGAGGCTGTCTTTCTCTTGAAGGTTTTCTTGGTAGGCGTCGAAGAGCGGTGCTAGAAGTATTACAAATTATCACTTCATATATTTCTTATCTTAATTTTAGTTTTTTTACAATAAATATAAAAAATACAAACATTATAAAAACCTTAGAAACTAGGGTGCACCCAGCAGAAGGGCGGGGCGCAAGCTACCGGTGGTTAGGGCTGTAGAGAGAGGAACTTCCTGACGATGCGCGCTGTGTCAAGGATGACCGCCTTCTGCATCTGGCCCTTAATTCAACCGTCTAGCGAATAGCGAAAGTCTCTTGAGATGTTGGTAGAGACTTTTCGCTATAAGGCCGTTTGCCGACACGGCTATTGGGACTATGATCGTCGTATCAACATCCCACATGGCGGTAATCTCATGAGCCAAGTCAAGGTACTTGCTAAGCTTGTCCTTCTCGGCTTTCACGAGGTTCTCGCCATGTTACAATTATTATTGTTATTGTTATTTTATTTATATTATCTTTCACAGAACCAATAACCGTTCGAATAGACGCAGAAGCTGCCCGAAGGGGTCACACTGAGAGACAGTATGACCTATGACATAAAGATGACCCCCCCAAAATCGTATACGTGATATTGAAAAATCTAAAAAGTTACGAAATATCGAAGAATACTTAAGACTAATTATTAGCAACTGGAACGACAACTACGCGGGTAAAATTGCGGGGTGTTAATAGTAAAAAAAAATTGGAGGCTGCGACCTCTCCTGAGCAGACGTGTTCTTGAGTGGATGCCGCGAATCAGACAAACGTAGTGTTGGAAGCCTGGAGACTAGATGGAATGACGATATACGGAAGACAGCAGGCAGTGGAGACGTAAAGCTGAGTATAGGCTGAGAGGCTGTCCCGGATTTAGAGGTGGCAAGCCGGGGCCCATGCCCCGGGCAGCAAGTCCAGAGGGCGTCAAAATTATCACTTTATAGACAAATGGGTAAATCATAAGCTTTGACTTAACTTCAACCGCAGAATAAATAAGGTATAATGGTATAAGAATAGAAATTTCACTATTCTTTTACTATGACCACTGCTGAGACTCGGGACCTTCGCAAGAAGACAGTCCAGACCATAATCCACCACGCTGGTCCAGTGATCGATGACGCATGACCTGGAAAGGTTCCAATCACACATCAGTTTCCTCACGATGTTTTCCTTCACCATTTTTAAAATAATTGTAGTACGCACATAGTTTCGAAAAGACAGTGGTGAGCGTGGAATTTGAACCCGGGGCTCCGGATCGGCAGTCGACGTTCTCCCGACTAGACAAGCCGTAAGTAAAATCTATAAAAACGTAAATGATTATTGACAGTGGAGAAATTTACCTAATGCTTGAGCGCTGAGTAGACCGGATAAATCTACAAGTCGTGTCGTGGACTGGTCTTCTACTCCCGTTCGGGAATGACCTTCGTCTGTGGTAGTCTCTGAAAAAATGAAAATAATACCTACTCAATAATTTTGCTGACAGTATGATATATGATATACATGGAGCATTCAAGTATTATTTCAATGTTTTAAGATAAGTATTCCTCCTAATAAATAAAATTGTCTGCCAGAGAAAGTATGCTAATCTCTATAAATAAATTTATGGAGTACTGTTTGCACCTTTGGGATAGATCGGCTAAGTATCAGCTGGGGACTCTGGAATCTATTGAGATACGTGCCAAAAGACTCATAGGCAATGACACTCTTGTGCGTAAAAGACTTCAAAGTCTTGATCATCGCCGCAAAATCACTAGCTTATCGGTTTTTTATCGGATACACTTCGGAGAGTGTGCAACTCATCTACATGATCTAATACCACCTTGCCCTATCTTTTATCGGATTTCTCTCGTATCTCAAAAAAGCGACATCGTTTCGTGTTTGATGTTCCAAAAACACGAACGAAGAGATTTGACTCCACGTTTGTGATAAGAACGTCTAGGTTGTGGAATGCGTTGCCTGAGTGGGTTTTCCCCGATAGTTACAAGCTTGGTGTCTTCAAATCGAGAGTGAATCGGTTTCTTCTAGGTAAGCACGCTCTATCGTAAATCACATCATCGCTTAACATCAGGCGAGATGGTGGTCAAGTGCGAACCTATTATAGTTTAAAAAAAGCCCCGTTAAAATCGTTTCAACAGCTTCAAAGATTGTTTTTTTACTTTTATAGATTTACATTTGACCTGGGAAACATTAAGTCAAGATAGAATCAAATGGAGAGAGGGTAGGGAGGCCTTTGCCCAGCATTGGGACAGTATAGGCTAATAATAATAATAATTATAAATAAGATCATAGTCCCAATAGTTGTGTCGGCAAACGGCCTTGTAGCGAAAAGTCTCGACCAACATCTCAAGAGACTTTCGCTAGACGGTTGGATTAAGGGTCAGATGCAGAAGGCGGTCATCCTCGACACAGCGCGCATCGTCAGGAGGTTCCTCAGTCTGCAGCCCTAACCACCGGTAGCTTGGGCCCTGCCCCGCTGCTGGCGGCACCCTAGTTTTTAAGTTTTTTATAATGTTTGTATTTTTTATATATGTATTGTAAAAAACTTAAAAATTAAGAAAAAAGATTAAATGAGTGAATAATAATATCAAGGTTGGATCAAGGGTCAGATGCAGAAGGCGGCCATCCTCGACACAGCGCGCATCGTCAGGAGGTTCCTCACTCTGCAGCCCTAACCATCGGTAGCTTGGGCCCTGCCCCGCTGCTGGCGGCAAACTAGGTTTAAGTTTTTATAATGTTTTTATGTTGTTTTATATATCAATATTGTAAAAACTTAGGCTTAAGAAAAGAAATAAATACGATAATAATAATATAACATTTGACCACCATTTCGCCTGATGTTAAACGACGATGCGGTCTACGATGAAGCGTGCTTACTTAGAAGAAACCGACTCACTCTGTATTTGAAAACACCAAGATTGTAAACCATCATAAAAAACCCACTCGGGCAACGCATTCCACAGCCTAGACGTTCTTATCGCAAAAGTAGAATCATCGTTAGCGTCTTTGGCATATCAATCATGAAACGATGACGCTTTTTCGAGCTAGGAGCAGTCCGATAGAAAAAAGGGCAAGGGTTAGATCAGTTGCATATTCTCCAAAGTGTATCCGATAAAAAACCGACAAGCTAGGAATTACTGAGAGAAATTACTAGGCTAAGAGACAAAACACTTTGTATCTCCGTGTGACGAGCGCAGTGCAGTGCTAGGTAATGATTTGAACTCTTCATGTTACAATAGCTGTGTGTCGCCGTGTTGTTATGGGCCGGTATGTTGCTTACCATCACGCACATATCCTGCTCCTATCCTTTTGTCACTCTATGCAAAAAAAAATGTAGCGACGTTCAAGATTAGCTGGAACAAATTAAGCTATTAATTAATAATTAAGCTATAGCATAGCTTTTATCGCGGGCCTGGGGACCGAATTTTAGTGATCGTGCATCTCTTTCTTATGTTCACAAGAAAGAGGGATGGAAGACCGTAACGCCGTCCTCCCTACTCGGTCATTCGACTTTGAATCTTATTTGTATTAGCTTTACAGACCAAATCCTCTTAGCTGTCGAAAACTGACTAGATTGTATACTTCTCTGCATTTTTTTATGGTAAACAAATGTCACTCTTCAAAATAAAAGCAATTCCGATAATGTTAACATCCCTATTGCTTATGTTGACAAAAATGCATGCAACATGCAATAGCTTTACCGCGGCAGACCCCGAGTGCCACACTTCTTTTTTTTTTGTAAGTACCGCAGTTTCCGCAATCTCGGCACAAGTGTATCTCATAATGCTTGCACATTACTGCTCGGCGGTAGAATACCTGGCAAAGGTGCAGTACTTCCCCAGGCGGAATCTACGAAAAGTCCTACATAAAAGAATTGAAAATAATTTTCCTTACCCGTTCCTTTATATCCCAAACTGGCAGTGATAAGCGAATCTAGGCCTTCGGGTTTGTACACAGAGTCGCCTTTCCCGTCCGCTATGGTCTGGATGTTGTTTCGAAGTTTCTCTTGGTAGCGAGACAGTTGAACGTTTAACCTGATTTTTTTTACAATTTCATCAAAAATGGTTCAGTGTTATTAAAAATTTTGAAATGTTGTTTCAAAATTTGGCGTTAAAATCAATATAGGCTTCTTTTAAAATGGTGAATAAAACAAATTGTAAAGTTAAGCAATATGCTCTTTCATATTAGCAAAGTACTTAGAACAAACAAAAATTAAGTAACTACCCGATAATAACACTATCCAATCGTTAACAATATGATATGAAATGTTATAATAGTGAAAAAAGGTGCAAAAAAGAATACGCCCAACGTGGGGCTCGAACCCACGACCCTGAGATTAAGAGTCTCATGCTCTACCGACTGAGCTAGCCGGGCTGGTGCTAGTAGGTACGAAAACAGGAAATCCATTCTAAATGGAAATGCGAACCACAGAATAAGCAACAGTGGGTATGAACCAAAATAAATTTTATCTTATTAGACGCTACTACAGTTATCACAAGACAAAACTAAAGTTTGCGAGATGTAAATTCGCCAATTTTATCAGACAGTAATAACAGCAGTGCTGCCACCATGGAGACAAAACTAAACCAGCTCAGTTATATAATCACAAAAGCTTTACTCTGTTGTTGAACAAGGCCTAAGTTTTACTATTTTGTTTCTAATTACTAAATGCTTTTTAACAGCAATATTTTTTTAATTTAAGTATCAAAACATTAAAAATCAACAAAGTTACATCATCAAACTTTCTTCAA
The DNA here is from genome assembly GCA_017562165.1 of Ectropis grisescens. Lineage (NCBI taxonomy): Eukaryota > Metazoa > Arthropoda > Insecta > Lepidoptera > Geometridae > Ectropis > Ectropis grisescens. Next base: position 14,793,001 of record CM029786.1, read on the forward strand.
ACAATCTTTGTAAAAATCGTACAAAGAAATGTATTTTCGTTTTTTTTTAATTGTGAAACAAAAACAAAACACGTCAACAATATTTTTGAATCATCTATTCTGATGGACTAATTATAATTTGTATAATAAGTATGTGTGTAAAAATAAGTATATATATCGTAATAAGTATTGTATCGGCTATCTGGCTTCCATAGTGTATATTTATAACATAATTCTATATGCCAGTTTCTTGGCAAAATATTGATCATTTTCATTTGTGAACATCTAACATTGTACTCTATTTTGCATGGAATAAAATTTTCATTTCTTTTCATAGCACAAGCTTTGCCTAGTTGGGGGTCACATGGTGTTGTGAAACGTGTGTTGTATTTTTTTAAAATATATATTATTCCTATCGAAGATTTCATATTTTAAAGTCGTTTAAAATCAAATACACTTTATATACAGGCGTAGAAAAGAACAATAAAATCTATCTTAATATATATAAATCTCCTGTCACGATGTTCGTCCGCGATGGACTCCTAAACTACTTAACCGATTTTAATCAAATTTGGACACCGTGTGTAGATTGATCCAACTTAAAAGATAGGATAGTTTATATTTCGATTAATGGGCTTTATGTGACAATATCCGAGCGAAGCCGGGCCGCTAGTAGATCTATGGTTCTGTGGCGTAGGTAGGTAGGTACCTGTAGAGTACGTCCTTCATAGCTTGCATGTCTTTCTGGAGTCGCGTGCACTGCTCCCGCGCCTGGTTCAACACTATCTGCCGGCTACTACAACTCATGCATACCTCCACGAGAGGCACGGCCGACGGAGGACCCAAGTCTGGAAACATTAGCAATCCACTACTTGAAATAATAGCAACACTAGTAGTGCCTAGTTAGTAGTTACCGCTTCTGTAATATTCCCGCGTTAAAATGTAGCCTGGTTATTAAGCTATTGCATAGCTTTTATCCTGGGGACCGAATTTTAGTGATCGTACATCTCTTATGTTCACAAGAAAGAGGGATGGAAGACCGTAACGCCGTCCTCCCCACTCGGTCATTCGACTTTGAATCTTATTTGTATTAGCTTTACAGACTAAATGCTCTAAGCTGTCGAAGACTGACTAGATTGTATACATCCCTGCATTTTTTTTTATGGTAAACCAATGTCACTCTTCAAAATAAAAGCAATTCCGAAAAATTGTTAACATCCCTATTGCTTATGTTGATAAAAATGCATGCAACATGCAATAGCTTTACCGCGGCAATCCCCGGGTGCCACACTTCTTTCTTTTTATAGGTCTTAAAAAAAGAGTTTTTTTTTTTTAATTTAGCAACTCCACAGACTCCGGGTCCGTGACCTTTGTCATTTGTTTTCTTTTTTACATGAATCTTGGATTAGGAGAAGAAAAGGAAATAGGGGGGAGTAGGGAACATTTTCATTCTAATTCTAGGCCTATTTTATTTTCTAAATCGCCTCCTCCCGGCTCATCGCCTCCACCACGTCTGCATCTGTCTTTGATGGCTTGATGCATGGATGGAAAAGAGGAGGTTGATTTCGGCGAACATAGATTTCCCAAATTCGAAATGTGGCTAGTATAAATAAGAAGTAAAAAATAAAATGGAAACGAAAAATAAAAACTAATCTCCGAATAATCCACCCCTAACTGCTCCCGGCGCAAAAGTGCCCCTGATGCTCGCCGCGTTCCAACGCTGAATGGCAATGGCCAACCTTTGCTGCAGAAACGCGCCGAAGTGAGAGTCACTCGTGTTCTCCCTGGGCCTGCGCCCTAATTCTGAGAAGAACCCTTTAGTTTCTGCCCCCCCAAACACCCCAAGGTCTCCACGGCAACAGGTACAGATTCGTACTGCGACACCAACATACCATACTTTCGCTTCTTCTTATCAGCGGCATCCACTGCCGCGGCTCTGCATTTCACAAATTAATTTTCTTTACCCAGTAGCTTGCTATTCCAGACAAGGTTTTCCAAGAATATTGCAAAATTAAATACGATGCATTCGTTTAATTTTATTATTAGTAAATAATCTGGCTCCCATATTACAAGCATTACTTAGTTTGGAGCTAGATGGCTGCTTAAGGAACATATTGTTTTTAAGTTTTCGCGATTTGAACACATAATGTTTATAATTAATAATTATAAACATTATGTCTGGGTGTTTCTATTTATAATAAGTATGTATTTAAAACTATATAGGTATTATATCATCTATCTGCCCGCCATACCACAAGCTTTGCTTAGTTTGGGGTCAGGTAGTGTTGTGTGTGAATTGTCCACCAATATTTAATTATTTACTTATTATTATTAATGTACAGGACTTTATCACGATTTAATTCATTGTTTAAATACCTCGACGTTTCGGCAGCGTTACAACCGCCATGGTCACGAGAAGACCTCTTCTCGTGACCACGGCGGTTTAATGCGGCGGCAATGAATTAAATCGTGATTATAAACATTCTGCTTAAGGAACGTCCAATAACAACATTTATTTTTTACTAGCAGCGACTCGCCAGTTTACCCGTCTAGATCCCGTTCCAGTAACTTTACCGTGACAAAAAACCATGTACTATTCCAAACTATGTTGTATCCGTGTATAACATAGATATAATTTTACATGCATTTAAAGTTCGCAAAAATATCTACCGTGTGTGACGTCATTACACAACGCTCTACTCCGCTTAATCGCAATTCGCTAGCAGTAATTTACTTGCGCAGTGATTTGTTTTCTTTCATCGCTTCCAGTTGTGAAAGAATTGAGCGAGTGTTGTAGTATGACGTCAAGCGCATCTAACTCGGACCGCTCACTTTAAAATGATTTATCATGGAAACTGATTGACGTATTGAAATAATTCTTTCACGAGTATTTATTATGTTGAACGGAGAGTACAGAAAGCAGACATTCAAAATTAGTGAACATTTCTCATTGTGCGTGAAGTGGATTGTTTCGTTTTCAGTAAAAAGAATTCACAGAAACCTACCTCTATCCGGCACCTCAAACTTGCTAACTCTATCTTCCAGCTCTTTCCTCTTCGCGTCAAGTGCCTTATTCCTGTCCCTCTCTTCCCTGATCGCCGTCTTACATTCGTCCACGTACTTAGCGAGTGTTTCGTACTGGGACCGAAGTTGGTCGTTCTCTTCAGAAAACATTTTATTGTAATCCAACACTGTTTTTAGTTTTTCTTTCAGTTTCGTTATTAGGGAATCTTTTTCGGATATCTGAAAATAATAATTAACCATTTTAAACAAATATTTGACAATCTTGTGAGTTATTAATCTCGCGTCACCGACGTGTTAATATGGGGCGGTCGTTGCGTAGCGGTGTAGCGTCGGAGCGGCGTAGCGGTGTAGCGTCGGAGCGGCGGGAGCGTACTAAGGGAGCCTAGCCTCTCGTACGCCCCTCAGCCCGAGGCTCCCGCGGGGCGAGCCATTCGGTGTCAGTTTTTGAACATGCTCAAAGGCGCCTCGGCAAACGTGCCTCGCAAGTGTGGATGTTGATTTAAGCAGAGTTTTCGTTCGACGCCATGATTTATTGTGCGTGTGAACGGACAGGACAGACGCAGAAATAAATCAGCTGACGATACGGCGCCATTTTGTCGCTCGTTCGTGGCTCGACCCGAGGCCTCAGCCTGCTTACCTTTAGACGGTTATTGGAAGGTATTGAGAGTTCGTGTCAATTCATGCTTAACATCGTAGCTGGCTCGGTTACGCCACGGTGAACTAAAGATAAGGTTGTATTTAGAAACTTGAAACTGAACTACTGTATAAAACACCATGTGGTCCCGGTGGACCGCACCGGACCGCACAAAGCGGCGTCAGTGCGCCGCATTTTTCCGTTTGACTCTCCATACTAAATTAATTTGTAAATATCTGACAATCAGGCGTAAATTAGCTGTAACTAACATTGATTGTCTAACTGTAATCCTACCGTAACGAAGTTCTGCACACCGCTCCATGAGAATGGTGATAAGACTCTAATAGGTTCTTCGTGAGTTTCCGCTTCTGTTCTTTGAAAAACGACTTGTACACTCCGCGAGGTATAAGCTGAGCTTTGCATTAGTGTGAGTGATCACCAATCAGGCAGGAGCTTGAAATTTTGTCCGCGAGGTATAGGCTGAGCTTTGCATTAGTGTGAGTGATCACCAATCAGGCAGGAGCGCGGCGAGACAGAATGGCGCCGCGCCTAAGGCCGGTTGTCACACCTACACTATCCATGTACCCTCACACAAATGCAAAGCTCAGCTTATGCCTCGCGGAGTGTACTCTTTACTGGGTCGCGGCGACGTTACACCGATGGTTACACGCTTGGATGTTACGCAGGTTACGCTTTCCCGAGACTACACATAAGTACCTATTCCAGAGAGAGAGAGGGAAGCGTCTGTCCTAGATACGGTTAGCGCTGTGAGTTAGACAGAGAGAAGAGACTGCATACCACTGCCGTATGCGTGAGATAAAGGAATGCCAGGCAGACTGGTACGGTCACGCGTTACGTAACGACATGATTTACCCTCCCATATTATCACATAAAAAATACGTGTCCCCCACATTTTTGCACAATCTATCTACCGGACTTTTTAGACTGGTTTGTTTTTGACCCAGTCGTATTCCCAAAGAGCTGTTACACTGATTGTTTGCCATAGCACAAGCTTTGCTTAGTTTAGGGTCAGATGGTGTTGTGTGTGTTTGCCCACCAATATTTATTTCATTATCATTTATTGCGAAATCTTACCGTGACAATGTTTTCTTCGCACCTCTCCATGAGTGTGTTGATGAGACTTTCATACTTCTTAGTGAGTTTCCTCTTCTGCTCTTTGAGCAACGACTTGTGCTCTTTGCTGGGTCGAGGAGACGTTACAGCAATGGCTTGGATGTTACGCTTCCTCGGAGGTTTTGATGGTTTATCTGGGATAATGAAATAATGTATTTCACTAAGATACGAGGTACCACACCTTTGCCAGTTAAACTACCTCCAAGCAGTAATATGCAAACATCGCTTTGTTCCAGTTTGAAGGGCAACGTTTCCAGAGATTAGCGGGAACAAACAGCCAACAGGCAAAAAAAAAAATAGTTTTTTCGGTATAGTTACCATAATATACTTTCATTTGAACTTAGTTAAAAGCTGTTAATTTGATATTATCAGACACAGACACTCCAATTTTATTTATTTGTATAGATTTCCATTTACCTATGAAGTCTCTAGGATCCTCATACTTAGGATTATCATCCCCGATAAACGACTCAGTTTTCTTCATAACAGCTTCTAGAATGTTCTGTCGCAGGCTGGCTCTCCGCAGCGGCTGGGAGAGGTCAAACAGCTTGTGTTCGCTTGAGAAGTTAGCCGTCAGAGTGAGCCTTTGTGGATTGGTGGCATGTTTCTTCTTCACTTGGCCATATGGAGCCTGAAAATTAAAGAAAAATGTTTTTGAAGTGAAAACTTCTTTCGGCGCACCACATACAGATTCTCCGTGGGCTGTGAATCGAATTCTAGAATTGAATAAAATAATATTGAATTGAATAGCCATAATTATAATAATATTAAATTGAATAGCCATAATTAAAATAATATTGAATTGAATAGCCATAATTAAAATAATATTGAATTGAATAGCCATAATTAAAATAATATTGAATTGAATAGCCATAATTAAAATAATATTGAATTGAATAGCCATAATTAAAATAATATTGAATTGAATAGCCATAATTAAAATAATATTGAATTGAATAGCCATAAATGAAAGAAATCTTAGAGTAAACTTGAATGATCTAGATGGCCATGGTCTTGGCCACGACCTCCAGTTTCTCCCGTTTAGTTTCCAAAGTGACCTATCAAATTCTAAGCTATTGATTTTCACTTCCATTGGCAGTCTAGGGACTGCCAATTTTTTCTTTTCTAAAGTACACTAAATAAACACCTATTTACTATAGTGACAGACAATCATCTATGCAGGGGATGCATAGAAGAGGAATAAACGCCACCGCACATGCTTATGGAATGCAGTAGTGTGACAGATCAACAGGCAGAATTCCTCCAATCACCAACATCTATCCCGGAGGCCTTTTACAACCTGAAGAGAATGCTTGCTTTCTAGGATAGCCTGCGCTGGTTGGAGTAGAAAAAGGGAAGTATGAGCCAAGCACAATGCCCTAATTAAGAGTTTAAAAGAATAGAGCCTTCAAATACAATGTTTTTTTTATCAGATTCGGAAGCTTCAGATATAATTTTGGTAGAAAAAAATTTGAACTATATTATTTTTAAGATCTGCATATTTTTACTGGTATTTCATAATATATAATTGTGTATTTAGTAAACTAATTACCTATCCAGTGTTAGAAAAGGTATATTCAGTAAATTACTTTTTCTTTGCAAACAATATTATTATTAATTTATAGTTTGACATTTTGAATGGAGCTTGAATCTTGGATGATGATGGCTTCGGCTGTACGAATTCCACCAAAAGTCATTTTGCGATTTATACATAGTATAAACATAACAAGATTTGTAAGAAGAGTAGGTATAGACTCACAGAAAACCTAATTAGTACTTAAATTTCTATTGGGAAATTGACGCTCTGATGTAAAACAATTATAATATGAAAGTACCTTAAGTGATTTATCCATCGCAAGCTTCCGTAACCATACCGCATTCAGTTAAATAATACATTTCCCCCAAATGCTTAACGAAAACTGATAGAATACAGGGTCGTTGTCTGAACGTTGTTCTGACACGTTTCGTGACCAAATTATTGTTTATTGGGTCACAAAACAAAGAAAACAGTCTAAACTGGGTCACTAGATCATTTGAATACAAGATTCACATAGGTTTCTTGATTTTTCGGCAGTATTTATTGATAAAACGTTGCTGGGACACATCGATCATACTTCCCTAGTTTATAGCGTCAAACGATTTCAAAATACAGTGTAAACACAGGATCTAAGTAGGACTTAGCTTGATATATAGTTTAGTATCCTCAATTTTAAAAGAAATCTAGAAAATATTGATTCTTTAGCCTAGATAAAATCGTAAACATCCGATATATGAACTTTGGTTTGACAATTTCGTCATTTCGTTGTCATGGAAACGGACGCTTAATGATACCATTACTTAAAATAGAAGTACTAAATCTGAACTATTTTGTTTATTGCTGAGTCACTATGAAGTGTTTTAGGAGTGCAAATACGCCCAAGATACCAAAAGTGACGCCACTGTTTAATTTTGTCATATAACAAAATGAAACATTTGTGCTACCTTTAGTGAAATTGAGTACTGGCGCCCCAGAGACAGATTTATCGTGGGCTGTGAATTGAATTATGGCGTCATGCTCAGGAATGAAAAGAAATCTTCGGGTAAACTCGGGACATTGGCCATTTAGAAATGCTGACGCATTTGCAGGTGGCGTAGCCATCTACAATCTGCATCTGGTTCACCCGCGGAGTTTCCAAAATAAGCTATCAAATTCTAAGTAGTAAGTAAGTTTTCACTGCTATCGGCAGTTCCTATGACTGCCAAGTTATTTTTATTAGGTCGGCTGTTTGGGGTAATACGCCGAGAGTACTACGTATCATAGCTCGTTAACAAGGCGCGTAGTTGGACTCCCGATAATTATTTTAATCAATGACCAAGTTTGCGCCGAGTACGGCAGAATTTCCACGAGCTTGTGTTTGAGGTACACTGGTACAGTGGTCTCGTAATACTACGTCATTTTCAAATACTAATTTCTTACTCCACAAAACTTGTTAAAATATTCACTTGACCATTTCGCATGCATAAGACAAATGTATCTTGACCGTCCCATCACTCGTTCATACAAAAAAAACTGGCAGTCATAGGGACTGCCGATAGAAGTGAGAACTAAAAAAAGAAGTGTGGCACTCGGAGACTGCCGCGGTAAAGCTATTGCATGTTGCATGCATTTTTATCAACGTAAGCAATAGGGATGTTAACAAATTTTCGGAATTGCTTTTATTTTGAAGAGTGACATTTGTTTGCCATAAAAAATATCATTTTTTTAGTATTTAGTCTGTAAAGCTAATACAAATAAGATTCAAAGTCGAATGACCGAGTGGGGAGGACGGCGTTACGGTCTTCCATCCCTCTTTCTTGTGAACATAAGAAAGAGATCCACGATCACTAAAATTCGGTCTCCAGGCCCGCGATAAAAGCTATGCAATAGCTTAAAATTTAGGATTTGATGGCTCACTTTGGAAACTACGCAGGTAAAACCGGAGGGCGTGGCTATAGTCATCTAGATCAGCCTAATGTACCCGAAGATTTCTTTCATTTACGAACGTGACACTTGAGTTCAATTCACAGCCCACGGAAAATCTCTTTTCGACCTGCCAAAAGTAGTTTTCACTTCAAAAAACAAAATTATAGTTAAACAAACATCTCTTCCCTACAAATATATGTATAAAGTATGCGCGCTGGCAAGACACGAAAGGGGTGCACTGGCACCAGCGGGAAAGTAATATTTGTCTAGTGTATAAATCTATGTATGACCATTAGTAGAACACACGTTATATATTATGTATGTACCCTATGGGCAAAATAGAATAGTCAATTGAGTACTTACTTATAGGCATAAACAATAAAATGTATCCACAGCTGGGACTCGGCGCCTTCTTTTGCTAGAAGAGAGTTAAGGCCACGCTGGCCCAGTACGTGTTGGTGGGGTCACGCATGCGTTCGAAAGGTTCTCGAAATACATCGGTTTCGTCGCGATGTTTTTCTTCGCCGTTCTTATGTTAGTGGCATTACGTGTAACTTTAAAAATATTGTGAGAAAAGAAGAAGTGCGTTGGATTCAACGCAGGGGCACCGGATCAGACCAGATGCAGTAACTTTAGAATATTCAATAATATGCAATACAGTATTTATACTATTTGCAGGTGTAATATTTCCAAAGTCATCAATTCGCAAATTGACCAAAAAAGGTTTTATTTGAAAAACTTATTATGGCAACAATTTTTGTTCACTCTCGCCACCTGTTGGAATACCTTCAAAAGTTTTAAAGCAAATTATTAAAGATAGATGGCAGCACCAGTTATCAAAAGTTGTATAACCCGACTATACAAAATGATTAGACCTTCCATATTAGTCTTGCGATATCGGCGTATTTTAAATTGAAGAGTATAATACACAACGTGCTCATGCGCGAGAACAGCTGAGCGATAACAACGCCATGGTGCGGTTCCTTTTTGTACTAAACAGTCGCATCATGTCTGCCCGCCGGTTCGGTGTATGACAAACATTACCGTTGATAACCTAAAATCTGTTTGTTATCACTCCGTCCTCATAATTTGCAGTTCTTGGCTGTTGCTCGTTAATTCCTTCGGGTACTTGTTAAGTTATAATTGTTTTTGCTTTAGAACAACAGTGTAATAACTTTGTGTACCTGACATTGGAAACGCACTTGCCATCCCAGCGATATCGATTTTCATTTTACAATGAATGTTAAGTTTTGTTTACTTTTTAATCGTGTGTAATATTATTGATATTATGTACGTGTTGTGCAGTGTTTGGGGCTAGTGTTGTGCGTGTGAATCGATTCAAGTATGTGCGAGAGTTCGAGCGAAACTTTGTGTTTTGGATGACAGAAAAATGGAGTTTGAGAACGACTTCAGCTTGAAAGAATGGGCGAAGGACAAGCCTTTGTCCATTCTACAGTTGGACCCGGCGGACCGTGCTGTTCTGAGGATAGCAGGTACGTTGTGGAAATCTTTTGTCCGGCAAATAAAATACATATTCCATCTGATTCATTACGCAAATCGTTGTTTTTTGCTGCAATCGGGTCACGTTATCGTACACGACGATAATGACTACCTCTGAGATTACTGTTTACACTGAAAACCCTGATAAAATATGCCTAGCTTCACACATTTCCCTATCTACCTACGTGTTTGCATAGTATCTGCCTTACTAGATAAAAATCACAAGTCGCCGTATGATTACTCGAGTCGACTCGCTTTCGTTGTTTTCGTGATCTTGTACAAAATATCTACCTACTGCAGCTGGTTTCACTTTCGTGAGCACCGAAGCGTAACATAAAAAATACCTACAGCTAAGTAATGATTTGCTGAGATTACTACGATTACGATACCAACGTCAGATTCGATACAGAACACAACAATAGTAGAAACAAAATTGATACGTAACGTTTAGTTAATTTAAAAGTTTAAAAAATAGAACATACCTATTCCTACATCTTACCTACCTAAACCTAACTATTCACGATTTCAAAAATGGAATTCATTCAGTGCCCAATGTTCAAGGTCGCGTTTTTTATAGCTTGCCAGAATCATTCTATGACAAATGCAGTTTTTTTTCTGATCCACCGTCGTTTCCAGCCAGTACGAATACGACAAATAGGTTGAAATAACCCTCGACCGTGCGACTTTCCCATGACACCGGCATAGACGAGGCTCGTTACAACGCTACGGTCTTTTATTTTTACCATCATAAGTGTCGTGACCGCGAAAGTTTTCTTTGTGAGTGAAAAGAGAACAAAGAAAAACAGGTTGTTTATTTTATTATTTTAGAGCAGCCATAATAAAGGGCATGTGCGTACATAAAAATGTTTTTAACTGCTCGTTAGTTACATACCTACGTAACTGGTAATTTGGCCACAGTCATGATGACTTCTTGGACCCTCTTTGAATGGTGGTACCGATTTTAATGTATCTACGAATGTTACCCTTTTTAAAGTCGCGTAAAGTCCCTAGTAAATGTATAGAAAAATTAGCTATCTACTACATTTGAATAATTCATAGCGACCGCGGTGATCTAATGGCTAGAATGTGCAATTCACAATCTTGAGGTCGTAAGTTCGATTCCCGCCTGCACCTCTGGAGTATTTTTCTAAATGCAGTGTTTGTAATCACCGCTGACTTTAACCGTGAAGTAAAACATCGTGAGAAAACCGGCATGTTCGTGTGTCGTCCACCACCCCGAACTACGCAACTATGGTCGATTATGGTATTGACTTGCGAGATAAGTCCCCCAGTCCCAGCTGTTGCATCATAAATTGGACTGTTTTTTATTTCAGGTTTCAGTTTTATGTTAAATAGCGTAAATAATATATAATATGTTAGTTTACAAGTTAGGATTGGGTTCTTTCGGGTCCTGCGCTGTATGTGTGAACCCAAAGTTCGTTAGATAGTGGAGGCCTCTCAGGTGACTCTTACAGGTCATTCTAAAAAAAATTACACCGTCTTTCCTTGTATTCACAATTAACATAGTTTTAGTTACATTTTTTCGTAAATAGGTCGTCGTTTGACCGCTGACTCGCCTGATGGTAGACGTTTTTCAACAATGTAGCCAGCGCCATTATTTCGGAGCGAGCAGATGTCTTGGCAGGTGCGGATACGATACGGAAATGTTCAAGGGGTAACATTTATTACGGGGATTGGAAAGTAAAGGTGAAACCTAGACAGTGTCTGTTCTTGAGAATAAACCGTTTCTAGAAAGAAAAAAAACAATATACGTTCCTTTTTTGAACCTAACCGATTTCAAAAAAGTACGAGGTTTTATGTGCTTATATGTTCTTTTTGTATCATATTAAACGAAAGCTCCGCTAATTGCGAATCAATTTTGTTTTTTTTTTTTATTTGTATTATCAAAAAAATTAAAACTATCGAAATCGCAGTGGTGGTTTTTGAAATATAAACATAAAACTAAAATTTGTTATAGACTACGCCGATGTCTTTGTAGCTTCTAAATTTTTTGTCGAATCTACAAAGCCTTCCCTGTCTCACAACCGCGAATCCAGGGGGCGGGTCATGGGGGCCATGACCCCGATGATTGGAAATAATGTACGGATGTACAAGGAATGGCACTTTGACATAATAGCTTTTAAACCCTGACGCAAACACGTTTGGGTGATATTAATATACATTTGACGTGCCTGTGTGACTATCTGTGGCATCGTAGCTCCAGAAAGGATGATCCAATTTTGATACGGTTAAAATGTTCAACTCCCCAATACGATCCGGACATGTGCCTGATGGTAAGCAACATGCCTGACACATAACAGCACAGTGACACGCAGCTATTGGAACATGAAGAGTCCAAATCATTACCTAGCACTGCACTGCGTTCGTCACCCAGACATCTAAGATCTTATATCTCTAAGTCCTGTAATTTCTCTGGAAACATTGCCCTTCAAACCGGAACACAGTAATGTTTGCACATTACTGCTTGGCGGTAGAATAACTGGCAAAGGTGTGGTACTTCCCCAGGCGGACTCTGCGAAGAGTCCTACCACTACAAAAAAAAAGTACTCAAGCCCAGTACCAGTTTTTGCGTCAGGGTTTAAAAGCTTATTATGTCAGAGTGCAATTCCTCGTACCTCCGTACATTATTTCCAATCATCGTCCATCATAAGACAAGAGGTTGTTACCCCTCATTCGCATTCAATCGCACTTCGCACATCTGTGAATCATCCGGAAATTCTTTTTATAGGAGCACGTAGGTAAGCTCTAGAGTCAGGGTTGTCATCACTAAAGTTTGACAACCAGGACAAAACTCGTGAAATTCGTGAAAAAATTCCCGCATTTTGGAGAGCCAAGAATGTTGAATGAGTGGACATGTCAACAGGTTTTTTTAAACATAATCAGTGTAATTAAAACAAAAAAAAAGTCGTTAAAAAAAACACCAGAATCTTTAAAAAATCAATTTACTTAGTTATATTTTATCATCATTTAAGTAAGAATTTAGTGAGTGTATGGTTCGTCGGTTGATCGCAGCTTGCGGTTCCCCAGACTAGGACAAATTCGGGGATACTCGGACGGATGGCAACCCTGGCTAGAGTCATAGACTATCAGTGGGAGGTTAATTTGTTGGTTATCTGTTGAAATACGCGTCGAAATGTTAGGTTTCAGATAGTTGCTAGCCACTAAACAGAGATTTCTAGATATACTTTTATAATTAGGTGTTATTTGCATATCGAGAAACACCGGGCGGATGTTGCGAAATCGTTTAAACAGACTAATCCTATAATTACGGAAACGGATAATATTCATGAAGTTTTTAACCGACTTCAAAAAGGGGTGGCTGTCTATTCAGCTGTCATTTTATTTTTTTTTATATGTTTATTACGCGACCGAACATTATGAGTCAATTTGGATTCATTCATGTTTTGTTTGGTAGATCTATCTATGTATTTATACTTCAGAGGTGATTCCTTATAAATGTAAACGAAATCGGTTGGGCGCTATTGGAGAAATGACCAAACAAAATAAATGTTCAAATAATGTACCTATCGATTAGTGGTTGGTTACCTTCAGCAAAATTATCCCACGGTTTTCAGAGAAAAAAATTACCATCGACGAATCCTAGTGATTTATTTTGTCCCTTGCTTTGCTGTTGTAATTACTGTGTAATAATAGATGTACCTTGCTAATTCAAGTTTTTTGTTAGAAGATTTGAGTGGTGCATATTTGAACAGGGGGTAGTCAGCTAGCTCTTTAGTTTTAGACAACAAGAACAAAATTAAAAATTTTGATTAACCCCCGACTACCTCAGATTTGTTATCCGTACAACATTCTACTAGTCAAGCCCTTTCATTTGATACCCATATTAAGCGAGTTGTGAAAAAAGAAATGTATTTCGCCATTTTGTGGAAGCGGCCATCTTGGATTTGAAATTTATCATAGTCCAATGTATTCTACTAGTCAAGCCCTTTCGTTTCATACCCATATTGCGGTACTAGTGAAAAAAATAATATAATTCGCCATTTTGTGGTGGTGGCCATCTTGTGTTTGATTTTTTTATAGTGTATAGTATTCTACTAGTTAAGCCCTTTCATTTGATACCCATATTGAGGTAAGTTGTGAAGAAATATTTTGTCCGCCATTTTATGGAGGCGGCCATCTTGAGTCTATATTAACCAAACATAGCTAAGAACATCCGCACGGATATTAACTTTCAAATAAATAAAAACGCATCGAAATCGGCCCATCCGTTTGAGCTCTACGGTGCCACAGACACACACACACACACACACAGGCAGACAGACATCGACGTCATACTTATAACACCCTTTTTTTTTGGTCGGGGGGTTAAAAATAGAGTAGAACAATATTAAATCCAAGACATTTTAGCTGCACAGTGGGCTGCCCGTTACACCGTTACCGACGCTGTTTGAACGGTGTGACAGCAGGACAGTTACACGCCCGATAAGCCCTTGGATATGGGACAGGGTTTCCCATCCGATGGTATCGGTTGCATACTGATTGTTACAGTGCTTTCTTTCCAAACAACTTCGTCGATGTTCGTATTTAAAACGTAATGATGGTCCGTTACTAGTTTACACGGGTGAAATATGCTCGACGCGACGCGTGATCCAAGATGCTGGCGTTAATTGCTAACGCTCTAATTATTCTATATATCTATAACTATTCTATAAGCGTTTGCGTTCAGATTGATAATGCTCCAAGCTTACGCTGCCTAGTTGGGCTATGTTTGGTAATTTGCATCTAATCTTTTATCGATAGCCATTCAGAGGCTTCTATGAGCCTGGTGCAGACAGTCTTCAACAGCCAAAACATGGACTCAGTAAAGATGATCCACATGTTCAAAATCAATCAGGGAGCTATGGAGACGGCTATGTTTGGCAAGATGAGTTCAGGAGTGGAGACCGCGTTGTGAAAAGCGTATAGGTCAGGCCAGTTGCCAATCGGGGAAAAACTGGACGAAGAAAGCTGCCGACCGGGCTCAAAGGCGTAAAGCATTATACAATAGGTCATTATAGAAGTGTAGGTTTCGAGCCAAGATTTTTACTTAGTAGCACTCGCCAAACTATGCAGGTACTAATTTCATTGGTATTGATTGAAGTACAGTGTACCCACTATTCAATTGTTCTGTCTCTTTCTACCTTATTGAAATAATACAATCCATCTCGTTCACATCAGAACAATACAGAACTTTATGCGCGTGCGCCCTTTGTTTTAAATTAAAGTCTCGAATTCCTACTTTTATTATGCCTCAGCTGTTTTGTGTCCTGTTTCATTCTTATAGTCTATAAATATATGAAGTACTTAGTTACAGAGAGCATTGTTCTAGCCCCCTACTTGCTTATACTATTGTCGGGGCTTTATATGTGCTCGTAATACACTTGCGACCTTATTGATTAAACGCCTAGTAGGATCATTTTTGGATTTCATACAAATAACGTGACCCTAATGAGGCTTCCTGTGTCTGTCAGTTTGACCTACTCGTATTTTAAGGTACAGACCGCGACAGGTACTTTACACTATAACATTGTATGTGCGACACATGTCTCGGTCTCCTGTCACGGTCTCGGCGCGAACTGGCGCCCATACAATTCCATAATGTCAAGTACCTGTCGCGGTCTCGTGTTGCGGTCTCCGGGCGAACCGCTACCTTTTAACAGCATCTTTCGAATCATAATAAGCAACTAGTTTAAGTATGTATTGTGCTGTTACGGCAGGTTATTTAACAAATGAAAACAAAATGTGATAATCAAGGATATGTAGGACAAACGAGTTTTTTATGCAACTTGAACGAAAAACAGACACGCTCAATATTTTTTTTTCTTAGCTTGTAGCAAACATAGATAATATATATCATAATTTTTTAACTAAAAGTGACGAGACGAGCAGGACTTGTGCCTGATAGTAAGCAACATGCCTGCCACATAACAGGACAGTGACACACAGCTATTGGAACATGAAGAGTCCAAATCATTACCTAGCACTGCACTGCACTCGTCACCCAGAGATCTAAGATGTTATCTCTCTAAGCCCTGTAATTTCTCTGGAAACATTGCCCTTCAAACCGGAACACAGTAATGTTTGAACATTACTGCTTGACGGTAGAGTAACTGGCAAAGGTGTGGTACTTCCCCAGACGGACTCTGTCAAGAGTCCTGCCTAACATATCGTTAGGATTAAGTATCTTAATTTATCAATAACGAATAATAAGTTCCAAAGATATGAACGAGGAGGTTTGACTCCACGTTTGTGATAAGAACGTCTAGATTGTGGTATGCGTTGCCTGAGTGGGTTTTCCCCGATGGTTACGTCTTGGTGTCTTCAAATCGCGAGTGAATCGGTTTCTTCTAGCTAAGCACACTCCATCGTAGATCGCGTCGTCGCTTAACTTCAGGCGAGATGGTGGCCAAGTGCGAGTTGGGCGCACGGAATTTAGTAGTGCTGAAACGTATATATATATATCTCCGAGTCAGACTCGAACTTAGCACAGCTTAAGCACGATTTTCAATTCGTTGTTAAAAGATGTGCCTCCTTGTTTTCGTGGCTTAAGTCTGTCGACACTAATAATGTTGCTTTGCTGGTTTTTTTTTGGAAATATAAAATCATATTATGATTTTCTGTTCGCCTAGGGCCGCCCTTGTAATCGATTGTCTTTGTATTCGTAATCGGTGACAATAGAGAAACCATGTTACGGTCGATTGTGGATTTGTGAAACGAATTAAAACTTCGGAAGTTTGCGGTTTGTTTCTTTAAGACTAGTGCTCTATCCCGACTTTACCTACATTAAATTATGTATGGCATTGACACGATGGGTTCCCGAAATTCTCGAGAGCATTCCTACTGTAAGCGCCAAACCCCTTGTTGGTGGAACCCCTTGTCGGATATTGGTCGGTAGACCCATTTGATACAGTTCTGTCTTGCAAAAAATCCCTTTCTCCTTCAAGCTTGCCGTTAGAAACTTCATTGCTATAAAAAAATGTTAAGTAGTAGTAATGTTAGTACCTTTGGGATGGATCGGCTAAGTATCAGCTGGAAGCTCTGGAATCGATCGAGAGACGTGCCAAAAGGCTCATAGGCAATGACATTCTCGTGCGAAAAAGACTGCTAAGTCTCGAACGTCGCCGGAAAATTGCTAGCCTATCGGTTTTTTATCGGATCCACTTCGGAGAGTGTGCGACTGATTTGTACGATCTAATACCACCTTGCCCTTTTTTCTATCGGAATGCTCGTAGCTCGAAAAACGACATCGTTTCATGGTTGATGTTCCAAAGACACGAACGAAGAGATTTGACTCTACTTTTGTGATAAGAACGTCTAGGCTGTGGAATACGTTGCCTGAGAGGGTTTTTCCCGATAGTAACAATCTTTGTGTCTTCAAATCGAGAGTGAATTGGTTTCTTCTAGGTAAACACGCTCCATCGTAGAACGCATCATCGTTTAACATCAGGCGAGATGGCGGTCAAGTGTAAACCTATAAAAGTTAAAAAAAAAAGTAGTATATTTTTGTAATTATTTACCTTTGTAGTGAATTGATCGTTTTCTTATCTTACTTTATCAAGTTCTTATTCAAGCTTACCAACATATCAACAAATCGAATTTCAAGGAAACATAACTTGAGTCAGATCCGTCCCGACAGCGGAATTGCGACAGTTTACCACGAAGCAGCATTCCCACCATAATAAATCATATGAGATCATAATTATACATCGCTAATTCGCTGAACCATGTCATTAAATACTACTTTGATACGCGCAAGTTAAAAAACAACCAAATCCGGTTTTATTCTATCAGATTACTAAGAAACTATTAACGACTCACATTTACACTAGATCCATACTAAATTGCTGCGGGAAAGTCGTTTAAAGTTCAGTTCTGTCGAAAATGCTAAGAACCGGTCTAATAAACCTGTTTATTTTATTTCTATGTGCAACGTTAGAACTGTACCAGATTTAGAATCATAACTACGTCTAGATGGTATTGTATTGAAATGAGATATAATCTATACTAATATTATAAAGCTGAAGAGTTTGTTTGTTTGAACGCTAGGATCTCGGGAAGTACTGGTCCGAATTGAAAGATTCTTTTTCTATTGGATAGTCCATTTATTGAGGAAGGCTTTAGGCTATAGAAAATAACTCTACTATTAATTGAAGCGGAGCATGAAACAAGAATGTAACAAAATCGGGAAAAAATATTCCCCTTTTGAGAGTTTTCCTACGTTTCGTGCTTTGACATGACAGCATGTGTCAAAGATTGCGTCATTGAATTTCAGTAATCTGGGCATTGAATATAAACCTTTGCTAATTTTTTTTTCTAAATCTGAGTTGGTACGACCAATTTCCGACAGGTGGCGTAGCAGGTAGCTGAAAATCGATATTCTCAGGAATGAGTGAACCGATTTCAGTCATTCTTTCACCGTTGGATTTGTACGGGATCCCGATGAGTGCTATATAATATACCACGGGCGAAGCCGGGGCGGGCATCTAGTTTATTATAAAAATAGAAATCCACTTTAAGAGATTTGCATTTTCGACAATATAAAAATGTAGATTTAGTCTATTTAAGTTGAGTCTGCTATCCAAGAAAACACCTTGAGTCCGAGTCAGTAGTGTGCTCTTCTGGTCGGCTGTTTATATGTCAATGCATTGAAACATTTGTGCATCCGACCAACCCTGGACAGGAATCGAAAACTGTACAACCATCAGGTCTACTACGAAGTCCGATAAACGATATATCGGCTGAAGTTATGGACGTTTTATAACACGAAACACAATCGGTCGGTTGATGACACAAAAACTGTCAAATCAGCGTCGGTCAGGATGAACGAAACGCCCGATCAGATCAACCGACCGATTGTGTTTCGTGATATGAAACGTCCATAACTTCGGCCGATATATCGTTTATCGGACTTCGTAGTAGACCTGCTGATATGTAATTATTTTTCTCGTAAAAACGATAAAACCGTCTTCAATTTAAGAATTGAATTCACAAATCCTTCATTGTTTTTAATGAAGGTAACGAACTACCATATTTTTGAAGTGAAAACTTCTTTTGGCACGCCACAGACAGATTTTCCGTAGGCTGTGAATTGAATTCTAGCGTCACGCTCGGGAATGATAAGAAATCTTCGGGTAAACTCGGGACTATGGCCATTGCTGACGCATTTCTATATGGCTATGCTCATGACCATACCTTCCGGTTTCACCTGGAATAGAAAAAAATTAGGAGTGTCCCATACTTAAAACTGAAACTCAAATTTTTTTTTTAGATCAAAACCATACTTGTTGGTTATTTATAGATAGGTTATCAAGAATGATATTGAGGTTCCAAACATTTTTTTTTGTAAACTGAATAGTTTTCGCGAGAGACTCTTCCAAAGTGGTAAAAAGTGTCCCCCCCTGTAACTTCTAAACTAAGAGAATGACAAAAAAAAAGTGTATGATGTACCATGTAAACTATCAACGAAAATTGGTTTGAATGAGATCTAGCTAGTAAGTAGTTTTATTATGTAGTATATTTATTTATAAGTAGTATTATTAATACGTCATAAATTGACTATTGTTAAAACACTGATTAAAGTAACAACGAACTACAAGAACTTTCATATTATGTTACTTGCTGCTACGGAAGCCTTCATGGGCGAGTCCAACTCGCACTTGACCACTTTTATTCATCAATTTTTTAACACACGGTAAAGTAGTATACGTCCTTCAATATTCAATACATTAAAGACCAAACTGCAATTCATAAGTTACAAGTCCTACAATTCGACGTTATTCTACGATCACGTATCGTAACTATTCATACACATTACACATAATATACCCTCATAATCTACTCAGCCTAATTAAAGTTGTCCACTCAACAGTCGCTGGTCAGTCACTCCCCTCACCACTCAACCGTACCAAGCTCTACAAGTGCAATAATCGTAAAACAAAAGGTGACATATCAATTCCCCAAGTTTTACGTCCCCAAGTCTCTAAAGAGGATGCCACTAATTTCGGAGTTCGTTCACCTACTACGCGGTTAGAATATTATTTGCCATTTGAATTTAGATTTGCACTTTCAATTCCATAGACAACGCTGTATGAATTGGCGGGAAAACTACAAAAGCGAAAGACAAAACATAGAGTATTAAACAACGTCTTTTGAATTTAGAACTGCTTCTGTATTAGCACAGTCTATTCTTTATACTGTGGTATTATTAGCACAGTCATTATTCTTGAATATTTTTGGCGGGAAATTAACAAAAGAACTTAATTATGCGTCATAGAGTAACAAAGCGTCTTGTGTTTGCAACCGCTTCTGTTTATGTACAAACGTGTCGTATTGTTTTAATTGAAAACTATCTCGAGGTTGATAACCCGTGGTATCAGTTAACCTGGCGTCGAATATAATTATATACCTATATTCACGATGACACAAACTTACAAAGTAGGCCTTTAGAAATGTTGGTTGTCTTGTAAATAAAGTTCAATGAAATGAGAATAAAACTACATTTATTAGTAGAGACCCTTGAACTGAAACATTACTGTTTTCGTTTTGAAGGGCAATGTGTCCAGAGAAATTACAGGGCTTAGAGATAATGTAACATCTTAGATCTCTCGGTGACGAGCGCAGTGCAATCCTAGGTAATGATTTGGACTATTCATGTTCCAATAGCTGCGTGTCACTGTGTTTTTATGTGGTAGGCATGTTGCTTATCATTAGGCACATGTTCTGCTCGTCTCGTCACTCAAACTAATGTGTAATTAGTAATTCATAGCAAATTTTAACAATAGTGTATAAATATTCGAATTTGATAGTGATCTAAAAGATACAAATACACTCAACTACATTTATGACTCATATTTTAAAATATACAGTAAGTGGTAATAATAATGAAAGGAATTTACCAATACATATATCATTTTTGTAAACCCTGTGGCAGCTTGCCTCCACCCTTCAGTAGCCTCGACTGCCACCTAACTTTTTTGGGCTAGCTAGAGCTACTCAAGAAATAATTAAGATTTAATAAACCTTAGAAATGAAATTGCCTATTTTGATTTCTAAGATAAGATTATAATGAAAAATTTAAGAAAGTTCGAGTCACTATAATCAAACGGACTTATTTGATTTCTTAGAATAAATATTACCAATATTATATGTACTTATTATAATTCTGAATATCACTTTCCTAACTCGATTTTTTGTGTTTCAGACTGTTCCATTCCTGCCTACCCGCATCCCACCCACCCAGAAAACAATAAAAAATGCGCAGCCGTGTTGTTTCCTTTACCTTATTCCTCCTTGACTAATTTATTTTACTGAGATTTAAGATCTACCCTCATTTTAGTCTTCTATGTTTTTTATGTAATAGAGTGACTGACAGAACTTTCGACAGAAGAACTGAAACGTTTTTAGTATTTTTCATTGCTCTTTCTACAGAAGAAAGACAGATCAATACCATAAGTAAGAAGTATGTAGGTAGTTAGGCGCTTAGGCGGTAGACCACCAGATGGACAAGCCTGCAAAATAGTACCACAGCAACATGTAATATTATTGCAGTAAAAACTGATTTAGTATTGTTGAAAAGTTTTTATTAAGGTCAAATTTTAAGGATTCGCGTTACCGCGCCACTGTAGCTTCGTAGCGTAGGAGCGGCGGCGGAGCAGAACGTGCGCGACACTTTTCAAGTGGGTAAAAAGGGGGTACAAAATTATTGCGTCACGTATTTCTTCATCTCGAATCTTGTACATTTGGCTTTTGTTCCCAGACAAAATACGATTCTGTGAAATGAGTCAGGTTTGCCAAGTGCAAATACTTCGAACAATGGTAGCAGAGTTTGCGTATTTATTTAACACGGAGCTCTGTTCAGAACAATAAACATGCACAATGTACCTAAGTCTTATGTATTTCTACTCAAAATGAGTAAAACATTATGGACCGCCTGTGTTCTGATTTGAAGACGTAAGACAGTGTAGAGAGCAGGTAAAGTGTCGAGAGATGCACTATCTTATTTTACGGTTGATGATTAAGTTGTTTTGTGTTTTAATTGGCATATTGGCAGTCATCACAGAGTAATTAATCGCTACGCAGTCAAAGGGACTGCAAATAGAAGTGATAACGTTTTTTAAGGAACTTAGAGTTTTAGTATTAAACATGCCTACTAATGTTGCACAATACGTCACCTGTAATAGCTACAGATAGTTAATGTTATGTAATAATCTACCACTAAGCAGTAAACTGCAAACGTTACTGTGTTCCGGTTTGAAGGGCAATGTTTCCAAAGAAATTGCGGGAATAGAGGTATAATATCTTATAGCGGAGTAATGATTTGGACTCTTCATGGCCCAATAACTGAGTGTCACTGTTTTTATGTGGCAGACATGTTGCTTACCATCAGGCACATGTCCTGCTCGTCTCGTCACTCTAAAATACTGTAAAAAACACCATATAGATAGAAGAGACAACTTATAACTCGGAATTTGATAGCTCACTTGGTAGAAATTTTACGCGTGTGAAACCGGAGGGCGTGGCAATAAGCATGCCCATCGTCACTGGGCTTCTAGAAAAGCGCAGCATAGATGGCCATGTTCCCGAGTTTACCCGAAGATTTCTTATCATTCCCGAGCGTGACGCTAGAATTGAATTCTAATTGTAAAAGAAAGTGTAATATGACTCCATAGTCATGCGGTTAAAGCATGATCATTTTACTTGATACTAGCGGTCCGCCCTGGCTTCGCCCATGCTAGATACCTCTGTATATTATATAGCACTCAGGCATACACTCAGGGACAACGACATACCCAAATAATTCTTGAAATCGATCCAGTAGTGCTTGTGATTAGCGCGGAGAGAGCTGTACTTCTAAATGGCTTATTCGCAATATCAGATTCTCAATATAGCAGAAGTACAATCAAGAAGAAAAACTATTAAATTATTTTACAATTTTAACAGACTTCAAAATAAAAAGAGGTTTCTCAATTCGACCGTATATAATTATATATTTTGTGTATGTTTGCGGATAACTTCGTCGTTTATGAACCGATTTTGATGATTATTACCGAATAAACCATATACGTGAAGTCGCCAAATACATTTTACACGTTGAATGTCCGATTTCGATTGTTTTGAGAATCTGATATTATTTGAATGAACCAAAGGGCGAGAATTGTATAAATTACGATACCTTTATCGTTGCCATACCACAGAATAAATATGCCATACGGTGGACCGAGGAGCGGCTGTAAAAAGCTGAGTTATGAATAAACACGACGCGCGAAGTGCGTCGGTTTTTTTTTATCGCGTATAGGTCTGCGTTTGACCACCATCTCGCCTGCTGGTAAGCGACGGTGTGGTCGAAGATGACGCACGTTGACCTAGAAGGTACCTATTCACTCTGACGTCGAAAAGTTCTAGATTGTATCTCTCAGGGAACAAGGAGGCCGGCAACTTATTCCACTCCAAAGCTGTACGTACGTACGAGAAAAGTGGATGCAAACCGTTTAGTACGGAACTAAACATTGAAAACTCACCCCACCATATAAACACGATAATATTATATCCCGTAATCCTACTAATATTATAAATGTCAAGACTTGGATCTTTGTTGCTCAATCACGTCGTAACGTCTGAACAGATGATCTGTTTGAAATTTGGAACACCGATTATTGTCTGGAAGAACACTTTTTATTACAGGAAAACGCGGGTAAAACCGCGGGGCCATACTAGAGACGAAATATAAATACTTAAGTGTATTGAAATTCTAAAACGAAAAAAAGTTATGGATTTAAAATGTACTTATGATAAATGTTCGTAGTGGCAACAAACTTCTTTTTTGCGCCGGACAAAAACTTGTTTGTTTATTAATGTTGGATTAAGTATGTATGCTGTCATCAATTATCAGGTCATCTTTGTCCTGTTTTGTAGAATCACTAGTCATTGTGTATTCTCAGGTACTGGCTAATTGATTAAAGTTGTATGAATACTGACTCAATAAATAGAATAGATTTTGTTATTCAGAAATAATAGTACATATTTAATATTATGTACATTAAGGGACTATCCCTTATCTCCCTTTGTGTCCATAATGTTTGTTTTTTGTGTTAATCACTGTCAAATTTGTTTTGTGGCGCCAATTATAAAGTGTTTTGTATTGCATTTAATCTCATAAAAGCGTACTTGATGATAGTATGAAAAATAGGCATTTTTAATTAAATTCAAATAAATTTATTTCAGTTTGCTATGACCCATAACACAAAAATACGATTACAATCAATCAATTTCAGAATTAAATACAATATAGGTTGAAATTAATTTTACAAAATAATCAATTTAAATTATCGCAATTGGATCTAGTTACGTCTGGTCTAGTCTATCCCACGCGCAACATAGTCGTTTCAAAGTAATTTATAAATGCAACATAATGAAGCTGACTTGAAAACGGTGAAGGAAACATCGTGAGGAAACCTGATTGTCAGAGAATATTGAATACATCAAAGACAAGTCTAACAAACCCGCAACTCGTGTAGCGACTTTGGCCTAAAACCTCCCATACTAAAGCTCTGGTCACACAGAGGCGGGAAGTGCGGGAAATCGATCGCGATCTAACCCGGGATTTTTTTGTAATATTCTAATTAGTAGGCAACTTGACACATAACATCGCGCCCGCTTGTTTTGTGTCACTTAGTCAGGTTGCATACAAATACGAATATAACAAAAACATCCCGTCCAGCATCGCAATCGCTTTCCTGCACTTCCCGTCTTTGTGTGAGGAGTGCTTTAGGTATGAGGAGACTATGGGTTCTAAAAAGTTTTCAGGTACTCTCAGCTGGTGGTCTCTACTGTAGTGCTTGTGGCATTTCATTTCGCAACAACATTGCTTATACACTAGTTATTTATGTCTCTTAAATTTCAATCTAAATTAAAGAGAAAGGCCAACTATTTTGTTAGGTTTGCCCGCAATGCAGCGTTAGTAAATCGTTCGCAAAACCCTGTCGTAAGTACTTTTATTGCAGTCAGGGCTTGAAATGTGGTTGCACTTCACTGGTCAAAGGCAGCACGCGATCTCAAGCATGCAAAGTGAAAACAAACTCAGTTTCTATCAACTAAACTTGACATGGAAATAAGTAGGTAATGGTTTAGGCCTCAAGATGCTAGTTAATGTTTTGCAGTTTTGCACCATAATAAATCTGCTTTTAAAGTTCCACTATCTGCTTTTACTAAAGACTATCCTACTAAAATTATAAATGCATCGGTATAAGGCACGTGCCTTCCCAAACTTCAGGCGCGCGTAATTATGTTATCTTTGGGAAGAGTGAGCTCACTCATTCCGTTTTAATCGATTGTAGGAAGCGGTGAACGCCAGACGTTTATACCTATCGCTAATCAAAATAAGTAGAACCGCAACATACCTCGCCGCTAGCGATTCTAGGGGTCAAGTATATTGGTAGTTGTAAACCACTCACGCTACACACAGAGATGAAGTTTCTTAACAATTTCAGGGTGCTCAGGGCACATCTTTTGATTTATATCGATGTATAAATGCTAAAGTTTGGATGTTTGTTGCTCGATCGTGTCGGAACGGCCGATTAGTTCGACTTTAAATTTGGAACACAGAACGTAGCCTGAAATAACACATAGGCTACTTTTTAAACCGGGAAAATAACGGCAATTAGAAGTAAGCGGGAAAAACCGCGGGCTACTGCTAGTAATTAAAATTTGTTGTTGTGACTATTCATAAAGTACAAGTATTTTTATCAAATACTAACATTGGCCAGCGGCTTTACCCGTGCGTTTCCCGGGGGTCTACCGTAGGAAAAATGTGTTAGCTGTGATATTTCCCTCTCTTTTCTTTTAACTTTAAATTATAGAGATGGCAATAGCAAAGCCAAAGCCGATTTATTTAGGCGGTAGAAGGCCCGTTCCCGTTTTCATCCCGCAATAAAAAGCTGTCCAATTCCAGACTATAATCTAACTGTATTACAGATATCAACCCGAACAGTTCAGTCATTTCGACGTGATTGAGCAACAAACATCCAAATTTGAAACTAATGTTTCGGCTCTATATGGTTCAGATAGAATCTGTTTGACAACTTTCGTAAAAATAACATTTGAGTGGTTATTTACTGATGGATGATGAAAATGTAATCTGAATGTCTTCATGTCTAGAATGAATCGGCTTCTTCTACGTAAAAGGCTTATTACTAGTTATTACACTTGGCTAAATTAGTCGACTGAAATCAGCAAGCAACCCTCGGTTTTAAATTTAGTATACTAGCTGACCGAATGCTATTCTACTTCACTGAATTTAGTTTTGACTAAATTCAGTCGGCTAAAATTAGGCAAATTTAATAAGCCTATAAGCGCGTTCGATAATAAACTGCATCGTCGCTTAACATCAGGCCAAATGTTGGACATTTGGAAACCTATTGAAAAAAAAGAATAAGTAGAACCTGGCAACATTTGCTTAAACAAAACGAACGATATGCCCTGTGTGACTGGGAAAGCAAGGTCAACGTAAGACCATTCAGTACAGAAAAAAAAAAAACTAAATTAGAAATAGTTGCACAGAATAGCTGCATAAAATAAATACTTGAAACATGCTCTACTAAAGAGTTACATGCAAGTTAAAACACTAAATGTTGAAAAACTTGAACTACCTACGTTATTTCATACAAGCTGCCAACAATCGTATGATAATGCGATTTTGGCGCCATGACTAGTCATAACTAATGAATGGTAGGTACACATTCGTAAACGCTCGATCGAAACTAACAATTTCGCTAACAAAACCTATTGACGTCTGTGATGCAAACACGCACAGTAAACTCCACGTTACGATTTACCGTTGGCGATTGGCGACACTATCGTATTTTACATTGCGATACCTAATTCGAATACCCTAATTCGCAATACGGCATAATAGCAAATTTCACAGGCGCCATTAAAAAACTTAAAAATTAAAAAGTAAAGCATCAAAAGAAAAAACAATAAACCTTTGGAAATTGTGTTAGGTACTTATCTGTACTAATATAATAAAGCTGAAGAGTTTGTTTGTTTGTTTGAACGCTAGGATCTCGGGAAGTACTGGTCCGAATTTAAAGATTACTTTTCTATTACTTATTTTTTTAATTTTGATTATTCTTCTGTTATTTTTTATGTACGGGATCCCGATGAGTGCTATATATATGTACGACGGGCGAAACCGGGGCGGACATCTAGTTAACTAATAAACGACAAATTAAAAAAAAAAACAGTTACGCAATAGATTTTAGTGGTGATTTAGTGACCCCTGTGAAATTTCCTACTACGGAGTTATTCCTTTTGCGAATTAAGATATCGATTGGTAAATTTAAAGCTGTTGTATAAAAGGTATTGGTTCAACCAATTTCGCCAGCGAACTTCAGTGTAGGCATCGATTCTAAACATTGATTGTTAAAATTGTGGAGTTCTACGAAGGTCATGACCACTCATGAGTTTTAAGTTTACATAGGTCGTCTCTATTATGTACCTACATAAACTTTTTGTTGGACTCCATTGAATGTAACTATTTGGAATTCAGCGTTTTTTATGGTATTGAAAATGGTCTTATAAATTGTCGAAATCCAAACATTTGCTCAAGGCTTACGCGAATAAATTATGCTTTATTTTATAAACTATACGAACTATACTAACTGATCTGTCCTTTACCAACAGACAATAAATAATTCAACTAAAAACATTACATACAAATTTGATTTTTGATAAATTCGGTTCCTTTGTTCGAAAAACCTTATTTAATTCATTTTTGGAGTGTGCCGTTTCTAATGCCACTTTTTCTTTTTTTCTATCGGACTGCTTGTGGTTTGAAAAAGTTACTACGTTTCATGATAGACGTTCGTAAGACTCATCGTCGCTCATTGTAAACCGCACCGCTCATTGTACTTATAGATGCAAAATGAAAAGTTGGTGTTTGTAAAAAACTTGACGCTTGGGTACTAACACACTTTTTAACTGTCCAAACACACACTAACAAAGTTTTATATGGAACACACATGACCAGTATACTACATATGTATATAAATATTTAATCTGCCTAAAGGATACTCCCAGTATCCTTAGTGGCTTGACGTAGCTTAGACTACCTACATCGTTAGAATGTACGGTATTTAAAGTGCTGCTTTTACAGTAGCCTGAACTACCTAAAGCAGCACTACGAGGGTCAAACTGAAAGTTCTTAGAACTGGCCACTTATAAACAATATAATAAAAAAATAATTCTATAATTTTAAAATAGAACTCTTTGCCAATATTACTGAGTATATACTTCATTCATTTGTCATTTGTTTTACGATTTGGCGGCAAATTGAAAATTGTCTGTGTCACGTCAACGTGAATTTAACACGAGAAAATTTTCGTGCAATGATTTTTTATGACTTTCGATGTCATTTAAGTCAACAAGAAAGTTATGATAGACTACGATTGGCCTTTCACTATGAAGCCCCATCTCGTGCGACTGTTTACAACTGGTTTAATGAGTTTAAACGTGGTCGCACTAATCTCACTGATGATTTACGCGAGGGACGGCCTTCTACGGCGACGACTGAAGATAACATCTGTGTTGTGCGGCGTATGATAGAGACTGACAAAAGAGTGACCTATCAGCAGATTCGGACAAGCTTAGGCATCGGTATGAGTCAAGTGCACAAAATCCTACACGAACATTTAGCGGTCAGGAAGCTTTGCGCCCGGTGGATACCTCATAATTTGACTGAGGCTCAAAAACTCCATCGTGTAGATTGGTGCCGTAAAATGATTGAAAGATTTAACGGAGGTGACTCAAATGCTGTGTTCGACATACTAACAGGTGACGAAAGCTGGATTTACTGTTATGATCCTGAAACCAAAAGACAATCTGATCAGTGGGTGTTTCCTTTCGAGGAGTTGCCAACTAAAGTGAAGAGAGATCGAAGTGTGGGGAAAAAATGGTGGCCTCGTTCTTTGGAAGGATAGGTCATTTCGCAACAATTGTGTTAGAGGATCAAAAACAGTTTCTGCAGAATGGTACACTACCAATTGTTTGCCACTTGTCTTGGAAAAAGTCCGAGAGAAACGACCTCGCAGTAGGATCCTCCTTCACCACGACAACGCCTCATCGCACACCGCCAAGCGAACGATCGACTATTTGGCGACATCAAACGTTGAATTACTGGGTCACCCGCCGTATAGCCCCGACCTCGCGCCTTGTGATTTTTATTTATTTTCAAAAATTAAAGAAAAACTTAAAGGAAAGCGGTTTATGAATGCTGAAGAAGCTGTGGCTGCGTATCGCGATGCCATTGAAGAGACCCCTAAGGACGAGTGGGCAAAGTGCTTTTCCCAGTGGTTCCATCGCATGCAGCGGTGTATTGACGTGAATGGACAATATTTTGAAAAGATATAATAAAACTAATAACTGGCTAATGTAATCAGTTTTTGATTTTCTAAGAACTTTCAGTTTGACCCTCGTATTACAAATTCTATGTATCATCTAACTAAATAACATTTTCTAGCCTTAACTGTTAAAAGTTGTACTAATACGTATGGTATGCAGTGGTAGCAACCTAGCAACTTAGGGGTGGCATTGGTGGGGTTGGTAAAATGCTACCGCCGAAGGCCGCGAGCTTAGGCGTAAATCGACATTTTTAACAGAATTTACCAAATACTAAGATAAGTATGCAATTTGAAATTATGAACATATTTATAATTTGTAATATAGTGACGGAACGAGCTAGACAGGCAGTACGAGAGCGACTTTTTTCCATTGGTAAAGCAGTTTTAGAGAGGGCCTTTATTAAATAGACTAAATTACAACGTGAGGATTTTTATAAAGAGTTTTATTGAAAAATATCCAATGGCTTACTACTCCCGTCCTTTGTTTTCGGATTTATATGTATATATCACCGTAAACTACCCGTAAACTGCCGGAAAACTACCTAGCTGCTCAAGTAACATCATCCCTGGGGTTGACATTGTTGATCACTATGTTTATCTGGGTGCTCTGAGCTACGATGATGGTAACTGCGTATCAGAGATAAAGAGGTGTATTGGCGTGGCTAAGGATGCGATGACCCGACTGAATGTCATCTGGAAGAAAAGAGGTATAACCGTCACCACCAAGATCCGGCTAGTGCGCGCTCTAGTGTTCCCAATATTCATGTACGGTGTGGAAACATGGACAATATGAGCCCGAGAAAGGCAAAGGATCGATGCATTCGAGATGTGGTGCTGGAGGCGGATGTTGAGGATACACTGGACCGCCAAGCGCACCAATGTATCGGTCCTTTCACAGCTTCGAGTCCAATCCCGCTTGTCTACAATCTGCCAGCAGCGCATTTTGTCCTATTTCGGCCACGCAATGAGAAGGGGAGATGACAACCTTGAAAAGCTGATCATAGTTGGAAATACGGAGGGTAAACGAGCCCGGGGAAGATCCCCAACTAGATGGAGCGATCAAGTGAGAGGCTCTTCATCAACCAAATTCTGCACGGTCGTCAGAGACGCGATGAGCAGACACCGGTGGAAGCAGATAATAAAATCTAGGTGTAGACCACGATCCTCACTCATGAGGGAGCGACCACAGAGAGAGAGAGAGTCACCGTAAAATTATCAACACCTTCAAATTATATCTCACGGCAGGTTGGGTTAGTTCTCTATCTCTCTCTATCTGACTGTTTTTATAATTTTACGGTGACAGTGCATACAAAATATGGCAATATGACTCATTATGTGTTTAAAGTCATTAGATGCCACTATCCAACGCCTATGCCGGAAATCTTGCATTAAACATTTTATTAAACAAGATATGTACTATTTACTCGTAGTTTGCGATACTTACGCCGCGCAACAACGGTTATGAAAGATTGCGGGACCCCTGTCCTCCTACCGCCTAACTGAAACTGTTTTGGCTTTTTACTGTTACTGTATAAATTCAAGCGAATAGAAAATAGAGTAGAGAGAATAGAAAATAGAGTAAGTAATGTCAAACCAAAAAAACTTATAACTCATGGCTAAATTTAGTGACTGAATTCAGTGGCAAGGTTAGTCGACTAAATTCCGAAAGAAGCAAACTTCGTTTCTGAATTTAGTATGCCAGCTTACTGAATTCTATTACACTTCACTGAATTCAGTAGCAACTAAATTTAGCCAAGCGTAATAAGCCTTTAAGGCAGTTTTAGTTAGTCGGTAGACCGTCTCTGGTCGGTTATTGACTAATAAATAGTTACCGCCATTTGGTATAGGTAGGTACAAATCGTTAGTTGCAAATGGTTGTAAAAGTGAGTTGCCATGGAAACCACAGGGGTTGATGGGGAGGGGATGCGTGCACCTCAAAGCTTACTCAGTACCGGCCTTGTATTGACTTACAGTAAAATAACGGTAAGTATATTGTATTTTAGTTGTGGTTGGGCTCTTTGTGTAGTCCGCCTGGGGAAGTACCACACCTTTGCCAGGTATTATATCGACAAGCAGTTTTGTACAAACATTACGGTGTTCCCGTTTGGAAGGGGAATGTTTCCTGAGAAATTACTGTGATAAAACATCTTGTATTTCTGGGTGATGAGCAAATGCAATGTCCGGCAGTGATTTAGACTCTTCATGTTCAAATAACTACGTGTCACTTGAGTGTAATGGGCAGCATTTTTGATTACGCTGTTAATTTTATATTACATACAGACACTTCAATTGTATTTATCTGTATAATAGATAGTAGGTACGTATCAGTAAGTTACGGCTGGTCAAGTCGGGAGAACGGCGACTGCCGATCTGGAGCCCACGGAATTCAAACCCCACACGCACCACTGTCTTTTCGAAGTCATGTGCGTAATGGCGCTAACTTAAAACGGTAAAGGAAAACATCGTGAGGAAACCGACATGTACCTAGAATCTTTTGGATGTGTCATCCACCAACTCACACTGGGCGTGCTGGATTATGGCTTTGCCTCCTTTCGAGAGAAGGCCCGAGTCCCAGCTGTGGGAACATTTTGTGGGCTGCTTATACAGTACGTAGCAGAATGAATGCTGTATACATATCGAAGTATCAATCTCCATCCATCTCCCAACTATGCATAACGAAGATATCATTACAAACTTCACATCCCAGTAAATTAGATTCACAAGTACTTTCCACGGTGCGGCTAGCTGGTTTGTTTTACATAAGGTAATGCAGAAAGGGTGGAATTGACCGTATTGTCATCTTTAAAGACTTTTATTGATTTTTACGTTACTTGCCTCTCAATTTTCTATGGGTTCATTTTTGATAGTGTGCCCAGGAGCTACGAATCAATCTAGTATTTTCAGATTGTCTTATTTATTTAAAAAAAAAACGGTCGAGCGGTTTTTGGGAAATCATTAATAATAAAAAAATATTTTAAACTATTAGTTGGTGCGTGCCAATGATTTTTTTTTTATTGAATAGACGAGTAGCATTGGCTTATATTATGCCTATATCTCAGTGTTGAAATAACAAAATCATAGGTAATTAATTGTCTTTAGCTATCCGTTTCTCCAGGTTGTTCTTGAAAGAGTTCAATGATTTTGCCGAAATAACATCCTCTGGCAACCTGTTCCAGTTGTAAATTTGTGTTTGTCAGTGATGGTGTGTGGGGCAACTGGGACTTGTGATGCCGACTATCTCTCATATGCTACTGTAATCAACACACTGCACAGGTTGTTTATGTAAAAATAAAATAATAATTTTGAAAAAATAATAAAAATTATAAGCAACAAAATTAAATAGATGCTACTTAAAAATAATTACAAATACATTACATTTAGTAAAAAAAATAAAAAAGCCTTTATTTCCCAATACCCTTAAATAAGTTTATACATATAAATGTACATGTGTTATATGTACTTAATCTAAAATAATACTTACTAGCATAAACAGCCGGGTACATGTTCTCACTCAGTAGAGGGCCTTTTCTCACAAGGCCATAATTGAAGGCCACAAAAAGAAAGTAAAAGTTATTAAATATTAATCCATCACGCTGACCATACGTGGATTGGCAGGTCGCTCATGCGACTCTTAATTTTCACCAAATGCATCCTTTGGGTTATTACACCGAAACTGCATAACCTAACTCGTGACTTTCACCTCGATAGGTGTAATAACCCATTGTTGCATCTAATGAGATCGGTCATCGGACGCAGCGAACGATGCGTGAAAATTAAGTAGCTTTTTGTAAGGAAATATTTGTTTTTGATTAGGCTGAGAAAGCAAACAAAACGGTTTTATTGACGTAATCATAACGTCTTATAGATGATAAACGCCGTGCCGGCTGCACGCACGAAATCGTGTCACGTTCCGCGTGAGTCCAGCGTACAAGTGAGAGCCCGAAACAAGGGATGGCAAACTGGTGGAGTTACTTCCTAAACACAGAGTAAATCAGAGCCATTAACTTCAACTTTTTCTTTTGGCTTCCATCAGAGGCATTTATTGGCTATAGTTATGCGAAATAAATTCCGCCCGAACGCGGAGCTGTCTAGCTAAGTCTGATTGGTTCTACCGCGCGTCAGGTGAACTTTGACCAACAAATCAACCCTAGAATTTGTAAAGACTAGGAAAGGCGAAAGTCCAGACAGCGAGTGCGAATGAGACGCAGCTAGCATGATTTAGTAGGATTATTATTTAAAACCTTATTTGGCAGACGAAATATTGTTAAAAGTATCCACGTAAAAGTATCTTAATATTCTTAATATATCATTATTATTAGTCTAAACTGTCTTATTTCTAGGCAAAGGCTTGTTTATTGTATAGTAAAAAGAAAATCATGTAGGTATTCTCAAATTAATTTGAGTTTTGACATATTTATGAGAGAACTAAGCTCGTCCCGATAGTTGGTCTGAGCTTGAGGCCAAATGCTATAGATCACTTGGCATAAAAGAACGGCTTCAAATTGTCAAACCCAAACCTACCTATCTATTCCCTTACATGGAAACAATGGCACGTGACCCAAAATGGGAACTAACGCCGGCGTCACGCCAACCAGGGTTGCCGATACCCGATTTCTCGAATGTCATCCAAGTGCCATTATAGCAAAAAAAAAAAAACTAAGTCTATGGGTACGCCTATATTATATTTATTATGTTGTTGTTTCATTAATTTTCTTTCCAAGTTACATTATTGGGTCTCTCTCAAATGTTTATTTTTTGAGAACTATAAAACAAGGTAAGTGGGTCTATTGCAATTTCACTGAACTCGAAATTGGTCGTATGCCAATAAGGTTGCATCGTCCTATTCACCAAAAAAGAGTCCCATAGCGCTATAATCGGAAAACTAGAACATGACCAAAACTAAGACTAAAGACTAAAGTTTAGTTTCAATTGTTTGCCGTCGTCGGACTTCTTTTATTAAAGTCTATAAATTTTCCTTGGTGTTCTACATTTCGGGCCGTCTAGAATCGTGGCGCCCGACTGGGTTTTCCATGACGTCATGTGTTTGGGGAGGGGGTGGGTATTGCGTAAAGCCTTTGATATGCGTCACTATGTCAATCTTTGTTGCCGTACACAAGACAAATTATGAATAGATTGGGCGCTGGGTGGAGTTGAGTGTGAGAAAGTGTCAAAATATGAGGACCGCACTCGGTTTTGAACTCAGAAAAGCATGCAAATTACGATTCTGGATAATGCCAGGAGGTGTACTAGTCCTTTTTTTATGGTACATTTTAGACAGATGTATACCATCGTAGACTTTTTGTAGACCTTTTTAAGAGGTACAATACTGCAGTACATTATTTTGATCTATCTCGTAGGGTTCAGTCAGTGTTTGCAATGTAAGCGCAAAATAATGTGAATATTTATGACATCACATTAGAAACCTTTAAAATGATCAGTGTTTCGCTACTATTTTATGCACGTATATACATATAAACCGTCATCGTGAATCAATCTATGTAAAAAAATCGCAGCAAAATCTGTAGAATAAAGTCACTTCCCGCTGTCTGTCCCAAAATATTCTTAGATCTTTAGAACTACCTACCAAACAGATTTTGATGCGGTTTTTTAAAATAGATGGTATAGTGAACTTTCATCATTTTTCCAAGCGCCAATAGAAATATTTTACCTTCGAAAATTGCTAGGAACTTATCGACAGTGATTAATTTCCGTTTCTACAATGTTTTACCTATAATATGCAATGTAATGAATAATTGTGTGTAAGCACGAATGGGGGTTACTCCGACCAGAACACTTTCACGACATCGACGTCGTAAATGGCGGAAATACTTTTTTTTTTACTTTTTTGTACTTATTAACATAGACAATATAGACATACTTCGACTTATCAGACCATAGATAAACAAACGTCTAATTTTATAAATGTGAAAGTTTGAGTGTTAGTGACTTAATCCCGGCGGAACTACTAAACGGAGTTGATTAAGACTTTTTTAACAGACTTTAAAGAAAGGAGGAGGTAATCAATTTGGTTGCATGTTTTTTTAAGCGGAAACTTCTTTTCATCTAGAAATGCGATTCTCACCATTCCACCCATTGTGGTTCATTGACCCACAATTTAAACTTTTCACCATACTTAATATAATAAATAAATATCGGTGGACAATTCACACACAACACCATCTGACCCCAAACTAAGCAAAGCCTGTGTGATGGCAGCCAGATAGCTGATATAATACTTATATAGTTTTAAATACATACTTATTATACATAGAAACACCCAGACACAGTGCAAACATTTGAATTCATCATACAAATATTTGCACTGGGTGGGGATCGAACCCACGACCCTCGGTTTCGCAGGCAGAGCTACTACCAACTAAGCCACTAGGGCAGTCAATATAAAACATTATTTCAGTTAAATTTTGTGTTCCGATTTGCTTTTGAAGTCATGCGACAAAACTTAAAAACGGCGAAGGAAAACATCGTGAAGAAACCGACATCCTCTTAGAATTTTTCGAGGACGGCGCATCCGCCAATCTGCACTTGGCCACGGTGGTGAATTATGGACTGACTCTCTCCTTGTGAGAGAAGGGACCTAGTCCCAGCAGTGGGAACATTTAGTGGGCTGTTTATGAATTGTATGTCGAATATTTACATACCCATTTGAGTTTCCTCAGATTTTTTAGCCCACGTAGGTATTTAAAAGACATGGAATACGGCAGTTTTACTTCGTTCTAAAACCAGGATGCATTCGGAATTTAAATTTTGAACGTGACAACGGTATTATAATAGTTGGCGCCAAAATCATTGGTAATACTATGATGATTTAATGAGGGTCTATTAAAATTAAACCGGCATTTTAATGCGTGTGAGAATGCATTGTTCACTATTTATGTAAATTGACTGATTAATCTATCGTTGATATAACTGACAGTAGTTAATTTATACTGTAACTTTTTATTGTTTATTTTTTTATAGATATTGCCATTTCGCCTAATGTTTGACTACTATGCGATCTACGATAGAGCATGTTTACGTAGAAGAACCCTATTCACTCTCGACTTGAAGACAACTAGATTATATACATCGGGAAAACCTCAATCAGACAACACATTCCACAGCATATATATACGTTATTATAACAAGAGTAGAGATGACCTCTTTGTTCGGCTCTTTGGAACATCAACCATGAAATGGTGTTGCTTTTTCGAGCTAAGTGAGCAGGTGCATGTTATAGCGAAATGTATTCGACATTCGGATACATTTCGAAGTCTTTTAAAATGACTTTTAATTTAGTTCACGATAAATCAACATTGTACGACTAATTGATCGTTGAGATCAATAAATATAACTGACGTTAATTAATTTATAAACGCAACTAATAATTTTACAACCCCCTATTTCCTTTTCTTCCTAATCCAAGATTCATGTAAAAAAAAAGAAAACAAACGACAAAGGTCACGGACCCCGGAGTCTGTGGAGTTGCTAAATTTAATTAAAAAAAAACTAGTAATTTAATGTAATTGCGTTAACCAAAAGGTTACATATATTTTTTTTAGGGCTGTCAAATAGTCTAAACCTTACATAAAGTATAATTTAACCTCTTTGATCTAAACCAATGTCTATGGTCGACAATTTATTTTTTAAGGTTTTTTGGCTCCGTACATCTGATTTATAAGCCATTGTTAAAAGGTCATTGAAGTCTGTACAAAGTTTTAACCTGTTCTTGGTTCCGGTACGATTCGTGTGCGCAATAGAGCGACTCGGACACAGGTACCCTAGTTCGCTAGGACGTAGTTGACAATAATCACGCTATAATGATGTCACCGGGTGCGGCCTGTCCACCTGCCGGCTTATTAACGGGTAGGCGAGGTTGGATTGTGCAGACGGGCGACTTAAAATCTAATGGAACTTAAGAAAGAAGGAGGAAAGGAAAAAATACTGTTATTCAACATTAGCTTGACATAATGTAATAATTAATAGCACTTTAATGATTCGGGATAAAATAAATAAATTATTTTTTATTTATTTTGTTTCATATGAGACTATTATTATTATTATTAATTTAAATGAAAAATACTTATCAGTGAGTTTTTTTTTCATGAAATGTGTTTTTCATAAATCGCTACGGTAAGGGAAATGATAATTTAAATGTGGCAAAGTTCGTAAAAATATTGACTACGCAATGTTTTGTTTGTAACGCAGTATGTATTTTAACATCTAGCACCATTTATTAGTAATTTTAGATTTTGAGTTGTACAATCTCTAATTTGGGAAATTCTGTTTTTTTTATTTTTCAAGCTATAATGGTCTAAAATCTACATGAACATTTAAAAATAATTATTAAATACAAATAACAAATAACGTTTTTTGTGCCGTTTTTATTTTCATAAATTGTTGTCGCCAGCGTCAAGAATGTGAATTGTTGATCGAAATTATAAAATACTTGATAACAACACCAACAGTTTTTTCTAGCCACCACACATAATACGAACTTCGACCAATTTATAACATTAAAAATATTTGAACTACCGTGACGAACTGACGCGAATCAAATATGCTAATAAACCGAATACAATTGTTCTGGTTGCTGTAATTGCCGCTATTATCTTAAAACTTGTTTGGCCAGTATCTGGTTGATGTCGAACGATAGCACGCAACACGCAACTAAAGATTCTAAGCTAAATATCCGTCTAAATCTTTCGATATCAAATTGTATACAGTTTTAAATACTTATAAAGAAACGTCCAAACGACTAACTGACTTGACTTGATTATTTGTTTCATTCCATTCTATTTGTTTTTCTCTTTTTTTTTCACTTGACATTCACATAAATTAATGAAATTGAAATTTTGTGTAAGTTTGGAATGTAATAATAATATTGTTTTTTTTGTTTTCTTATTATAAATATAAACTTGTAATATTGACGTGCCCAGTGTAACATAAGTGGTTATAAGGTGAATAAATATATTCTATTCTATTCTGTGTCTGGTGGTCTACCTCAATCTACAGTGTTTACTTTTCGTGCGGATACATTACGAGGGGTGATCCAAAAGTAATGATAATCAATAATAAACACAATGAATAAAATCAAAAACTAAATTTATTTCTCAACATAGTCTCCTAGCAAGTCTATACATTTAGTCCATCTCTTTTCTAAACCTAAAATTCCTTAGAAAAAAATCTTTATCTTGACTCTCAAAAGTCCTCAACCGCGGCCATCACGTCGCTATCATCGTCAAATTTCTTGCCCCGGAGGTGTTCCTTGAGTCGTGGAAAGAGATAGAAGTCACTGGGGGCTAGATCTGGTGAATAGGGGGAGTGTTCCACCAGCTCAAAGCCCGCTTCCTGAATGGCAGCCATGGCAATTGCAGCTTTGTGAACCGGTGCGTTGTCTTGATGGAACAGCACTCCAGCCCGCAGTTTGCATCGCCTTTTCTCCTTAATAGCCTCCCGCAATCTTCTTATTTGTTTTTCCCCTTTTCCAAGTAGTCCACCATGATTATTCCTTCAGCGTCCCAAAAAACAGACGCCATAACCTTCCCTGCTGAGCTTGACACTTTGAATTTCTTCGGCGTCGGTTCATCGGATCGTTTCCATGTCATCGATTGTTGTTTTGTTTCAGGATCAAAATGGTGGATAGGTTTCGTCCCTGGTCACAAAACGTGACAAAAAATTATCCTTGTCTGCCTGGAACTTTTCGAGATTTGCTCTTGACATGTCGACTCGTTTCTTCTTTTGCTCGTCGTTTAACATTTTCGGTACCCAACGCGCGGAGACCTTTCTCATATGCAATTCGTTCACAAGGATTCTTTGAATGCTGCCATATGAGATCCCTGTGACCTCAGCTACATGCCTGATAGTCACTCTTCGATCTTCCAATACAACTTCTTCAACTTTTTCACATTTTCTCCAGTGAGGGACGTCGATGGGCGCCCTTCGCGGTGTTCGTCTTCCGTCGATGTTCTTCCCAGCTTAAACTCCTTAGCCCAGCGTGCAACTGTGGAATATGGAGGAGAACAGTCCCCTAATGTTTCCACCAAGTCGCTGTGTATGTCTTTGGTAGACATTTTTTTCAAGCAGAGGTATTTAATGACAGCTCTGATTTCGTGTTTTTCCATTTTGATGTTCACTCCTTGACAGTCCGTATTCAAATGAATGTAGCTCCCGGGAATCGTGGCCTATTTATATGATTTTTTTTTCCTGAACTAGTGGGTAATTGAGCAAGTGACTGTAATTTTTTTGTATTTTTGTGTGCACTAGAAATAACTGATGATAATCAGTTACTTTTGGATCACCCCTCGTTGTAAAGTTAAAACCTTCAGATTATAATCTAACGATATCAGTTTACAAACTAACCTAACCTTCCGTAAGATTATAATCTCACGCGTTAGATTATAATCTGACGGTATTGATACTTTTACCATGAGGTATCTATACATTGATTGTAATCCTATTAATATTGTAAATGTCAATGTTTGTATGTTTGATGTTCCATCACGTGGTAACGTATGAACGGTTCTGGCTGAAATTTGGAACACAGTTAAATTATAGTTTGCAAGAGCACAGGCTTTTTATTCCGAAAAAATAACAGGAACGGGAACCACGCGGGTTAAACCTCGGAGCATAGCTGGTTTATACACTACATAAATAAAAAATCATCACATATCTATGACACAACATTAGCAGCTTCATTATCAACCGTGAAAAATTGCTCGTCTGCAATCACGGAAAAATAAACCTAATTTAGCTAATACACACAAATGAAGCCTAATAACTGCTCTATATTTTATGTACTTACAACCTATGTATGTAAATTAATATTAATAATGAGGCCAAGTATAATACTAAGGTTATTTGACCGGAAGTACTGATGTAGTTCTGACTAATCTAAAATTTTATTACCCTGGAAAAAAGATTTAATATCCAATTCCAAATTATCTCAGTTAATTAACCTTGAGTTTTGATAATAGTTAATTAATATGCTAAAGAAAAACAGTTGCTATGAAACAAGAGAGTAGTAGCACGTGGTTTCACCTGCGTAGTTCTTGTTATGGTAAAAATCTCGCGATTAAAGTTAGCCCGTATGTTGTTTCAGCTTTATCTGGTAGTGTTGTAGTGGTAGGACTCTTGGCAGAGTCCGCCTGGGGAAGTACTACACCTTTGCCAGTTATTCTACCGCCAAGCAGTAAAATCTACAATCATTACTGTGTTACGGTTTGAAGGGCAATGTTTCTAGAAAAATTACAGGGCTTAGAGATATAACATCTTAGATTTCAAGGTGACGAGCGCAGTGCAGTGCTAGGTAATGATTTGTACTCTTCATGTTCCAATAGTTGCGTGTCACTGTGCTGTTATGTGGCAGGCATGTTGTTACCATCACGCACAAGTCCTGACTATACTCTGTTTGTTTTTCAAATAGTAACCAGATCCGTTCAGGCGTTTCGACGTGATTGAGCAACAAACATCGTAACATCTAAATATTCGCATTTCGGATTAATCTCTTTACATACAAGAGTGACAAACATTTATACAAACTATCGCAAGCATTATATTACTAAGTATGATAGTAAGTCGTTTATCTTTATAGGTTTGGTGGTTGTGTATCAAACATGACAGAAGAAGAATAAACCAAAGTATCAATACATCATAATCT
Source organism: Ectropis grisescens (assembly GCA_017562165.1). Classification (NCBI taxonomy): domain Eukaryota; kingdom Metazoa; phylum Arthropoda; class Insecta; order Lepidoptera; family Geometridae; genus Ectropis; species Ectropis grisescens. The sequence goes on from CM029786.1 coordinate 14,833,785, forward strand.
AGTTTAGTCGATATTAATAATAGGTACTTGAAATACCGAAATAAAAAAATCTGTAAAATCGGTTGGTTTACGAACGACAGTTTAACGTGACAACGTCATAACAAAACATAGATAGAAGCGGCGCAAGCGTACAATGAGCGTAACGGGACATAAAGGGACATATTTTCGTGCATGTAGGGGGCGTTCATTTATTTATTAGACATTGTCACGTCAAAACGAAAAAATCCTTTCTACATTCACTAAATTGTAACGAGTGAATTCGCGGGTAAAACATATATCGTAAAAAAATAAATTACATAAAATGGCGCCAACCACAGACTGTAAATTTTTGCTCGTCAAGCGTGAAGTCATGTAGACTGACAAGTATTACTTACGCCCGGGCAATATAGCTGTTCCGTCATCAATCTACGAGTACAGTTATTAGCAGAGCTGCCTAGCTTTATCATCTGGCTTAATACAATATAATTATTTTTGAAGTTATACTTCTTATGGCGCTCCTGCAAAAATGTGGCAGTGTTTCTATAAGAGTGTTTTCATAGAAATGCGCCCAAACCTACAGCAAAAAACGACATGATGAATTTGGCTGACAACTGTCTCGACCCTCAAATTCGCCATACTGTGTAAAAATATTGTGGTCGAATTGATAACCTATTCCTTTTTGGAAGACGGTTAAAAATGGAACCCACACCAAATTAATCGTAAAAGAAAAAAATGTTATGACGGCACGGTAGAAGTGAAAACTAAAATAAGAAATACTTAACTATTTAAAGACTACTAAATAATTTTAATAATTACAAATAAAAACGATTTATGAACTGAAATTGAATATACCTAGTAAGCACAGCTACACGAGAATAACATGCGGCTGAATGGCTACTATCTACGACCAAGAATAAATTAAAAAAAAATTACGCGGGTCGGAAATAGCTTTTGACTCACAATTTTTTTAGTATTTGCTTTTTATTTAGTTTAAATAAGTGTAGGTATTTCGTAAAATTTTAATTAAATTTTCTAATATTAATTTTCTCCTATTTTATTTATTACACTCTTTTCCGCTCATAAGTTCCATCTAGATGGCCGTGACAAGGAGGAGCGTAACTCTATCATGTGACCTCGAAGGCTCAGTGATTGGTCAACGCTTAGGATCAATTGTCACCAAACATAATTTTAATAATAAAAAAATCTAAATTATCAGGCATAACTTGTAGTTATATATTTATCTAATCACGTGATTAAAATTAACGTGGTTATTACACATAGTTAATTGGCTAAATGGCAAACTCACGTGTAATTTGGTCGGCCAATTCGACTGGAGTTTCGGCCGCATCCGGCGGCCTTTTTCAAGGAAAGTGCACGCGCGCGATGGCTGCCCATTTGGCACACGTGGTTTACGCGGGATTTATGTAAACATAGCGTATTATGTACTTCAAAAGTAACTAAGTTAAAACTTTATGTACAACGTACAAACGAACAGTCTTTACGGCTAATAATATAGAAGATACAAGTCTCCATTTCTAGATAGGCTCGATTAGAAGCACCGTAATTGTGATCCAGTTGCGATAGGCACGGGATAAACACAATTAGCCAATAAATTCTTTAACAACTGTCTCGGCGTATAATTGGAGAGCTTGTAGGGCGCCCGTTTATCTTCTGCTGTTTATGTTATCCTGGTACCTGAGGGAAGGAAACATTATATCATATATTTTATAAATATTTATAGCATACTTAATTAAATGAATATACGAGTAAATAAGGTAAATTGTACAATGAAAACTTTTATAAGCTTGGTTCACTTAAGCAAGTCACACAGAGAGCTATCTATGGAACGAGCTATGCTTGGGGTTTCTCTGAGTGCTGTCAGAGTGATTCGGAACGAAGTGATCCGTCAGAGAACCAAAGCTACTGACTGACATAGCTCAACGCATTTGCGAACTGAAGTGGCAATCATCATCATCAGCCTGAGTTCGTCCACTGCTAGACATAGGCCTCCCCCATATTAGGTTAAGTGGCAATAGGTCGGTTATATCTTTCGCAGAACCGATAACCGGAGTAGCATGCGCGGTCCAAAGGGGGGGGTCAACAGGGACATGACCCCCCAAAATCGTATACGTTATACGTTCAAGTAAAAATCTAAGAAAATTAAAAATTACTAGTAGTACACAGACTTTTTTTAACGCGGAAAAACAACTAGAACGGGAACTACGCAGGTAAAGTCGCGGGGCACTACTAGTAAAGTATTTATTTTATTTCAAAGTATTATTTGTATTATTTCTACTGCTGACACCCCCAAAATCTGAAGCTGTGTACGTGTGAGACCCCCTCCAAAATTCGAGGCTGGGACCAAAATCAGCAACAGGTAGTAGATGAAGACGTAAAGCTGAGGATAGGGCGAGCGGCCAGCCATGGCAGAGTCCTATGTCTAGCGATTAAGATAGACTGATGATGATGATGAGTCCACTTAACATTTCCACTGCTAGGACTCGGAATCTTCTCTGAAGAAGTGAGAGTCAAGACTGTAATCTACCACGCTGGTCAAGTGCGGGTTGGCGGACGACATGCGCTCATATCTCACTCGGAAGATGATACTTGGAACATGCTGGTTTTCTAACGATGTTTTCATTCACTGTTAAAGCCAGTGGTGCTGTTAACACTCATCGGCACTTGTACTTAAGCTCAAGTCTTTTTGCTTGAGTTCGTTTGGCATCACTCGTTAAAGTGTATTTGAAAAATAACTGTATGTTGATGTAATATTTTTAATGATGAAGTGTCGTCATTGATATTAGTATATTATTATACTCAATCAAATTAAGTATTTAGTATGTACCTATTGTAGTTTTTTTGTAATGTAGTGGTGTATAATATATTACCTAGTCAACGGAAACTATTTGCTGTTGGACCGTTTCAACTGGACACGAAATTAATTTACATTGCTTTCCCTTCTAAAATTAAATTTCCACGTAATCAAGCAAAGTTAGTTGTTAGTTTGATCATATTCCTCGAACAAGGAAGGTATTAAGTATCCGAAAACAGAAACGGTTTGTTTACTCTGCGAGCACGACGCATGACAGATGTTAGCTATCTATCGCCATCACTCAAGGATGTGACGAATACTTTGAACTAAACTTTTGGATCTATTACAGCTTAATTTTTTAATTTTTATAGATACTTGACCGCCATCTCGCCAGATGTTTTTGACGTGACAACGTCTAATAAATCGACGAACGCCAGCTGCATGCACGAAAAAGTGTCCCGTTACACTCATTGAACGCTTGCGCAGCATCTTTCAATGTTTTGTTATGACGTTGTCACGTTAAACTATCGTCCGTAACGATCGTATCGACTTTACAGACAACCATTTTTTTTTATAAAGCTTTGGTGTTTTAAAATTAACGCTTATTAAACAAAACCTAATTCTGTAATTTTCTAATAAAAAATCTGGGTTTATATAAATCCAGGCAAATAGTTTTTTAAGTATTTTTTTTTTTATAGAGTAGCTCATGAGCCCGTTACTGTTGACTTCAGATACCCTCTTGTGCCTATTTACTGAACTTTGAGTAGTAAAAGCGCGGGGTCCTAACCTATACCTACTAATAAGGTTGTAAATGTTTTGTTACAAGAAAGGTTTTATGTTTAGCATTAGCTAGTTGATGGTCAACACAAAAAAACTACTTAGTATAAAAAAAGACTTCCATATGAAACTTAACATGTTTGAAGGATAGTAGGTAGGTTATGGCTTATTCCGGACAAAAATCTCTAAAAGTTGCTGACGTTAATCGGTAAAAACCAGGTGGAAACTGCCCTATCTTTTATGTACAGTTTCTACCGTATCAGACTTTTACTCAAGGCTAAAACATGTGAAATTTTCGACCAAATACAAATACAAAAATCTTTATTGCTGTTTGCAGGTAAGATAGGGTGATACAAAACATTTTAATAATTGACCCATACAAACTGGCCTCTTCTTCTAGAGGCATGCAATATGTCTGGCAACACAGTTTCCATTGGTCTTAATTTATACAATGATAATAATTGTCAGCTGATAAAGTCTTCTTCTTTTTTAATTTTTAGCTTTTAATCGGTTGTACCACATTATATGTCATCTGATTCATCGTCTATTAATTTCTGGCTTCCAAATCAAACCTGCGTTGAAAGCAAGGTTTGTACGTAAAACAAACTCAAAAGAAACGAGCTTGAGCATGTTTTGTAATACATACGCAGTTTTTCACAACAAATTACTTAATTATCTATCTATTATCTGTGGACGTATTAAGCGATAGTGGCGCTACTTGTCTATGGCCATCAGTAATGGCGGCAAATCTTTAGCTATCTATTGCTTCCGAAATAGAACATGTAATATAAGAGGGAAGTGTCGAATAACATTATTAACGTTTTCCACGTAGAGAAGGGCTTCTTTTGTTTTGGTAGCTTTGTTTTTGTTTGTCTACGTTATTTTAGATTTCATAATATTAAGATATGATTAAGTTGAACTTAATAGTCCCTACTATTGAACTCTGAGAGTAAGAAAATATGGAGCTATGAGATGAAAAGCTTTAAAATATAATAGATTAAGAGAAGAATTAGTATTTACATCCAAACATAAATTAAATACCAGATGAAAGCTCTGGAATCAATCGAGAGGCGTGCCAACAGGTTCATAGACTCAACGACACCCCCTTGTTCGACAAAAAGTGAATTGCGTGATCTAATACCACCTTCCTATTTACTATGTATCTCGTTGAATTTGTTTGAAGTCACAAACATGGTAAATTTCTATACTTACCGACAACTTACTAAAACAAAAATCTTTATAATGTTTGCAGGTAAAATATCATACAAAATATTTTAAAACTTGACCAATACAATCTGGCCTCTTCGAGAAGCACGCAATATGTCTGCCAAAACAATTTGGTTTAGTCTTAATTTATAAAATGAGAAAAAAAATAGTCAGCTGATCAGTCTTCTTTATCTTCTTTTCGTTTCTAGCTTCTATTCCGATTTGACTGTTCAAAAATTAAAAGTACTTTTGCATCGAACAAGCATTGTATAAATTTTAATATAAGTAGTCTCTTTACAACCCTAACTACCTCTAGTACATATTCACAATACCGCGTGACTTTAAAACAAAAGCATTTGACAGGTGCGCCATCTTGCGGTTGTTTGTCAGTCATGCATGGATAATGCGCGCGCAGTTTCTAGTGTCATCGATCTAGAGGAAAGCTATGCATATGCATGCGGGTGGTATGTAGATCGTCAATTGAGAGTATTTATGGCGACCAGTTAACATTTTTCTACAGAACTATTATGGGGGCTGTGGTAATATAGATAGCATTTAAATCCTTGGTCGCTATGTAATGTTTTTTATTTTCATTGACGGTTTTTACGAGACCACGTTTGAAAATAACAATAAATACAGCATTACTTGTGACGGACTTGGTAAAAATATGAGATTGAGTTTTTAACGATGCGCGCGATACCGACAGCCAAATGACGACATGATGAATTTGACTGACAAATGTCTTTCCGGAATTAATTTTTACGCTGCGCGCGCGCACCGACACTCAAATTCGACACAATGAAGTTAGTTTTGTGTTTTTTTTAAGGGGCCTATGGCAATTCGCCTCCTATTGTTTCTACTGCCTCACCAATTTGGGATTAGCGCAGAAAGAGCGTTAATTGTGCGTTAGCATTAGTAATAGTATTTCTTAAAAAAAATATGAAGTATAAGTTCTTGCGTGTATAAGTATTTTTTGAAAGCTGTGTTAGTTGGTGTCTGCTGCCAGTCGAACCTGCCTGCTGTCAGTCAGCAGAAGTCATAGGAAATTAACTTAAACTTACTATACACTTTTACAAAATCATTGGTAAATGCTAAGATGGGCGGGTCACCTAGAACGAATGAAGTAAGCCAGTTGGGAGACCCAAAAAACGATGGACTCCTTGAAAAAAATATCTTAGAAGCATGATAGATTCATAAACAGCTTCGTTATTGTGAGTGCTGTTTGCTCTCTTTATCAATAAATAAATATTGGATATATTTTGCGCTACACCATCTAGCCTCAAACTAAATAAAGCTTGTACAATGGGAGCCAGATAGGTAATAATAATCAATACTAACATAATAAACTATAATATCTATTATCCATACTAATATTATAAATGCGAAAGTAACTCTGTCTGTCTGTCTGTCTGTCTGTCTGTCTGTCCGTCTTTACCGCCTAAACCAACCAACAGATTTTGATGAAATTTGATACATAGATAGAATAGATCCCGAGAAAGGACATAGGCTACTTTTTGTTCCGAAAAAAGGGTTGCTAGGGTTAAAATAAGGGATGAAAGTTTATAAGGAAAACTTCGTCATTGTTGAAGAACTATGAAACTTTACGTCTAGATATTTAACACGAAACCATAAAATGTATGTTTTAGCAGTTTTGTAGTTTCGAACTGTAGTACCTACGGGGGTGGAATTGGGGGTGAAAGTCTGGAAGTTCAATATTATTGAAGATAAAACCATGAAACTTTGTATCTAGACACTTGAAATGGAGTCGATAAACGTTTGTTCTAGCAATTTTATAATTTCTAACTATACGGGGATACTTATATAACCGCTTGATACACTGGCCGCTTTTCGCGTTTTACAAATTTGGCGGGAAAACGGGTGTCAGGTTACATAAGTGCGGTGTTTATGTTTCGGCATATGAAGTGCCGCCTTACTTTTACCCGTTTGAGTCATTTACTCTCAAGAGCGTTTCAAGACGCTTCTAGCGGTATCATTTATTTATAATTAATGTACTTAAATAAATTCAAGATGGCCGCCGCTACAAAATGGCGGATAACGTAGGTTTTATCAATCCCATCAACATGGGTATCAAATGAAAGGGCTCAACAAGCAGAATACAATATACTATAAAAAATTGAAACCAAGATGGCGGCCGCTACAAAATGGCGGATAACGTAGGTTTTATCAATCCCATCAATATGGGTATCAAATGAAAGTGCTCAACCAGTAGAATACAATGTACTATATAAAATTTAAATCCAAGATGGCGGCCTCTACACAATGGCGGATAACTTAGGTTTTATCAATCCCATCAACAAGGGTATCAAATAAAAGGGCTTGACAAGAAGAATACAGTGCACTATACAACCTCAATATTTAAGATGGGCGCAGCCACTAAATGGCGTATCAGACAGAATTTTTGATAGTCGACGAGATTTTCATGGTGTCTTATCAAATGTTATGCATGATGGACGCTCGATTAAGGCAAAATAAGAACTGCAAAAATGAGTTTTTTGGAGGAGTAAACGTATTACTTTTCGGTAATCTTTTACAACTGCCTCCTATAAAATGATCAGGAACACCTGTTTTCAATTCTAATATGAAATTATATATATGAAAGTAACTCTCTCTGTCCGTTACAAATACAATTACCAAATTGCACAGATAGACTAGACTTAGGAAAAGACAACGGCGGCTTTTTATCACAGAAAAAGAGTTGAAAAGAGTGGGAATGAGGAGTAAAAGTGTGCATGGAAGGATCTTTGCACTCTTTGTATGCTATTTTAACCGACTTAAAAAGGAGGAGGTTATCAATCCAGTTGTATTTCAATTGTGAATCAATTTAGATGGTTATTTTTTTGGTTGGTAGATTATAGTTCAGAGGTGGTCATATAAATTTCATCGAAATCAGTGCGGTGGTTTTTGAAATATGAACAACAAACTAAAATTTGCGTTCATGTAATCAGACGATATATCTACTAATAGACTCTAATAAAATTTGGTGTACCGTCCCAAAATGATTTTAAATTAAAGTCTGTTTTTGATTAATTTTTTGAGAACATATTTTTTTGTAATTTGTCGTGTAAATTGTACATTTATTAATAAATATAAAACTTTGACTTAGACCGATTTTGATTAGGAAACGTGAATTTGTATGGTAGTAGACATACGAGTAGGTACTGCCTCAATTACTTTAATAAATATGTGGCGCGGACGAAGTCGCGGGTAAAAGCTAGTAATACATATTTACTAGACATAGAAACAACATGTCTCCAGACACAAAACAAATCTTTCAACCCCACAGGCTTCGCATTGAGACTTACTACCATAAACTACTGGGCCATCCATCTCCTAAGTAACATTAACGCCACGTTGACCCTAGAATTCGTAATTTCCCTGCAGAAATGCAACTAAGAAATAACCATTTTGCGGTTTTTCTAGTGACATAAACATTAGTGAAAGCTGGTTTTCCATTAAATTGCCGAGCCCTATAATAACGCCACATTATAAATCTGTCAAATAGGTAGGTCCATCGTCAATTGCAGTTGATAGATACTTACACGGACACGCAACAAAAACGAACTGGCACAACCTGTTACAGTGCTCGATCGAGTTACTCTGTATTCATCAGACGACTGGCTTGTTTTAAACGCACGTGGATAGCATTCCATAGACTAACGTTATTTTTTTCCTTTGCAGGTAATTTGGCAATGGTGCAGTTTGGTTATTCCGCCACCTAGGCTGCACGTCGAAATGTAAGATTATTATAAAGTAGATTCCCCGCAGTGTTTGTTATCCATGACTTACCAAAATTATTTGCAGGAATTTTACACCCTTAATAGTACAATTTTTCCGAAGTATGAATATCGTAAAATATAAAGTATTACCAATAGCCTACAAATGATGTTAGGTAAAACCTTAAAAAATAACGAAACATTATCACACATTTTCGTCTGCTTTTTAACAGGCTATAGACATGTAATTAGTTAGAAGCTCACCTAGCTTCAAGGTAATTGAAGCGTGAAAAATGTCGACCGAAAATTATTATTTATATTTAGTTGTTTATATATCAGGTCAGTTACCTTAAAGTCAATCTCGGTCAATCGTGAGCATTAGAACGTAGATCATTCGCTTAGCGAGCAAAAACCGCCCACATGTAAGTATGTACAACTGTAAGTGCCACTGACCTACCGCAACGATAAGCTAACTGCAGAAGCGCATTTCACATTTTAAAATTCGATATTCGAATTATGACGTGATGCCCCTAGTCGCGAAGAAGAAATCGATTTGGACGAGACATGCTCGAGATCCTAGAGTCCTAGCTAGGGTTGACACAAAAGGAAGAAAGAGGCCGGTCACCACAACGCTGGGTGGACCAAATCACACGAAAATGTCAGTGTTATAAATTTGATGTGTGTGTGTGTGTGTGTGTGTGTGTGTGTGTGTGTGTGTGTGGCAATGTAGCTCCCAAATGGATGAACTGATTTTGTTTTATAGAAGTGAAAACTTCTTTTGGCGCACCACTCACAGATTTTTCGTGGGCTGTGAATTGAATTCAAACGTCACGCTCGTAAATGAAAGAAATCTTCTGGAGAATTCGAGACCATGGCCATCTATATAGATGGCCATGCTTAGAAGACTTTTATAGGCGTAAATGCTTTGAAGATTTATACCAGACTAGCCACGCCACCCTCGTAGTTTCCAAATTCCAAAGTGAGCTATCACATCCTGATTTAAAAGTTTTTAGTCTTATCACCAGTCCCTATGACTGCCATTTTTTTATGTTTGAAAGCTCGAGAGTGTTCTATGTTTGATAGGAACCTATCCAAGATGGCCAACACCACAAAAGCGAATTACATAATATTTTTTCACAACTCCCTCATGGTATCAAATAAATTGCTCGACTACTAAAATACTTGTACCATAGGTAATAAATTGCAAATCCAAGTGGCAGCTGCGACAACATTTCAGGTATTGTTTAACATTTATAGTTTCATTGGGCGTTTTCCAGATGCAAAAAAAAAACCTTTCAAAGACAGTTCCCAATTTCACCATGGGTGGCGCCCATCTTTTATTTTGTTAGAGAAATTCCACAAAAACCAACAGTGGTGCCCCGGCAATTTTTAGAACTCTTTTTGACAAGTCAATTTGACATCTGGAGAACGCCTCATTAGATTGTTGTAAAATAAAAAATATTGCCAGTTACTTATTCTTTGACAAACCGCGCCCACGTTGTCGTAGGTCGATTGTTAAAAATAACTCTATTGATGTATGTGTACGCGTTCGAAGCGGACATGTATGTATGTCAGATCGTATCAACTCGGGTTATGTCAGCCTCATAGGCGCGTGCGCAGGTGGCTGTGATATTTTAATGGATATAATTTTAATCCTTTATAAACCTACTTCAAAAAATAAAAACTCCAAAAATTATAACTTTAAAATAGATAGATAGATAAACTCTTTATTGCACTAAAATAATAAAACAAAATACAGAAACACTTTAAAACAAAGTAACAATGGATGACCTTATCGCTAAGATCGATTTCTTCCAGGCAACCGTAGGATGGTGAAGAAGATATGAGTAATGGAAGACGAGGGTACAATTTGGAGTACATAGAAGCTTACACTTCTGTATAGTATATAATTATAGTAACACACTAATAATTACTAACATATACAATTTAATTCCATGCAATAATATACCAATATTACATATTAACAATTTTACATCCTAATACACAAATATGTAAAAAATAAACTAATATAGAAAACGTAAAACATATATAACTAAAAAGAATTGATGCATAAAGGAAAACAATTACTATTAAATAATTAGGAATATACTATATTATAAATAATGAATTCAACTTGCTGATGACTGCAACAAATAGAACTGTTTGGCTTGGAGAGATGGAGCTTGCCTAATGTTGACCGGCAAGGCGTTCCAAAGCTGGACAGCTTGAAAACCAAATGACTTGCCATAAAAAGTTTCACTGCGCGCCGTCGGTGTTTGAAGCACAGATTTGCTCCTGTATGGAGTACTGTTCGCACCTTTGGGATGGATCGGCTAAGTATCAGCTGGAGACTCTGGAATCGATTGAGAGACGCGCCAAAAGACTCATAGGCAATGACACTTGAAGACTTCAAAGTCTTGATCATCGCCGCAAAATTGCTAGTTTATCGGTATTTTATCGGATACACGTCGGAGAGTGTGCAACTGATCTGCATGATCTAATTCCACCTTGCCCTTTCTTCTATCGGACTTCTCGTTCCACAAAAGGGCGACATCGTTTCATGGTTGATGTTCCAAAAACACGAACGAAGCGATTCCACGTTTGTGATAAGAACGTCTAGGTTGTGGAATGCGTTGCCTGAGTGGGTTTTCCCCCGATGGTTACAATCTTGGTGTCTTCAAATCGAGAGTGAATCGGTTTCTTCTAGGTAAGCACGCTCTATCGTAGATCGCATCATCGCTTAACATCAGGCGAGATGGTGGTCAAGTGCGAACCTATTCTAGTTAAAAAAAAAAAGGAATAAGCTATACTTAAAATAAAAGTATAGCCAGGACCAGATAGATCAGATTTGCATCAAGTCGCATGCCGTGAGAAAGTGCCGGTCACGGTGTTGCGCACCGTTCGCGTTTTTTACCCACGCGATGTTAGTAGTTACAAAGATGATGCCAAACATTAATTAGAAGTGGCTTCTAATTACGTGTAAAAAATGGACGCACGCTTCAGTAGATGATATACATTATTGCTGCTGTGTTTACAAACATATTACTCAAGGCTCACGCGAGGCTAAATCCTGTCAAATTATGATGCAAGGCTAGGTGAAGAAATTGACATCAAGTTAAACAAACGTAGCGAAAAGCATACCTATTGCTGGAATTCGGGGCCTTGTCAAACAGAGACAAGGCAACAATCCAGCTGGCTCAGTGCGGGTTTGTGGATAACACGTGACCTCGAAAGGATCCTAGGAACATTTAATTACTGTGTTCCGGTTTTAAGGGCAATGTTTCCAGAGAAATTACAGGGCTTAGAGATATAAGATCTTAGATCTCTGGGTGACGAGCGCAGTGCAGTGCTAGGTAATGATTTGGACTCTTCATGCTCGAATAGCTGCGTGTCACTGTGCTGTTATGTGTCAGGCATGTTGCTTACCATCAGGCACATGTCCGGATTGTCTCGATACCATTTATTTAAAAAAAAAAAAGTTTCCTCACAATGTTTTCCTTTATTTTCACCGTTTTTAAGCTGCGCACATTACTCCGGAAAGGCAGTGGTGCGCGTGAGACTAGAACCAGAGGCTCCGTCACAGTTGCCGTTCTCCCGACTAGACCAGCCTTTACTCAACGAACTCTTCCAAGTGCCCGAAAAAAAGTTATGCTTAAATAAAAAAAAACAACCGTAAAAAACCGTAGCTTTAAAAACCAAAATTCGTGAAACTATTTTCAAACACCTTTTCATGCAATTTAATACGAGAAAATTTTGAGGCGGTTGGATGGCAATTGGCGAAAAAATGGGGCCCCTAACAAATTCAAATATTTAACTTACAAATTTCAAATGCAATGTCGCTGTATTTTGAACGACTGAATACAAATTTGAGACATGTCTCACATGATCTGAGTTAACTGCGACTTATTTTATTTGTAGTGGAATTTCCCCTGCTAATCGAAGCACTTCGCCACCGATTTTGACCTCATGAGACTGCGCGATGCTAGGCGGGGTGTCTCACTCAAGTTTATTTTATGAAGGGATCTACGTATAAGTGAGTATTTTCCAGTGGTCTTTACTGCCTGCCAAACTTTGGCAGGGCCCTAATAACGTCGTCTGACCAATTAACCATAGAATATAACTTAAACATCACAAATTAAACCATCTCACGCGTCCTACATTTCATGTCTGTGTATCCGAAGTTAAATTATTCCCATTGCAACCCTGCGTATCGCACATAAAGGCGCGTATAGGGATAGGACGTATCTAAGTATCCACGTTGTCTGTGTAGCACTAAAATAAAATAAATAAAGAGGACTATCAAAAACTAAAACCTTTTTCGTTTCGCGGTTGAACCCTGGATTTCGGTTCCTATAGACTCACCTTCATAACATCTCCGCTTGCTTCCAAGAAAGCAAAAGTTAAATACGTTACCCTCGATTCATTCAACTATTCGATCTGTAACTCAACATCGGTATTAAAATCGATGTATTTACCAGTTATTCGATGCTATCTCTAATTGAATGTGTATTTCGCAGTTAATTAATGCTCTTAGCTTTTTGCGATGGCTGTGAATGATATAAATTGCAGCGATTTTAATCGTTGATTTGATGCGTCTGCGCCGCTTGGAATTGCATATACGTTTTATAGTTTAGGTTGATAGAAAAATAGACTTTATTGACAATGAAAAATGTGTTTTGTGTGATATAAAAAGACGAGGCAATAAATATAGTAAACAACTAGGCGTATTGTTTACTCAAATAGTTGAGTGTTGTATTCAACCGAGTTTTACTATCTATACTATAATATTGTAATAAGAGGTATATCATTATGATATTTTTTTGGTAGCAGGATCTACTGGACCGATATCTAAAATTATATCACAGTTGGTACATGCTCCCTGAGTCCTATAAACTATCTTATACCTTTAAACGACCAATTCTTGTATATACCTATCGATGGATAGAATCTGAATCTCTGAAACGGCTCGATTTTCATGATTTTATGTAGGTATGCATGGGGTTTCGGAAACGATAAATCGATCTAAGTTTTATTAAAAAAAAAACATGTTATCAACTTTTGTAGACAATGAAAAACTGTTACATTAACATTAAAATTCGACGGTAAGTAAATTTCGCAACGTTCCGCGGCAGTATAGTAGCTCAGGCGGGAAGTTGGGGGTCATGAGTCATGGGCTTTGAATTTAATGAAGTAGTGGATCTAGGCTAAATTTTTGACAACGTCTTATAAATTGGTTTGCCGGGTGACACTTCAAGAAACTGCGTTACGCTCCGCTCACGTTATGCGCTCACAACGAGAGCGAGTGAGAGGCACGCGTCCCTTCCACTCGGGCATGGTTAGCCCGCCTAAGAGCGAGAGAGACAGACATAAAAAGTGAAAGGCAAAAAAGTGGTAAAATAATTTTACGGAAGGGTAAAATTATTTTACCACTCAAAGTCGTTGTCACGTAAAACTTTCGCCCGTATACCGACTTTACAGGCAACCAATTTTTTTTTAATCTCACTGGGAGTCTGTTATCTGTAGGTAGTACTCGTATCTAAGTATACTCAGCGTTTAACCCGAGTAAAGCTCAGTCACCCAGGTACGTATATTATGTACCACGGTCAAAGCCGAGACGGACCTCCAGTAAATAATAAATTCATATCAAATGCACTACTCTTCTTTTTTTCTCTTTTTCTTCCAATACAAGTTAAACAAAGATAGATAGAAAAACTCTTTATTGACTAAAAAAGCTTCTTATGAAAAAAAAGAAATGTTATAAGACGTTTTGTTTATTTAGGTTGTATAGGATTTGCGACAGTGCTGCTGTGGGTATGTGCTGCATTAGGGCACACAATACCTTGAACAACATAACAATAACTGGTTTCAATTATTTTATTGCTCTCATCTGAACGAGTTATTCCTGACTGCAAGAACTTTCATCTTGATTTAATGTCATTCAACTTTGTTATTTATTCTAACTAGCATAGGGTACATGCAAGTAATGTTATCTTAGTTATCATTACCGAGGTACAAGAGGTTATGTACAAGAATGAAGAATTACTTCTCAGAAATAGTTTTGTTATAGTTTTGTTGAAGTTCTTTTGTCGCGCTTGGAGAAAAATAAGCATACTCTTTAAGTAGCCCACTAAAGGCTCCCACTGTTGGGACTCGGGCCTTTCATTTCCAAGGAAATTGTCAAGGCCATAATCCACAACGCAACACAGCGGTTTCTTAACAATGTTTTCCTTCACCGTTTTTAAGTTACCATAACGTACATGACTTCGAAAAGACAGTAGTGTGTGTGGGATCTGAAACATCTGAGGCTCTTTTTTTTATTTATTAAAAAGGCAACTCCACAGACTCCGGGGTCCGTGACCTTTGTCATTTGTTGTCTATTTTATGTGAATCTTAGATTAGGAGAAGAAAAGTAAATAGGGGGGAGTAGGGAACATTTTCATTCTAATTCTAGGCCTATTTTATTTTCAAAACACCTCCTCCCGGCTCAGCGTCTCCACCACGACTGCATTTCTGTCTTTGATGGCCATTTTTTTTTTTTTTTTTTTTAAATAAAGAGTGACGAGACGATCAGGACATGTGCCTGATGGTAAGCAACATGCCTGACACATAACAGCACAGTAACACACAGCTATTGGAACATGAAGAGTCCAAATCATTACCTAGCACTGCACTTCGTCACCCAGAGATCTAAAATCTTATATCTCTAAGCCCTGTAATTTCTCTGGAAACATTGCCCTTCAAACCGGAACACAGTAATGTTTGCACATTACTGCTTGGCGGTAGAATAACTGGCAAAGGTGTGGTACTTCCCCAGGCGGACTCTGCCAAGAGTCCTACCACTACTACATCTGCAAATTGAACTCTCGGATGGTCTTCGGTGTTGCAGCCAACGCTCGCCGAACGAACCGACCGATGGCGTCGTCGGTGTCGTCAGCGTAGTACGTGAAGTCCGCATGGGGCACGCTCTCGTGCAGCTTCATGTTTGCCTTAGTTTTGATTACGATTACCGACTCGTATGTCAGTCCCTGAGCTTCATGGATGGTAAGGATGCGTGACCCGGTGCCTGACCCATAACCCTGGTTTGTCAGGGTGTCCTTCTCCTCTTGAGTGTGAACTAAAAAGAGGGTGTTTGGTAGGGTGTTGGGTATTTGCGCTCCCTTGTACCTTCTCTGCTCTAGGGACTTTACACGGGGGCACCGAGGTGTACATACGTGTATATTTCCCTCAGCGCATATGCGAACCATCTGAGGCTCCGGATCGGCAGTCTAAAAATGCACCATATTTCTTAGGTGCATATACCGTCTGCTTTTTTCAATGTGTGCCTTTAAACATTAATTATGCTAAGGTATCTGTATGGTTATGTGTTCAAACATTATTCTAAGTTATCTTTGGGCTATATATGGTTATGCTAGTAAAATTATGCGAAAACAGTTATACGTTTAGTTGTTATGGTAAATTATCATTAGTCCTAAAAACGTGATGCCTAATTAAATTAGTACAAAAATTGTTATGCTACCACAAAGACTCTATAAAACACCTTATATATCAGGGTGACGAGGGTAGAGTGGTGGTAGGTAGGCTAGGAATAATTTGGACTCTTCATGTTCATATAGCTGCACACAGATTTCTAAACAGATGAAACCTTCGTGAACGACACTGTAAGGCCAGTCATTAGTTATGTATGCGTGACAGCTCTCACCGACGTTGTCAAATTACTCACGTTGGTGTGCGTGTAATGTTCCCAGTCTTAAGAAAAAAGTCCCACTATTGATGAGACGATTTTCTTAGCATTCCATGGATTCACCGTGCGGGTGCCGGGTCCATCGTGTGGCAGAGAGAGAAAACCCGAGTAGTTCCCGAGACTTGTGACTCGGGCGTAGGTTTAAGGGGCCCCTTTCTGACGTACATCAACACTCACCTTCACTACTCGTCTTTCTCTCCCTGCCCAGCCAAATCTGATATGAGCCTACTAGTGCAGCTTTAGATACTCGTTCTAGTATAGAACTTACTGCACTTCTGGATAAGCCAAGGTCTTTCAACAGGTTATAGAGAGATTTTGCTGGTATACCTCTCGCTCCCACTTCTACAGCGTATAAACTAACTACATAGCCGTTTTTTGTTAATTCGTTTAGGAGGTCGTAACACTTATTTTGTTTCATCGCGTGGTCTTTAGGTATATTAGTTTCCCACGGTACGGTAAGTTCTACAAGGACTATGCGTTTTGTAGCTCTAGAAAAAAAGGAAAATGTCCGGTCTGGATGACGAAACACCCACATCCTCTGGGATTTTGTAGTGCTTTTCATACGTGTCCATTAAAATAGTCCAATCAGGTGCTGTACACAGGATTGAGTAAGGCTTGTTCCTGGAGTTTGATGTTGAGCCTTCTTTTACAAAGTTAATTTGTCTTTTGTTTGTTGTCAATCCCTTTTGGGCTCTAGCTACTGAAAGGCTCATGGCTTCACGTATGATTTCAAGTACTCTGTCATGGCGCCGTGAGTAATGACCCCCATTAAGGAGCACCTTGCATCCCACCAATATGTGCCTTAATAATTATGTGTTGTCAAGCTGTGGAAATTTTCACGTATAATAAACGCATAAAACATTATTTTAAAATAATTTATTATTACACCGATAATATATAATGCAAGGATTTCTTGTTGATAACTTGCTCCACAAAAAAAGGAGACAGAAACATAATTGAAAATTATAGACCTACTAGCCTCATGTCAAACATTTACAATTTTTTTTCAAAGCTGATCCTAAATAGAATATCAAGGAATAAAGATGAAGAACAGCCTATTGAACAAGCTGGTTTTAGAGCAGGGTTTTCAAATATTGATCATATGCATGTATTAAAACAGTTAATAGAAAAATCTCAAGAGTATGGGAAAGACCTATACATTGCATTTGTCGACTACAATAAAACTTTCGACTCAATCAAACACAATCTGCTCTGGGAGGCTCTAATTCAACAAGGAGTAAGAAAAAAATATGTTCGTATTATTAAAAATATATATGCTAACAGCACTGCACAGATCAAGTTAGAATCCACAGGTCATAGACGAGACGTTTTATAACGGCGAGGATTTGTTCTTATCTATTCGTTTTCATAACTATAGTTTTCATCAACAATATTAGTATTTTTATTAACCCTAGTAACGGCGAGGATTTGTTCTTGGCATCGATTCACATTAAATAAAAAAAATAACGATTATAAAAATAGGGCTTAAAATTTAATTATACAATGTTCATCAATAATTTGGTCTACGAGTATCTTCAAAACAAAATTAGATCTATATTTTACCTTAACTTCAGGGAAAATAATTACAATTTAGTATAACAACACTGACTTATTTTCGTTGAGGTGTTGTGTTTTTATTCATCAATCGAAATAAAATCGTCTAAATTATATAAATACCAGTAAAAATATTCAAACTTTCCTATGAAATTTCCTTTTTTTATTTTTGGGAACAATGTTTGCAATGTTTGATGACACAAGACGGCATAATCTTAAACAAAACATAAAACACACGGGACTCCCGTACGAGACGGAAGTCAGTTTCGTACTGACTGGAGTTTGTATTTGCTTTGGCGTTTGATATTTGCTTTCCGGACCTAAGGATCTGTGTTCCGCACGTTCCATCTGCCTTTTGTTTTAGAAATCTGTGTAGCTGCATGTCACTGTGCTGTTATAGGCAGGTATGTTGTATACCATCAAGCACATGTCCGTTTTGTCACTCTATACTATACATATAAAAAAAGATCAGTAATCATACAATTATCGACATCTCGTATGATCCTTTAAAAAATAATGTGTTTTTAAAAAATCTTCTGTACATGGGCCGCCACAGTTTACGTTCTTATGTAAGAGCGACATAAGACATGAAATCCTTGGACAGCGTGATCTCGCCTCATCAGTTTCCTAATAGATGAGACCTTGGGCCGAGATAAGCTAAGGGCACCTGCTCAAACAGGTGATGTCATCTACACCGAACCTACTACCGGTGATGATCGCCACTACTGTTGAATTGCACAACAAGAAATGACAGTTGTGTATTACGAGTAGAAATAACAACAAGCAACAGATGGCGATCAAGTGTAAAGATGTAGGTACTTCAAATTACTTTTGTTTTACAAAGTACAGATTCGCTCTTGTATGGAGTACTGTTCGCACCTTTGGGATGGACCGGCTAAGTATCAGCTTGAGGCTCTGGAATCGATCGAGAGGCGTGCCAAAAGGCTCACAGGCAAAGACATTCTAGCGCGAAAAAGACTTCAAAGTCTTGAACATCGCCGCAAGATTGCTAGCTTATCGGTTTTTTATCGGATACACTTCGGAGAGTGTGCAACTGATCTGCATGATCTAATACCTCCTTGCCCTTTTTTCTATCGTACTTCTCGTAACTCAAAGAAGCGGCACCGTTTCATGGTGGATATTCCAAAGACACGGACGAAGAGGTTTGATTCTACGTTTGTGATAAGAACATCTAGGCTGTGGAATGAGTTGCCTGAGTGGGTTTTTCCCGATAGTTATAATCTTGAAGTCTTCAAATCGAGAGTGAATCGGTTTCTTCTATGTAAAAACGCTCCATCATAGACCGCATCGTCGCTTAACATCAGGCGAGATGGAGGTCAAGTGTAAACCTATAAAAGTAAAAAAAAAAAAATATAATATATAAATATATAAAAAACAAACTTAAAAAAAATAAGATAAGCCCTTACATAATCTATAGTCGAACTAGCAGCGCCCCGCGGTTTTACCCGCGTAGTTCTAGTTCCCATTATTTTCCAGGGATAAAATGTAAATTTGTGTTAATTATTCCAGACTACGATCTAACTGTATTCAAACTTTCAGCCCGATCCGTTCAGAAGTTTTCCGACGTGATTAAGCTACAAACATACAAACTTTGACTTATAAAATATTAGTTGGATTTACGATTCTTACGTGAGTGGTTACACACTATTGGTGTCTTCAATTCGAGAGTGAATTGGTTTATTGTAGATAGATAGATAAACTCTTTATTGCACTTATAATTACAAGACAAAACACAAAGAACAAACTTAAAAAACAAAGTAGCAATTAGCGACCTTATCGCTAAGAGCGATCTCTTCCAGGCTAAGCTAAAAAAGGCCAAGGTTGTATGTAAGCACGCTCCACCGTCCTCACGATCGCTTACCATCTAGCGAGATGGCGGTCAAATGTAAACCTATAATATTTAAAAAAAACGTGCAAGAATCTTGTCAACAAACTTCGCTGGTTCTATTAAAAGATCTTTATCAGTTGTGACCCAAAATGTCGCCATTAAGGATTCGGCCGTAGGTTGGAATTGAGGTAAATGGAGCAAAATTTATTTAATGGTCACGACATCGCGATGAAGGATGAAGGGTTAGGTAAGATTTGAGTTGCCATATGCATGGTTTGAAAATTCAACTTTAAAACAAAGATTTTTGGTCAAGAAACGGACAAACAAAGTTTTGGTTGGAAACAAAGAATCCGACCCAGGGCCTTTTTTATTTTAACCATGATACTCGTAGGTTTGGATTTGACAGATATCTCGTTTGATGTTAAGCGACGATGCGGTCTATGAGCGTGATTACTAAGAAGGAACCGATTCATTGTAGCCGTGTAGTCACAAAATGTATAAAATCCACTCAGGCGACGCTTTCCATACCCTAGACTGTTCTTATTATGAAAGTTGAGTCGTACCTTCTCGTCCGAATCTTTGAAAAACATTGATAGCATAACTTTTGTACTATCAATGTTGACAAGAACAAAATATAAAAAAAAAAATTACTTCCGACTACTTCGGATTTTTAAGCTGTACTACATTCTACTAGTTTTTCCTCCCTTTTACTCCCTTTCATTTGATACCCATATTGAGGTAGGTTGTGAAGAACTATTTTGTCCGCCATTATGTGGAGGCGGCCATATTGTAATATTGAATCGATATTAACCAAACAGCTAAGAACAACCACACGCAATTTAACTGTGTCTGGGTGTTTATATGTATAATAAGTATGTATTTAAAACTATATAAGTATTATATCAGCTATCTGGCTGCCATCACACAAGCTTTGCTTAGTTTGGGGTCAGGTAGTGTTGTGTGTGAATTGTCCACCAATATTTATTTATTTACTTATTTATTTATTTATTAAAATAAAATAAACCGCATCGAAATCGATCCATTCGTTTGAGCTCTACGGAGCCACAGACAGACAGACATCGACGTCAAACTTATAACACCCCTTTTTTCGGTCGGGAGTAAAAAAATTAACCTTGAAACAAACTTTTATTTTTCTTAGAAACTTTGGAATGCGTTATCCTATGCGAGCATTCCCTGATGGATGTGATTTGGGTGCCTTCAATTCTAGAGTCAATCCGATCTTCTAGGTGTGTCCACTCCATCTTCCGCATCGACAGTATCATCGTCTATCATCAGCAGTGGAACACTATAGAAGCTTAACTTGTACAGTAAGAAACAATGGCTCACGCAATCAAAGGTTTTTGAGAGATCACAGAAGCTGCTTACAACATCTGCTTTCTCCCATGAGCCATGAATTTGACTAAGAGCGATCAAAAGCAAACCTTAAGAAAGAACAAATAGATTTGACTCTACGTTTGTGATAAGAACGTCTAGGCTGTGGAATGGATTGCCTGACTGGGTTTTTCCTGATGGTTACAATCTTGATGTCTTCAAATCGAAAGTGAATCGGTTTTTTCTAGGTACGCTCCATCGTAGACCACATCGTCGCTTAACATCAGACGAGATGGCGGTCAAGTGTAAACCTATAATAGTGCAAAAAACCTATTAGGACGGTAATAAATGTAGATTTAGTTCATCAATGCCGCCCGATAACAAAACGAACCGTTATGCATAACTATGACAAGCCACCTACGCCCCTATTAAGGATGCTGATAGTGTGTGGTCCAAGAACCATAAGTATTTTTCAAAAAAATAATATAAAATTAATACTTACATTTCGAAAATCAGTCATTATGAGAAAAGGTCATTTTAAGATTTGTTCATTACGGTTTTTAGTACAATATAGCATTTAGTCCAAACAGACCGCAACCAAATTAAATCATCTAATCAAAAAATCAAATGTGAACAATATTTCATTAAATCATGATTTTCTGTATAAAGTTTTTGAATATTCCAATGTGTATTAAATATTAAGTTTTTGCTTGGAATGTTAGTAAATGTGACGCGACTTCACGAGATTTCACCCATCCGAAAAGCGTGTAATGCGAAGTCCCAGCTCCGCCGCCGCCGACATTTTTACAATAACTCAAAAGCTTTCCGCTACTAAAAAGTATTCAAAGTGGCTAATTTTCACTTCAATCGTTTAATTTCTCGGAAAAAAAAACAAAAATCGACTTCAAATTGAAATTAAATTTAGACACTCAACGCAATTTCGGAAGATATCACTATGATCACCTCTGAATTATGATCTACCAAAGAAAAAACAAGTATAAAAATCGATTCACAATAGGCGGCGCTAACGCGTAATATTAACAAAAACAAGAACAAAATTAAAAATTTTGATTAACCCCCGACTGCATCGGATTTGTTGTGTACAACATTCTACTAGTCAAGCCCTTTCATTTGAAAAAAGAAATGTATTTCACCATTTTGTGGTAGCGGCCATCTTGGATTTGAATTTTTGTCATAGTGAATAGTATTTTACTAGTCAGCCCTTTCGTTTGATACCCATATTGAGGTAGTAGTGAAAAAAATAATATAATTCGCCATTTTGTGGTGGCGGCCATCTTGGATTTGAATTTTTTTATAGTGTATATATAGTATTTTACTAGTCAAGCCCTTTCATTTGATACCCATATTGAGGTAGGTTGTGAAGAAATATTTTGTCCGCCACTTTGTGGAGGCAGCCATCTTGAATCGATATTAACAAAACATAGCTAAGAACATCCGAACGGATATTAACCTTCAAATAAAAAAACCGCATCTAAATCGACCGATCCGTTTGAGCTCTACGGTGCAGACAGACAGACAGACATCGACGTTAAACTTATAACACCCCTTGTTTTAGTTGGGGGTTAAAAAACATACAACCGAATTGAAACCTCCTTTTTTGAAGTCGATTAAAAATTTTGCGCAAGCGTTTTCCCAACTCGCCGGCCGCTCATGACTGGTACCATCTTTAATCGCTCAATCGACCGGGTCAATTGATTCTGACCGTTTGCATATTGAGCGCGGTTTATTAAGCGTTTATTGACAATAGCGGGTTTTATCTTATCTGGAGAAGATTCCGAGAAACATTCTGCAGTTTATGAGGGTACACAAAATAATATTTGAAGGTCGCATAATGTTTTAGAATACTTTTAAACATTGACAAAGTGGAATTTTGAAGTGAAAACTTTTTGGCGCACCACAGACAGATTTTTCGTGCGCTGTGAATTGACCACAAGCCTCTCGTTCGTATATGAAAGAAATCTTCGAGTCAGGCTCATAGGCAATGACATCCTTGTGCGAAAAAGACTGCAAAGTCTCGAACATTAATATCACCTTGCCCTTTTTTCTATCGGAATGCTCGTAACTCGAAAAAGCGACTTCGTTTCATGGTTGACGTCCCAAAGACACGAACGAAGAGATTTGACTATACTTTTGTGATAATAACGTCAAGGCTGTGGAATACGTAAACGTAATAAATAAACTTTTCTTAGTCTAAAATCTAAAGCTATTGGTTGTGATGATATCGGTCGCAGTATGTTGTCGTACATTTTGAGGCACATCCTCCCAGTTCTTACGCACATTATAAACTTCTCACTAAATCATGGTCAATTTCCACACCAATGGCGTAAAGCTCACATTATTCCACTTCCCAAGGTTAATAATGCTGAATTACCTAGTCAGTTTCGGCCAATCTCCATACTGCCATTTCTTTCAAAGGTAATTGAATCAGTTGTTCACAAGCAAGTAACTGAATTCATGTGTAAAGCTCAGTTACTAAATCCTTACCAGTCTGGTTTCAGATTAGGACATAGCACTACCACTGCCTTATTGAAGGTCACTGAAGACATCCGACAGGCTATGGACAATGGCCAGGTTACTGTCCTTGTACTGATTGATTTTAGCAATGCGTTCAATGTTGTCGACCATGATCTGCTACTAGGTGTTTTACGTCGTATGGGTTTCTCGGATACTGCAGTTTCCTGGTTTGCTTCGTATTTGGGGGGTCGGCAGCAAGCGATTCGAGCCAATCAATCACTATCCGACTGGTGTAAGTTAACTGCGGGAGTCCCACAGGGTGGTATTTTGTCACCATTGCTTTTTTTCGTCGTTCATTGATATGCTCTCCATCTTATTAACTTGTCGATACCATTTCTACGCGGATGATCTCCAGCTGTACGTCCATACCGATATACAGGAACTGGAATCAGCTATCGCTACCCTAAATGCGAACCTTCTTCAGCTGTTATCATGGTCTTCGAGTTTCGGTGTCCCAGTCAATCCGAGTAAATGTCAAGCTATCATAGTGGGAGCTCACGTCGCCTCAGTAGTGTTAATCTTACCACCGTCACGCCTCTGAAATACAATAGCTGCGTAATTCCTTTTTCCACCACTGTTAAAGATCTGGGAATCTTAATTGATTCAAATCTTACCTGGAGACCTCAGATAACTGAAGTTTCCCGCAAATTCTATGCTTCTCTGCATTCAGTAATTCGACTTAAAAATTTCTTACCCATCAAAACAAAAATCGCATTGGTAAATAGTCTTCTCTTGCCAATTATCGACTACGCCGACATTTCTTACCTTGATTTGACTGTAGAGCTGCTTAATAAGCTAGAACGACTGCTAAACACTTGCATACGCTTCATCTTTGGGCTTAAGAAATATGATCATGTATCAAAGTACCGTGCTAAACTTAAATGGCTTAAGATTAGGGAGAGACGTCACGCAAGGATCCTCGGCTTGCTGTATTCAATTTTAAATGATCCTAAGACTCCTACATATCTCAAAGAATTCGTGTCTTATTTTTCTGATACTCGGATCAACCCTTCAAGGGGCAGTAGTGTCTTGCGCTTAAATTGCCCTAGCCATAGCACTTCATTTGCTAGTGACTCATTTAGAGTCGCAGCGGTCCGACTCTGGAATGAGCTCCCTCTGGGTATTCGTCAAGCTCCGTCCAAAGATACTTTCAAAGGGCATGTACGGGAGCACTATTTGAAGGAACCATCATCTTAGTTAGTTACTCATCTTTAATAAGCTATCTATACCTATGTTCTCTTTTTAGTATGTGTATTTTTATATGTATTATAATTATAGTTATAAAAGTATTTATTTTATTTATTACGTATTCTAATTTTTTTTTAATATAAGTAAGTATATAGTATTTAACAACGTGTTCATAATAATAGTATTTTAATACTTTTACACATTATTTTGTTTCAAAATTATTTTAGTTTCTACTATTTATATTTGCCTACATAACATTTAAATGTCCTACTCAGCGGGTAGCTGGTAGAAAATGCGCCCTAGCATTAAGCTTTCCGTTTGTACATTATTTTTGTTACTGTGCAATAAATATTAAATAAATAAATAAATACGTTGCCTGAGAGGGTTTTTCCCGATAGTTAAAATCTTTGTGTCTTCAAATCGAGAGTGAATCGGTTTCTTCTAGGTAAACACGCTCCATCGTAGACCGCATCATCGTTTAACATCACGAGATGGCGGTAAAGTGTAAACCTATAAAAGTAAAAAAAAACTCGGGATCATGACCATCTAGAAATGCGTCAGCATGCCATCATGCCTTCCGGTTTCACCCGCGTTGTATCCAAAGTGAGCTATCAAATTCTGAGTTACAAGTTTCCATTTCTATGGAGAGTCTCTATGACTGCCAATTGTTTTTATTTTGTATGTCTGCGTACTGTGTTTGAGTATGTACTGCCGTGTAAGTTAGCCAGTTAGGTCGATAGAGTAACATGGCTCCATGAATGTACTATTTTTTTTAATGAATAATGATTTAAATTGTATTGTATTATCCCTAGCTGGTCACAGTTTCAAATTGTCAATTTCGTCGAAGACTAAATGTCGTCGACCTAATTCTAAAATGGCGTAAGTCAAGTCAAAATTGACAATAAAATGTCGTCCAATAGGCAGTACTTCCGATTGTACAATTGTTAGGTCGTAGGTTTAAATTCTGGCTACAGTTTTCAGTTCTTTTAGCGTGCTGTACGAGTTCCTTATCAGTTATCATTAAGAGCGTTGACGGCTTAAATGTTAACTTTGTGAGGAAACCGCTGTGGCAAAAAAGACGTCTTGTCAGAAACAGACACACACTAACCAGGTTGTGGGACGTATTTGGCTTCACGCAATTAAAATCCACGCGGGTTGCCAATGATATCTCATTACCTACAAGATATTAAAAGAATTTACTTAAGATTAGATAACAGTATATTGACTGTAGCAGTGACAGAATTAATAGATAAAAACGTTATAAGTTCTGACAGTAACAAAATATTATTGAAGTTATACTCTTTTGGGTACATCACACCGTCACGAAAAACCGACACCACGAAAATAGCCAGTCAACATTTAAACATTGTAACCAGCAACTATAATTTGTTCTATGATTGACGGAAATTAGAACGAGTAAGTTCTTAGCATGAGGAATAAAGAGAAAAAGTATTAACTTCTTGTGTGCGTATGTTTGTACACACACACACACACACACACACACACACACACACACGTTTTTTATCATAATGTTGTGACGGATCATGCATAAGCAGCCCACTAAATGTTCCCACGGCTGGGACTCGGGGCCTTCTCTCGCAAGGAGAGAGTCAAGGCTACAACAAAGGCAACGCTGGCCCAGTGACCAACCACTGGGCCAGGGGATGACACATGGCTTCGAAAGATTCTAGCTGCATGTCGGCTTCCTCACGATGTTTTCCTTCACCGTTTTTGTGTTGACGAGTCAAGCAAGACATGCGTCTGATGGTAAGAAACACGCCTGTCCATAATCTGTTCCGTTTTTTATCTATAAAAGGCTGGCACTTGACCGCGATCTCAACTGATGTAAACTCACAAGATGAGCGCTAACCTTGAGAAAAACCCAGATTCTCTCTCGACTTGAAAATACCGAGATTGTAAATGGATTAAGAAAAACCCACTCAAGTAACGCATTCCACAACTCAAGCATACTTATCACAAACGTGTCGTCACAAGAGTCAAACTACCTCTTTCGGATATTTGGAACGTCAACCGTGAAACGAAGCCGCTTTTTCGAACTAGCAATCCGATAGAAAAAAATGGCAAGGTTGTATTCCGAATATCCGTGGTTGTATAAGATCATACAAATCAGTTGTACACTCTCCGAAATGTATCCGATAACCTAGCAATTTTGCGGATTTTTTTATCTTCAAGACTTTGAAGTCTGTTTCGATCAAGGGTTAAGTCATAGTTCTTTATTGATAAATATACAATTTACACGTCCCTAATTTTATAAAAAAACAAAATAAGAGCATTCTACGTACAATAGTACGATAATAAGTATCGTACAAATAAGTGTCAAACATAAAAATATATATGTACTAGCGGCCCGTTCCGGCTTCGCTCGGATATTGTCATATAAAGACAAATAATCGGAATAAAAACTATCCTATCTTTCAAGTTGGATCAAACTGCACACGGTGTGCAAATTTTATTGAAATCGGTTCCGTAGTTTAGGAGTCCATCGCGGACTAACAACGTGACGCGTAATTTATATATATTAAGATTTATTACAATCGTAATCAAATGAACAATGTCATTTTTAGGGTTCCGTAGCCAAAATACGGAACCCTTATAGATTCGTCATGTCTGTCTGTCTGTCCGTTCGTATGTCACAGCCACTTTTCTCCGAAACTATGAGAACTATACCATTGAAACTTGGTAATGTTTTTTTGTGTGGGTTATGTATGGATAGGTCATCAAAAATGATATTTCGGTTTCTAACTGAATAGTTTGCGTGAAGGACTCTTCCAAAATGGTAAAAAGTGTCACCCCCTGTAACTTCTAAAATAAGAGAATGACAAAAATAAAAAATAGTGTATGATGTACGTTACCATGTAAACTATCAACGAAAATTGGTTTGAATGATATCTAGTAAGTAGTTCTATTTTAATACGTCATAAATTGACTATTGTTAAAACACTGATTGATTAAAGTAACAACGCACTAGGTACAAGAACTTTTGTATTATGTTACTTGCTGCTACGGAAGCCTTCATGGGCGAGCCCGACTCGCACTTGACCACTTTTATTTTATTGTGAGTTTGTACTCTTTAAAAACTCGCTGTAACTATAAAAATGTCGTTGAAAAGGGAGGGTGTCGTTACCTATGCGTCTTTGAGCCTATATTAAGGTTTCAAGCTTTGCTTAGCTTGGAACTAGATTGGTTTGTCAAAGAATATTTATTATCATCATTAAAAAATTGGCATTTACAATATGACTGCGATAAAGTTATCTGAACGATTATATTATAATCTGAGTTTCCGAGAAACACAATGGCCATCAAGAATAAGCCGATATAAATAATACTCTATCTGATGAGGAACTCTCGATTTGCATAAGAAGTTGATTTATGGCCTCAGAATGTCAAATTCCAAAGCATTTCGAAGAATTATTTAATGTCATTTAGATACCTAACAGATAAAACGAGATAATAAATGTTTATAATTTTGTTGGTCTTCAAATCGAGAGTGAATCGGTTTCTTCAAGGTAAGCACGCTCCATCGTAGACCGCACCGTCGCTTAACATCAGGAGAAATTGCGATCAAGAGTAAACCTATAGAAGTTAAATAAAACAAGAAAACTTGACAATTGGTTTTTCTCAAATATGCAAGTGCCATGAACCCCAAATAACAATTAAAGTAACTACTTAAAATTTCGTGTTATTTATTTATTTGACTGAACATAGGAGAGTTGCCATTTAGCGTTGTTATGCCGCCAGTAGGGCACACTTCCAACTTGTAGTGGTTTTCATACTCTTGATTATCTCTGGACTTTAATCCATCTATGGATAATTCTGATGTACTTTGTGTGAGTAGTAAAATTGGTTAGATATTATTTAGTGCAGTGTATTTTTTTCCTTTGCTGTGGGCCTCATAACGAAGCTCAAAGTCACACAGCGAGCTATGGAGAGGGCTATGCTCGGAGTCTCTTTGCGCGACAAAATCCGTAATGAGGATATTCGCAAAAGAACGAAAGTGGCCGACATAGCTCAAAGAGTAAGCAAGCTGAAGAGGCAATGGGCAGGCCACATCGCTCGCAGAACTGACAACCGATGGGGAAGAAAGGTTCTCGAGTGGCGACCACGAACCAAAAGACGCAGTGTTGGACGGCCTCCCACTAGATGGACAGATGACCTCATAAAGGTCGCTGGAAACCGCTGGTTGCAGGTTGCGCTGGACCGTTCGTTGTGGAAACCTAGGGGGGAGGCCTATGTTCAGCAATGGACGTCTTGCGGCTGCTGATGATGATGATGATGATTTTTTTACCACCGATATCGACATTATGCACATGATCTACGCGATCTTTTTTTAACCCCCGACCAAAAAAAAGGGCTGTTATAAGTTTGACGTCGATGTCTGTCTGTCTGTCTGTGTGTGTGTCTGTCTGTGGCACCGTAGAACTCAAACGGATCGGCCGATTTCGATGCGGTTTTTTTTATTTGAAAGTTAATATGTTTGGTTAATATCGATCCAAGATGAAGAAGCCTCCGCAAAATGGCGGACAAAATATTTCTTTACAACTTACCTCAATATGGGTATCAAATGAAAGGGCTTGGCTAGTAGAATACATTGCACTAAGGCAAATTTCAAATCCAAGATGGCTGGTTCCACAAAATGGCGAAATACATTTATTTTTTCACAACTCTCTTAATATGGGTATGAAATGAAAGGGCTTGACTAGTAAAATGTTGTACAGATAACAAATCCGAGGTAGTCGGGGGTTAATCTAATCAAAATTTTTAATTTTGTTCTTGTTATAGTATAACGTGACAAGATGAACAGGACATGTCCCTGATTGTAAGCAACATGCCTGCCCATAACAGCACAGTAACACGCAGCTATTGGAACGTGAAGAGTTCAAATTATTGCTTAGCACCGCACGGCGTTCTTCACCCACAGATATAAGGTGTTTTATCTCCTAACCCAGTAAATTCTCTGGAATCATTGCCCTTCAAAGCAAACGCAATGTTTGCGCACTTCCGCTTGACGGCAGAATAACTGGCAAAGGTGTGGCGGACTATGCAAAGAGCCCTACAACTACTAATTTAATACCGCTTATCCCTTATCGCTATAGGATTGCTCGTAGCTTGAAAAAATTGGTTTTATATAGTTTAACGTGACAACGTCACAACAAAACATTGATAGATGCGGCGCAAGCGTACAATCAGCGTAACGGGACATAACGGGACACTTTTTCGTGCGTGCAGCCGGCGTCCATCGATTTATTAGACGTTGACGCGACAAAAGCAATTTTACATGATTGATGTTCCAGAGACTCGAACGAAAAGGCCTGGCTCGACTTTCGTAATAAAAACATCTAAATATGTTGTCTGAGTGGGTATTCTCTGATGCATATAATCTATGTAGATGCCATCTAGTCAAGAGTGAATCGGTTTCTTCTAGATTATCGCGATCCATCATAGATTGGATCACCACTACTATTGTAGGTTTAAAAAAATTGGGTCAACACTGGCAACACAAATTGTACATTACCATACAATCGACCCATGTAATTTTCCCAACAAACAGATCGCTTATTTTTTGATTAACATAGAATTGTGATGAGATGGAAGGATGACTGATGACATCAGTGAGTGAGGTCAGCAGGTCGCCTGATTTATTGCTGATATCTTACAAAGTTCCGACAGGATACAGACCTTGGACTAGTTGATTTACTTTGTAGCAGTTGATAAGTATATTAATAAGTGTTACAATTATCACGCGAAGGTTGACTTTGGGGAAGAGGTGCAGCTCCATTTCAGCTCAATTAGATGACTCCGAAATTTTATTTTGAGAACATGTCCAAATGTCCAAACGTAGTAAAGGTTCTGGGGGTCTTGGGAGTACAACCTATAGATGGCTATCAAGAAAGGAAACGGCAGTGATGAACCAATGAATCGAGAAAGTCAGCTCAGAAAATTTTAGTTAAGTTTTGACTTTTTTATTATTATTCTGTTTATGTAGATAGGGTTTGCGTGTATGCCTCGAAAGCATGCTCTTTTTTAAAGGCTTTATGTATGGATAACGCGACTCAGTTTCTTAGAACTTCTTTCTAAGACTTGATAGAAGAGTTTTGATGCTACTTTTGTTATACAAACAGAGATACTATGTGTAAATCCTTGGGTTTTCCAGATGGGTACATTTCGGATCCTTAAAACCATGACCTACGTTAACCTAAAGGCACTGATCCACCTGAGTTTCCATTTCGCCACTGGCATTAACGGTGAAGAAAAGTATAGTGATGAAATGGGCGTGTTCTCCAAAAGATATCTATCGAGAACATGTGTCATCTGCCAACCCCCACTTAAGATAGTGGGATTGATGCTTTAATTCACTCCTTGGGAGAGAAGGCACCGAATACCAGCAGTGGAAACATAAAATGGGACTGCTTATGTATGCTATATCTACTCGTATTAGGAAACCGTTAGCAGATGCTGTTGCCCAAACTCTTTAAATGTCTCCATAACCCGTTAATCCTAATTAATAATGACGTTGACAATTTCCCCGTCTAAGACCCCATCCATCACAATCTCAGGAGTGAGGAAGCTGTAATGTTCAGTTTCCGCACCTGCCTCAATTGCCACCTTCCTACCACTGACCAATGTTTTCCTATACGGATTGTGAAACTGTTAAATGGTTTCCTGTCTTTTGGTTATTTAGTTACTTAGTCTTAAAGCGCATTCTCGCTTAACATGAGCCTAAAATCTAGCTGAATCATTCAAACTTGTGAACGTTCATCATCATCATCGGCCGTAAGACGTCCACTGCTGAACATAGGCCTCCCCCTAGATTTTCACAACGAACGGACCTGCGCAACCTGCAACCAGCGGTTTCCAGCGACCTTTGTGAGGTCATCTGTCCATCTAGTGGGAGGCCGTCCAACACTGCGTCTTCCGGTTCGTGGTCGCCACTCGAGAACCTTTCTTCCCCATCGGTTGTCAGTTCTGCGAGCGATGTGGCCTGCCCATTGCCACTTCAGCTTGCTTACTCTTTGAGCTATGTCGGCCACTTTCGTTCGCAAAGAGACTCCGAGCATACCTCTCTCCATAGCTCGCTGTGTGACTTTGAGCTTTTTTTTTTTTTTTTTATTATTTAAATTAGCCACTCCACAGACTCCGGGGTCCGTGATCTTTGTCATTACAATTATATATTATTATTTTTTACACATATTTTGGATAAGGAGAAGAAGAGGAAAATAGGAGGGAGTTGGGTACATTTAAAATCTAATTCTAGTGCTCGTCTGTAGAGCCGATCACTACCGGCTGGGATTCCGCTAGTAATCGACTCGACATCGAGTGTTTGCCTAATTGCCTTTTGCCATTTGCCTAAGCTGCCTCCTCCCGGCCCAGAGCCTCCACAACGGCCGCATTTCTGTCCCTGATGGCCATCTGTAGGTTGAAATCTCGGATGGTCTTTGGTGATGCAGCCCACGCTCGCCGCACGAACCGACCGATGGCGTCGTCGGTGTCGTCAGCGTAGTATGTGAAGGTCCCCGTGTGCCGTGAGATTGCAACAACCGCATGGGGTACGCTCGTGCAGCTTCATGTTTGCCTTGGTTTTGATTGCGATTACCGACTCGTATGTTAGTCCCTGAGCTTCATGGATGGTAAGGATGCGTGACCCGGTGCCTGACCCATAACCCTGGTTTGTCAGGGTCTCCTTCTCCTCTTGAGTGTGAACTAAGAAGAGGGTGTTTGGTAGGTTGTTGGGTATTTGCGCTCCCTTATATCTTCTCTGCTCTAGGGACCTTATACGGGGCGCTGAGGAGTACATACCGGAGTATATTTCCCTCAGCACTTCGTTTCACTTTGAGCTTCGTTATGAGGTACACTTAACACATTTGAATTATCGATAGACCAGTGAAGGTCTAAAGAATTGCATTATCTAATTTCAGTGAATCTATACGTATTATTCCAAGTCTATAAATATAAAGGCTTATGTATTAAATCTGTTATTAATGAGTAATCCTACATTTCGACCTTGTGTGTTTAATCACTATTTCCTGTACCGAAGATAACAGCACTTCATCAGTTCATCACATTAATACACTGAGTACTCGGAAACATTCCTTAGGGTTTGTATTTTTTTTTTTAGTAAACTGATATCATACTAATTTTATAAAACACCAAAATTTACAGGTTTCAAGAGTGTTAGTGTCTTATGTTTCTTCCAAAGAGAATGTAAATGTTTCTTCCTACGTATGTTTGTAAAGCCGAATGGATTTGAATGATAGACTAAGTAGAGCGATACACTATTTGAATAAAACCTCTCTACTTAGTCTGTGAATAAAACATACCACTCTCTACTTAGTCTGTGCTTACCACTTCAACTTTTTCTTTTGGCTTCCATTCAGTAATGACACCGGAATTTCGCCAATGTGGAGCGTTTTAGCGTTGGGAGTATCTTTGATTTTGCACAAAGAGAATGTAATATATTTTGCAGCGCAGCGGTCTTAAGGATTCTGACATTGACAGGCCTGTGACGAACACGAAAAACTGACACCCTAATGGTAGTCAACATTTAAGTTGAAGTTGAACAAAAATATACCACGCGTGGAGTTGGCACAAACGCTTTACACCGAAAACACGGGTAGCATCTTTCTTGTTTTGTCGCTCTCGTGGAAGTGTCATACTTTTATCGCGGCACATCACTCTGTTGCCGTAGCAAGTATCACCAAGTATCACGTCATCTGCTTACGATTGACACAAAGGAACCTCGTCCTACATAGGTCTCCTGTTGTATCATATATTATGATCCATAAATTTTGTTCACGGGCCTGTAGTCTATAAGAAGAAGTATTAACTTGCGTGCGTGGTAGGTACATTAGTACTCGTAACACGCACTTTTATCCCACTATCTTACTAATATTATAAATATCAATGTTTGTATGTTTGTTGCTCAATCACATCGTAACGCATGAACGGATCGAGCTGATATTTGCAAAACAGGTTAGGCTGAGATTATGGTTTGGAAGACCACATCCCCAAAACAACAGGAACGGGAATTACGCGACTAACACCACGGGGCGCTGGTAGTAATAAATAGTACTATTGTATAAAATACTAGATGTCCGCCCCGGCGTTGCCCGTGGTATATTATAGATAGATAGATAGATAACTCTTTATTGTGACACAAGAACAGAAATATTACAGTAGAACACTTATGAACTAGCACAACATATTAATACCACATATTATATGGTACTCATCAGGATCCCGTACATATACAACGGTGAAAGAATGACTGAAATCGGTTCACTCATTCCTGAGAATATCGCTTTCAAACAAAACACCTCTTCAGCTACCTGCTACGGCACCTGTCGGAAATTGGTTGTACCAACTCAGATTTAGAAAAAAAAACTTGATTAGCAAGTTTTTATATTCAAGAGGTAAGTACAGGGCGATATGGTCGCGTAGCGACAAAGCCCTTTCAATAAATAAAAAAAAAAAAAAAGAAAGAGGTAAGTAATCTGTGATATTCAATGACGCAATCTTAGACACATGCTGTCATGTGTCATGTCAACGCACGAAACGTACGAAAACCCTCAAAAAGGAATATTTTTTCCCGATTTTGTTACATTCGTGATTCATACTCCGCTTTCTCGATAAATGGACTATCCAATAGAAAAAGAATCTTTCAATCCGCACCAGTACTTCCCGAGATCCTAGCGTTCAAACAAATAAACAAACTCTTCAGCTTTATAATATTAGTTTAGATAAGATAATCTCCCGATGAATCCGCCGGTTCGCCATCAAGTTCGTCAAACCGGGAAGCCACCGAGGCTATTTTTGTCCGAGTTTATTACCTCTCTCTTCCGTCAACACTTTTACTTAAGAATATTATCCACTGAAGGATGGACTAGGAAGTGGAGAAAGGGATCGTTAGGTTATACAACTACCTTTCACTGGATAGGTTTGTGCCTCACTGAGTACTCTCTAGACTTTAGACTCTACGTCTCATAATGTCATTCCTACATCAGGTATGACTAGGGTTGCCATCTCTAAAGTTTGGAAACCAGGATAAGACTCATGAAAACCCCGGATTTTACAGCCCAGAACAAGAACGGATTTTTTAGATAAACTCTTTATTGCACTTAAATTATAAAGAAAAATAACAATAACACAGAACAAAAACATAGAAAAAAGTAGCAATTGGCGACCTTATCGCTAAGAGCGATTTCTTCCAGGCAACCGTAGGAAAACATAATCAGTGTAATTAAAAACTATTGAAAATGTTTTAAATCATCTTTTTAAGTGTATTCAGGCCTTTAAAAAATTTATTTAGTTATCTTTGGTCATCATTTCAGTAAGAATTTAGTGAGTCGGTTCATCGGTTAATCGCTGCGTGCAGGCCTAGTGCGTGAGTTAGGTGGCCAAACCTAAAGTTTAAAATCCGGACTACAAATGTAGTCCTGTCCGGACGCTATCCGGACGCCCTCTGAACTAGGACAAATCCGGGAAAACCCGGACGGATGGCAACCCTAGGTATGACATGATCAACGTAAACAGTGATAGAGAGAAAAAAACTATTTTATTTGGGATATGTATTGAGTTTTAACTCAAGTTTTTTTTTTTAAATAAAGAGTGACGAGACGATCTGGACATGTGCCTGATGGTAAGCAACATGCCTGACACATAACAGCACAGTGACACGCAGCTATTGGAACATGAAGAGTCCAAATCATTACCTAGCACTGCACTGCGCTCGTCACCCAGAGATCTGAGATCTTATATCTCTAAGCCCTGTAATTTCTCTGGAAACATTGCCCTTCAAATCGGAACACAGTAATGTTTGCACAAAGTTGTAGAACAAGAGTTGTTTGTTTGAATGTTTGGCAGTTATTCGAAGTAATGTACAAACATTACTGTGTTCCGGTTTCAAGGGCAATGTTTCCAGAGAAATTACAGGGCTTAGAGATACAGCATCTTAGATCTCTGTGCGACGAGCGCAGTGCAATGCTAAGTAATGATTTGTACTCTTCATGTTCCAAAATCTGCGTGTCACTGTGCTGTTACATGGCAGGCATGTTGCTTACCATCAGGTACATGTAAAGCTCGTCTCATAACTCTTTATTAAAAAAAAAAAACAACGTGCTCTTATATGCAGGCTGATTACTAGTAACCCTGTATAAGATAATATCTATTCCTAGCTTCGGAATAAAACTAGTTATATCACCTGTTATCTTCACTTGCCCTTTATAGCGCACGATTTAACGCTAATCGTGTGTAAATGCAGATAGCGGCCTTATCGCGTTGTTTCTTATCTGTTATCATAAAATAGTTGCCGCATACAATTACTCACAAAGGGCTCGTGACGAATACCTGGAGAGGGTCTGGGATATTCAGAAATGCTATGAAGTTGAAAGCATCAGCATCCCACTGCTGGGACTCGGGGCCTTCTCTCGCGAGGAGCAGGGCCTTAATCTACCACGTTGCCTTAGTGCGGGTTGGTGGATGACACAATAACTTCGAAAGATTCTAGGTACGTGTCGGTTTCCTCACGATGTTATTCACTGGTTTATGTTAGCGGCATTGCGCACATGATTTTGAAAAGACAGTGGTGCGGGTGGGATTTGAACCCGGAGCTCCGGATCGGCAGTCGCCGTTCTCCCGATTAGACTAGTCGTAACTGACTAGCTGTAACTTACCAAACCAGCCGCAACTTACTAGACCAACCGTAACTTACTAGTCCAGCCGTAACTTACTAGACCAGCCATAATTTGCTAGACTAGCCGTAACTTGCTAGACCAGCCATAACTTACTAGACCAGCCATAATTTGCTAGACTAGCCGTAACTTGCTAGACCAGCCATAACTTACTAGACCAGCCATAATTTGCTAGACTAGCCGTAACTTACTAGACCAACCATAAATTGCTAGACTAGCCGTAACTTACTAGACCAGCCATAATTTGCTAGACTAGACGTAACTTGCTAGACCAGCCATAACTTACTAGACCAGCCATAATTCACTAGACCAGCCGTCACTGACTAGACTAGCCATAATTCACTAGATCAGCCGTAACTTACTCGACCAGCCGTAGCTTACTAGACCTACCGTAATTTACCAGACCAATATTTTTTTTTTTCCCAGGGAAAATTCTTGATAAATTCCACCGCCTCCGGGGGGAGCGCGATGGATATGTGGCACTCTCCGTTATAACGGCCTACCCACTAAAAACCCTATGGTGTTTCTTCCGTACGCTGAAGTGCCGGAACTATGGGAACACTCTCGTACGACACCACAGTTCCGGCAGCGTTGGTCCCCTGGGACCCATCTCTATAAGGGAGTGGTTGTTTCAGCCCTCTTTCCTTGAGAGGCGCGCGAAAACACCGCGCGCGCCATCTCAGGGGCCATGATCGTCAAGCGACGGACCCCCCGAGTCCGCCGCTCAAGGCCCCATTTCATGGCGGTCTGAGGAGAATTTATCAGACCAGCCGTATTTTACTGGACCAGCTGTAACTTACTAGACTAGCTGTAACTGACCAGACCAGCCGTAACTTACTAGACCAGCTGTAACTTACTAGGCTATCTGTAACCTACTAGGCTAGCTGTAACCTACGAGACCAGCCATAATTCACTAGACTAGCCTTAACTTACTAGACTAGCTGTAACTTACCAGACCAGGCGTGACTTCGTCAGAGGATGAACTGTTATCAGTCATCCTATACTGCTAATGTTGTAAATGTGAAGAGAACTTCGTGACAACAACAGAGTAAAATGTTTGTTACTCACTACCACTACATCTAGGCTTACTAACATGAGATAAGATAAGAACAATCTTCATTAAAGTCTCAAATAAGAAGAAAAATTACAAAGAAAATTTAGGCTCCTTTTTATCTCCAGAAAATATAGGGAACGGGAATCACACAGGAGAAATCGCAGGGCGCTGATAGTCCTACTTCTTACTGATATTGTATATGTCTAAGTTAGGATGTTTGTTGCACAATCACGTCGGAACTTCTGAACGAAATGGATATGGATGAATATCCATTTCGTTCAGAAGTTCCGAATGAAATGGATGAAATTTGGAATACAGTTCTAGAGAAATTACAGAGCTTAGAGATAAAACGTCTTATTTCCCCTATGTGGCGAGTCCAGTACTAGGTAATGATTTGGACTATCCATGTTCCAATAGCTGTATGTCACTGTGATGTTGCTGTCAGGCATGTTGCTAACCATCAGGCACATGTCCAGTACGTCTCGTCACTAAACTATAATAAAACCGGCCAAGTGCGAGTGGGACTCGCGCACGAAGGGTTCCGTATCATTAGCAAATAAACGGCGAAAACCTCTTTTATTGTATGGCAGCCCCCCTTTAATTAATTATTTTATTTTAATCAATTATATTTAAAGACAACATAATGACTTAATACCTTACTCTTAAGTATTAATTTTATTTTATTTTTAGTATTTGTTGTTATAGCGGCAATAGAAATACATCATCTGTGAATATTTCAACAGTCTAGCTATCACCGGTGAGTCTGGTGACAGACGGACGTACGGACGGACAGCGAAGTCTCAGGGTCAGCGCAGACAGAACGGAGCGCAGCGGAGAGGATTTTATCAAAGCACTTGAAAGTAAACTTTAAAATTATTACTATAAAGTTCATAAATGCCGCGCGATGATTTCTACTTATCTTCGAGGACGCGCGAGAATCTTTATTTTATTTTATTTATGCACTTTATTGTAATAATGTTAAAGTTGATTTTCAAATGCGTTGATAAAATTCTCTCCACTGCGCTCCGTTCTGTCTGCGCTGACCCTAAAAGGGTCCTGTCCGTAGTCTTTGGATACGGAACCCTAAAAGTGGATATTTACTTAACTTGCAAATATATGTATAACCTAAAATTTTAAAGTTTTGTTGAGTGTTTTCAAAATTAATTTTATTCGTCGGGTGTTATTAAAATATGCTGGTTTTACTGTTGTTCTTTATGTTTTTGTGGAATACTTTACATTTCCGTCCTTTGAGGCATGTAACAATGCGTCAAATATGTTCCATTCAAGTTGGGCCACAAAATTGGCGGTCCAGTAGACGATAATTAAAAAAATATCTTATAAGTTAAGATTTAAAAAAATGAAATTATTAGCTATTGCAATCTATACTTCTATACTAATATAATAAGAGGTTTTTTGTTTGAAAGCGCTAATCTCAGGAACTACTGGACCGATTTCAAAAATTCTTTCACTATTGGATATTTTCGTGACCCCTGAGTGGTTTAGGCTATATATTACGTAATACGAGCGAAGCCTGTCCCCACTGTCTCAGTGTTTGGAATCCAAAGGGCTGTCGTATGTATATAGGTACCTACTTGTGTGTTTAATTATATTTGGGATTGTTTTTAACCGACTTCAAAAAAAGGAGGTTTCTCAATTCGACCGTATGTATGTTTTTTTTTATGTGTGTTCGCGGATAACTTCGTCGTTTATGAACCGATTTTGATGATTATTTTTTTGTTGTAAAGAAGATATTCCAAGGGTGGTACCATGATAAGGAAACCAGGATCTGATGATGACATCCTAGAGAAATCGAGGAAAACTTTTTTACTTTATAAGTTTTCCGTTGAAAGTCGGTTCTTTTTTGTTAAAATTATATATTTTTAATTTCATCGCTGAGGCTTTTTGTAGAGTGCTAAAAAAACCTCTCAAAATAGCTCTCTAACGGGCCAAAGATAGCGTTAATATTTATTTAATTTTGTAAAAAAATGAAATGTCTATGTCAATACTTTGACACACATTTTCATTCATTTACCACTTATATTATTCTTTAAACGCTTCATTTGACAGTAACAGGGATCTAAATATATTTTCTCGTCAATGACTTTTATCTTAATAGTGAAATAGTTTTATCTAAATTTGTAATTAATTGACTAATGAGTTCTTTTACGCTCGTAACTGATAGTGAATGACTGTACTTCATTTTTTTAACTATTCGTAATTAAATAGTAATAGTATGAACTATTAATAACTTTAGTACACATAAACATTTAACATTTATTGTTTAGTAGCAAACCCTGCGTAGTTCCTGTAGTATAATACAATTATAACAGGCGCGGTCCCAGCCTCGAATTTTGGAGGAGACAGATGATTTTACAGTAGAGGAATTTTATAGTAGAAATACAATAAATTGAGTAAAAAAGACTTAACTAGTAGTGCCTCACGATTTGACCCGCGTAGTTGTTGTACCATTAGTTTTTTTTATTTTATTTAACAAATACGATTTTGGGGCGGTCATGTCCGTGTCCCTTTTTGTTAAAATATACACTTTAAAATATGCTACGAGTACATTTAACACTATGCAAGCAATCTTAGACCTAAGGTCTAAATATTAAATCCTACTTATGTTACAAATGAGAAAGTTTGTATGTATGATGTTCATACATACCTACATACAAACTCTCTCATACAATGAACGTTTGTTACTCTTTCAAACGGAAACTACTTCAGGGATCTGGCTAAAATTGAGCACATAGATAGATAAAAGTCGCGAATCGGGGGGGGTCCTGCGCTTCCGCGCTAGGAACAGGGAAACACGCACCTTTGGGATGGATCGGATAAGTATCAGCTGGGACTCTGGAATCGATTGAGAGACGCGCCAAGAGACTCATAGGCAATGACACTCTTGTGCGTAAAAGACTTCAAAGTCTTGATCTTCGCTAGCTTATCGGTTTTTTATCGGATACAATTCGGAGAGTGTGCAACTGATCTGCATGATCTAATACCACCTTGCCCTTTCTTCTATCGGACTTCTCGTTCCACAAAAGGGCGACATCGTTTCATGGTTGATGATCCAAAAACGCGAACGAAGAGATTTGACTCCACGTTTGTGATAATAACGTCTAGGTTGTGGAATGCATTGTCTGAGTGGGTGCGTTGTCTTCAAATCGAGAGTGAATCGGTTTTTTCTAGGTAAACACGCTCCATCGTAGATCTCATCATCGCTTAACATCAGGCGAGATGGTGGTCAAGTGCGAACCTATTATAGTTAAAAAAAACACGCAAGTGAAACCGTAGGTTGCTGCTAGTCTACTGTAGCTAAGATTAAGATTATGAGTGTTAATAAAAGTTGGCTGCAGTCGTCGACCACTTAGAGTAATTGCGTTTTATAGATGTAGTTAATGAGTGAAATGACCGTTTCTCTGTTGTTGCTACTTATGTACTTATAGACAAGAAGCGTAATTACGTTATCTTTAGACTGCACTAACAGCATCACGTGGTTTTGCCCGCGGAGTTGCCGTTCCTGTAATTTTTCCAAAATTTACTGTTTTCCAAAAAAATCTGAATAATGTAACTGTATCCCCAAATTGATGTCCCAAATTTCTACCCGATTCGTTCAGATATTACGACATGGTTGAGCAACAAAC
The DNA here is from genome assembly GCA_017562165.1 of Ectropis grisescens. Classification (NCBI taxonomy): domain Eukaryota; kingdom Metazoa; phylum Arthropoda; class Insecta; order Lepidoptera; family Geometridae; genus Ectropis; species Ectropis grisescens. Next base: position 14,874,895 of record CM029786.1, read on the forward strand.
ATCCATACTTTGACATTTAAATAAATAAATATTGGTGGACATATCACTCACAACAAATTTGTAATATTAATTGGATTGAGGCAACGGAAAACCTTTGAACTAATTCATATTTATTACAGTTGAAAACTTGGGTAGTAAGAAAATAATTCGAATTTTCGGATTCGGATTTTACGAATCTTCAAACAATTATTTAAACAAGAACAAAGTTAAAAATTTTGATTAACCCCCGACTACCTTGGACTTGGACTCTGTACAACATTATACTAGTCAAGCCCTTTCATTTGACACCCATATTGAGGGAGTTGTAAAAAAGGAAATGTATTTTGTGGTGGCGGCCATCTTGGATTTGAAATTTGTTATAGTGTATAGTATTCTACTAGCCAAGCCCTTTCATTCGATACCCATATTGAGGTAGGTTGTGAAGAAATATTTTGTCCGCCATTACATAATAACCAAACATAGCTAAGAACATCCACGCAGATATTAACTTTCAAATAAAAAAACCGCATCGAAATCGGCCTATCCGTTTGAGCTCTACGGTGCCACAGACAGACAGACAGACATCAACGTCAAACTTATAACACCCCTTTTTTGGTTGGGGGTTAAAAATGGTATCTGGAATAGTGCTGAGAAAAAATGCAATAGGTATTGTATGTCTTTTGATCTCATTCTACAGATTAGGGTATTGCATTTGTTTTAAATTGGTGTTAAGTGTTATGAATTTATAATTATTGTATAACTAGCTTTTACCCGCGACTTCGTCAGCGCCACATATTTATTAAAGTAATTGAGGCAGTACCTACTCGTATGTCTACTACCATACAAATTCACGTTTCCTAATCAAAATCGGTCTAAGTCAAAGTTTTATATCTATATATATAAAAGAAAGTCGTGTTTGTTACAACACTTATAACTCGAGAACGGCTGGACCGATTGCCATGGTTTTTGATTTGTTGGATTTGTTTCCGTCCCGAATAACAGAATACATCTTAAAAACAATGAAAACTCGAAATGTAAAATATAAAATACTTAATCATTTCAATAGATGCTGATTTCTTTATTACATGTCAAACATTTGTTGTCCAATCCTGTCAAATAGTGTTACAACAATTTTTTTTTTGGAGCTTTTGGCCTGGTTGCTGAGCCCTTTAAGCCACAACTTTATTTTTTTCTGAAGACATCATGTGTGCGTTCAGAAATTTATTTTTTGTAAAATGTCTACAAAGTTCAGTTATATTTGTCTGTTTTAAAAATTAATTTTCGAAAATTATGTATTAATTATTTAATTTTAATTCCGAAAATAATACCTAAGATTTATTCTACAGTAAAAACATAAAATCATCGGAAAGGAACGGAATTTAGGGAATAAAAATCAGTTGGTAAAGGTTATAAGATTAAGGGGAAAAAATCTACAGGTTAACAAAAGAATACCTAAATGTCTTTTTATAGGTTGTCTATGATTTTTCTTGATAAGCTATTCATACGTAGTAGTTATATACTCTTTGAGCTATTGTTATGTCTCGAAAGTTCAGGCACTGTTATTATATTTGGTGGTTTTATGCGAGTGCACATTTTAATAACAATGCCGCGTCCTAGAAGATCTAATCTATCCCAGCGAAGCCGTAATGCAATTAGGCAACGGAATATCGCGAGTCAATTATCTGATGGAGAAATTCGAGAATTTGCACGAGAACAGCGCCGCGTTAGTATGGAGCAAAGAAGGGCCTTAATTCGTATTTCTCAAACACAAGAGCAAAGAGAGGCAGCCCGAGAAACGGCTAGGTTAGAAACGAGAAATCGTCGAGCTTATCGTACAGATGAACAGAGAAATCATCTTCGAAGTGCAAGAAGAAATGGTTCAAGTATTGATTTGAATCGAGCAGCGTTTCTGTATGATTGCACCATCGACTACAGCTTGCATCGTTTAGTTTGCATTGGTCCAATGGACGTTGTTTTCCAGCATTGTGGAGCATTGAAGTTTGCTGGTGAAACGCCTGGTTTGTGCTGCCTTAGTGGCAAACCATCCGCTTTATTTGTTCTTGCGCCTGACCAAAAAACAAAGAATGTCGTTTACCACAAAGTGCTTGAATGAAAATCCTATTAATGAATTAATCCGAGTTTTTTCCCAATCTGCACAACAGAGTTTTCTATCATTTTTTTTCTGACATGAGTTTGAAGTACTTAATTAATATTTTTTATTTTATTTTTATTCTCATTCTGTATGTATGTTTTCATCATCATTCATCATAATAAAATACTTTTTTTGTTTCTATCTATATAAATATATTATTTTGTATCATTGTTTTACGTTCATCAAAGCCTACATTAGTTCAGCTAAAAAGTAACACGACATTCATTGACTGTTAGGCGGTACGAAGTTCGCCGGGTCAGCTAGTTAATAATATAGGGTACATTAAAAGTACATAGGTTTATCAATCCCATCAACATGGGTATCAAATGAAAGGGCTCAACAAGCATTATACAATATACTATAAAAAATTGAAATCCAAGATGGCGGCCGCTACAAAATGGCGGATAACGTAGGTTTTATCAATCCCATCAATATGGGTTTCAAATGAAAGTGCTCAACCAGTAGAATACAATGTATTATATAAAATTAAAATCCAAGATGGCGGCCTCTACACAATGGCGGATAACTTAGGTTTTATGAACCCCATCAACATGGGTATCAAATAAAAAGGCTTGACAAGAAGAATACAGTGCACTACACAACCTCAATACTTAAGATGGGCGCAGCCACTAAATGGCGTATCAGACTATCAGACAGAATTTTTGATAGTCGACGAGATTTCCATGGTGTCTTATCAAATGGTATGTATGCATGATGGACGCTCGATTAAGGCAAATTAAGAACTGTGAAAATGAGTTTTTTGGAGGAGTAAACGTATTACTTTTCGGTAATCTTTTACAACTGCCTCCTATAAAATGATCAGGAACACCTGTTTTCAATTCTAATATGAAATTATATATATGAAAGTAACTCTCTCTGTCCGTTACCGTCTAACGCCTAAGCCACTTAAAGAGTTTGTTACAATTTGGTGCACAGATAGACTACCTAGACTTAGGAAAGGACAACGGCGACTTTTTATCACAGAAAAGAGTTGAAAAGAGTGGAAATGAGGAGTAAAAGTGTGCATGGAAGGATCTTGGCACTCTTTGTATGCTATTTTTAACCGACTTCAAAAAAAGGAGGAGGTTATCAATCCAGTTGTATTTCCAATTGTGAATCAATTTAGATGGTTATTTTTTGGTTGGTAGATTATAGTTCAGAGGTGGTCATATAAATTTTATCGAAATCAGTGCGGCGGTTTTTGAAATATGAACAACAAACTAAAATTTGCGTTCATGTAATCAGTCGATATATCTACTAATATCTACTAATAGACTCTAATAAAATTTGGTGGAACGTCCCAATATGATTTTAAATTAAAGTATGTTTTTGATTAATTTTTTGAGAACATAGTTTCTTTGTAATTTGTCGTGTAAATTGTACATTTATTAATAAACTAGCTGACCCGGCGAACTTCGTACCGCCTAACAGTCAATGAATGTCGTGTTACTTTTTAGCTGAACTAATGTAGGCTTTGATGAACGTAAAACAATGATACAAAATAATATATTTATGTAGATAGAAACAAAAAAGTATTTTATTATGATGAATGATGATGAAAACATACATACAGAATGAGAATAAAAATAAAATAAAAAATATTAATTAAGTACTTCAAACTCATGTCAGAAAAAAATGATAGAAAACTCTGTTGTGCAGATTGGGAAAAAACTCGGATTAATTCATTAATAGGATTTTCATTCAAGCACTTTGTGGTAAACGACATTCTTTGTTTTTTGGTCAGGCGCAAGAACAAATAAAGCGGATGGTTTGCCACTAAGGCAGCACAAACCAGGCGTTTCACCAGCAAACTTCAATGCTCCACAATGCTGGAAAACAACGTCCATTGGACCAATGCAAACTAAACGATGCAAGCTGTAGTCGATGGTGCAATCATACAGAAACGCTGCTCGATTCAAATCAATACTTGAACCATTTCTTCTTGCACTTCGAAGATGATTTCTCTGTTCATCTGTACGATAAGCTCGACGATTTCTCGTTTCTAACCCAGCTGTTTCTCTCGGCTGCCTCTCTTTGCTCTTGTGTTTGAGAAATACGAATTAAGGCCCTTCTTTGCTCCATACTAACGCGGCGCTGTTCTCGTGCAAATTCTCGAATTTCTCCATCAGATAATTGACTCGCGATATTCCGTTGCCTAATTGCATTACGGCTTCGCTGGGATAGATTAGATCTTCTAGGACGCGGCATTGTTATTAAAATGTGCACTCGCATAAAACCACCAAATATAATAACAGTGCCTGAACTTTCGAGACATAACAATAGCTCAAAGAGTATATAACTACTACGTATGAATAGCTTATCAAGAAAAATCATAGACAACCTATAAAAAGACATTTAGGTATTCTTTTGTTAACCTGTAGATTTTTTCCCCTTAATCTTATAACCTTTACCAACTGATTTTTTATTCCCTAAATTCCGTTCCTTTCCGATGATTTTATGTTTTTTACTGTAGAATAAATCTTAGGTATTATTTTCGGGAATTAAAAATTAAATAATTAATACATAATTTTCGAAAATTAATTTTTAAAACAGACAAATATAACTGAACTTTGTAGACATTTTACAAAAAATAAATTTCTGAACGCACACATGATGTCTTCAGAAAAAAAATAAAGTTGTGGCTTAAAGGGCTCAGCAACCAGGCCAAAAGCTCCAAAAAAAAAATTGTTGTTACACTATTTGACAGGATTGGACAACAAATGTTTGACATGTAATAAAGAAATCAGCATCTATTGAAATGATTAAGTATTTTATATTTTACATTTCGAGTTTTCATTGTTTTTAAGATGTATTCTGTTATTCGGGACGGAAACAAATCCAACAAATCAAAAACCATGGCAATCGGTCCAGCCGTTCTCGAGTTATAAGTGTTGTAACAAACACGACTTTCTTTTATATATATAGATGTGACTTGTAAATTTGATTTTTCAATAAAAATCTTTATATATGTGTATTTTATTCAAAACGTACTAGTGTCCACAATTTTATGCAATAACATCTTTTGATCTGATTTGAGTTCGTCTTTTTCTGCGCAAGAGTTTAATTGTTTTAGCAGTCTTACCGTGATAATATTATGACAAACATATTGATTAGGCGCGAGACAGAAAACTGTCTTTATTCGTGGAGACTAATATAGAAACTGGGCAAACATTGAACAATCATAATAGATATCATATTATGTAATAATTTCAAAGTAATCAGAAATATGCGTTTTTACACGTATATATATATATATATATAACAGATTAAAAATATATATCTGTTAAAAAAACTTTCGATATGTAATAAATATGAGAGTTTCCAATTTATCTTGACATTCGATTTATAGATCTCACCGTAAAATTTTAAAACCCGTCAGATTACGAACTAACCTAACCTACCGTTAATGGCGAAACGTAACCGCTTACTCTCTACCTTGTATATTCAACAACGTCATCAGAAAGGGCGATTTTACGCTCCTCAGTTGACTTGAACTCAAAAAACTCAAAAGAAAGTTGAAATGGTGGCTTCTTGGTTTCAGTATGGAAGAAACCGAAGCCCTGATTCATGGAATCTATATAAATATGGTAGGTATTTGTGTTTTACCATATAATAGATAATATAAAACTCACGGGCAAAGCTATTCAGTAAAACAATTCAGTAACCCTAGACTAAACGCACACATTCACGCGTGTGTACGAACGACATATGCGTAGTTGTGTGAAGAATAGGTAAATCGACAGCGCCGTTTGTATGGAGTTTTAGTGAAGTGTCCGGGGTGTGGTTTTACTCAACCCGGTGTGGTTTGTTCCGCGATTTTGCATGTTTCACTCTCACCCTTCACCTCGGCTCGGCTAACTTGTTCTCCGGTGACCTCTGTTTTCACAGCTTTACTTTGTAAGTAAGGCATATTTAATATTACTATCCCATGTTTAGTTTAGACCTAACTCGCGAGTCCCAAGACACGAGCTTAGGCTTAGTTCGGGACTCATCGGCAATCTGTACTCACGCGTATTTTTGGTAAATAAAGTTGTTTGTTTGTTTGTACGGTGACATAGAGATTCCATTACATTACATATTTGCCCCACATCTGACGCGTGAAATAATAAATTTACTGTGACAGACAGATTCCGTTGTATCACATTTGTTCCACATCATTTTCAAATCGCCAGTATCGTGGCTCCCAGTCTACGTGAGCGGAGTCTCAAGTTCCCTCAAATAGTCTCAGTGCTGCATTTCGCACGCCTTTTTATGCTGTGAACGCAAATCACAGCCGCTTGTAGGTCAAGGACCGCGAGGAATTCACTCCAACTGTATTCTAGAATTGTTTAAATAAAAACTGACACTGTATACCTAAGCACTAAACAGTGGACACTAAAACATGAGATCTGGGCTAAGCTGAATCAACACTAGAGAGAGAACAACACTATAAGCAGTACTGTAGTAAATTTAATTCAATTCAATCGAAGCATCGTAACGTGAGTTATTAACATGAGTTATTAAAGTTAAAACCGTTTTTCAATTTAATCCATTTTTATATTATTTCCAAGCCTTTTCATTCTAATGGCATACCCACACGGTGCACTTGTATGCACATGGGCAATTAAATAGTTGGCACAGTAACAACTGTCGAACGAAATACGAGCGCATTCATTGTGTTCAGAAAGTTTATAATGAAAAGAGTGATTTCTGAACAAATTTGAGCCTATTTGGGCTGGCAAAGTGCCGGCAGTTTCCTTAATATGCTGGTGTCCATTCATAAGCAGGGGTAATAAATAATCATCAGCAGCGCACAGGCCTCCTTAACATGCAATAAATATCCTTAGTCCGAATTACATATGTTCACTGATACGACAATTCGTTTAATTACATTATATACAGTAAGCATGACGGATAGTATTTACTATAATGTATTAAGTAAATTAGTATGTGTATTTTAAATGTATTCTTTATTGTAAGTAGTATATAATTTAAATTTTATGCGTAAGTATAATAATATAGCTATTCCATTTGTTGTTTAATTTATTGAATAGATAATATCCTATCCTTACACGGTTGCATGGAAGAGATCGCTCTAAGCGATAAGGCTGGCAATTAAAAATGTCTAGCATAAGTTATTCTTAACTTTCTTTTGTGATTTTGTTTTTTTTTGTCTGTATGTGGCTTTTAATAAAGAGTTTTCTTATCTTAGAGTGGTCGTAGTTGTCTCGGCACACTAGGACCTTTATCTATTACAAGAAAAAATTAAAAATTTTGATTAACCCCCGACTACCTCAGATTTGTAATCTGTACAACATTCTACTAGTCAAGCCCTTTCATTTGATACCCATATTAAGGGAGTTGTGAAAAAGAAATGTATTTCCCCATTTTGTGGAAGCGGCCATCTTGGATTTGAAATTTGTCATAGTGCAAAGTATTCTACTAGTCAAGCCCTTTCGTTTGATACCCATATTGAGGTAGGTTGTGAAGAAATATTTTGTCCGCCATTACATAATAACCAAACATAGCTAAGAACATCCGCACGGATATTAACTTTCAAATAAAAAAACCGCATCGAAATCGGCCCATCCGTTTGAGCTCTACGGTGCCACAGATAGACCCACACACACACAGACAGACAGACAGACAGACAGATAGACATCGACGTCAAACTTATAACACCCCTTTTGGTCGGGGGTTAAAAAACAGTCCCTGGCCCTGGCTTCGCCCGTGGTATTATAATCTATACATCTATAGTACTCCAAGAATCATGTACATATCCATCATCCACATAAAACATAACATAAAACCAATGTAAAGTCACTTAAAAACGAAAAATTGACAGTCATAGGAACTTCCGATAGAAGTGAAAACTTATAACTCAGAATTTGATAGCTTACTTTGGAAATTACGCGAGTGAAACCGGAGGGCGTGGCCATACGCATGGCCATATAGAAATGCGTTAGCATCTAGAAATGCTTATGGGAAATGCTTACTCATTTCTAGATGGTCAAAGGCCATGGTCCCGAGTTTACCTTAAGATTTCTTATCATTTCCGAGCGTAACGCTAGAATTCAATTCACACGAAAAATCTGTCTGTGGCGCGTCAAAAGTATAAAGTTCAAAAAAAAATTATTTAAGAATTTAATATTAAACAGCATTATTATTGCACATCTCGTATAGTTATCATCATTTGCCTACCCTGATCCCACTTTATGTGGGGACGGTACAACATGTACGTTTCCTCCATTCGTCTCTATCATATTATATTATGTCAAATCTGAGTGTATTCCTTTCCTATCCATGTCTTCTTTCACACAATTATTCAGCCACGCTTTTTTTGGTGGCCCTCTACCACAACATTCTTCAACATTCATATTTAAAACTCTTTGGGTTATGTGGTTATGATATGTACATCTCGTATAGCTATATATATACATATTTCTATAACACATGTCGGTGCCGCTAACTCACGGGATTTCACCCATCCCAAACAGCGTCTAAACCGCGCACACTACTTTCTCACATCGGCATCGGTGATGCGAGCCGATAACTTTTGTAACCCAACGAAAAGTGCTCCGGTTAAATACATTTTTTACTTTGAAAATCAGCTCTTGCCACAGTTGCTTATTACTTTGCTTTATCATTGATAGTTACGTTTCATTGCCATTTCGTAACGATGCGGTCTACGATATACTTAATGCGTAAACATAAAAGAAAAAGATTTCTCTTTCATTCTCGATTTAAATTGATTGTGTCCTTCTGGGAACACTAACACTAACACTATCCAGAGAAATTACAGGGCTTAGAGATATAATATCTTAAATCTCTGGGTGATGAGCGCAGTACAGTGCTAGGTAATGATTTGGACTCTTCATGTTCCAATAGCTGCGTGTCACTGTGTTGTTATGTGGCAGGCATGTTGCTTACCATCAGGCACATGTCATGCTCGTCTCGTCACTTCTTATTAAAAAAAAACTAACTCAGGCAGGCTCAGTTTGACAAAGACTGCTCTGTTTTTTTATGTTAAATAGTAATTAACAAAAGTGTAGGTATCATAACAATTCCATTTCAATATGAGATTTATTGTTGAGTAACGCCATCTATGTTGGTTCAGTCACAACCTACTATAAATCCATACCTAACAGAAGGAGAGCGGGATACACCACAACACAGTTCAGGCGTGAACTCATAGATGGCGTTACTTGTCTTTTAAATTTGCTCCAAACAAATTATTTTTATTTACATTTGATTTTATTTCTTTTACAGGTAAACTACTTATTGGTTCGAACTGCATTTTATTCGTAAGTAATAAGAATTGATAAGATAAGAACTTAAACATGAATGGAGATTTAATATTGAATAAGAGTTGTAAACAGTGCAATCGTAGGGATTATCTGCTTAAAGGATTGTCACTTGTTCATTACATGTGTTCGACGTTATCTATGTTTTGGTTTGATAAAGTATCGCGGATAGGTTAACTTATTTTTGGAATTTGGTGCATTCGCCGTTGAGGTCACGTACGCAATTATTGTACATTTTTGACGGAATATACCTAAAATTATATCAACTCTATTTATGTGGCGCAATTTGTATGCAATCTCAAGAATATTGAACATTAATACGAGTATGTCAACGTGATTTACTTGCCTTGACTTCAAAATAATTTATTTTCTCCGAGGAGCAAAAACTGCCTTCCATTTAAAATTATTTTGCAAACTTTTTTTCCGAATTTCAACCCGATCCTTTGATCCGTTCCAACGTGATTGAGCAACAAACGTCAAAAGTGTCGTATTTATAATATTAGAAGAATATTTACAAAGGGATATAATTAACTTAACAGCTGCAATAAAATCAAGTGTTACATCAATTAATGCGCGTCGCATTGAGATTGTTGTTTCTCTCCCGTCTTCCTGAGTCCTGTGAGCTTATTAAACATGTGTTCAGTGTTGAGACGAGGCTCGAAACGCACTTTACCAATATAATTAGCTCAGAACGGTCAGAATGACCACTGACTAAAAAACAATAATTCTTTAAACCAAAAAAAAAAATTACTAAAGAGTTAACATAAATATACTACGTATAAACGTATTTACTATGTGTATACTACGTATATTTATGTAAACTGTACTACGTGTCCTTGACAAAAGGCCGCGAGATGCGGCTGAAACTTTAGTCAAGCTCCGCTTTTTTAAGAGCGGTCACGCACGAGTACTCTCCTAGACAATAGGCCACAAGATGCGGCTGAAACTTAAGTCCGACTGGACAGACAAACCACGTGAGGTACCCGTGAATCCTACTAATATTATAAATGCTAACGTTTAGATGTTTGTTGCGCAATCACTTCGGAACTTCATTTCGCTTGAAATTTAGAACGCAATTAGAATACAGCCTGAAATTACATATAGACTATTTTATATCCCGGAAAAATTACGTGAATGGGAACTACGCGGGTAAAACCGTGCGGCGCGCCTAGTTTATAATACTCGTATTAGTAAATTTTTAAGACCTAAGTATTTTATACAATGCAGCAATAAATAGCTCAAAGAGTAAGCAAGCTGAAGTGGCAATGGGCAGGCCACATCGCTCACAGAACTGACAACCGATGGGGAAGAAAGGTTCTCGAGTGGCGACCACGAACCGGGAGACGCAGTGTTGGACGGCCTCCCACTAGATGGACAGATTACCTCACAAAGGTCGCTGGAAACCGCTGGTTGCAGGCCTAGTGGACGTCTTGCGGCTGATAATGATGAGCAATAAATAAATTGTTATTAACTAGCAGTGCCGCGCGGTGTTAAGCACGTAGTTCTCGATCCCTTTATTTTGCCGGGTTAAAAATAGCCTATGTGTTATTCCACACAATTATCTATCTATGTAACAAATTTCATCCATATCCCTTCAGTAGTTTTTGCGTGAAAGAGTAACATACATACAATTTTACAAACTTCGTTTTTTTATATAAAGAGTGACGAGACGAGCAAGATATGTGTTTCTGATGGTAAGCAACATGCCTGCCACATAACAGCACAGTGACACGCGGTTACTGGAACATGAAGAGTCCAAATCATTACCTAGCACTGCACTGCACTGATGTTATATCTCTAAGCCCTGTAATTTTTATAGTATTAGTTGGAAGTAGTTGAGTGTAGTGAGCTTAAACCCTCCATTGCACATTTTGGTCTCATTGCGCACGCGCATCTCTTCAGCTCTCGTCGACACTAATGCGACAGTTTGATATACGTCATGCCTTTTGAAGCTGTTACGTCTGTACGCGATTTCTGGGCTTCGTCTTATTGGAATTATTAGCTAAGTTTATGTGCAAATTAACTTTGCTTTAGAGTGCGCATTGTTTTTTTTGAAGTGAAAACATTTGGCGCGCCATAGACAGATTTTTCGTGGGCTGTGAATTGAATTCTAGCGTCACGCTCGGGAATAATAAGAGATCTTCGGATGTCTTCGGGTAAACTCCGGGGACTTTCGGCATAGAATAGATAATATAGATAGAACGGACACTCCCCACCCCCCGCCAATTTCAAGCTTCCTCACCCCCTCAGGCCGTTTCGGATACGCTAGGAGCACTCAACGAAGGGCTGGTATCGAACATCTAATTCCTAACGAAATATCATCATGGTGGGTTGCTGTGCTGTTTACGGCTGTCCGTCAACTAAACGGGACAAGATTAATTATTTATTTAATTTCCTAATGATAAAATAACGTAAGATTAGAAACTTTTCAATAACGTTGCTTTATAATATTACAAGCTTTGCTTAGTTTGAGGTCAGATGGTGTTGTGTTTGAATTGTCTACCAATATTTATTTATTTATAATAACGTTTATTTATAATAGTTTTTAACTCAAAGTTCGTAACTCACACAGCCAGTAACTTATGTGCCCAAGCACGGATTGATAATGCCTGGAGGAATAATTGTAGTGACAGAATAAAGTTTCGTTTCATTTTAAGCGGCAATACAAACACCCACAGAGTTCTGAAACAATTTAGAAATCTGTGCAAACACCCTTTTAATTAGAATAGTATAATTTGGCTCCATTCTATTTATGTAACTCAACATTATAGCAAGTTTATATACTACGTCACCAGGTGAACTCAAGGGGCACAACTATTCAATAAAACAATTCAGTAGCCCTAGCGCTAACGCACACATTCACGCGTGTGTACGAACGACATCTGCGTAGTTGTGTGAAGAGTAGGCAACTCCACAGCGGCGGTTGTATGGAGTTTTAGTGGAGTGTCCGGGGTGTGCTTTCGGGGACCATTGGTCATCAAGAAATGTGTCAGCATTTCCCGGTGGCCACGCTCATGTCTACGCCCTCCGGTTTCACCCGCGTAGTTTCCAAAGTAAGCTATCAAATTCTGAATTATTAAATATTTATATATTTTATACATTAAATGTAAGTTGACCCAAATCTGATACCAACGTTCGGGATTGATACTGGCAGTAATATTTTTTATTTTCTATTGTTATTATTTATGTAGTTAGAAGAGACATCGACTGCATTCGTTTTGGACCGTGTCTTCGGAGTGGGGTCCAACAATAGTTTTATGGTAGATTTTTTTTTTCTCAATAGGTATATATTTTGTCATTGTCATTGTCAATTATAAATCTCTATCGGCAGTTCCTTTGTGGTGGCGTCCATCTTGGATTTGAAATTTGTTATAGTGTTTAGTACTCTACTAGTCAAGCCCTTTCATTTGATACCCATATTGAGGTAGGTTGTGAAGAAATATTTTGTCCGCCATTTTGTGGAGGCGGCCATTTTGAATCGATATTAACCAAACATAGCTAAGAACACCCGCACGGATATTAACTTTCAAATAAAAAAACCGCATCGAAATCGGCCCATCCGTTTGAGCTCTACGGTGCCACAGACAGACACACACACAGACAGACAGACAGACAGACAGACAGACAGACATCGACGTCAAACTTATAACACCCCTTTTTTTAGTCGGGGGTTAAAAAGTCTCTTTATAACGCAAAAACAAAATTGTAAATTTAATTGTGTTATGTAAAAATTAAGTACACAAGTCGCTACTCCCCGCTAGATGGTGCTATTCTCAATTCCCTCACTTGCCCAATATTCGCGTGTCCGAAAATAGTTATAAATTCGGAAAGTAATTGAGGGCAAGCGTATCGCTTTCGGATGCTATTCGCGAGGCGATTAGATGGGGTCAATGACAGCTATCGGCATTTGGCAATGTGTAGATAGATTTTTTATAGTAGCTCCCACCGTTTTATCTTCGCAGTTCCAGTTGTTTTATCAGAATAATAAATATTAAATAGTAAGTTATGTATTATATTAGTTATGTATTATTCAGGACTATAATTTATGTTCCAAATTTCAACTTAATACATTGAGATCACAGATTAAGTAGCCTATTGATCGGCAACGAAACGAATCTCGCTTTTCAAGATTTATCTGAGAGGCATGATGTTTAAAAAAAAAGTGTAAGAAATATTGCAAGAGATAATCTGTCAGCGTTTTCTGATTAATACAATTAATTTTCACTGTTTATTTTGTAAGTATCGGTCACCACGGATATTCGGATGGTCACCCTACAATTTAAGCAGTAGTACAATGCGGCCAAACGTTGGCCGCCGTATTGAAGAACGTATCGCAATGACAATGCGGCTAATCGTCAAACCGCCGCTTCACAAAACGGCCCTGTTTTTCAAAACGGCTAGCCGCAATGTAATACGGCGGATTATACGATCCCGCTGCGACATCTTAATATATATAAATCTCCTGTCACGATGTTTGTCCGCGATGGACTCCTAAACTACTTAACCGATTTTAATGAAATTTGGATACCGTGTGTAGATTAATCCAACTTAAAAGATAGGATAGTTTATATTTCGATTAATGGGCTTTATGTGACAATATCCGAGCGAAGCCGGAGCGGGCCGCTAGTATATATATATATTGTCTTTGGTTGAGATGGTCAACGTGATTGAGCAACAAACACCCCAATTCCAACCATCTATACATTCGCATCTATTAATAAGATTAGTACTGTTTTATTTAAAAAAAAAGATGTGGTGTGTGGTGGAGAAAATGATTATTGATGACTATAACAACGATTAGGTATTCAGTATTCCGGATACGCGACTTCGTGTGTCGTCTGTCAATGATTTAAAAGCTTTAAAGGCCAGTTTCGTATGTATGTTTTAGAATGGAAGGCTCTAAATTCCAGCAAACAGATCAAGCACCTCCAATCGCCGCTCCAAATAAGCTGAAAACTAGTTTAGATAATAAAACCTATTTATTCGGTTATTTTGTAAATGGTTTATAGACTGGTCGCCATTAGGTAGGCGCCAATAGGAAATGAGAGTCAAACGAAACATTTTGAATTATTGAAAAAACTTGAATAAATAAATGTAACGATGGAGATTCATTTTATACGAATCTTATTCTTTTTCTTCAAATATTTATTATCTTCCCTTCCTTCTGTGTCTTCCCTAGAAGATCTAAATTTTAGCAATATTGTATTATAACAAGAACAAAATTAAAAATTTTGACTAACCCCCGACTACCTTAGATTTGTTATCCGTACAACATTCTACTAGTCAAGCCCTTTCATTTGGTACCCATATTAAGGGAGTTGTGAAAAAAGAAATGTATTTCGCCACTTTGTGGAAGCGGCCATCTTGGATTTGAAATTCGTCATAGTGCAATGTATTCTACTAGTCAAGCCCTTTCGTTTGATACCCATATTGAGGTAGTAGTGAAAAAAATTATATAATTCGCCATTTTGTGGTGGCGGCCATCTTGGATTTGATTTTTTTATAGTGTATAGTATTCTACTAGTCAAGCCCTTTCATTTGATACCCATATTGAGATAGGTCGTGAAGAAATATTTTGTCCGCCATTTTGTGGCGGCGGCCATCTTGAATTTATATTAACCAAACGTAGCTAAGAACATCCGCACGGATATTAACTTTCAAATAAAAAAACCGCATTGAAATCGGCCCATCCGTTTGAGCTCTACGGTGCCACAGACAGACACACACACAGACAGACAGACAGACAGACAGACAGACAGACAGATAGATAGACAGACAGACAGACATCGACGTCAAACTTATAACACCCTTTTTTTGGTCGGGGGTTAAAAATAGGTTGTCTGTAAAGTCGGTTGGATTACGGACGATAGTTTAACGTGACAACGTCATAACAAAACATTGATAGATGCGGCGCAAGCGAACAATGAGTGTAACGGGATAATGAGCGTAACGGGACATAACGGGACACTTTCGTGCATAGAGCCGGCGCTCATCGATATATTAGAAGTCACGTCAAAAAAATACAAAAACCTAAATAAACCTGCATAGGTTGCCGCCGGGAGCTTTTTGTTTTTCAAACCATCCTACTAATATAAAAAATGGGAAAGTTTGGATTTTTAGATGTTTGTTGCTCAATCACATCGGAAACTGAAATTTGATACAGACTATAGTCCGGAATAGAACATAAGACTACTTTTTATCCCGAAAAAAATACTGGAACGAGAACTGCGCGGGTAAAACTGCGTGGTGCTGCTAGTATTCATTTATTTTTAAACGACTTCAACAAAGGGGGAGGTTTTCCATTCGGCACTTTACCAATGTTAAGCGATAGCTTCTTCTTTTTAACCCCCGACCAAAAAAAGGGGTGTTATAAGTTTGACGTCGATGTCTGTCTGTCTGTCTGTCTTTTGAAGGTTAATATCCGTGCGGATGTTCTTAGCTATGTTTGGTTAATATCGATTCAAAATGGCCGCCTCCACAAAATGGCGGACAAAATATTTCTTCACAACCTACCTCAATATGGGTATCAAATGAAAGGGCTTGAGTAGTAGAACACTATACACTATAACAAATTTCAAATCCAAGATGGCCGCCACCACAAAATGGCGAATTATATATTTTTTTTCATTACTACCACAATATGGGTATCAAACGAAAGGGCTTGACTAGTAGAATGTTGTACAGATAACAAAGCCTAGGTACTCGGGGGTTAGTCAAAAATTTTAATTTTGTTCTTGTTTGTTTGGTACATCATGTTTCAGAGGACGACCTCTGAAATATGAATTTTATCAAAATTGGTTCAGCTGTTTTCTGAAAAACTAACAAATTTATAACTTGCATACATCGAAGATACATTCGTTTACTCGGAAACCTCGCTTATAAGAACAGTGGTTTTAAGGGTTTCACAAAATTTATGAAATTTAGCAGAGTAAATTTTTTTATATACTTAGTTATCTTAAGGAAGCAAGGAAGTTTCAAAACAGAATTTGATCATCTATGTCACTATCGTTTTGTTTTGTATCTATTTACATAATAATCGAAATATTATGTTTGACATAATGACATAACCTTGCCAAGGTCGCCAGTTCAAGGCTTGCTTATCGACTTCGACGGGCTGAATACTAAGTGGGAGATAAGTTTTAAGGCGTCGATTGTTTATTTACTACCTTTTTCAATGGTGTTAAGATATTATTTAGCGTAACTGGAAAAAGAAGGGAATGATGAGAGAGTGAGACAAGTAGTGTAAACCTGTCTCGTTCTATACATATTTGATTCCTTCGAGTATTTTACTTATAACAGTCGTGAAGCGGTGGTGGTGTGGTCTCTAGCACGGGAAGATTTTTTTTTTTTGAGTCTGGTTTTGATAACTGGCTGGCCTGGTGGCTTAGTTGGTAGTAAGTCTGCCTGCGAAGCCGTGGGTCGTGGGTTCGATCCCCACCCAGTACAAATGTTTGTGTTATAAATTCAAATATTTGTACTGTGCCTGGTTGCTTTCTAACTTCGAAAAGGCAGTGGTGCGTGTGGGATTCGAACCAGGAGCTCCGGATCGGCAGTTGTCGTTCTCCCGACTAGACCAGCCGTTTACATAAAGTATAAGTAAACTTTGAGCAGCCGTAATTTACTAGAGCAGCTGTAACTTGCTAGATTTTTTATTGTGGGCGAAATATATTTACGTATGACCACCATGCAGGGACATGGCGGGGTATGTCGGGCATGACACCATGGCGTACATGGTGCCTCTGCCGATTACAACTCCCACCGGTTACTCTGGCATGACCTGGGGTTAGAATCGCGGGGACCCTTCGCACAGAACGATGACCCTGATCCACATGCCACCACCCTTGCGGGCCCACCTCGCGGGGGTGTCCAAACTGTCGGACTTGGCTCCAGTGACGTGCCGGAAGCCAGCGGCGCCTCGGAAGTTCCCAGTGAAGGCATATCCTTAGGTGGGGTATCGGATGGCCCTAATTGTCGAACGCCCCACGCCTTGCAGTGGAGACGGTATACGGCGACTTGCTAGACCAGCCGAAAAGGTATAAGTTCGCGCTGAGACCGCAACACGAGACCGCGACCGGAGACTGCGACTGGACACCGCGACAGGCACTTGACACTATAGAATTGTATGGGCGCCAGTTTGCGCCGAGACCGCGACACATGTGTCGTGACACGTGTCTCGGTCTCCTATCGCGGTCTCGGCGCAAACTGGCGCCCATACAATTCCACAGGCATTCAAGTGCCTGTCGCGGTCTCCGGTCGCGGTCTCCGCGCGAACCGCTACCTTAGACCAACCATAACTTATTTTAAGATTATGCCTAACGTATTATTTTTCACGCATCACTGTCTAATTCGAAGTACTCCAAACTGTGTAAATACGGAACTGTCCCAGCTCGTAAACTCGACAGGTCCGAGTATAGTGTCACCGCTTAGTACCGGTGTGACATCATCGATCGTATTTGGTTTCGCCTCCGCGACACCCACAGCTCGGGGGTACGTACCTGTGCGGTAGCGTAGGGACTGTGCCTTGCCTTTATTTGGACAATCGGAAGTAAAGTTTTTATTGTTCCCTTCAATTTGTTTACGTATTCATACTAATAAGAATGTCGAATGCCAATTACACTTATCGCATTGTAAAGGTAAATTAAGCTAAGCAATATTTATGTGTCAATTACAATTGTAAAATCAATGAAGTATGGTCAAATTAAACAAAAAAAAAACGGCTAAATTAGTTTTACAAAGGGTCCAAACATAAAATATGAAGTAATATAGTACTGTGAAGAAGTAAAAGTAGTTTTAGAGTCCAAACAAAGTATTTATTAGAAAGATAAAAAGACTTGCTTAAACAAAAAAATTGCGTAAATAAAAAGGTTACGCAGAAAACATGTGCTTAACCGAAAGGTTCCTGATATACATATTATCAAAAGTTGCTCACTTTATATTCCCGCCGCTGCCGCTGGGACCACTGAATCTGAGTATTCTCTCACCAGACAGACATTCCATATATTTTTGATGTTGTATAGGTGTATGTACATAGTTATATTTGCGTGGTGGTGGCTGCGACCGCCACTTTCTTACCTGAATAAATCAGTGCGCATTTAACCACCGTGTTGTCAGTAGCTCCGCTCCTACCTACATATACAATAGATGTTATAATTATTTTAGCGCGTGAAAGGTACATTTTTACAAAGCGCGCGTACACCATCATTACAAACCGACACTCTGAAATTAACTAATTAACACTTTTTTAAACATGTTCATCCCAGATTATGTGGGATTATAACAGTGAAAGAATATTTCGAATCGGTTCGTAGCCTAGAGTAGTTTCGGAGCCTATTCGATACAAACAAACAAACAATCAATCAAATTTTTCCTCTTTATAATATTAGTGTAGATTGTAACTAAATAACTTCAGATTAATACTTCTTGCGTTAAATATATTAACAATTCTATGATTAAAGTTAGCTGTTAGTTATCTTTTTACCACAAGGAGTGAGGGGAAGAAGTATTAACTTCTTCCTAAGTACATAAGTAGGTACACACACTTTTAAAATAAACCGTATATAACTAGAGTAACGAATACAGAAATATACAAAGTATCACATGATTTGACTGTAATAGTAATGGACTACAGGCCCGTGAACAAAATTCATGGGTCATATTAACCATCAGGAGACCTATGTAGGATGATAGGCCTCTTTTAATCCATTATTTCGCAACGCCGTACAAAAATAACGAGACAAGGAGAAATGATCGACGGTTGTAACCCGCTTCACCTGCGCTCAGTTGGACTGCGTACAAATGCCGGCATAGTGCTGATACTGCTATGTGATTTTAACTGAAAGATGTACTCTCATTATTTTTCTCTTTTTTATTTTTTTTATCTTTTATAGGTTTACACTTGACCGCCATCTCGCCTGATGTTAAGCGACGATGTGGTCTACGATGGAGCGTGTTTACCTAGAAAAATCCGATTCACTCTCGATTTGAAGACACCAAGATTATAACTATCGGGGAAAACCCACTCAGGCAACTCATTCCACAGCCTAGATGTTCTTATCACAAACGTAGAGTCAAACCTCTTCGTCCGTGTCTTTGGAATATCTACCATGAAACGGTGCCGCTTCTTTGAGTTACGAGAAGTACGATAGAATGCGCCAAAAGAATTAACCATCAAAAAATTTACCCACTGACCTGTCCTGTTTTAAACAGTACCCTGTTTTATCATGTACCGTTAATATTACACACGCACATATTCCATAGTCCTAATGTTCAGTTTTTGCGATCATACGTCTCTCCATATAAGGCGGTCGACCATTTGGCGACAAGAAAAAACACATTCGTCGCCCAGCTCTATGTATCTAATGTACTTGTGTATGATCGATTCTTGGTCACTAATCTTCTAACTGTGCTTTCAGTTTTTGTGGGAATTAATTCTGGAATGTACTTTCGATTTTTGGTTTTGTACTTGAAGTCCCGTTCGGATTATCTTACTAAGTAATATAAGCTAGCAGCTCTCTCGCTTGGCTCGCGTAGTTACCGTTGTTTTAAGGGATAAATACTAGCATATGTTCCAGACTATAATAAATCATCAATCTATGCACCAAATTTCATCCAGAACCCATCAGAAGTTTTGGCGTGAAATAGTAACAAATCATCATCATCAGCCTGGGTTATTGTTGATTCGCCACAAAGTAAATTCGTCACAATTTGTATACTCCATACATTCAAAGTAAACTCGCCACAAGTTATAAAAAACAAATGAACAATGTCACAGGTAAATAAAGTTGTTGTAAATTCGTCACAGATTTTTCAGTCAGTCATTTTTGCATAAAGTAGGCAAGTAATGATTATTGTGTTAGGTAAGTACCTACTCGAAATGAAACAAACATTTTAAACTATGACAACAAATAAGTAATTAGTAGTCTTCACAGAATGATCATCGTAGTGTATTCATCCACTGCTAGACACAGGCCTCTCCTATGATACGTCACTCAGGCCGGTCCACAATCTTACTTCTCCAACCGCCACCAGCAGCCTTTCGAATATCGTGACTCCATCTAGTCTCAGGGCGTCCTACACTACGTTTGCCGATAAACAAATACATACGGACAAATTTGCACATCCCAATAATATTATAATTGCAAAAGCTTGTATGTTTGTTGCTCAATTAAGTCGAAACGGCTGAAAAGATCGAGATCGAAACATATTCTTCGCCCAGCTGGTTATGATTGATTCTTTGGTGACTAATCTTCTAAGTTCTAACTGTGCTTTTAGTTTTTGTGGGAATTCAATCTGGAATGTACTTTCGATTTTTGGTTCTGTTTTTGAAGTCCCGCCAAATTATCTATTAATTAATATTAGTTAATTATCTTACTAATATTTTTAAACTAAGCAGCGCCCGCGTCTTCACTCGCGTAGTACCAAGACAAGACTTTACCAAGAGTCCTAGTACTACAAAAAAAAATTTGTTTGACAATTTAATGTGTTTTTTTTTTAAATAAAGAGTGACTCCATGTGCCTAATGATAAGCAACATGCCTGCCACATAACAGCACAGCGACATCCAGCTATTGGAACATGAAGAGTCCAAATCATTACCTACCACTGCACTGCGCTCATCACCCAGATAAATAAGATGTTATATCTCTAAGCCCTGTAATTTCTCTGGAACATTGCCCTTCAAACCGGAACACAGTAATGTTTGCACATTACTGCTTGGTGGTAGAATAACTAGTAAAGGTGTGGTACTTCCCCAGGCGGACTCTGGCAAGATTTCTACCACTAACTACTACAGAATATCAATAGGATACGAAAGTTTCAATGTTTTTTGCTTAATGAAGTCGGAACGGCTGAAATGATCGGGATGAAATTGAAATGCATGCATAACACACATACATAAATACCGAGTAACAATTTGTTGTAAATACTCATAAAGCTAATATTGCATTGTCAATCCATTCAATTCCACTCACAATGCACAATAATGCACATATTAATCTAATTTAATGACTTGTATTCACGTGCTGTTAGTTTTATGATGGTGTGGGTGTGATTGCTTGTTAATTACACTGTGCATAGTTTATATGTAGTTAGTACAGAGGCTCTCAAACTGTGGCGAAAGTTTAGCCTTAATCTAAATTGTAATTTGAGCTCGACACTTAAATATTCGATTAGAAATCAAAACTAGTATGTATTGTTAATTACGGGATACTCACAGAGGCGTGGCGGAATGAGTTCCCGATATTTCGATGTAGTTTCATGCAACATAAATTTAAAACAAAAAAGTAGAGAATAGACTTAAAAGTTACTAATCAGAAACAGATATATTTAAGTATGAAAACTAACGTGGTTATTATACATTTTACATAAATACACGGGTAACTCACGTTTAATATAGTCAGTCCAGTCCGACTCAAGTTTCGATCGCGTCCGGCGATCTTTTTCAAGGAGAGTGTGCGCGCGGGTTATTAAACGTGAGTTACCCGTGTATTTATGTAAAAAAACAGATATATCGAACTACATACCATCTTTCTCAATATTTTTGCATGATTACTACTGGTAATGAATCTCGACAAAAACTCGCTTTCATTTGGAACACAATTTAAATTTTGGAACGTATTTTTAGTTTTGAATGTCACGTAAATAACAATGGTTGTGTTCTGATTTCTGATCAATATTGCTAGCTTAAAAGTAGGAGATATCAAATAATATTTAACCGGAGTGTTACCTGCTTGGTAAATTGGTATATTACTGCTAATATAACCTTGAATTTACTGTCTAATTTAACTCAAATTAAATGTAACTCCGTCTCAATTAATTATTCATTTATGTAGGCGTAAGCAACATCAAACGCCGCGTTGTACGTTTTTTTAGACCAAACCCTCGCCCCAGATAGTACACGTTGAACTTCTAACGCAGGCCTACCTAGTGCACCTAGTGCATAGTTTGGGAATCTTTGGGTTACATCCAGTCCACAATACCACATGTTAGTATTTTGTCTGAAAGCTACATACTTCCTACATTTTATTACCTTGTAACTTGGTCTAGATTTGCACGTTTTTCAATTAGTCATAACATATTCTTTTAGTGCAGATTCAAAAAATGTCGATGAAAATGGTTTTTCGTAATCAATTATGCCATGGAAATGCACTGATTATAACTTTTAGGATGAAACATAACATACACTTATAGACTAAAGGCCCGTGAACAAAATGTATGGGGCAAATGAACGACTAGGAGACCTGTGTAGGATGATAGAAAGGTATAAAGTAATAAGATTCAGCACTATGCCGTCACTTGTAAGCTGTCCAACTGATTGCAGTTGAAGAGGGGGGGTTCTAACCGTCGATAATTTCTCCTTGTCGCATGATTTTTGTACTGCGTCGCGGAATAATGGATTAGAAGAGGTATTGAAACTATAAAAAGTATAAATTTAAAAAAAAATATTATTAGTTTGTCAGAAATATTCATGATTTTCCAATAATTTACAGAGTAAATTTGGTTATTTGATTATGTGCGGCATTGGTTCCATAGTTTCAATACCTTATCTAATCCATAATTTCGCAATGCCGTACAAAAATCATGCGACAAGGAGAAATGATCAAGGGTTAGACCCCCTCTTCAACTGCACTCAGTTGGACAGCTTACAAGTGACGGCATAGTGCTGAATCTTATTACTTTATACTCTTCTATCATCCTTTGACCCATAAATTTTGTTCACGGGCCTGGAAAGAGATGCCGGTTAAGTTTCAGCCTGTATTTAATCTCATTCATACTGTTTTAGCTTATTTCTGGGTTTGTATCGATTGAATTAAATGAATAATAAACTTGATTACTAACACGTTATTGCAATACCCTTTGTATTCGCAATCCTGGTTCTAATCTGGGTGGAATCGAGTGGGTTGCATTTGTCATGTTCTGTTGATTTATAGAATCTATGCTGTTGTCATCTTGTCGTTTTGATTTATTAGCAAGTCGTTTTATCCTAAAAAGCCTTGGTGGGCTAGTGGGTAAAATGTTCGATTTTACAAAGGTGAGATTTGAATCCCACTTGCACCCCGTTAGTATTCTCATTGTAGATGTACTAATGTACGCATAAGCATTGCCATTCAGCGTGGTAATGCCGCCAGCATGCTGGGTACGCTTCCGATTGGTAGTGGGCTTGAACATCTTGATTATCTGTAGACCTACAGCGGTTTATGGATAATCCAGGTGTGCTCTTAGTGTATGTAGTTAGTTAGGTAGGTTCTCATTGTATTTTAGTTTTGTTAATAAAGACTCACCCCACGAACTTATTATCACCACTGTATTTAAAGGCAAAAGAAAACATCCCGAGGAAAACATTCCGACGACGGCTTGTGTCATCCGCCAACTAGTACCTAAGCTAAGCATGCCACTGTTTTGTTCTCATTGCTGGGACTCAGGGCCAAGGGTGGATCCAGCTTTGGCTCCAGGGGGTCACATGGCTCCAGGGGGGGTCATGGGGGTCACATAGCCGAGGTCATGTCAGAAAACTGTGCGATAAGCACATGCTTTTCAATCAGTGGTCGTACCTACCTAGGTACTGGACCTAGCCCAAGGAGGGGGTCATGACCCCATGACCCCCCCTTGGATCCGCGCCTGCCCAGGGCCTTCTCTCACACATGAAGAATGGAACCTCTAACGAAATAAAAAGTAGTACCAGTTGTGTTGCTAGAAGTAAATATGGTTTTTAATTTCGTTTAAATACATTCGGCCGTTCCAAAGCAAAGGTCTCTCTTGTTTGTTGTTGAAAGTCTGATGTCAAATTGAGAATTGATTAATATTGATTTATGGACGAGTTGCGACAACTACTAGTAAGTCCTGTATTATCTTCTGAACTCTGAAAAATACGCGTGGTTGGTGGTTTTTGTTTGTTCGTTTGGCGCAAAAATGCTGTTTAAAATTTTAAAAAATATGAAATAGTAGGTGTAACATCCTAAAACCACAGATTTAGAATAGCTCTAAATCGTTGGATAACACAACAAAAGTTCAAAAATAATGTAACGTTATCAACACGTTATAAAAAAATACACGCGGTAATAGCACATTCCGCCCTCCAAAAGCGAATTTCCCAGAGGTTTCCTCTATACCCTGTTCTATTATCTATGGCTATGCATTATCTATGCCTATACACGGATCACCACTCACGTCCGTTGATAATCAGCGCCACTGTAGTATTCTTCAACAAAAGCAAACTCCGTTCTATAAAAGTGATGTGGTTCAACAATTTCGTCAGGAATTTAGCGGTGGCGAACTCTATGGCCATAGTTTACTACATTTCACGCAATACGTCAGCTCGTTGAACTTTCTGTTAGTGAATGCCTGAACTTTACGATTCAACGGAAGTCTATACTTGTCCTTCTATACAGATTCTAATTCTATGGCTACACAAGTTCACACGGTACTAGTTGTTGTAGGATAGTTACTGGAACGATAGCAATTGTCCTGCTATTTTAAAAGTAAACTCACAGACAGAAACACTTTATTATGGATACCAAAAAAAATTACAGTGAAAAATAAACAGACATATATTTAAAATTTATTTTCTGCGAATACAACAAAAACCAACTTCAATTTAGAGTGACATTCAGACACTCTACCAAACTTCATAAGAATCTATCATCATATCGTCTAAAAACACGAAATCTTAGTTTTTTGTTCATATTTCAAAAACCGCTGCACCGATTTCGATAAAATGTATATGGGAACACCTCTAAAGTATGTTGTACCAGACAGATATTCCTAATGAGGTGTTTTCCAGACGCAAAAAGACTTGTCAAAGATAGTTCTAAATATTGCCAAGTGTGGCACCACTGTTGGTTCTTGGGAAATTTCGCTAACAAAATATAACATTAGCGCCACCTACGGTGAAATTGAGAACTGTCTTTGACAGGTCTTTTTTTGCATCTTGAAAACGCCTCATAGGCGGCGCAACCGCGTAACAAACTCGATGTTACATAAAAAAACACAATCGAATTGATAACCTCCTCCTTTTTTGATGTCGGTTAATAAATGCAATATAATCGTTAACAGCTTTCTTTCAGGCTGAAGTTTATGGTGAGTAAATCGTAAAACAAAATTCATCATCAAATCATCATCAGTTAAATCTATACTTATAATAAAACTGTAACGGGTCGAATTCTGTACATTGAAGATATTTTGAAAAAATTTTTTTTGGAGCACTCCATTGTCGATACTGATGGCGAATCTGCATTTTTTTTCTTTCATGTCTGTCTGTCTGTCTGTCTGTCTTTCTGTATAGGGATCACGCATCACGCCGAAACTACTGATTCAATTCAGCTGAAACTTGGCACGATTTTAGTTTAAACTAAGGAGATTGCTGTAGGCTACTTTTGATTCCCAAATTCTGATCGGTTTTCTTGCGGGAGGGGGTGAAAGTCAGAATGTGTATTTGGTTGTAACTCATGTTTGCGTTGTTTAATTTCAATAATTCTTTTTTTGTTAGAAAGAACACATTTTTTTATATTGTCCCATCAAAATTTGAACATTATCGGTTTGGTGGTTCGGAAATTACACAAACATTAAATAATAACGACACGCACGGCGCGTTCGGTACATACTAACTTCTAAATATTCTGTGTATCACAGACGATCCACAGAATATCTAGATTCTAGATTCAAGAAGTGCCCACGTGATCGCGTCGCGTCGTCTTGAATGACAAAATAATTGTCAAAAATATTTTTTTGTGTGGAAAAAGGAGGAGGATGAGAACATCCTCCTTTAAACAAGGAGGATGTTCTCAATCGGGTTGCATATTTTTTCATTTGGTTTTATTTTACACGATAACTCCGCTAATTGTTAGTTGATTTTGATAATTCTTTTTTTGTGTGGTAGAAAATACTTCAGAGGTGATCTTATATATCGAAAACAGGGAGGTAGTTTTTCAAATATCAACAAAAAACATATATCAGCTTAGATTTATCTGTATTTAGTTAGTCGAACGACAGAATTAAATTACCTGTCATTGCAGTAAATTTTTGGCTTGGCTTGGCTTCGGTAACCGATGCAGACCGTTGTTAGGGTTCCGTACCTGACTTCGCTGTCCGTCCATCCTTCCGTCTGTCACCAGACTGTATCTCAAGAACGGTGATAGCTAGACAGTTGAAATTTTCACAGACGATGTATTTCTATTGCCGCTTTAACAAAAAATACTAAAACTAAAATAAATATTTAAGAGGGGCTTATTTCCATACAACAAACTTGACTTTTTTACCGTTTCTTGCTCGATACTAATAACGTACCTGTCACAGGTTGACGCTTTCACTATTCACATAATGTTAAGTTTTATGTTCTCTTTAAATGTAATTAATTAAAATAAAATAAATTTTTAAGGGGGCTCCCATACAATAAAATCATTTTATTTGCTAATGGTTCAGAACCCTTCGCGCGCGAGTTCTAATCTAATTGTATTTCAAATTTCAGCCCGATCACTTGATACGTTCCGCCATGATTAAGTAACAAACATCCAAACATTGACATTCATAATATTTACAGTTACAGGACAACGTTGGAACGGCTGAATATATTGAAACGGCTAAAAAATTGAAACAGATAACTTATAGTCTGAAATACCACATATATGTACTACCTATCAACCTGAAAAGAAGCATGGGCCCTAAGGATACAAATATTAACTATCACGTCAAAACGGCACAACGAATTGAGTTGGCATACGAAACACAGTTTAGAGTCTAAAATTTCACATGGGGTCTAAGTCTATATTTTTGTTTAACTCCATATTAATCTATAATAAGTATATATTTTCGTAAGGAACTTGATGTGATGGTAAGGTAAGAGCCAAAAATGAAAAATATATGCACCCGTTTTGGCGTAGATAATACAGGTGATTTGCGTTCACAATCAAAATAACAAGCAACATTATATTTTCATTAGATGGCGCTAATGCCAGTTTAAATCTAAAAGCACTAAAAGCCATTTAAATCAATGTTTTGTTATTGTGGTATGTATTTTTTTCTTTCATCACTAGGTGGCGTTACTGGTATTCTAAATTGTACTAATAAGTTTTTGCTGCTAAAAGGATTTTGATGCCGAATTTGGATTCTTTCGTTCTTGGTTTTTTTTTCTGTGTTACAATTAAATTCATACATTAACATTTCACTAAGACTTGGCTTAGATTTACGGGTTCAACTTGCTTGAGAACCTATCATTAAAACTCAAAATTTTAATCATTTTGATTCCACACAGGCTTCGTTCAAAATTTTACGCAGGCGAAGTCGCGGGTAACAGTTAGAAAACAGCTTGCGGATAAAAAGAGATAAGTAGGTAATCAGATCATGCACATCGGCTTCAGACTTTTCGTAATGTATCCTATAAAAATCTTACAAACTTAACACTTGCGGCCATGTTCGATACTACGAAACCTTAATAAGTATGTTTGATTTTGTTTAAAAAAAGAAAAATAAAGATGATGATAAAATTAAATAAATTTTTGTGTGGAAATACAAATTCACTCAAACTCAAAGGGTTTTCAATGACTACTTATCCAAATATTTGACGGACGATACTTCCAACTAATGTATACGTCAGTAACATCTGCTTACGCGAACGAAGTAGCGGGTTCAGCTAGTCTAAAATATATTTGTATAGGTACATATTTCTTGCGGGTTTGTAGAAGAATGCGAATGCTTTCTCTCGCTCCCACTGTAAGCGGCAAAGGTGGAGGAAGCTCGTGGTGGTTTTACCATGCCCGTCCGTGGGGTCGACATCAACCGTATATAATAATCCGTCTGTCTACCCCATACAAAATCTTACAAATCTTGTTTCCTTATAAATCAAAGGTTATCTGGAAGAAATCGCTTTTAACGATAAGATCGCCTTTTGTGCACATTATATTGTTTTTTTTACATGTTACTTATTGTCAACTTTGTTTGTGGTGCCAATAAAGGGTTTTGTATTGTATTGTATACAGAATGGTATGTAAGAAAATGTATTTCCTCAAAATAGAGGGAACTTCGTTTCGCTGTTACAATTGTAAACGAAAAGAGCAAAAGGTTAAAAGCAATGTAAGTTATTGCTATCCATCCTCTCACTATTTTATTATAATCTACGTCACAACCTTTTTTTTTCATTTTAGTATCACCTTACTATTAAGGCTTGTTCGCACTAGGCTAGTAATTTAGCCTAGTGGCGAGTAATTTAGCAACTAAACGTGTATGAACAGTGAAAACTTAGTCGAGTAGTTTAGGAAGTGATTTAGTCGAGTCAATCCATTTTGTTCTATTTTCAACGGGCGAGTAGCACCCCCCACCACGCGTTCGTTGCGAGTGGTGCGCTCATTGGCTCGCCGATTAAACAGGTTCGAACTTGTCGAATTAGTCAGGAGAGAAAAATAACTTCAAACAAATGCGTTGTAGGATCTTCATGTTGCGAAACGCTACTCACTTGTGAACTGTACTAAAGCACGGTGCGAACGATTTTTGAATAGTAGCGAGTATTTTAGCTACTAAATTACTGTCTACTAGACTAATTTGCTAGCCTAATGCGAACAAGCCTTTAGGGTTTGACCTTTAAGACCATTGAGATTTTTTCCAAGTGTAGATTAACTTTATCATCGCTACTGCAGTTCTACTACGAAGTCCGATAAACGATATATCGGCCGAAGTTATAGACGTATTATATACCACGAAACACAATCGGTCGGTTGATGACACAAAAAACTGTCAAATCAGCGTCGGTCGAGATGAACGAAACGCCCGATCAGATCAACCGATTGTGTTTCGTGGTATCAAACGTCCATAACTTCGGCCGATATATCGTTGATCGGACTTCGTAGTAGACCTGCTGGTTTTGACATGTTCCAAGAAAGACGTCTATCGAGCCACTTGCAACAGTATTGGCTCCGTGTAAACTGTGCAAACCGTTTATGAGGCAGGAAAGCGGTCTGGCGTAAGGCGAGCGCTTATTCCCACTATTCCCCACTTCCTCCAATGCCAAGTTATTGCTTCGCGGTAGTAAGCGCCTTGCACCTCATGAGTTAGCTCTGAGTTGCAATCTGATTCCAACACCCATTGGTCCCCGTAAAAACCCCATTTCAATGTATTCTTAAAAACCATTTCCATCCAAAGGTTTCCTGGAAGAGATCGCTTTCAGCGATAAGGTCGCCGTTTGTAACGCTAGTTTTTATTGAAGTATATAGACGTCAAACTTATAACACTCCTTTTTTGGTCGGGGGTTAAAAATACTGGTGCAAATGAGATTCGTATCTACAACCCGGTCAGAATATTCGTGCACCTCGCTGGAATGCGGTGCCTCTCCCGCTTCCCCTGTCACCTCTCCGCACACCCCCGGTGCGACTGTACGGTTAGCATTTTTGTCCGCTGCCGCCGATATGACGTTACGAGGCCAGGTGCACAGATATTGTGACCGGGTTGTACGTATGATTTGTATGACGTCAGAATTGTGAAATTGGACATTCTCGTCGCTAGGCCCTCGTCTTCAAATATGGCCAGTCCACCCGGTGACCGCGCGTGTCACTTAGGTATTTTAAGGCCTCATCGACCGATCTCCTTTATATTCAAGAGCATGAATGCCAGGACTAATATAGCGGTGTCGCGTGGGTTTGCCCGTAGGCGCGGTGAGCTAACACTTCACCTATTATAGCGAGGTTTTCCTCGATTAATTACTCATATATCTTCGTTTTATCGAATGTCACTGAACGATGCTAATTTTTTTTAGGTTAAAATTTTGTTTGCTCCGGAAAACTTAGATTTTTATTCAAATGATTCGTCCATTGCATAGAAATTATTCTTAAAATTATGTTTCTTTAATAGCTGAAATGTATGTATCGCTTTAATAGCGACGCGGCGATCCATATGATGAGATGGATGTTTGGTGTGACACGAACAGATTGAATTAGAAATGAGATAGATAGATAGATATACACTTTATTGACACGCCAAAAGAATGGGATACACAATTTACAATAAACCTTAAAAACTAGTGCGACAAGTTGGCGGCCTTATCGCTAAAAGCGATCTCTTCCAGGCAACCTTAGGATGGAAAATAAGGTGTGGACAATGAAAAAAAAACGGGGGGTGCGCAAATAAGATGTAGAAATATCGAAAGAAGAATTATATTATCAAAACATATACCTAACATGAAGTACTAGTACTTAGATAGTAATATATAATAATACACTAATAAATATAATAAATACATAAAAATACTGTACTTGCCATAGGAATTGGTCGACAAACAGCTACAACAAAAAGCTACAATTTCAGCAAATAAAACTCTTTAACGTTGCTTTTGAAGGTGTTAAGGGACGGAGAAAGCCTGAGTAGGTATAATAGGGGAAGGATAGAAGTAATCAAGTAATCAACCTTTATCACGATGGTTGCCTTGCTTTGAGCATATTATGCGTAGGGATGAAGACCACAAAACCCAAAAAAAATAATTGAATTTTAATGTAAATTGATGCTGTAGTACAGCGGGACCAAAAAAAGTGTAGATGGATTCTGTGAAAGAGGACATGGATAGGATAGAAGTAAACTTAGATTTGACGAAGGAAGCGGATATGATGTACCTACCGATCCCACATGAAGAGCAAAAGGGTGATGATGATGATAACGAATGATGATGATAATTGAAAATACAAATGTACTTTCATCCTGACTATAGACAGACAGACGTATTCATCGGTACACTATATAAAAAAAGAACACAATATTTACACAATTGACCTGCCAATATGGCGCATGGAATTGCGGCGAAATGTCGATACTCGCTTGAAACAAACGTTTATAACTACCACTGATTTGCATCTGATACCATCTTGCCCTTTTTTTCTATCGGAATGCTCGTAGCTCGAAATAGCGACATCGTTTCATGGTTGATGTTCCAAAGACACGAACGAAGAGATTTGAGTCTACTTTTGTGAAAAGAACGTCTAGGCTGTGGAATACGTTGCCTGAGTGGGTTTTCCCCGATGGTTACAGTCTTTGTGTCTTCAAATCGAGAGTGAATCGGTTTCTTTTAGGTAAGCACGCTCCATCGTAGACCGCATCGTCGCTTAACATCAGGCGAGATGGCGGTCAAGTGTAAACCTATAAAAGTAAAAAAAAAGACCCGATAATTAAAAAATCTAATAAGTAAATGGTACAATGAGTACTTCTGTCTGTAGTAACGTGTGCTATTAATGTATCCTATGATTTTCCTCATCTCTCTATCTACGGAGTACTGTTTACTCTCACTGGTAGTTCTAAAAAAACCAACAAACCATTGTGCTTTATATAAAGACGTATTGTACACAAATGTCAAGATAAAATACAGTTACTGACAGAAAAGATGACCGCTCTGTCATTCATTACCTGCGAAGTATAAAGTACAGAATTCTGAGGCTTATCCACGTAGAGCCATTAATTAAGAAGTATGCAAGACACCAAGATTATCCATCGGGTAAAAACCCTATCGGGCAACGAATTCCACAGCCTAGACGTTCTTATTTCGAAATACTATTATTGTGACAACGATTCTGAGCAATTATTTTATTTTTAACAACGGATACATAATTATAATATTAATGTTGACTGGCCTCGTGGCTTGCCTGCAAAGCTGAGAGTCGTGGGTTCGATTCCCACCCAGTGCAAATATTTGTGTGATATAAATATATAATTCAAATATTTATAATAGAATATTTATAACTGTATTATGTATACATGTATTATATCAGCTATCTGGCCGCCATAGTACAAGCTTTGCTTAGTTTGGGGTCAGATGGTGTTGTGTGTGAATTGTCCACCAATATTTATTTAGATATTTGTACTGTGTCTGGGTGTTTCTATGTATTATAAGTATGTATTCACTACTATATAAGTATTATATCAGCCATTTGGCCGCCATATACAAGCTTTGTTTCGTTTGGGGTCAGATGGTTTTGTGTGTGAGTTGTCCACCAATATTTTATACATTTAATATATTCATGACTAAACCAGGATCCATATTCCATAAGCCATTGTCCAGTATGCCAGTAAGTATCCAGAGTCATTGTTCAAAGCTGTCATTAATGTTGTCATGAATTGTATCTATCTAGTTAGCCAGGTCCCATTTCTGTAGAATGAATTCTTAGAATTTCGATTTACTAGCAATAAGAAGTCCAAATACAGGCTACCTACATAGATAACTATCTTTTATGATCTAGCCGCTTATCAGCGTAAGTATTTAAGTTCTATCTCAACGGCATAAGATTCAAAATGGTACTGTCTGTTTTTTTGACTTAATAACAGGATGATTTCAATCCTATGTCAATGAGATAAAGTCGGAAACGGACAAGGCGACCAACTTATGGAATAAACACGGTACTAAAAATCTATCATTATCGTTCAGGAATAACGTTAGTGAGTCCCTCGTCTAGATCAGAAAAAAGTTAGTTGCACTGTAAACGTTTTTGATTTAATCATTTGTGCCTCATAGAGCTATTTTTAATTACAGTCTTATTTCATTGTAATAAGAAGTCAATTGGCATACATTTTTTTTGAGACACATCTTCATCTCATTTGTCGGACAATGATTTTAATTTTAATTAAACTGTAACTTCGTTTTGAAAAAAAAGCTGATCAGTTTATTTTTATCTTTGTACTAATATGAGACACGAAAAGGGCCGTAGGCAAAAGTCAAGTTCAACGATCGCCAGTATCCAGTAACATAAGTAGCTCATTCCATGTTTCCACTGCTGGGAGTCGGGGCTTCTCTGACAAGGAGACAAAGACTCCATCCACTATCCACTATGACATGACATCAGTGATCGCTGTGTTCAAGATTCAGAACGTCCAACAAATGCGATGTCTGTCTTAGCTTTGATTTTGCTCTCTTTTTTGTTTTCGCTTGAAATTATAGAGACAGCAATAGCCACTGCAAACTAGAGTTAGTCAGGCGGCAGACCAGCTGATCATTTCAGTCGTTACAACGCGATTGAGGAGCAAACATACTTTGACTTTTAAAATATTTGTAAGCATCAATCTAGCTCCCATAACACAAGTTTTGCTAAGTTTGGGGTTAAAACTGTAGTATGAGGATAGACAGGGCCTGATTAACCCTTCGGCTGCAGGCCAGGGCGCGCTGAAATCGTGTCGTCTCATGCACTATCAATCTATTATCATCATTGTATCTACCCTACATATTTCAACTAAACCGAGGCAAAACACTAAAACTAAATGCGCTGTATACTGAGCTAAGCTTGGGAGCCTGATTTCAACACATTTGACGGGGGCACGTCCTCAAAACTAGCCTGGGGCGGTCAGAACTCTTGATCAGTCGCTGAGGATAGATTAACTTATTTACTGTTAGCAAAATGCCCAATTGTGACTATTTCTACAAAACTGCCTTAGGAAAGCAGGTGTTGCTCCAGGCAGCCACTAGATAAGCCTAGCGACTTCTTATCATTCATATCTTATCGGTATAAGGCCGACTAAGTTCATAGTCCTATATTTCGCTGGTGCATTGTTTTTTTTCATAAACTCGTAATACGACCCCAATTAAAAATAGGAGTTGCCGAAATGCTCATACGGGTTGGCAGATGACGCATTGCTTCAAAACGTGGCGGTTTTCTCATCATGTTTTCTTTTACTGTCGAAGTTAATAGTGATTATTGATTTATACATCTAGAGATTCTAGAGTCGAGGTAGAAGCGATCCCGCAAAGGGCAGCGGCAGTGGCGAATGGTTGAATGCAAGAGCGGTCCTGCGACTCTGCGGTCAAGCCATGACTGGAGAGACCTGTGGGGGCTTTAGTCTACTATGTAGAGTGGTGACTCTAAGTGGTATCGAGCTCGACATACCCCGTCTAGTCTCCGCACGGCGGACGATGCTTAAACGCATTTCTCCCACACAATACACATAATTTGTTTTCTACGTAAAGCAAGATCTGACTTCATTATTTCTGACACTCAACCGGTGTCAAAATAATCTCTCACTACGTCGCGTGGTCTAAATACATGAAAGCAAATTTTAGTTTAATGTTCACATAGACCACAGGCCCGTGAACAAAATGTATAAGGTCATATGAACCACCAGGAGACCTATGTAGGATGATTCATTCATTCATAATTTAAGAGCGACGCTCTTGTCGGTGGAGTTCCTTCCATGTACTTCTACACTCCGCCTTCTCCTTGATTACCTGATACGACACTACATTTAGTATGTGTAGTAGTGGTAGGACTCTTGGCAGAGTCCGCCTGGGGAAGTACCACACCTTTGCCAGTTATTCTACCGCCAAGCAGTAATGTGCAAACATTACTGTGTTCCGGTTTGAAGGGCAATGTTTCCAGAGAAATTACAGGGCTTAGAGATATAAGATCTTAGATCTCTGGGTGACGAGCGCAGTCCAGTGCTAGGTAATGATTTGGACTCTTCATGTTCCAATAGCTGCGTGTCACTGTGCTGTTATGTGTCAGGCATGTTGCTTACCATCAGGCACATGTCCTGATCGTCTCGTCACTCATTATTTAAAAAAAAAAAAAAAAATCTTCTCCTTCACTTGGTTCATGTAACTTCTCCTAGGTCTACTTCTGTTCCTCCTCCCTTCTAATTTACCTTCCATTATTGTTCTAATGAAGTTGTCGTGTCGTATCAGATGTCCCAACCTCTTCCCTCTTCTGTTTTCTATTGTTTCCATTAATGTTATTTTCTCCTCTTTCTATGTAGGATGATAGAAGGGTATAAAATAATAAGATTGAGCACTATGCCGTCACTTGAAAGCTGTCCAACTGAGTGCAGGTGAAGATAGGGGGGTTGCTACTTTCTAACATTTCTCCTTGTCACATGCTTTTTGTACGGCATTGCGGAATAATGGATTAGAAGAGTTATAATAGTACTCGTAGTAGGTAGTCTAATATTTCATAAACCGCCACACTGATTTCGATAAAATTTATATGGGACCACCTCTGAGCTATGATCTACCAAACAAAACAAGAACCATCAAAATAGTAATAAACAGTAATGGGAAAACATTACTGTGTTCCCGTTTGAAGGGCAATGTTTCCAGAGAAATTACAGGGCTTAGAGATAATATAACATCTTAGATCTCTGGATGACGAGCGCAGTGCAGTGCTAGGTAATGATCGGACTTTTCATGTTCCAATAGCTGCTGTCACTGTGGTGTTGTGTGGCAGGCATGTTGCTTACCATCAGGCACATGTCCTGCTCGTCTCGTATCTTCTTATTTAAAAAAAATAGATATATAACTGGCGGAGCTATCGAGTAACATACATAAAAAAAAAAAATCTACAAACTAATTGAGAACCTCCTCTTTTTTGAAGTCGGTTAGAAAAGAAAAGGCTCCTACCAATTTAAACCTACAAGCTATACCTAGACGTATACGTAGAGTTGGAAGCAACCTAAGCTACATGTAAATGTGCGGACCGCCATGCAATGAACTCGGATTAAACCTATAAACAGCAGTGCAAGGTGTCTGTCGGTCTGTACGTGAATAGAATAATAACTCACATTAAACCACAGACATGTAAGACCAACCTCCGCGAATTTAATTATTTTGCGTGCCAAATGCATCAGCCTTTCAAAAATAAAACAGTTTCCTGAAAACCCTGTTGAAATCAAGTCGTTTTTATTAGAAAAAGGAATATCTGAAGGACGAAGAGGATTATTTTAAAAAAATAGCTATAGTATCTGTGGTCTCTCTGCAAAGTCCGCCTGGGGAAGTACCACACCTTTGCTAATTATTCCACCGCCAAGCAGTAATGCGAAAACATCAGTTTTCCGGTTTTAAGGGCGATGTTTGCAGATAAATTACATGGCATAGAGATAAATCGTCTCATATCTGTGGGTAACGAGCGCAGTGCAATGCTAGTGGTTATATTTTGGTTTTTACGTTCCAATAGCTGCGTCATTGTGCTGTTATCGGCAGGTATATTGCTAGCCATCAGGCACTAACTAGTCCTGCTCATCTCGTGTTTGTTTTGCACTAAAAAGCTGATAGTTACGTTATCTATAAACTAATGTCTGTGGAAAACTGTGGATGGTTTGTATTACCATATAGGAAACCATTGCTGGGATTCTGGGACAAATGCCTCGCCTTTCCGAGCCAAGGCGCTATTATTCCCCGATAATTGCTTCATCAATTTGTGCCTTACATGGGAAACTTTAGGGTTAAAATCGCTTTAAAGAGGTCAGATCATGATAGTTTTGAGTCACCTTGAAATCTATTAGTTCTTTCGTGGGAATTTACATCGGTACTATTCTATACAGGGTGTTTGGTCTAGGGTTAGACAAACCGAATGGGTGTGTTCGGTGACCTATTTAGAAAATACAAGTTGGCCAAAAAAAATCCCAGACGCCCAGACTATATTTTCCTCTAAAAAACTGTTCAATGCTGGAAAATAGGTTATATACTTCAAAATAAATGAGTATAATAAATAACGTTTAATATTTAATTTCAGAATGACTGTCTAAATCTCTCTATCTCTTCTTCTTCCCATCCTGGACTACGCAGACGTCTGCTTTCTTGACCTCAAAGAAGATCAGCTAGATAAACTTGAGCGTCTCCAAAATTATTGTATGAGATTCATATTTGGTTTACGTAAGTATGATCATGTGTCTCAATTTCGTATACAGCTCAAGTGGCTCCCCATTCGCTTTCGTCGGAATGCTCATATTTTGTCCCTTCTCTAAAGAGTATTATTTAACCCCTCTTTTCCGCGATATTTGAAAAAACTTTTTACTTATTGGAGCAATGCACATGGTCTATCTCTCAGGTCAAAATATAACTTGTTCCTTCAAACACCGCCGGCCCGCAGCGAAACTTTTTATGGCAAGTCATTTGCTTTCCAAGCTGTCCAGTTGTGGAACGCCTTGCCCGTCACCATTAGGCAAGCTCCTTCTCTTGCTGTTTTTAAGAATCAAGTCAAAGAATTCTATTTGTTACAGTCATCACATGCATAGATGTTGCAGTCATTATTCTCCTTGAAATCGTAATAAAATTGTATTCTATTTATCTTCAATTATTTTCATTCATTGAACATGTTATTATTAATTATCTATTAGTCTATAATTATAAAATATTTGTGTATTAGGACGTAAAATTGATTTATGTATTTATATTGTCGTATTTGAAATTAATTGTTAGTTAGTATTATCAAATTATCATTCGGAAGTATCTATGTACTCCAAATTGCACTCCCCGTCTTCCATTATTAGTTTCTTTTTTTACCATCCTACGGTTGCCTGGAAGAAATCGCTCTTAGCGATAAGGTCGCCAATTGCTACTTTTTTTCTATGTTTTTGTTCTGTGTTATTGTTATTATTTTTCTTTATAATTTAAGTGCAATAAAGAGTTTACCTATCAATCTAAATTAGGGATCATTCATAATTACGTCTCTCAAATTTTATTTTATTTTATACCCCTCCCCTGTCCTTGTCACAGTTGCTCACAATTGTGTGTGACTAGTGTGACGTCCCATATTTTGCAATTTTCAAACATAGACATGAAATACGAGATTATTAAAAAAAAATGCAACGTCACAAAATTTGAGACTCTGCCCCTTGTCACACAATGTCACACTTCATCGACCCTCCCTGCCCCTTGACTTGTGATGTTATGAATGGATGGTTCCAAAGAGTTTACGTTTTATATAAGTACTACGTAATGTAGAGAGTTGACACAAACGCTTTACACCGAAAACACGGGTAACATCTTGCCTTGTCGCTCTCGTGGAGGTGTCATACTTTTGTCGAGGCACATCACTCTGTTGCCATAGAAAGTACGCATGCCATCTGCTTACGATCACAAAGGAACCGTGCAGAAAATCTAACTCTAAATATAGTATATGTAAACTCTTTGGATGGCTCCTTAAGAGGAAAATAACAGTAGCACAACACAGTTCAGTTTGTCAGGACTTACTCAGTTGTACACTAAACAGTAGCTACACAGAATATTTGTCATAAGTTACTCAGCTGTACCCTAGCTGTACCTACGTCATGGTTTAAAATAATCCGATGTTATTAACGAACAATAATAATGATTCAAGTAAACATTACAACATGGTCAGACTAAACTTGAGAGCTGGGTTCTGTGGTTGCGATACATGGAAGCGTGGGTTGTCTGCAGCTGGTGTTATGACTATATTCGTTAATATTGTACAAAATAAGGTTATGCAAGTCTACTGAATGTTCCCACTGCTGGGACACGGTGTCTTCACTCTTACGCAGAGAATCAAGGCCATTATCCACCACAGTCCACAGTAGCCCCGTGCGGGTTGGATCGAAATCTCGAATGACCTCGAAAGATTATTGAAGTGAAAACTTCGTTTGGTGCGCCACTAACAAATTTTTCGTGGGCTGTGAATTGAATTCTAGCGTCACGTCAGCAAGAAATTTTCGGGTAAATCGATCCGGAGCCCCGGGTTCAAATCTTACGCGCACCACTGTCTTTTCGAAGTCATGTGCGTAATGCCGCTAACTTGAAAATAGTGAAGAAAATGTAGGATCCTTTCTACATTTTCTTCATTATTTTCCTAAATTATTATTATTAATATATTAACCGGTATGAAGGAAAGGTTCTGGAGTGGAGAGCACGTTCAAGTCCCGTGCACGTCCCGTGGGACGGCGTCCGCTCGGTGGACCGACGACCTGAAAAGAGTGACGGGAAGAGGATGCGGAGAGCCGAGGACCGGATTTGGTGGCACAATATTGGAAATGTTATGTCCAGCAGTGGACGAACATGGGCTGACGATGATGATGATGATGATGTTCCTAGTATCTTTCGAGGTCATGCGTCGTCCACCAGCCCGACCTGGGCCAGCGTGGTGGATAGCCTTGACTCTATTATTGCGAGAGAAGGGCCCGAGTCCCAGCAGTGGGAACATTTAGTGGGCTGTTTATGCTGATAAATCATAACCGCTTAAATTTATTAATACAATATAAAGACACCAGATGGCACCAAAAACAAAGTGATCAATGATTAAAAAAAAAGAAACAACAACCCATTATGGGACGGGCACAAAATGCGATCTTATTGCTAAAAACGATCTCTTCCAGACAACCTTGTGGTTTTTAATTACAATCTTTTTAATCAGCATTTACACAACTTGATAGATAAACGGACAACGATGTTAAGTTATTCGTAAAGCGGCAATTACCCCGAGACGTGGGAGTTGTCTGCGGCTGGCAGGAAGTTAGCTAGATACCTGACAACTAGGCTTCTTTCTCTTTTGGCAGCCAGTCACTCTAGGGCTGCCTACTAAGCAATGTGAAGACTGGATTTGTTTTTAAATAGCGACAGAGCCTTTATTATGAAAACTAAATTAAAGTTACAACTAAATTACATACCTAACTACCCAAGTGCGGATCCATGAGATCAATGAGATCATTTCCCCCCCTTCTGGGCTGGGTTCAAATCCTAAGTAAACCACCAATTCGCACGTTCTTGTGGTTCAATACGTCTATGTGATCCCCAAACCCCCCATTTTTTTTGAGAAAATCTGTATGTATACATATTAGTTACCGAGCAAAGCTCGGTCACCCAGGTACTGCTTATAATATACGATTAGGTACCAATTGAACTTTCTATACGGTTTTTCTACATCTTAGCGCACCCTGTTTTCTGATTTATTCAGATGTATGTTTTATTCTGTCAGCCCTAGAGCCAAATAACATTGTCACCGATCGTGTAGGCGCTGCCGAGGCGAGCCGCTAGTTGCGAAGCGGACTGCCTCGCTCTATCCTGACATACGAAAGGTATCCTTTCATTAACACATAACTCTATGTGATTTTTAACTGCCTCCAAGAAAAGGAAGAAGTTCTCAATTCGATGAAGTCTTTTTATTTTTAGACTACATTTACCGATTACTTGAAGGTGTCTAAAAAGATATGATAATATTTTGTTTGTTTTTTTCCGTTGAAAGTTTTGAAATCGGTCGAGCGGTTTTTGAAAAAATTCTAAAATCTATATTTTTAATCGATATTTTTCAGACGTATTAACCTGTTGCTAGACGCGGTGATAACAGATGGAGTAGAGTAGTGGCCGAGGCAAGGTAAGGGGAGTGTAGGACGTCCAGCTGCAAGATGGGTCGACGATATTATTTCTATCGCGGGTCGAACCTGGACTCGATTGGCACAAGACCGAGGAAGATGAAATGATAAAAGAGAGGTCTATACCCAGCAGTGGGATAGAGAAGGCTATGGATGATGATGATGATGATTACCATGTTACTCATCCTACCACTCTATTAACAAAAAAAATCTTCACGACACCTGACCAAACAAACATACAAACCATGCATATTTTGACTTTCCAATCGATACAGAGCCGGAACGATATTGACGAATATCTCTATGGATATGAGTCAAAAAGTACATGTCGCAACATCCCATACACTCGTATTTAATCAGATGTTTAGAACTCTTTAAAATACTGTCAATAATGTGACAGTAAAACAAGAAATGTTGACGCTCATACTCCTATTATATCTCAACAAGGAGGTGCAGACATGGCTCGTGAGTAGTCGTGGTCTATACGCGACGCAAATAGTTACAATAGCAGCATTTTTCTACAACAGCCAAAAACCGCTATCGGAGCGCGCAATATTAGCTAATCTTACTAAACCTACAGACGAGTAACTCGATCTCGCGTCGTAGCAACGTGATGCCGCATACAAACGGCTATCGTTTAAAACCGCTATGGAGAATAACTAAAAACCGACCTACAAACTACATATTAGAATAAATAGTTTCAGAAACCGCTATTACCAGCAATAGCAATCAATAGTTTCGTGATTGCCAGAATGCGTAACGACCCATAGACATTAGAACACTCGTGAGTAGCGGGGCACTAAGGAGAGCTACGAGTTTGACACAAGTTTACAGCTTGCCCCAGCTGCCAGCTCTAGGTATTATGGCTTGTGCTATCATAGAAGCCAGATACTTAAAATCCTACTTATTAATGGGAATGTTTGAATGTTTAATACTCAAACACGTTGTAAAACTTGGACAGATTAGTCAGTAATTAGAAAGTTTGGTATGTTATCTATAGTCTGGAAGGACACTTCGGCTGGCTTCCTTTTTGTCCCGAAAAATGTAGTCTTGACGTGTCTTAAAGCATAGAATTTTCCTAAGCTTTAAGCTGGCAAAATCTCTATTAATATGATGATGATGTTAGTACACAAATATTTGTTTAAAACACGAAACTCATAATATAAAACTCATAACACGAAAAATAAAATCAACCCGAAGGAATCACCCAAAAACAGAACATTCGTATCCCGTGCCAAACGGGCAGACATCGCACGCGTGCACTCTCCTGGAAAAGGCCGCCGGACGCGGCCGAAACTCTAGTCGGATTCACCGACCATATTAAGTTATAAGCTAATTAATTACACATGAGTTTCCCGTTTACCCAATTAAATACATTCGGATTCATTACACAGATTTGTCCTGGTTGGGAATCAAATCCACGACCCACAGCTTAATAAACAGATCAAATAATTCACGAAGCCGTTCAATAATAGGTATAGGTAAAATATGGATTTTGTCATCCGTTTAAAATATTCAAAATTTTTATCACAAACATCTTAACCAGCTGTTTTTAATTAGCAAACCAAAGCCTTTAAAAATTTAGCACCTTTTCATGACGTCAATAAAACTAATGGATCAATCCATACTTGGAATCTTTTGACATAAAAAATAAATCATTTCCTTGATTTATGTGATCGATATAAAATCACAAGCTTTGATGCTCAAATTAACATATCTGATTACATTTAAACGTACTACGTTTTTTAAAATAAATCGATATGTAACCGTGAACTTGTAAAAAACCATCAGAGTGCCTATAATCTAATGCGTGAGATTCTAATCTTACGTTAGGTTAGTTTGTAATCTGACATCCATGTATTGTAATCTGACGTCCATGTATTTGTAATCTGACGTCCATGTATTGTAATCTGACGTCAATGCATTGTAATTTGATGTTCTTACAATTTTACGATGACAGATATAATCTCACTCAGCTCTTACAGTCTTCTTTAAACAGATCGCCGAATGCGGTTGAAACTTAAGTCTTACTGGACCGACTTTGTCATAAGTGAGTGATAGTATTTTTTTGAGCAAAAATACTTTTTTTTTTGTTTGTGTACAATTCACACACAACACCACCTGACCCCAAACTAAGCAAAGCTTGTAATATGGCGGCCAGATAGCTGACATAATACTTATATAGTTGTAAATACATACTTATTATACATAGAAACACCCAGACACAGTGCAAACATTTGAATTCATCACACAAATATTTGCACTGGGTGGGAATCGAACCCACGACCCTAGGCTTCGCAGGCAGAGTTACTACCCACTAAGCCACGATGCCAGTCAAATCACCGAGGCAGTTGATCGCCGTAATATTTATGTATCACCGTAACACAGTCTAACGCATGACATACAACGATCTCAATCCAAAGATGTGCCCTCCCAAACTTCAGGTTGCACGGAATATTGTTATCGTTGGGAAGAGTAAGCTCACTCTTTTCGTTCTAGTCGGTTATGGGAAGCGGTGAACGCCGGATGTTTTTACCTATCACTATGTATTTGTTGTCAACTACCAAAATAACATTGCGATACGCCAACGATGGCATGTATGGCACGTTTTTGGGCGCGGAACGCACGACAGTCAACAGCGCGCGCGTATAGCTGCATTTCATCTAGTGGTT
Organism: Ectropis grisescens; assembly: GCA_017562165.1. Lineage (NCBI taxonomy): Eukaryota > Metazoa > Arthropoda > Insecta > Lepidoptera > Geometridae > Ectropis > Ectropis grisescens. The sequence goes on from CM029786.1 coordinate 14,918,018, forward strand.
TATATCGATGGGGACATTATAATTTTACGGTAGGCTGGATTAATTTGTAATTTGACGGTGTTAGATAATAATCTGACGGTTTTTGCAAATTTGACGCTGACATATACACACGCCATCCGCCAACACGCTCTTTCCCAGCATATTTAAAACTAGATGTCCGCCCGGCTTCGCCCGTGGTACATACTTATATATTATATAGCACTCATCGGGATCCCGTACATACCCAAAGGTGAAATAATTTTTGAAATCGGTTCAGTCATTCCTGAGAATATCGCTTTCAAACAAAAAACCTCTTCAGCTACCTGCTACGCTACCTGTCGGAAATTGGTCGTACCAACTCAGATTTAGAAACAAATTTGATTAGCAAAGGTTCAATGACGCAATCTTAGACACATGCTGTGATGTCAAAGCACGATACGAAAGCTCAAAAAAAGGAATATTTCCCCCCGTTTTTGTTACTTTTTCTTTGTTACTGTTTTCTTGATTCATGCTCCGCTTCTATTGATAGTAGCGTTATATTCGTCGATATATAGCCTTCGTCGATAAATTGACTCTCCAATAGAAAAATAATATTTCAATTCGGACCAGTACTTCTCGAGATCCTAGCGTTCAAACAAACAAACAAACTCTTCAGATTTATAATATTAGTATAGATAAATATAAATTCTATTTCGTAAAGCCATCATTCGATTCTTCATATATCATCATCGCCTCCAGTCCAAAACCATTAATAGACATTTGTCTAAAAATGACTCAACTCCTTACATCTGCCGTTCATAGAAATTGTGACATCACCGGCTATTCATTTGTTTATTTAAAAACAAATTAGCAGAAAACGCAGAATCTTTAGGTCTCAAGTTGTCCCAGTTTCAGAATGGGGTCAGCTTGTTCGAATCAGGGGAATGTTACAAATAAGGAAAAATAATTGTAACTTAACTAAGTAGGTACATAGGTAGCGAGTATACAAATCAAAATACCTGTTTCCTGTAATGACGTTGCACAAATTTCCAGTAATTTCGGATATTTTTTAAAGTTATACTTTTTTTGGTGCCATTATAGTTTATTTTACCGAAAAAATAAAATAGACACAATTTAAAATTAAATTCAGACTTCCACTCGACCAAATTTCGTATCTTTCATTACGTCGCGTAGTCTAAATACGTGAAAGCAAATTTTAGTTTTTTGTACTTACCTATTTCAAAAATCGCCTTTCCGATTTCGATCTATGTAATATGGTACCACCTCTGAACTATGGATCTACCAAACAAAAAAAAAACAAACAAAATAACCATCGAAACTGATTCACAAGATCGCGTAACATACGTATAAAAAATACCACCAATTTGAGAACCTTCACTTTTTTTTAAGTCGGTAAAAAATTATGAAAGTAAATTTTTACGATGCGCGCGCACGACGTCACGAAATCCGACCTGAAGCGAGGTATTCAAGTTTTTTTATTAGAACTTGACTAGCAGTAGCTGGCTTGGGTGAGCCCCTACTACCTATCTGACTATTGAGTTAGCGCCGGAGGCTCAGGACTCGAAATGACCTAACTTGACATTCCTAACATACTTGCGAATCTGACCTGTAAGAACAATCGAACTAGCTAGAAGATAACTACCTAACTCATACATACATACCGAACTTAGCAGTCTAGTCGAGTGCTATCGGATCGAGCCCGTATAACGCATGTTGCGGAAGGCAGTGACGCGGGTACTTATTTAGTAAACATTGTAACTAACCTCAGGTTAATACTTTTTAAATAAAGAGTGACGAGACGATCAGGACATGTGCCTGATGGCAACATGCCTGACACATAACACAGTGACACGCAGCTATTGGAACATGAAGAGTTCGAATCATTACCTAGCACTGCACTGCGCTCGTCACCCAGAGATCTAAGATCTTATATCTCTAAGCCCTGTAATTTCTCTGGAAACATTGCCCTTCAAACCGGAACACAGTAATGTTTGCACATTACTGCTTGGCGGTAGAATAACTGGCAAAGGTGTGGTACTTCCCCAGGCGGACTCTGCCAAGAGTTTTTGCTTTGAAGAAGATATTTTCTATGAATGAAATTAGACGAGGAATAAGAGAAGAAGTATTAAGTTCTTGCCTGCTAACATTACACACACTGATTTTAAAGTGTTTTCTGAAAAATACCCAAAAGCTAAAATTATTTCTTAATCGTAAATTTATATATAATCTTAGTATTTGCGTAAAAGTTATTTCTTAATCGACTTTGAAAAGAAGTAGGCAATCAGTTCGAAATCGGTTATTTTTGTTGTGTTACCTCAAATCTAATTTTAATGTGAATCCTTTGTGATTTATTTGAAGTCCTCATTGATATGGTATGTTTGTTGCAGGTAAATAATTCAAGATGAATCATTTATCAATGTGGACGATGCAGTACAATGACTGCCCAGTAAACAGGTATGATTTGAGTGCGATTGGGGGAAGCGTTGCCGTTTAGACGAATTAAATTTGAAAAAAACTTGCAAAATCCCGTCAACTGAACATCCTACTCTATTGAAAAGAGAGGCCCCGTGAAGGTCTGGAAAAGAGAGGCCCCGTGAGAAGGGCTGGAAAAGAGAGGCCCCGTGAGACGGGCTGGAATCCCGGTAGTGAGACGCATTTTAAGCTATTGCATAGCTTTTATCGCGGGCCTGGGGACCGAATTTTAGTAATCGTGCATCTCTTTCTGATATTCACAAGAAAATGGAAGAACGTAACGCCGTCCTCCCCACTCGGTCATTCGACTTTGAATCTTATTTGTATTAGCTTTACAGACTAACAACATATGCTCATAACATAATGCTCTTAGCAGTGTTGCCAACTTAACGGATTTCCCGTGATATTTTTTAAGGTAAACAAATGTCACTTCTTAAAATAAAAGCAATTCCGAAAAATTGTTAACATCCCTATTGCTTATGTTGATAAAAATGCATGCAACATGCAATAGCTTTACCGCGGCAGTCCCCGGGTGCCACACTTCTTTTTTTTTATTTTAAAGAGTGATGAGACGAGCAGGACATGTACCTGATGGTAAGCAACACACCTGCCCATAACAGCAAAGTGTCACGCAGGCACTGGAACAAGAAGAGTACAAATTATTGCCAATGCATTACGCTCTCCACCCTATAATTTCTATATTCTTATGGCCTATAATTTCTGTAGAAACAGTTAAGTATTGCGTAAGTAAAAAAATAGACAAGCAGCTATAGCCGCTATAGCCAACATCTAGTGAAACAAGAACAAAATTAAAAATTTTGACTAACCCCCGACTACCTCGGATTTGTAATGTGTACAACATTCTACTAGTAAAGCCCTTTCATTTTATACCCATATTAAGGAAATTGTGAAAAAAAAAAATGTATTTCGCCATTTTTGGTAGCGGCCATCTTGGATTTGAAATTTGTCAAAGTGCAAAGTATTCTACTAGTCAAGCCCTTTCGTTTGATACCCATATTGAGGTAGTAGTGAAAAAAATAATATGATTTGCCATTTTGTGGCGGCCATCTTGGATTTGAATTTTTTTATAGTGTATAGTATTCTATAGTCAAGTCCTTTCATTTGATTAATTGAGGTAAGTTGTGAAGAAATATTTTGTTCGCCATTTTGTGGAGGCGGCCATCTTGAATCGATATTAACCAAACATAGCTAAGAACACCCGCACGGATATTAACTTTCAAATAAATAAAACCGCATCGAAATCGGGTCATCCGTTTGAGCTCTACGGTGCCACAGACAGACACACAGACGGACAGACATCGACGTCAAACTTATAACACCCCTTTTTTTGGTCGGGGTTAAAAACGTCATTGTCAACGATAGGTTCGTACTTGACCGCCATCTCGCTGTCCCAGTCTCCGTTGCGTTAAATTTTCCTCTCGCCAGATGAATTGCAGTGCAATTGTGTCAGTGAGCCGGTGAAATGGCTGCATCTTGAGTTACCGCCCAACCGTGCTGTCAAACCGTTCCGGTTGCGGCGAGCTGGGTTCGATTCTTCATTTTAACAGTTTTATCCATCCGTGGTGCGTAGTTGCCTAGTACCTAGAATGTGCCATTTACTATTGTCTGTAGGTTCTAATCACTTTCATCACTTATGAAATTTTTTCCAAGTGCATATTGTGCAAGTTAGTCGTTACAGGCTTCAGCGTATCATATATAAAGAATCGCAAGGGAATTGGCATGTACCTAGAATCTTCCAGGGTCATCCGTTAACCCTCACTAACCCTCACACGCTCAAACTTACGCATTTGTAATATTTGTAGAATTTTGTGTAATCATAGAACGTAACTACATCAAGTCCGTAAATCTATCATAATTTAAAAACAAGGTATACGCCTGATAAATAAAAAAGTTCATATTTTGTACGCGCTAATTCGCCAAGGGCCAGGTACGCAGCGAAGGTCGGCCAAGGTCTACCAATGTCGGAATCTCGCATTCCTTTTTGGGCCTAGAAGGGATCGTGTTTTGTCTTAACTGGCTTGTTAGCACTTCTTTTTCCTTTTGATACAATGTTAAATTACAATTCTGTTGTTTATTATAAATTACGATTGTTAATTTTGCTGAGCTGATACGCCTATCTAATAAATTTATGTCACTTTGGAATACCATTTTGATTGTTTTCTATAAACCTTGGCAAGAAAGTCCAAAGCATTGAAAAAAGGTAATTCTACCATCAATTTTGAAACAATATTTATGAAGGTTTGTGAAGGTTATTTAGGTAGCTTCCTTCCTCCCAAATGGCGAACGTACCAGACACATCTCGCTAAAATGCGCGACTATATACTTATGACTTAATATCTTAACATTTTGCTTATTTATAACTGTTTGTCTGCTTATTAAGTACTTAAGATCTTAACATTTTGCTTATTTATATCTGTTTGTCATGTTAACAAAGAAACAATAAAAACGCAGAACAGTTTTTAAGTACAAATCATTTAGTCTTCAAATTATTTAGTCTCCTTCCAAATCTTCACTAATCATCGCTTTCGTATCGCTAAACTCCGCAAAACTTTCCCCTTCATTTGTTTCAAATCCAGCCTTCAACACTTTCGCTATTTCAGAATTAATCGGTTTCCATTTCTTGACGACCTACGCTTAAGTTTATTCTTTCACTTAGACCGTTTGAGTTTCTGTTGCAAAATTAATATCGTCCATAGAAAGCTGTGGTGGCAAAGTTGTGAGATTGTCAAATTTTAAAGGCGAAAGAACATAAGTCCGTGTCGCCATCGTTAGACATCCTAAAAGAATGTCTGTCTGCACCTTTTTAGGGTTCCGTAGCAAAATACGGGACCTTTATAGATTCGTCATGTCTGTCTGTCAGTCTGTCCGTCCGTCCGTATGTCACAGCCACTTTTCTCCGAAACTATAAGAGCTATACTATTGAAACTTGGTAAGTAGATGTAATCTGTAAACCGGTAAAAAAAGATTTTGATACAAAAAATATAAAAAAAAAAAATTTAGAACTGAAACTCAAAAAAATTTTTTTGATAAAATCCCTACGTGTTTCCTATCCCCTACTCCCAACGGGTATTTATGGATAGGTCATCAAAAATTATATTGAGGTTCCAAACATATTTTTTTTCTAAACTGAATAGTTTACGCGAGGGATTCTTCCAAAGTGTGTAACTTCCCCCTGTAACTTCGAAAATAAGATAATGACAAAAATAAAAAAAGGTGTATGATGTACATTACCATGTAAACTATCAACGAAAATTGGTTTGAATGATATCTAGTAAGTAGTTTTATTTTAATACGTCACAAATTGACTATGTACTCACCATTTTCCAAATACTACCCCTTCTCTACTTGATCTAACCGTCTCTTCTTTACAACATGTCGTTAAGCACGGACAACTGTCAGCTGATTTTTCCTACCATGATCTTATTTATCTATCATACAAAGTCCGGCCTCCTAAAGTCAAACCTTCAGTTATTGTGCAGCGGAATTTTGGTGGGATTAATCTTGAAAATTTGATTCATGATGCTAGTGATATCGACTGGTCGCAGGTAACAGATGCGGATACGATTGATAATAAAGTGGCTGCATTTAACTCTCTTTTGATCCGTTTATATGATGCACATGCTCCACTGCGTACGATCAAAATAAAACATACACCTGCGCCGTGGCTTACGGATGAAATAAGGATTTTAAAGCATAAAAAATCAGTGGCCAGAACTAAATATAAAATTCACCCAAATGACTTAAATAAGCAAAAATATGTAGACATACGTAATCGTTGTAACGTGATGTGTAGGGACGCTCAAAGACGCCATATTTTTGAATCTGTTCAGAACAAAGAGCTGGGTCTTTGTTCTGAACACAAAGTCTGGAAGTTTCTAAGGTCGTTAGGAGTTGGTAAATCAAATCAAGATTCATTACCTAAAAATTTGGATATAAACGCATTAAACCAGCATTTTTGTACGTCGCCTGCTATGAATGCAGCTTCGAAAGCTATTACACTGAATAATCTTTCTAATGTTGCCGCTCCTGACCTACCTCATTTCGATTTTCGACAATTTACTGCTTGTGATGTTAGGAAGAGCATTCTGTCCATTTCTTCAAATGCTGTTGGTGTTGACTTAATAAGTCGCAATATGATCCTTCCTATCCTTGACCACCTACTCCCAATCCTGTGTCATATCTTAAATTTTTCCATATCTTGCGGTGTATTTCCTTCCACTTGGAAGGATGCTCAGATAATACCACTTCCGAAAAAACCAATCCATCATCTTTTTCTGAGTATCGTCCCATATCCATCCTACCCTTCCTATCTAAAGTTCTAGAACGTTTAATTTATAACCAGCTTAATCATTACCTCACCCAAAATGACCTCCTTAATCCTCTCCAATCTGGCTTTCGTCCAGGGCACAGTACGGTTACAGCACTCGTCAAGATTACTGATGACATCCGTCAAGGTATGGACGATGGTCACTTAACTGTACTGGCGCTTTTGGACTTTAGCAATGCCTTCAATTGCGTTGATTTTGAAATACTTCTTGCTACACTCCGCTCTACTAACATATCTCCAACAGTAGTTGACTGGTTCCAAAGTTACCTGTATGGGCGTCGGCAGAGGATACGCTTGGACGAGAATTTCTCGACTTGGTGTGTCACTTCTGCTGGTGTACCGCAGGGTGGCGTCTTGTCCCTTTGCTCTTCGCCATTTTTATAAATGCCATATCCCATAATCTTTCTTCTTCTTATCACCTCTACGCCGACGATTTACAACTGTACTGTCAGGCGCCATTGGGATGGCTCTCGGAAGCTGTGATGGCTTTGAATGAGGACTTGCGACGTATACTGGATTGGAGTAACTTATACGGTCTTAAAGTAAATCCTTTGAAAACGCAGGTCATTATTTTAGGTAGTTCCCGCATTATTAGTCTTATTGACTGGAACTCGCTCCCACAATTAACATTTGATGGAATATCCATTCCATATAGTTACTCCGTTAAAAACCTAGGTGTTATTTTTGATCGTAATATGTCGTGGGTTCCTCAGATTACGGAAATTAGCCGCAAAGTTTTTGCTTCTGGAGGATCTCTGCGTAGATTACGTAATTTTCACCCACAACCACCAAAACTGCGCTTGCACAATCGCTTTTACTTCCCATTCTTGACTATGCCGACGTATGCTATTTAGACCTCACAGAGGAGTTGCTGGATAAACTTGAGCGCCTTCAAAACTTTTGTATTAGGTTCATATTTGGCTTGCGCAAATATGACCATGTGTCAGAATTCCGCGCTAAGCTCAAGTGGCTGCTCATCCGCCGTCGCCGGGATGCACATATACTTTCCCTTCTTTATAATGTTCTGTTTAATCCCACTTCCCCTCGTTATCTACAAGAGCGGTTTAATTTTCGACATTCTCTCCTCACTAGACCTCTTAGAGCATCAGATACTCTCACATTAGATATTCCACGGCACAATACTTCTTTTTACTCTTGTTCTTTCACAGTCAAGGCTGTGAATTTATGGAATTCTTTGCCCCTTGAAATTAAGCGTTCCCCCTCTCTTGATGTGTTCAAGAGTCGTGTAAAGGCATACTTTCTTGAATTGTAGCTGCTGTACTATTTTATCTTCAATGTATTTTTGTATGTATTATATTATATTGTATGTATTGTATTATATTTATGTACTTATATTTATTAACATTTATTTATGTTAAAAGTATCTATTTTGTTGTATTATTTTATTAGTTGTTGTTTCAGTTTTTTATTTTAATAGATTAGTTATTTGCTTGTTAAGTACATTATTTTTTATCACAATATTTTTTGTTAATTAAGGGCCACTTTATGTAAATGATATCCTTTTCCGTGCAAGGTTGCCTGGAAGAGATTGCTTTTAGCAATAAGGCCGCCCATTAAGAGCCTCACCCGATAGTGTCTAAGTTTATAGATTATTTTTCTTGTGTTTCTGTGGTTTTTAATAAAGAGTTTATTATTATTATTGTTCAAACACTGATTTAAATAGCAACGAACTATGAGAACTTTTATATTATGTTACTTGCTGCTACGGAAGCCTTCATGGGCGAGTCCGACTCGCACTTGACCACTTTTATTTAACTATTAGAGGCTTACACATGACCGCCATCTCGCCTGATGTTAAGTTGTTAAGCGACGATGCTGTCTAGGATGAACGTACTTTTCTGCAAAAACCGATTCACTGCCAATTTAAAGGCATCAAAATTGTAACCATCGGAAAACCCCCACTGAGGGCAACGCATGCCACAGTCTAACACTTGAAAAATTCCATATATATTAGAAAAAATATACTTTTAGTACAAATTTATCCATCCGTCAGAGGACCAAGATTATCGAAATAGCTAAACGCATTAGCAAACTGAAGTTGCAGTGGGCTGGTCATATCTATCGTAGGACCGATAACCGTTGGGGTATAGAGTGCAGACCGCGAATAGGTAAAAGTGGCGTAGTATACGAGAAGTGGGCTCAAAAGCTGTTTTTAAACATAAAGTAAGGATATTTTTAACAGACATGGCGCCATACACCGTCGAGGAATTCGTTCCAAATTTCGAATGACATTTTAAGTTGTACTTATTTGTCTAGTTTTAAATACGTGAATGTATCGACAATAATTATGGTGTAAAATCGATGTACCATAACGTAATTATAACCTTTGACATGTAATTTTTACCAAGAAATAAGTGAAAATGATACCTTGAAACTCCATGGAGTGACGAAATAAGTAAGACAGGAGACAGTAGCTGGAAGAGAACAGCTAAGGATAGACCTGAGTGGCGTATCATGCGTACAGCAGTCCAGTAGTGGACTAGGGTAGGCTGATGATACATTTATAGTTGCTACTAGTTTTTCCAAGAAAATATCTTATGATGATAAGGGCATGTGCGCCAATCCTGCAGTTGGTTAGCGTAGTGGGCTATGACATTGCCTCTCTCCTTGACAGAGAAGTTACTTTTTCCCAGCAATGGGAACAGAAAGATTTCTTTAATTGTTCTGAACGGATTTTAAGCCCAGGATAAATTCATTTGTTTTCATCTACTTCAAATTTCGCTTTTAAATTTCGAAAAAACCGATATTGTTTTAAACTGGTCAATTCAATTTAATTTGTATAATAATAATAATAATAATTTATTTATTAGTACAAAAATGTGACTTAGTTAATTATCTTACAAAAAAATGATGATGCTATTACAATTCCAAAATAAAAATAGTGCAATAATTATAAATAAACGTGACAGACTTACAACTACATGCAAAATTTATGGGATTACTCTAGTATAATAATAATTTTAATTAGTTTTAATTAATTTAGGCATTACTTTGGTGCCGAAGTCATGAGTATGGTATGAGTAAGATATTCCTAGCTCCCACACTAGGATTCCCTGTGTCTGTGGGAGCTATTTCTCTTCCGAGGTGTATGTTTAAAGTGTTTTGGTGCGTGTTAGGGTTAAATACGCTAAGCATTATAACTTCATTATATTAATATGCACAATAGGTAGTTTTCTTTTTTTTTATATTATTTGTGTATTTATACCTAGGTTACATATAGTGCTACGTGCGTGTGTTGTGTATGTAAGGGTGTGTAATAGTATGTGTGTGTTAGGTGTGCGAGGGTGCAAGTGCGGCTATGAGGGTGTGTAAGTTTGTGTAAGTATAGACAACGTATGTGTGTGTCTCATAGGAAGCATTTTTTTTATACTAATGGTTTTATGAATATGGGAAAGCCTTTCATCCTATTTAAGTATGGTCAGGATCTGGTCTGCTTTTGAGCAATCATTAAAATATTTATTTTCTTTTACTGTTACTGTGCGAACTACGATGGAGCGTGCTTACCTGAAGTAACAAATTAATATCGATTTGAAAACACCGAATTTGTAACCATCAAAAATTCACTCAGGCAACGCATTTCACAGCCTAAACGTTCTTATCACAAAAGTAGATTCAAACCTCTTCCTTCGTTCAAGTCTTTGGGGCGGGAACCATGAAATGATGTCGCTTTTTTCGAGCTACGAGCAGTCCAATAGAAAGAAGAACAAGGTGGAACTGAACACATTTTTTGTAATTTTTTTATATTCTTTATTTTCTTAGTATTCTTGTACTTTAAATTGGCCTCACAAATTTATTTGTTTATTAGTGTTGTAGTCGTTCTGGAAAATGTCATAAATAAAATGTTACAGAGAAATATACATGCTTATCGTATTGTAATTGGGGCTAATTATTTGACATTTTCGTAAAAAAATATTGGGTCTGCGAAGCCGAGTCATATGAGATTCGATTGCGTAAACTTCTTCCATTGTTCGAGAACGATGAATAAGCGCCAGAAATTCCTCTCGAAAGATTAGTCAGAAGGAAAGCATGAAAATTGCAACAGCAACCAAGATGCTCCGAAGATTGAGGTTACTTCGTCTCCGAAACTGTCCTTGACATTACCAGTATTAGAACTGCCACATCCGAAATCAAAATAGCACAGCAATCAAAATAATTAAGAATTTTTTACCTTCCTACGTGTTTCTGAGTCACAACGGTCCAAACGCCATCGCCTTTACGAGCCTTTATATCCATTCAAGCCTCCGTTCACCGACACACACCGATAGCACACAGACGCGTAACACGCACACAGATAAGCTAAGCCAGTTTGACAGTTCTCCGTGGTCGGATCAGTTGGCCGATGCTCGGCGTCGCGGCACGATCGCTCTTCGCCGCCATTTTGAATTTTACGAAATTCTCGGGCAGTTCCAATAAAAATAAATACGTGTCAACTGTGTCTGTGTGTGTGATATACGTTCTTTTCTCGAGGTTTGAATTTTAAATATCCGTCATCTGTGTGAAGAATTCGAAATTCAAATTGAGATGTTTTTTTGTTTCGTGCCAGTTGTAATCTTTGCCGGTGATGTAAATTGCAAAATAATTATCGGAAAGATTCATTGATCGCTAACGTGTCTTCAAGGCTAGTGTGCCGGTCAGGTGTTTGTCTATGCCACGATCGTTATTTTTTTTAAATACACAAAGTAGGTTAGGTGTAAACGTACTTACGGCGGGTAACTAAAGAGTTCAACGGGCTTACTATACCTTGTAACACTAATTGAATGTAATTAATCCTTTTAGTTCCAAGTTCTGTTTTATAAATACTAAGTTCTAAGTTAATAACTTCGATAAATGACGTTTATTACAATGATGTAGTAATTGTATTCTAAGTTAGGTATCGGCGAACAGGAAAAAGTTTTGAATATACGAACATTAAATTATCATTTAAAAATAAAATATAGAATCATTCTTATACATAAATATTTTTACAATACAGAGCGACGAGCAAGACTCGCGCCTGATGGTAAGCAACGCCCGTAACAGTTTGGTGTTACGCAATATTTTGAACATACAAGAGTTCAGACTGACTATTACTGTAATGCGCTCTGTTACAAGTTACTTCCGACCTAACATCTCATCTAGAGATGATTTACCTCTTTGCCCTGTAATTTATCGAGAAACATTCTCCTTCAAACCGGAACACAGGTCTAGGCAGTGCCAGTTGAATCTATGTGTATGGACGTTAGCTAACCCTGCTGTTGTTGTATTTATTGCCATATAAATCATCAGTATGAATGAAATGTCAAAGTCATAACACTTCAAGTCAAATAACGACAACTTGAAATTATTTCGATACTGTACAACTATACATATATTCCACAATAAAAGCCATAAACCAAAACTATACATATTTGAATAATATACTCTCGATTAAAAATGAATAATGGATACATAAAGCATAACTGAAAACATTCATTTATTAATTTCATAGCAGCATAAATTGTTCTCTTCCAGACTAATAAATAATCTGTGTTCTAAATTTCAACCCAATCCTGTTCAAACGTAACAACGTGATTGAGCAGCAGACATCCTAACTTTGACAGATGTAAGACTTCACCCTCATGTCGTATAAGAATCTCGAAATTAAATAATTTAATTGAATTAAATGTGATAAGCCAAATAAAGTCCCTATCTTTTAGCGTACCTGAGTCACTGATAAATGTACCTTTGTTATTTAGAACTCCAATACCTATTCCATTATTTTGAACAATTTTACGTTTTATTGCTGTAACGTTAAAGTTTTTATCAGTTTTATTACTCGCAAACTGTTGTTTTTATTTAATAATGTGCAAACGTTATTGTGCTCCGGTTTGAAGGGCACAGCTACAGCTATTAGGATTATAATATTTGTATTTGGCCGCGGGTTACACCGCTGTGTACGAATGACATGTAGTAACTTTCAAACACTCAAAAAATATCTATATTCTTAACATAAATGTTCGTCCTGGGAATCGTACCCACGACCACTCAGTGGTTAGACTCGCTGCCCACTAAGTATATTATTAATACGAAGGTTTATATGTTGTTGCCTAAACACGTCGGAACGGATTGGGTTGAAATTTAGAACACTGACTGTTCTGGAATAATAAATAATTAGGCTACTCTTTATCGCGTGAAAATTACGCGAAATTGCCAAATAAAACTGCGGGGTACTGCTAGTCAACTATAATTCCGCAAACTAGGACGAATTATACATGCATATCATAATATTATGATGTCCCTGATAAAATGAGATAATCTCAACGAAATTGACGTAAGACAAGATATGAGATAATTTACAACAAGTTATTTATAATCTATTACCAATTCAAGTTCCACGCGTTTCGTCAGTCACTTTAGTAAACATTATTTTTTATTGTTACGATTATTTTTGTATTTTTTTGGGTATTGATACAAAAGTTATGTAATTTAGAAATAAAAGCAAACTTGGCTGGCCTGGTGGCTGGTGGCTTAGTTGGTAGTAAGTCTACCTGCGTAGCTGTATATCGTAGGTTAAATTCCCACCCAGGCCTGAATGTTTGTGTGATGAATACCAATATTTGTTCTGTGTCTGAGTGTTTAAGAAAAAAACAAGTACGAGTATGTAATTAGGTATCATTATACAAGTATTATAATATCAGATATTATAGAAATATCTTGTGTGAGAAATGTCCACCAGTATATTAAATTATTATTCAAAGTAACGAGAAAATAACATAATAAGTTTCACTCCATAAAAATACTTCTAATTTTTTTTTTTTTACAAGTTTACCCAATTGTTATAATTAATAAAGGCCATTAATAATCCATTTTCTTAAAAAAAAAACAAATCCCGACTTCTTAAAATTAAATTCAGGCATTTCGCCATATTCAAAAGTAAGCAATCACTATGTCATCAAGGTAAATTATATCTGTTTATTTTTTCATATTTCCAAAACCGCTAAAACCATTAAAAAAAAACATCGATTTGAAACCTTTTTTTGGAAGTCGGTTAAAAAGAGATCCCATAATTATCTAAAGATGGTAGTTGAAAGGAGCGTGATTGGACGCTACTCTGGTGCCAATTGTAGAGTGACAGGCATGACGGCGGCGCTAACCTAAACAGAAAGGAAATTCAAAAGCGAACGCTTTACATAAATTACTGCGATAATGTTTAATTCTATTTTCATTTCTTGAAGTTTTATAAGGTGACACCAGAAATGTAAAATTTTGCACCTAATGCTTTAATGTGTTATGCATTTGAAAGATATCTTTACAACCCACACATTTTATATCTGGTAAAACGTATATCATGTTAGATATTCATATAAATTCATGGCTTACATCAGAATGTTGTCCCTTGTTATCATAAAGCAGCCATTTCGATGCCATTCGCAAGAGTTTGATAATAAGAAACAGGTTAGTAAGAATGTATTTTTCACGTAAATACATATATTGTTTTGATGGGTAAATATATCATATACATATGTAGATAGCTGGTTTTAAGATTGACATTCCGAAACATACTAATTGCCGCTGCGCAATATTTTTAATTTTAAGATCTACCTTCATACATTTTATCTTCTTCTTACCTCTATCATGAGGTTTCCAAACTGTACTTGAAGATATTTTTGTATTTGTATTTTTAGTAATTTTCAAAAACTGATTCCCATGTTTTTTGTTCGATTTTTAATCATAATTGAAAAAATGTCCGATAACGTCATTGTTTGGCGAAATAATCCTGCGGCGCTGTTGCTGTAAAAATGTAATAATAGTTTATGAATACTTAGGTACTCAGAAGAATTAACGAACCGATTTGCGAATAAGGATACCAACATATGGCAACATATGACGTTATGTTACAATGCAATAAAATACAAAAAAAGTATTTTATACTATGTCTGCAAGTCAATTCCATCTTACTTTTTCAAAAGCTCATGAAGTGAGACAAAGGAACAAACAATGTTTAAATGGTTTTCAGTCACAATTGAAATTTTCTTCACATATTTGATCCCGTAGTTATATCTATGTTCCGACGATTATAAAATACCTCAATATGTATAAATCTTGTTTTTTTGAGAGTTTGTTTAAAATCACAACCGTTGATAAAAATTTCCTATTTCAGTTTTCATTTGTTTTTATGTTTACTTGTCTTTGGCGTAAGCCTTGACGAAATGTTTAGAATGCGATGGCGATGGTCAATTTCGATCTTATGTTGTCTATAATTTAATAGGTAACTGTCGAAACGACTGATATAACTGAGACATACCACTCAGTATACAATTAATGTATTTTCTCGCACGCCATCAATAAGAAAGTCCTCATCTTCACATCCCCAGTTCCCACGTGTGATTTGCGCCATAAAAATGAGAGTTACTTCATCACAGTTCATTTCTCTCGGGTCGCTAGCCTAGTTGGCACATGCAGAATTACTCATTTGCGTTCGTGCCAGAAATTTCAGACAAATTTTTCGTATCACTAATACGACGTAAATCTTTGTTTAGTGCGTTTGGCATTTGTTACACTTCCGTTTTATATAGTTTAGTTCTTTTTTGTATTGAAAGAGTTGATTTTCAATATGATTGTTTCATTTTTTATTCACTGGATATTCCCAAAATCTGTACTAAACGGTTTGAATCCTTTTCTCGTATGTGTTTTGGCTTTGGAATGGAATAAGTTGCAGGCCTCCTTGTTCCCCGAGAACAATCTAGAACTGTTCAAGGTTAAATAGGTACCATCTAGGTCAACGTGCGTCATCTTCGACCACACCGTCGCTTACCATCAGGCGAGTTAGTGGTCAAACGCGGACCTATACGCGATAAAAAAATGTATGATTTTGATGTTTGAAGTTTATAAGAAACATATATTTCTCTCAAAAATGTTTTTAAAAGTGAGAATAATCGATTTGTACTGGTACTGCTTACAGAATCCGCTTGAAAAAGTACTAAAGCTTTGCCAGTTTCAGTAAAGTGGAAATCATTATTGTGTTCTGTTTGACGGTCAAATGTGTCCATAGAAATTGCAGAACAAAGACTTAATTCATTTAACATCTTTGGATGACGAGTGCAGTGTAATGCTAGACAGTTATTTTAACTCTTCATATTCAAACCACCATTCCCAGAAAATATAAAGACTTACGCAAATGACAATTTACAACTTCAATACTAATTTATTTGTTGAACAAAAAAGTTACCTTGTTCCAGTAACTCGACTAAGACACCACAAATCCGCTGTCATTAAATCAAGATTGATAGTTATCAAAGATTTACTGAAATTGCGAAAAAAATAACGTAGTACAAGGCCACTTTCCCGTTACAGCGTTACAAACAAATAAACTTCCAATTACAGTTAAATATAAACGCTCATTTAATCCATAACTTGTTCAAATATTTTCCTCAATCATCCATTACCTGTCTCAATTAAAAAACCGACCCGACAAAATTCAGGAACTGTACCAATTTATTAAAAAAAAAAAACGAAATAATTTAGTACACGATTCGACAATTCACTTTATTGTGTCACATGTCAAACAAATAAATAATTAAAATTGTCTATGAACTGACAATAAAACCTAACTAAAAAATCTTTTTATTTTTAAAATACCCTAAAATGATGACGAGAAGATATAAAGAAGTCACAAACTTATTTTGAAAATTGGCGCCAATATTGGAAACGTCAAATGAGGTATAAACAAACAAATATAAGCTTGGAGCTTGGTACGCGTCGTCCGTTTTTTCTTCAAAAATTTAGATTATATATTATATTTATACTTGACATTGGCGAAATTGTGAGGCTAAACCACAAGAAAAGCCATAAACCAAGAGTTGAAGTTGATAAGCTTGGGAGTTATTAATTTAGTCTCCGCGCTCTTCAAATCTTCGACCGAAAGCCATCGCAAGAATCAGACTGGCAATGTATCGGCTTTCTACGCCGATTGTTATTTGAGACACGGTGATAGTACGCAAAGTCAGCTCGGTTAACGATGTGGGTACTCATATAAACGGACCTAAAATAAGAGATGATATTATCGAAGGAGGTAGAGTAGATAGCGTTTTTGATACAGAAACTTTCATAGCTTCAGGCGTAAAGCGAGCAATGGTGATAGACGTAGATGTGAAAGGTAGACGAGACCTAATTGTGAGATACCTGGAGCTATGAAGATGGAACTGACAATTGGATTTTTACGATGAGAAAAAATAAACAATATTATTACTAACTATCAGCGCTTCGCGGTTTTATCCGCGCGGTTCTCGTTATTTTCCCATTGCGAAAAGTAGCTTCTATATAATCTGTGTTCCAAATTTTAAACCCAATCTGTTAACGATGTTCCGTCGAATCGGGCAACGAAATTCACATCGCAGTGCAATACAGTGCAGAGATCTCTATGCCCGGTCTCTAAAATCTCTTCAAAGTTCAAACCATAACACATGATGCTTGCACATTACTGCTTAGCGGTAGACTTTCTGGTAAAGGTGTTACTTCCCCAGACCTACTCTGCCAAGAGTCCTACCAAAAAATTTAGCAGTCGTAGGAACTGCCGATAGAAGTGAAAACTTATAACTAAGGATTTGATGGCTCAATTTGGAAACTACGCGGGCGACAACGAAGAGCATGGGCATGTGCATGCCATGGTCCCGAGTTTACCCGAAGATTTGTGACGCTAGAATTCAATTCACAGCCCACAAATCTGTCTGTGGCGCGCCAAAAAAAGTTTTCACTTCAAAAACGTACTAAAAGTTCGAGAGTTAATCGGTTTCTTCTAGGTAAGCAAGCTCTATCGTAGACCACATCGTCGCTTAACAATCAGATGTGATCAGATGGTAACCAATGTAAACCTATAATAGTTACAAAATCATTGCTTCAACGTACTTTAAAAAACAATCAAAATAGAAGGTCCGAAGCTTCGTACTCCGTGTCAGTACCGTTATGGTGTTCGGATGCCATGAGCGCTTGGCATTGTTGCGATACTGTGTACTATTTGCTCGCGGCTATCGCTAGTCCATGCCGTGGTTACTGCGATCTGCGTGCTGGGGTTGGACCGCCATTGAACTGGGTCACCATCATAATCTACAGCAATGGTTCCCGAACTTATCTGGGCTGCGACCCATCTAATAAAATCTATTTTTTATCTATTTAATCGTTAGCAATAAAGAGCTTTTCAAATAAAAAACAAAGTTTTAGTAATTTTTTTTGTACTTAATAGAGACCTCTAGGAAATTGAATAGTTCGCAAAAGACCTTTTCAAATAAAAAAACAAAGTTTTACTACATTTTTTTGTACTCAATGAAACATGAACCAAGTGAAGGAGAATATTGAGAAATTTGGTAGGACTCTTGGCAGAGTCCGCCTGGGGAAGTACCACACCTTTGCTAGTTATTCTACCGCCAAGCAGTAATGTGCAAACATTACTGTGTTCCGGTTTGAAGGGCAATGTTTCCAGAGAAATTACAGGGCTTAGAAATATAAGATCTTAGATCTCTGGGTGACGAGCGCAGTGCAGTGCTAGGTAATAATTTGGACTCTTCATGTTCCAATAGCTGCGTGTCACTGTGCTGTTATGTGTCAGGCATGTTGCTTACCATCAGGCACATGTCCTGATCGTCTCGACACTCTTTATTTATAAAATATATATATATATATATATAAATGTAGTATCGTATCAGGATGTTAAGGAGAAGGCGGATTGTAGAAGTACATGGTAGGAACTCCACCGACAAGAGCGTCGCTCTTAAATTATGAATGAATGAAATAACTTCATCAAAAAAGTTATTTTAATACGATGAAATTAGATGAAATTTCTTCCTTATTATAATTTATTTCGTGTAGTTAGATACCATATTAGATACATTAAATCCGGCCGCATATAGCTATGAGGTAGTAGATACAAGGGATGAGGATTGTGTGTCGTTCTAGACTTCTAGAGGCAGGTCTCACTCAATATTCACTCGCGCCCCACTAGAGGGCCGCGACTAATTGATAAAGTGATTGAAAACTGACCCTGCAAATCTACTGGAAATCCATTTACCTTTTAAAATCTAAATATTTCATTTCAATTCTATTTAAAAAAAATAGAAATTATTTACCCCATAATTTGGTGGAACCATAAAAACGTCTTCACTTACATCTTACAGATTAAAAATATAACGAATTTGAAACAAAAGAATTAATAGCCCCAGAACTAGATCGTCAAACGTGAAACATTCGAAATGAATAATGGTTCCGTAGATATTGGAAAAATGTATTCTTTGAGATATGCGAATATTGCTTCATAATTATTACTCTGTGTTTTTTTTTTTAAGTTATACCTAATTTTGAGGTGTTAGGGAAAAATATTAAAGTGTTTTTTTACCATTCGCGCGCACCGTCACGGAAATCCGTCTCCCTGAAGTAATCGAGTCAACATTTTAAGAAGAACTGATTTCTCACTGAGACACATAGTGATACTCGTAAGAGTATGACTCGGGTTGGTAGTTGTATCTATATTAATGTAATATCAGCTTCAATTGTAAAAGCTTTGCTGGCTTTTTACCAGATTGTGTTGAAATTACGATAAATATTTACTAAAACAATAATATTCAGGTTCAATTGACTTGAATATGAAGATAGGAAATTACTGCTTAGCACTATACTTCGTTCTTTACCCATATTACATATTATACATAAAAGATACTTTATCTCTTCCCTGTAATTTGTCTGGAAACTTTGCCCGTCAAACCAGAAAACGGTAATTTTTGTACTTTGGTCGCCAATTGGTACTTTATTCTAAAGATTTTTTCTTTATTATTGTTATTTTTCTTTGTAATTTAAGTGCAATAAAGATTTTATCGATCTAACTTTGCGGCATGACGGTAGAATAACCAGCAAAAGTGTGCTACTTCCCCAGGACACTGCAAAGAGTCCTACCAATACAAGAACTACAAGTGTAATTTAGACCGAATTCTTTCCGAAACCCTAAAACCGTGATCGGAGCGTCTCGTGCGAACCAAATCTTTAATTCCCAGCGGCTATTGTGCGTGATACCGCGGTATAATACGTGCTGTGACCAATGACCGCGGCCCGTTAGAGTGACGTCGCCAGATTCTGAAGGGCCAATAACGCATCTGCAGTTCGCCTTATCCTAAAGTACCGTATTGGTTTTAAAACTACTTCTGACGCTTCGTGGTTTTAATAATAATAAAAAAAACTAAAAAACTTTTTTTTTAGACGATTAAAATCCATAGAAGACACATAAAGAAAGTTATAAAAGTATAAAAAAAACATTAAGACTATAATTAAAAAAAAAAACAAAAAAGACTTTCAAAAGAAAAAAAAGTTATCCTCGATTTCTCTAGGATGTCATCATCAGATCCTGGTTTCCTTATCGTGGTACCACCCTTGGAATATCTTCTTCACAACAAAGAATCATCAAAATCGATTCATAAACGACGAAGTTATCCAAGAATACACAGGTTGTGAAGAAATATTTTGTCCGCCATTTTGTGGAGGCGGCCATTTTTAATCGATATTAACCAAACATAGCTAAGAACATCCGCACAGATATTAACCTTAAAAAAAAAACGCATCGACATCGGCCCATCCGTTTGAGATCTACAGTGCCACAGACAGACACACACACAGACAGACAGACAGAGATCGACGTCAAACTTATAACACCCTTTTTTTGGTCGGCGGTTAAAAAAATAATATCCGTCCAATAGTTCCTGACATCATCGCGTTCACACGAACAGACTCTTCAGCTTTATAATATTAGTATAGATTTGAAACGAAAAACAAGACGACCACTCCTCACCGTTTCACACTTCAATAGTAAATATATACAGTGTATATGGAGTATTGCGCCGGTATTCTATATTTATATCGTTACACAAGCTCAGCTACCGATATATTTGCTCACATAACGCGAGTGGACAAATATTAGCACTAAACATCCATTAGAATTTACGCATAACAAGTTCTGCGTTTGAATATACCAATGTCAGTTATGTACATATGACGTTTTGAACTGCTTAGTAGGATTCCTAGGATTCTGGCAATACTGGCATAGATTAACACACGTATGGAAAATAATAACAGCTTGTTGATAGAAGTAAAAGAGACCGTATTTATTATTATTCTCAGACTATAATCTAATTGTATTGAATTGAATTGAGCCGTGCAGACGTGATTGAGCAGCAAACATCCATACATTGACATTTGTTATATTATGATGTCAACCCGATGCATACAGCCATGCAACGTGACATAGTCCAAGATCCCAGGGCCGCCAGACGACACGTGTTTTCTGATGGATGAATTGTGGACGATTGAGTAGAGTTAGTACGTACTAAGAACACATGCTTACCCGCTAACTTGCTTAGACGGCCAATTTTGAGATATGGGGTCCAGCAGATACATTACTTCACGTATTTTCTGATAACTGATTTTCACGTATGTTCAGTGTTTCCACTTTAATCATGTCCTTTCCCCTCGCCTCAATTAAGATTTCCCCTTTTTTCCCCTCAAAAATTATTCTGGTATAGTTTTAGCACCCCCTTGTTTGATTAAAAAGGGGAAGTTCCCCTCATTGTGGAAACACTGCGTATGTTATAGGCAATATCTTTACAAATAAGGCCCCGATACTCCCAGACACTTTCCGTCGGCCGTTTTGCTTAAAGACGCTTCAAAACTATATTATTTTGGAAGTTTAAGTAAAGCAACGTACATGTGAGCGTCCAAACTTTTATAAAATTAGTAGGATATTCGTTCTGTGCTCTAATTTTCATTTTAAATAACTCACATAAGGAAAACATCGCATTTACCTTATTCCTTTTATGAGACTACTGAAAGTGTGTAGGTGTGTCATGGCGGGCAAACTCGGTGGTCGAAACTGGAGTCAATCGAATACGATTTTTCAATTTGTGCGACTGACCAGACGGTTAATTTAACCTAATTACTTGATTTATCGTTGAACCGTTTAGTTTTACTACGATAGCAAAGTGTCTGGTTTTTAATTTTTTTAAATAAAGAGTGACGAGACGAGCAGGCCATTTGCATGGTGGTTAGCCACATGCCTGCCACGTAACGGCACTGTGACACACAGCTATTGGAATACGAAGAGTCCAAATCATTACCTCGCACTGCACTGCACTGCGCTCGTCACCCGGAGATGTAAGGTGTTTTATCTCTCAGCCCAGTAATTTCTCTGGAAACAGTGCCGTTTAAACCGGAACACAATAATGCTTGCACACTAATGCTTGGCGGGAAAAGAACTGGAAAAAGTGTGGTAATTCCGCAGGACTTTGCAAAGAGCCCTACCACTACAAAATCTGTTTTTTTTCTCTCAAAACTTATAGTTTAGTAGTGGGACTTTTGACTCTGGGCATAGAATAGATAATATAGATAGAACGGACACTCCCCACCCCCCGCCAATTTCAAGCTTCCTCACCCCTCAGGCCGTTTCGGATACGCTAGGAGCACTCAACGAAGGGCTGGTAACGAAATATCATCATGGTGGGTTGTTGTGCTGTTTACGGCTGTCCGTCAACTAAACGGGACAAGATTAAAAGCTTTATTTCATTTCCTAATGATAAAATAACGTAAGATTAGAAACTTTTCAATAACGTTGCTTTATAATATTACAAGCTTTGCTTAGTTTGGGGTCAGATGGTGTTGTGTGTGAATTGTCTACCAATACTTATTTATTTATAATAACGAAGTTGTTTTTAACTCAAAGTTCGTAACTCACACAGCCAGTAATTTATGTGCCCAAGCACGGATTGATAATGCCCGGAGGAATAATTGTAGTGACAGAATAAAGTTTCCTTCATGGGTAAGTGTAAAATAAAATGCGAATGTGTACCTACTAATAGATATCTAGATACCTGATCTAATCTATCATCGGCTTCGTTTCATTTTACGCGGCAATACAAACACCCTCAGATTTCTGAAACAATTTAGAAATCTGTGCAAACACCCTTTTAATTAGAATAGTATAATTTGGCTCCATTCTATGTATGTAACTCAACATTATAGCAAGTTTATAGACTACGTCACCAGGTGAACTCAAGGGGGCACAACTATTCCATAAAACAATTCAGTAGCCCTAGAGCTAACGCACACATTCACGCGTGTGTACGAACGACATCTGCGTAGTTGTGTGAAGAGTAGGCAACTCCACAGCGGCGGTTGTATGGAGTTTTAGTGGAGTGTCCGGGGTGTGCTCTGGGTCAAACTTGGACTTGATTGGCACAGGACCGAGGAAGATGGCATGATAAAAGAGAGACCCATACCCAGCAGTGGGATAGAGAAGGCTGTGGATGATGACTCTTTGCAGAGTACCCCTGGTACCGTTCAACCAACCTTTACCTGTTAATCTACCGCGAAACAGTAATGTGCTAATATCACTTTATTCCTGGCTTGAAAGGCAACGTTTCCAGATAAATTACGGGGCTTATACATAAAACATTTAAAACCACTGGAGACGAGCGAAGTGCAGTGCTAGGTATCGATTCCGACTCCTCAATTTCATGTAGCTACGTGCTGCGTGGTACTGTGTCGTTATGAGCAGGTGCATTACTTACGATCACGCGCGTGACTTGTTCGTCTTGTCATTATCCTATATAAAAAGGTTGAATCGGGTTTTCCAATTCAGTTAGACCCCTCGAAGACTCATTGCGGTCTGTGAAATTGCGGGGCAAGATAAAACGGTTTGTTATTGCGTTTAGTAGCTTTTTGAAATTGATTTCTTCTAGTGCCAGTGTCCATCGTAGACCGCAACGTCGTTTAACGTCAAGGAAATTTATTTAGCGCAAACCTTTTATCCATAAAATAAATAGTAACACGTAGACACAGACAAGTCAGATTTATTTTTAAAATTATTATACTAGTACGTACAGCTACCTTACAGTACCTTATAAATGAGACAGTTACAGAAAAATAATAAATAAGTTAAGATTTGATTTTGTTATATAAATCTGATAAACATATATGTCAAGAATTTGATATCTTCGAAATGTATGTACGCTCATTACTTTTGAATGATTGGATTTTGACCAAATTGGATGATTCTTTGTTTTATGTATTCGTTATTGTCTGGATAAGGTTTGTATAGCAGAGAACTTAGAAAATGACATCGAAAAAATGGTATGAAGTTCGCAGAATCAGCTTGTACCTAATATAATATTTTCTCCCATTTATTATTCGTATCTGTTATTTTGAAAAAATCCTTATTAAAGTTATGGCCCAGACACAGTTGATATTTGCCAGCCACACTCAAATGAATAGAAAAGAGTAATTTATTCAAGTGGCAAATGCATTCATACTATTTGTCCGACCGTTTGTTTATTGACACAAATGATAATGATATCACTCGAGGCAGAGTGCTCATTTGATTTGCATCTCGGCAATGTTCTTTTTCACCTCTGAGAATCAATAACGATGATCAATTTACTGGTAATATAATAAAAACGTTAGTTAAGGGGCGTCCACCAGCAAAAGTTTTTTGTCCAGTTTTCAGAGCCATCTTACTCATTAGCCGAAAGAAATATCAACTGGTAAAAAAATCATTAAATTTCTACAATATCTTGACTTCAAAATGGTATATTTGTTAAGAAATTTAGTATTTAAATAATCTCCTCACAACGAAACCCTAAAAAATAGATATAATTGTAATTATCATGCATCTACTCAAAAAACCGCCATTGCTTGGATTTTGTATTTACACCAACGGATAGGCAATTCCATTACGAACATTTTGGTAGAAATATTTTTTTCAAAAGACCAAAATCTGATTTTATAACCATTTTATTCTAAAATTTCACCGTAAAACAGCGATAAATCCTACTATTTCTCTCTTCCTCTTTCTTGCGATGTGCTATGAGGTATTAAATACTCAAGGTCATTTGCTCGGGGTACGGCCTTAATAATGTTTTTTGGATCAACATTTTAGAGTGTTAGACTCACACCGAAACTAGTTGTGAGTTGTGGCTTAACCCACGTAGTTCCGTAGACGTTCCGTTATTTACCCAGGGTAAAAATAGGCTATGTTATTCCAGAGTATTATATTATCTATCTATGTACCAAATGTCATATAGATCCTTGCAGTAGATTTTGTGTCAAAGAGTAACATAAATCTCTACAAACTTTCGCATTTCTAGTAGCACCCTCACGGTTTTACCCGCATGGTGCTAGTTCCCGTTATTTTTACGGAATAAAAAGTAGCCTATTTCCTATTTCTGACTATAATCTAACTGTATTCCAAATCTCAACTCGTTCCGTTTAGTAGTTTTTGTGTGAGACAGAAACAAAACATACATCCATCCATTTATACTAAGTTTCACATTTATAAGTAGGATGTTTCTCTATAATATGGACGCCTGGAAGATACGAGTAGATAGATAGATAGATAGATAGATAAACTCTCTGAAATCGCTCTGAGCCATAAGTCTGTTGAACCCTCATACATCAAAACGTAAGTGATGCTAGACCTTGCTCCGTTGCTCACACTATTGGTGTCGTATAGTCATCGAGTCAATTTTCTCTTATCTTCCAAGCTTAAAACAAAGCCTAAGTAACATCAGTTTCGCAAGAACGCCGTGGCGAAACCATGCGTGTACTTTTTTAATTTGTGTCATGTCAAAACATGTACAACAAGACATTGATGACGATTACAAAACACAATTTTGTATAATTATTTTTTGTGGTGCAATTCCAACTAACAACTAAATCTTCCCACAATTTGTGTTCGAAGTTCAAAATTGACAATGGAAACACAGATTAAAATATGCTGAGTTTGAAGGGCGACCTTTGTTAGAGAACCATAGAGTGCAACATACTTGTTTTTTTTTAAAGGATGTTGTTCCTCTTTGTCCGAATGCACAAACCTTGTCTGCGAATTTTTCAACGGACATCTCAAGAATGAAAAAACGTGTCCGGAACAAATATAATCAGTATTGCCAGTCAGGTCTTGTCAGAAATTACCTGAAATATAAAAAATGTTACCTTTTTATACAATAAGTAACCTTTCATATGTTTTTTACTGGAAAGTAACTAAAAGTTGCTAGAATAGAATATTTGTTGTATTGACTTATAGAAACATCGATAAGTATTTGAGCATATTGTGATTTATTTGTATTGATCCTATATAAATTGAAACATTAAAATTGATATGCAGTTGTCGTACACCTGAAAATAACCTTTTCATTCATTAGAGTAACGTTAAAGTAACCAAAGCTGTTCAAAATAACCTAAAAGTAAACTTCTGGCAAGATTGCAAATAATAGTAAATTTCGTACATTCACGTTTCGCTCGCTGTTGTAGACCGCATCGTCGTGTAACAAAGTCAGATAGGTGGTGGTTAAGTTCAAAACTGTTATTGCTAGAAACATTATTCTGGGTCTAATCATAACTTCAAAACACTGCCCGTTTTGAAGTTATGATTATTAAACTTGACTTAGTTTTACGAAAGTGCATGTTTTTTTATAATTGTCGATTTACTTGTCGCAAGCAAACATCGTAGTCGCTTACAACAACCATGAAATAAAATCATTGTGTATTCTTTCCCACGCTGGACTGGGCATTTCGGACGAAGGTCACATAACCTTGAAACTTTGTCCATAACAACTCCGAATAACCCACTGTCCAAGGGGACGCGCGAATCGCCCGTATTGTAGTCCAAAACCAGTTCCATATTCAAACACTACTTTTTTAACTCATGTGTTGCCATATTATTGTTTTTTTTTCGTAACCTTTTTATTTCGCCAATGTTAGTTTGTAATGAGAGCGGCGTCTTTTGTTTTAAGTGATACCTGTCATAGTATCTTGTTGATCTACAAAAAAGGTTGCAAAAAAGATCCGATTACTAGATCTATAAAGGGCGAGACCTCTATTTAGATCGGTTTTTGTGACCGGTCTGCAGTTTTTTATTTATGTTTTTATATTTTAAATGTCGTGTTTTATTTTCTTTTTAATAACTTCTGCTTTTTGTTACAACTATAAATATTGTGCCAAATATAATTAATAATGCAAAAAAATCAGTCTTAAACGAAAATAAACAGCGTCAAGATTAGACTTAGAAGAAAAGTTCCAAATAACTTTGACAAGGTCAGTAAGCCGACGGTCAATGGCCCCTTGCGTCTACTGCCTTCAAAATTGCTTACGGTGTCGCTAATATCCTCTCCTTCGTCTCGAGCGAAAATGAAGAGAGAGCAGTGGCTAAACCATAAGCAATTTTGAAGGCGAGGTGCCGATCTCATGGCAAAAACTAGTCACTGGCGGCTTAGATAAGTCACAAAAGAAATGTAATATAATTTTTTAGCATCGCTTTGCCAAAATCATAAAAGTTTGCGTTTTTTTATTGAAATAGGCCACCGTGTACCGCTACGCAGATATTATTATATGTAACTACTAACTAGTACTGTAGTATCACGCGGTTTCTCAGTCATTCTCGATCCCGTTATTTTCCAAGGGTAAAAAATTGCTTAAAATGTTTTATTTCATATTTTATTTTTACCTATCTATGTGTCAAATTTAATCCAGACCCATTCAGCATCCCTCTTATAAACGCTAGCAAATGTATGAATAATTAATACAATGCCCTTAGCGGATGTTAACCGAACCATATTTTCCAAACATCTGCTAGCGTAACGTGGCGATACCGGCTAGTAATCGTATATCGCAGTCTCATAACCTCGTATCTATATGTAGACCCTCCATAAAAGGTTGTAAATTGTTCTTAACCAATTATATTTTGTCCATTCATATTTTCAATATAGCCCCACTCAGTATGACACACAATAATTACCAAAAACTTTTTTCAGTAACTATAAAGAAAGGTTTGTGATTGTTAGTATTTTTGCCAAATAGAAGTGATTTTTTTCAGTTATAAATACTTTAAATTAATAGCTAGCGGTAGAATAACTAGCAAAGACGTGGACGAACCCCAGGTAGACTTTGTATATAAATACAAATGTAAATAAAATATATTCGGATTATATGAAATAAAAAAAAAACAGACGATAGATATAAATAAAAAAAATATTTTTGTCATAAAAAAAAATTAAACGAAACAAGAAAAAAACAACTGGAGTTGTCAATGACATTCCAGTGTGACCAGTATCGCGTGTACGTTTTGCCCAAAAATGACAAATTACATGAATTTTCGTCCATTGAAGCCAAGGTTAGCCAGATTGCCGGCTTTTGTGAAGTCTCTTATAAGTATTTATTGACGTTTTTTTGAGGCAATTAATGAATTAAAAGCTGATGTCACCGTTTTAATTGGAAATTGCGCTGTTCAATCCAACAGTATTTATATATGTGTCAGTCTGCATTTATTTTAGTGTTCGGGAGATCATTTATATTTCCTGTTCAATGAGGTGCTTGATGTTCTCGTACATACCTATTTATTTAAATTGGCTCCATTATATAATAGAATCTATTTACTAATTTGCCAATTATGAATTGTATTATCAACAGAAACAGAACTCGTTTGACTCTGATTGCTGCACAATGAATCTATAAACTACTGATATACATGGAATAACGCTAATTATTCCAGTTTTGTTTATAACAGTAACTGTGATGATAATCGGAAACATTGCCACACCACGGACACTCCACTAAAACTCCATACAACCGCCGCTGTGGAGTTGCCTACTCTTCACACAACTACGCAGATGTCGTTCGTACACACGCGTGAATGTGTGCGTTAGGGCTAGGGCTACTGAATTTTTTTTATTGAGTAGTTGTGCCCCTTCAGTTCACCTGGTGACGTAAAGTAGTTTATAAACTTGCTATAATGTTGAGTTACATAAATAGAATGGTGCCAAATTATACTATTCTAATTAAAAGGGTATGTATTGCCGCGTAAAATCAAACGAAAGCGATGATCGATAGGTACCTAGGTTTATCTATTTTTGTTAGAAAGAAGGAAACTTTATTCTGTCACTATAATTATTTCTCCAGGCATTAACAATCCGTTCCCAAAACTGGCTGTGTAAGTTACGAACTTTGAGTTAAAAAATTACTACGTTATTATAAAGCAACGTTATTTAAAAGTTTCTAATCTTACGTTATTTTATCATTGGGAAATTAAATAAAGCTTTTAATCTTGTCCCGTTTAATTGACGGACAGCCGTAAACAGCACAATGATATTTCGTTAGGAGTTATATGTTCGATACCAGCCCTTCGTTGAGTGCTCCTAGCGTACTCGAAACGGCCTGAGGGGTGAGGAAGCTTGAAATTGGCGGGGGGTGGGGAGTGTCCGTTCTATTTATATTATCTATTCTATGACATTGCACCAATATCAATTAATCTTATATCATTTCAATGGCTCTGTTCTCCAGATTGTCAATTTTTTTTGACTATATAAAATAAAAATAGATATGCAATGTAACACAAAATTGGAATAGATATGGCATTATAGCTCATGTAGCATTCTAATAGGCAATAACATATTTTTTTAATTGGTGTAGTAGTTATTGAGTTTATTGGTTACCAACATAGAAATATACATATCTCTAACTGCATTATCATTTTAAGTTTAACTTAATTATAATTAAGTAAATATATACATAGACATACTGTAGAATTTCCGAAAATTCTACAGACAATTTAGTTTTTTTACTTAGTTGTAATCGATCATGGCATAGACAAACGTTTTATTTTTCAGAACAAGGCCGTATTACCGAAACCGTCTGTCTGTATAAGACAATGGCCTTTCTCTAAGCTTGTTCTCAGACCAAAACAATACGTAACAGCGTCTAGTTTGTTCTAGACATTGGAAGAGTTTATATTTTCAGTTTTTTTTATTGCGGCAATACCCGTACCGTCCTGCCGCTATTCAATGATTTTTTCTTTGTCAGTGGTAATAGGTATTTTTGTATATTTTACTTGAACAAAATGTGTTAAATGACTCATCATTTAGGCAATTCAGACCTCGAGAAGCGAAATGTAAACCAATCCTTTGTTTCAACAGGCAGTGTTTCCAACATTCGTTATTTACACAAATGTCGACGAAACTAAGTGAAACTCCAGAGTAAAGCCGAACCGAACGAAACTAAAAAAAAATAACATTCCAATTTAAAAATTTAAAACTAACGCTTAACATTGCCATATTAACAACTTTTTTTTACAAATAACAGACATTTACAGTGCTTAAGTGAACAAAAAATTGTGTCAAGACCAATAAGTGTGTGTCAAGGGGTAGCGACTTTCCTTTTGTGGAACAGTGAAGCGGTCGACATCGATCGATTACTTGTGATCGTTTAAATATAACCTTTGTGGCTTATTGTGGAAGGATTTTGGCGAATCCTTTTCCAATAGCAAAAAAAATACCGTTAAAATTTGAAATGAGAAGTGCTGTGTAAAAATCAAAGATGTCGACACAATCGTACTACAAGGAACGCCTGGGGTTTGACCCCCAGGAGGCAATGCAAGATGGCGTTAACGGGAACGCCTACTACGAAGGCCCGCACCAGCCGAAACGACACAGGAGCGAACATCTGGAATCCCACGACCAAGTATACGAAGAAAACTTGACCAAATTCAAAGGTACAACATGTTGGGGGTTCTTTATACAGCAGGCAGGTTCGTGGTGAAAGGTATAGAGAATGCGTGTGTGACAGCTGTTTGGATGTGGTAACAACAGGCTAAGTACGATTACTGGTATGTCCGTTATCGCCGCGTAACGAAAATATATGGAATATTAGAACAGCGCCCCAAAACAGACGGAAAAGGAACAACGATATTTTCATAGATTTTCCAAATTTTTGCGGCATTTACGGCGGCGCTGGTATTCTTACTTGGCATGCAGTTTTCAGTGGTTTATTTGTACTAATTTTTACAATAACATACAGTTGTCAAATAATTAAAAGGTAAATTAAAAAATCTCTACAGTTAAGACACGTATAAAACAGGGAACTACTTTCCCTTGCGAACTTAATTGTACGGTAACAGCAAATACTTTTTTTATGACCACAAATCGTTTTACACGTAGTATAAAGTTTTCTTTTGTCTCTCAATCATAAAATATTTGATAAAATTCAAAGAAAACTTGTTTGAAACATATCTTGTATTTTGTTTCATATTTAATTTCCACTTAGCGCCATCATGCATTTTATATGGCAACCTACACAGAGTGTAAAATCGCCGAAGTACAAAATTAACTTTATTTAAAAAGAAATATTAGCGAAGAAACAAAATGCCATAGACAATTTATATCTTTTTAAATTGCGCAAAGCCATAATCAAGATATTGGTTTTAGAATCTGTTCGTAAATTCTGAATTTTAAACAAATTTGGCGGTTATCCAAACGGCGAACTTATGTCTGGTATTACTTGATCCTTGGACTCTTTACAACTGTTCAGTAATCAGAGGGCAGTTTGTCTTGGACATTTCGTGAAAATTACTAATTTTAAGGGACCTCTGATCGCGAAGAGTCATTAGGAGTCCTGGGGTCTATCGCCTAACTAAGGTTATGTTGATGTTGCTATCTCTATATTTTAGTTTAAAATTAAAGAAAAAAAATTTTTAATGAATTAGAAAAGCAAAGCGATAAGGGTTTTAATTAAGAAAGGCGAGATGGCGGTCAAGTGTGAGCCTATAAAAGGTAAAAAAAAAAAAAAAAAAGAAAGATTTTTTGAATGAATTAAAAAAGCAAAGCTTAATGGTTTTAATTAAGCTGTTTATTATTAAATTAAAAATATTAAAATTAACCGATCGAAGGTCAGCTCAGTCTTTATCAAAGATAGTTTTCAAATTCACCATAGATGGCGGCAATTTTTCTTTTTCAACAGAATTTAAAAAGGAGGAGAATTAAACTTAATTAAAATTAAATTAAACGCTTATAAATCGATTGTGATGATTATTTTTATACAATTCTATATAAATCTTATCGAAATTGGTGTAATAGTTTTTGAAATATCAACAAAAATCTAAAATTTGCCTACCTCATGATTCGTTTAAATGAACTTAATAGAAGAATATAAATTTAATTAAATGGTGAAACATGGTGAAATTTACAAATATCTTTGAAAGGTCTCTTTATATCTTGAAATTGCATCATTGTAAGACTGATTCGTTAAACTAATACGTTCAGTTCACATAACCAGTTCTGTGTGACTTTAACGGATTTTTGTGTTGAATTTTGTGTGATGATTGAACTAATAAATTGGTGTTTTTAGGCATTTTATGTTGTTTTTGGCTTTAATCGTGTAACAATATTTTTATTTGTTAGAAGTAGCTAATTTTAATATTTTTTATATGTTAGAAATAGCTAATTTTTGTGGAGATAAGTCGATAGGGATAAGTGTCAAGTGTTTATTGATAATCATCGTCTAATGTGCTTAAAAGGATGTCTCTAGAACTCTAGGAGTACTGCACATCTCTAGTGCTACTCAACATACATAAATAGACGAAATTTGATGCTTATTAAAAATACAATATCTTAACAAAATAGGCCTAGTAGTTTTGGTGAAAAATGGCAACGTGGATTTACACAGATATCCCACCATCACCACTAAACGCACCGTCTCTTTTCCGTGTCTAAAAAGCTCCTGTACAAATTAAGGGAAAGATAAATACTTCCTTCAGACATTTTAATTCTTCCATTCAATCAATTCCACATTCCACCTGTGTTTGAACTAATTCGCAACAATGGATACGACTTTGAACACAACCCGACCGTGATATCGACCTGCGGACGAAACCAATCGTTTAATTAGTACCAACACCCGCCTCCGTATACCGAAACAATACCTACGCAGAACTTTATCTTGAGTTTGATGTTGCAAATGTTACGGCTTGGCAACGTCGACCTCGGGTTTTAGTCTGGTCTGGTTCTATAATACCTTTTTTGTTGGGGAAATGCATTTACGCACCGTCCGCCGTGTTTTGACTGAAGGCAGGTTTTGACACGACTGTTAGTGGTTTCGAAACCCCAACCGACTAATACCCCTGTTAATGTTATCTGGAAGAGATCGCTTTTAGCGATAAGATCGCCTTTTGTGCCCATTATGTTTTGTTATTTTGTATGTTACTTGTTGTCAACTTTGTTTTGTGGTGCCAATAAAGTGTTTTGTATTGTATTGTACCCCCACAGATTTCTCCGGCACGGCACGGGTTAAAGTCGCAGGACCTGACACTAGTGACGCTCTTGCGGGCCTGCTTCGCTTGGGGACGGATCCTCGTACTTGCCTCTAGTGACGTGACCGAAACCAGCGGCTCGTCACCGTCTCGGGAGGGTCTATCCTTAATGCCCGAGCTACACGAGGCTAGCTTTTCAAGCTAGGATAGCAAGATAGCACTTCTAGCTTTGTGTAGACAACGCTACGCAACGCTAGTTTTGTCTCTTCTTGTCTTGGGTTCCGGGCCGACCGATGGGAAGTCTGTTGACAGTCTCTGGTTATCACTTCAGGTGTTAGTGGCAAGCTTCACAACACGCCGCCACTCTCTCTGATGGCCGCCTTTCTTGTGGATTCGTGTATATGATGAACCAGTAACCACCGCTTTTATCTGGTCAGTCCACTTCATAGGCGATCTTCCTCGTGGTCTGGTGTAGTCTATACTAGTGACGTCTACTTGCTTCGTTTGCTTTTTTAGAATCTGATACTGGTACAAGCTGGTTTGTTGAACAAAATGATAAATATCTCATATCTAACTGCGAAGTTGTATGTTAGACGGTATTTCTAGCACGAGACAAGTATCGTTAAATACTTTAGGGCTGGTTTCACCATTCATTGTGGAACTTAACTACTACAATTTACATTTTAAATATATTTTTTACACTGATTAATTGCGAGGAGTACATGTTGTCTCGACAATATATTAAACAAAAATCAAATAGTTTATGAACTATGCTGTTTTTGTCAGCTTTTGATTTTGCTTTGAAACTATAATAAAATGTAGTGTCCGTGTTTGGCAAATGAAATAAAGAGACGTTAGAGAGTCGCTGTAACGAACTTCAAGAAAGACGTTGGACGTCGAATTCGCGTTGAGGGTGGTGACTCCAGATTTTAGCTCGTTTCTGATCCAAAGGATGGGTATTGCCTTTCAGCGGGGTAATGCTGGCTGTTTTTGGGCTCCATTGCGCCGAGAATAGCGCCGGGCGAGCTATTTGATAAAATTGGACGTAGTATTTTAGTTACATTGTATTTGTAGTTGCCTTACAGTTAGTTGGGTTGAAGTTATAGTAGTTGTTTTTGTAGTTGACTTTGAATAAATCGAATTGATGTTACAGTAAGTTTATTGTTTAATGCATTGAAACAATAAATATAAACTAGGTGGAACGACAGAC
This sequence comes from Ectropis grisescens, assembly GCA_017562165.1. Lineage (NCBI taxonomy): Eukaryota > Metazoa > Arthropoda > Insecta > Lepidoptera > Geometridae > Ectropis > Ectropis grisescens. Next base: position 14,952,101 of record CM029786.1, read on the forward strand.
TTTCAATATCACCGTTAACACTATCTCTAAAAAACGTAACCACTCTTGATCTAGGTTTCCGCTTTGTAACGGTGAAAATGGTCCTAAGTCACACAATGTTGCAATCCACTGGTAGGTCCAGTTTGCTGTAAGCCTCTTTATCATTAGAGCTTGTGAAGTTGGCTGCCTGTTAAAACTAGATAAGATTATGGATTAAGGCTGGATGAAGCAAAGCTTTCCTCGCCACACCTTGTCTTTGAAATAATCTCTAGCAAGAAAAACAAACGATCTGTTACAGGACGTGGAACCTAAGCTTTTTCTGTAGTGGTAGCACTCTTGCCGCCTGGGAAATACCACACTGTTGCCCTTTATTTTACCGCCAGGCAGTAATTGGAAAATATCACTGTGTTCCGGTTTGAAGGGCAAAGTTTCCAGCGAAATTACAAGGCATAGAGATAATACGAGTACATATTATATCTCTGAGTGACGTGCGCAGTGCAGTGCTAGATAATGATTTGGACTCATCGTGTTCCAATAGCTGCGTGCCACTGTCACGGTGTTGTTATGGGCAGGCATGTTTGCTTACCATCAAGCACATATCTTGCTCGTCACTCTATACTATAAAAAAGTAAAAGTATTTCCGCCAACGCTATTTTTCAAATAGACTTTCTTACAAGAAAAATGTAAATTTCACCGTAAATTGTGTGTGTTACCTGAGACCTCTCATCATCATCATTTTCAGTCTGTGTCAACCCACCGCCGGGGTATAACATGTCCTCTGCCCAGTGTCATTGATAGATAGATAAATCTTACTGACACAACAAAACAATAAACACGGTAAACTTAAAAATAAGTGCGACAAATTGGCGGCGTTATCGCTTAAAGCGATCTCTTCCAGGCAACCTTAGGATGAAAAATAAAGCGTGAGATTTATGTGTGCTCAAAATTAAAATGACTTGACGGAAAGAAGGCACAGTGGAAAGTGGAACTCCATAAAGATAGTTCACTTAGTTCGGTGCCAAGCACGGAAGCCCCGCCGCCCTATCTATGATCCGATAAACGTGACAAACACACATTAGATATACGGATTTAGGACGATAAAGTCAGGGCCAAGTGGCTGGAATTTAGAGGTCTTCCCTTCGCTGAAGTATTCGTACTTTGATTGTGTTTTGTCGCCCTTTCCGTTCCGTTCGCTAATTATCGCGATTCATCAACATCAACAATGTTCCCACTGCTGGGACTCTGGCCTTCTCTCGTAGACAGAGAGTTAAGGTCATAATCCACCACGCTGCCCCAGTGCGGGTTGTTGGATGTCGATTATCGCGATTATTATATTTATATTACTAGCATCGCCCCGCTGTTTTACCCGTGTAGTTTTCGACATTTTCTCGGACTAAAAAGTAGCCTGTGAGCTATTCCTATATTGTTGAAGTTACGGCTGGTCTAGTCAAAGTCAAAGTCAAAGTTCTTTATTGATAAATGTACAATTTACACGTCAATTTTATAAAAAAACAAAACAAGAGTATACAAAGAGTATACATTTTTAAAGTTTAAATTGAACTATTTACCTATTGTACGATAAAGGTATCGTACAAATAAGTGTCAAAACTTAAAATATATGTACTTATTACAATTGTAATGAACAATGTCAATTTTTTACAACTTTATTGTGAGTTTGCCATCACTATATAAAAACTCGCTGTAACTATAAAAAGTTTGATCGATAAGCCAGCTTTTTAATCGGTTTTTGAAGCTACCCGAGCTCGGTGCTAATTTAACTATTTTAGGAAGAGTGTTATAAACTTCCGGCCCCATAATGTGAGTCAGTTTTTCCGATCTCGCGAGAGAGTGAGGTATACTATCCAGCTTGTCAGCGTTACGTATATTGCGCGAATGTCTCTCCTCGCGTGTCGTATGAGTCTAAGTTATTTCTGACATACACAGCTACTTGGTAGATCAAGATTGAAGGCAACGTAAGTATGCCAAGCTCTTTGAAATATGGCCTGACGGATGTGCATTGCGACACGCCCACGATGGCGCGTATGGCACGTTTTTGGGCGCGGAAAGCACGCTCCCAGTCGGCAGCGCGTGCGTATAGTTCGGCTCCGTACTGTAACCGGGAATGCACCGTCGCGAAGTAACACGAACGAGATACATCTGCAGACACCACTGGGATACCCGTCTTAGTGCAAAACACGCACTGCTTACTTTAGCACACATCTTGTCGATGTGGTGTTCCCATGTCATGCAGCGGTCAATCTCGAACCCCAGAAATGTTGTGCTTTGTACCTGCTCAATCCGGACCCCGTCAAGTAAGACTTTTAGCGATTTTGTACAGTGACCCGATAGACAAAAGTGAATAAAATGAGTCTTTTTGGAGTTTACCATAAAACCGTTAGCACGAAACCATGTGTTTAAACCGTTAATTACAGTATTTAATTGATCTTCTAATTCCTCTATCGAAAGGGCGGTTACTATGGCAGCCACATCATCTGCATACATGAATATGTCTGCACCCTTTACGGCGTCAGGTAGATCGTTCAATAGGAGTGAAAACATGATGTTTGAAACTGACGAACCCTGCGGCACTCCCATAGATGAAGACAATGGGTCTGATTTATTATCGCCATCGCCAGCATCCACCAGTTGAGAGCGGCCTCGTAACATGTCACTCAACACAGCGTATGATTTCCCAGCTATGCCATAGTGTTTCAGCTTTAAAGCCAAGGTCTCATGGTCTGCGACATCAAAGGCCTTCGATAAGTCACAGCACAAGACTGCCACTTGCTGTTTGCGTTCACGAGCAGCCAACACATTACGAACCACTTCACGCGTTAGAGAAGTTGTAGACCTCCTTCGCGGTATGCGTATTGTTGTTCACACAGCGCGTCGGTTTCCGATAGGTAGGCCACTAATCGCGAACTCAAGCCATTTTCGAACACTTTGGCTATTGCTGGTATAATCGATACCGGTCTATATCCATCAATGTCATCCCTTTGCCTTTGCCTTTAAATATCGGGGACACTTTTGATATTTTCAGCGGTGACGGGTACGAGCCTTCCCTAAGACACTTATTAAACAGTGTGGCGAGAACTGGAGCTAGGGCAAAATTGCTAGTTTTAGTAGCTCCATCGACACACCATATATGTCTTTTGACTTTTTTGGGGTATTCTAGACGAGACTATGCGGAATACTTCATCCGCCGAGAAACTGGTCAGTCTGAGAGAGCGGTTAGTTGGATGACGCGCTGACACTAAAATTTTACCAACGGTAGCAGCATCAGCTTTAGGAGCCCCACAGGTAGCAGCTGCATTTAAGAAACGAGCGTTCATAGCATTTACTGCGTCTTTTGGTGAACTAAACTTTTGCCGTTGCAATCCTTTACGATATCGGTGAAATTCAACCTAGGTGTATTATTTTTCCCCTCTCTGTGTTCACGATGCCCCACATAGCTTTAGACGGATTCGTACTTCCTTGTATAATTCTATTATAATGGTTTGTTTTAGACATCTTCAAAGTTGAATTGTATTTCCTGTTGAGATCGTCAAATATAGCTATTAAGTCCTCTTCCTCAGGAAATTTGTCAACTAATTTAGAAATGTCAAATAACAACGATTTCAGATTTAGTATGTGAGGTGTAACCCACGACGCGTCACGTTTACTATTTGTTTTTGTTTTATCGGGAAACAAGTGTCATACTTACTTGCTAAAATATTTATCAGTGCCAACACAAATGCATGAGCGGTTTTGTTTCTCTGATTTACTTCAGACCAATCTACACTGTCAACAGATATAATAAAATTTGCGCGGTTATTTTGCGAGAAATCACGCGTCAGGCGAGTGAGCTGTACTGGCATAGACTGAGCGAATGTCACTACTCCGCGTACGGCTAAATGATCTGACAGAAGCGTATTTATGGAGTTTGCGGAAGTAAGTTCTCGTGCTACATTTGTAAAATGAGGTCTATCGCAGTTTGTGACTTTTCTGTTATACGAGTAGGGAAGTCTACAATCGAGCTCACATTATGGGAGTTCAGCAAATCAAACAGATTTTTAAAATCAGCGCTAGAGTTGTCTAAGACATTTATGTTTATATCACCGAGAATCATAATGTTTTTCAGCTTCGCTGAGCTTATCGAGCAAACGTTCCAAGGTACCTAAGAAACCTCTGACATGAGCTAGGCCCGTGCGATAAATGCAAACGATAGTAATGTCAAAATCTATAACGTCAATCGCGGAGATTTCGCAAAATCTTTCTTCTGACAACGTTGATAACTCAACGTTTTCGACACACCTTAGTGCTTCATTTACAAAGATACAGGATCCGCCGTGAATTACATTATTTCTACAAAACTAGACACTAATTTATAGTCTTTTAAATGTATACATTGTAGATTCGGGGCAGTAAGCCAGTGTTCTGTTAACGCAAGAACATCGCACTTTAGTTCAGTTTCTAGGAGAACTTCAAGACGTTGAGTTTTATCATTAAGTGAGCAAATGTTTTGGTGGCAAATTATCAACTGTCTCGGAGGTGAGCATTGCGCGTTCAAACTAAGCACCGAGTTTTGCGTTACGATCGCCAGCTGAGACGCCGGCGGAGCGGCGGGGCGGTGTTGCGGTCGCTGCCCCGTGCCTGCGGTTGATCCGGTATTGCTCGTGTTTTCCTCGGCTTCGGTAGTGTTGGAGGACGAGCGCGCCGCCCGCCAGTCGCCGCGTCGAAACCAAGGACTAACTTCTACTCTGCTTGGCCAATTATCAGCGCTCATGAAGTATTCGTATTTGCTTGTAGGCACGGTTACGGCAAAGGATGCGTAATATGTATGCTTCAAAACAATTTTCTCGACGTGATACTCGGCACGTGGATTTTTCTTGAGCATATATGCTTTTAATGTTTCTGGAGTCGTTGCCGGTTTCAAGAAGCAGACGTGTAATTTTTTTTTACTCGTTCAACTGCTTCTAACTCTGCGTCGGAAGTTCCTGTTCCACGTACGACTTTTCTCGTAAAAGAGTAGCGGTCTTTACGCCCCTTCACAGTCTGCCACGATGTATCTCGAACCGATGCTTGTTCTTTGGTCGTTTTCGTTCCTGCAGTTGTTAGCGTCACGTTATCGCTAGATGACACTGTGGTTAATGTCTGAGCGCGTTTCCCGCGTTTCCGCGGCGGCGCGGGAGCAGCTGTCGGTGCTGTTGCGGGCACACACGGCGGCGCCAACTGGCTCAGTGGCAGCGCAGTGACAGACAGCGCGGGCTGGCTCGCCGATGGTGCGGGGTTGCGCGGCCGCGCGAGCTGGCCAGGCGGCGGCGCAGTGTCGGCTAGCGTGGGCTGGCCCGCCGGCAGGAGGGGGGTTGCACGGCGGCGTGAGTTTGCTCGGCGTCGGCTCAGCGGCGGCCGGCGTGGGCTGGCTCGCTGGTGGTGCTGGGTTGCGCGGCCGCGCGGGCAGGCCCGGCTGCACGCGCGCCTGGGCAGGGCCTCGCTGTGCCACTGACGCATATGGTGTAGGAGCCGGCGCCGCAGTTAGTACTTCTCCAGGTTGTGCTGTCGTTGATGTTGGTTGTCGTGCCGTAGGTCCAGCCGTTGTCGTTGATGGCACGCACATGTCCCCACTCGCAAAAATTCTCTTCTCTCGAAATTCCCATTTTTTGAAAAATTGTTCCATTCGGGAGGCGTAACATTCCATTTTTTTTATCGTAGTTCGTTATGGTCGTCATACAACAGTTTAATTTATTGTCGTAGTCGTTAATCACAGACACGGATTGTTCTATTTTCATTTTGTAAATATCGATAAGGGAACTTGACTGTGCAAGTTGTTCCCTCACGGTCGTCATTTCATCACGCAGTTTTTGTATTTCGAGTGTCAGCTCGCGTGCACTCTGTGGTATGCTCAGCAACGTTTTGAACACGTATTTGTTTATTTCGGATCGTTACGTTGGGATCTCGTTGTTTCTTAGAAACCCCAACTGGGGTTAAGGTGTTGTCCCTCCTTTTTAGCTAAGCATTTACACTCGGGACAAATGTAATTTGCGATATCAATATCATCGAAATTTCTTTCGCCAGTACACAAAATGTGATAGGGCTTTTTGCAGTTCAGGGCAGTACAGCACAAATACTTTTCATTATCTCCGGCTATCCTACCGCAGCACGCAGCACAATTCATAGTGAATAATGTGTTTAGCAGATATTTTAATCAAAAAAAATGTTAAAAAAATTTAAAGGAAAAAAAAAAAAACGAGCAAAACGAAATTCCAAATACAGGCCTTAAGATGAGGATCGAACCCGGTACGAAGCGAATAATCAGCCGAGATGTTAGCGGTTGCGCTAAATGTCGCTTGCAGAGAGCGTCGAAAATAGCGCTTAGTTGCAGTAGATCACTTTTTTAGAATGTTGTAACTGCAGGTAGGTACGGAGTTATAATCCTGTTAGCACTGTTATGTCCACTTATAATTAATAAATCACAATAAATGAGGGTTATCAAATCAAATGTTCAAACTATTTAAGTTCTTTAAGAGATTTTACTACTTTTGGTTTTAAATCTGAGTCTTTAACACTGTTCCCTCATTTAATTCCACTAAATATGTAACACTAAACAGTCCACAGTCCAGTCTAATTCTTCTAATAAGCACTTTGTTCAACGGTAATAGGGATCACATACACTTGTATTATTTTGATGTAAAACGGTATTTACGCGATTAAATCATTAAAATAACACTATCACAATGTGACCAACACTTTTTTTACGCGTTTAGCAAACTACTATTACTTTAAAACGACAGATTACTATTTTTTAATGATTTTAACACGAAGACGACTGTTTACGATGACAGCGCGACCGCGGAACTAGTCCCGCGGTCTAGCGGGGAACGGCGGCTACCGATCCGGAGCCCCCGGATTCAAATCCCACGCGCACCACTCTATGTTCGAAAACATGTGGCAAAGCCGATAACTTAAAGCGACGAAGAAAAACATCGTGAGGAAACCGACTGTACCTAGAATCTTTTGAGGTCATGTGTCATCCACTAACCAGTACTGGGCCAGGGTGGTGGATTATGTCCTTGACTCTCTCCTTGCAAGGGAGGAGGCCCCTAGTCCCAGCAGTGAAAACATTTTTGGCCTGCTTATGCATCTTTTTTTCGAGTAGTTTCTTGGCTTCAGTGTGGCCATGTAGACTGTAGAAGTTTGTAAATCTAGGCCATAGGAGCATTTAATTCAAAAGCCGTGTAGGCGTGCAAGCCAGCTTGCAGATAATGCCGCAATGATTGCAACTGGGTCAATGTAGGGCCATTAGCATTTCTCAAGGTGGTGATAACTCATTGTGTACGCCTACTTGCTACTTGAAATACTTTTTTTTTACTGAAAATAAGGTGCGTCATCATTTTACTTTCTATATTACGTGTAGCCTTAATTGGCAAGGAAAATATTGTGTTCAATGAATTACGTTTTTCGAGGACATGTCTTGCCAACCTGCCCTTGGCTTATATGGCCCTACGCGTTGGGCAGTTGAAGAGATCTGTCTCTACTGCCATAGGTACCTTTGTAATAAGATAATAAATTAGCTCGCGTAAGCCTTGAGTCAAATAATACGCTCCATTTCAAAGTATTTGCCTCGATTCAACCAATACTCCATATTTTCAATTGTGTTTTGGCTTTAATCAAGGAATACACCGTATTTTTAGTAGGGTCTTGCCTTTAGTCAAAGACTACATCCTATTTGCAACAGGGTCTTGCCTTTACTCGAGGAATACACCGTATTTTAAACAGGGGCTTGTCTTGAATCTAAGAATAGGTACACCGTATTTTTAGTAGGGTCTTGCCTTAAGTCAAAGAATACATCCTATTTTCAATAAAGGGTCTTGCCTTGAATCAAAGAATACTCCCCATATTCAATAGGAATCGACGACTCGACGAATACACCGTATCTTCAATTGGGTCTTTCCTTGACTCGAGGATTACGCCGTATCTTCTTCAACAGGGTCTTGCATTGACTTGAGGAATACACCGTATTTTAAATAGGGTCTTGCCTTGGCTCGAGGAATACACCGTATTTTCGATAGAATTCCTGCCTTGAGTCAAAGAATACACTGAATTTCAAAGTCTTGGCCCCGAGTCAAAGAATGCTGCCTATTTTTAACAGGGTCTTGTCTTGAATCAAGGAATACACCGTGTTTTCAGTGGGGTCTTGCTTAGAGTCAAAGAATGAGCCCTATTTAAAAAATGGCCTTCGCTAATTGTTAGAAATAAATAAGTAATATGGACTACAGAGGTGAGAAGTGTTCAAAACAAATAAAGAACTCGGTTCGGATTCCCTTATCTTTATTTCCACCATTATCAAAGCATTTCTGTCAATTGATATCAGATGACGTCAACGATAAGATAGACAAGATCTCGGTGCAGTAGTGTGGTGTTTTTGTTGATAAATAAAAGTTATGTTATTGTGATACGAGTATTTCTTTTAGCTAATAAAAGTTTGCACCGCCATCTCGCCTGATGTTAAGCGACACAGCGTGGACACCTAGAAGACCGATTCACTCTCAACTTGAAGACTAGGTTGTAACCATCGCGAAAAACCCACTCAGGCGACGCATTCCACAGGCGAAATTTTAGTCACGAAAATGGTGTCATGGTCAGGACGATCAGTTGCTCTCTGAAATGCAGTACCGGCGTTAGGGTAGGGCGCATTAGCACAGAATAGATTGGCATTAGGGCGACCGCCCAGGGCGCCGGATGTAAAGGCGCGCCGCGCCGCAAGCGCAGGCACCCCTTTATGTCTGTTAGGCTCGCTCATTGAGCGGTTTTGTTCATATACCCATAAGTAAGGAATAAATAAATCATAAAGTAAAGAAAAAATCTGGCCCAGGGCGCTGGTAGTCCTAAAGCCGGCACTTCTGAAATGTGTCCCGTAAAATTGAAAAGCTTGTAATTTTGCGGAAGAAGTCTTTTTCGAACAAGAGTGGCGTTGCCGAGAGCCTCCAGTTGGGATTTAGCTGTCCCATAAGAAAGGTGCGAACAGAATTTCTTAGAAGAGCTAATCTGCGCTTGGTATAATAACAAGAGGCATATGTTCAGACTTGATTTTGAGATCAAAAATCTAGGTGTCCAGATTTTTGACAGCTAATTGACTGTCTAACTCTCGTTTGACTTGAAGTCTACGTATGTGAAATTACTTGTAAAAGACTTAAATTTATTTTTTAAGGTGGTAAATGAAATTAATAAGCATTTACAAACGTATGAATTTCACAAGTTAATTTAACTGATTATTATCCATCCGTTTTTATCATTCAGGTTAAGAAGCATTGTTACCCAAACTAGGATTAAACCTGTGTTATTTATAACCTAATGCATGTAATAATTATGTACAACTTAATTAATGCAATAATTCTAGGTAATTCGAAATTTAAAATTTCGTTTATTGGTGCGGCCATAAAATGACATAATTTTTATGAAACGCAGGGTACAGACAGGTTGGCGACGAAAATTTGCAACCTGATTAAACATTATCTTGGCCAAGGTCTTGTGGATGATATCGTAGCGATATTGACACAAAGTGCATTTATACACTGCTTATCGTTACTTCTACAGAATTATTATAATTATTCAATTGATAAACTTGAATAAAGAATAATTTGTTTGGTATCAGACGCTGGGTATGGCGTCATTTTATTTTGTCAGGAAAATAATATTGGTTGTTTATCGTCTTTTGTATTTTTGTGTATAACTTTGTTGCCGTTTTTATGATATTTTTTTTTTAAATAGGGACTGGACATTAGCCTGATGGTAAGCAATACGCCTGCCTATTACTGCCCTTATGCGTGTTGGCTGCGTATTTGAATAGTGCCACGTAGTTATTTGAATATCAAGAGTCCGAATCACTGTCTATCACTGCGATGCGGTCGTATCCCAGAGAAGATTTATCTCTTTATCATGTAAAGCCTTCGGAAGCATTGCCCTTTAAACCAGAATACACATGTTGCACGAATAAAAAAAAAATACTACGATTGTGGTTATAATTTTATTTTATATTTTATGATAAACAAAACTATGTAAGCCAGATAATAAAATGTACCTACTTATTTCATACTCAAAGTTCAGTGAGAGGAGAGGTGCTAGCCCAATGTACAGTTGGCATAATATGCCATCTGATGCCGACTACCATAAATCCCTTTACAAAAATATTTGCAGCCATAAAAATTGCCGATAGAAGTAAAAACATATAACTTAAAATTCTAGTATTAAACAGGACTAATTTTGCACAATATGTCATGTGAAAAACGACAAATATACTGGTATTACGCATGTCGGGAACGCAAAGTCACAACATTGCACCCATCCAAAAAAAGCGTCTAAGGCGCAGGCCCCATTCCTCTGCTCCCCGCCTTTTTGACGCTGTAACATATCGGTTCGCGAACAATAAGATTTCCTCATACTAAAAAGTGCTAAACGCCACTAAAGTAAAAAATACTTCTCTAAGTTTTCACTTCAAAAAATGTACTTTTAGGGTCTAAAGGCCACTGGTCAAGATGTGACCGGTTGGTTATTGCGTTGCACTATCCGTAGTGAATTTAATCAACACTCAACGTTTAACCCAATTCGACGAATGAAAGTATAGTGGGACATGAAATGCCACGATATAATCGTGTGGTGCAAGTTTATGTTTTCCTCTAAATATGTTGAGGATAGCAAAAATATTACAGGCAAATTAATTGAAAGTAGTTTGAAAATCGTGATTTTTAATGGAATTAGGTTCACTTCTGACCAGCAGCTCGCCTGTTGGTAAGTGAAGGTGTGGTTAGTGGTGAAGCACGTTGACTTAGAAGATCACTTTAATCTTAAAAAGTTCCAGTATAGTATCTCAAGATACAATGATTCCGGCAGTACTTTAGTAGTCGTTTTTGTAGAGTTGGGTAGTGTTTACGTTTTTGGAATTATGTCGAAGGTGAAAAAGAGGTGTGTTTGATGTGGAACATAAAGGTTGATGTTTATATTCTGTTTCTTAAAGTCAGTATGACAAGAGTTGTTTGTTCCAGAAGTAGAAAGTTTTATGGGTATTAAAGAACGAACAGTGAACAGTTATCGTAATCTGTCTGTACGTAGTTATATGGAAGATATCGTTCTTAGTAATTAATTATGATGTAAAATTTTCACTAAGCAATTACATTGGGGCGAGTAAGATATTATAAAGTTATTGTTAGATTTTAATAAAGTTTTTTTGACTTATCTACGAAACTGACGGCTCAGATTACATATTTTCTTACGGCAGTAAGGCAACCAATGGCATGTCTATTGGTTCATGTGTCCGTGTAACATTGCATTAAGGGCATTGCCCTGGTATACGTAGGCACCACTAGATATGATTCGTTATCGTATAGAGCATGTCATGGGTGTGATGGTGAGTCACCGTAATGCAAACACGATAACTTAAGGAAAGAGTTTTTAAGTTCGTCAAAACCATTTTTTACGTAGGTAGGTTCACTGATTGCTCGAAAATAAAAAATAAGGTCTTGCTTGGACCGTCACTATATGTATATTACAAAAACGAGAGCTAGTAATAAACGTAGTAGCTAGCACACTTGTTAAACAACAAGAGCAGTTCATCCAACAAATACCTATTTTATTTACAAACAGCTTGCTTCTCACTAGGTGGTCTCGCCAACGTGTAAAGTGTAAACAATCACCTCAGGCGCAGTTGTTATTGCTCAGATGTCTGCGCATACGCAGCTATCTGCAATTCCCATATTTGTAGTACAGCGATTTATCTGCGCATGGCTAAGTGCTGTAACTAAAACCTTCAACTGTTGGACTTTATTTTAGATTGTTATTGTGGTGCCCTTATCAAGTTTTAGTTGCATAGTTGCAGTGTCAAACATTACGTAGTACTACGTATGGCCAAATGGGGTAACTAAAACATTCCAGTGGCGATTATATTTTAGCTCGTAGAACATGATAGTGGTGTCTTCATTGTGTTTTATTTGTACCCATACGTGTATTTACCAATTTATCTACCAGTAACAACGTGAAAAATCCGCATTACGGATAACTTCAAAATACTAGGCAGTTTTTTTATCAAAATTGAATGGGATCAGTTAGAAGTACCAAATTGATTAATTAAATAATAAAAAGTAAATGTCAATTCCTCTAAAACAACATTTTTTGAGGTTCTGCTTTTGAAGAAGTCATTAAAAATGCATGCAATCTTTACTTTGGATGCATTTTTGTTTCCTTCCATTGTCTTATCTATTTGCAAAGTATACTAGATCGTTAGATAAAAAAACTCATCAAAATTTATTCATTCGGATTTTGTCACAGACGAAATATACACACCAGAAAACACTCCCTTTTTTGTAACCTAGGACTAGGAAACAGGTTGACCACCTCTGCACCAAAGGAATCCAAAGTATCTATAACACTTCATCAAGTCCTGATGCCCTGATACTAGGCCGCTACGTGATATATTTCTTTATTACTGAACCATTAAGATGCATTATTGTTTGACTGCATCATCTGTTTGTTACTTACATAACTACTACATTAAAAATCGCTTCAAAGTTGGTTCATTTATAATTTGTCATAGGAGAGAGACATACACAAACAGAAAACATTCACTTAAGTTCATTAGGCAGTAGAACCAAAATCCCTTAACAGTCCTTTTAACCTATAAAAAAATCAGTAAAGATTTCTCTTTTTGCAGCTATGGATAGATATTTTAAAACAGGTTTAAAACCTCTGCCCTAAAGGAATCCAATCTGTCATACTTCATCAACTCCTGATGTCCTAGTACTAGTCCGCTACGTGAGATATTTTAATGAACTGTTGTAGTTAGTCTTAATTAAGATGTATTTCTATTTCACGCTCCATCGTAGACCGCATCGTCGCTTAACATCAGGCGAGATGGCGGTCAAGTGTGAGCCTATAAAAGGTAAAAAAAAAAAAAAAATTTATAGTCTGTCTCACTCTATGGTATGCTAGATTGCTAGATAAATTAACATCAATGCCCTTGTTTATTTTATATCTAGATTTAATGAAAATATGTTTTACAGTTCATTAGTCTGTTGATGTCAGAGCCTATTTGGGATGCAAATTCTAAGACTATTATCTATATTGGTTAGAGAAAATGTTGTGTTGTGGAAAATGGTATTTTGATGGTTCTTTTTTCTTTGGTAGAAAAAAGCACTATGTGTCCACGTCTGAGATACCAACCATATATATATAAGATATCGAAATCTGAATGATTAATATGAACAAAAAGATGGCTGGCTTCTTATAAATGTTAAATTGATGTTTATGTTTTTTCGAAAACATTTTTCGGAGACAATTAATTATTAGACATATACCTAATTTTACTAAGTCACAGTTTGTCACTAAAATAAAGTGATTTCTCTTCTATTCTAATTTGTAACACTCAACTCCTTACATTGAAGTGCGTAACGCTTCCGAGCCGCGAATAATTTGGCGCGTCTAGTTGCAAATAAACGCGTATAAATAGATTATAGCGTTATCGATCAAGTTCGTTCACCCACCAGATGTTGCTACAACAAAAAGACTTGTTACAGTTTTTGTTGGAGACTGGGGTATGTCCAGATTTTCTGTGACGCATTGCATAAAACAAACGAGCGTTTAGAAAAGTGGTTTTAGTTGTGTCTGCTTTTGTTTTTATCATTACTTAATTTGGGTCCCAATTCAGTTGAAATCAAAGAGTTAATATTATACTACGTATAGAGTTGTTACAAACGCTTTACACCGAAAGCACGGGTAGCATCTTTCTTGCCTTGTCGCTCTTGTGGAACTGTCATACTTTTGTGGCGGTACATACGAGTAACTCTGTTGACAGTATGTAAGTTGGAGTATAGATGTAATTTATGTTTTTTTATTAGTTTTCTGACAGGTAGATTAGTCATTTATAGATTGTTTTTATTATTAATTTTAAGTGCAATTATTGTAGTATATTGTAATAGTTATTTTCCGCATACATCCGTATGTTAATGATAAAATTGTGTTTTCCTTCTGATTTATACTCGTAACCTGCCGTTATCTATTTGATGTGAAAGTAGTAGTGGTAGGTAAGCATGCTCTATTTCAGACCGCATCATCAGATTATATCAGGCGAGATGGTGCTCAAAGGCAATAATTAAAAAAAGTACGTGTGAAAATGCTGTGATTGTAGAATGGATGAATTTGTTTGAGAACCAGCCGCAATTTTACTAAAAATATATGAATTGTGTAATTTTGATAACATAATTGTGTAATAACTCTCAGAATGTTTGTTGTCATTAATTATAAAAAAAACTCATAACACTTTTTTTTGTGTTTCAGACGAGCGAGATGCCATACAGAAGAAGACGTTCACGAAATGGGTCAACAAACACCTCAAAAAGGTAAGAAATATTTTTTTTCCTTTTTGTGTTTATCCGTTTCTTTACACTTAAATAGCGTCCCTACCATCGCCTAACAAACACGGCATACCTATTCTCTCTCTCTCTTAAGTTTCAAACGAAAATATAGAGACAACAATATTAAAGCCACAACCACTTTAATTAGGCGATAAACCATCCGGAAATGCCAATAAGCTAAAACACGCAATGGCCGACATAACTTGACCCTAGAATGGGTGCAAATTTTGCGCAATTAAAAGTCAATTTATATTGGTGCTGGTTTGTGTATCTTGGTTTTCGTAAATTCGGCAGGGTTTCTGCCGCGAGAGAGATAACTGATTATTTTTAAGAGATATTAGTTTTTCTGATTTTTTGTTTCTCATCGGCGCCACTATGCCTTAACAGCATTGCTTATGATAACTTAATTTCAAGAGGACATTAAAAGCACACGGAAATAAGCCATGCTGTTAACCGGTAGAGACGTTAGAAAAAAACACGAAAAATTTTGAATTACTAAGACATTATAAATTATGGAGAAGATTGATAAGAACGAACTAGATTAATTTATACAGTCACAGTATGCTTGTAAAATATACTATTGGAGTTACACTTCTTCTAATGTGCTTAGAATTCATGATGATGATGATCAACAATGACCATGCTTAGATGACTATGCTAAAGATAAGAAGGCTAAAAGTTTTCACTTCAAAAAACGTTTCAATCTGTAAACAAAATCTGAACATAACGTACAAACTATTCAAATCAGAGTTGCAAGTGGCGACGAACGTAATATGGTTATGGTTCGAGCGATAATTTGATTAGCCTTGCTACAGTCCGTGAAAACTGACCTTGCCAATGAAACACTAGCAAAGAAGTTGTACAATGATTTTTTAGAAATCTGCTATTTATTTGCTATAATTTGGAAAAACTGACTTCGTTGCTTGAGTATTATCTGATGAATGTCCTATATTACAAACTAGAGGTCCGTCCCGGCTTAACCCGTAGCATATATGTATATATAGCGGGCAGCTTCCGGGCCGAATTTCATCTTCATCTCAATGTAAGAAGAGACAATAACATTTTAATACACATAACTATGTGTAAAAAAATGTTGACATTTTGGGCTCTATGATCTGGAAAATCCGGGGTTTTCACGAATCTTGTCCTGGTTCCCAAACTTTACAGATGGCAACCCTATGTATATAGCCTATATCAATCAGG
Organism: Ectropis grisescens; assembly: GCA_017562165.1. Lineage (NCBI taxonomy): Eukaryota > Metazoa > Arthropoda > Insecta > Lepidoptera > Geometridae > Ectropis > Ectropis grisescens. The sequence goes on from CM029786.1 coordinate 14,967,661, forward strand.
GGTAGTGCCTGAAATTAGAGCATTCAAAGAAACAAGTTCCTAGTTCAAGCTTTATAGTATTATTAGATGTCCGCCTCGGCTTCGCCCGTGTTACATAAATATATAGTCTGTAAAGCCCAGGGATCCCGTATATATCTGACGGTGAAAGCTGAAGAATTTCTGAAATCAGTTCAGTAATTCCTGAGAATATCGCGTTCAAACATAAAACCTTTTCAGCTACCTGCTACGCCACCTGTCGAGAATTTTTACCAACTAAGTTTTTTTTTATTGATTAGCAAAGGTTTATAATAATGCAATCTTAGACACATGCTGTCACGTCAACGCACGGTACGAAGGCTCTCAAAGAGGAATATTTATTCCCGTTTTTGTTACATTCTTCATTCATGCTCCGCTTCTATTGATAGTAGCGTAATGTTACATAGCCTATAGCCTTCCTCGATGGTATATCTAATAGATATAATCTTTCAATTCGGACCATTAGTTCCCGAGATCCTAGCGTTCAAACAAACTCTTTAGCTTTATAATATTAGGATAGATTAGTGTAGGTGCGAAAGTTAAAGGTATCTTTGGTGAGGCCTCTGGCCAACTGTGAACGAATACCGGCTGATGATGAGGACGCTAAATTCTCTTTGTGTCCTTCATCACTAGATACCCGTAGAAAGCGGCGCCAAGATGCGACACTCTCAATGCTATAAACGTTATGTAAACAACGTGTTATTGTCTACTTCGCACGTATTTATAGCGTCTTCAATGGTTCTTATTGCACATATATATTGCACATACATGGCATAAATACCCGATCTGAATTTTAATTTAACTTTTTTCCTTTGAAGAAAAAACTTTGCATTTATTATTTACATTTTCTGCTTTAGATAGATAGATAAACTATTTATTGCGTTAAATAAAACAGAATCTTAAGAAACAACAACGTAAAAAAGAAAATTTTGTAATAATTGGGGGGGCCTTAACGCTAAAAGCTTTACTTACCTAGAGTTTAATAGAAAATAAAGAATAGAAGATAAAGATCTTTGTCTGTCTTCTTTAGTGGTAGGACTCTTGGTAGATTCCGCCTGGGAAATACCAAATCTTTGCCGGTTATTCTACCGCTAAGCAGTAACGTGCAAATATTACTGTTCTGGTTTGAAGGCCAATGTTTCTGATCTGAAAGAATAACGAGCACAGTGGAGTCCTAGACAATATATTGAATTCGTTATGATCAAATAGCCCCAGGCGAAAAGTCGCATCTCCCTATCGGGTCGTAGAATAGGATCCTGTCTGCATCTTTGCATTACCATCGTCTACTTTGTCAAGTTGTACAAGTTTGTCATCAATACCGGTTGTAACGGCGAAGGAAACGGAGGAAGCGTGAGGAGACTGTGTTCCGGTTTGAAGGGCAATGTTTCCAGAGAAATTACAGGGCTTAGAGATATAAGATCTTACTTAGATCTCTGGGTGACGAGCGTAGTGCAGTGCTAGGTAATGATTTGGACTCTTCATGTTCCAATAGCTGCATGTCACTGTGCTGTTATGTGTCAGGCATGTTGCTTACCATCAGGCACATGTCCTGATCGTCTCGTCACTCTTTATTAAAAAAAAAAAAAAAAGACTTGCGTGGTTCAAGAACTTTGAAGACAGTTTTGTGAGAGAAAGCTCAGAGTCCCAGCTGAGAAAACAATTAAACAGACATTTTAAGGACATACCATCGTCTTCATTAAAGTCGTGTTACGTTAACTAATGTATGATATATTTTCTTTTACCTTCGCAAGCGGCTCTAAATTTCCGTACATTTGCTAGCGTTTACGTGACGTTATCAGAAACGCTAGTATACGTGTCTCCTCGTTGTCCAATTAGTCTTGTGGTCGTGTGCAACGTGCATTCAAAGCCAGCCCTGACCGCGTGTCTGACAGGTTGACGAGCGTGATGGCGTGCAGCGCATACTGATCGGCGCATGCGCTGCGCCGGATGTGCACTGTTCCGCTGTTTATAAACAACTGATTATATAAGTATAGGCGTACAATAATGACACTCGGATGACATTGTCAGGAGGGCGTGGGCGTCGGGAAATCGGACATCGGGATCCCTGGTTGGCTTGACGACGGCGTTAGTTCACATTTTTGGCCACATGCCATTATTTCCATGTAAGGGTTTAGCTTTAGTTGACACTAGAGATGTGATAGATATGATATTTCGGACTTAATCACGATCTAATTCATTGCTTAAATAGCTCGACATTATGTGTTCAAATCGCGTATAAAAACAATTTATGATATTTCGGATCCGGATACGGTTACGGATATGTAATTATTTCTGATTATCCGTTAGTTTCGGTTACGGACCTTACGGATATTAGATTGAGTATAGTTCTAGTTTAACACATATAGACGTTCTTATCACAAAGTAGAGTCAAATCTCTTCGTTCCTGTCCTTGGAATATCAACCATGAAACGATGTCGCTTTTTTTCTAGCAGTCCGATTGAAAAACGGGCTAGTTGGTATTAGATCATGCAGATCAGTTGCACTCTCTACAAAATGTATCCGACCGATAAGCTAGCAAGTTTACGGCGATGTTCAAGACTTTGGAGTCTTTTTAGCACAAGAACGTCATTACTTATTTATTTATTTAATTTGGCTTTGTGTAGATAAATTACAATATTACCATGCTGATTAAACTAATTGTTCTTAATCTGTTATTGTTAAAAGTATTTATCGTTGAGACAAAGCACAGCATTCAATTAACATTTAGAGAATTTGTTAAACTTACTTCCTTAAACTTATGATTATTATATCTTGACTACCAGTCACTATTTCTCGGTATTACCAAAACTGCAGCAAAGCAAGATGTACCCAAACATCTTTGTGGATGCAGAAAGGCTCCCTTTGTCCGGAATGTTGAGTAAATAAGCAAAGGATGTAAACTTTAGGTTTCTTTGTTGATTGCTTGTTTGATTTAGCCATATCTGAGTTATTTTCAGTCTGTTTTTGATCGCACTGTTTACTAATAAGTCTGGGTTTAATGGAAATCTTTGGTTCTCATGTGTTTAGGGTCGACACCCTTTGGTGATGCATCATTTTTTGTGCATTGACATAATTTGGGTTCATCCACATTTCACTGTTTCAACAATCTCATGTTCGGTAATTTTGGTTATTCTTTTTTTTAATTAATGAGTGACGAGACGAGCATGACATGTGCCTGATGGTAAGCAACACGCCTGCCATATAACAGCACAGTGACACGCAGCTATTAGATCATGAAAGAGTCCAAATCATTACCTAGCACGGCACTGCGCTCATCACCCAGAGATCTTAGATGTTATATCTCTAAGCCCTGTAATTTCTCTGGAAACATTGCCCTTCAAACCAGAACACAGTAATGTAGTTTTCGAAACATCGACCGATGTTCCGAAAACCCGAACGAAGTGGTTTTACTCTACCTTCGGTATACGTACAGCTGACTTGAAATTTATAAACGTACTGTATATAACTAACGTTTTATGCACTTAAATAATATGACTGTGATGTTATGTATTTCGACATATATTCTGATATACTTGATTGGATTTGCATACGTAATGTGAGGTTGTTTTTTTTACTGTATTTGTAATTTTGTAAGATCTTTGTCATTAACTAGCAAATAAAGAATATGTATTAAATATAAAATATTAAAAAAAAAATGCAATAAAATATGCTGCCCGAATGATTCGTCATTCCTAATGGAATCTGGATGTCTTCTAGTTCTTCTTCTTCGAATCGGTTTAAAAAATCACTGTAAAATGTTATGCCGCTTCTTTATCAATAAACCACGGGCACAGCAGGGGCGGCCGCTAGTTTTCATAATAGGTATGAAAACCAGCGGCCGCCCCTGCTGCATGTGCTACATATATAGCCTATATCACTCAGGGATCAGGAACATATCCAAGTGATATAATTTTTGAAATCGGTCCATTAGTTTCGCGTAAAATAATCTATACTTATAATAAAACTGTAACGGGTCGAATTCTGTACATTGAAGATATTTTGAAAATTTTTTTTTGGGGCAATCCATAATCGATACTGATAGCGAAACTGCATTTTTTTTCTTTCATGTCTGTCTGTCTGTCTGTCTGTCTGTCTGTCTGTCTGTCTGTCTGTCTTTCTGTATAGGGATCACGCATCACGCCGAAACTACTGATTCAATTCAGCTGAAACTTGGCATGATTTTAGTTTATACTAAGGACATTGCTGTAGGCTACTTTTGATCCCCAAATTCTGATCGGTTTTCTTGCGGGAGGGGGGTGAAAGTCAGAATGTGTATTTGGTTGTAACTCATGTTTGCGTAGTTTAATTTCATTAATTCTTTTTTTGTTAGAAAGAACATATTTTTAGTATTGTCCCGTCAAAATTTGAACAATATCGGTCTGTTGGTTCGGAAATTACACAAACATTAAATAATAACGACACGCGCGGCGCGCTCGGTCCATACTAACTTCTAAGTATTCTGTGTATCAGAATATCTAGATTCTAGAAAGTGCCCACGTGATCGCGTCGCGTCGTCTTGGATGACAAAATAATTGTCAAAAATATATTTTTGTGTGGAAAAAACAAACATCATTCGGTTATAATCGACTTCAAACAAGGAGGATGTTCTCAATCGGGTTGCATGTTACTAGACCAGCCGTAACTTATTAGAATACGTATTATTTCAATCCAAATACTGTTTAATATTTAAAGGTAGTGTTCAACAAGCTTCGGTGACCGAAGCAGACCGTTGTTAGGGTTCCGTACACAAAGGGTAAAAACGGGACCCTATTACTGAGACTTCGCTATCCGTCCGTCCGTCCGTCCGTCTGTCACCAGGCTGTATCTCAAGAACGGTGATAGCTAGACAGTTGAAATTTTCGCAGATGATGTATTTCTATTGCCGCTTTAATCATGGCGGAACGTATCAAGTGATCGAGTTGAAATTTGAAACAGAATTAGATTATAGTCTGGAAGAACACATAGGCTAAACATTGCCTATGTATAAGTACTCTATGTATTACGTAACAAACATCCAAACAGTGACATTCATAATATTTACAGGACAACGTTGGAACGGCTGAACATATTTTGATGGAATTCGAAACACACGTAGTTTGAACTCAGAAATAGCAAATCGGTTACTTATAGGTTACTGTGACGTAGGAAAGACTAAGCAAATTTGGTAGAAAATTGAAACAGAAATAACTCATAGTCTGAAATACCACATTTATGTATTTATTACCTATCAACCTGAAAAGAAGCATGGGCCCTAAGGAAACAAATATTAACTATCACGTCAAAACGGCACAACGATATGGGTTGACATACGAAACACATATAGTTTAGAGTCTAAAATTTCACATGGGCTAATAAGTCTACATTTTCATTTAACTCCATATTAATATAAGCATATATTTTCGTAAGGAACTTGATGTGATGGTAAAGTAAAAGCCAAAAATGAAAAATATATGCACCCGTTTTGGCGTAGATAATATAGGTGATTTGCGTTCACAATCAAAATAACAAGCAACATAATATTCTCATTAGACGGCGCTAATGCCAGTTTAAATCTAAAAGCACTAAAGGCCATTTAAATCGATGTTTTGCTATTGTGGTATGTATTTTTTCTTTCATCACTAGGTGGCGTTACTGGTATTCTAAATTGTACTAATAAGTTTTTGCTGCTAAAAGGATTCTTTCGTTCTTGATTTTTTTCTGTGTTACCTACAATTAAATTCATACATTTTGATTCCACACAGGCTTCGTTCAAAATTTTACGCCGGCGAAGTCGCGGGTAACAGCTAGAAAACAGCCTGCAGATAAAAAGAAATAGGTACCTAAGTAGGTATCAGATCATGCACATTAGCTTCAGAGTTTTCATAATGTATCCTATAAAAATCCTACAAACTTAACTCTTGCGGCTATGTTCGATACTACAAAACCTTACTAAGTATGTTTGATTTTGTTTAAAAAAAAGAAAAATAAAGATGATAAAATTAAATAAATTTTTGTGTGGAAAAACAAATTCACTCAAACTCAAAGGTTTTTCAATGACTACTTATCCAAATATTTGACGTACGATACTTCCAATTAATGTATAAGTCAGTAACATCTGCTTACGCGAACGAAGTAGCGGGTTCAGCTAGTATAACATATAAATAAGCTCTTCATCTTTATAATATTAGTAAAGGTTCAGCTTAAAAAGAATTACCGTGTTGTGCAAACGTTACTGTGTTCCGGTTTGAATGGCAATGTGTCTAGAGAAATTACAGGTCTTAGAGCATGCGCGGTCCGAGGGGGGCGGTCACAGCGGACATGACCCCCCCAAAATCGTATACGTTGAACAAAAAATGTAAGAAAATTAAAATATCTAATAGTACATAGACTATTTTTTTTAACGCGGGAAAACAACTAGAACGGGAACTACGCGGGTAAAATCTTGGTGGGCTACTAGTAAAGTATTTTTTGCTCGATTTATTGTATTTCTACTTGTGACCCCCCCCCCCCCAAAATCTGAGGCTGCGTACTGGTGACTCCCTCTAAAATTCGAGGCTGGGACCGGGCCGTTCTTAAAGATATAACATCTTAGATCTCTGGGTGTCGAGCGCGTAGTGCTAGGTGATTTTGACTCTTCATGTTCCAATAGCTGCATGCCACTGTGCTGTTATGTGGCAGGCATGTTGCTTACCATGAGGAGTTACATGCCATGCTCGCCTCGTCACTTTTTATAAAAAAAAAAATGATTCCATGTTTATCATTAAGGATAAAAACCGTTGGATTTGATGTAACTTTGTGTCAATGTCCTTGTGCTTAATGACCTTTTGCAATTTGATACAAACTGCAGCCAGTAACTCGACCCGTCTGACTTTTTGCCTGACACATGACATGACATCATCCACAACAGAGTTCTTCTCACAAGCCTTATCAGAACTGGAATAATCGAAATTACGGCATAAGGACTGTTGCAATCTTTGAATCACAAGGAGGCTTTGTGTATCGCCCAGTATCAGAACCGACGTCTTTAATGGGGATGGAAAATTTGAAAATATTGACCATTGGGTGTTTCTATGTATCAGAATAGAGGCTCAAATTTTAGCTTTGTTATATATATAAATATAAATAAATATTGGTGAACAAGTCACACACAACACCATCTGACCCCAAACTAAGCAAAGGTTGTACTATGGCTGCCAGATAGCTGATAAAATACATATATAGTTTTAAATACATACTTATCATAAATGAAACATTCAAACACAGTGCAAACATTTGAATTCATCACACAAATATTTGCACTGGGTGGGAATCGAACCCACGACCCTCGGCTTCGCAGGCAGAGTTACTACCCACTAAGCCACGAGGTCAGTCTATATATGTTTCTATTTAGAATAAAGCAGTACACTTCTAGCCAGCTGTTTCACTACACGACCCATAGCTCCTCGTAGTATAGGCATACATAACAGTGGCGACGATCGGACCCAAAAAAACAAGGTGGCAGCGGGAACATTCGGCATTCTGGAGGGTTTTAATCAAGATTGGCAGACATATAAGAGCAGGATACTGCTGTTGATCCCTTTAGTGTCTTTGACGTGATTGAGCAGGAAACATCCAAACTTTCACTATAGTTGTGTGAGGAATGAACAAAATATTTAATTACTAGTAACATCCCAGTTTCACTCCTGCAGTTCTAATCATTCCGTTATCGCAGGATTAATAGTAGCCTATCTATGTGATATTCCAGACTATGTACCAATTCGTCCTTATAACATCAGTAGTTCTTTTGTGTTTATATTTCAGTAGCATTTTTTTAACTTTTATAGGTTTACACTTGACCGCCATCTCGTCTGATGTTAAGCGACGATGCGGTCTACGATGGAGCGTGTTTACCTAGAAAAAATCGATTCACTCTAGATTTGAAGTCACCAAGATTATAACTATCGGGAAAAACCCACTCGCGAACTCATTCCACAGCCTAGACGTTCTAATCACAAACGTAGAGTCAAACCTCTTTGTCCGTGTCTTTGGAATATCCACCATGAAACGGTGCCGCTTCTTCGAATTACGAGAAGTATGATAGAAAAAGGCCAAGGTGGTATAAGATCATGCAGATCAGTTGCACACTCTCCGAAGTGTATCCAATAAAAAAACCGATAAGCTAAAAATTTGCATTTGAAATATTAGTAGGATTTATTGTGACACCATTCCATTCCAATATTCTAATGAATTCCTACATTCTTTATATCGACGACTAACAATATGTACAAGTGAGTGAAAATTAAAATGTGAATGTCACTTTAAAAGCTTGAAATAAACAAAAGTTGTAACAACACGAAACTTTCTTCTGGAAATACAATCAGGTCACGACGGTTATCATTTGCGTCAAAAATGAATTGAAAACGATACACGCCCAACAAGAAAGCAATGTCCCGACATGGTCCGTGATAATTGAAGGATACTTGTTAAAACGTATGCTTTTGTGTTTAAAAGAGCCGAAGTCATGTATGTATATGTGTATGTATGTATGTATGTATGTATATTTAAAGGTATGACTAGAAGCTCCCGCTGTATTACCCATGTAACTCCCATTGCCGTTATAATTCCGTGAAAAATCTTAGCCTGTGTTAATTCAGACAATAATATAAATACATGCGTTTTTGTGCGTGTGTTTGTCACTGACTCCTCCTAAACGGCTGGACCGATTTGAATGTTTTTTTTTGTATGCGTTTGGGTGACGCCCTAGGTAGTTTAGATTCACAAACCAGCTCGTCAGATGGCGCTGCAGTCGGTATCTAGGTTATTATCCGAGCGAAGTCGGGACGGCTGCTAGTTTACCTCTATATTTCGACTGCATCTTATCAGTTATTCTATCCAAATTTTCGCTATTATAATGTTAATGGCAGGCTTTGATGAGGTCATCGATCGTCTTAAGGTGTCTAATTAGCTTCATGAGGTACATTAAGAATGCGTTACGTGATTGAATCTTTGCGGCTTAGATGCCTGATGCATTTCCGTTTCGTGGTTTCAAATCCCATATCCTCGGTCTTCTGTAATATTAAAACACATTTTTTTTTCTTTTTTTTGCTATTGACCTCTGCATTGAGTAAAGTCCTCGTCCATTACTCTATTCTACTCCTCATTCATTGTATTTAGGCTGGTAGGCTTTGATATTACGTACCTATTAGTTGTAATACCACGTAGAACCATCTTTTACCGATTTACCTCGCTTGCTTAAACCTTGCAGTCCTTTACAAATGGTTTTAATCTTTTGACACCTCTCATCACTCGTTGCGACGTGGCCTAATTGATGCCTTGTAGTGCACATTTTGTTTCCACTTCGGGATTTACGGTCTTCTTTCACTCCATCAGAATCCACCACGCAAATTGTCGTGACTATGGACTAGCAAGTAAACGTAGCTGCTACTGTGTCTCTATAATTTCAAATCTATCCTTACTACATAGGATCTATCCCTCACATCCCGTCTCAAGCAGCAACTGTTCATGAGTAAGCACTAGGTCAGTTGCATGCTTCCACAATGCGTCATCTATGATAACATCCTTTGTTGTAACTTGAACCCTGATTGTTCTAATAACAAACATGGGTTACGCAAATGTTAAGAGAACGCAGCTACTCGGAAATCTTGGAATTAAGATAGGAAAGGTGTACTTGGAAATCAACTTTATGGAGATACGTAGACAACAAAAAAGATTTGAATTGGCGAGATCACCATAGCCACAAGTTTACATTATGTAAACAGTTGTCTTGGTACTTTTATGCACCAAATTTGGTTTAGGTCAGGAAGAACAACGTTCATCGGATAGCTAGTTTTAATACTAGAGCGAGATAGTTCCGCTGTCTTAACGAGCTCAATTCGATCCCAGTACTGATTAGAAATGGCATTTCCTGTTTCATCTATAGCATCATTCGTATCAAAGATGTATCTCCTCCACTTGTCGACTGTTCTTGCGATATCGATACTCCACTTGTTCGATTTATCGAATCAAATACATTCGAATCACTCAAATCCACTTAAAATTGATTCGTTTAAGATACTCCTGAGTACAATAAACAACGGATCAGAGATCTGGCAACGTCTTAATGGAGGAATTAATAAGGATGAGTCATAACCGACTGCTTTCCTGCTGCCTGTGATGTTTCATCAGTTGGGGTCAGAATAAGCTGGATATTGTTAGTTGGTAGTGTAAAGGATTAGTCATTATCATTAGACTCTTAACGATAGAACAGTACGAATAGTATCACGCAACTATTCGTAAATGAAGAGACCAAATCAATCAATCACGAAGTCAGTGCTAGCACTGCACTGCGCGTTACCCAGAAATATAAGATGATTTATCTCTATGCCATGTAATCTCTCTGGAAGTACTGCCCTTCAAATTGGATCACAGATATGTTTGCACATTGCTCCCCCAGGCGGACTCTGCCAAAAGTTCTACCACTGCAGAAACTTTAGAGAATCAGTTTTACTTTCGACTTCAAGACACCGTAGAGTATGTCCGTCCATACGAAAATTTGCATTCGAGATAAGCATTCCACAGTTTTGACGATTGTGTTACGAAAGTGGCTCTTCGTTCAGGTCTTAGAAACGTCAACCACGTGAAATGGTATCGCTTTTTCAAGCTCCGTATGCTAAGTTTGAATTCGATTATGTAGATCAGTTTAAATACGCTGCCCCAAATACCTACGTGGGTTCACAATTGCGACAAACCGAAGTATGTCCCAATGCAACAGAATCTTCCCACACACTGATAAAGACATTGTGAGATTTGTAAGCGAATATGAATTATCCATATTTGGACGACAGTTAAGCAGGTCCAAGTACTTTAGTGCGTTTCGCAAAAATACGTTTTATTGGCAAAAGTGAAATCGGTATATATATTGCTGTACCTTCGTAAGAAGCCAAGTTGCTGAGATGTAATTAAGGTACGATGTTTTAGGGGACGAAATCTGTTTTTTGGTTTTAATATTGGTCAAAATAACAATTACCTTTATTTCAACCAAAAATGAGGTACAAAGATGCGTAATAAACTAATAAATATATATTAATTTGGTTGTCGTTAGCTCTGTAAGTAGAAATATGTACTTACGCTGGTTGGAGTAGCAATATTAAAAACGGCATTATTAAAAGTGATTTTAGGGCTACTGGGGTGTTACATGCCTAATAAACAGTACTGCAAACTCTTGTAGGGTAATACATGCTTCAAAATATGTGTAATAAGAGCCATTTTATGAGTCGAACCTGAATTCAATTAGAACAGGACTGGATAGCAAGGTAAGCTTAAACCCATACGTGAGCAAGAGGCTGCTGTGGATGATGGGGTATCATATGATAGCAATAAAGTCATGAAATGGTATTATATACGTAATGATTGATATTACGAGTATAACGCTTGTGAAATTTATTCGACGTCGTGGGAAAAGCCTGCTACAGGGGTGATCATGGTAGCGAATTCCTATCTCTACTAATATTATAAAGCTGAAGAGTTTGTTTGTTTATTTGAACGCTAGGATCTCGGGAAGTACTGGTCCGAATTGAAAGATTGTTTTTCTATTAGATAGAAGGCTATAGGCTATAGAACATAACGCTACTATCAATAGAAGGGGAGCATGAATCTAGAATGTTACAAAAACGGGAAAAAATATTCCTTTTTGAGAGTTTTCGTAGCGTGCTTCGACATGACAGCATGTTTCTAAGATTGCGTCAACTTCAACTTCATTTTTTCCTTTTGGTTCCATTCGGTAATGCCATCGTAATTTCGCCAATGTCCAAGATTGCGTCATTGAATGTAAACCTTTGCTAATCAAATTTGTTTCTAAATCTGAGTTGATACGACCAATTTTCGACAGGTGGCGTAGGTTTTTTGTTTGAAAGCGATATTCTCAGGAATGACTAAACCGATTTCAATCATTCTTTCACCTTTGGATATGTACGGGATCCCGATGAGTGCTATTTATGTACCACGGGCGAAACCGGGGCGGACATCTAGTCAGAAATAATTACACTTCGTTGAACATAGTCACGACGATTTAGAAAGAAAACGTAACAAACACAGATAAATACTTTTTATTGCAACCAAATAAACAGGCGCAGAATAATAAGAAAACAACCTAGTGCTGCAACTGGCAGCCTTGTCGCTAAGACAGGTCTCTTTGAACTTGGAATTTTGAAGGCAATGTCGAGTAAATTCTAAGAAAATGTATAAGAGATTCCACATTTTGAAATTAATTTTAGGGTCGTATAATACGGTCGGTCCAGTCACTGTAGCTTCTTATCACACGCACATAATTTCACGGGTATACCTGTGAAATTGATTAAAAAAAACATGAAACAACCAGTTTAGTTTTATAGGTAGTAAAAATGTTCACATAAAAATTAAAAATATACTTTTTGACGAATCACAATTCATACCACGACTACCACGTGCTATTCTGTCACCACCTTAATTTGACATTGACAATCGATTTAACACCATCTGTTGTCAGTTTTTAACTCATTTTTTAAAGCCTGCGTTAGTATTAATTAGTTTTTGAATTCGTTTTACCCAATTCGGTGTCAGTTCAATGTGATCTAGTAATATTATGACACCCACTTTTCATGTTATGTCATCGGATTTGAATAATTCGGAATTTTCTGGAACTTGACTCAAATGGCGAATACACGCCAGTTTAGATCTTGACGTATGGTTATTTGATACCCATGTTAATTTGATGGATCTTGATACATTCGCTTGAATCTGTTACAATTACAAATAGTAGGAAAACGAAAGTGTGTCTGTTTTCACGACATTTTGTATCTTTTTGGCATCCCTTAATATTAAAACTGTGTACTTATAATTTAACAATAATTTTACTTCAAAGATTCAGTCCAACCTTGTCAGTGAAAACTGTTTTTGATATAAGTGTTTTTACTCATCAAAATTTTTTCATTGTTTAATGCTGTTTGTTTTCCATTAGGAATAAAATAAATAAACCGTATGTAATTGTGATTGCGTTTGAAAGGTATTGTAATTTTTTTTAGTACACGATAAAACTATTTTGTTAGGTATGTTTCTGAACAACGAAAAGGGTTTTTACACTTTATGAGATATAAAGGACTCTGCGATGTACGAAAATGTAGTATATCTATAATCATCAATTTCATCTCGATATGTTTAGTTTTTAAAACGTCATTCAACAACAAGCTCTCACATTTTAATTAATATTAGTAAAAAAACGACACAAATAGGATTTAATTTTATTTATTTCCAAAAGCTTTTGTTATGTAATCTGTTGTTTTTTCTTAATTTATGTTTATGGCGCCCGCGCTCGCTCTGACACTATAGTTTTCTATTTTTTTTCTTGTAATCTGTTGTTTTTTCCTTTTTGTCTTAATTTATGGCGCCCGCGCTCGCTCTGACACTATAGTTTTCTATTTTTTTTCTTGTAATCTGACATTGACAACAGTATTTGACACTACACACTCATTAGATCTACATTGCAATATTTCACGTCTGTGACGTCATCGATTATATGAAACCTTCGAACATTCGCGCTTACGTCACTTCCTTACACATTGATTGTATTATGACTGATGTTATTTTTCAGAGTTCCATACAAAGTATACAACTCTCGTAATAAGACTCCCGTGTCTGTCTGTCCGATTTACTTGGAGTTGCATATTCCGATTTCAATTCAAGTTTTCAGAATACAACTAAAATTATGGATTTCAAAGTTTGGATGTTTGTCTCTCAATGCCGTCAGACCGTTTGAACGGATCAGGTTACTTGGAACATTATGTAGATTATAGTATTATAGAATTAACACCTAGGCTATTTTTTGTCCCAGGAAAGAATGGGAACGGGTACTACGCGAGACAAAACCGCGGGGCGGTGTAAAAAAAATAACAGTCATAGGAACTGCCGATAGATGTGAATACTTATAACTCAGAATTTGATAGCTTACCTACTTTAGAACTACGCGGGTGAGACCGAACGCAATGCCAAGAACATGGTCATGGCCATGGTCCCGAGTCCCGAACATTTCTTATCATTCCAGAGCGTGACGCTAGAATTAAATTCACAGCCCACGGAAAATATGTCTGTGGTGCGTCAAAAGAAGTTTTCACGTCAAAAATAAACAAAAATCGGTGTTGGTAAATTCTAAGCTGGATTTGGACGTAACATTATATGAATCAGACTGTATGACGTCATACGATAGGTTCTAGTGACGTAATGAATGACGATAATCTGTGATAGATATACTGGTTAGCAATAATCATGACCGGTCACGAAAGGTGAGTCAAAGGAGATTGTCAAAATGTCAAAATGAGCCGTTGGGGATAACCAAGAAACCGATTCACTCTCGACTTGAAAACAATAACATCGGGGAAAACTACTCAAGTAACGCATTCCGCAGTCTAGGTCTCTGAAACGAATATGGCATACAATTTCTTCGTCCGGCCAAAGTAAGAGCTTACAAGTTTTGCTAGTTTGGTTTATGTCGGTGAAAATGGTCCGTAAGCTCAAAGTCGCTCAGCGAGCTATGGAAAGGGCTATGCTTGGGGTTTCTCTGAGGGATTGTATCTGGAACGAAGTAATTCGTCAGAGAACTAGAGTCACCGACATAGCTCAGCGTATTAGCAAACTGAAGTGGCAGTGGGCCGGTCACATCTGTCGCAGACCCGATAGCCGCTGGGGCAGACGGGTTCTGGAGTGGAGACCGCGAATCGGCAAACGTAGTGTAGGACGTCCTGAGACTAGATGGAGTGACGATATTCGAAAGGCAGCTGGTGGCGGTTGGAGAAGTAATACCGAGGACCGGGCTGAGTGGCGTATCATAGGGGAGGCCTATGTCCAGCAGTGGACGAATACAGCCTGATGATGATGGGTTATGTCGACCTTTTCTGTTGAAGTAGTAATGTAAAAACAACAATAAAAAAATCAATATTGTGTTGCGGTTTGAAAAGCAATGTTTCCAGAGAAATTACAGGGCTTAGAGATATAACATCTTAGATCTCTGGGTGATGAGCGCAGTGCAGTGCTAGGTAATGATTTGAACTTTTCATGTTCCGATAGCTGCGTGTCACTGTGCTGTTATGTGGCAGGCATGTTGCTTACCATCAGGCACATGTCGTCTAGGCTCGTCTCGTAACTCTTTATTTAAAAAAAAAGTACATACTTCTCTTGACGCTTTAGAGAAAATATATCAATGTGAATTTTACGATGCTCGCGCAGACTGACTACGTTAGTTGCGCGTTACATATGTTAACTTCAGGATAGTCCTTCTTGGGTTAAAGTTATAGTTAAAACGCCGAATAAAAGGTAATCAATTCGACCCGTATGTTTTTTTATACGGTTCGAATTGATAACCTCCTCCTTTTTGGAAGTCGGTTAAAAAGCATGCACAAATTGCACAACTTCTTGTTACACACATTTTTTTGTAGTCTCCATGTGAATGATAGTAACTTTATATCAATATAGTTACTTGCAGTTGCAATAACTGTTAACTAAACGTATTATTCCGGAAAAAAATGCTGATAAACTGTTATTTTTTTAGGTTGGAAGAAAAAACTAGATTTTACCAACTATCCTACCCCCAAACATCACTCTATCACTAGGTATATTATGAAAAAAAAAACTGCTTATGAAAAAATAAGAAAAATCACCCTTACATAAAATCGAAATATTGTCTATACATGATGGAAACCCGTTTTATGGCTGTATAATTGATATACGTCAAATATCAAGGTAAAAAAGTGAATACGTTAAGATTTACAAGCATGCTGTGACAGCTCCTCAAAAAATATACTTTCAAAGAATGTTATTTAAATTATCTACATGTACATTACAATTTTATCGTTCATGAATAAGTCTTTATCTGTTTTCGAAAGTTTTATTTGACGGCAATTAATGTATGTTAATATTTTTCTTATTCATGTTGATGAATATAGTTTAAGAGCTTTTTCATCAATTTAAAAAAAAAATGAAATAGATCTATTCTTAATGTGACCTTTTAGAAAATAGTTTATGATGGCGCCGGATAGTTATTTATGAAAATGACAATAGACAAGATGCGTTTTAAACTAAAGTTGTATTTGTACAAATTTTTATTTACTTTGTATGTACATAGTTTTATTAACTTGGAAAATTGAAGCAAACGATGACTTGATTTGTTATTTTTTGTCTACAACGCCATCTGTTGACCACAATAACCAAACATTACAAACCTTCATGTCAACTAAAACTTTCGAAATATATACAATTCAACGAAAACATATGTCTAAGTGTAGTCCAGTTGAATCTTATTAAACTTTGTGTGTTTAGCTTCCATTCTCACAAATCCAAATATCTCACTGTACAAAAAGTAACCTTATCAATGTTTATTTTCCATCGCTTTTCATTTGGATCGGAGCAGCACTGGAAATACCTAAAGGTCTGTAGTATACACAGCTTTATTGGCGTAGCACATTTAGTGCATTTGCCAAATATTTGCCATAGAGTTTTTTGTTGTTTCGTTTTTTACTCGTTTCGCTTGTGTCATCGCTCGACGTTGCGTTGGTCTGTCAACAGTGCTAGAATTTACAGTTTCTTCAACAGATATTTTATAGCTGTTGACATTAATAACAGCAACTTCTGTTATGTACATAGATTGTTAAATGTCTGTTTGTTTTCCTCTTTTGTTTTTTCTTTTCATTACAAAAAAATATTGAGTTTAACTTTGGAACTTTGTTTTTTTTTCCACAAAAAATACTTATTAATGTAATTTTATTCGTTTTATTGAATTAGACAGTGACGTTCTCGAATATTGGCTCAGTATTAAAACTAATTCTATCAACGGTATTTGATTATTTAAACTTATGAGCACATTGGCAGATTTGTAGACACTATCCTCGTCAGAGAAGGCACATAGTCCCAGAAATGGGAATGAAAAGTGCTGCTAATGCTAGTATACTGCTTTAGTACTACCGCCAAAATGTTATACAAGATACGATTGCGCCGCCATTTTATCTTTGTCATTTGTCATACATAATTTACTAATTTCTCTCGTTACTTAAATCTTATGCAATGAATTACAATTTGTTAATATGGCCACAAATAACAATTTAGGTTCCATTTAATCCCAAGTTTTCAATATAATCGAAAACTCTGACGTAACTTAATGCAAATATGATCACTTCAAACATTTTTGCAACGTAGATTTAGACCAAATTTATCTTCGTTATTAAAATGAGGCGCCACCATAGCATGTATCTTACAAAAATGTAGAATCATAAATTTTAATTTTGGTTCGTTTTTGTATAGATGGTAAAGTAAATTAATGATTTCAAAGACCCGTCGACGTAAAGCATCAATCATTTTTTATCCATTATAGTTTTTGTTCGCATGTTTTGATTAGTCTTATTTGATCTTTAAATTATCATCGCACATGTTTTTCTATCGTTTCAATGTTTTTTTTTATTCGCTTATGTAATTGGAGCTACATGTTTTCCGTATTTACGAACTAAAACATAGTAAGAAGATAAAAAAAGAGTTGCGTGCACGCTTACAGCCGACTCTTTTGCTAACGAGCCAAAAACTCTTTTGAACCGTTTCTTTATTAAAGTGAAAACGGTATATAATAAAGTACCATTATGAAAAAAAAACGTGACGTGACGTGAAGTCACGTCAACCTTGCGTCAAGTTTTGTAAATAAGGCTGTAAGTAGTTAAGAAATGTAACTTTTTTTATTTCAAAATAACGCAAATAAAATGATGATTTATGAATTAAAACTATGTATATGAATCTGTCCAGTATCGTGAAGCTTAAGTACAACTGAGCAATGACAGAGTGCAGGCAACGCGTTGATCTTACTTTCGTTTATTATTAGGTTTTAATGCTATCTTTTATTTGGTAGTTAAATTGAACAAGTCGGTATTCCGGACACGGGAAATGCGCAAGCAAGGCGTAGCTCTGTTGCTCTGCGGTTAAATATCAATGTACATATTATAGTAAGTTTAACTAAGCAACGCCGTTTTCTGCACATGGTTGTGCAAGCAACGCGTTGCTCTGATATCTGTCTTTTACACAAAGTTTTATCCCGTATTAAGTGTGTTAATGACTTAGGTGCTAATGAATCTCTTCCCCACGCTGCCTGGACAGACCTACACGAGGCTACACGTATGTGAGATTATCAACAACCAGCCCTGTTGTCCGCCCCAACATGTAAGTCGTATTGTAGTTGTCGTTGCATTTTAGTTGTTGTTTGAGCAATGTAAGTAGTTGCTGTTTGAGTAATTTAGCTGTTGTTTAAGCAATGAAATCGTTATTTACGTTTTCATTTAAATTGATTTAATTTTGATTTAGTTGTGATTGCAGATGATAGTTTGAGCAAATAAAATAAATGTGTTTTTAGCAATTGGTTTGATTTGGAACAATCTTGTTTTATTTCCGCAATTTAGATGTTGTTTTTGTAATTGATGTGTTGTTATTGTATTTTTCTTTTTTCTGATTCGAAAATGCTTATTCACTTCCTATGTTTATGTCAATTGAGTCTCACTATCGAGCAAATTCAGTTTCATTTTTGCCTGTTTTTGTTTTCGCTTTGTACTAGTACTTTTCTTCCGGGAGGTCTTGCTTTCGATGATATTTCTAACTGTGTTCGCAGCTTTTCTAACCGCAGTTCGTTGATTTAGTAGAATAGCATACTTCATACTGGTATGAGTGATTCTGCTCACTTGTCGTAAGTATACTCAAGTAATGTCAATATTTCTTGTGTAGTCTTCTAGTGTATTAGGACTTTATTCAACCAGGTCTACTCGAATCATAATTTGTTCAATAATTTACAGAATTATTTGATTTTTGGCGTTAATAATACAGGTATATCGAAATGCTTATAGTTTCACACCGTTACATAAACAAAAGACACAACAAAAGGAACGTCCCTCAAGCCTACGTGTTTTTCTTTTTTATTTATTTCATTATTTACACACTCAATAAGCTCATCCAAAGCTATTTGTCTAGATTTTTTTAGTAAACGGCGCAAATATTTCCGTTGTCGTCGTCGACGGTCCATCGCTCACATGGACTGTCCCGTCTATCCTATAATCCTATATTTGAACGATACTGTTCTATCAAACTGTTCTGCCCTACTGTTCTGCCTCACTGTTCTGCCCCCGTGTGAAATAGGCTTCAAGCTGCAAACTCAAAACGAAATAAATTTATTTGTGGCCAGTATCATTTTCTAAGTGGCCAGTAATGACCAACATTACGAATTTTTTTCCTATGCATACCTCATTTCTGTTACCAATACGATACATCATCATTTTAAGCCTCAATATACAGACTAAGTACGTATTATAGAGCCTCCTTTTAGAACGTATTATAACGCCTCCGTAATATACATCTATGTTGTTCCCGGTGTGAGAATAAGCTGTGGTATGGGTCCTATTGTGGGTAAACCAGGTGTTATGGGCCCTAGATCTTTTATTTATACCACTCTATTTATATTACTCCCCATAAGAGGGTGGTACACTCCGCGAGGTATAAGCTGAGCTTTGCATTAGTGTGAGTGATCACCAATCAGGCAGGAGCTTGAAATTTTGTCCGCGAGGTATAGGCTGAGCTTTGCATTAGTGTGAGTGATCACCAATCAGGCAGGAGCGCGGCGAGACAGAATGGCGCCGCGCCTAAGGCCGGTTGTCACACCTACACTATCCATGTACACTCACACAAATGCAAAGCTCAGCTTATGCCTCGCGGAGTGTAGTAACTAATGTTGTAAATGAATAATAATAAATGTATATGTGTTTGCAGGTGAATCGACACGTGAACGATCTGTTTGAGGACCTGCGCGATGGACTTAATCTCATCTCGTTGCTGGAGGTGCTATCTGGCGAACACCTCGTGAGTATTCTATTTTAAACTTTATTTAATATACAAATTAAGTAGCTTTCAACTTTCTGAGTATAGTAAAAACACAATAGAAATTTACCTAAATTTTTTTTGACGTGACAACTGCTAATAAATCGATGACTGCCGCGCCGGCTGCATACACGAAAAATTGTCCCGTTGTGTCCCGTAACGCTCATTGTCCCGTTACGGTCATTGTACGCTTGCGCCGCATCTATAAATGTTTTGTTATGACGTTGTCACGTTAAACTAACGTCCGTGAACGAACAGACTTTACAGACAACCATTTTTTATAGCTTTACATTTGACTACAATTTCGCGTGATGTTAAGAGACGATGCGGTCTGCGATGGAGCATGCTTACATAGAAGAAAGAGTTTCACTCTCGACTTGAAGACAATAAGGTTGGATTAATTCGAAAAAAAACACTCAGGCAAAGTATTCCACAGCCTTGAAGTTCTTATCACATAAGCGGAGTCAAACCTCCTTGTTCGAATCATCCATGACACGATGTACTATCTCGAACTACGAGCAATCAGATATAACAAGGAGCAAGGCAGTAAGTATTAGATAATGCAGATCAGTTGCACACTTTCTGAAATGTATCCATTAAAAGTCCGATAAGACATACAAATGGACAGAAACATAAGTATTATGCTCACGAGTAAATTACAAACAGTTAAATAATACAAACAATAACTTCATATCTAGTGCCATAAATGGCGGCCTAGCCTAGGTAAGCTGGCAATCTTGTGGCGATGTTCAACGCTTTGACTCTTCGAGTAAGATCCCAGGGCCGCCAGACGTCACGTATTTTTTGATAAACGAAATGTGTACCATTGAGCAGAGTTAGTATGTACTAACAACACATGCTTACCCGCTAACTTGCTTAGACGGCCAATTTAGAGATATGGGGTCCAAAAGGTACATAAAAACATTTATGTACGAGATTATGAGTTTAGGGGATGACTGGCCCCTTAGATCGGTCTATCTTATCAGAAAAGGCTTTAAAATAGTTGTCTGATAAACATATATACAAATGGAGTATGAGATTTATGTGAAGGTAAGTCATTATTTTGACATTTATTAGAAAATACGTGAAGTAAGTAATGTATCTTCTGGACCCATATCTCAAAATTGGCCGTCTAAGCAAGTTAGCGGGTAAGCATGTGTTCTTAGTACGTACTAACTCCACTCAATCGTTTACATTTCGTTCATCAGAAAATACGTGACGTCTGGCGGCTCTGGGATCTTGGTCTTGGATCTGTTTTAATAGTAGTTCGCAATCTAAGAACCTGCCTGCTATGTCGTATCTGAGACGTAAATTCCAGCCGAGGCTCAGCCGCATTCCTTCTCCCGATATCAATTAAGGCTTAACGGGGATAATCTGTGTGAATCCTATTACTGGTAGTAATTTAACACCTGCTAATACATATAACCGCTATTTAGATAGATCGATAGATAATTCTTTATTGTGACACAAAACAGACAAAATACAGTAACACACACACATTATGAACTAGCGCCACCAATGGCAGCCTTGCATTTAGATGTAAAATCACTGATTAATCATTTCAATATATTAACTATTAACATTGCTGTGATTGTGTCGCAAAACGATTAGAGTTTTTTTAATTTGTATTTGATACTAGCGGCTCTTACCGACTTCGCTCGGATATTGTCAAATAAAAACCATCCATTTGTTAATAACAACAATCAACATTGGTAATCATTGTATAATTATAATGTAAAAAATTGATCTTCGAAATGTATAAACGCTTATAACTTTTAAATAAAAGCACCGAATTGGATGCTTCTTTGTTTGATGTATTCTTTATTGTCGGGACAAGGTTTGTATAGAAGAAAGTTTAGAAAATGTTTACGAAATATTGGCGGTACGAAGTTCGCCGTTTCAGCTAGTTCATTATAAATAATTGACTCAGTTAATCGAAATTCAAGCTAATCTCACAAGATGGACCAAATGACACGTAAATACCAAATATCGTTAATATCGATTAACTTGGTGAGTTCACTGAGAACAAATGTTGCCACTGGATTTTTATGTATTAGGTAGGGTGTTTGTATGCTACAAAGTCAAAGTCAAAGTTTTTTATTGATAAATGTACCATTTACACGTCAATTTTAGAAAATACAAAATAAGAACATACAATATTTTGAAAGTTTCAATTACGATAATATAATAAGTATCGTACAAATAAATGTTTATAGTCTTTATAGAGGTTGATAAATAATTGATGATGTTTAGCATCTACTAATATAACCGCTACTTAGATGCAAAATCATAGATTTAAACGTTGCAAAGCGATTCCAGTTTTGTAATTTATGTTGATTGAAATTATTTGTTTGCTACAAATGTTATATTCGTAACAGAAGTTGATACTGATTATATTTAGCATTATATCTATTTATATTAAAACAGCTATTTAGATGCAGAATGACGGTTAATCATATCAATGTAAAATTTTCAAATCAATTTATTCAACTTCTTCAACTTATTTCAACAAATTTATTTATATTTGTAGCAAACAAATAAGTCGACAAAAAAAATGAATGTAGTATAAATGTAGTAGGCTTAAACGGAAAAAACAATTTGAGTTGACTTAGTGCAAATTAAATTAATACCTATGCCTATGTTTACAGTGCAATATAGATTTATAAATATTTTATACAAAATACACACGAACGAAGTGACTTCGCCTTAATAGAGACAATAAGAAAAGTGCTTATGAGTAATTTTCTTACGATTTAGTTTGCTAAATAATATTACGTGGAAGATGCACAATCTTACACATACATAAATTGTGCATCTTACACATAATATTATTAAACAAACTAAGTCGAAAGAAAATTACTCATTAGCCTAGACTTTCCAAATTAGGCTAGATTGTAATTAGTAAATATATTAGTCACCAAGTTGGTTGAATAATTGCTAAATAAAAAAAATATATACATTCGTAAACTGATCATATTTAGCAACTGCTAATATAAGTATAACTGCCAGTTATATGCGAAATCACAGATTAATCACAGCAATGACGCAAAACGATTCCAGTTTTGTCATTTACCTATTCCAGTTTACATATTTGTATCAAAACTTGATGATACCTTTAAAACTCTAGTTTTTGCCCGGGATTGCATCTTCTCACATAAGGAGATAGTCAGGCCCATAATCCACTACACTTTTGCAAATGCGGTTTTACGCATGACACATGTCATCAAAAAGATGTATTTTTAGAACACGCCGGTCACCTCACGATGTTTTAATTTACCCTTTAAAGTCGGTTGTGATTACAAATTCGAAGATCGGCATTTAAAAGTACTCTAAGTTGCAGGCGGGATTTGAACCTATGACTATGAAATCGGACATTATCGCCACTTAGCCACCGCCACTTTGTATAGGTACTAAAATTGAATAAATGTCACATGCACAGGTGTAATATTCTTAGTGTTTTTTTATTTTACTACGCAGGTTCTTGGCCTCTGGCTAAACAAGTTTTTCGATTAAAGGCTAACCTTTCTGCACACTTCGCCTTTTTGATAATATTTGTCGCTAACTTGAACCTGTTTCTCTAAGACTGTCAAAATAAGTTGAATTAAAAATAAAACTACAATTGGCAGTCATAGGGATTGCCATGTGAGAACTCGATAGAAGTGAAAACTTGTGACGTCATTTCATGGTTGATGTTCCAAAGACACGAACGAAGAGATTTGACTCTACTTTTGTAATAAGAACGTCAAGGTTGTGGAATACGTTGCCTGAGTGGGTGCCAAATCGATTTCTTCTAGGTAAACACGTTCCACCGTACAACCGCCGCTTAACATCATCGAGATGGCGGTCAAGTTTAAAACTTCAAGTTAAAAAAACCTACTAATATTATAAATGCGAAAGTTTTTATGTTTGTTGCTCAATCACGTCGGAACATCTGAACGGATCGGGTCATACCAGGAAACATTACCCTTCAACACAGTAATCTACTGTAGAATGGAGTTCTCCTTGCGAAATATTTTAACAGTTATTCTACGGCCCATGATTAAAATTTCAACATTACTGTGTTGAAGGGTAATGTTTCCTGGTATAACCCGATCCGTTCCGACATGATTGAGCAACAAACATCACATCCACACTTTCACATTTATAATATTAGTAGGTTTTAAATATGGCAGTTACCTCTGGGCAAGCGCGCTCTATAAAAAATAAATAAATTAAATACATAAATTAATTAAATACATAAATTAATTAAATAAATAAATTAATTAAATACATAAATTAATTAAATTAATAAATTAATTAAATACATAAATTAATTAAATACATAAATTAATATGTAAATGTCAATAAATAGTTTCACGGGCCCCGATTACGGTATGTTGTTTCTCATTTGCGTCAATTCAGTCTCTCTATAAAACTGTTAATAAAGGAATAACGATACTCCCGCGTGTCAACAGGTTTTTAATTAACGTCCAACTATGAAACTAGTTGTTGCTAATAACATGTGGAGCGTAAACAAAATAAAATTGTGGAATTACGAATTAATATGAGTAGAAATTTAAATTAACTGCTGGTAACTCACATTAAGCCCGGTAGTGTTCCGCGGTTTTACCCGCGTAACTCCCGTTCTTTTGACGTGACAACGTCTAATAAATCGATGAACGCCGGCTGCATGCACGAAAAAGTGTCCCTTTATGTCCCGTTACACTCATTGTACGCTTGCGCCGCATCTATCAATGTTTTATTATGATTTTGTCACGTTAAACTATCGTCCGTAAACCAACCGAATTTACTGACAACCATTTTTTTCCAGGATGAAAAGTATTATATGTGTTCTTCCAGAATATAATTTAACAGTGTTGCAAATTTCAGCCGGATCCGTCCAGACTTTACGATATAATTGAGCAAACAAACATCCAAAT
Source organism: Ectropis grisescens (assembly GCA_017562165.1). Taxonomy (NCBI): domain Eukaryota; kingdom Metazoa; phylum Arthropoda; class Insecta; order Lepidoptera; family Geometridae; genus Ectropis; species Ectropis grisescens. The sequence goes on from CM029786.1 coordinate 14,992,470, forward strand.
ATTTACATTTATAATGTTACTTGTAGTAGGATTGCTGGCGTTTCTCGTTACGGCTGGTCTGGTTAGGCGAACGGCGAGTACTGATCCCGAGTACTGGTTCGAAGCCCGCGCGCACCACTGTCCATTCAAAGTCATGTAATGCCGCTAAATTAATAACGGTGAAGGAAAAACATCGTGATAAAATCGTACCTAGTCTTTCAAAATCTGTATCTGACTGAAGAATCTGTCTGGTAGTTCTGTGCTGTTGTGGGCAGGCGTGTTGCTTACCATCAAGCACATGTCTTGCTCGTCTCGTCACTGTATATTATAATAATTATAATCTTTGAAAAAAGCTTTTATTTAAATGCTCTAAACAGTAGAAAGGCCCGTCATTTAAAACGCATATTATAGAAATGTAATGTGAAATAGTAGTAGTAAAAAGTAAAATGTATGAAATTAAAAATAACAGTTTCGCCATCTTGGATAGTCCGCCATATTGGATTTAGAATGACGTCACACGTCATATCGTGTCATCCAATTTACCGTGAATTTCAGATCAATTAGTTGAAGGTATCTGCTTATAAATTGAGTAGTAAAATTACACCCGAACAAACTAAAATACATACATAGATTGCAGGTTAAATAAAAGCTTAATAAAATATACAAAGCTTCCAGTTGGTACTATCCCCAATCCATCCTATGAATCCGTTACCCTATTTACTTGAGATTGAGAATATTTCGGAAATGAATTTCCTAAAGTGGTAGTGGGCGTAGGAAGGGTTAATCCATCAACCGATATATGATAAATATAGTACAGGTAAAACTAATCAGGTCAATCATACGGGAGTGCCGGCATTTCAGTAGGGGAATTACAACATTGACGTCCTCGTTAACTTAGCGAAAATATTGCTAACTAACGTTCTAAACATGTCTCAAAATATGTTTTATGGTCATAATCATAGATGGTATTTTATTGATAACAATATAAGTTACATGTACATTTTTACAAATATAATAATAAAGTAATAATAAATTATACGTTACATGTACATTTTTACAAATAATAATAAATTAAACTCTTACTTCTATTCAAAGATTTGAGTAAATTAAATAAAAAATGTCAATCAAATTACACCATAATTAAACATTGAAATACATGATATAATTTCACTACATAAATAATAAAAATCAGGTAGTGACTAGTTTATTTAAGAAAAGAGTGAGTCTCAATGTAATAATCATATTACACTTCCGACAAAATTAAAATTGTATATTTGAGTCTTTCTCAAATGAATGAAAGTCATTTAATGAAAATTTGAAAAAAAAATACTAAAGAGTCAATAAAATCCTACTAATATTATAAATGTGAAAGTTTGGATGATTAGAGGCCTTAAAAACTTTGAAAAAAAAAATTAAAGGAACAATTAAATCTTACTAATATAATGTGAAAGTTTGGATGATTATATGTTTGGATTTTTGTTGCTCGATCACGTCGTAACGTCTAAACGGGTGCGGCTGAATTATTATAATATCTATATATAAAAATGTTATGTTGGTTTGTGTACGCTTCAAAAACTCAAAAAGTTCTGCACCGATCGAGCTGAAATTTTACAACGATATATAATCCGCATCAAGGATTGTTTTTATCTAATTTTTGCATCAATCTTATATCCGCAAACGCGAAAAAACATCTTTTTTAACGATCAGCTGTGTACCAATGACCGCGCCATCTCCCTGAAGCGATGAAAACACTCACTGACATTACATTGACATTAGATTTTGTTGACATTACATTACATCATAGACTAAGTAGAGAGACACTCTCATTGCAAAATTGCATCTGATTCTGATTATTATACAATCTGAATTAAATATTCAGTTAAATCAAGGAACTTTTGTGTGATTATGTCGTGATCGAACTGCGCCTTTCACCAAGTTGTAAGTAGAGGTTATATCTCTATTTATAAAAATGTTATGTTAGTTTGTGTACGCTTCAAAAACTCAAAAAGTTCTGCACCGATCGAGCTGAAATTTTACAATGAAATATAATCCGCATCAAGGATTGTTTTTACCTAATTTTTGCATCACAATGTGCCACAGCGAAGCGTTGCGGGGTACAGCTAGTATTGATATATTTTTTTTTATTATTGTTGTATTATATTATTTATAAAATATGAAGAATTCACGATTATAAGTTGCATCCCTCGATCATTTCTCTTTGTCGCATGATTTTTGTACGGCATTGCGGAATAATGGATAAGATTTAATGAAATAATAAAAATCGTAAATTTTTTTTTTTTATTAAATAAATAAATAAATGTTGGTGGTTATTTCACACACAGCACCATCTGACCCCAAACTAAGCAAAGCTTGTACTATGGAAATAGCTGATGTAATACTTGTATATTTTTAAATAAATACTTCTATTTACTACTTATACATAGCAAACACCCAGGCACAGTACAAATATTTGAATTCATCACACAAACATTTGCACTGGGAGGGAATCGAACCCACGACCCACGGCTTCGCAGGCAGACATACTACCAACTAAGCCAAGGTCAGTTAGATTATTATTTTTGTCGGAAAAACTCATGATTTTCCGACGATGTTCAGGGTAAATTTGGTTATTGGATTATGTACGGCATTGGTTCCGTACAGTTTCGATACCTCTTCTAATCCATTATTTTGCAATGCCGTACAAAAATCATGCGACAAGAAGGAAAGAGCTAGAGTTGCAACCCCCCAATTTGCACTCAGTTGGATAGCTTACAAATGCCGGCATAGTGCTGAATCTTATTACTTTATATCCTTCTGTCATCCTACATAAGTTTCCTGGTGTATCAAATGCCCACAAATGTTGTTCACGGGTCTGTAGTCTATTACTTTTAATTCAGAATAATAACGTAAATTTCCCTGTATTTCCAGCCTCGCGAGCGAGGCCGCATGCGGTTCCACATGCTTCAGAACGTGCAGATGGCGCTGGACTTCCTCCGCTACAAGAAGATCAAGCTGGTCAACATCCGCGCCGAGGACATCGTGGACGGGAACCCCAAACTCACGCTCGGGCTCATCTGGACCATCATCCTGCACTTCCAGGTCAGTGCTAGTCATAGGCGTACCACGAAATAATGGCGCTTGGATGACATTGTCAGGAAGACGAGGGCATCAGGAAATCGGGGGTCTACCTACCACTGAACGAAAAATGTCTTAGCTTTGACTTCTTTTCTTTTCACTTGAAATTATAGAGATAGCAATAGCAAAGCTATAGCTTATTTAATTAGACGGTAGAGCGGTCATCGGCAACACTGGTTGGCTTGATGACGGTGTTACTTCCCATTTGGCCACATGCCATTATTTTAAGGGTACCTTTACATCTGCAGTCTCAAGTACGACTAACACTCCTTTTTAACCCCCGACAAAAAAAAGGGGTGTTATAAGTTTGACGTCGATGTCTGTCTGTCGGTCTGTCTGTCTGTCTGTCTGTCTGTCTGTCTGTCTGTCTGTCTGTCTGTCTGTCTGTCTGTCTGTCTGTCTGTCTGTCTGTCTGTCTGTGTGTCTGTCTGTGGCACCGTAGAGCTCAAACGGATGGGCCGATTTCGATGCGGTTTTTTTTATTTGAAAGTTAATATCCGTGCGGGTGTTCTTAGCTATGTTTGGTTAATATCGATTCAAAATGGCCGCCTCCACAAAATGGCGGACAAAATATTTCTTCACAACCTACCTCAATATGGGTATCAAATGAAAGGGCTTGACTAGTAGAGTACTAAACACTATAACAAATTTCAAATCCAAGATGGCCGCCACCACAAAATGGCGAATTATATAATATTTTTCACTACTGCCTCAATATGGGTATCAAATGAAAGGGCTTGATTAGTAGAATACTTTGCACTATGACAAATTTCAAATCCAAGATGGCCGCTACCACAAAATGGCGAATTACATTTCCTTTTTCACAATTCCCTTAATATAGGTATCAAATGAAAGGGCTTGACTAGTAGAATGTTCTACAGATAACAAATCTAAGGTAGTCGGGGGTTAATCAAAATTTTTAATTTTGTTCTTGTTAATCTCTTTCAGTGGGTTGACTTTAGATTTTTTAAATTAAGTTTAGCAACTCCACAGACTCCGTGGTTCGTGATCTTTGTCATTACGGTGTTTTTAACCCCCGACCAGAATGAAATCTTTAACCTTCAAATGAAAAAAACCGCATCGAATCGAAATCCGTTTGAGCTCTACGGTGCCACAGACAGACACACACAGACAGACAGACATCGACGTCAAACTTATAAAATCCCTTTTATTGTCGGGGGTTAAAAAGAAAATATCACTAAACGTTTCATAAGTTTGACGTCCTCAAACGAAGCACAGTAGTTAAGTATACCACAATTCAATTGACTTCAGACTTCCCCACTTGGCTATGTGTTTACTATGTCACATGGTTAGCAATTCGATATAGCCTCCTTGTTGCGTCCGTGTTTGGCACCGTAAATTCCATGAAAACGGAAACTGGGAGAGCCATTATTAGTTATCTTAGTCGTAGATTGCGTAAAAGAGAATGATAGTAAAAGTTCAGAATTCCTACAACGAACTGCACTAGCTCTGCTAGAATCGAGAGTAACATTCACTTTATTTTGGGGGACATAAATTATGAATATAAAAAGTAACTGTTTGACATAATGTTACGTTACCTGCTTATTATGGTTATAAGCGGTGTTTATGTTCGTGCATTTATACGTTCTAAGCAGTGTTGCCAGTGTGGTGTTCTTAATACTTACCTTCCAAGGATTATAGTTTTTTTTGTTTTAAGCTGAATCATGATTGTTCACTGTTGCGAATCACGTGTTAACATAGTCCTTGCACTATTCTTAAATGTAGTTTAATGAAGCTGCATCGAAATATCGGGAACGTGATCTACTACATAACAAAAGCAAGGATCCCGTAATTAATAATACTATGTATGATAATTCTTTACGTGAAAATTATATCTAATGTAAAAATCAATGCCACTTTTCGTTGTAAGTGAACTCCTCGTAAATGGCTGGACCGATATGAACGTTTTTTTTTATAAACGTTTGGGTAGGGCCTTGGATGGTTTACATTAAAAAATCAGCACGGTAGATGACGCTGCAGTTGGTATCTAGGTTATTAACTATCTAGGGTATTATCTGAGCGAAGCCGGAAAGGGCGCTAGTTTCTTATGAAATTTTGTGTCCCTTTTGCCCCTCTTCTTTTCCACATAGAAGAGTCTTCCGTTATCTTAATATATTTAAACTAGCTGAACCCTGCCACGCTTCGCTGTGCATGCAAAAATTAGATAAAAACAATCCTTGAATCGGATTATACCTACATCGTTGTAAAATTCCAGCTCGATCGGTGCAGAACTTTTTGAGTTTTTGAAGCGTACACAAACCTTACATTACATTTTTGCATATAGAAATAGAGATATAGGCACTCGTATATAGCTTTGAAACTTTCGCGATTTGAAAGCGATCTAGATCGCTTTGATCGCAATTAACTCCTGTGTAAAATGTTCATAATATGTAGGTTAATATAAATTATGGATTACATGACATCAATGCTAACATTCACAAACCCTACTGAAGTATACTTAACCTACTGAAATAAACTTACTGACTTTTACAACCAAAGGAGAATGGGCTAATATGTATGGAACTTGGTCCTGGTCTCCTGGTCCCAATACAAATGCGATTAGTGTCTTATGATAGGTCTTACTATATAATACATGTACATAATAAACTTTTTTCTAAAATCAACCTGGTTTTGGTACAGTCGCCAACAAAAATTTATTGAAAAAAAGAGCAAGATTAGCAAGATGGTTGCGCCCTGCCAAGCGTGGGGGATTATGGCAACCTTCTATATATATAGAGATATGACCTATCACGAAAAAATTTACACTTTTTGGTTATGAGGACCAATTTGTCACATTCTCCTTTATCACCAAATTATTACCAAAAACCTGAAGGTTATGGTTAACATTAGGTTTTTGGTTGTCAAAGTTAATAAGTTTTAGTAATATACCGAATTTGATTGATTCCCACTTTCTTCTAATAAAGAAAACACCGAAGTAGGAAGTAAGCAGGCGATAATTTATCGTTTATGAACGATGATGATAAATAACAAATAACGTAATATGAACTATTTGACGGCGAGTTTCATACCTGTCCTTCCTAGAGCTAGCAATCATATCCGTTGAATTGGACGTGCAGAATAATAACTTTTAATTACGACAAATTTTACCGCTTACGAGCACAGTACAATATTATGAATGACTAGCAGCGCCACGCGTTTTCACCCCCAAACTTACTTCCCGTACCTAATAATTTACCGGGTTCAAAATTGGTTGTCTGTAAAGTCGGTTGGTTGAACGATAGTTGAACGTGACAACGTCATAACAAAGCATTTATAGATCCAGCGCAAGCGTAACGGGACATAACAGAACAATTTTTCGTGCATGCAGCCGGCGTTCATCGATTTATCCGACGTTGCCAGTTGCCACGTCAAAAAATAGCCCGTGTGCTTATTCCAGACCATTCATTATCTATGTATCAAATTTAATCTAAATCATTTCGGGAGCTTTTCCCTGAAAAAGTAATAAATTCTTGCAATCCATAGATTCATATCCATAGATTCTTGCAAACTTTATAATAAATAATACCTAGGAATAAAGATACTAATGTTGCCAGCAAGCTAAACAAGCTTCCAACAGATAGTGGGCTTGATCATCTTGGTTATCTTTAGACCTACCTATATGGATCTAATATATATTACGGATATGGATTTTTTTAAATAGTATAGAGTGACAAGACGAGCATGACATGTGTCTGATGGTAAGCAACATGTCTGGACATAACAGCACAGTGACACGCAACTACGAACGTGAAGAGTCCAAATCAGAACCTAGCACCGCACTGCGCTCGTCACCCGGAGATATAAGGTGTTTTATCTCTTAGCCCAGTAATTTATCTGGAAACATTGCCCTTCAAACCGGAACACAGTAACGTTTGCACAGTACTGCTTGTCGGCAGAATAACTAGTAAATGAGGTACTTCCACAGGCGGACTCTGCAAAGAGCCCTATACCACTACTGATGAAGTCAGATATGTTTTAATATTTAGGTATGTTATGTAGTCATCTATGTAATTTAGTGTTGTTAATAAAGACTGCCCGATAAAAAACAACACAATAGGCTAAATTTATAATTCGATTTTAAGTTTTAAGCTTAACATCTTCTTTTAATACGACCTATTATGGTTTTCTTGTTGTTAATTTATGTTGATTGCATCAATAAGGTTATCTTCTTGAAATATTATGAGGTTTTTTTGGTTAATTGGATTTTTTCTGGCGTGTAAAACTCTTTTTAATTGGGTGTTACAAATTTAGAACATCTTGTTGACCTTCTGGTTTTTATAGTATACTAGCTGTACCCTGCCACGTTTCGCTGTGGCACATTGTGATGCAAAATTAGATAAAAACAATCCTTGATGCGGATTATATATCATTGTAAAATTTCAGCTCGATCGGTGCAGAAGTTTTTGAGTTTTTGAAGCGTACACAAACCAACATAACAATTTTATATATAGAGACTAGCCGCGGCTGTAGTTTTACGCGTACAATTCTCGTTCTCGTTAGTTTTCTGTGAGAAAAAGTAGCCTATGTGTTGTTCCAGACTATATCTATCTAATTCAAACAAATCCGATCAAATGTTCCGACGTGATTTAGCAACAAACATCAACACACAAACACCCAAACTTTCGCATTTATATTATTAGTAAGACTAGCTGCGCCCCGTGGTGTAACCCGCAGTTTACCAGTTTATATTTTTATTTTCGCTAAATACGATTCAAGGGCAAACTATGTACGAACTTTGATTATTATATATGTACTCGTAAATATGTATTATATTAAAAGCAAAAAAAAAAGCACTAAAAACACTAAATACATATTTTTGTCACATTATAATTAATCTTCTTCTTCGTCATACTGATTGTTGTACCTATTCAGTCATTTATTTATTTCTCTTAAGTTTTTTACAACAAGTATAAAAATATAAACATTCAAAACAAAAAACTTAAAAACTAGGGTGCCGCCAGCAGCGGGGCAGGGCCCAAGCTACTGGTGGTTAGGGCTGCAGACTGAGGAACCTCCTGACGATGCGCGCTGTGTCGAGGATGACCGCCTTCTGCATCTGACCCTTAATCCAACCGTCTAGCGAAAATCTCTTGAGATGTTGGTCGAGACTTTTCGCTACAAGGCCGTTTGCCGACACAACTATTGGGACTATGATCGTCGTATCAACATCCCACATGGCGGTAACCTCATGAGCCAAGTCAAGGTACTTGCTAAGCTTGTCCTTCTCAGCTTTCACGAGGTTCTCGTCATGTGGTTGTACCTATTATTATTTTACAATGTTTTAATAAAAAAAAAAAGTATATTGAAGTAAAATATATATTTTTTTATTTCATTCATATTTTGACATACTTGTGATACGAAGAAACGCATATATCTTATCAAAACATAAAAACTTAACTTTACTTAATAGCTTCTAGTTTGACTGGCCTCGTGGCTTAATGGGTAGCCTCTGCCTGCGAAGCCGAGGGTCGTGGGTTCGATTCCCACCCAGTGCAAATATTTGTGTGATGAATTTAAATGTTTGTACTGTGTCTGGGTGTTTCTATTTATAATAAGTATGTATTTAAAACTATATATGTATTATATCAGCTTTCTGGCCGCCATATTACGAGCTTTGCGTTTGGGGTCAGATGGTGTTGTGTGTGAATTGTCCACCAATATTTACATTTATAGTTTCAAAAATGGCGAAACTTTCATATTAACTTCCATCCCTTATTTCAACCCCTAATAGTCATTTATTCGCATTAAATAGTACCCTATGTCGTTTCGGAAACGCTAGATCGCGGTACTAAATTTAATTTCGATTGGTTCGTTAGTTGGGGCGTGAAAGCATTATAGATAGACAGAGCAACTGTTGTATTTCTAATATTGAAAACGAAATAGCTAGTATTAATAACATAAATTATTTTCACAAAGTTTCTTTACCTACCGTTGCGCATTAAGCGTCAAGAAATGATTATGAATCGGAAACGAGAAAAAAACACAGTTTAAATGCGTCCGTAATGTTGCATTTTGTTGATATTTTGCGAAAATTACGATAGTACTTGGTTAATTATAACGTAATTAGAATTTATGAGTGAATGTGCATACGTTATATAATTAATTATGTAAATGGAATGTACGTTTCTGGCGAGGAATATGTGAAAATAAAATGCTTTCGATAATACCGTTTCATGATTTCACCTCCTATTCCGCAGGATATCATGTACATATATAAAAGAGAGTGATGGTCTGTCTGTATATCCCTTCGCGACTTGCGGTTGCGGCGCACTAAGTCTGATAGCGCTCAACTAGAGTGCTTATGTTCGGTATGTATGTATGAGTTAGGTAGCCCTCTCCTAGCTAGTTCGATTGCTCTTACAGGTCAGATTCGTAGGTATGTTAGGAATGTCAGGTTAGGTTATTTTGAGTCCTGCGCCTCCGGCGCTAACTCAATAGTAACATAGGCAGTAGGGCCAACAGCCGTTAGTCAGGTTCTAAAATTAAAAAATCTGTCTGTATGTCCTTTATAGAAGTGTAAACTGAATTTGATCATGTGAGATGATCTTTAACAAAGTTGTGGTGCATGAGGCGAAGTTTCTGATTTGGTACATCCAAATCTTGGCAGAGTCCGCGGAAATACCACACCTTTAAATATATTTCTAATTAGAAAAATATTGCCAATTTACTAATATTATAAACTTGCCAAACCGTTTTGTTAATCCAAACAAATCCTACTAATCATTTAACTGCGAAAGTTTAGATTTTTTTATGTTTGTTGCTCAATCACATCGGAACGCCTGAATCCGGGTCTACCGCCTAACGAAAACTGTCTTAGGTTTGATGTCGCTCTCTCTTTTCTTTTCGCTTGAATATATAGAGACAGCAATAGCAAAGCTAAAGCCGATTTAGACGGTAAAAGGGCGGATCGGGTTGAAATTCCGAACTATATTTTTCTACTTGATTACTTCTATCACGGAAAACTGAGCAAAACGAAACGAACGAAAAACGGGAACTACACGAGTAACACCGTGGGGTGCTGCTAGTTGTATATAATTGTGTAATCGTAAACGAACTAGAAATGTCTCAATTTATATGTTCTTTAAATAGTAATACAGGTTTGATGTCGTTAAAATATCAATGAAAAATGTGAGCCGTCATTGCTAAGGTCGGATCGAGGCTAAAACGCCATTTCTTGGAAGTCTATGATATCATTATAAGTTCGTAAGGCGTTATATGGTAACTTTGTAGTCGGGGAGACTTGGGATAATATTATTACTGTAAGTTCCGTCTCCGACTTATTTTAACTTTGTCGCCAAACTTTATTAGTAAATCCTAGTGTAATAAATAACTTTTACCTGATTATTAGATTTGTAAAAACTAAACTTTTATTATAAAAATACGTTTGTTTGGTTAATTTTTACAATTAAATGTAAAAAAATAAGTTAAAGATAAAACAATTTTGCTGAAAACAAAACGCCCCATTCGAACGCTGTGGCCTGCGGTGTCAAAGTATGTGTCAAAGCCCATCTAGGATAAATATTTGAGTGATTAATACAAATAATGAGTAAGGTTGCCTGGAAGAGGTCGCTGTTAGCGATAAGGCCGCCAATTGTCGCACTAGCTTTAAGTTTGTAAATTGTTTCTAGTTTTAAATTATTCTTTTTTTGGTGTGTTCAATAAAGTGTATCTATCTATCTATAATGTACGTGTTTGGTGTTTCTGCGTATCACAATTTTTTTAAAATATGAATGAAATTCCAAAAAAAAATGTTTTACTTCAAAATACTTTTTTTAGTGAAAACATTGTTCAATAATAATATAACAATCGGTACGATTAGGAAAAAGATTAATCATAATGTGACAAAAATATGTATTTAGTGTAGTTTTAGATGCTTTTTTTATTGTTTGAAAAATATCGTCCAGTAATTTGACCGCACGTAGTCTCCTCTCCTTTTAAGTGGCAAGTTTACGTGTTTTGTATCAGGGTATGTTCTGAATACGTGATTAGTGTGTCACGGCGATTCTTATAAGGATATTTGAGGATAACACTGATGACCAGCAACCGTATTCACATTGGTACAAGATACATAGTTACATTTATGGTTACCAATATTACTAGACCTTTAGACTCACTATGATTTTATGCAATCGTAGGTCTATATATACCAGCGTTTAGTGTAGTTTGAGAGTACGATAGCAGGTAGAAACATGCTGTGTTTGCGTTACGTGACGACAGAAGTTTAAGGAAGGCGTTGGAATGCCAATATCGTTCTTGAATTTTGACGTAGTAATAGGATAGGACATAATTCATGTCATGATCTGTTGCGTGTAATTTGATAAATAACCATCTTGTTGGGCAGTTACAAATTACAAATACAATTTCTGGCACAACTCTGCTTTTCGTTACGACAGGTCCTGCAATAGTATTTGTTTATATTATTTGATATAATGACAGTATTTAAATAGAATCAAATATGTACCAATTTTAATTTTGATATATTTTAGTTTAACTTACTTTATGATCATTCAAAGCTGGATGGGCAAGTTCATTTTAAAAGTACGAAATTATTAGAAAAAGTATTTTTTACCATTGAGTAACCCCTTCAATTTCAAGTTACTTTTGTTATGAAACCAGTTTCCTAAACGCAATATTTAATATAGCTACCAGACAAACTTTATGCGACACAGAAAATACGGCACTGTGACGTCACGTTTCTGGTGATTTGTATGAACCCGTTTTGGGAGAGTCCAATATTGTGATTTTAAAATCGTGATATCACGGGAAGTATTTAATATAACAAAGTAATTCTTTCACCTATGTTTCAGTTATTGAGTAGCCTTTTCATGACACATTAAATCAAAAATGAGTCGACATGCCTATGAATGGGATTGGGAATCACACGAGTGAAACCGCGGTTTGTTGTTTGTACGCTAATATTCGCACTCCGCCCACAGTTCACGCTTTACGGAAGTAACAGTGTCTATCGTTCCATTCCCAATGACATTGGTTGCATAAAAATACAGGATGTTGTGTTACAAAGCTTGTCACGCACTCGACTCAAATGTCAAGCATGTTGCATAATTTGCATGAAAGATCAGAGCATCTTGAAGAATGTCGCTCGCTTTCTCTTTCTCTCATTGTGCAACGTTGCACTAGGGTTGCTACATTTAGATATTTTATAGATTATAGCCTTAGTTCAGTTGGTAGTAAGTCTGTCCAGGCAACCGTAGTTCGTGGATTTGTTTCCTACCTAGGACCAAATATTGCTTTGGATCCATATAAGAGATTTGCCATGACTCTCATACGGTCTATGACGGAACGAGCTTATCAAGAAACCGATCTACTCTGGACTTGAAGACAATTGGGTTATTTCCAGCACGGAATAAGCCATCAGGAAGTGTATTCCAAAGTTTAGATGTTCTTCATAAATATAACATTTGTATAAATATAATACTGTATGTCAAAATGTTGACTAAATAATGAAGATTATTATAATAGGAACAGACATAGGAAACCCTATTAAATTGTGAAATGTTTGAAATTGGGTCAGTTTGATAAGAAATGATAAGATCTACCTAGATACGATGTTTATCTACAGATAGTAATCAAGTGCTTAAATATAGATATATTTTATCTCTTTAATCAATACTCAATTGAACCAAATAACAGAAAAAAGGATGTGTTTTCTATTTCTATATATTGGCAATGAATCATACACAATAAATATCTGTCTGTCTTTGAAGTAAAAATTACTGGAAGGATCTGGATAAAATTTGGTACATAAATAGAAACATGTAATAGTCTGGAAAACCATAGACTATTTTTTTCGCGGGAAATTTGCGAGAATCCGATCTAGGCGGGCGAAACCGCGGGGAGTAGCTATTAAAAAATAATTACCTAAATGTGAACTTGACAGCCCTGGCGCATTGCTATCTCTGTCCCACATCGCAAGGACGAGGGCCTGATGAAAGCGAAATTTCATAAAATTACACGAAAGTCGTTTGGACACCATGTTGTGTTTAAAACTGTTTTTTGTTAATTACTTGTAGAAAGTACTGCAACTGGTTTATCTTGGAATTTCAACAGTTTTCTGCCATTTTCTTATCAGGATGCTCTAAAAAGCGACACCGTTTCATGGTTGAAAAAAATGTCGAGCGAAGAAGTTTAACTCCATTTAAGCTTAACCCAAGGTCGTGGGTTCGATTCTCACCCAAGATAAATATTTTGTGTGTTGAATACAAATATTTGTTCTGTGTCTGAGTATTTAATATATATTATTTTTCGTGGTAGATACCATTTGATATCTTTCAGCCGAAAGAACATTATTTTAGTGAGCACGCTCCATCGTAGACCGCATCGTTGCTTGACATCATGAGAGATAGCGGTCAAGTGTAAACCTTAGCAAAGATTTTTTTTATTTTTTTTTTAAATAAAGAGTGACGAGACGATCAGGACATGTGCCTGATGGTAAGCAACATGCCTGACACATAACAGCACAGTGACACACAGCTATTGGAACATGAAGAGTCCAAATCATTACCTAGCACTGCACTGCGCTCGTTACCCAGAGACTGCAGAGACCGCCTGGGGAAGTACAACACCTTTGCCAGTTATTCTACCGCCAAGCAGTAATGTGAAAACAATATTGTGTTCCGGTTTGAAGGGCAATGTTTCCAGAGAAATTACAGGGCTTAGAGATATAACATTTTAGTCTCTGAGTGATGAGCGCAGTGCAGTGCTAGGTAATGATTTGGACTCTTCATGTTCCAATAGCTGCGTGTCGCTGTGCTGTTATATGGCAGGCATATTGCTTACCATCAGGCATATATCCTGCTCATTTCGTCAGTCTTTATTTAAAAAAAACAAAAATAGATTCTTTAGATTCATAAGGGATCTAAATATGAGGGCGAAAAAAAAATTTAAGACTTTTTCGCCAAACTGTACTTCCAGTCTTAGCGCCAACGAATCTATCACAATGAGTCAGACATGAGGTAAGCCCCATTGTTCGCGCAGTGAATAATTTCACTTTCTGTTATAGAACATTATCATTTTGAATACAGCCTTGACTACCAAGCAGTAGTTATAGACATATCTAGAATATCTAGTGTTAATGTAGGTTTCACTAGGATTGTGTTATTACAAAAGGCTTTTGTAATAATTTACTCCAGTACTTAAAATTACAATTCTCACACAATACTATCTAGCTCCTAGATAAGCAAAGTTTTTAATATGAACCAGATAGCTGATATCATTGATTTTTGTAGTAGTACCTATCGCCAATTGTTACTTTATTCTAAGGGTTTTTGAAGTGAACACTTCTTATACCGCAACACAGACAGATTTTTCGTGGGTTGTGAATTGAATTCTAGCATCACGCTATGATATGAATGATCAAAAATTTTCGGGTGAACTCAAGAATATTTGCCAGTTGCCATTGACCGTCTAGAAATGCGTCAGCGTTTCCCATAGCCCATCTAGAAATGCGTCAGCAATTCTAGATGGCCATGGTCATGGCCCGGAGGGCACGGTCACGCCCTCCTGTTTCACCCGCGTTGTTTCCAAAGTAAGCTATCAAATTCTGAGTTATAAGTTTTCACTTCTATCGGCTTCCTATGACTGCCTTTCCTTTTTTCTGTATTATTGTTATTTTTCTGTGTAATTTAAGTGCAATATAGAGTTAGATATATATTTGCCTACTCTTTGCAATGGCTAGGTAATGTACTACACCTTTGCCAGTTGTTCTACCGTTATGGTAGTTTTCAAAGTACTGTAAAGCGTTTCACTACAAAATAAAATTGATTGTTTTCACTTACGGTTTAAACAAATATGATCTCAAAATTCTTACCAACACTTTGATAAAGATATCAAATTTAATCGTCGAACTTGAAAATAATTGAAACATAAAAATAATGAAAGTACTCGTTCACAGCAGCATTTATTAACCACAGCATTATCGAGGCTAATACGAGCAAAAAACCTGAAATACCTGTTTTAAGGAAAGTAACTTTAATGAAGAAATGAATGAACGAAAATTCTTTACTGCTGTCACCGTTTAAATTATGCATACAATTTGATAAAACAGTGTGACTAGTGAAACAATCGATCTTGTCGCTGAAAGCAATGTCTTTAAGACAACCATGGTGTGCAACAAAGACTATTGGTACTGTAAAATTTTGCGTTCTAATAGCAATACATTCACATACCTAAACGACTTAAAAAACATTGATAAATAAATATATTATATACCTACATACGTATAGCTGAGGATAGGGCTGAGTGGCGAGCCATGGGAGAGGCCTATGTCCAGCAGTGGACTAAGATAGGCTGTTGATGATGATGATGATGATGACATACCTACATAAACATACTGACGTGACAAGAAAAAAGAGTAAGAAAATATAAATTAAAAATAAACGCATTAAAAAGAACAAAATAAAAATAGACAGACTTAGTTGACAAACAACTGATATTTATTTATTGCACAGTTACAAAAATAATCTACAAACGGAAATTTTAATGCTAGGGCGCATTTTCTACCAACGGTAGAAAATGCTGAGGACATTTAAGTGTTTTGTAGGCAAATATAAACAGTAGAAACTAAAATATATTTTGAAACAAAATAATGTGGGAAAAGTTTTAAAATATTATAACTGATACGTACCGAACTGACGGAGATTTTCTCTGACAAGGAGATAGTCAAGACCTTAAACCACCACACTAGCCAAGTGCGGGTTGGCTGTCACGTAGTCATAGTCAAGTCACCGTACGATAAACGCCTGCGTTTTAATTGGTAATCCACGTATAGGTAGACTCTGGGAGTCAGCTCAGTATGGGTCATGACTCGCATGACTCGCATGACCCACCCCCTGGATATCCGCCCTTGCCAGTAGGTCTCTATGCCGTTAACATACTACCTGTTGCCATGATTTCATTAATAGTCATTGTTAACTCATTATATGCCATCGACACGCCTAGCATGTTCTTACTAATGTCAATCGCCATCCCACCACGCCTGGCGTGCTCGCGGTTTTTTAAGAATAAATTTTAAAAAATACTTCATTATTTAGCCGAAATCGCAGAGCATAAATCTAATGCCTAAAGATTTTTGCAGTGGCCCGCGGAATCTAACGACATTTTTTTTGTGAAAAAAAAAAAAACAGGTGACTTATTTTATGCCGCGAACACGCCAGGCATGTTCAACTAGACGGCATCGCAGGGAACTATTAGAAAATAGTGGTGGTAGTTTTTCAAAGTCTTTATTTATAAATGACAATAACAAGAAAATTTGTACAATTACTAGTATCCAATCAATTCCTAGTAATACAATGCCGTGAGAATGTACATTTGTTTAGCAAGTAATTCATTTAAACTTGATTAAAACTTTTAGCGTAGGTGGTTAGTAACTTAAATATTTTGAGGATTAGTTAGTCTTAGTACTAAACTGGGGTTCAATTTTATGTAAGCTTTAGAATTAGCAATACATTTTAGGCAACTAATTATTTTACCTTTGCAAAATTAAGGGGGTAGGCATGAGTGAAAATGAACCGTTGACGCGTTAAGCGCTCACAACTGACAACAAGAGCTCGCCGCTTGTTGCGCGCTGGGCACACGCGGGCGCAGACTAAGCGCACGCCGTCTCCGCCTCTCAGTACGCTAATGACACGAGCGAGAATGGTGTGCACGGCGGCCGACCGACGGCCGGCCGGGCCGGCCGCATTAAACTACCTAGTCGTCGTGTGCTAGAAATAAGTGATGCGGTAATTTATATCGATTATATGAGTCGATAAATTTGATAGTTTTGTTTCGAGTTTTACATAAATTATTTATTAGGGGATTTGGACTGTTACGATTCTTTTGTGTATAAAATTTTTCCGAGAGATTGTAAATATACTTATCAATTTTAGGTAAACCAATATTACGATGTAGTTTATGTAGATTAGCGCGGAAAGGAGTTTTGTAAGCACACTTTAAGGCTTTATTTTGCAATATTTGGAGTTTATTTATATTAGATTTACTAGTGCTGCTCCATACTGGGCAAGCATAAGTGATACAGGGTCGGACCAGGGTACAGTAAGTGCGCAATTTGATCTGGCTGCTAAGGCACGAGCGCCTGCTCATAATTGGGTTAAGTCCATTTAAGGCCTTGGTACCTTTTATACACAGCTTGGAAATGTTATCAGTCCAGTTCAGCTTTGTGTCCAAGAAAGCACCCAGGTATTTAACTGAGCGACTCAAGGTATACCGAAGTTGCCAATTTTCAAAGTTTTTGTGGATGGTTACGCTTGGAAGAGAACATAATTGCTTCAGTTTTACCTTCGTTGATTTTAAGTTTCCAGTCACTAAAGTAGGTGAGAAACGATTCAATAGCAAGTTGGAGACGGTTGATGATAAGGTCCACATCGGATGAAGATGTGTATGATGCAGTATCATCGGCAAAACAGGCTACATTAGTTCGAGGTTGGATTGGAATGTCATTTACATATGCCAAAAACAGGATAGGACCTGCGATGGACCCTTGGGGTACACCTGCAGGGACTGGTTTTTGGGACAGATGAAAAGTTTTTAATATGTACATTGAATGTACGATTTGAGAGATAAGATTTTATGATTTTAATTAAGTAAATTGGCAGACCCATGATATACAGTTTATGCAATAGGCCATCATGCCAGACCGTGTCAAACGCCTTCTCGATATCTAATAGAAACATTCCGTGGATTGCTTTAGGTTGAGGTTGTGAGACACGGTTTCAGCAACTCTAGCAAGTTGTTGGATAGTAGAGTGACCTTGGCGAAAACCAAACTGCTCATTTATGAGACGGCCACACATGGCGCGCAACAAGCGTCTGCAAAGAATTTTCTCGAAAAGCTTACCTAAACATGGAAGGAGACTGATTGGCCTATAGGAGCTAGGTTCCGAGGATCTTTACCAGGCTTCAGTATTGAGATCACTTTCGCCACTTTCCATGGTGAAGGAAAGTGGTTAAGTATAAAGCAGGCGTTAAATATTTTGGTTAGCAAAATAATGCATTTTTGAGGGAGATTTTTAATTAATAAGTTGGATATTTCATCGGGACCAGGAGCTTTGCGGGGTTTTAATGTGACGATACTTTTTTTGACCTCCGATGGGCGAACATGCATAATGCTCTCGATAATGGGGATATGATTGTCTATAAGAGATAAGGAGTTCTTGACAACTGAAAGTTTTTCACTGGACCAGTCAGCGGTGAGCAACATATTGTTGAGAAAAGTATCGGCTAATAAGTCACATTTGTCCTGTTCGTTTGTAATAACAGAGTTGTCAACTACTTTCAGCGCTGGGATTGGAGTAGAAGTAGGCCGCAGGGTCTTGATTAGACGCCAGATATCATTTGTGGGGTTGTCCACTTTCGAAAGCTTGTTGGACCACATTTTTCCGTTGTAATATTTGATGGCTTGCGTTATTTGAGACTTCAGTAAAGAAATTTGATATTTCCAAATTTTACGCTGGAAATAGTTCGACTCTTTGGTAAAATATCTACGGAGACGATTTTTTTTACTGATTAGTCGTTGTATGTGTCGAGGCAAAGAAGTGGAACTCCATGGTTTTAGAGTTTCAATCGGGATGCAGGTATCACGTGCCTCAATTAACAAATTTTGAAACTCGGTGATGGCCGAGTCAATTTTGGGTGGGGTTTCAAAGGTTTTTGTGGTTAAGGTGACATTATTGTTGAGAAAACTTCGAAATTTGTTCCAGTTCGCCTTCCCATAATTAAATCTCTGAATTGGGCTACGACAAGCTTTACATGTGAAGTTGACTAGCACTGGAAAATGGTTTGAAGACAATGCCGATATAGAAGATATGTCACAAGGAGGGTAAAGGTTTTTACTAAGTAAAATATCTGGTATAGATGGCCTAAATTTAGCTGAATAATGCACCAAGGTGGGATTCTTTGGAGCGTGAACAATATATTCACGGTTAAGCATATGTTCATACAGTTTTTTGCCATGCGTATTAGTGGAACCAGGTGACCAAAGAGGGTGTTTCGAATTCATGTCACCCATGGCTACAACAATGGAGTCTACTGCCATGATACGGTCAATATCACCAGTTATTAGTGGGAGATTAGGGGACTGATAGACAGCAAAAATGGCAATGTTAACATTAATCAACTTCAAAGAAATGCCAATAGCTTCCAGATTTTGCGTATTGGGTATTTCAATTTGGTTATGTACAAGATCTGAACGTACCAAGAGCGCCACTCCCTGGCCAGAACCACTGTTGTGCTTATCTCGTCGGTAACAGACAAAACCCGGGATATAAAGTTTCAGACGGTTTGTTAACTTAGTCTCACACAGGGCTATTATGTCAACATTAAACCTACTCACGGCAAGATCGGCGAGCTCCTGTTGCTTTCTGTGAACGCCGTCAGCGTTCCAGTAAAGAATACGTAATTTTGGGCAGTCAGACATAATGTCCGAGGTGGGTTACTATCAGAATTACTTTGTCCATGAAAGTATTACAATTTGTGAATTCAAGTTTTATCGATCTGATTGTGGAGAGAATCTCGAGTATTTCAATCGTTTGAAGATCTTGATGCATCTTTACGGTATTTGCACTGCCTTGTTGAAACGGCGGCTTGATCTGTTTTCTACTTGAAGTGCCAGGAAGTTGTTCGTGACTTGCAGGCGAATGTTGATATGGCACCTGAGTTCTGCTTGTATCAAGTTTTGTTGCCTCTGCCCAAGAGTTAGGAACAGAATTCTTCAGTCGCTCTACACCGGCGACCGTAGCCTTTCGAAGTGTTTCTCTTTTCGTTTCAATACGGGCAGTATATTTTAACCTTTCTGGACACTGCGAATAATTTGCGGGATGGTCCTTCTGACAGTTGCAGCAGAGAGCCGGTTCAGTTCTGTCTTTTTTTGTACATTCCCATGTGGGATGGTTTTGGGCACATTTTACACATCTAGGTGGGCGATTGCAATTACGAGCAGCGTGGCCAAAACCTTGGCACCTGTAACATTGAGTGCCAGATTTTTTATTGGGCTTATAACGCTGAATGTCCACAACACAGTTGGAAAGATATTTGATATTTTTGAACTTCGACATATCGCTGCCACTGGGAAGCTGGATTAGAACAGGTGGACATTCTGAAGGATAAAATGTGCGTAGCTCAGAAAGACTAGCGCCAGGGAAGCCTAAAGAAGCAAGTTCTTCGGCTACGTTATCATGTACATATTTAGGCAAACCCTTGATTACAACTTTGGGTAGCTTTTCGTCTTTTCTCGTAAAAGTATGGAAGATTACATTTTCACTGGTTAAGTTGTCTTTGAGTAACTGGTGGTTATTGGCTGAATAGCATTGTACACGAACCAGGTTGTTCCCTCTGTGTTCCAAATGGTAGTCTTTACAGTATTTGTCGAGTACGGTCCGAATTTTCTGATGAGTCCAAGGACCTCCTAACTCGACCACTATTACAGGAGTGTTATTAGAGATCTTCTTCTTTGCAGCACGAAGAAATGGGTCCGGAGATTTCTCAGAATCCACTTGTAAGCCATCAAACCGATTTTCAGTTAACACTTTTGCGGTTTTGGCATTTTTGGTTGGGTTCGAGACAAATTTCTTGGATTTCTGCCATTTATCAGGGGAGAGCTCATCTTCTCTAGGTCTTTTGTAGGGTAAGTTGGGATTTGATGAAGATTTGAAGAGAAACTTGTCCATGCCGGACCAAGGTGCTAACAAAATATCGATAGCGCCTCAGTCCATCACTAGTTCAGTTCGGCTGGAGTATTATTCAATCCGATTGCAAGGTAGATTTTAAATAGACACTGTATGCGTGCGGCGACAATGACGGCCGAATGCGGAATGAAAGAAAATAGTGGTGGTGCTGAATGGGTTAACAGGGTGACCTGAGTCAAGTTTATTAGTGATCATGAACTTGACTCAGATCTTGCAGTTCCTGATGAGGAATTTGAGGAAAATATGCAATAATGTTAGTCAACAAATAAGTCACATTGTAGTTATTTCATATTATAACATTTCTGTATTTATATTAGTATTAAAATTAACGTCGTTGTTAGACATATTTAATTAGGTAAGCGGGTAACTTACGTGTGTTATGATAAGTCCATTATAAATTATTAATTGAGACAAAAGATTTATTAAAATCAACTTTGCTTTGCTTTTTTACTATTGTATTTTTTTTTATTGTTATTGCTAGCTTATCGGTTTTTATTGGATGCACTTCGGAGAGTGTGCAACTGATTTGTACGATCTAATACCACCTTGCACTTTTTTCTATCGGAATGTTCGTAGCTCGAAAAAGCGACATCGTTTCAAGGTCGATGTTCCAAAGACACGAACGCAGAGATTTGACTCTACTTTTGTGATAAAAACATCTAGGCTGTGGAATACGTTGCCTGAGTGGGTTTTCCCCGACCGCATAGTCGCTTAACATCAGGCGAGATGACGGTCAAGTGTAAACCTATAAAAGTTAAAAAAAACTTCCGATAAAACGACAAAAAAAGTACCTACTTACTCGTATATACCTCGTTCTACGTCGGGGTCGAACCCACAGCCAGTATGATCAGTAATCAGTAATTACATAAACATATTTTAACCTGATACTTATCTGCATCCTGCTTGTTTATTCCTGAATTGTGCATGAAAGTACATGGAGATATCGGGAATGTTACACATACATATTATATTGTTATATTCATGTTAAATACATATCCAGGATTAGTTATGTTCCATCCCTTTATTACAGATTTAATCGCTTATATATTAATATCAAAACAAAACCGTGAATTTGTAGAGTGTTAGGGTGTGTGTGTGTGAGAGTGTGTGTGTGTATGTGCATTCGTGCGCACATAAAAATGTTTGTGTGTTCAATTCCATGTGTAAGAATTAGCTGTGTAAAGTACACTAATCACAAAAATGGCGCCAGTATAAAAATGTATTCAATAACTTTTATGTAATAATGGTTATAAATATGAATTACATCAGCCTTTATTTGACATTCATCTCGCACCTTATTAAGTGATGTCATTTTAAATTATATCAACGTGTTTACCGTTCTATACATACATTTTAATATTTGTGTGGGTTGTTGGTATATACTGGTAAAACTCTTTAGGAGTTACCATCTGGGGCTCCTATCCCGGTAGTACCATTTCATCTACCGCGTTGTTAATTTTTTTTATACGTAAGAAAGACAAGCGTGTACCCACAAATTGCTTAAAACGTTAAAAGAGGTCAAATAGACAACAATATGAAGCCCTATGTTTAACTTTCGTATCATTTACATTACTTTATTTCGTATTTTTTACACCTATTATAATTTTAAACAGTTTAACAAAAAAATAAATTATTATATTTTGACCGACGTATATTAGCGACGAAAGTCACGGCTGGTAGACCAGCGTGACTTTCGACTAGTCGGGAGAATGGCGACTGCTGAGCCTATAGCCTATTCCTTGGGTTCAATTCCGCACCACTGTTTTAACTCTTAGTAGAGTCCGCCTGGGGAAGTACCACACCTTTGCCAGTTATTCTACCACCAAGTAGTAAAGAGAAAATATTACTGTGTTCCGATTTGTAGGGTAATAATGTTGCCAGTGAAATTACAAGGCTTAGTGATATAATATCATAGATATCTGGGTGACGAGCGCAGTGCAGTGCTAGGTAATGAGTTGGACGTGTCACTGTGCTGTTACGTGTCAATCATGTTGTTTACTATCAGACACATGCCCTGCTCGTCTCGTCACTTTATAATATAAAAAATAAACTATTTCTGTATTTCTGTCTTGTCACATGTACTGCCTTTTGTTTTTGTTTGTCTTTCGTTATTGCCACAATAAACAATTTTTCAATTTTCATTCAACTATGTCGCTAGGCCCGTGAAATTGTTTTCTAATACAGAGGTTAGTCCACATTAGCTGAATGGCCGTAGGATTTAGAAAAACCGCTCAAAAGCCGGAACTAAAGAGCGCCGTTAGACGGGTCGGGGGTCAACGGCCGCTCCGACGCTTGCGGGCTTGGGACTTTTCAATCACATACTTACGCACAGAGTACAACAAATACATTAAAATCTATACAAATAAACAAATGTCTGTGTATATATAGTCACAGGGTTGACAACATCGATGTAAATCATAACACATGATAGCTCACTTTGGAAACTACGCGGGTGAAACCGGGCGCTGCTAGTATGGAATAAACCTTCAAGGCTCTGTCATCTAAATAAGACAAGTCTTCTACGCATGTCCATCTAGACTAGATGGCCATGGTACCGAGTTCACTCGAACATTTCTTTCGTTTACGAGCGTGACGCTTGAGCTCAATTCACCCACAAAAAACTGTGTGGTGCGCCAAAAGTGATCACTACAAATAAATAATATAGCAGGTATTTGGTTCGCGTAAGAGTTAAAAAATGTAATAATGTTCGTTCACGGACGTATAAAAAAAGTAGGACGTAGTCTCGCTAAAACAAAAACTGTGTCCATCGAGTCGGCCACGTAATATGCAAGTGTGTGCTGTCAGATAGGCTGACACGCACACACCAATGGGTCATTACACGCGGTACTTTGTAAATGTGTGCGTGTCAGCCTATCAGTGACAACCTGACCACGCACACGTGCAAACGTGGCCGACTCTAGTGACACAGTTTTTGTTTTAGCGAGGCTACGTCCGACTTTTTTATACGTCCATGTGTTCGTTATACAATGAGCACTAGTAGCTACATTTATCGAGAACTCCCAATCAGATCGGCGCACCAATCTAGCAAATATAATAACAATTGGCATGTCTCGTTGTCTCCCACAATCAGGTGATTTGATCAATGTGCTCTAAATGAATTCTGCGTCTTCAACAACTACCTTATTGAGGACTACAAATAATTTAAATGAATTTGCTCTGTATTCATAAGAAATGCGTTGTAGCCAAGTAATAGAATATGCTGAACAAGTGGGTGTTAATTTGGTTACAAAGTGTCTTCCAATCTAGAGTGACTCGATTCCTTTTCTAAACGCATTCCACCATAGAACTCATCATCGTTTTACATCAGACGAGACGGTCCTAAGCTGACCGTATATTTGGCTAACAAAAGCCAATGTTATTGATCAAATAAAAATGAACCATAGGGTTCATTATCGTTTTATCGTTTAGATATAAATAAAAAACTATTATTTTTTAAATCTGCCATTATGCCGTTTTTCATTTTTGCCATAAGTAATTAGCAAACAAACACCTTTCGTGACAAAATAAAAACGCACTTTTAAACTTTTACATGAGCGCCATCTAGTGACGAGTAGCAAAACTACTTAATGCTTCTCTTATCAGCTGTTTATGTAGAGGTACAAATATCGGACTGAGAATTTAATAGTTTAAAACTTATAAATAAACTAACAAATATAAAGACTATTTATTGTATTTAGATTAATCAATTAGTAAAAATAATAGCAATTAATAAAAACGATATTCAATAAATACTGCAAAGATAAATTACGAAAATCTTAAGAAACAACAAATAAACCTTTTAATAAAATCGACATTGTTCTTTTTAGCATTATCTCCAGATGGTCTCAGGCACTGAATCATTAACTTTCGAACCTGATCACCGATGACGTCATACTGACTCATGACCCACATAGATTGGTCATCCCTTGCTCAGCGACCTCACTAAATCCTTTTATGGTCATGACTCTTTCGTTTTTATGAGGTTTAAAAATAAACGGTATTATTTTACGAAACATCTCGGTGGTCAGATTTTCAAAATCTTCAATGAAATTTATGCCTTGTCGTTGTGAAGTTTTGTATTTTTTTGAAGTTAATTTTGATTGCACATTTTTTCTGTAAAATGATTATTTTTCCGTTTCAGGCAGTTAGTCACAATTATTAATGACGTGAATACCGAAGTATTCACGACGTGAATTTTATTAATGATAATGATGAACGTGATGAGTAAATTTGTAACTCAGCAGACTAATCTGAAATGGCACACACTTAGCCAGAGCGTAAAATTTCATCTAAGAATGTTTCGGTTCGGCAGCTCAAGCGGCTGATCAAGAGTTCCAAAATTCCAAAATAAAACATCCCGTTGTATTTAAACAGTAAAATAAATATTTTTTTTAATACATATTAAAAAAATAATCCTACTTTTACCCGCGGTTTTTATTCCTGGAAAATTTTTCGCAACTTGCGGAAAAATTTTGGTGAGGATTTCGATTTCGATAACAAAAGACGATTAATTTTGTGTCAACTTTTATCGGTTTATATACTGTAAATACCTTTTGCTCATTCTTTTTTATGTTGGCGGACTCCAGATCTTGACTTCGCATTTCATAGTAATTAATTCGCCAAAAAACTGGTTACGATAATCTTATACATAATTAGGATCATAATAATTAGGATCTTAATGTTATATGTGTAGTGCTGCAAATTTCAGCCTAAAAGGCATGCATTACTAGGATTTATGGCATGACCTGTCGCACGTGTTGGCATGTCTGTAAGTGCGACTGGTAATTGATAATAAATAAATAAATAAATAAGTGTAAAATTCGATGTGCCCTAGCCTAGCACCCTGAATTCTACAAACAATGTGTTATATTACGATATAATGTATGTATAATGTCGAAACACCCTGTCGAGTGCGAGGGTGGTGCGGGCGGCGACATCTGGCGGCCGGCCTTGCACCCACGCGACCTGCGCTCTACACGTCATACCTTACGACATATTACGTGAATGGATACTTTTTTAATGCTGGATAGGATATGACTTGGAAATAAGTTTTTAAATCTATTTAACTGACTTCTAAGGAGGTTCGACTGTGTATAATTTTCTGTATGCTCTCCGATTTTTCCGTCAAATTCAGATTATTTAAAAATTTTAGATGAGATCAAAATTATTATTTTTATTAGAAAGAGTACGTACATACACCTCGGAGATGGTTCCAAGAGCACCAAGTCAGAATCTGATGGTGACATCCTGAAAAACTCTTAGACTTGGCTGGCACTGGCTTGAAATAGATGAGTGAATAGCGCTTAAAATGATTGTATTAATTTATTTTACACTTTTGAGTGCATATTTTTGGTTTTGAAGTCGGTTTAATTTTTGAAGTTCTTATGGCACGCCACAGGCAGCTTTTTCGTGGGCTGTGAATTGAATTCTAGCGTCACGCTCGGGAATGATAAGAAATCTTCGTTTAAACTCGGGACCATGGTCATGCTTATGGGCACGCCCTCCAGTTTCATCCGCATAGTATAAGAATGTTTTTTTTTTAGTTATTCTTCTTTACGTTTATCCTCACTTTATCTAGTCTCATTGTATAGTTATTATTGTAAATGTTTTATTTACCGGTAAAGTTAACGCTGTATTTTTATAGTATTTATAATTACATTTCCCGTAGTTTATTTATTGATTATTTTATTGCTGATATATGAATCAATTATTGTTGATATCTGCCGCACTATGTCATCTACAAAGAATGCGTGTAGGACGTAAATAGTAGTACATAAACGAAGGCTCGGTTTATTAAGGTCTCATGATTTTATAACCGTGAAATGATTTTAAAGGTTAGATATCCTACATACGCTGTATGTGTACATTTAAGCTGTCCGCGCTGGTTAAGTACAATAAGTGAGTATTTATTGTGGTAAACTTTCAAGTATGCTTTAAATATGCTCTACGTATAGTTCTAGGTATGCTCTACTTATATTGTGTTAGTGTAAGGCAGTAAGTTGAGAATAATAGCCCCCGCGCCTTATGGTTTAGCGCAAGGTTCGGTAAGTCCAATAAAAAAAAAATTGGTACTTTTGGAGTATCGACTGAAGTGAAAGCTTGAATAATTATTTTTTGTTAATATACAATTTTATGTATATATTACATTGTAATGTATGTGTTATGTACAGCGGCGTGAGTTTAATTGTTTTTTTCGGTCTCAAAAAAAAGGCCAACGCGACAAAAAAAAAAACATTTTTCACTTCAAAGTAAAGTCAAAGATATTTTTTTTACTGCTACCTGGTATTATAAATACCTAAAACATTTATTATGAATTTGTACAATACTCGCGAATATAATATTATTACCCTAATGTTGTAGTGTAAAGTTTTACACTCATTTTAGATGCCCCTATGCTACGGGGTAGGTTCTAAACTGTTATATTTTTTTGTTATTTTTATGTTTATCTTTTCAATTGCACTGTATTATAATTATTTACACATTTTATTTGTACATGCACTCCTCTGGCAGACCATTTTGGTAAGTTGTCAGAGCGAAAGCCTTTGTATTGAGTAAGCGCATACAAAAGCTTTGCTTAGCTACTCGACACTAGATGGCGCGCAGGGTTCATGTTTATATCTGGCTGATTTCGCTTTCAGCTTCCTGCAGCGATCGAAAGATGGCGCCACTTGGAGCAATAAAATAAAGACTTGAAACTTTTTTTTAAAGATCATTCAGCTTTTGTTTGTAAATATTTAGTCATATTTAATTAATTGCATTACATGTAAAAAAAAAGGATCTTGTTAAATAAGCACACGTTACCTAAGCAAAACGCAATAACTGGAATGTATTTTGCAAACGACTATTGAAGGACTAGATAATTTATTTGCATAACTACATAAAGGAGGTGATTATAAAGTCAAATAAAGATATAATAGAATAGATAATAGATATATAAAGAACGTTGACAGCTGCGACGTATCGCCTACACAGTACTGTGTCCTTATAAAGGTTGAGGTAGTGGTGAAGAATTTATGAATAGGGGCCGAATTGAATTTTTTAAATCAATAAAGAAACAATATAACAGCGAGGTATATAACAACTGTTTATTACACAACCATTTGTCCTAGAATCGAACAAACGACTATGCCTAAATTACATTTTTTTTCAGCCGGAGCCGTAAGTGTAAACCTATAAAAGTTAAAAAAAAAAAAAAAAATCTCAAGAGGAACATATATTTTGCCATAGGAGAGTCTGTTCTTCTATAGCAATACCTCGACGTTTCGGCAGCTGCGCCGGACGCTGCCGAAACGTCGAGGTATTTAAATTAACATTAATTAAAGGGTATTTAAATAAAATAACGAATTAACATATAGACACGTTATACATATAGACACTTCAATTTTATTTATTTCTATAGATACTTACTATTTACTAAGTTACGGCAGGTCTAGTTGGGAGAACGGCAACTGCGGCACATCTGCAGGTCTACTACGAAGTCCGATAAACGATATATCGGCCGAAGTTATGGACGTTTCATACCACGAAACACAATCGGTCGGTTGATCTGATTGGGCGTTTCGTTCATCTCGACCGAAGCTGATTTGACAGTTTTTGTGTTGTGACCGATTGTGTTTCGTGGTATAAAACGTCCATAACTTCGGCCGATATATCGTTTATCGGACTTCGTAGTAGACCTGCTGAATTATCCAATGATCGACTTAGGTCTAGAGATATTCAAGATGGAAAAATTCTGTAAGATTGATACACACACATCCTCGCACACACAGACACGCTCATAAATACTCTTATACTCATTTATTAATAACCAGGACGTCTACTCTTTTTCTACGAAAAACGTAATTTCGTAATAAACTCGAACTTTCCTACTCCGGTTCTACTTCGATCCGTCGTTTCGTCTGTTCGTTCAACAACGTTCGATCGGACGAAACGAAGTAGCACCGGAGTACGAAAGTCGCGAGTTTATTTCGAAATTACGTTTTTCGTAGAAAGAGAGTAAGACGTCCAGGAGTTTACACGTCACGTCATTTAAATTACTTATTCCGAAATGAATATAATGAAAATGACACTTAACAGGAACAAAATTAAAAAATTTGACTAACCCCCGACTACCTCGGATTTCTTATCTGTACAACATTCTACTAGTCAAGCCTTTTCATTTGATACCCATATTGAGTTGAGAAAAATTAAATGTATTTCACCATATTGTGGTAGCGGCCATCTTGGATTTTAAATTTGTCATAGTGCACAGTGTTCTACTAGTCCAGTCCTTTCATTTGATACCCATATTGAGGTAGTAGTAAAAAAAATATTGTAATTCGCCATTTTGTGGTGGCGGCCATCTTGGATTTGATTTTTTTATAGTGTATAGTATTTTACTAGTCAAGCCCTTTCATTTGATACCCATATTGAGGTAGGTTGTAAAGAAATATTTTGTCCGCCATTTTGTGGAGGCGGACGGCCATCTTGAATCGATATTGACCAGACATGGGTAAGAAAATCCGCACGGATATTAACTTTCAAAAAAAAAAACCGCATCGAAATCGGTCTATCCGTTTGAGCTCTACGGTGCCACAGACAGACACACACAGACAGACAGACAGACAGACAGACATCGACGTCAAACTTATAACCCCTTTTTTTTGGTCTGGGGTTAAAAATCAAATAGCATACATACATACATACATACACACTTCCAACTAGTAGTAACCATAACCCAGGGGCATTACCACGCTAAACGACATTTTAAACGTTGAGATAAATAAACGCTAGTGTTTCTACTGTAGAAAACAAATATCTAAATTCGTGAAACCTTGTAAAACAGCTGCGATGATAAATGTATAACCTTGAACTTATACCATATTTTGGTCACCCAACCATTGATATAACAATACAGACAGACAATGACGAGCGTATGACGAGCGTAGTGACGTGACAGGCATCTGTGATGGCTCCAAATATAAATTTGCATACGGCGGTTATCGGGAACCGATTTTAAAATAAGTTGTGTGTAGTGGTAGGACTCACAGTAGAGTCCACCTGGGGAAGTACTCTACACCTTTGCCAGATACTCTACTCCTAAAATGTAGTGTGCAAATATTTCTGTGTTCCGGTTTGAAGGGCAATATTTCCAGAGAAATTACTCAGAGATATAACATCTTATATCTCTGGGTGACGAGCGCAGTGCAGTGCTAGGTAATGATTTAGACTCTTCATGTTCCAATAACTGCATGTCAATGTGCTGTTATGTGGCAGGCATGTTGCTTACCATCAGGCACATAAATATCTAATAAAGTTTTAAATATAGCATGGGTTGATAAATGAAAAAAGCTGATAAAGGTAAACCTATTTTTAAAATTCTTATTATTAAACCTAATTGTCTTAAAGTTTTGAAGAGCGATGTTACAAATAAATTACACGGCAATGAAATAAGTCGTCTCATAAACCTGGGCGAAGATTGCAGTACAATGCTAGGTGGACTCTTCATGTTCAAAGAGCTGCGT
Source organism: Ectropis grisescens (assembly GCA_017562165.1). Taxonomy (NCBI): domain Eukaryota; kingdom Metazoa; phylum Arthropoda; class Insecta; order Lepidoptera; family Geometridae; genus Ectropis; species Ectropis grisescens. The sequence goes on from CM029786.1 coordinate 15,022,806, forward strand.
AACACTGTGCTGGTATGGGCAGCCGCGTTGCTTACCATCAGGCGCGTGTATTGTTCGTTAATTCATATCACATTTAAAACTTGTCACAAAACTGCTCAATAGGGTTTCTTTGAGGTATTTCGGCGTCAGTCATCAAATCATTTGTGTCAAATCAAATCATTAGGCGACATTTGTGGACGAGTATGAATGAACATACTTAAAAATTGGCAGATCTCATTGCTCTCGGAAGCTTTTAATAAAGTTTCGTATTACGATAAGTATTGATTTATAATTATTAATTTTACTATCAAGTTATTATTTGTCTAAATAGGCAAATAATAACTTGATAGTAAAATATTTAAATCCACATTATAAAAAAAAATAGTTCTTTATTTATTTAAAATTTCTTAATCTAGTTATATATTTTTTGTGTTCATGGCCATAGACTAGTCCTTCACCCGTATTCTAGTGAGATTAAAGAATTGTTTAGCATCCCGAAATTACCTTCTAATTTGAACGAATTGTTTTTTATATTAAAAATGAGTATAAACAAAACTAAGTTTTTAAACGTGAACATATTCTTTCATAAATTTGGATACAAAAACCATGTTAGACATATTCAAAACGCCCCCCATAATGTATACTAAACGAATTGCACGCTAATTAGCAAAACTACGGATCCCACGTACAAAATAACTCTGTTTTTTTGCCGTCATGGGCAAGCTAACTTCACGGAACACTACCTTGCCGGCACCATCTGCGCATGCGCAACTTAGTTTACCAGCCAGTCACCTGCTAGCTTCCGACAACGCCGCGCGCGCTTGCGTCAAATACAACTCCAAAATATCGATAAATCGAACTACGAATCGAATAAACTAATACGACTAACAAACTAATCGAAATTTTAAAAAAATATACTGTGTTTGACATTGACAGTTTGATAGTGCGTGTTTGTGTTTTTTTTCATCTAGTGTTGTGCCCTATTGAGGATTCGATGCGATTTATTTTTTACCGATAAATATACCGGTGACAACGTAACGGTATAGAACAATGCTGATTCGAAAGGGTTTCATTTTTTAGAGTTTTTGGAGCAAACTTTCACGATTGTTATCTTAGGAAGATATTGTGACAAACAAGTCTGGGGAAAAATATATGTTTCTTTATCAGTTATTTCATCAAAATGTACAAATTCCATTCCTTAGTTTAAAAGCTCTATGTTTATTTAGAATACATAATAGAAGTATCTAGTCGTTAAAAATCTACATCAGAAGCGAAAAAATATCGTAAACGTGAAGAAAAAAATCACAATATTTTATTTATGTCAGAACCGACAATACATTATGAATATTTTATTATTATTATCATCTCAGCCTATAGTTTGTCCTAATGCAGAGCATAGGACTCTCTCCCCTCCCTCAAAATTATTCACTAGTTATTAATCTAAATTGAAGTGCACATTTATCGATAAATCTAGAGTAAAGATGAAAACATTAAAGAGAAGCACGCTAATTGAGCTCTACTGAGCTGTTAATTAGTGCTAATTCAGTTTCCAAATGTCTAACATGATTGCATTGTTGTGCAAAAACTTACTACATCTGCTCACGACCTTATTGGCAACTGTTTGTTATTGCTACAGACGCCCTTAGCAAACGTGTTAAGAAAAACAATGCCTATTTGTGATAGTTTTGCATTTTTTAATTTTTTCCCAGTCCCAAAGGGCGAAGGTCTCCACATAATTCAGCGTCTAATTTACCCCGGGTATCCTCCAACTCGCTACAAATATATAAACAATCAGAGCGTTAAAAATTATTTATCCATGCATGGTCAGAATATAAAAGAGTTGTCTATAAAACATAATGTCCTTTTTATCACAATGTATCACTCTTGAAAGTTATTGGAAATTCTTTGATTTTGATTGGATTTGGAGTCTTGAAAGTTAGTCCTTAGAATTTAGTGTCCAACGCCAATCTACCCTGGTCATCGTACAATTCGCTAGAAATATATAATCAGAGCGTTTAAAAAATATTTATTGATGCATGCTCCGGATATAAATTAATTTTCTTTATGACAAAACATGTAGAGAGACCTTTTCATAATCACAATATATCACTTACGGAATTTGTTGTAGTTAACTTGCTGACTCTGCAAGCTTTGTTTGGCTAAATTAATTATTATCAACCGCATTAAATGACAAAGTAACAAGATCAATCGAGTCATTTCGGAAGAGTACGAACACAAAAATCAACTGTTGTGTGGTTTAGCCTCACAATTTCGCCAATGTCAAGTATAAATATAATATATAATCAAAATTTTTGAAGAAAAAACGAACGACGCGTACGTCAAAGCGCCATTTTCTTCAGCTACAAAAATCGTGACATGACATTGTGAGACAAATAGAAAATGAGTTCTGTGACACGATTTTTTTTATGAATTCTAAAAGTTTACGTACTATCTTATGATGGATTTACGAGTACTAGTACATTCCCAATTTAAAGTATATTTTCAAACTACAAGAACCGCGTAAATGTTTGCGACGGCAACCGGTTAACATCAGATATATCGTATTTCCATTTGCAATTGTCATTATTTCTAAAAAAACACCCCTATTTAAAAATATATTTTGAAGGATAATTCCTATAAGTAAGATTTTTATGGTTTTAGAACGTTAAAAGTTATTAAAGTTCAACTAGGTTTATTCAACACAAAGTATGTTGATACATTGTGTTGTATAAATATATATTTTAATTAATGCAAACCGATTATAGTAAACATTAGATTCTAGAATCGAGATATGCATGTTTTATAAAAAAAAATGTTTTCATTTATATGTAGTAGGAATCAAGTTTTGTTACATGTTTTTTGAATTAGTCATTGTTGGTTTTTTTAATATTGTTTGTAAACAATGAATTTACTCTCACACACATTCATTACGTTGAGTTTTAAAATTCATTTCTAAATTGCAGAAACAATTGTCCATATCAAGAGCAACTCTACTAGTGGGTTTAGTAAAAATGTCTTGTATATTTTTTTTTTTTTTAACCATAATAGAGAAAAGAAAATAAAACGGATCGAAGGAGACAATAAAGTCAAACATTAAAGATATAAAGTCTAAAGTCATATATCAATGACATATGTATGTCATAATATTTGTATGTGATATAACAATTATGTTAAGACGAATAGGAACAAAGTTAAACAGATATTATAAGCGGTTTTTATAAAAACATACTGATGACGTAGGCTTCCATTTTTCTTTGAACAATAGTAAGTTTGCATTGGACCGCCATTTTGCCTGTTGTTGAGTGACGATGCAGTGTACGATAGAGTGTGCTTACCTGAAAAATTCACTCTCGACTTGAAAACAACAAGACTGTACCCATCGTGTATAAAATACACTCAGGCAACGCGTACCACAGCCTAGGCGTTCTTATCATGAAAGTGGAGGCATGCCTCTTCGTTATAGTCTTTGGACAACGTACCCATGAAACGATGTCGCTTATTCGTACTACGAGCAGTCCGACTAGTATTTCTATCTATCTAAATCTATCGCGGCTGTTAAGTACTGCACTAGTATTATCAATTATGTACTTGATTTATCGTAGTGAATAAAGTATAAAAACAATATTAAACATCCGTTTTAAGCCATTATAGGATATACAAATCTGGCTTCACTTCCGATCTCTTCCAGTTCATTGCTTTATTTTCACTTGTATGGCTTTTAAAAACCTTTTTATTATACTCATGATGGCACTTTGATTATTGATAACGTCTCGGAGTATTAATTCTGACAGCCAATTTGACAGTTGCAATGTCATATTATGTCATAATTCCTTTAATCGATTAAAAGAGATGGGGTGTTTCCAGTTCGTATAAGTAGTGAATATATCTCTTTGTTCAGCTATTCTCTGAAACGGCTGAACCGAATTTAACGGGACTTTTACTGGTAGATAAATTACATTTCGAGGGCTGATGTTTTCTTTGAAAAAAAATTAGTCTTCCTCGAAAATAAAATTGAAACAATTATGAACGGGTTGACCAATGCAAAGAAATACGGCGCGGCGGGACAAAAACCGTTTCAGCTAGTGTTAATTACACAAGGACAAAATTAAAAAAATGGAGGTCTCCCGACCATCTCGGATTTGAAATTTGTCATATTTTATTGTACTAGTCACGTACTTTCATTTGATACCCATGTTAAGTGACTTGTAAAAAATCCGCCATTTTGTGGTCGAGTTCATCTTGGATCATCATCCAACAGCTAAAGAACACTACCAAATTCACCTTTCAAACAAAAAAAAAAAACAAAGCAAAATCGGATCGATCGGAGTCGATGCCACGGATACACAGAGATACTCCAAACTTATAACAACCTGTCGATTTTGCATTGAGGGTTAAAAACAAGCGAATGTTCCGTTCCGACTTAGTACATAAATAACCCTGTGTATATACGAGTTCTATAGTCCTTTGTCAACAAGGCGCTGACACCTAATCGCCTCACGACTGCACCGTGAATATCAAGCGGCTATTAAAACCAAAGCAACAATTACATACCAAATGTCATCCCCATATAGGGTCGCGCAAGGTCCCACGCGTGGGCGTACTCCCATTGAACACTTCGCCAACGCGAGAAATAAATAAAATTATTACATCGCCCCCGCGCCACAATTGATTACACGCTAATATGATGTATGGATTAAAAACGTAAAAAAAACTGGTGAAAAAATTGTTTTTGTTCTAACTTATTACGTAATGGTCTATATTTCATTAGCGCCCGTTTCATTAATATTTTCGCGATAAAAAAGGAGCTTGGATATGTGTTATTTGTGACTGTAATCTATCTCAATACCAAATTCCAGCAAGATCCATTTTAAAACAAAACATTTTTAAATGATGATTTCTAATAATGAAATAACGTGTCAGGATGTGTGCTTCTACTCGTCTGAAAATGCTCTGCTAATTTTAATGAGCTTTCTTTATATATTTGGTAGGCATGAGAATAGGTAATATTTTTCACCTATACCACACTCCATTTTTCAATCACAATTTTAGTATCTTGTAATTATAAGCATCCTCCTAAGTTTTCCCACTAGAGTCAAGGCCAAATTTCCAAAAAAAAAAAACTAGGTAATGGACGTGAAGTCATTCAAATGAATGGTCGTGTCTCTGAAACTTTGATAATTAAATTTTATAGCAATAAACGTTTGCAGAGTCAGCTAGTAAATATATTTAATAAATTATCCGTTAGGATATTGTTTTCTAAACTTTCGCAATTTGTACACATAACGAAAAAAACAAAACGAAAAAATAATAATTATATTGTACGGAAACGTCGAGGTAATTAATTATTTATATTATATCTTGATTAAGCCCCGTACAATATAAACGTTATCCGTCAGAACTACACTACCAATAAAATTTGCAAAGAAATGCTTTATTTAATTTATTTTCCATAGTTTTAAGGTTTGCTAGATAGCGTGCGAATTTCATCGAGTTTCCAACCAAGTTCGGGATGTTTGCTTATTCATATCTTAGGGTAGGATTTCATGGAGCGGTTTCAAACCGCGCCCGCGCGCGGGCGCGAACCGCGACGGGCGACGATTTTTTTTCAAAACTCACGAGACCGCTGATTGTAGCGGTTCGCGCCCGCGCGCGGGCGCGGTTGGAAACCGCGCGGAGGTGCGGTTGGAAGTCAGTAGCATAGCGTAGGGAGGGCGGTAGGGGCGGCCGCTCGGGGCGGCACTTTTGAGGGGGGTGGCAAATTTTAGATTAAATAATAATATATTTAAGGTCAGATTTTTCTGCCAAGGTAGGCATTTACGCTGCCTCGCGCGCTCTGATGTCCCACTTTGTGCGGAATCGGTGCCACAGTGCAGAAATAACACTAAAGTATTGAATAAATTGAACTAAGTAAATAAATAATAAATAAATAATAATATGATATGGTCTACGACGGCGCTTACTTCTCTAACAGAAACAAATACACTCTCGACTCGAAAATCCCAAGGTTCGAACCATCACGAAAAACTCACTCTGGCAATGCGTTTCACAGCCTAAGTAGTCCTTCTTATTACAAATGTGGAGATAAAACTCTTTGTTAGATTGTTTAATCTATGATGAACGATGTTATTTTTTTCGAGCAACGAGTAACACGATAGAAAAACTTTAATTTAAAAAACCTGACTGCAAAAAATCAACACATAAAAACATTATGTACTATGTGATGATACTTTGGCGATTGACACTAATCTAACAATATCTTAGTTATAAAAATCCATCCAGGCGTTTGGAAGAAACGTGGGAATAAAGAAATTTACAAACATACCAGATACACTCGAAAACCATAATTCTTCTTTCAGTCGGGTAAACTGGCAATAAAGGAAATAAATAATATTTTTTTATCGCAGCCGCAAATTAAGAAAAGCTTGTATTATCTGTAATCTGTATATGTATTTTATTCCACAAATGGTTTTAATTTCTTATTCTATGACGATTTCTGAGAAACTTTTTTTTGACTCCGACGATATTGACCAAGAACTTGTCAGAGTGAATCTCTACTCGTAGAGTCTTGCGGGAGGAGGCCACGAAATGTTTTGCGATAAGGCGTAAGAGCAAGATTAAAGTCGAAGCGTTCGAAACAGACTCTGGAAATGATGGAAGAAGAAGAATCTATTTAAGCTGTGTGGCAAATTGTATAGAAGACCAATGAGTACAATCAGCCCCTTGACATAGCGTTTGTGGGCTATGAGAAAGCATGACGGATAACTTAGTGAAAGTCTGGTTGGTCATGGAATCCCTACAGCGATGCCAAATTGACAGCCGCGAAGCCGAGATATATCGAGGTAATGAGATATTTGTATATCGCCGCAACTATGACTGTTCAAGTTCGAAACTCGCTGGATTAGACTTGACGTGACATTTATAATTACGGCAACAGGCATATCTCACCAAACGATATCGTCGTAATGGCCGAAATCTATGTATGGCGGGGATCTACAAGAGATACTGATGGGCCTTGTTTACGCCTCCCAGCGCATCGGTCTCCAAATGAACCTATATAAAACCGTGCACCAGTTGAAAGGCGTGCTGTGAAACGAGCAATGGTTGGTGTTTTTCTGAGTGATCGTATACGAAACGAAGTCATCCGTCAGTGGACCAAAGTTATTGACATAGCTCAACGTATTAAAACAAGCGGAAGTTGACTGTGTCCTCGAGGTCAACCATAAGTTTAGCATGTTTCAGTAAAATTTGACATAACTGATGCGTTGGTAATGAAAAAGTCACTAAAATAAACACAGGTTTTTTTACCTTAACCTTAAATGTTCCGCCAGGCATTAAAAACTCACTAGTTCTAGTGATAAAGTCAAATTAATTTAGCCATATTACATTATTTATTAAAACTAGTTCCCGTTATTTTCATGTGATGAAAAGTAGCCCACATGTAATCTATTATCTAATCTGCAATAAACTTATATTTTATTGCAGATAATAGATTATAAGCAAGCAAATACTTGATGCATTCGAGAGGTAGAAAAACCCTATCCTATTTTACAGAATAGCCTACAAACACTAAAAAGTACAAAAGTTAAAATAAAAAAACATAAAAAGTTACGTTTAAAATAACCGACTTCAAAACCACAAAAAGGCATTCAAAAGCGAAAAGTAAATTACTAAGGGCAGCACTATTTTTGTTTCTCCCGCCCCTCAACCGACTGCCAGAACATTGACTTATATAAGTATGGACCAGACCAACCGTACAAAAAAAAAAACACCGCATTGGCCCTAAAAACATTTTTAGGGCCAGTGTGACTCAGTTCACAGCGTTCAATACGCGGAAGTAAACGAGTATTTGGTGGGCATTAAAATTCATAATTGTGTGCTAAAAGGTTGCAAAAACTACGACACAAAGAAAGATGGGATATGGTATCATCAGTAAGTATGTAATCTTAATTTCCTTTTGTTGCTGTTAGATTAATAGGCATACATTTTTAAAGTGATATTATTTTTCTACGGATTTCCACAAAATAACCGCCATTGAACGCGTGAAGTGGACGAAGTAGCCTTGTACAAACGTGATTTTTGTTGTTGTTTTATTGTTATCGAATTTAGTGCAAGTGATTTTGAATTTTGGGATTTAATAATATAACAAAACGTAATCCGTCTTATTCCAAAACACGGACTAATTATAGTACTGGAATTAAGCCAGGTTTAAACCAAGTCTAAGTCTAAGCGTTATTACAAAACGAAGTTTTTCTTTAAGCCACGTACTATCTATGATCCTAAAGATTAACCATCGAACCCCTAGTTTAACTATGGACTTACTTCGCATCTGTCATTTTAAGGTTAGGACAACACTTGTTTCTTCCATATTTAACAATTTGAACTCTCGCAATAGGGATGTTAACACTAATCACACATTAATGTTTAATGTTAATTTTATGATAGGTTGCATTAATAGAATATCGAGAATCACATTATTATAATTTAATATTACGTAGTAAATTTATTATAAATGATTTTAAATCCCCTATATTTTTAATCTGTTGTCACGTGACTGGCTACACCAATATGAATTATTACGTCACTAGTCGCAAAACAAACTGTCAAAACTGATTAAACTGTTTACATTTCTGCTTTTTTATTATAGTTTGCGATCTTAGCGACAATAATTTTGATTGTTTGTATTCAAGTAATGATAAGAAAACACATAACCTGAACATACAGTCATGAATATTTTGCGACTAGTGACGTCATGTCAGTTGTTAGTGTTTCAAAATGAGTCTAATATTGTATATTTACTCATCGAAAATACTAATGTTTTGAAATTAAATGTATTTTTTTACGGTAAACAAGGGTCAATCTTCAAAATAAAAGCAGTTCCAAAAATTGTTAATATTGTTGTATACCGTTGGGCTATCTCAGGCTTAACCTTGGACTAAGTAGTCTTTGGATAGTCTGAGTTTTGTAATTGGGACCTTATCAAACCTGGATTAGTTAGTCCTGGTTTAAACCTGTACTACGAGTATCTTAGTTTTTTGGAATAAGACAATAGGTTTAATCTACACTTAGGTTTGAGTACATTACAAAGAGAAAATATTCGTAAATACTTTCGGAATTTTTGTGTTTCCATTGAATAGGATTTGAAACTAATGAACCGAATTGAAAAAAATAAAAATGAATGATACTCGTACATTAATAAAGATACTTTTTGCTATGTTTATTATTGTATTTAAATATTTGAGAAACTATTTTGAATACCTATACATATGTAGTTCGTTTAGAATTTATAGTAAAATTTTTATTCACATATATAATTCCAATTGCAAGTAAAAAAATATGTATGAAATTACGTTTTTTTTGTACAATGCTATGCCGTCTTTTGTCGTCAACGCGGCACTAACGTAGTTCGTATGATTTACAGATCTCGCTGTTTTAGCTTGTATTAAGAAGTTTTCTAAAAATGTATAGTAGGGCGCATCCTTCCTTTTGAAATCATTGGCTGCAGATGGCTAAAGCGCCGCTGCGCGCGCAACCGCGCGGTCGCTACGCGGGCGCCGCGCGGCACCCGCGTAGCGACCGCGCGGTTGCGCGCGCAGCAGCGCGGTAGCCACGCGGGCGCCGCGCGGCACCCGCGTGGTAGCGCGGGCGTAAACCGCCTCGTGAGTTTTGAATTCAATTTTTACATACAAATCTGCATCCTACAGAAGACGCGGGCCCGCGCCCGCGCGCGGGCGCGGTTTGAAACCGCTCCGTGAAATCCTACCGTTAGTTTGTAACTATGATTTATAACTATTTCATACAATGTCTGGCCGCGCCGTGTCGTGACTAAGTATTCAAAGTCTAGACAGATCTTTCTTTGACCTTTGTTATTAATTTAAAGCTATATTTACTTAGTTTTGTTAGGCCGACAGCGGGCATTGCGATGGTTCCGCGATAATTTAACATTGATTGTGTATCCAGATTTCATAATTAAACTTTAAAACGTTTACTTTTCGTAGCTAGAATAAGACATCGTAGAGGTTTACAATGATTTTTTGGATTAGAATATTCTGACATTTAATTTGATGTAAAAAATGTTTTTTTTTTGTGAAACGAGTATTTAGGTTGCAGTCGGCATCAGATTGCCTCTACTGCATACCGGCTGAATTTAGAACAAAAAGCGCGGGAAATTTTCTTGAAGTTTCGACAATACATAAATAAATGTATCTATTTTTTGTTAATTAAAATTGATGTCATAAATATCGATCAAGTGATTTCACAACCCTAGCCTTTTTTTAAAATTGGCTGGGACATATCTCATTGATAGTAGCGATTATAATCGATTGAATCTAACGATGCATTCAAATAAGATCATTCGATACGGGCCAACGTAAAACTAGTGGTTATATAAGCGTTTACTTGCTATCGGGGTCAAGTGTAACCACAATTCGTCTCGATGCACATAATACTTTGTTATGTCATTTGGAAAATTGTTGACTGTTGTTTTCGCTTTTCGCAAGGGAAATTTTTGACACAGCCATGTGAATTGTTATGATATTGGGGTCCATTTTCAAGCCTCTTAAATTAGAGATACCGATCTATGATGTTCAAGCTGAATGCCGTGTCATCATCAACTTACTAGTGCAATTAAACTTCTTTGTTTTACTGTTATATCAGCTAACTTTTAATGTGTATTTAAATAATAAATGGATCTGAGATATCTGAAATAAAAAAGATTTTGATTTTGATTTGATTTGATTTTCCATGAGTCTTTCGAAGTTTTAATAGGGGTCATGTCAAACGAATATAAAGCTATAACTTAAATATAATAGCGGTAGGTAGTTATGTCTGAACAACTTTAGTCCAATGTTTATTAAATAAATTACATAGGTAATAACAGAGCAAAAAGGTTTAGCCTTTAGGACAATTTGCAGACTTTTCTTCAAACACAGATCCTGGCATAATTTTCTTTTTTTTTTTACAAAAACCTTTTTGTTATGAAACATTAAAATTACAGTTCGTTTATGATACTAATATGACAACTAATTGTATTAGACCTGTTGTGAAGACACGGTTCAAAATCAGGACCATATTCATTCATTAACGTTCACTAATGAAAGATATTGTACACGTCTTTTAATAAATCAGGTAATTAATAGATACATTATTGTAATGATCACGGAAACAAATAATAAGAATAATAATTGAAAAATGTCATATTGTACCTACACGTCTTTTAATAAATCAGGTAATAATTAATAGATACATTATTGTAATTATCACGGAAACAAATAATAAGAATAATAATTAAAAAATGTCATATTTGTATCACCAACTCTTTTGATTCCCATCAGTGTGAGACCTCTAAACATAAACAAGTTTAGGAAGTAAAAGTATCGTCTAGAAATGCCTCATATTTTAACTGATCCTTCCAGATTCCTCACGCTTGCGTCCGCCGGAAGGCTTGACCTTATACGACGCCCATGCCTCCCAAATAAGGCTCCGTACATGCCTATTCCGTCATATGATTAGCATCGACACTCTTAGTTTCGACAGCCTATTGACTTTCCTCGTTCAGGCCATTCATTATATTTTTTTCAAATTAGTCATAGATTGACTAAACGTAACTTGTAATTAGATAAATCTCGAAATATAGTACCGAGTTACCATAGTTATTGAAGCGGTTGTAGTACCTATTTGTGTTTATTTTATATATCGACTTTATACAATTTAATGCCTATAATAACATAAAAATCAAACTTGGGGAAGTGTTGCGAACCCTTAAGTAGTTTTTTTATTTATTTTATTCTTGTCCTTATTTTGATAATATACTACATATTTTAGTTGACTGTATAATACATACTTATAAAGATGGATACACATTGACGTCAAAGACAAAGGAGAATGAATTCATTACTAGATGCAATCGTGATTGCCTTCGTATCAATTTTTTCTACAAGCATAATGAATATCTTTGTTGTTAGTACTTGTATATTCTATTAATTACGACCAAATTCCATGAGTTTGTTCTTGTCCATTGGTTAACTGATTAACTTATGTTGTTAACTTCTTTAAACATTTACGCTCTTGTCACTGCGCAGTTATTTTTACTGTATATTTATCTCGAACAAATTTGGAATGACCTAAGACATCGACGAAAACGGATTTTTAACGTTTAAGTTAGTAAACACATTGTCATAGGAAGTCGCCAGATAGTCAAAGTTTACAACATAACTCAACAGACCTTGAAATCACAGTTGCGTGCCCATAAACAGTGGAAATCCTTGCGAAGGGTCAGTTAGCGTGGGATATATCTCTACGGTAAATTCAATATTATAGTCCATTTGCGGAACCCTAAGCATTACCCCGAGCGTTGTCACCGGTACATTTGCGACGCGCATCGAATGCATTATAAGTTGGATCCATGTATTGCAGCCACTTTAGTATGCGTCACCACGGACATTAGGCCCTAGCCAAGATGTCCATGTATAGATTCGTAAAAGAAGGCAGCAGCAAGCGCCTTTTCGTCCAAGGAACCCTGGAAGGCGAGGATGCAAAGCCAAGAAAGTCCAGCTTGAAGAAATCGACGCCCTTCCCTGTAGGATCCCCCATTACGACGAGTTTAAACCTGGCTTCTGTTCCCAGAAGCTTGCGAGAAGGTTTGACTCGACACGAGACCGTGTACGATGGGCATTACCCAGGAATGGAAAGGCAGTCAAGCTACCGATCTGGTTCCTACAGAGACGAGAGTTACAACGGGAGGATAGTGCACGAAGGAAACCAGACGCATTTTGAGTACGATGGGGAGAGTGCTCTGGCGGTGCCTATGTCGGCCGGCGGTCACGGAGTGTCGGAGTTGCAGGCGATTCATACGAACAAGAGGTTGTCGACCGAGGTCCTCGGCTCCTCGCTGGAGTCGACGAAGATCTCGAAGAAAGACGAGGCGGGGCAGCGGCGGATCACCACCAGGATCGTGAGGAAGGTGACGACCCTCACGAGGGGAGAAGAGAACGCTTCGATGGAGGAGCTCGGAGGAAGGGAGGTCCGTCGCTCGTCTGAGACGTACAGACACGTAGAGATGGAGTCATCTTCCCTGCCTAGGAAAGTCAAGGTAAAGCTCCATAGAATTAACAATTTAGTAATATCGTTATCAATTTCAATGTTACAACAAACATCGTTAAAAGTTACGAACGTTAAACGTTTAAACGTTATTATCCTCGCCTAGAATACAATATTGTCGGTTTTCGTCAAATGCTTACTTACGTTGACTAGACATTATCTAAATTAGATTATATTCATACATTTAATGTTCTACTATCTATTTTTGATAGGCTTGTCTATACCTCGTTAGTTAAATTCCGTGCCAAAACAGACTCAGGGGAAAATTCCGTGTCCAAAATTCTCACAACAGCGAAAGTAAACGTTAAGAAAAAAAAACTACAAACAAAAGACAAACAAAATATATTCCAAATTCAAATTAAAGCTTCACACGGTGTAAAATAGATCCTATGCAAACATTATCTGAAAAGTATCATTATACCAATTGTATTATCAGAACATAATGATCTTTTTATTTCGCCCAATATGTAATTTTAGAACGTGATTCTCAGTTGGTCGAGTGTGAAATCTATACTTATAATAAAACTGTAACGGGTCGAATTCTGTACATTGAAGATATTTAGAAAATATTTTTTTTGGAGGACTCTATTTTCGATACTGATGGCAAATATGCATTTTTTTTCTTTCATGTCTGTCTGTCTGTCTGTCTGTCTGTCTGTCTGTCTGTCTTTCTGTATAGGGATCACGCATCACGCCGAAACTACTGATTCAATTCAGCTGAAACTTGGCGTGACTTTAGTTTATACTAAGGAGATTGCTGTAGGCTACTTTTGATCCCCAAACTCTGATCGGTTTTCTTGCGGGAGGGGGGGTGAAAGTCAGAATGTGTATTTGGTTGTAACTCATGTTTGCGTTGTTTGATTTCATTAATTCTTTTTTTGTTAGAAAGAACACATTTTTAATACTGCCCCGTCAAAATTTGAACATTATCGGTCTGGTGGTTCGGAAATTACACAAACAATAATAACGACACGCGCGGCGCGTTCGGTACATACTAACTTCTAAGTATTCTGTGTCTCACAGACGATCCACAGAATATCTAGATTCTAGATTCTAGAACGTGACCACGTGATCGCGTCGCGTCGTCTTGAATGAAAGAATAATTATCAAAAATATATTTTTGTGTGGAAAAACAAACATCATTCGGTTATAGCCGACTTCAAACAAGGAGGATGTTCTCAATCGGGTTGCACGTTTTTTTATTTGGTTTGATTTTACACGATAACTCCGCTAATTGTGAATTGATTTTGATAATTCCTTTTTTGTTTGGTAGAAAATACTTCAGAGGTGATCTCATATATCGAAAACAGGGCGGTAGTTTTTCAAATATCAACAAAAAAACTAAAATCAGCTTAAATTTATCTGTACGACATAGCCATAGAGCATCTTATAAAATTTAGTCAAATGACAGAATTAAATTACCTGTCATTGAAGTAGATCTTTGTTCTTTAGGAGAAAACATATTAGCATAATAAATAGCCATTTAATACCCATTAAATGTTCCCACTGCTGGGCGTCGGGGCCTTCTCTCGCAAGGAGAGAGTCAAGGCCACCACGCTGGCTTACCACGCTGGCCCAATGTCGGTTGGTGGATGATATATGACTCAGAACTTAGATTCTAGGTACATTTCGGTTTCCTCACGATGTTTTCCTTCACCGTTTTAATTACCGGCATTACGAACATGACTCTGAAAAGATAGTCGTGCGCGTGGTTTTGAACCCTGGGTCGCCGTTCTCCTGACTAGGTCAGCTGTAACTTATTAGAAAACGTATTATTTCAATCCAAATACTGTTTGAATTTTAAAGGTAGTGTTTAACAAGCTTCGGTGACCGAAGCAGACCGTTGTTAGGGTTCCGTACCCAAAGGGTAAAAACGGGACCCTATTACTGGAACTTCGCTGTCCGTCCGTCCGTCCGTCTGTTACCAGGATGTATCTCAAGAACGGTGTTAGCTAGACAGTTGAAATTTTCACAGATGATGTATTTCTATTGCCAGTTTAACAAAGAATACTAAATATAAAATAAATATTTATTTAAGAGGGGGCTCCCGTACAAAGTCATATTTTTTACCGTTTTTTGCTCGATATATACCGTTTTTTGCTAGAGATATAATAACGTACCCGTCACAGACGCTTTAACTATTCACATAATATTTAGTTTTATGTTCTCTTTAAAAGAAATTAATTAAAATAAATTATGAAGCGGGCCCCCCATACAATTAAAGCCGTTTATTTGCTAAAGGTTCGGAACCCTTCGCGCGCGAGTCCCACTTGCACTTGACCGGTTTTATTTTTCTAAAATTTTGTAAAATCCTATCCTACCAATATTATACAAATATGCCAATGTTTAAATTTTTGCTGCTCAATTACGTTGGAACGGCTGAATGTATTGAGTTACAATTTGAAACACATTATATCTTGGCTTAGTTTAAGTAGCAATGCTTAGCCAATGTGTTCTTCGAAACTATAATCTAATTGTATTGCAAATTTCAATCCGATCACTAAATACGTTCCGCCATGATTAAGTAACAAACATCCAAACATTGACATTCATAATATTTACAGGACAACGTGGGAACGGCTGAACACATTCGGAAGGAATTCGAAACACACGTACTTAGTTTGTACTAAAAAATAGCAAATCGGTTACTTATAGGTTACTGTGACATCAGAAATACTAAGCAAATTTGGTAGAAAAATGAAACAGAGATAGCTTATAGTCTGAAATACCACATACACTACCTATCATCCCGAATAGAACCATGGAGGAGGTATGTAACCATAAGGAGATATGTAATCTGTGGCCCTAAGGAAACAAATATTAACGTCAAAACGACACAACGAACTGGTTTGACATACGAAACGCAGATAGTTTAGAGTCTAAAATTTCACATGGGGTAATAAGTCTATATTTTCATTATTATATTAAATATATGCACCCGTTTTGGCGTAGATAATACAGGTGTTTTGGATGCACAATTAAAATAACAAGCAACGTTATATTCTCATTAGATGGCGCAAATGTCAGTTTAAATCTTAATTACTAAGCCTCATTTAAATCAATGTTTTGCTATTGTGGTATGTATTTTTTTCTTTCATCACTAGGTGGCGTTACTGGTATTCTAAATTGTACTAATGAGTTTTTTGCTGCTAAAATGATTTTTATGCCGAATTTGGATTCTTTCGTTCTTTGATTCTTTTTCTGTGTTACAATTAAATTTATACATTAACATTTCACTTAGATTTTGCTTTGATTTAAAGGTTCAACTTGCTTGCGTAACATTAAAACTCAAAAAAAATTAATCATTTTGAAGGCTTCATTCAAAATTTTACGCGGGCGAAGTCGCAGGTAACAGCTAGAGAAAAAGAGATAAGTAGGTATAAAATCATGCACAACAGCTTCAGACTTTTCATAATAAATCCTATAAAAATCCTACAAACTTAACAATTGCGGCTATGTTCGTTACTACGAAACCTACTTATTAAGTATGTTTGATTTAGTTTAAAAGAAGAATACTAAAGATGATATGATTACATTTTATTTTTGTGAAAAAAAACAAATTCACTCCGGTTTTCAATGGCTACTTATCCAAATTTTGTTAATTTTGACGTACTTTCAACTAATGTATAAGTCCGTAACATCTGCTTACGCGAACGAAGTAGCGGGTTCAGCTAGTAGTTAATATAATGATAGCTTGTAACGATTTAACAAACGTAGAAATTACTGTATCACGTATAAGCCTGGCAATTATTCCGGACACTTGAGTAATTACAATCGTTACTTTTAAAACTGTAAGTCGAGATTCTTGGGTCGAATTTTGGGTCATTTGGGCTACGAAATTAAAGTTGGATATTTGTTTTAATTAAATAAATTTAAATTATTCAGGCTTTGGTGTTCATTATTGGACTTTTAAAATGGAAACTACATCGAAGGCCTATCATCCAGTCCACAAAAGGACACATTCTTACAGCTATTCGTGAAGCAAATGACGGCGTTATATTTTAGAGTGATTTCTTTCAGACATTTTAAAACATATACAAAATACATAATTTACAAATATCTACGTGTAGGACGTTGTTACAAAAATTGTAAAAAAAATGTCGGGAACCTGCCATTTACGCAACAAACCTGCTACCTTCAGCTTTCTATGAAAAACAAAACGAAATATTTTTTAAACCCATAATGCTATCATTAATATTGAAACAATTTGAAATAATTGAAAAAAAAAACAATTTATGATTATGTGAATGAATAATAATAATAAGAAATGTGCAGTCCTTGAATGGGCAACTCTACAGAACCTAGTAAAATTTAGAGATTTTTGAGTTTTTACTTGGGGCATTAGTACTAGGTATAATTATTTTTCAATACTCAATTACTTTATTACTTTGATCTATTATCATTGGATTGTTATAAATGCCTAACCAGTTTTGTATAATTATGTAATGTAGATAATAATAGAGTAAAATTGGCAGTCCATAAATAGGCAGCTTAGAGTGATGAATTATAAAGTTTTTTTGTCAAATCGTTATAGACAACCTAATATTTGCATGCCGTAAGGTTGATTATGGAGTTCTAAATGTAAACATTTAAGATCTTATTGTAATTACCCATTTTCGCAAGAAATTTATTTATTTATTAACACCGTAGTGTATGAATATAGAGCGAAGTTGCACTCAAACGCAATCCTATAAACGATAATGAATATCTCAGCCTACACAACGTAAGTAAACTTGTACCAACAAAAACCGTTAGCAGAGCGAAAGGACTCCCTATATGGCCATCGTCCATATATCTCCGGAGAGAGTACGATGTCATGATTGCCACAAAAGCCTGCCATATGGCACAGCCTCGGGCATCGGGCAACGGCTTGACCTTGATTAATACCATTATGATAAGAGCTGAGATTCTTGAAAGGTTAGGTAAAGATTAAGCTAATGGATAGTCAATGGCTCTTTGTACTTGAAGATATTTGTTTTGGTTTATCAATGGATGATGTAAGTCCAGCTTTAGTGTGTCTTGTGACTAGGTTTCAAGTTGTAGATATTTGAATGGTTAAATGTGATCTCTTATAAACATTTAAATATACCAAAAGTTGTAAAAAAATTACGTTAAGTAGGTCGTCTATAGACGGATTTACATTCAATTTAAACTAGTTTTATAGTACTAGGTATTAATAGTACTACGGGTACTAGGCTCACCTGAATTATCCATAGACCGATGAAGGTCTAAAGATAATCAAGTCGATCAAGCCCACTACAAATCGGAATCGTGGCCAGTATCCTGGCAGCTTTACCACGCTGAATGGAAACGCTTAATTATACATTGTGCCAAATAAACCCCAGCATTTTGATCTCGTGTCGCTTCGATGTATTTTAGATAAAGTAAAAATTATGCCATTAAATATGTGTGTATATGTACTTAGTGTTGAGGTAGAGGTCAAAGCTCTGCTCTCTCAGCATCCAGAAGTTGACATTTTTGTCATTAAATTGTATGCGTTTGTTAATGTTTATTTAAGTTCGTTACCAGTGTACAAATAGGATGTACAAGTATGTGCAAGTTATTATTCTTTTAATTTTTTTTTTTTTTAATATATAACACAATATTACCTATGTTTGCTTGTTAACGTTTTATCCAAATTTTCTATGTACTAATAACTAATCCTCGTTTTACATTAATAGGATTTAAAATTAATTAGGATAAATGTTGTACACGAAAAATCTATTCTATGACTAAATGTCAAATTTATTTTAAACGGCCCTGTGCTTTCAGCTTGACTGATTGCTGGTCATGACCAATATCCTAAATTAGCATTTAAAATCCATTTAGCTTAGCCAATACTTGAAGCTTTTGAAACGAGGTCAAGTAGCGGGATATGACCTAACCCTTACCGGAAACATGTCGACTAATTGGCTAGGTATTATGCTAAGGCAATTAAAATAAACACTATTTTTGGTAATTGTAAATATTTCTCGCTAAAGAATTAGACAGTCTTCAATTCAGGAATTAAACTCATACACTAAATAAATATTGGTGGACAATTCACATCTGACCGCAAACTAAGCAAAGTTTGTACTATGTCGGCCAGATAGCTGATATAATACTTATATAGTTTTAAATACATTCTTATTATAAATAGAAACACCCAGACACAGTGCAAATATTTGAGTTCATCACACAAATATTTGCACTGGGTTGGAATCGAACCCACGACCCTTGGCTTCGCAGGCAGAGTTACTACCACCCATTAAGCCACGAGGCCAGTCACTAGACCGATATTAATACAATTGTGAAGGGAAATAATATCGGCAGGCCAATTAAACGCACAGCTCCAATGAGACTGAGGCAGTAAGGCTGAGGAGAAAACTGACTGAAATTACAGGGCTTAGAGATCATAGATCTCTGGGTGACGAGCGCAGTGCAGTGCTAGGTAATGATTTGGACTCTTCATGTTTCAATAGCTGCGTGTCACTGTGCTGTTATGTGGCAGGCATTTTGCTTACCATCAGGCACGTGTAATGCTCGTCTCATCGCTCTTTACTTGAAAAAATCTGAAGAATAACGAAAATGTATACAATTGCAAAAACTGATTGACTCATTTTTGTAAAATTTAAATGAGACTAGCCGTGAAGTGTAGAAAGATGTCCAAATCAAATCGGTTCAGGCTCATTGAAATAATCTGTGTGCTTATTCGGGGTTTTATATAGTCCAAAGATGAGAAGACAAGAAGAGTCCAAATCATTATAAATCTATACTTATAATAAAACTGTAACGGGTCGAATTCTGTACATTGAATATATTTAGAAAATTTTTTTTTTGGGGCACTCCATAGTCGATACTGATGGCGAAACGGCATTTTTTTTCTTTCATCTCTGTCTGTCTGTCTGTCTGTCTTTCTGTATAGGGATCACGCATCACGCCGAAACTACTGATTCAATTCAGCTGAAACTTGGCATGATTTTAGTTTATACTAAGGACATTGCTGTAGCCTACTTTTGATCCCCAAATTCTGATCGGTTTTCTTGCGGGAGGGGGTAAAAGTCAGAATGTGTATTTGGATGTAACTCATGTTTGCGTTGTTTAATTTCATAAATTCTTTTTTTGTTAGAAAGAACACATTTTTTATATTGGCCCGTCAAAATTTGAACAATATCGGTGTGTTGGTTCGGAAATTACACACACATTAAATAATAACGACACGCGCGGCGCGTTCGGTGCATACTAACTTCTAAGTATTCTGTGTATCACAGACGATCCACAGAATATCTAGATTCAAGATTCTAGAAATAATTGTCAAAAATATATTTTTGTGTGGAAAAACAAACATCATTCGGTTATAATCGACTTCAAACAAGGAGGATGTTCTCAATCGGGTTGCATGTTTTTTATTTGATTTTATTTTACGCAATAACTCCGCTAATTCTTAGTTGATTTTGATGATTCTTTTTTGTTTGGTAGAAAATATTTCAGAGGTGATCTTAGATATCAAAAACAGGGAGGTAGTTTTTAACCGACTTCCAAAAAAAGGAGGAGGTTATCAATTCGACCCCTATGTTTTTTTTTTTTTTTTTTTTTTTATGTATGTTACCTGATTTCTCGAGAACCTCTGAACCGATTTTAAAATTTCTTTTTGTGTTCGGATGGGTATGCTTCCCGAATGGTCCCATATAAATCTTTTTGAAATCGGTCAAGTAGTTTTTGAAATATGAACCAAAAACTGAAAAATTGCGTATCTGGATGACGTTGTAGATTTCACAAAAGTTATGAATCTCGACCCTGTCAATACAAAATTGTGTAAATGCTTTAATAAAAACTTGTTTTTAACCCCCGACCAAAAAAAGGGGTGTTATAAGGGACGTCGATGTCTGTCTGTGTGTCTGTCTATCTGCTGTGGCACCGTAGTAGAACTCAAACAGATGGGCCGATTTCGATGCGGTTTCTTTTATTTCAAGGTTAATACCATAGCAGATGTTCTTAGCTATGTCTGGTTAATGTCGATTCAAGATGGCCGCCTCCACAAAATGGCGGACAAAACATTTTCACAACCTACCTCAATTTGGGTATCAAATGAAAGGGCTTGACTAGTAAAGTACTATGTACTATAACAAATTTCAAATCCAAAATGGCCACCACGACAAAATGGCGAATTAAATTATATTTTTCATTACTACCTCAATTTGGGTATCAAACGAAAGAGCTTGACTAGTAGAATACTTTTCACTATGAAAAAATTCAAATCCAAGATGGCCGCTTCCACAAAATGCCGAAATACATTTGTTTTTTCACAACTCCCTTTATATGGGTATCAAATGAAAGGGCTTGACTAGTAGAATGTTGTACAGATAACAAATCCAAGGTAGTCGGGGTTTAATCAAAATTTTAATTTTGTTCTTGTACACTAAAAGAGTAAAATAAACAATTTTCGTACAAAAATTAAACCGACTTCAAAACCACAAATAGGCACTCAAAAGCGAAAAATAAACTAAAATCATTATTATAAGCGCTACTCACTCATCTATTTGAAGTCGGTGCCAGTCAGGTCAAAAAGTTAGTAGATTGATGCTATGTAGGCACAGGTAAGTAGTATCTATCCTATACCTGATAGATTTAGCTGGCACCGACTTCAAATAGATGAGTGAGTAGCGCTTATAACAATGATTTTAGTTTATTTTTCGCTTTTGAGTGCCTATTTGTGGTTTTGAAGTCGGTTTAATTTTTTGTACGAAAATTGTTTATTCAAATATCAACATGTACGACATAGTTATACCTTTATATTGAAGTAAATTACCTGTCATTGAAGAAGATTTTTGTATTTTGGAGAAAACATATCAGCATAATAAGTAGCAGCATAAACAACCCATTAAATGTTCCCATTGCTGGGCGTCGGGGCCTTCTCTCGCAAGGAGAGAGACAAGGCTATAATCCATCACGCTGGCCCAGTGTCGGTTGGTGGATGACATATGACTTAGAACTTAGATTATAGGTAGATTTCGGTTTCTTCACGGTGTTTTCCTTCACCGTTTTAATTACCGGCATTACGAACATGACTCTGAAAAGATAGTGGTGCGCGTGGTTTTGAACCCTGGGTCTCCGGATCGACAGTCGCCGTTCTCCCGACTAGGTCAGCTGTAACTTACTAGACCAGCCGTAACTTATTAGAAAACGTATTATTTCAATCCAAATACTGTTTACAATTTAAAGGTAGTGTTCAACAAGCTTCGGTGACCGAAGCAGTCCGTTGTTAGGGTTCCGTACACAAAGGGTAAAAACGGAACCCTATTACTGAGACTTCGCTATCCGTCCGTCCGTCCGTCCGTCTGTCACCAGGCTGTATCTCAAGAACGGTGATAACTAGACAGTTGAAATTTGCGCAGATGATGTATTTCTATTGCCGCTTTAATCATGGCGGAAAGTATCAAGTAATCGGGTTGAAACTTGAAATAGAATCAGATTAAAGTCTGGAAGAACACATAGGCTAAACATTGCCTATGTATAAGTACTCTATGTATTACGTAACAAACATCCAAACAGTGACATTCATAATATTTACAGGACAACGTTGGAACGGCTGAACATATTTGGATGGAATTCGAAGCACACGTAGTTTGAACTCAGAAATAGCAAATCGGTTACTTATAGGTTACTGTGACGTAGGAAAAACTAACCAAATTTGGTAGAAAATTGAAACAGAGATAACTCATAGTCTGAAATACCACATTTATGTGTTTATTACCTATCAACCTGAAAAGAAGCATGGGCCCTAAGGAAACAAATATTAACTATCACGTCAAAACGGCACAACGATATGGGTTGACATACGAAACACATATAGTTTTAGAGTCTAAAATTTCACATGGGCTAATAAGTCTACATTTTCATTTAACTCCATATTAATATAAGCATATATTTTCGTCAGGAACTGGTATGATGTGATGGTAAGGTAAAAGCCAAAAAATGAAAAAATATGCACCCGTTTTGGCGTAGATAATATAGGTGATTTGCGTTCACAATCAAAATAACAAGCAACATAATATTCTCATTAGACAGCGCTAATGCCAGTTTAAATCTAAAAGCACTAAAGGCCATTTAAATCGATGTTTTGCTATTGTGGTATGTATTTTTTCTTTCATCACTAGGTGGCGTTACTGTTATTCTAAATTGTACTAATAAGATTTTGCTGCTAAAAGGATTATGATGCCAAATTTGGATTCTTTCGTTCTTGATTTTTTTGTGTGTTACCTACAATTAAATTCATACATTAACATTTCACTAGGACTTGGCTTAGATTTACGGGTTCAACTTGCTTGAATATCATTAAAACTCAAAATTTTAATTATTTTGATTCCACACAGGCTTCGTTCAAAATTTTACGCCGGCGAAGTCGCGGGTAACAGCTAGAAAACAGCTTGCGGATAAAAAGAAATAGGTAATTAGGTATCAGATTATGCACATTAGCTTCAGACTTTTCATAATGTATCCTATAAAAAATCCTACAAACTTAACACTTGCGGCTATGTTAGATACTAAGAAACCTTACTAAGTATGTTTGATTTTGTTTAAAAAAAGAAAAATAAAGATAATAAAATTAAATAAATTTTTGTGTGGAAAAACAAATTCACTCAAACTCAAAGGTTTTTCAATGGCTACTTATCCAAATATTTGACGTACGATACTTACAATTAATGTATGAGTCAGTAACATCTGCTTACGCGAACGAAGTAGCGGGTTCAGCTAGTAATAAATAAATAAACATTGGTGGACATTTCACACACAACATAATCATTACTTATTATAGTCATTATTCTCCTTGAAATCGTAATAAAATTGTATTCTATATCTTCAATTATTTTCATTCATTAAACATGTTATTATTAATTATGTATTAGTCTATTATTATACAATATTTGTGTATTAGGACGTAAAATTGATTTATGTATTTATATTGTTGTATTTGAAATTAATTGTTAGTTAGTATTATCAAATTATCATTCGGAAGTATCTATGTACTCCAAATTGCACTCCCCGTCTTCCGTTATTAATTTCTTTTTTTACCATCCTACGGTTGCCTGGAAGAAATCGCTCTTAGCGATAAGGTCGCCAATTGCTACTTTTTCTATGTTTTTTTTTCCTGTGTTATTGTTATTTTTTCTTTATAATTTAAGTGCAATAAAGAGTTTATCTATCTATCTATCTACTTAGCACTATCCCGCGCTCGTCACACATAAATAAAATGATCTCTATGCCCTGTAATTTCTCTGGAAACATTGCCCTACAAACCGGAACACAGTGATATTGGCCCATTTCTGCTTGGCAGTAGAATAACTGGCAAAGTTTGTACTTCCACAGGCAGAGGTACCACTACTAAAGGTTTAATAAGTTGACTTTTATGGTCGTTTTCTCCGACAGCCTCCTCAGGTCTCTATTATCAACCCTGAGCGTTTTAAAAAATGGTTGTCAAAGTTCAAATTTCTACAAATATGCGTAAACTTTCAACGCTGTCTCATCACTGGACCGTCGTATTCGGATATCATGTTTGATTGGACGTTAACAATATTTACGACGCTTCAAGAATGCGACAAATTATAACTGTTTCTCTCGTCTAAATTGCGCTGATCGAAAATATCAGATAGTCGAACACACAGATTTCTAAACAGATGAAACCTTCGTGAACGACACTGTGAGGCCAGTAATTAGTTATGTATGCGTGACAGCTCTCACCGACGTTGTCAAATTACTCACGTTGGTGTGCGTGTAATGTTCCCAGTCTTAAGAAAAAAATCCCACTATTGTTGTCTTAGCTTCGGAAATCTTCGCGTATAATAAACACATATATTATATCATAATGTTAAAATAATTTATTATTACACGGATTATATATTATGCTAGAATTTTTTGTTATTACTATTTCCATCCTATGAAGTTAAGAATTTTGATTTTGCATGCAACTAATTCAAATATTCGTACAGAAAATTCGGAATAAAAAGAAAACGCCGAATAATAGTAAAAGTCATGTGTGTGTTTATTTTGAGTATTCTATCGGAGCTTCTTGTAAAATGTTGAATATTATGCTTGACAAAAGGTGGCAACTACTCATTGTGGAGGTGCAGAGAATTTTTGTCAACTGATTTGATGTTGGGAGGCCATATCATTTAATTTGCTTATTATACAATCTTTGTCTGGTCGCGTCTCGCAAACGAAAAGTTCACTTTTTCGAAAATGTTGATACAAACCAACGAAAACCGCCATTTTGTAAATCAGTTGAACATTATTCACATCGCCACCCAAAGTTGTTGAGGTGAGAAATGAGGTTGATTAAAACGATTAGATCTCTCAAAAGAACTTGCCTACTTTTTTAAGCGCCACTATACCTGCTTACAAGTATTAAAAACTTGCTTCATATTCATAGTTTTCATCAACACTATTAGTATTTTTATAAACACTAGTAATGACGTGGATTTATGCTACGCATCGATTCACATTAAATAAAAAAAAATACGATTATAAAAATAGGGTTTAACATAGGATAATACAATCTACTTAAGTACATAAAAAATTTGGTCTACGAGTATCTTCAAAAAAATCATAATCTATATTTTACCTTAACTTTAGGGAAAATAATTTCAATTTAGTGTAGCAACACTAACAAATTTTCGTTGAGGTGTTGTGTTTCTATTCATCAATCGAAATGAAATCGTCTAAATTATATAAATATCAGTGAAAATATTCAAACTTTCCTATGAAATGATATTCCTCTTTCCTTTTCTTATTTTTGGGAACAATGTTTGCAATGTTTGAAGACACATGACGGCATAATCTTAAACAAAACTTAAAATCACACGGGACTTCCGTACGAGACGGAAGCCAGTTTCGTACTGACTGGAGTTTGTATTTGCTTTGGCGTTTGATATTTGCTTTCTGGACCTAAGGATCTGTGTTCCGCACGTTCCATCTGCCTTTTGTTTTAGAAATCTGTGGTCGAACAATAGAACCATTCTTCTTAAAGTTCAGTTCCAGAATTAACTTCAATAATGTCAGTCGTCGCATCGCAATATTTCACGATTGTTTAGCATTTATTCCTTGGGTAGTAAGAGCTATTATTGAGTGTCTGTTGCAATGTCGAAAGTCAGCGTTGGATCAAATTTTCCAAAGGGCTTTGATTTTGCTAATGCAATGCTCAGAATGCTCTATTACGAATACGCGAACATATTATTGTGTTAGACAGAATATGTTAGTGTATAGTAAACATATGTAGCAAAAGCAGCTCACTGAATGTTCCCACTGCTGGGACTGGGGGGAATTTTCAACATACTCTTAAAAAAACTTCCACATCCGCACATAGAAAAATACTCAAAACTATAATAATAATAACACAACCTACATCACGGTATCAAATTATTAAGCTTGCCCCAAAATACATTCATTACAATGCAGAAGGCTGCAATACTAAATACATATCGGATCGTACGTAAATTTTTGCAAGAGGAAGTACACGAACACCACTTGGTCTAAACCCGTGGTGTTTGGTAATTACCGAAATTTTTGCAAAAATTTCGAGAAGATATAAACTGAGATCATAATAATACTAAAGCCATTTTAATTTCCATGCTCATTACAATGATGTAAATATAATACTACAATTTGTGTAAAGAAGTATGTTTAGAGCATGGCTCCTCTCCGGATATAGGCCTAAATACTTACAACCAATACCTAATTTAAATTTCAAATTATCTCAAACCCATTTTGTGTATCTTTTGCAAAACAGATTTGGACGCGCCTGGCAATGTTAGAACCCCAACTAAATCGTCTGGCTTACTATTTTTTTTATTCTCTAAACATTAAACTACAACACATAAAAATGGCCTCAAACATAGGTATTCACAGAGTAAAAAAATATTATAAATTTAAAAAAAAATGCAGGGATCCATTTTGCCCCGCCTCTCACCAGCCAGGTTTACACCTCCGTGTTGTGGAACAATAGCAGAGCCATGTGACAAGTTTTCAGTTTGTTTCAAATACCTACTCAAAATTTGCTAGCTGCTCTCGGAATATTAGTAGGTAGCAACACTTTCTTTTATACAGATTAGTCTTGCATGTTCAAAACATCGATAACAAAGTTGTATCGAGTGAAACACGAACAGTAATCGTGTACTCTAATTTTATAAGAAAAGTAATTTCTAATTAGTTGTCTTAACGCAATCGGAAGGAAGGCGTGGTTGAATGCCGACGCCTGTGCTTTAGAGATGTGCTAAACGTAACTATTATTATCGATAAATATGCTTACAGTCGATCTAATTCTAATAGGTAAGGCGTAAGTCAGAATTGAGAACCTAACTCAAGTGTAATAATTTAAATACTGTATTATTGAAGTGAAAACTGCTTTTGGCGTGAACACACAGATTTTTCGTGGGCTGTGAATTGAGCTTAAGCGTCACGTTCATGAATGATATAAATCTTCGAGTAAACTCGGGACCATGGCGCG
This sequence comes from Ectropis grisescens, assembly GCA_017562165.1. Lineage (NCBI taxonomy): Eukaryota > Metazoa > Arthropoda > Insecta > Lepidoptera > Geometridae > Ectropis > Ectropis grisescens. Next base: position 15,050,359 of record CM029786.1, read on the forward strand.
TTACCATGGTTACCATTACACATTTACACTACTAACCATGACCATCCAGACTAGATGGCCACGCTTATAAGGCTTATTGAGACGACAATGCTTTGAAGATTTATTCCAGACAAGCAGCGCCCTCCGGTTTTACCCGCGTAGTTTCCAAAGTGTGCTATCAAATTCTGAGTTATAAGTTTTCACTTCTATCGGCAGTCCCTATGACCAATTTGTTTCTATTTTTTCGTGCAAATTACGTTTCCCATACAAACAACATAATTTTAGATTTAATAAGGCATTATTACTTAATCATTCTAAGCGTTTTCAGAACATAATTGATTTCGTATATACTTTGTTTTGTTCGGGCAATAAAGAGTTTATCTAGCTTATTTGTCACACATTCTAAAAAAAATTATCATTCTTTTATTGAGAAATAAAATAATGATCAATTTATCGATCATTTGTTTCATTATTTTCACATTTCTATGCTACGTTAAATTGACCATGAGATGCATGAGGCATGGTATAGAGCCACGGCATGCAAATCGTTTTTGCTTGATTGTGGAAGTCATTTGTTGCAGAAATTGTTGTAATGATGCATTTCAATTACACTGGCTGCAATTAGGAAGCGTCACCGTTTCGCAAAATATCGGTTACGTCATTTTATAAAATAGTAAGACTAGCCGTCGACAAACATTTTTGTGTATAGTTATTCTACCGCCATGCAGTAACGTGCAATAATCACTGTATTCCGGGGTTTCCTGAGAAATTAAATCATCGTTTATCTCTGCACAGTGAAGTGCTCGGTATTGATTGGGACTCAATACATATGTTCCAATACTTGCATGACACTGTAGATCAGTGTCATGCAGGTATAAGCGTTTTGCTTACCGTTATATGTCAGTCTATACATGTAATGATAAACCCGTCACTCTATAGCTCTATACTATAAAAAAACATACTTTCCAAAGTTGGGCAATAGATTTCCGGGATTACGGTTACATCCGGATATTGCAAATTCCTATGTAAGTAAAGGAGTCCATCAGTCTATCGCTGATGTGTGTGACGGACAATTTCCTATGCAAATCATTTTACACACTTTCAGTCTGTTCAAATATCATGCACCGCTGCCTCGCGATTGCAAGCCTTGGGAAGATTGCTTTTGCATTGTCGGCTGATCCCATTGTGTTCATTTCAAGAATTACACGAAAATTGCTCACTTCTGCTGAATTTCGCTCATGTGCGATTCTAGTTTCTGATGACTCATATCTGTTTAGAAATCGTTTGTCTGTGGATCTGTAATGTGTTTCAAAACTAGCTTTGTCCTGCAGAGTAACTTTCGACTAAACATAATTTCGATTCACCAAATGCGATTCATGCGAATGAAAAGCTTCCGTAAGTTCAATTAACTCGTATCCCACGGAGACAACTAAAATAGTCTGTGTTAACTTACTTCGTATTTAATTCTGTTGACATTCGTCCAGTCTATATTAAGTAGATTTACTTGCGAATACATAAACTTACGCCTTTATATAATATCACCAGCGCTCAGTGGTTTTAACCGCGTAGTTACCATTACCTTCTCGATATAAAAAGTCTGTGTTATTTTGACAAGTCCACATTATTCCAATCTATTCTATATTCGAAATTTCAACCCGATCCGTTAAGACGTTCCGACATGTTTTAGCAACGAACAGCCAAACCATTCATACCTTCGCTATTACATTTCGATTAGTAGGTATTATAATTTATTCGGTGTATCTCAAGGTATTAAGTTTGGGCCACCACTTTTTACAATTGTCATTGATATCTAAAAGACAAATGCTCGAGCTTGGTTGTTCTCACGAAAGCTTGGGGTATTATGTTACAACAATTCGCGTGCAAGCTCTTGTCTTACTCGAGTATGTGGATTAACATCTGACAGGTGTTTTTGTTCCATGTTAAACGAAGCGGGCTAAAGTTTTTTGTGTTATATCGTCTGATTGTATCATTGGATGCGTTAATTGTCGTTTCCTATTATGTGATGTATCTATTTGAGTTCTACGTTTTACTAACGTATGATTTAATTCATGGTCAAATTATCTGGTTTTGCATTTTCGGAACAAATTCCGGTGGACTTAGTTTGTTGCATAATTTTCACACCTTTCATTAATTTACAAGGTTTTAAGGCGATCATATTGTCATTTACTAAGATTTGATATGAAAATTTACGATGATATGATACCTAAATGGAAAGATCCTCCTCCTAGAGTCGTATTCCTCATGTCTGAGGGTCGTGACTACCACGTCTCAACAACTTCTCAAAGTTGAAATTACGCCATCTTCCTCTATCACCGGCGACCTGTAGGGCCTTAATGGAAAGATAATTTACTCTTTATTGAATATCCTAAAACAATAACAATATAATAGAAGATAAATAATAAAAACTAGTCAACTGGCGGCTTTATCTCTCAGAAGCGATCTCTTGCAAGCAACTTTAGAATGGAAATGTTTGATTGTTTTTAAAGATTATTTACTATGAAAATATAGCCTTTATATACAGTAGCTACCAAGATGATTTCATAGCGTCATACCATCACGTATGTGAGATACTGGTGTTAGCGTGACCTCTTTATTCACTTGCAAATCTGCAGCGCTCGTCTGCGCCGGCGCCGGTATCAATGCGTAGATCTCTACAAACATAACTTCTGAGCGTGAGATGTTTGGACTATTTTAGTAGCGGTTTGAATTCTTCATGCGATATTCATAGTTCAAACGACAGATATTGTGATAGCTGCGTCCCGCAGTTTTTCGCGTATTTCCCTTTATTTTTCCACTATAAAAAGTTTGATAGCGACGAGACGATTAGTTAATAGTACTCGTCGTAACCTTTATTACTGCTTTTTATGACTGCTCCTTTCATGATCTGTAGCTCCATCTATTCCTCTATAATCCCTGAACACTTCCCCAATCCTTCTAAAAACTGAAAGGGGTTGACTGTTTACGAGTTTGAAGGGTAATGTTTCCAGAGAAATTACAGGGCTTAAAGATATAACAGATCAATAAAAAGTTACATCTTAAGTGCAGTGCAGTGCAGTGCTAGGTAATGATTTGGTCTGTTCATGTTCCAATAGCTGCGTGTCCCTGTGCTGCAGGCATGTTGCTTACCATCAGGCACATGTTCTGCTCGTCTCGTCACTTTTTATTTAAAAAAAGGGAATGAGAACTACCACGGTAAAACCGCGGGGCATTAGTAGATTGTTCCAGTATAAAGGTGGAATGATTAAGATTTCTAGGATTAGTCACGCAGTCGTATCAACTCAGTAGCGGAATACGGTACACGCAATGTGAAATATCACGATTGCAATCGCGAACTGCTTTTTGGTCTACGGCGATGGATATTTTGTTAGACGAGCAAATAATACGGTTCTGCTATTTGTAGAACATGATTGTGTGAAAATCTGCGTCATTTTTTGTCGTATTGTCGTTTTTAAGTTTACTTTGATCGAGTGCTTTGCTCGATTTTATCGATGCTAGGATGTTGGACGATTTTGGAGTAGAATCGTTTGTATATAAGGTCTAAATTGCGTTACAAATAATAAAAGCAATAATTTTGTTTGTGTTTTATTTTCGAGAGTGGTTTCGAGTTCGACTACCTTTAGTACTTAATCGTATTAATTAAGAATTAGAGTAGTCCTATAAGTCTGCCGTGGTTTTGAAACTTTTGTTTAACTGTCAACTTCCCGCATTCGACGGTTTACTCGTCAGCACGTTGCATGAAAGTGCATTGAAATATCGGGGACTCGCATTACCACAGAAACATCTTGCAATTAATAATACTAGTATCAATTACAGTTCAATAAACACTACGTTTGTATCAATATTACTTTAATAGCAGGTAATAAATCTAGTAAATAAATGATATCTATATTTGCTACAGCTATAATTAAAGTTACAAACTGCATAACCTATTTTTGGTAGTAGTTTGTTTTTTTTTTCGTTAAAATTTGGAACACAGATGTATTATTTTTTTTATTTTTTTATGCAACTTTTTATAGGACTGACAGAAAAAAATAACGGGAAAATGTTAGTTATTTTCGCGGGTTATTTAGTTCCCGTTGTTTTTCCGAAGCAAAAAGATTATGTTTTATTCCTGACTACATTCTGAATTTCAAATTTCAACTCAAACTGAATTCATAAAGACGTGGCTGAGCAACAAACAAACTCGAAACTTTCGCAATTCGAATTCTAATTCCGGATGGTTTTGATTAACCTGCACTGACGTCCCGGTAGAGGTGTATTACATACAATGCTTGACACATTTCTGTACGATTATTATTATAATACGGTGAAGTGGTTATTTCAAACTTTGAACATGATACAATTTGTATCCTCTTTCTTTTGTTTATTTTTTATTAATTGATGTGTAGATTGTACTTTTATAAATTACTTTGACTTTGCAATTCCTCCCAAACAGCCTACCCAAATCAGCTCCTTAAAATAACCGAGCACGGCCTTTCGCATTTATAATATTTGTAGGGTTTGAAGCATATTCGTAATTCTGGAGACCCCAAGTTCTCCTTTACGTGGTACGAACAAAGACATGTATCGTTCGGAGTAAATCACCGGCAGGAGATGCGGCTGGCTGCCCCCGTCTCTCAAATAACGTGTTTCGCCGTTTCTTTAGCAACTACGGAGTTATCCGCTTTGGGACTCCGCAAATTGTCATAGTTATCGTTGATTTGGGCAACGAGTTACGTTATTTAGTATTAAGTGCTATAAATAGCGTAATTTGGTTTACTATGTTTTCTAGTTAGGTTTTGAAGAGCAAATTTCGTGGGCTGCGAATGAAACTCATCGTCAAGTTTCGTTCGGTTGAACTCGGGACCACCGAGTGTGAACGGGGGGTCTACTGCCTGACTAAAACTGTCTTAGCTTTGATATTGCTGTATCTTTTCTTTTCGCTTGAAATGATAGAGATAGCAATACCAAAGCCTTTAGATTTAGTTAGGCGGTATAAGGGCGGCTAGCGGCAGCGGCTAGCTCTTGTAGATAGTGCTAACCAGTAGGACAATATGAGCTGATAAAACAAAATACAAAGTTTATGTCTACCCAACTCGTTGTAACGCCCGTAGCCCGTATAGTGGCAACCCCAGCCCTTCCTGTCCAGTGAACCATAGAGCACCCGGCCGGTGCGTCGCGTCAAGTTCACGTTAACGCGCCACTGCGCCGGCGCAGTCGCGTGCGCCGCACCTGTCCGTTTCCGGTCGCCATCTTGCAGGATTCTGTTTTTGACATTTTAGACCTGTGTTGTTTGTTTGTGTTTGTTCGTGCTAGACCATTTGAATATGTGTATTCTACTTTAGCTTCTGACCTAGACAATACATAACACCATTAGGGGAGTTCGTCAAAGATGTGTCGAAGTCCGTTGAAAAGCGATTAAGAAAAAAATACGAAGAGCAATCTTTCAACTAAAAAAAAAATTGGTACACTAAACGCGATCCAATCCCTTTCAACAACCTCTTTTGTTTTTTGTCTGTATGTACGTACTTTTGTTTTTTGTCTCTTATGTTTTTAGTTTAGAAAATGGCTGGTTTTTGGTGAAAAAATTGTATCTAATGTTTTGGTTCTCAGTCGTGCTTTAAAATTTTTCATAAGTTAGAAATCGAATCACATCATATAAAGTGGAATGGCAGAAACTGATCTGACAGCACATCAGCTGACTGACAGCTCAGTTACCGGTTACTAACCCGCCCTAAGACAAAGCATCGAAAGTGTCCGTCGCGCGCTAATACCTCGCCGTAGAAAGGGCTGTGAAAGTGACTACCGTTTGTCATTTGAGACGATACATGAGTCGAGTTGACGTGACAACGTAATTAGCAATGAATTAAGCTTTATATCTAGCTCTTAAGAGTTATTTATAGCTGGCGAACTTGTGTTTGACCACGATATCTGTCGATAACCCTTTGGGTAGACGGGGTCTGGAGCGGAGACCGCGAATCGGCAGACGTAGAATGACAATGACAAGATAAGGAAGGACAAGATCTATGTAAATCCTATTAATATGCCGATGTTTGGTGTTTAATCGCATCGTAAGTTCGTAAGGTATGAACGGATCAGATTTTGAAATTTGGAACAAAGTTAGGTTAGTCGGGAAGAACATATAAGCTTTTTATCCTGGGCCAATAACGGGAACTACCTGGGTAAATACAAATACGCAGGGCACTGCTAGTTATATCCAAACCTACAAATTAAGATCTCGATTAAGTTTTGTGTCATGTTTTCAACATGAGCCCAAATCGTGAAATTATAAAAGCTATAGGTATATTTCGTGAAGTCCACGTACAATTAGCTCATATTGTAGACAAGAGTTTGGGCACATTGTTTTATTTTTGAAATGCATCATGTTTTTATCTTTTAAATATTTCTGGCTTTTTTATAAGATACCGGTTGGTTATAAAATGTTAATGTTCGCGCTAAAACTCCGGCAATATCGCACGGTTCTAGGAATTGCAACGGTTCAAAGTCAACAGTTAGGCTGCAGAGACAACTGGATTTGCGGAATCACCTTTTTGACATCAATTTAGTTTATACTAAAGGTTATGTTACTGAGATCGTTAGACCTCTTGGTTAACGCGGGAAAACAACTGGAACGGCAACTGCGCGAGTAAAGTCGTGGGGCGGTACTAGTAATAAAGTCTTTTTTACTTGATTTATTGTTTTTTTACTGGTGACCCTCCCAAAATCTGAGGCTACGTACTGGTGTCCTCCAAAATTCGGGGCTGGGACCGCGCCTGAAGCGGTATTGGTAGGAGGCGCCAAAAATATGTGGATTGTGTGAAAGAGGATATGCGTGCGAAAGGAGTGAGTGATAAGATGCATAAGCTCCCCACTTTACACTCTCACAAGAACACTCTTACAAAGAGAGTGTCAAGACCAGCCCTTTTATCGCCTAACCAAATCGGCGATGGCTTTGCTATGCAGTCTCTATCATTTCAAACGAAAAGAAAAGGGAGAGCAATATCATAACTATGACAGTTTTATTAGGCGGTAGACCCTCGGAACAAACGTGGTAGCTTAAATCTGATTCCGTCAAATAATCAAAATCTGTTGACGGAATGATTGGACGAAGTGTTTATTTTATTTAAATAAAAAAAAATCCAAAGCAGTTTCTTTTTTTTTGTTGCCCCTGTGTTGCTAGTTTTCGTTTTTTGTCCCGTTATTCTTAAATGTGTTCTAGATTATAATGGAGGACGATTTTATTTCTTCATCATTTCGCTATTTACGTTCAAGAGTATGCAAATATCGGTTGTTATTGACCATATCCGTTAGACCCATAATATTAGTGATGTCATCCTGTCTCAGTGAATTATGTTATTCGTTATTTATCGCTGTAGTTTCCTCTAGATCAGTTTTATTATTTTACGACAACGATAAACTTTTAATTATAGTTTTAACATCTATTTCTTCACTCAGTAGTTAACTATAATTACATCCACCTTAACACTATTAGGTTAAATAACAAAAGGTTCCCATAATGTTCACTTATTTTGTTCATAGAATTTGTAAAACAGGTTAACTAATGTCTGAATTTGAAAGTTGTTTTGTCAAATTCAACCACCACAACAGAAATGTTGTAAACACCACCTTTAGAAGTATATTTTTGCCAGTTATTTTACCGCGAAGCAAAGTACAAACATTGTTATGTTCCCGCATGAATGACCATGTTTACTGAGAGGGAGATAATTCCTTGATATCTCTGGGTGACGGAGGCAGTGCTAGGCAGTAATATGGGTTTTTCATTTTCAAATGGCTGCGTGGCACTGTGCTGTTATGTACTGGCGTGCTACTTACCATCGGACACATCCCGCCACTTTTAGTCTTAAAAAAAGGAGAAAAGAATCCCAGTTCAAAAAATTTCGACGGCTGCCCGTTTGGCACAAACCGTCGTTTGGCCGTCGCGCGCGTGCACTCTCCTTGAAAAAGGCCGCCGGACGCGGCCGAAACTCGAGTCGGATTGACCGACCGTATATACGTGAGTGTCCCGTTATCCAATTAAATATGTGTAACAACCACGTTAATTTTAATACGTAAATATAATGTTTCAAACATTTATCTGGAGACGTATGTATTATAATATAACAAAAAGGATAAAATATAATAATCCATAACAGAAACATTAGGGGGATTGTAAAACAAAGACGAAAAACAAACAGATCTGACTGCAATGTATTACCTCCCACTAGTACGGTCCCGTTACTGGCCCGCCATTGGGCTAGATTTATAAGACTCTGATGCTATTACTTTAAAAACTTTGTTATTGCCAAGGCCTGCTGGTTATTTACGTAGTATACACTTAACAATTTAAATATGTCAATACTAAAAACAAAACATTGAAGAAAGATAAGCATCACTCACTGCATGTTAATTTCGGTCCAAAACGATTTCCGTCAATCCCAAATCGTTTAATGTTTCAAATTATCTTAAATCTAACTAGCTTCTCGATTCGATCCTATCTGTAATCTGTAATCCAATTTTCCAGACCAGCTTTGTCCAGTTATTTTGCACCGTCATCACAAAACAATTTCATCGAGTCATCTTCAAAGCCTACATCTGGAATTGCATCTTTACCCTCGATATTGTCACCGACTTGTAATATGACGTCATTTGCAACTGTATTGAGTGTGAATCAAAAGGATTTGAATTTTAGATTTTGTGTACCGTTAATTCTTCTTTTGTTTGGTGGAATCCTGGTTTAGCATAGTTGCTCTTTTACGGACTAATTTGTCATAGCGGTTCTGTGTTGTGTTCTTGTGCTAAGATTTGCGCTTTAAGTTTTTTATTTTACTTTAAGCGGTAAACGAAGATTACAAAACAAGGCTTGGTTCATTGATTTTGTCGTTTTTAGTTTGTTTGACTTCATTAACGTCGAAGTTTTTTATGAGGATTTAGGTTTGGTCGGAAATTTGACCAATGTTAACTTGCAAATGCCGTGAGGAAGCGATCTATCTTAGACCACTTCTGTTCCCATCAGGCGATTAACTTGGCTAATTTGGCTATGACTAATAAAAATTATCGATTTCTTAAATTACTATTTCAAAGAGATATTCCACTTAGTAACAATTTGGCTCGAGTTTATCTTAATGTCCTCCGCCTACGGTTCGATTCCTTGAGACGGTCGTTATGGAAACAAACAGGCCAACGATCCCATCATTCAATTGGTGTATAACTCCAGGATCTACTAATATATAATACTCCTCCCACGTCACTGTTCTTTCTATCGTTTTTGCTTCTGTCAGGTTATTCAGAAATGGCTAGCATGAATTACCTGTGCATATGATATGATTTGCCTGCTGGTTGTCTGGAAGAGATTGCTCTAAGCAATAAGGCCGCCATTTGTGGTGCTAGTTCATAAGTGTTAATGTAATATTTCAGTTTTTGTGTCACAATAAAGAGTTATCTATCTATGATTTATTGTGTTCCAGTTTGAAGGGCAATGTTTCCAGAGAAATTACAGGACTTAGAGATATAACAACATAGATCTCTGGGTGACGAGCGCAGTGGAGTGCTAGGTAATGATTTTGATTCTTCATGTTCCAATAGCTGCGTGTCACTGTGCTGTTATGTGGCAGGCATGTTGCTACCATCAGGCTCATGTCTTGCTCGTATTAACAAAACATTAAAAAAATATATATTTTGTATCACAGTTAAATTTTACAATTTTATTTGTCGAGATTGTGGGCTTGTTGTTTGTCGATTAACTACTATTGCAAGTATAGAGGCTTAATATTTATTAATCGTATAAAATATTACATTTCTATATAATATCTAATCTAATATCTAAGTGTTTTAATGTTAGGGATAATGAAAGTACCTATACATTTTTTTCTATTTTAGTTATATTTCTTTAATTGGGAATAATTTTCATAGTGGGAACAAAAGCTACTTTTATATTAATCTCGGAAAAAAAATTGCGTAAAATTAAACACATATGTATAATAACCTACCTGCTTAACCCGCTGCAGGTTACGTCAGGTTGGGTATGATGTCCATATTAGTACCGAATTACCGATGTCAGTGATTCTAGCATGATCTCATCGACAAATACAAGAATTATGATAAACTTTATGCAACTTTGTCATAACAAAGTCAGAGAATTATGAGCATATTTTCGAAGACAAGTCCATCCCTTGAAGTTTATCGGTAAAGCAAAAAAGCATAATTGGACACGAGTCATCTTAAAAGAAGTTTCTTTAGTTGTTTTTAACGTGACAACGATAAATCGATGAACGCCGGCTGCATGCACGAAAAAGTGTCCCGTTATGTCCCGTTAAACCGTTTGCACATTACTGCTTGGCGGCAGAATAACTGGCGAAGGTGTGGAACTTCCCCAGGTGTACTCTACAAAGAGTCTTACCACTACTATATTAAATATTAGATGTATTGATCCAGCCAAGATTCAATACGAGTAAATAAATATTCCAATTGTTCCTGCGTTTAATTGAAACTATCTGAAGCGTTTGTATAATTGAAGATACAGTAATGGGCACACCTAACGCTGAAGCCTGACAATTGATTTACAGACCCCTACGTGGGAACGAGGTTAATGATGCTCCATCCTCGTCCATCTGATGCGCCGGCGCAGACGAGAACAAGCTTTCAATTGGGAGACTTTATTTCGTGTAATTGTATGGATACAGTCACATTGCCCGCTAGGAGATAAAATAATTAAAAATTTCCCAAAAAAAAAACTGACTTCAATTTAGAAAAACATTTAGACACTCGTCTAAATTTTATAAGAGGCTAGATGCCCGCCCCGGCTTCGCCCGTGGAACATATATAGCACTCATCGAGATCCCGCACATATCCAATGGTGAAAAAATTTTAGAAATCGGTTCAGTCATTCCTGAGAATATTTCGAGCTTTCAAACAAAACACCTCTTCAGCTACCTGCTACGCCACCTGTTGGAAATTGGTCGTACCAACTCAGAGATTAGCAAAGGTTTTATATTCAAGAGGTATGTAATCTGTGATATTCAATGACGCAATCTTAGACACATGCTGTCATGTGTCATGTCAAAGCACGAAACGTACGAAAACTCTCAAAAAGGCATATTTTTTCCCGATTTTGTTACATTCTTGATTCATGCTCCGCTTCTGTTAATAGTAGCGTTATTTTCTATAGCCTATAGCCTTCCTTGATAAATGGACTATCTAATAGAAAAATAAGCTTTCAATTCGGACCAGCACTTCTCGAGATCCTAGCGTTCAAACAAACAAACTCTTCAGCTTTATAATATTAGTATAGATTATTCGCCCAGACAAATGTTAGCAAATATTAGTTTTTTGTGAAATTTCGAAAACAGCTACACCTAGTTCTATTTAACATGTACGGATAACCCGTGAAAGTATTTTCTACCAAACAAAAAAGTAATCATCAAATTCGATTTACAATTAGTGGCGCTATGGTACACAAAAATAAACGTGCTATCTATGGATACACAAAAAATGGTTAGTAAAAAAGTATATTTTGTGAAATATATGTTTGCGTAATAATCTTCAGATTTATTTAGGAGTTGCTCTTATTTCAATTTGGCATCAGGCAATATTAAAGAGTTTATATTGCCTGTATACACTTTACCTACGGGCAATATCCACTCTCACAACTCTTTTCAGCGAATGCACGGGTCTGATTGCTCTTGCGTTGTCGCTCTTGTGGAAGTGTCATACTTTTGTCGCGGCACATCACTCCGTTGCCATAGCAAGTATACACGTCATCTGCTTACGATTGGTACAAAGGAACCTTGCGGAAATCCTTATTTACTTATTCTTTATCTAAGCTCTATATACTCCTACCATAGGACACTGTGTAAAGTGACTTTTTCAAGATGATAGTTTTTTTCGACAGCCTCTTCAATTATGGCAGTCTAGACTCAAGCTATGCGTATGATAAGAGGAACAATCGACCGATTCTTCACGGCCACAATGGCTTCCCAGGGGCTGTCTCTATCAAGGGATCTCTCCCAAGCTTGTAATAAAGTAATTGAACAATTGTTTGGGTGGGCTCAATTTGAGTTGAAGAATTTGCGAGATTTTATCGCGTTAATGTCTTTAGTAAGCAGATTCGTGTGTCTTTTTGTCTGTCCTCTACTCTCTAGTAAGCATAGCACATTTTACTTTATGTCACCACTTTTGAAACCCAAAAAAACTGTAAAATATAATACGTTATACCTCTACTATATTTGAATGTAAAACTTAATGTTGCATACCCGAAATGATGTTACTTTAATATGTTTAGTACCAATTTATGTACACAGATAAGCAATAAACGATTCTGATTCTTCATTCGATTCAATGCCATAAATCCAACTATGTGATCAACCGCGGATTGAGGATTGTTACGTGTCCTCGAAAACGGACTCTCTGAGAATGTGTTAATTTCCTTCCTATATTTTCACTAATGTCAAGCAGTCTTTTCTAATAGTCATGAAATGAAATGAAAAAAATAGTAAAAAGATGTAATAGTAAAAAGAAAAAAATAGTCGAAACTTGCTTTTTATTTTTTGAGAACTATACATGTAAATTATTACTATTTTTATGGAATATCGAGTAAAATCACAAAACACAGCTTAATTTTACAAACTGAAGCCAAGGTTAGCCATGACATTGAAACATGCCAATCGAATGGAACAATCGATGCATTCGAGGTTCACCGACCGACGCTCCAATCGATTGTAAATCCGATCGATCATCCATCCGAATATAAACAGACACAAGTGTTTGAAGATGAATATTAAATTTAGCACCAAGTGTGGTATGTGGAGTACTCCAGAGTCTTAAGAGCTTGTTTGAAGTCTGGGTACTGTTATTAACGAGCATTGGCTACGTATTACCAATTATGGAATGTTTATTGTCGTTATTAGTATTATACACTAGCAGTGCCCCGCGGTTTTACTGTTAGTATCCCGTGATGAAAACCCGATGCTAGTAAATAATGCTTTTTTAAACTTTCGTGGGTTTACTCTTGACCGCCATTTCGGTTGATGTTAAGCGACAATGCGGTCTACGATGGAACGCGTTTACTTAGAAGGAACCGATTTACTCTCGATTTGAAGACACAAAGATTGTAATCATCGGGGAAAACCCACTCAGACAAGTTCTAAATCTCAACCCGACCCTTTCAGACGTTCAGACTTAATTGAACAAAAAACATCCAAAAATATACAAACTTCCATTTATCATTTTAGTAGGATTGAAATCAGCTTAGCGGTTTTTGAAATATCGACCAAAATATAAACAGAGTTTCATTGTAACAGAACTAAACACTATTCGATTTCATCTAATATATAAAATTCTCGTGTCACAGTTTTCGTTGCCATACTCCTCCGAAACGGCTTGACCGATTTTGATGAAATTTTTTGTGCTTATCCGGTATCTATGAGAATCGGCCAACATCTATTTTTCATCCCTAAATTTTATTTATTATTTTTTAGACAAAAATTAATTTCTATTTTTTATGATACAACATACAAAAATACATACAATCCTCAATTTTCACCCTTCTACAATCAACCCTTATTTTATTAGGAAATTATTTATATGGCAAAACAACGTTTGCCGGGTCAGCTACTGTAAATTATAAAATTTTGTGGAGTATCTGATTTTAAATTAATATTAAAGTCGGTAAAATAAAATTTAATTGTTATCGTAGAGTCTCAAATGAAGAGTGAATGCCCCAGTTATAATACAACAGGTGAAATGTGGAGCGAAATATCAGAATCGTGGCGTCTCCGTTCGTGCGAGCGTGACGCGGCGATAACCATCACGCCGTCTCCCGCTTAGTTGCTAAGTTATTACCAACTGCTCGAGAATGAGGGGCATATTTTGCACTACAGGATTCATAAATAATCTTACGGTATTAATTATAATAAATAATTACATATTGGTGGACAATGCAAACATAACACCATCTGACCCCAAACTAAGCAAAGCTTGTATTAAGGCAGCCAGATAGCTGATACAATACTTAAGTAGTTGTAAATACATACTTATTATACATAGAAACACGTACACAGTACAAATACTTAAATTCATGACATAAATATTTGCACTGAGTGGGAATCGAACCCACGACCCTCAGCTTTGCAGGTAGAATGACTACCCACTAAGCTACGAGGTCATTTGAATATATTAGTTTTTTATTCGAGACGATTTATCTTTAGCAATTAAATGGAAAATATTGAAAATATGAAAAAAACTTCTATACTGCGCACGAGAAGTATTTTTAGACCCCGGCGTAAAAGTTACGGTAAGATTAGCGTGTCTCTATCTCTCACTGTGTGTGTGTGTCTATTAGTAGCATCGTAGCTCCGAAACGGATCAATTGATTTTGTTTTTTTTTTCTATTTGAAAGGTGAATTAATCGGGAGCATTAGCCACGTTTCATCAAAATCGGTTCAGCCGTTTCAAAGTTATCCGTTGTTCTTTTAGTTACGGTAAGAATGTAAGACCCATAATGGATTACCTTACTTGCAAACACCTATGACCTAAAATTGTATACTTTCTGGGTAACCCTGTAGAGCCTATTCGCGTAACCCTGCACGATCTCCATAACGGTACGAGACAGGAAAGGCTTACTCGCTTTGATAGCTCTAATGGATGCTAGAGATTAATGAAGATGGCGGAAAAAACTGGGTCCATCAATCAAGACACGAAGGCGGCCTGACGGTTCGTCAGAACCACCTAGTTACTTCCACAAATGTCATTATACTCATGGACTCTCTTATTGGTAACAAATACAGTAGGACCTCGATTATGCGAACCTCGGTTTTTAGTATTTTAGTATTTATTGCATATTCATATAGAAACACAACTTCAATACACAATAACCCTAAAACACACAAGTTGGTTTGTTTACTAAAATGTTGACTAGCTAATTACTTCAGGCTGTCAGTTTTTCGTGACGATGTGAGCAGCATCGTAAAAATTTACCCTCATCATTTTTCTCAAACGCGCTCAAAAAGATATAATTTTGAAGAAGAACGCGCCAAAAGAATGTATTACTTCAGAAACGTTGAATTTCCTTGTGTTGGCCAAATACCACGGCGCGATTAGCTAGCGTCTGTGGCCAAGCGCAATGTAAAGCATTTAACCGAGTTAATGGCGGTGAATTCGAGACGCCACTCCTTTATAGGAAACCTGCCGGCTATGTCTGCTATCTTCACCTTGTGGCTATTTATTTGACGAAAAAATTACGAAAATGTGAAATTTTTGTTATTCAATGAGTTGGATAAACCCTCTTTGCCTTGATAACGATTATAAACTTTGAAAATTCCCATATGAACAGTTCATGTGTTTTTTAAATACAATTTAAATAAAAATTTTACGATAATTTAAAAAAAAAAGTAATAAACTATTTTTTACAAAAAATTAAACCGACTTCAACACCACTAATAGGCACTCAAAAGCGAAAAATCTATACTTATAATAAAACTGTAACGGGTCGAATTCTGTACATTGAAGATATTTTGAAAATTTTTTTTTTGGGGTACTCCATAGTCGATACTGATGGCGAAACTGCATTTTTTTTCTTTCATGTCTGTCTGTCTGTCTGTCTGTCTGTCTGTCTGTCTGTCTTTCTGTATAGGGATCACGCATCACGCCGAAACTACTGATTCAATTCAGCTGAAACTTGGCATGATTTTAGTTTATACTAAGGACATTGCTGTAGGCTACTTTTAATCCCCAAATTCTGATCGGTTTTCTTGCGGGAGGGGGTGAAAGTCAGAATGTGTATTTGGTTGTAACTCATGTTTGCGTTGTTTAATTTTATTAATTCTTTTTTTGTTAGAAAGAACACATTTTTTATATTTTCCCGTCAAAATTTGAATAATATCGGTCTGTTGGTTCGGAAATTACACAAACATTAAATAATAACGACACGCGCGGCGCGTTCGGTACATACTAACTTCTAAGTATTCTGTGTATCACAGACGATCCACAGAATATCTAGATTCTAGATTCTAGAAAGTGCTCACGTGATCGCGTCGCGTCGTCTTGGATGACAAAATAATTGTCAAAAATATATTTTTGTGTGGAAAAACAAACATCATTCGGTTATAATCGACTTCAAACAAGGAGGATGTTCTCAATCGGGTTGCATGTTTTTTATTTGGTTTTATTTTACGCGATAACTCCGCTAATTGTTAGTTGATTTTGATAATTCCTTTTTTGTTTGGTAGAAAATACTTCAAAGGTGATCTTAGATATCGAAAACAGGGAGGTAGTTTTTCAAATATCAACAAAAAACTAAAATCAGCTTAAATTTAGTCGAATGACAGAATTAAATTACCTGTCATTGAAGTAGAATTTTGTATTTTGGAGAAAACATATCAGCATAATAAGTAGCAGCATAAACAACCCATTAAATGTTCCCACTGCTGGGCGTCGGGGCCTTCTCTCGCAAGGAGAGAGACAAGGCTATAATCCACCACGCTGGCCCAGTGTCGGTTGGTGGATGACATATGACTTAGAACTTAGATTATAGGTAGATTTCGGTTTCTTCACGGTGTTTTCCTTCGCCGTTTTAACTACCGGCATTATAAACATGACTCTGAAAAAATAGTGGTGCGCGTGGTTTTGAACCCTGGGTCTCCGGATCGACAGTCGCCGTTCTCCCGACTAGGTCAGCTTTAACTTACTAGACCAGCCGTAACTTATTAGAATACGTATTATTTCAATCCAAATACTGTTTAAAATTTAAAGGTAGTGTTCAACAAGCTTCGGTAACCGAAGCAGACCGTTGTTAGGGTTCCGTACACAAAGGGTAAAAACGGGACCCTATTACTGAGACTTCGCTATCCGTCCGTCACCGTCTGTCGCCAGGCTGTATCTCAAGAACGGTGATAGCTAGACAGTTGATATTTTCGCAGATGATGTATTTCTATTGCCGCTTTAATCATGGCGGAACGTATCAAGTGATCGGGTTGAAATTTGAAATAGAATTAGATTACAGTCTGGAAGAACACATAGGCTAAACATTGCCTATGTATAAGTACTCTATGTATTACGTAACAAACATCCAAACAGTGACATTCATAATATTTACAGGACAACGTTGGAACAGCTGAATATATTTGGATGGAATTCGAAACACACGTAGTTTGAACTCAGAAATAGCAAATCGGTTACTTATAGGTTACTGTGACGTAGGAAAGACTAAGCAAATTTGGTACAAAATTTAAACAAAAATAACTCATAGTCTAAAATACCACATTTATGTATTTATTACCTATCAACCTGAAAAGAAGCATGGGCCCTAAGGAAACAAATATTAACTATCACGTCAAAACGGCACAACGATATGGGTTGACATACGAAAC
The DNA here is from genome assembly GCA_017562165.1 of Ectropis grisescens. NCBI lineage: Eukaryota > Metazoa > Arthropoda > Insecta > Lepidoptera > Geometridae > Ectropis > Ectropis grisescens. The sequence continues at coordinate 15,067,698 of CM029786.1, forward strand.
GCATATAGTTTAGGGTCTAAAATTTCACATGGGCTAATAAGTCTACATTTTCATTTAACTCCATATTAATATAAGCATATATTTTCGTAAGGAACTTGATGTGATACAAGCCAAAAATGAAAAATATATGCACCCGTTTTGGCGTAGATAATATAGGTGATTTGCGTTCACAATCAAAATAACAACAAATATAATATTCTCATTAGACGGCGCTAATGCCAGTTTAAATCTAAAAGCACTAAAGGCCATTTAAATCGATGTTTTGCTATTGTGGTATGTATTTTTTCTTTCATCACTAGGTGGCGTTACGGGTATTCTAAATTGTACTAATAAGTTTTAGCTGCTAAAAGGATTATGATGCCAAATTTGGATTCTTTCGTTCTTGATTTTTTCGGTGTTACCTACAATTAAATTCATACATTAACATTTCACTAGGGCTTGGCTTAGATTTACGGGTTCAACTTGCTTGAATATCATTAAAACTCAAAATTGTAATTATTTTGATTCCATACAGGCTTCGTTCATAATTTTACTACGGCGAAGTCGCGGGTAACAGCTAGAAAACAGCTTGCGGATAAAAAGAAATAGGTAAGTAGGTATCAGATCATGCACATTAGCTTCAGACTTTTCATAATGTATCCTATAAAAATCCTACAAATTTTACACTTGCGGCTATGTTCGATACTACGAAAACCTTCTAAATATGTTTTATTTTTTGTTTAAAAAAGAAAAATAAATGTGATAAAATTAAATAAATTTTTGTGTGGAAAAACAAATTCACTCAAACTCAAAGGTTTTTCAATGACTACTTATACAAATATTTGACGTACGATACTTCCAATTAATGTATAAGTCAGTAACATCTGCTTACGCGAACGAAGTAGCGGGTTCAGCTAGTAGAACCTAATACGTGTTCTTTGAAACATGGTACAGGGTTTATGCTAAACTTCGCGTGTTTGTTCTTTGTACACGAAGACGCATCCAATTTCTTTCCAATACATTTTTTCCTACCCTCTTTTAAACCACATATTTTTACTATCTTCTTAATATAAATAGATTAGGCAACGTGGTTTGTCCGCGATGGACTACTAAACTACTTAGCCGATTTTAATCAAATTTTCACACCGTATACGGTTTGATCCCACTTGAAATAAATAAATATTGGTGGACACCTCACACACAACACCATTTGACCCCAAACTAAGCAAAGCTTGTAAGATGGCAGCCAGATAGGATAGTTTTCATTACGATTAATAGTCTTTTTATACCAGAACAGCTTGTTTACTCATGTACACCAGCACAAGTTCCAAGCCTTGGGCTGCGATCGGAAAGGACCTGTCAGAGCCCAAAACCAAAACAAATTTAAACCTGTGACACATAAGCTCGATAAGGCCGGTAAATCGGTTTACGTGAGAGGTCCCGTTATATATAATCTTCTGCCAGACGACGTACGAGGCGCGGCCTCTGTCGAGATATTTAAGAAACTTTTAAGGACATCTTGTATATACATAAGAAAGTCGTGTTAGTTACACCATTTATAACTCAAGAAGGGCTGAACCGATTTGGCTGAAAATTTGTGAGAAGGTAGGTCAGGACCAGGAAAAGGACACAGGACACAGGACACAGGACACAGGACACAGGACACAGGACACAGGACACAGGACACAGGACACAGGACACAGGACACAGGAGACACAGGACACAGGACACAGGACACAGGACACAGGACACAGGACACAGGACACAGGACACAGGACACAGGACAGGACACAGGACACAGGACACAGGACACAGGGACACAGGACACAGGACACAGGACACAGGACACAGGACACAGGACACAGGACACAGGACACAGGACACAGGACACAGGACACAGGACACAGGACACAGGACACAGGACACAGGACACAGGACACAGGACACAGGACACAGGACACAGGACACAGGACACAGGACACAGGACACAGGACACAGGACACAGGACACAGGACACAGGACACAGGACACAGGACACAGGACAGGACAGGACACAGGACACAGGACACAGGACACAGGACACAGGACACAGGACACAGGACACAGGACACAGGACACAGGACACAGGACACAGGACACAGGACACAGGACACAGGACACAGGACACAGGACACAGGACACAGGACATATATTTATTATCACGTTTAAGTGGGACGTCAAAAAACGACAAACGACGAATATCCCGTTAGACCGCGTTCCCGTGTGACGTGACTTATAACGTAAACGTCATTTCATCGTCGTCATGTCAACGGTGACATCACCGAATGTAAGCCAAAAGAAAAAGCTGAAGTGGAAGAACCTTTGCCAATCTTTGTTTCTAAATCTGAATTGGTTACGACCTTTTCCAACAGGTGGCGTAGCAGGTAACTGAAGAGGTGTTTTTGTTTGAAAGCGATATTCTCAGGAATGTCTGAACCGATTTCAGTGATTCTTTCACCGTTTGATATGTACGGGATCCCGATGAGTGCTATAAATATAATGTATCACGGGCGAAGCCGGGGCGGACATCTAGTAATTTAATATAGGTAATTATTATAACCGCTACTCACTCATCCATATAAAGTCGGTGCCAGTCTAGTTAAAAAGTTAGTAGATATACTATGTACGAGATAGTAAGTAGGCATAGGTAAGTAGTATCTATCTACTACCTGTTAGACTTGGCTGGCACCGACTTCATATGGATGAGTGAGTAGCGGTTATAATAATTACCTATATTAAATTATTTTTCGCTTTTGAGTGCCTATTTGTGGTGTTGAAGTCGGTTTAATTTTTTGTAAAAAATAGTTTAGTTTACCCTTTTTAGTGCTAAACAAGTTTTCACTAATGCATTTACACGATTTCGTGTTGAGATCTCAATACATGAATTAAACCCAAACACTGGGTAGTTCCTGTAAACCGTTAAGAAATTCCCTTGACTGTCCTTTATCTTCATCATCAGACCACTAATGACAGTCACAACCCATCTATGTAAAAAGTTCTCATCAATACAAATTCATCGAGCCCAAACTCAAGGTAACTACTATGTACCGTCGAGGAGTTCCCTCGACCGTCTTCCCGTTCCCTCATCAGATCGACTCCAGACCATCTTTAAACTATACTGCTTTAAAATGCTCAAGCAAAAACTTAACTAACGCACTAGTCATCTTTACAATTTTCGAAAGTTATCCTCGATTTCTCTAGGATACCATCATCAGATCCTGGTTTCCTTATCATGGTACCACCCTTGGAATATCTCCTTTACAACAAAAAAAGAATCATCAAAATCGGTTCATAAACGACGAAGTTATCCGCGAACACACAAAAAAAAAAAAAAAAAAAAAAGGAACATACATACGGTCGAATTGAGAAACCTCCTTTTTTGAAGTCGGTTAAAAAGAATAATAAAAAATATTCGAATTAGAAAATAGGGGAAGAATCATCCAAACCATATAAATAGTACGCTTAAACGATGATACTCATCACTTAGCATCGGACGAGCTTAGAGGATTGGCTATTAAAACTTAAGTTTAAAAAGCTTAAAATATTTTGTAAGCCTTCAGCTTACAAAGAAACGTATGAATCATCGCTATTTTAATTACCTGCCATGAATTCAATCACAACAAGTTTAAAACTGCGATTATATCATCATTTGCGCGATAAAATCTTTGATTCGACCAGAAATCTTTATCCTCACCATTCATGATCATTGATTGGCGCCACCTTCGCATTGTGTATGCACTATAAATGATACTAATTGTATTAGTGTAATGTAGTTCAACTATTTCGTCAAAACGTTTCCGTGGTGGCGTGGGCTCTACAGACATATAACAATAGGAATGCTCCATCAAAATGTACATAAAAACGATTCCCACAAATCTTTAGACCATATTTCACGGACTGTCACTGACCACACCGCAGGCCAAATGAAGGCATCCGCTGTACAGTAGAACACATCGCGCTTTAAAAAAATTGCAAAATGCTTAAGATATTATGCGATAAGAGATGCTAAAAAAATGTCGTTTTGGCGCGCTTTTTTAAGAAAACCAAAACAGAGGTTATGTATGGGAAAAATGTGGAAAAGATAGAAAGGGCGTGGTTAGTGAATTTCTTCAAACTTTAAACAAAAGGGGTAGTTTTAAATTACCAATATAGTACTTTATTAGACGAAATATTGCTTTTGTCACAAACGTTGGAAGGTTTTATACGGGTATTTCTTGCCAAATTCTTGCTGTTCACCGCCATCTTGCTTTTCGTAAATCGAGTCTAAGATGGAAAACGCTTACCTAGAAGAACTGTTTCATTGTCATTAAGAAGACATCCATATTGTTTATATCCAAAAGATCCATCCGGACAGCATTTTTTTCATTTTTGTTTTACTTCAACGATCAACAACGTCTTTTTAGAACAGAATTTTAAAGAATCAATTTTATATTTTTTACATTTTTAACCGACTTCCAAAAAAAGGAGGAGGTTATCAATTCGACCCCTATGTTTTTTTTTTTTTTTTTTTTATGTATGTTACCTGATTTCTCGAGAACCTCTGAACCGATTTTAAAATTTCTTTTTGTGTTCGGATGGGTATGCTTCCCGAATGGTCCCATATAAATCTTTTTGAAATCGGTCAAGTACTTTTTGAAATATGAACCAAAAACTGAAAAATTGCGTATCTGGCTGACGTTGTAGATTTCACAAAAGTTATGAATCTCGACCCTGTCAATACAAAATTGTGTAAATGCTTTAATAAAAACTTGTTTTTAACCCGACCAAAAAGGGGTGTTATAAGTGACGTCGATGTCTGTCTGTGTGTCTGTCTATCTGCTGTGGCACCGTAGTAGAACTCAAACAGATGGGCCGATTTCGATGCGGTTTCTTTTATTTCAAGGTTAATACCATAGCAGATGTTCTTAGCTATGTCTGGTTAATGTCGATTCAAGATGGCCGCCTCCACAAAATGGCGGACAAAATATTTTCACAACCTACCTCAATTTGGGTATCAAATGAAAGGGCTTGACTAGTAGAGTACTATGTACTATAACAAATTTCAAATCCAAAATGGCCACCACGACAAAATGGCGAATTATATTATATTTTCATTACTACCTCAATTTGGGTATCAAACGAAAGAGCTTGACTAGTAGAATACTTTTCACTATGAAAAAATTCAAATCCAAGATGGCCGCTTCCACAAAATGCCGAAATACATTTCTTTTTTCACAACCTACCTCAATTTGGGTATCAAATGAAAGGGCTTGACTAGTAGAATGTTGTACAGATAACAAATCCAATCGGGGTTTAATCAAAATTTTTAATTTTGTTCTTGTACACTAAAAAGAGTAAAATAAACAATTTTCGTACAAAAAATTAAACCGACTTCAAAACCACAAATAGGCACTCAAAAGCGAAAAATAAACTAAAAGCATTATTATAAGCGCTACTCACTCATCTATTTGAAGTCGGTGCCAGTCAGGTCAAAAAGTTAGTAGATTGATGCTATGTAGGCACAGGTAAGTAGTATCTATCCTATACCTGTTAGATTTAGCTGGCACCGACTTCAAATAGATGAGTGAGTAGCGCTTATAATAATGCTTTTAGTTTATTTTTCGCTTTTGAGTGCCTATTTGTGGTTTTGAAGTCGGTTTAATTTTTTGTACGAAAATTGTTTATTATGAATAGGACTGTACTCTTAGCCTGTATAGAAACCACAAACCACATTAACAAATATAACTGAATATCCACTTGAGAACCTTTCTTACCATATTCTTCAGCGATTAGTATCTTTCTCAGTTTATCAAATGCAAATATAACTTGGTAAAACTGAACCATGACTCAAGCATTTCATTCACTAGTCATTCAGCCGCAAATCTATGAATTTTCGTTAGAATTGACGAAACACTAAACTATTGTATACTGAATATCGTGAATTTTGATTGGAAAACGATAGTGGCTCTATTGTTTTGTAGATTATTGTATGTTTGTACGAGAGTTATGATTTTCGATGTAACGTCTTTGGTATTGTGTTAGATTGGCTATTAGGGCTTTATATTGATCAGTATTATTTAGATTTGGTTTGTAATGAAACTAAATTGACAGCTGAACAATTAGGAAGGCTTTGTGAAACTGTTTAGTATTTCAAAATTAGATAGATTGACTCTTTGACCTCAACTGAACCATGGTCTGAGGATCTAAAAACTTCATGCTAAGGTGTTAATCTCTCGATGTTTTTTTTGTACTTATATCATTTGGCTTTGATGTTACGGCTGGTCTAGTCGGGAGAACGGCTACTGCCGATCCGGAGCCCCCGGGTTCGAATCCCACCACGCGCACCACTTGTCTTTTCGAAGTCATGTACGTAATGCAGCTAACTTAAAAAACGGTGAAGGAAAACATCGTGAGGAAACCGACATGTACCTAGAATCTTTCGAAGTCATGTGTCATCCACCAACTTGCACTTGGCCAGCGTGGTGGATTATGGCCTTAACTCTCTCCTTGCGAGAGAAGGACATTTTGTGGGTTGCTTATGCTGAGTAAGTGATTTTTTTATGGATGCGCGCGCACTTAGTCAGCCATAAAACGACATGATGAAGTTGGCTGACAACTCTCTTCATAGGGATATCGTATGATGCGCGCGCAGCGCGCACACTGACACTCAAATTCCTAACGCTGAAGTTAGATACGCGTTTTTTGAAGTGAAAACTTCTTTTGACGCACCACAGACAGATTTTCCATGGGCTGTGAATTGAATTCTAGCGTCACGCTCTAGAATGATAAGACATATTTAATTGGATAACGGGACACTCACGTATATACGGTCGGTCAATCCGACTCGAGTTTCGGCCGCGTCCGGCGGCCTTTTTCAAGGAGAGTGCACGCGCGCGACGGCTGCCCGTTTGGCACTGACAGTGCCAAGCTGAAACTCGAGTCTGATTGACCGACCGTATATACGTGAGTGTCCTGTTATCCAATTAAATATGTGTAACAACCACGTTAATATTAATACTAAAAATGATAAGACATCTTCAGGTAAACTCGGGGCCACGGCCACGCCCTCCGGTTTCACCCGCGTAGTTTCCAATGTAAGCTATCAAATTTTGAGTCATAAGTTTTCACTTCTATCAGCAGTTTCTACGACTGCCAATTTTTTTTAAATTATATCTATGACAGCTTCATCTAAGTCCTAAAGGATACCGTTAAAGTCTTTTCTGGCGAGTTTTATCGTAGCTATAAAACGTGAATAGCTGTAACGTTCTTTTATTGTTATTATTAAGATATTTTATTATGATCTGTGATAACTACAGTAATAAATAGATTTGTTTGATAACTAACTGTTAAAATTGAATTAGTTTCGTGTATCTATGATCGCAATTTAGATTCGTTGTGCATAAACTTGTTTTAAATAACAAAAAGGATTGGTGTGTAATAGATATTAAAAGAGGCCTGTGGGATTGGGAAAAGGAGGCTTCAACCAAATGTGGGATGCCACAGCTTAAAATAATAACAATATTCGTTGTTTTCTTCTTCGTGTCGATGTTATTTTAAAGTATAGGTATACTCTAAAAAACCTTTTACTAGATTTGTATATTTTTTCTTTTTTTTTTTGTTAGATATTGAGTCCATTAATCATTACTACAAAACCTGCACAAGCATAGCATGTCAACTGTATGTTTCCCACGGCTGGGACTAATGGCCCTATCTTATAAGGAGAAAGCCATGGTCATAGTCCACTACGCTGGCTAAGGGCGGGTTGACGAACGATACTGTTTTATCAATCATATGTTTACACTTGTCCGACATCTCGCTTGATTAATGTTTGGTGTTAAAACACAATTCTCTCAATTATTTTTATTTCATTTGGTATTAACAGATCTGTCCATATTTTATTCAATACGCGTTTTTTACTTTCATTTAACTTATAGGTTTACTTGTCCAACATCTCGCTTAATGACTGTTTGGTGTTAAAATATTTGATTTGAGATTTACAGATTTTGGCAAAATTCAGACACGTTTTTTTACTTTCATTTAACGTAACATTCCCGCAGTTTCATATCGTTATCTACTAGAAAAAAACTTATATTTGCCAAGGTCTTTCTGTCCCAAGTAAGATTCAGCTCTATCTTGCCCCCTTCCCTTGAATACCTCAAGGAATTAGCAAGCCCCTAGGTCTCAGGCGCTGTCTGCAAAGAGTCTTACCATTACACAGAGCACCACAATATGACCACATAAGTACGAGTTCAAAAATAAGGAGTAAAAACAAACCATGCGAAGGCCCTGACACCGCATGACATCATAACACTGCCTACGCGTGCCAACGCTTACATTCCGAGGATGTAATGAGTTTTAAAACATGTACTGAATTGGTATCTTTATGGTAAACGCACGAATCCACATCATTGCTTAACATCAGGCGAGAAATGCTGTCAAGTGCAACTCTAATATTCAAAAAGTTCCAGTTCTTAACCTTCATATTAGCAATCGGGTTTTAAGCAAAAGTTGCAAAAATTACTTCAATCTAGAGAGAGAGAAAAATGTTGAAATGAATGAAAAAAAAGTTATAAGTAGTTAAACATATTAATTAATCGCTTGTATGGCTGGTCGATATCTTCTTAATATTTGAAATTAGAACTTAGGTCTAATAAAAGAGTCCACATACGAGTCCTAAAATCAGAGGAAATTACGTAAAAGTAGTGGGGCGGAGCTTACATCGAATCATAAATCACCAATCATATCCTACATCGCACCATATGATTGGTGATTTATATTGCTGTTAAGTGGTGACCAAAAATGTGTCGCCGAAACGATATCCAACATTTTATTTATTTTTATTTAAATATTGATTGGTCGCCTCGCTCGCTCTCATCGCTCTTATGATATATCTTGTGTCTATGTACCTATATAGTGGTAGGACTCTTACCAGCGTCCGCCTGGGGAAGTACCACACCCTCGCCGGTTATTCTACCGCCAAGCAGTAATGTGCACATTACTTTGTTCCCGTTTGAAGGACAATGTTTCCATATAAATTACAGGGCGTAGAGTTGTAATATCTTAGAACTCTGGGTGATGCGCAGTGCGGTGCTAGGTAATGATTCGGATTGTGTTAATTTATGTGCTATTATGTGGTAGGCATGTTGCTTACCATCAGGCACATGTCCTGCTCGACTCGTCAATCTATTCTGTAAAACAATCTCGGTTCAATCGGTTCTGTTAAATTTCGATAGTAACAAGTAAATCGCTTAGTTGTCAAACACGAAAGCGCATTTACTGCCAGCAATGACGCGGCTGGCGGAATCAGGCCATGACGATATACGATACAAAATTACCTGACCCCTCCGAAGGCGTCACTACTATCTCAATTCTAGGATACACATTTGAGATTATCGTTAGTTTTGTTTTTGGTCACCGGGTTAAATAAGTTTGTGCCGCTACTTTCGCGTAGACTTGTCATGTTGCGTAGGGCCATATTCGTGAAAAGAGAAATGATAAACCCTTGATAGTTCCACAAATATATTAAACAGAAGTTTATATGCGGCAATAAACCCTAGTCTGTTTTATGGGAAATGGTATTTGTACTGTGAATATTGTTTTAAACTTTGTGAATGTGTAAATAAAGCATGATTTGATTTGATATTGACACGCCGCGCGGGTTTGTATGCGTAGTTCCCGTTCCTATATTCTTTTTGCGATGAAAAGTAACAAAAGTACAGTTTCAGACTATCACCTATCTGTGTTCAAGATTTCAACCCGATCCGTTTAGTCGTTGCGACGTGATTGAGCAGCAAACATTCAAACTTACCATTTATAATATTAGTACGATCAGTCAAATGTAAAAAACAATAACTTATGTTAGGGCAAAGATACCACGAAATAACTTAACCCCAAATATGTCCAAAATCTATGTCCATCTTTGTAAAGTAATAGCTTCATTAATATTGATTAACTTATCCGATATATATTTAAGCTTTATTCTAAGCGACTGACTTTGGAAATTCAATAAAAAAATTAAAAGGCCATTAGAAGTACTACGAGAATCGCAAGCCTAGCCCAAAACCTTGGCAACTACTAATAACAGAAACAAACAAGTTTGTCCGTCTGTCTGACCTTCGCCGTGGGTGAGGCATTACGCAGGAATCTTGAAAATTTAAGTTAAACTTACCGTTAACAAACATCTAGTCAGGATAAAAAAAAAAAAGTAGGCATGTAATGAAAAAAAATCTCCAAGCAAAGCAAATTCATACTTATTATGCCTTCAGATTCACACATTTGAGACGTTATAGTGATCTGTGGGTGAACCAATTTGGATACAACATAGCTAAGAACTAAAAATGCCCTCGAATATTTTTTTGAAACAAAAAAAACAAAACCGAATCATCCGGCGAAAAAAAATTCGAAATCTATGGAAACAGACAGATAAAATTGCTGACACTAAAGCCTACTTAGTCTGTGCACTAAAGTTGTACAGAGATTTCCATGTCGTATTTTTGTAAAATACAAAGCGGGACAAACGAAGAATCCCTCACAGATCTATTCAAAAGAAAGCATTTAATAAACTACACACAATCAAATACATAGCGCACAATGATTTCTATTGAATTTCTATACAATTGATTCTAAAAAACTACCACGCGAGCAGTAATTTTTTTTTACTAAAGTTACCATTGAAACTTGCTAACTTTCCTCAGACACTACGATTGTGGCGCCCCAATTATAACTACACTTAGCTCGTGTACTACAAGTGACAAATTGTTAAATAGACAATTTAAACAACCAACATCAATAGAGGCGATCAAATTAGGTGAACTAATTTTTTACCTGTAACGGTTTCATTGTTGTTCGAAAACTACAATTGTGGCTCATCTCAGACTGTATTTACCTGTGTACAATTTATCAATAAGTTGATCACATTAGATGAACTATTTTTTTCCCCTGTAAAGTTGTCATTGTTGTTCGAAAACTACAATAGTGGCTCAAATTCGTAGTCAAGTTAAGTGAAATGACCATTTTATGATATAGAGTTTATTAAGTTGAGTAACTAAAATTGTCCTCTGAAGAGCTGTTGTTATTGTTCGAATACTTCGATAGTGGCTCACTTCAAGCTATATGTATACAAATTGGTCATGAGAAGTTGCACAACTAAGCCTTGAATGGGCGTAGTTGTGAATCGCGATCAGATGAAATGACCTTAACATGGAAATACTACATTTGTAGTTTTGTAGTAGGGTCTCTTTGCAGAGACCTTCTGGGGAAGTACCAAAACTTTGCCAGTTATTTTACAGCCAAGCAGTAATGCGCATACTATCTCGTGTTGCATTTTGAAGGGCAATGTTTCCATAGAAATTTCAGGAACATAAAGTAGGCTGGTTATGTCTGGGGAAGCACCACACCTTTGCCAGTTATTTTGTTTAGTAATGTACACACATTATTATGTTCCATTTTGAAGGGATTGCCCTTCTCCTTAACCCTGTATCTCGAACCATTGGGTTCGAGATACATTTCGGGGAAAATAAACTGTACTGGCCATGTCTAGGGAAACACCATACCTTTGTCAGTTATTTTACCAGTAGCAGTAATGCGCAAACATTACCGTGATCCATTTTGAATTGCAATATTTCCAAATTACTTTATATTTTCCTTAGATATTCCTTTAACTCTGTGAAGTCTAGTCTAACATATTCACAACACTGGCTAGCGGCCAGAGACAGTAATAGAAGTCTAATACTAACTATGAGGAAGTGCGTCTAGGCTACATTTAACTTCGACAGGGTTACACAGTTTACTATCATTCGAAAGAGGTACGAAGTCTACACGGACTAAAGAACATTGAAAATGTCGTAGAATAAGAATGAAAATGTCTTCTTCTTCTACTTCTTTATATATTTCTTTGCTTCTCTTAATCCAAGATATATTTCTTGGATCACACAATATATACATATGTATATATTGTGTGATTTCCACCATAAATTGTAAAATTGATATTGACGTGTACTTGTTGTATGAATAAATGAATATGAATATGTTAAAAATTACCCAAATGACAGAGCTCACGGACTCCGCAGTCTATGTTTACCTATCTATGTCTTTAGTTAAAAAAAAAAGTCTGCCCATATGAACACCTTAGGCGGTATGGCCGATATGCAACCCTAAATCTTCTATGTATAAAAAAGTTATTTTGGTTTGTGTACGCTTCAAAAACTCAAAAAGTTCTGCACCGATCGAGCTGAAATTTTGCAATGATATATAATCCGCATCAAGGATTGTTTTTATCTAATTTTTGCATCACAATGTGCCACAGCGAAGCGTGGCAGGGTACAGCTAGTTGTTAATAAAAAGTAGTGATAAAATTCCTGACGCTCTCGCCGTCACGATACAGCCTCAAAACTGCGTAAACTAACTTATTATTCTTGTTCTCCAGATATCAGACATCGTGGTCGGCCAAGAACCGAACGTGACGGCTCGAGAGGCGCTCCTGAGCTGGGCGCGGCGCTCCACGGCGAAGTACCCCGGCGTCCGAGTTGCGGACTTCACTTCCTCCTGGAGAGACGGACTGGCCTTCAACGCGCTTATACACAGGAACAGGCCTGACTTGATAGACTGGCGTAATATCAGGTGAGATATTGAACGTTAGTGAAGGCTTTTCCATAAAATAAACGGAGATATTCTCATAATATTTCAGCTCACTCTTTCCGTTCTAGTCGGTTGCAGGAAGCGGTGAACGCTGGTCTTTTTTGCCTATCACTATTCGTTGTCAACAACCAAAATAAGTAGAAGCACAGCATATCTCGCCGCCAGTGATTCTAGGGGTCAAGTAAATTGGTGGCGTGTAAACCACTTACGATACACACAGAGACGCAGTTTATTACCAATTCCAAAGTGCTCAGGGCACATCCATTGGCTTATATCGATGGTTATGATAATGTTTCATTAATTATTATTTGTTTTTAGGTCGAGGCATGTCCGTGAGCGCTTGGAGACCGCCTTCCATGTGGTCGAGAAGGAGTATGGCGTTACTAGACTTCTGGACCCCGAAGGTAATAATTAATTTATTGTTATTAACTAGAAACGGTCAGTTATATTCGCCCAGTTCCCTTTCCCGTTATTTCGCTGTTATAAAAAGTAGCCTATTTACGGGTATGTGCTATTTATTCTAAACTGTAATCTATGTTCCAAATATTCAACCCAATCTGTTTAGAAATTCCGATTTACAACGTGATTGAGCAACAAACATCCAAACTTCCACATAAATAATATTATAGTAGCATAAGTAAGAAGTACGATTAGCGGCGTCCCTTGGTTTTACCCGCGTATTTTCCTTTCCAGCGACAAAAAGTCAGTCTATATTATCTATATGATACTTGTATAGACTGTTATCTGTTTATCGAATTTCACCCTGATCCGGTTAGTCGTTTCGACGTGATTGGCTAACAAACTTACAAACATCCAAACGTCCAAAGTTTTGCATTTATATTATTAGGAAGTACCATGTTTATTACTCGTTCACGCAATATCTACTGAATGGTTGTGGATGAAATTTGATGCAGAGATAGATTATAGTTTGGAAAACACACGGCTACTTTGAATGCTGGAAAACCTCTAGGACTGGGCCAATACGAGTAAAACAGGGGGGCACTACAAGTCTATTACTTGACTTAAGGTAGTCTATTCTCAAGGTACTCCGTAGTTACATATCATTCGCTGTACGTATCGTTTGATACGACACGCTTGTATGACCGTATGGTGACGTTATTCGCGTCGTTAACAATAGATCGTAAACACGATACCCGCTACAACCTGCTGTATTGTAATTGTTTTATTATGCGATGGCCATTTTCAATGATTACTAGTGAATTTATGACAATGCAACTTGCCTAGCGACATACAGTTCAACCGTAAACCGCAAAACGTAAACAAGAACAAAATTTAACATTTTGATTAACCCCCGACTACCTTGGTTTGTAATTTGTACAACATTTTACTACTCAAGCCCTTTCATTTGATACCCATATTGAGGATGTTGTGAAAAAAGAAATGTCGCCATTTTGTGGTGGCGGCCATCTTGGATTTGAATCCCTTAAGTCCCTTTGACTACACCGATGCCCCAAAAACGTATTAAACGGCGGCAGTAGATTTTTAGTACAGTTTTTAGTACTCTAGCTGAATTTATATTTCTGAATCTCAATAAAAAAAATCAACCATTACTTTTAACCTAGATAATGGTTTATTCCTAGACCTTCCAGAAGGCAAAGACCTGAAACAATGATAACTGTCGCTTGTTAAAACGCGCGTTCTGCGTTTAATTTGCCGCGAATAAACGCCCCAACCTCGATGCAACCATTTACTGTCAAGATAAACGACAATTACCGTAATCGGCGCTGTTACTGCTGAGGTTTCAACTTTGAGACTAATTACATGACCTATGTGTGTTAAAGGTCTAAGTAATTATTATCATACTAATATTATGGCGAGATAGCGGTCAAGTGTTTAAATATAAAAGTAAAAAAAAAATGCGAAAATTTTACATCACTTTAATTGAAATCAAAATCACAGTGACAATAATGTCGCTAGCGTTTTTATAAAGTGATAAATCATCAATTTTCTCTTAAAATGCGTATATTCATTAATTTTAAAAAAGTGTGAACATATTTTGTAAACCAAGGTATTAGTAGCGCCATCTACCTTCGAGTAGCAACACTAACGTAAAAGTAAAGAAATGAACACGATTGGTTTTTTTTCTACAAAATCCGGCGGGCTACGCAAGGAAATTTTTCCAAAAACTAGTTTTTTAACTACGAGGGTTCCCTCTCAAAAATCATTACTGTTTTCACAAAAATTCTTTCATGGTAACTATTTAAAAGGTCCAGTAAAATATTTCCTAGTCGGTAACCGTGTTACGAGAAAGGAGTAAATTTTCTTCCTTTTGTAACTGTTACAAAACACAGTTACAAAGGCGGCCGAAAGGGTTTATTTTTACATCAAAAAAATTCAAAACCGTTTTTTTTTGCTATAGCCACGCTCGTTTTTATCTCAATTTTTTTTCTAACGTTTTGTTTCTAGAAATGCGGCCACGCTAATTTTTATTTCAAAACTGTAGTCACGTGTTGTTTTTTTCTACAGATGTGGACACACACGAGCCGGACGAGAAGTCGCTCATCACGTACATCTCGTCGCTCTACGAGACGTTCCCGGAGCCCCCGGCGGTGCACCCGCTGTTCGACGCGGAGTCGCAGCGCCGCGCCGCCGCCTACACCGAGCTGGCGGCCGCACACCGGGCCTGGCTCGTTGAGAAGTGTGCTCTCATGCAGGTGAATAGAGTCTTTTTAAACTTGAGAAGTGTGCTCTCATGCAGGTGAAGCCTTTTTTAGCTTGAGAAGTGTGCTCTCATGCAGGTGAATAGAGTCTTTTTAGCTTGAGAAGTGTGTTCTCATGCAGGTAAATAGTCTTTTTTTAGCTTGAGAAGTGTGCTCTTATGCAGGTGAATAGTCTTTATTTAGCTTGAGAAGTGTGCTCTCATGCAGGTGAATAGAGTCTTTTTTAGCTTGAGAAGTGTGCTCTCATGCAGGTGAAGCCTTTTTTAGCTTGAGAAGTGTGCTCTCATGCAGGTGAATAGAGTCTTTTAGCTTGAGAAGTGTGTTCTCATGCAGGTAAATAGTCTTTTTTTAGCTTGAGAAGTGTGCTCTTATGCAGGTGAATAGTCTTTATTTAGCTTGAGAAGTGTGCTCTCATGCAGGTGAATAGAGTCTTTTTTTAGCTTGAGAAGTGTGTTCTCATGCAGGTGAATAGTCTTTATTTAGCTTGAGAAGTGTGCTCTCATGCAGGTGAATAGTCTTTTTTAGCTTGAGAAGTGTGCTCTCATGCAGATGAATAGACTTTTTATAGCTTAAGAAGTGTGCTCTCATGCAGGTGAATATAGTCTCTTTTAGCTTGAGAAGTGTGCTCTCATGCAGGTGAATAGAACCTATTGGGGAACCTATTATATACCTAACCATGCGGGCCTGACTCGTAGAGAAGTGTCAAAGTGTGAGAGCTCTCATGAAGCTCAATAGAATCTATTTTAACAAGTTACTTAACATGCGGGCTCATGCAGGTCCATAGAACAGCTTTGACATGGGAGCACATTGCCACCAACTTATCTGTAGACCGGCCAATAGTGGAACTATTGAGACCATTTTGAAAACGCCATATTTTTGTAGTAACAAATAAGTTCAAGTTTATTTTATAAGTATTCACTGTTTTAGGATTTGCGTGTGAGCCTTGAGCACTAATATTCGCTTAATGGCTCTTAAGAGCTTCTTGCGGCCAGCGTGTTATCCCCTATTTCAACACACTTGAAACTATCTTTTCGTTTTTCTGAAAAGTAGGTATGTCCATTTTTCAGGCTCGTAAGCTACCTCTGTTCCGTACCTATTTCATTTGGATCGGTTCAATAGTTTTTAGAAGCGTAACGGGCGGAGTCACATAAGCGTTATTTTTAATATTAAGTGGAATTAGAAAAAAAAATATCTTCAAAATTGTTTCATCGTGTTCTAGGACCGTGCTTTCCCGTCAACTTTGATCGAGATGAAGAAGCTGCTCAGTGAGAGTACGCGGTTCCGCAACGAGGAGGTGCCGCTGCGACAGCGGGAGAAACAGAAGCTCTTCCACCACTACAGGGAACTGGAGGTAACGACGCCTACAGCGTGCATAGCTACCGACAAACATCTTTTACTCCGACACTCATAGTTAATTCCGACAAATATCTTAATAACCGGGAAATATTTTATACATCGACCATGTTCTAAGTAAAAAATTGGTTGCCTGTAAAGTCGGTATACGGGCGAAAGTTTTACGTGACAACGACGGTAAAATAATTTTACGGAAGGGACGCGTGCCTTTCACTTTTTATGTCTGTCTCTCTCGCTCTTAGGCGGGCTAACCATGCCCGAGTGGAAGGGACGCGTGCCTCTCACTCACTCTCGTTGTGAGCGCATAACGTGAGCGGAGCGTAACGCAGTTTCTTGAAGTGTCACCCGGCAAACCAATTTATAAGACGTTGTCACGTCAAAAACGCATTTTAAACCAAATGACCTCTGCTAAAACGTACCAGATCTACCAATTTTCATCAACATTTGCATGTTTAAGATTTAAAGGAAATTATTTTATTCAATTTTTTATTGGTATTGACTTGTGTATTCCAGAAATACTTCGAGACGGTGGGCGAGTGCGACATCGAGCCGACGCTGCGGCCCGAAGCGCTGGAGCAGGCGTGGGCGCGGCTACTGATGGCGCAGCAGGAGCGAGACCGGGACCTCACCGACGAGATCCGCCGGCTCGAGCGGCTGCAGCGACTGGCTGAGAAACTGCACAGGTGAATGGGTGAACATCATCACAAAGTTGCTAGGTTTGGGGTCCAGATCGGGCGCCTTAAGTGGGTGTAACGACTGGCACAGAAGCTCCACAGGTGAGGGTTGAATATCGTCACAAAATTGCTTGGTTCGTGGTCCAGATCTGGCTCCTTGAGTGGGTGTAACGACTGGCACAGAAGCTCCACAGGTGACGGTTGAACATCATCACAAAGTTGCTAGGCGTGGGGTCCAGATCTGGGGCTTTGAGTGGGTGTAACATCTGGCAGAGAAGCTCCACAGGGGAGGGTTGAATATCATCACAAAATTGCTAGCTTTAGGGCCCAGTTCTGGCTCTTTTTGAGGCTTCAACGACTGGCGGAGAAACTACAAGGGTGAGATTTGAACATCTATGATATTAGTAAGATTGGTAGCTATAGGAATCTTTGGAGATTTCACCTGGGGAAGCATCACACCTCTGCCAGTGCTTCTACCGCAAGCAATAAACATCATTGTTTATCATTACTACAATAAGCACAATGAACACATAAATGTATAGATTTCAAAAGCTCTGATACATTAGATACTTATAACCCATCTTATAATATGATTGCAACTTTTCAACTAATATTTAAAACAAATAATTTTTATTCCACAGAGACATAAAACAAACAGAAAGCGGCCTAGACAACGTAGAGAGACATATTGAGAGCGAAATACGCCGCATGGAACGAGGCGTCCACCCGGCGGAGGCCAAACAAGCCGCCGAACAAATCGAACAGGAACTCAGGACTATGGAGCATACTATACAAGAGATGTTCGCGGACGCGCAAGCGTTGAGAGAAGGAAGGTATCCGCAAGCGACGGAACTGCACCGACGGTGAGTCTTATTACTTACTGCTTATGGGTCTATATCGTATAATTATTGTTATAGTGCTATGAAAAAAATTAAACGCCTCGAAAGACTTTTTAAATAATATAGGCAAGGTGTACCTCAAGGAGACACTATTATGCCGTTATTATTTAATGTAAGATAAAAAGTTTGCTACTTAACTACGATAATGCCGATTGTATAGACTAAGGATAATTTATGATTTATCATTACTTAAATAGTAATTTATTGAATAACAAATCATAATTATTAGTGATTGAAAAGTAATATTTTTGATTTTTGTAATATCTATGGCTGCGTTTTTACTACCTTTTGTTAACTTCCAAATGTACTTATGAGTATTACTTTTGGTCGCATTGAATTTTGCTTTACTATGTCTTGTTTTTACAAGTTTTTCTACAAATACAAAATTCTGAAATTCCAGAGTACAACAAATCCACGACCGCTGGCTGAACGCGCGTCAGTCCTTCACCGGGCGCCTGGTGCCGCGTCTCTCTTCAGTGAGGATGCCGGTCCAGCAGACCACGGTGCGGAGAGAGACCAGGACCGTCCTGGAGACCAGGGTCCACGACACCGACCCGCGTTTCCAACAGCTCAGCGAAGCTACCAAGTGGTGTAAAGAAAAACTTGTGAGTTTAGAGCATTTGCTGACAATTTACGGTATGTCTAGTAAATGTTGCGGGTGGTCGAGATGCGAGAACGGCAAATGCCGTTCTGCCAGCAATGGAAACGTGGACAATATAACGTTAGGTTAGGTTAGGTTATTTGCTGACAATTTACGGTATGTCTAGTAAATGTTGCGGGTGGTCGAGATGCGAGAACGGCAAATGCCGTTCTGCCAGCAATGGAAACGTGGACAATATAACGTTAGGTGTCGCGTGCTTGTTTGTCGCTTTATGTAAAACAGTCCTTCAATTTTATAAAACTTCAGTTTTGTTTTTGTCTGCTTTTTAACGTGCTAATCTTAAAAATCGTACCTTTATGCATAGACCAGGCCACGGGTAGGTTATAGGCTAGGCCTATGCTCGCAAACAGCTAGAAATTATATTATTGATGAATATGATTAACAGTAAAGCAACTAACAAAATGTATTGTAATATTTCCAGAAAAAGCTGCACGAATCGGAGTACGGTTCAGACCTTCAGACAGTACAGCATGAGCTCGACAAGCACCAGCGGGAACACAAGACCATCGACCAGTTCCACTCTAAGGTACGTAACATATGTTTTGCATCTCAATGTATAAAATCCACAGTCATTATACATGCTCCTGTGTGCACTCTTTAGTGACTTTACCAAGTCAATGGATATTCACAAAAGTTGGCATATACATGTATGTGTAATTTGGCACAACTCGAAAGATAGGATAGTTATTATCTTAGAGCAAGAATAAGTATATAGATCAGGTTTATCCGCACGGTTCCTTTGTACCAATTGTAAACAGATAAGGTGTATGTTAGATATGGTAACAAAGTGATGTGCCGCGACAAAAGTATGACACTTCCATAAGAGCGATCAGACCTGTGTTTTCTGTGTAAAGCGTTTGTTCTAGCTCTATACGTAGTATATGTAAACTCTTTGGTTATTATGCATAAGAATGGTCAAAATAGTACATAATAAACTGATTACTAATTTTGATTATTTTTATTGGTTGTAAGTTTCGAACAGATTTTTATAATAGTTGTTCGACCCGTACTAAGTTGGGACGGGCCGCGTGTATTTTATTAATTTGTACCTAATTGCATATTGAGAAATAATTTCTCAATAGCATAGTTTTTATCTTGCATACCGATTAAAAGCCAATATTTAATTTAATAATTGCATATGGAATAATAGTCTGGGGTACTTTGCTGTTCTTTTACTTGATGGGAAGCTCCGTACAACATCCTGTTTCATTGTAATTTTCAGTTATATAGATAGCTATTTTCGTAGATGTACACAATTTTGACATGCAAGTAGGCTAAAACTTGAGACATTGCGCAAGCACGTTTCTCCCTATATCAATCAATATGTTACTTATTTATCGTTGCCACTCGGAAGTTATTTGTATTTTGAGTTATGTATTCGATGTTCAAAGGTTCTTTTCACCTTTCAGGGAATTTGTCAATAATAATGTCTAATGCTTCGTACTAATATACGAGTAGATTATCACATAATATCTTGTGTAAGACTATTTGACGAGAGTTGTTTTTTGTTCCCCCAGGTGGAGCAGTGCGTGCACAACCGGTCCAACTTCTCTGGCGAGGAGTTGGCTCTCTACAACCAGCATCTCAGCCAGCTTCAGAAGCTGTACGCTGATCTGCTTTCCACCAGCACCAAGCGGTAATTAAATGTTACTCTATATCTAAAAAAAATCATATTTATGAAGGCCCGAAAGGCATGGTTTGTTTATTTATTGAATGTAGACCGACGCCTCGAACAGGACATGTGCCTGATAGCGAGCAACACGATTGTGCATAACAGTACACTGTTATGCACCTATTAGACTATAAAGAGAACAAATCATTAGCTAGAACTGCACTCATCATCTAGAGATATAAGATAATTTATCTCTATGCCCAGTAATTTCGTTGGAAATGCCCTCTCAAACAGAAGCACAGTAATATTTGCACACAACTGAGTGGCGGTAGAATAGCTGGCAAAAGTGTGGTACTTCCCCATTAAGACTCATTCCACTAGAAATTATTAACTTTTTGTGACGTGTAAATTGTCTTTACCAAATGAATGAAAATAAATAAATATTGGTGGACATTTCACACACAAAACCATCTGACCCCAAACTAAGCGAAGCTTGTGCTATGGAAGCCAGATAGCTAATATAATAAATAAAGTTTTAAATATATACTTATTATACATAGAACAAATATTAAATGTTTTTTTTCCAGCATGTCGGACCTGGACGCTTTGCAAGATTTCCTGCAGTCAGCGACGGCTGAGCTGAACTGGTTGAACGAGAAAGAGCAGGTGGAACTCTCCCGGGACTGGGCGGACCCCCACATCAACTTACCAGCCGTACAGCATTACTATGAGGTGAGCTTCCGAACGACTGTTGGGTGAAAACGTTGCCTGGGTGCCAATTCACTACGAAATCCGAACGATTCAAACTTGGAATCCAAAACTTGTCTCTGAACCTCAAAAAAGAAAGAAAGTTGGAGAGGTTTGCGGAATCTGACATTGTTGATGAAATTCATTTGTCCTACATGCTTTTTAACCCCCGACAAAAAAAAGGGGTGTTATAAGTTTGACGTCGATGTCTGTCTGTCTGTCTGTCTGTCTGTCTGTCGGTCTGTCTGTCTGTCTGTCTGTCTGTCTGTCTGTCTGTGTGTGTGTCTGTCTGTGGCACCGTAGAGCTCAAACGGATGGGCCGATTTCGATGCGGTTTTTTTTATTTGAAAGTTAATATCCGTGCGGGTGTTCTTAGCTATGTTTGGTTAATATCGATTCAAAATGGCCGCCTCCACAAAATGGCGGACAAAATATTTCTTCACAACCTACCTCAATATGGGTATCAAATGAAAGGGCTTGACTAGTAGAGTACTAAACGCTATAACAAATTTCAAATTCAAGATGGCCGCCACCACAAAATGGCGAATTATATAATATTTTTCACTACTACCTCAATATGGGTATCAAATGAAAGGGCTTGATTAGTAGAATACTTTGCACTATGACAAATTTCAAATCCAAGATGGCCGCTACCACAAAATGGCGAATTACATTTCCTTTTTCACAATTCCCTTAATATGGGTATCAAATGAAAGGGCTTGACTAGTAGAATGTTGTACAGATAACAAATCTAAGGTAGTCGGGGGGTTAATCAAAATTTTAAATTTTGTTCTTGTAAAATATTATCCCAATAGATATTAGGCTGCAGGCCCGTGAACAAAATTAATGGGTCAAATGAACCACTAGGAGACCTACGAGTATGTAGGATGATAGAAGGGTATAAAATAATTAGATTCAGCACTATGCCGTCACTTGAAAGCTGTCCTACTGAGTGCAGGTGAAGATAGGGAGTTGCAAATTTCGATGAATTCTCGTTGTCATATGATTTTTGTACGGCGTTGCGGAATGATGGATAAGAAGAGGTATTGAAACTGCATGGAACCAATGCCGTACATAATCAAATGGCCAAATTCATCCTGAAATCGTCGGAAAATCATGAATTTTTCCGACAAATATAACAATCAAAATTTACAATTTTTATAGTTTCATTAATTACCTCTCCTAATCCTTTATTCTCCAACGCCGTACAAAAATCATGTGACAAGGAGAAATTATAAAAATTTGTAACCCCCTATCTTCACCTGCACTCAGTTGGACAGCGTACAAATCCCGGCATAGTGATGAATCTAATTATTTTATACCCTTCTATCATTCTACATAGGCCTCCTGGTGTTTCATTGGACCCATACGTTTTGTTTACGGGCTTGTAGTCTATATGTAAGGTAGATTGTTGTTGTTACCCAATATTATGACCTATTATTCCTAAATAAATAAATAAATAAATTGTGTAACACGTGTACCTCGGAAGTTATTTCAACTAGTTTACTCTGTTCTATAATTTTGTATAATATGTATAATTAATAACGATTGATGCGTATGAAAATAAACATGGATTTGAACCGCTTGATATTAATTAGCGAATATGTACCATATTTCCATAATGCTTGGGTCTAGTGTATGATGATGAAGCAATGAAGATTTGCGTCTTCTACGCTAACCTTGACTTGTTCTACAGTTTCTTTAGCAGTGTAAGTGTGTATAGCTTTAAGAATTTATTTTGAAATTCGTTCAATGCTGGCACTTCATTTGACGTAGCGTATTGGCTAGTTTTGACCGAAACAAAAATAATAGATAAATATTTGTCTATATTTGACAAATACGGCCAATCACTCAGACAGTTTACTCTATGTGTGGTGTGTTTATAAATATGAGTAATTAATTTCAAATAGCCAATTCCATGATAACTTAAAATACAAAAACGCATCCAAAAAACCAAAGATTCATGAACATTACAACATGTATTGTTGTGTATAAACGAATTATTTTTATTTAGATTATCAAAACAACCAAAGTAGTCATAAATGCTCTAGCCTAAACCTTTTTACTAAATTTGATAGCATATCCCAAATTTCAACCTTTATAGAGATGGCAATGTTTGAAATTTGACCGCTCATATTATGCGTTTGTGTAAAATTTTTGGTCAAATAAAAATAATTAAAATATGCTACGCCAACTGAAGTGCCGGCATAACAGTTTGTTTTTGCGCAAGCATTCCTTTGGAGACGACAAAGAGGTTCGTTCCAAGTAATTATTTCAATAGTTTAGTTGCTGTTAAGTTTTCGATGTGCTTTTTAACTACAATAAGGTATTTAAACTAGAATAATGTAGCGATATTTATAAGATGTCTTACAACGTTAATATGTTTGAGGACTGCCATGTTCACGTTCACACAGTGATCGAAGCCTCAAAAAAGATTGTTAAGCCGAATATACATGTCACATGGCACTATTTTCCTCCAATGATTGGGTAAAACGAGATAGAGTTATGCAAACTTCTAAGGACAGAGCAGGATGAAAGACATCAACGGGCTCAACGGTAGGTTAGATGTGCAATTATGCTTATAAAACGCTACGCAGGGGGAGTCGTACGATCAGTCAAATGGGTATTGTCTTTGTAGAATAATCATAATCATCATTTATTCATAACATACCGTTACAAGTCATTGTTACATTTATCATTAATCAATTATAATATTCTGTCTTAATTCAATTAATAATAATTATTTAATAAATATATAAATGCAATGTCAATTTACAAATAAAATAATAATAAATAATACACAAAAAATAATTTGCTACGTACATTTGTACTTTACATTCATAAATTCAGTGAAGCTGTAGAACGTTTGCTCGACAAGATAGCGTTTGAGTCTCGACCTAAATATTCCCATAGTGGGCGACGAGGTGATGCTATCTGGGAGTTTATTATAAACCATCATTATCAGAGTTTATTATAATACCCATAGATTAATAAAGATTTAAAGACAATCGAATTGCTCAAGTACTTAAGTAGTAGTAGGCTAGCTAGTAAGTTCGTTGACATTGTGTTTCGTTCCAGCAACTGATGTCTTCTTTGGAGAAGCGCGAGCTGCAATTCAGCAACGTCATCGACCGAGGAGAGGCGCTCATTGCGCAGCATCACCCAGCGCTCAAGACTATTGAGGCTCATTTACAGGTAAACAAAATAAAATGGTTTTATTCTTTGCTGTTTTTCGTTTTTGAAGACTTACGCAAACTTAAGGCAGCCCCGGATCTTCAATATTTTTTAGACGGGGCAAAATTTGAGGACTTATTTTCCCCTCGGGTATCTGCTCACCTAACTTCTTCCACATGAGTATGGAAGAAATCATGATGATAATATTAGTTCGGATATTACGACGATGACTTGAAATACGTGATGGCTCCATTTAGCGCCCTCTGCGGCGTGTCCGGGGCACGGGCCCCGGCTTGCCCCCTTCCCTAGATCCGGAGCTGACTTAAGGACGGAGTTTTCTAAGGGTGACGCGTTGACTGCCTGTGGCATCGGAACCATGCGCGATCCGAGGGGTGGGGTCACAGGGGACATGACCCCCCAAAGTCGTATAAGTTAAACAAAAAATCTAAGAAAATTAAAAATATCTAATAGTACATAGACTATTTTTTAACGCGGGGAAGCAATGAGAACGGGAACTACGCGGGTAAAATCTTGGGGGCCTACTAGTAAAGTATTTATATATATTTTTTTTTTTATATTTATTGTATTTCTACTTGTGACCCCCCCTAAAACCTGAAGCTGCGTACTGGTGACCCCCTCCAAAATTCGAGGCTGGGACCGCGCCTGATCGGAACTCCTAAAAGTATGAAGCGGTTTAGTTTTTGTAGTGGTAGGATTCTTTGCAGAGCCGCCGGGAAGTCCCACAGCTTTGCCAGTGAAAACCGGAAACCGGAACACGGTGATGCTTACTTGCTTGCGTGCTTTGTTTGCGGGGGAAATGTTTTCAGACAAATTACAGGCCATAAGCATAAAACATCTTATATGGGGGACGAGCGCAGTGCAGTGCTAGGTATTGATTTGAACTTTTTATGTGTCAATAGCTGCGTGTAACTGTGGTGCTATGGGCAAGCTTGTGGCTTACCATAAAGTACATATCCTGCTTGTCTCGTTACTCTATACTATGAAAAAAAAAGATTTAAGGATATATTTTGTTTGAATGATGAATTACTCGAAAATTTTCTTAGGTATGTTTGATGAAAATCGGTCCAACATGGCTGCCGCCACAGAATGGCTGTATTTGTGGTTATTTGATTTGACAAAAAATATGAAATTTTGGCGAGTGTCGGAATAATTTTAAATTGAAGTCGATTTTTTGTTTTTGACTTGACAACGTCTAATACGTCGATGACCGCCGGCTGCATGCACGAAAATGTGTCCCGCTATGTCTATTTACTCTCATTGTCCCGTTACGTTCATTATCCCGTTACGCTCGTTCTATAGTGCAGTAATAATAAGTTATTTTACAATTATGACATTGTCACGTTAAACTATAGTCCGTAAACTAATTTTTTATTTTGGGTTCAGTAATGTATTGTATTGTTTTATTTCCCAGGTGATGCAGTCGCAGTGGGCGTGGGTTCTCCAGCTGACGCTCTGTCTGGAGACTCACTTGAAGCACACCACACAGTACCACAATTTCTTCGAGGAAGTCAAGGAAGCGGAAAAATGGATACAGAAGTGAGTTTAATTGTATTACATTAGGTATATTAGCTCATAGAATGTTACTTATACCATTATTAACAGCGCCCAGTCGTTTTGTTCCTGTTCCCGTTATAATCCCGGGATAAAAGTAGCTTTTTTTTCTCTGTCAGACTATAATTTAGCTCTGTTTCAAATTTCTACCTGTTTCCTTCATACGTTACTATGTATGATGGAGCAACAAACACTTGAAAAACCAAATATCGTAACTTTAAAATAAATATACAGGCTTAGATTAATCGGTTGGTCCTTTTTTTTCAGACGAGAAGAAGCCTTGAACACGTCGTTCTCCCAGTCAGAGTTCACGCTCGACCAAGGCGAGCGTCTGCTCAAAGGCATGCAGGACTTGCGAGAGGAGTTGAACGGGCACGGAGGCCTGGTCTCCAGGGTCGTGGAGGAGGCGAGGAGCGTGCGGCCGGTGAAGCAACGCCGCTCGCCGATCACGAGGCCGATACGCGCCGAGACCGTCTGCGCTTATAAACACGCTAATGTAAGTCATGTTCGCTAACTACCCTCTTTTTTTAACCGACTTGAGGAGGTTCTCAATTCTGATGTATGTTTAAAGTGAAAACTTTTGGCCCACCACACCAAGATTTTTCGTAGGTTCTGAATTGAGCTCAAGCGTCACGCTCGGAAATAAAATAAATCTTCGGTAAAACATTACTGTGTTCCGGTTTGAAAGGCAATGTTTCTAGAGAAATTACAGGGCTTAGAGATATAATATCTTAGATCTCTGGGTGACGAGCGCAGTGGACTTGGACTCTTCATGTTCAAATAGCTGCGTGTCACTGTGCTGTTATGTGGCAGGCATGTTCCTTACCATCAGGCACATGTCCTGCTCGTATCGTCGCTTTTTATATTTAAAAAAAGTACATTTGTGTAAAATGTACCTACACCAACATATACCGTTTATGTTTTACTAGTAT
This sequence comes from Ectropis grisescens, assembly GCA_017562165.1. Lineage (NCBI taxonomy): Eukaryota > Metazoa > Arthropoda > Insecta > Lepidoptera > Geometridae > Ectropis > Ectropis grisescens. Next base: position 15,094,636 of record CM029786.1, read on the forward strand.
TCTATGCCAAGTTTTTTCTATGTATGTTACGCTTCGCCAACTGTGAAGTTTTTTTTTGTTTGGTAGGGCATAATTCAGAGGTGGTCCCATATTGTATCGAAATCAGTGTGGTGGTTTTTAAATTTGAGCACTTAGATTTAATTTCGTGGATCTAGACGACTCAGTGATGTTTTTTTTTATGAAATTTGGCCGAGTGTCTAAATTTAATTTTAAATTAAAGGCTTTTAAAGAATTTTAAAAGATTTTTTTTGGTTTTTCGGAGAAAATAGATTATTTAAACTGAGTTATTTTTGTATCGCAGGTGGCCATAGAGAAGGGCTCAGCGGTGACGGTGCTGGACAACTCGGGCCGGTCCCGCTGGCGCGTGCGGCTCGGCGGCGCCGGCACCGAGGCGCAGCTGCCCGGAGCCGTGCTGGCCCTCCCGCCGCCCGCGCAGGAGGCCATCGACGCGGCCGATGCGCTGAGGAAGTCTTATGATAGGGTGAGTTGTTTATACAGATAAAAACTGAATAATATTGATTTTTTTTTGTGAAATATTGTGATAGAGTGGCATTAGTAATTGAACATTCCTGAATTATCTGCAATATCTACGATAATGTACCTATTCTTTTGTGATGTGTTGAGGAGATCTTATGGTATGGTATATGATACATGGTACTCTTATAGACGGAAACTTAAAACTTAAATAAAAAAACATAGTCTTGTGACAGCATTTGCGATGGAATGGCATTATTATTTATTAAGGTAGCGGTTCGCGCGGAGACCGCGACACGAGACCGCGACAGTCAGACAGACAGACGTGGTCTCGGCGCGAACTGGCGCACATAGAGTCAAGTGCCTGTCGCGGTCTCCGGTCGCGGTCTCCTGTCGCGGTCTCGTATCGCGGTCTCCGGGCAAACCGCTACCTTTAAGTACTCCTTAATTACCAGAAATATCTACGGCAAAGTCAATGCGGTTGATGTTCTGTGAAAATCTTATGATAGACTGAGTGTGGCTTTTACGAATGAAAACTGAAGCCGTGTGTGAGGGTTTTTACTATTTAAAATTAAAGTTTTCGAAAGGCATTAGTTATTAAATACTTCTTAATTACCGGTAGTATCTACGACAATATCAATGTTGAGGATGTGCTAAGGAACTCTTTTATAACTGAAAAACTATATGAACTATAACTGAGTGGCTTTTATAACTGAAAATTGATATCTTGGGACAAGCTTTCGTGATTCTAATTTCAAATATCGTGTTACATAGATGGCAGTAAAGAATAGAGCACAAATGAAATTACTAGAGATGGGCCGAATACTCGGTTGATACTCGGTACTCGGCAAGTTTTTTGATACTCTTACTCGGCCCGATAACGGTTTGAATGCCGAGTATACTCGCTTTAAGAAAATCAATATTAGTAGATAAAATTAAAACAACAGTGTTAATCAAAAAATATTTATTACTAATTTATGAAATCTTTGACAATCTGAATGAATAAAATCAAAATCGAAATTATGTCAATGAATGAGGACTAATGTAACCTGTTTGTACTTGGTACTCTCGGTACTCATTACTCGGTACTCGTTACTCGGCAAAAGTGTTATTCGGGGCATCTCTAGAAATTACAAATTGCCTTACTACGAGTAACAATAAAACATTAAGTACAGTGAACGGTAAAATCAACTTCATTTTGGAGGTGGACCTTGCATCACACACTATGGATGTTGTGGGATTTTTCTGAATTTAGTAATGTTATTTATTGGACAGTAATACTTAACATCATTACACACACGAAACAATAATCTGTTCCATGTATTTTAATTCTAAAATTTACCGTTAAATTGATTTCATAATTACTCCTTTAAATGTGCAATTGTTAACTATAGTTTCAATATTTATAAAGTTGATTAACAAAGTGACGTAAGCTGATAGTACAACCGGTAAACTTGACCCGTAATACCTACCGCTGGTTTTATCCTTAGTTTGGAGGAGAACGATGCGTTTACTGGATGTGTTCTATTTGAGTCTGATATGTGTTTTGTTTTTAATATGTTTTTTAAGTTGTATGATATTGAAGGTGATTATTATTTTTAAACTTTCGTGATTTGAACACAAAATATTTATATTGTACGGGGTTTAATCATGATATAATTATTTTAATTACCGCAATGTTTCGACAGCGTTACGTCCGCCGGCGCCGTGGTCACGAGAAGACACAATGAATTATGTCGTGATTAAACCCCGTACAATATAAAAAATATATTGATGGTGATGTTATTGATGTATAAATGATGTTTATTGTGTATAGTTTTTAATGAGGTGATTTGTGCTTTGTTTAGTGACTTTAAGTGTGTGTGCTGCAAGTGTGTGTGTGTGTTTATGATTAAGTCGGAGTCTCCACACTAGATAGGGGTTTCGAGTCCCAGCCAGAACAAACATTTGTGTGATTAATACGGATAATTGTGTAGCCTCTATGTGGTTATATGTATCATAAGTGTGTATTTAAAATTATAAATAGGTATATTGTGTCAGCTCTTAGGCTTAATAAATAGTACAAACTTTGTTTAGTTTAGGTTTAGGGCTAGATTGTGTTGTGTATTGTACTCGTATATTGAACTCGTATCATTTTATATTACTAGTCTAGTCAACAAGTGGTTTTTGGGCCAAAAATGTTCGCCTTCTATCATTACGATTAACGTGTTATTCGATTCGGAATAGAATCTGGATATTTATTGAGACAATTCTAAGCCATGTGAAAATAAAAAATAGTGTTTCGTTATTGGCCAATATGTCAAAAACTATTCAAGATACTTCCAATTTAAAAAAAGATTCAAAAAGAAGAGTACATTTCCTTAAAAGAAGTCTCTCCTTACGGAACTGTAGAACTAATATTTATAACTTTTCCAGAGGGTTGAAAATACACCCGAAAATAGTTTCCCTGGCTAACGCTCCTTCGGACCTTGATTGAATAAACATTGTTGAAACTTAGGTACTAAATATGTAAATAAAGAAATGAAAGAAGTCAGGCGCCTACAGGATAGATCAATAAACAATAATCCGTGGTGTAAAACTTTTTGTGATGTTTCAAAAAGTTATCCATTAGTAAAGTAACATTTTTAGCAGCATGGCCATTAACAGGAGGACATACCATTCTTGAGGTTTAAATGGCGAATTTATTTTTATCGGTGATAATTATTGTTTTCGAAATAAAATTAAAAAACACATCGTAAAGAAAACAATGCCATTCGAAATGAATATTTTAAAAGGCATCGGATCAATCAACTGTGATAAGAGTTATACAATTCAAACAAAGATTAGCGTCTTTAAGAATAACGTTAAGAAATATTAACGTAAAGACATAATTATTTGTATGTTAAATAGCTGTATGTTTGTAGGTGATCCAACTATGGCAGAGGAAGCAGCTGAGGATGCGTCAGAACATGATCTTTGCCACCATCAAGGTGGTGAAGGGATGGGACTTCCCGCAGGTAAGCAAACATATCTGTTTTTTATTATGCAATTCTGCTTTGTACCTATTGTCATTATTATTTTTTCACTGTATTGTAATATATTGCATATTCGTATTCCGTTAAGCCCAGAGAGTCCCCACTGCTAGGGCATGGGTCTACTCTAACCAAGTAGAGAGTCTTAGGCCATGGGGAACCATGGTGGCTAAGGTGTGGGTTGCCATTGCTATTTAAATGTAATATCAAATTTAATTAAATTGCCCGCCTTGCGCTGTTCGTGGCGCAAAGGAGCCCGAAATGGCGACACCATTGCCCTATTAAATGCGCTGTGAAGCCACAGGAAGTATTAGATCAAGATCGGGACTACTTGTAGAAACTCCAAATCAATTATGGGAACGCATTACATCTGACGAAATGGGACTGGAACTGTTATGCCAGCGACCCAAGGCCGTCCTCCGCTATTTTAAGGAGCTTGGCTGGTTTGGGTAGGCTGGCAGGGGGGAAGTGCACAATACACCCCTAGCGGGACGTCAGTGCAGGCCAATCACCCCCCTTGAATTAGAATTAGACCCCATTAAATGGCAATACATATCCTCTGAACCAGAAACCAGCCAGAACGGGAGTCAACACCGTTGGGGGCCATCCATAAATTACGACACACGCCAAGGGGGAGGGAGGCGGTCGATGAAGTGTGACATTGTGTGAGGAGAGGGGAGGGGTCACAAATTTTGTGTCGTCACATTAAAAAAAAATGTCGTATTACATATCTAAGTAAATTACATACCTATTACAATACTAAATCTAAATGTAAATTGCGAAATATTTGACGTCACACTAGGTACCCAGGTAGGGGGGAGGTTTCTAAAATGTGACCAACTGTGACAATATAGGAGGGGTATAAAAATCATGAAATCGTGTGGCGTAATTTATGGATGGCCTGTCACGAATTCGGTGACCAATGTCTTTCATCAAGTGCTATGCTTCGTTATTATTTTTATTGTACCTATGTTTTTTGTGTTCTGCAGTTCGTAGCAATGGGTGCAGAGCAACGGCAAGCCATCAGACGAGCGCTCAACGAGGACGCTGAGAAACTCCTCGCGGAGGGAGACCCCGCCGACCCTCAGCTCAGGAGGCTCCGGAGAGAGATCGATGACGTCAACAGGCTGTTCGACGAGTTCGAACGGAGAGCCAGGGCTGAAGGTAAGCTGAAAATTATTCTATTCTTGTGTACATAGATCTTAAAATTGTGTGGTGACGTTCAAATTAGGTAAATTGATTCAATACGGTTGGTATTCCTCTATTCCTAGAACTTAAAGTTGTGTGATGTCGTTCACATTTGATAGATTTAATAGGGTTGCTATTCTTCTAGTTATAGGGCATAAAATTATGTGGTGACGTTCAAATTAGGTAGATTGAGTGAATAATGTTGCTTTTCTTTTAGTCTTAGAGCTCAAAGTTGTGTGATGGCGTTCAAATTAGGTAAGTACTTTGATTGAATATGGTGACTATGCTCTTTGTCATAGAGCTTAAAGTTGTATGATGTCGTTCAAATTTGGTAGATTGATTGAGGAAGATACTAACTTATTGATAAAAGCTATAATAAAATTTCTTAAAGCACGTGTTTTCATGACATAATCATGGGAGTTCGGATCACCGACATGTGTAAAAGCAGTATGTCTGTTTCCTTACACGTGACGTATTGTGCAATAAGAGTTCTGTTTATTACTCAAACTTTGAGTAAATAATAAATTTCAAGTCTTATCAGCAGCCATTTTTTTTTTAAATAAAGTGAGCTATGGCAGTCACTGTGCCCTAGTAAACTTGTCTTGCTAACTAACCAAACTTAGTAGAATATATATACATTTATACCTGAAAGCATTCCATATGCATACAACACTAAAGAAAGTACCTACTACATCTTGTACGAATGAATGGGATTGTTCTAGTTTTCCATATATTTGATAGCGTTTACTTGTAATGGAGAAGATACTATTCGTACAGTCGTTAGCGTTTGTAATATGATCAGCGGGAATGTCCGGAGATAGCTATTTATCACCGACTGTACTACACGCGCTGATATTCGGAGCGAATCATTTTGATACTTTAACTGCCGCATTACAAAAACTTAGCTCAATCGTGTCTAAAATTGTTTTTTTGGCGTTATAAAGTTACTCATATCCTCTACTATCATTCCTAAGTTCCTGACTTCTAGCTAAATTTTAAAATTTTCTTCGTATAATACAATGTCCCCTACATTGAGGGAGAAGAAGGGAGAGTCATGAGGCACTATGTATAAATAGCTCTTTTTAAAACACTTCAGTCAGACGACAGAGGATGCCCCCTGTTAGCAGTCAGTCAGATGACATCTGCTCTACCACTCAAATCAGTCAGCCGACAAAGCCCCTCTTGCTTTTGCTGGTACCCCCCAATAATAAGTCAGTCGACATAGATTCACGCGTTTAGAAGCGAACTCGATACCGACGCAAGTCGGTGGGTGTCTCACCCCCCACTCCGCTAGGGCACCAAGAGGTGCCAAACACTATGTTCCCCCGGCACTAGCCCGAGCCGTGGTCGAGCCGTCTGAGGCGCCCTCGTAGCTAGCAGCCGTAACGCGTCCCAGGTATCATCCCATGCTACAGTGCTAGCATACCAGTAGGTTTTTTATATAGGTTAGGTTCCTTTTGGGTCCTGCGCCCTCGGCGCTAACCCGAATAGTCAGATCGGTAGTAAAGGCGACTAGCGGCCAGCTGCCATAGGTTAATTCAAAAAAAAAAAAACACGTTTTTATTATTTTTGGGAATCCCCGAAAATACGTTTCGTTTTCGAGCATAGACAATATGTGTTAAAATAAATTAAACAACTAGGTACTGCTGACGTGCTGACATATCTGATTAATATTTAGACTCAGTCCTCATGTCATCAAACATTAACAAATACTCTCACTTCTTTGAATGCCCTATGATGATGGCAAAGTTTGTATATGGAAGGCAGGTAGCTAATATAAACATAACCTCCTTCTCCTCTTTCGAAGTCGGTTAATTTCTCAGCGTAATAAAGAATTATCTAGTATCAAGACTAGTCCAGCCAGCTACGTAAGACGTTATGACTTTAGGTGTCCTATCCTATGGGATGACATGTGCCAGTCGCAATTATCTGTGCGTACGCGCAGTCACTCGAATCACTCGATTATAGTACGCTCGCGAATACTACGATATAAATACGGTTTGATTTTTTCAATCGAAAAAGGATACTTAACTTTTATAAATGATGTAATAGAATTTTTGTTTGAGTTATAAAAATAGTATCAAGTATAATAGTGTTAGTGATTGTTTGGATTAGGGTTTAAATCGGAACGAAAAAAATTGGGTTGAATTGGGGTTTCCCCCATGCTACTGTCCTATTCATAATTAAAATATTCAATATTGTCAAAGTAGTTTTTAGTTTTAGTTTTGTGTGTGTGTGTCGGAAAACGTTCACACGTTATTTAAATACTTATTTTGATAAAATATGTTTTTCGTACATGCTAATTGCTATAAAATTAGTGGGTAGTTGTAAATATTTTGCAAGACGACTCACAGACGACAGTATTTTTTTTATTATAATAATCTTGAGCTATCCTGACGTTTGGGAAATAGCTTGCATTTTTATCTTTCAAGTAATTTTCGCTTTGGTTGTTAAAGTTTCGCGTTTTCCACATAACTCATATCGCAAATATAACACATAACAACTAATTAAATATGATTTGGATCGTGACTTAGTTATATTTTTCTATTTAATGTTTATAAGACGGATACTTGCTTCCAAATTCATCAGCATAAAGTTTTTCCGATTCCAAGATTTAAAATAAAATGATTAAATATAAATCTCACCAAAATATATTTCCATATCATTGCATAGTTGAGTCTAGTAATCGTTTGATAAATGCCAACCAAAGTATATCATGATTTTATAGATCAAACGAAATTTATCTAATTCTTGTTTACAAAACAAACTCTTATATGATGGAATTTAAGAAGTAAGGTGTGTTGGAAATTGGACTTATTGACTTGATGACAAAGTCTGGATTGAAATGAAGAAAATTAAACGGATTTTCTCGAGAGGGAAAAGAGGTAAGATTTAGAACTTATATTTATTTATTTATTACGATGCGTCACAAGATTATTTGTAAAATTTACCTAAATAGGTTTACAATGGTACGACTCTTTGCATAGTCTGTCTGGAGAAGTACCAAACCTTTGGAAGCGTGCTAGTAACACTGTAACTAAATTTTATAAGATTTTATGACGAGTGCAGTGCAGTGCTAGGTAATGATTTCGACTCTTCTTGTTCCCATAATAGCGTGCTACCGTGCTGTTATGTGGCAGGCATGTTGCTTACAGTCAGGTACATGTCCTGCTCGTCTCGTCACTCTTTACTATAAAAGAAATATAGGATAATAGTAATCGCTACATAGTATAAATCAAAGTCGCTTTCACTGTCCCTATATCCCAATGTATGCTTAAACCTTTAAAACCGCCATACAGATTTTGATGCGGTTTTTCTAATAGATAGAGTGATTCAAGAGGAAGGTGTAGCATAAAATAGCAGAGAAACTTGGATAATTTTAAAAGTTTCTAATGTAATGTCATAAATAAACACATTTTTTGCACTTACACTGCAAACGCTGGCTGAACCTTATAAGCTAGGTCAAAATACCTAATGTACAGCAGTATTGTAGCCCTTCAAAATGTCTACAAAAAAGTCTGCAATAGTATGTACATTTTTTTTTTTACTTTTATAGGTTTACACTTGACCGCCATGTCGCCTGATGTTAAACGATGATGCGGTCTACGATGGAGCGTGTTTACCTAGAAGAAACCGATTCACTCTCGATTTGAAGACACAAAGATTGTAACTATCGGGAAAAACCCTCTCAGGCAACGTATTCCACAGCCTAGACGTTCTTATCCCGAAAGTAGAGTCAAATCTCTTCGTTCGTGTCTTTGGAACATCAACCATGAAACGATGTCGCTTTTTCGAGCTACGAGCATTCCGATAGAAAAAAGGGCAAGATGGTATTAGATCGTACAAATCAGTTGCACACTCTGCGAAGTGTATCCGATAAAAGACCGATAAGCTAGCAATTTTCCGGCGATGTTCGAGACTTTGCAGTCTTTTTCGCACGAGAATGTGCACGCCTATGAGCCTTTTGGCACGTCTCAATATCTTGGGAATAACCCACAATAACTATTTTTATTAGTACCAGCATTTAGTATCAGCATTGCACCCGTGCGAAGCCGAATCGGGTCGCTAGTTCTATATATATATAGAAGGTTAAATATATTTAACTATGAATTAGAAAGGTCCATAGTTATGCTTCGTTTTAACGAATCCACCCAGCGTCCATCGATATTGTTGGTATAGGTCATTATCAATGTAAACAGGTCACATAGCTGGTGTCAACAGGTGATTATACTGTTATTATTAGCTCATTTAGTATTTGAGTGATAACACAATACTTGATAATAACCTTCAACATTTAAATCCTAATAATTATAGAAGTGAAAGTTTATTTACTTGTTGTATATCACATCGAAACGCCTGTACGACGCGGATTGAAAATTGGAACACAGATTGTAGTCTGAAAAAGCTTAGATAGAGAAAAAAGCTTAGATAGAGAATAAGTAGATCAGGTTTTTCCTCCCGGTTCCTTTATACCAATCGTAAGCATACAACGTGCGTACTTGCTGTGGCAACAGAGTGATGTGCCGCGACAAAAGTATGACAAGAGTGACAAGGCAAGAGTGCTCAGACCCGTGCCTGCAGTGTAAATCGTTTGTTCCATCTCTCTACGTAGTATATCTAAACTCTTTGGAAAAAGCACATAGGGCTTCTTATCCTGAGAAAATGACGTGAACTATGCGGTTAAACCGGGGGCGCTACTGTTCTATTATTTCCTACTAACATATATTAACGTTGTTCTACAATCAAAAGTCATAAAGTCCACTTTAAAACCACCAAATCTGTCCGTTGGAGCGTTACATCATATTTAATTGAAGTAATGACTTCCCGTAGGTGTCCGACACCCAAACGCTAGGGCAGGCGAGTGACCTTGTCACTCTAGACGAGTGGCCACTGGCTCACTGGACAGTTGATGTCATTCGGTTGATTCCTTCGTAAACACTCTGATTTAGGGCTACGGAAAACGTGAAGTCATTTTTGAGACGATTTAAGATAGCATTGAGTTGTATGTACATATCTTTGAAGTTGTTATAAGGCTGACCGTGAAACGTAGAGTTACGCCACGAATTATTTCAACTCGAATTTAACTCACGAGAAATTTAGTGATTTTATATATAACGTGGTAACTAGACGCTTGACCATGTGACGTCATTTTGGTGCGCAAGGTCGGTGTGCAAAAAAAAACCAGCCAAGTGCGAGTCGGACTCCCGCACGAAAGCACAGAATAAATATTACAAGTAACGAAAGGTTCCGTAAATCATCATCTATAAAATACAATATTCTACCTGTTTATTAAGATCGAGTAAAAATATAAATCGCTGCCGCGTTGTACGTATTCATTATATCTGTCCTATAGTTGTCTGAATTATTCACTGATATTTTAAACTTCCTACTGCCAAAATTTCCTTGTTAAACTGAGTCATCAACATCAGCCTGTATTCGTCCATTGCTGGACATAAACCTCTCCCATAATACGTCACTCAGCCCGATCCTCGGTCTTGCGTCTCCAAACACCACCAGCTGTCTTTCGTGTGTCGTTACTCCATCTCAGGGCGTCTTACACTATGTTTACCGATTTGCGGTACTCCAGAACCCGTCTCCAACAGTTAATTAGATAAAATAAAAATAAAATTTAAAAATAAAAATTTATTTCAATAACATAGATCTTAACTATACAATATTTTCTTACAGCTATACACAGGTATATTAATTTTATCAGCCTGAACTAGGTAGAACCTGTGTTTCAGGCGCGAAAATTGCCTATTTTAACTAAGATGTGGTTAAATTGAATTGAAGAAGCCCATAAATTAGGTACTTACGGTGGAACTGTTAGGTTTCCCCCCGGACCCCGGGTGGTCAGCTCTGCGGTGATGTCATACCGTTCGGAGCAGGCTTCAATTGCAACGACCTTGCTGGCTGAAACGTTGTGACAGTGAGCAATTTCCAATCGCGGTGCGAGTGGGTGGAACACAGTGTAGCTACTACCTAGTAAGACAACTTCGCATGGTGACCAATGCTGATTGAAATAGTAATTAGAAGATGAAATGATGTGGTCTGCCAATTGTTTCCACGTCAAAGGATCTTCTTCTCCCAGCTCTTCTTAAGTAGTTGAACGTTTTTCGTCTATTTACTTTATACAAGTATTTTTCTCGTTTTTCGATTCATTCGATTTGGGTGGAACTGAGTATATTAATCTGGGTCATTATCAAACATTATACAATTCTTTTTTATTGCAACAAATCCACGGCACCATTTCGCCTTGTAAATTAAATTAACGAACCGATACTTAAAAAAAACAATCAAAAAAGATTTAAATAAAAAATCAAGAAATTGTTTTCAGGAAATACTCATATTAGGACAGAAAAAAAAACATATAAAGGAACGAAACGAAAGAGAAATTAGCCAATAAAAACCCACTCCTTTTAAATTTTATATACTAATTCTAATCAGTACATACGAGGGTCAAACTGAAAGTTCTTAGAAAATCAAAAACTGATTACATTAGCCAGTTATTAGTTTTATTATATCTTTTCAAAATATTGTCCATTCACGTCAATACACCGCTGCATGCGATGGAACCACTGGGAAAAGCACTTTGCCCACTCGTCCTTAGGGGTCTCTTCAATGGCATCGCGATACGCAGCCACCGCTTCTTCAGCATTCATAAACCGCTTTCCTTTAAGTTTTTCTTTAATTTTTGAAAATAAATAAAAATCACAAGGCGCGAGGTCGGGGCTATACGGCGGGTGACCCAGTAATTCAACGTTTGATGTCGCCAAATAGTCGATCGTTCGCTTGGCGGTGTGCGATGAGGCGTTGTCGTGGTGAAGGAGGATCCTACTGCGAGGTCGTTTCTCTCGAACTTTTCCAAGACAAAGTGGCAAACAATTGGTAGTGTACCATTCTGCAGAAACTGTTTTTTGATCCTCTAACACAATTGTTGCGAAATGACCTATCCTTCCAAAGAACGAGGCCACCATTTTTTTCCCCGCACTTCGATCTCTCTTCACTTTAGTTGGCAACTCCTCGAAAGGAAACACCCACTGAGCAGATTGTCTTTTGGTTTCAGGATCATAACAGTAAATCCAGCTTTCGTCACCTGTTAGTATGTCGAACACAGCATTTGAGTCACCTCCGTTAAATCTTTCAATCATTTTACGGCACCAATCCACACGATGGAGTTTTTGAGCCTCAGTCAAATTATGAGGTATCCACCGGGCGCAAAGCTTCCTGACCGCTAAATGTTCGTGTAGGATTTTGTGCACTTGACTCATACCGATGCCTAAGCTTGTCCGAATCTGCTGATAGGTCACTCTTTTGTCAGTCTCTATCATACGCCGCACAACACAGATGTTATCTTCAGTCGTCGCCGTAAAAGGCCGTCCCTCACGTAAATAATCAGTGAGATTAGTGCGACCACGTTTAAACTCATTAAACCAGTTGTAAACAGTCGCACGAGATGGGGCTTCATCGTGAAAGGCCAATCGTAGTCTATCATAACTTTCTTGTTGACTTAAATGACATCGAAAGTCATAAAAAATCATTGCACGAAAATTTTCTCGTGTTAAATTCATGTTGACGTGACACAGATAATTTTCAATTTGCCGCCAAATCGTAAAACAAATGACAAATGAATGAAGTATATACTCAGTAATATTGGCAAAGAGTTCTATTTTCAAATTATAGAATTATTTTTTTATTATATTGTTTATAAGTGGCCAGTTCTAAGAACTTTCAGTTTGACCCTCGTATATCTATAAGATTTTTCCGAAATAAAACTGAAATGTAAAATAAACCCAAACTTACCCTACTGCTTTTATTCCGCTACAAATCACAGAGAACGACCAAGAAATCTAGACCCCAATTTTCAGTATCACAAAAGCGATCGTCTCGGTTGTTCTGCATATTTTTCTATACACAAAACTCTAACTTTTAATAAATAATTAAATGTTTTTGAAGTGTATTATACTCGTGTATAAGGAGAGAACTGTGGAACGTTGCATCAGCTACCGGAGAGTCTCAGGTTTTTTGTTTGCCTACTGCTTTTGTTACTGTGTAGTGAACTGTGGCGATTTCGTTGTTGAAGTTCGATGACATGGAATACCGTTGTTGTGTCGTCTACTATATAGAAATACTAGTCTTTGATTTTTGAAGTTATACTATTTTGACGTGTTACCGACGAACCAGGTGGCAGGCGCGGGTCCAGGGGGGGGGGGGGGATCAAAGGGGACATGACCCCTCAAAATCGTATACGCTACATAGTTTTTTTTAAACATCGAATAGTAGACAGGCTATTTTTAATCGCGAAAAAACAACTGGAACGTCAACTACGTGGGTAAAATCGGAGGGTGCTACTAGAAAGTCGTTTTTACTCTGCATATTGTATTATTATTGGAGACTATTTATATGTCAACACATCTTGTCGATATGTTGACACATGAGAATATTAGATGGTCCCGTGTTAGTCTGAAAATTGTCTATAGTTATAGTCGTCGAAAAAGTGCTCTTACAATTTCCATAATTCTGTTCTTACTCGGAATAGGACGCAAAATCAGATGTTTTTTGGTCATTTCTGAGGCCCCCTGAACCATGTGCTTGGACACGCTGATATCGCCCTAATTTACAGCTATGCATGGACTTTTACTGTCTCCAGACAAATACGACATTCCAAGATTTGAATTGCTGGTCATGACTTTGGATCTTTCCTCATCTAGTCTAGATCTAATTTACCGGTTCCATTGCGTGCTGGCCATGACTAAATGAGAGTGATCATGCAACAATGAATGCATCAGATGGCTATCTGGTGGCTGCCTGAACTGTGCTATTGTAGTGCACTTGAAATAAACTAGAATATGACTATTGTAGATGGGAGTCCGGGTTAATTAGGTCACAATATCTTCAGGATAATAAATAGAAACGAACTATATATAGTTTTGCTTTAGAAATAATTAGAAAAATCTTAAACCATATATCATGGCACAGTAAAATTAATATCGTCAGTATGTATTAAAATTCTTGAGATTACCTTCTTAACCTTTCTTAATAAAAACAAATTCCGCGTCACGTGGTTGTCCACGATAGACTCCTAAACTACTTAACCGATTTCAATCAACTTTGCACATCGTGTGCATTTTAATCCAACTTGAAATATAAGACAGTTTTTATTTCAATTATCAATCTATCCATCATTATCATCCACAGCCTTCTCTATCCCACTGCTGGGTATAGGCCTCTCTTTTCCCATGCCATCTTCCTCGGTCCTGTGCCAGTCGAGTCCAGGTTCGACTCGCGATAGAAACGATCATCGACCCATCTTGCATCGGACGTACTACGCCTTGCATCGGTCAATACTCTACTCCACCAGTTGATATAGATCGTGATGCAGTTCAGTATAATGTTTACGATATATGTGTATGTTAGTTTGAAAACTAACGTGTTTATTACACTTTTGAAATAAATACACGGGTAACTAACACAACAAGAGGTCGCCGGACGCGACCGACATTTAGTCGGACTGAACGGACTAATGTCAAACGTGAGGTGCTCGTGTATTTGCATAATATATAGTACCTGGTTGACCGAGCTTTGCTCGGTTTAAATGTGTTTATAAAGGGCTCTAAGTAAAAGATTTTGTCAGAAAAAAAAAACCAAAAGAAAAGATCTGAGTGTATCCATCGGGATTCGAACCGGGACCTGTTGACTTCGAGGGCGAGCATATTCCGACTGAGCCATTTAGACTTAAATAGTTGTTGCGAAATAAGTTATCGTATTCTAATAACATTGTAGGAGTTTTTCATTGTCTAAAAACGCGCATAAAATGATGTTTTAAAAAAATAAAACCTAGCTAGATCGATTTATCGTCCCCGAAACCCCCTGTATACACAATTTCATGAAAATCGTTCGAGCCGTTTCGGAGATTCAGGTTATATATATATATATACCTACAAGAATTGGTCGTTTAAAGGTATAAGATGTGTATGTTTGTGACAATCCAAAGAAATCCACTTGTTATACCACTTGATAGAGTATCAAAACACTGTGGTGTTTTGTACTAACAAAATCCAAATTTCCTTCACAGAGGAGTCCAAAAATGCCGCCCGCATCTTCACCGAGCAGTCCTCACTACTCCTGGAACGGATCGAGGTCCTGGAGAGGCAGCTCCACGAGCGGATAGCGAGCCACATCCCGCGCGACCTCGACTCCTTGGAACACCTGGTGCTGCAGCATAAGGACTGGGAGACCAGCGTCCACGCGCTGGCTGGAGATGTCGAAGAGGTCCAGAACACTTTCAGAGGTAAACCTTTTATGACAATGGTTTTAGATGAGACTTCATATTTCTAAGAAATAAATATTGATGAACAATTCACACACAGCACCAACTGACCCCAAACTAATATGGCGGCCAGACAGCTGATATAATTCTTATATTAGTTTTAAATACATATATATTATACACACACGATAAAAGCCTATGGGCTATTCTATACTATATAGAATCTGTGTTCTGTGTTTGTTAATTTTTATGCATAGCTAGCCAGAGTATAAAAATAACAAAAATAGTGAAAATCTTAATATACATTTTTTCTTTCGCAGGTATTGCCCTCAAGACCCCGGCCATGAAACGTAGCCTGGACAAAGTGATGGGCAAATGGAACGACATGCAGTCCAAGAGTCAACTCTTCGTCGAAAGGTAATATATATTTATTTCTACACTATTACTACCCTTTTTTATTATTAGACATATAATTTAATACGGTTATTAAGCCCCAACTTACACAGAAAAAAGGGATTATTAGTAGAACTATTTTTGTTTCTTGATTTGTTTTTCTCGACTTGATTATAAGCATCGCGAAAACCCCACTCAGGCAGTCTTATTACGAAAGTCGAAAAAAAACTATTTTGTTAAAAAATCGATAATTAATATGGTGACTATTAATATGTTTCCTTTAATTACATAGCATAAACATCATCTCACTAAATATTCCTACTGATGGGACTCGGGGTCTTCTCTCGCAAGGAGAGAGTCAAGACCATAATCCACCACGCTGGCCCAGTGCGGATTGGTGGATGACACATGGCCTCGAAATATTCTAGGTACATGTCGGTTTCCTCAAAATGTTTTCCTTCACCGTCTTAAGCGGCATTACGCACATGACTTCGAAAAGACAGTGGTGCGCGTGGGATTTGATCCCGAGGTGTCTGGATCGGCAGTCGCCGTTCTTACAGCTAGACCATCCGTAACTCTCTAGACCAGCCGCAACTTATTCCGATTCGCTCTAGACTCGGATCATAGAAAATACACATTCCAAAGTCAAAGTCTTTACGAAAGTGGAGCGTGACATCTTGATCAAGACGTTTGAACCGTGATCATGTTCCAGGCTGAAGTTCGTGGAGATCGTGGTGAACAGCATGGAGGAGAACCACCAGACCATCTCCGAGTTCGAGATCAAGCTGGCGCAGTTCCACGACCTGCCCAACGACGTCGAACTGCTCAAAGATGTAAGTTGATTAATTAACGCTACTTACTTTTACAATTTTTAAAACGATATTTAAGGACATGCAACCCTAGGAATTGGTTACATATTTGAGCACATTGGGGGTGAGATGTTGGGCCTGTGGGGGCCGTGCGCTGCTCACCTGATCTTCAAAAGCCTTACCGAGCGCTTGGTCGACGCGACACGTGACCAAAATGCTGGCGTTTATTTGGCTCAACGCATAAGCATTGCCATTAAGCGTGGTAATACCGCCAGCATGCTGGGTATGCTTCCGATTGGTAGTAGGCTTGAACATCTTGATTATCTGTAGACCTTCAGTGGTCTATGGATAATTCAGGTGTGCTTAGTGTAAGTAGTTAGGTATGTAGCGTAGTGTAGTTCTCATTGTATTTAAGTTTTGTTAATAAAGGGTCTGCCCCTATAAAAAAGGACGTGTGTGTGAAATGTACACCAGCATATATCGTTTATGTTTTACTCGTAGGGCACCGCAGTTTTAGCTGCGCAGTTCCCGTTTCGGTTATTATAGCGGGATAAAAAGTAGCCAACCGGCGGCGGCGTCGTCGTACCCGTATATGGGTACGGGCCACGTTGTGATGAATATCATATGAAAAAAAATATTAAACATTTTGAATCTACCCTCAAAAATTTAAGGGTAGTTTTAACAAAAAAAATCATAAGTGGATATTTATCAACTAAAAATTTCGGGGCAGCAAAAAAAAACTATAAAGTAGTGAAATAAATAACTAAAAAGTAGAAAGTAGTGAAATACATTAATAGAATTTGTCTTAAAATTGTGTTCAGTGACGAGTTAAAACTCATTACATTAACAAAAATAATTTTAGTTTTTGTTGCCCTCTCTAGAACTGTTTAGCTCTATTCGCGTCGGCATTTGATTTATAGAGACTTAAAAATCCAAAAAGTGTGCGCAATTATAACGAAGAGTTCGATCGTTTTAGGTCGAGCAAAAACACTTTTTTTTTAATAAATTAGATATGAATTTGTGTAAACTGTAGAACAAAAGTTGATATATTTAATGTACTCTACATGGTCTTAAAAGGATGAAGGCTGATTACCAGTAATATATATTAAGATAAATATGTAATATGGAGCTTTTTTTAAACTAAACTAAAATTAACTTCCAGATCCACGAGGACCTCCTCCGCATGCAAGTAGCGGTCAGCAAGCAGCAGATACAGATCGACCAGATGAACGACGACGCCGAGAACTGCAGGCGCCTGGTGGAGACCTCCAGAGCTTCCCTCCCCCACACGTCGTTGCCGAGGTCCGGGAAGCATATCGACCTGGAACGTCTGGACAAGGAGGTGTCGCAGCTCAATAATAGGTGGAACAGCGTTTGCACGCAGCTGTCTGAGAGGTAGGACCTATTTTTAAAACGACTTGAGGTCGTTCGTTTGTTTCTTTTTTCAAAAGGAGTTCATAAAAGGAGGTTAAAATGCGGTTGTATGTTTTTTTTTTATGTGCGTTCCAGATCATTTTTATCGAAATCGTTGTGGCGGTTTTAGGACAATGTACAAAAAACTAAAATTTGCTTTAATTTATCTAAACGACTTAGAAGGCATCTCTCCCAAAGAGAGAGAGAGAGAGAGTCATATCGAGGTCACACTGGCCAAGTGTGGGTTGACGGATAACACGTGTCTTCGAAAGATTTATTTATTGTTTTTTTTTACCTTTTATAGGCTCACACTTGACCGCCATCTCGCCTGATGTTAAGCGACGATGCGGTCCACGATGGAGCGTGTTTACTTAGAAGAAACTGATTCACTCTCGATTTGAAGACACCAATATTGTAACCCTCGGGGGAAAACCCACTCAGGCAACGATGTTTTGTTTCCGGTTTCCTCACAATGTCTTCTTTCACCTTATCTTCCTTCACCTTTGAAGCCAGCGGTGACGACAAACTCGTTCACCTACATTTGAAAAAATAATCATATGTATTGATAAGAAGCAGCGCTCTGCGGTTTTCCGTGTATAAAAGAAGCCTATGAGCTATTCCAGTTTATATTCTCACTGTATTCCAAATCACACGATCCGTTCAGATGTTTTGACGTCATTGAGTAACAAACATCCAACCATTGATATTTATAATATTATGGTAAGAGCTGAGATATCTGCATGTTGCAGCCCACAACTACATAAGCCCATAAGAAGTATATATTATATTATTATAAATATAAAGAATAATATATTATTGGGACTGGGGACCTTCTCTTCCTAAGAGAAAGTCAAAGGCCATAATCTGACATTCCGGCTAAATGCAGGTTGGAAAATGACACTTGCGTACGTAAGAAAAGTTAATAAAAAATAATACACATAAAATTGTAACGTATTGTTCAAGGGATACAGTCTAAAATCTTATATTTACCCCAGACTTCGAAGCTGTGAAGCTGCGTACCAACTCCTGCGCAACTACAACGCGGGGCTAGAGAAGGAAGCCGAATGGATCGAGGACGCTTACAGCAAGCTGCAGGCTCAGCCCCCGGTCGAAGTACGGCCTAAGGAGCAATTCGAACCTACACGGGTAAGAATATATGTATATGGCTAACTACAAAAAAAAAAATGTGTTGCCAGTAAATTCGGTTTACGGACAATTGGTTGACGTGAGATTTTGTTGAGTTCGTCGATGAAGTATTTTGTTCATTGATGTCGCTGGCTTTGCTGTAAGGATAAACAAAATGGTGTCGAACTGTCACAATTTGTATTTTTTAGTTTTAAGTTCAGAAACACAAAATAGTGGGCAGAATTTACATTATGGCATGCCTTATCAAATGCGAAATAAGGAATGTTAACGTTGAGAAATTTGTGACGTTGAAAACCGTGTTTGATCGCCGCCATTTTGTTTTATTAATGACAGGAATAATTTGTTGCTGAATGTAATATGTCAAATCATGGAGTTAGTTAAGTTTAACAATAATTTATGTTGATCCATCAAACTCTCCTTAATTATATCGATGTTTTGATCATAATGATTGTTTAGGTTAAGTTCTTTACAGGTTTCTTGAGTTGTAATTCCTTGTTCTGCATTTAGGTTTTTCGTTGCGGCGATGTTTCTGGTTAAGTTTTATAGACTATCTGTCTCAAATCTATAAATATATTTAATTTGAAGATATATGATAATAAATTAATGGAATGTTTTAACACATGGGTTCTAACTTAGACCTACCAATACGGTTCGATTAAATAAGACACAATTTTTGCATGACCAAAGACAATAGTTTATTAATTCATATCACAAGTTATGTAATATTTATTGCACATAATAATAAAGTTTATTAATTTCGATTTATAGGGTCTAACGCCTCGCGCCGGTTTGACGAAATTTTGATCGCTCAAACAGTGAAGTTTAAAAAAAAACTTACTTTTATGGGAAAAAATACCATTCATTTAATTGCAGTCAAATGTTTTTTTAAGATAAATAAAATAATTAATACCTTGCAAATTATTATTGATCAAAATTTCATTAAATCGTGAGATTGCCGAATCACACAAATGTAAAATATTACAAAGGCATGAAAATTAAATACTCATATTATGACTTCTAAATTCTAAATCCACCTAATGCATGTAGATTACGATTTTCATTTATTGCATATAATTTGAGCACCAACTAAAATTTATAAGCTAATATTTGGGATGTCTTGTGGTCATTTCACAGAACCTACTGACTAGCGTCGTGGAGAGGACACCAAAGATTGAAAAAGTTAATGTTGACGGTGGCAGGTTCATACGAGAGGCGAAGGTAACTATCAAAACACTAATCAGAATGAGGAGAAATTATTTAGGCTGTGGCATTTTACGAAATAATCGAAATATACACTGCTTGAATTTTCCAAGCATATCTGTGTAATAAGAAAACCGTATTGGTGATAAGAAAAATCTTTATATGTAATGGCAACATTGAAATAAAAGTAAGTGTCACAGATTAATTCGGAAAATGTCGCCTGATAGGGTATGAATAATATATTTTTTGTGTAATTTTAAGATTTTGTTGTTTTTGTAAATTGTTGTATTTCTCTAATGAAAGTTTTTGAAAGGTTATGAAGAAGTAAGCTCGGTCCAGCGATTCGTCCCTTCTGTGATCTGTCCTCTGTGCTTCGATTTCTTATGATTCTTGGGTCTTTTGAGCCTCTTTTTATGGCGGAGTCTTGGCTCATGTCGTTCGTCTATTTTCTGCATGGTGTGTCGCTTCTGCAAAACTAATACCTAATGCTTTGGCGTTTTATTATAACTTACGCTTTTTAGCAGTGCTCGATGATATTAAACAGTATTTAGTTTGCAATTACTAATTTTAACTCTTGAATGATAGATGGTGTGACTGATATGTAAATAAAACCTTGAAAACAGCAATATATGACTGCTGCATTGAAGTGTGACTAAAGCGGAAATTTAAATCAATACATTCAAACCAGACAAAATCAAATTTGTAATTCAAATTATTTGCTTTTGTGTTTCATGTCTATTCTTTTTTTTTGTTTGAAATAGCTCTGCATGACCTGTGGTGTGTAATTGTTGCCAGTAGTGGAGAATTTCCCAAACTGTATAATAATTAAATTTTGACGAACATTTAGTGTGCTTTTTTAGTTAGACAGTGTTTTAAAAGTGTTTTTTTTTTACGAAAAAGTTTTTTGTTGCTTAGTAAAAGATGCACGGATTTCATGTGGGAATAGAAATTGTCACAAATTGGTGTTGCACGCTTTGAAAACCTGTATCATGTACAGGCCTGTGTTACCAGCATGCACTATTTCGGGATAAATGCTGGACAAATTATAGTGTGAATGATAATTATAGAATGATTGCCTGGACTTTTTTATTGAAAATAATATCGGTCCGTTTTGTAAGAATTGCTTGACTGGTAATTTTTGAGGGTAAATTGTGAATGGTTTATGAAAGGTTTAAAAATAATTCTAATAATTTTAACGTATTTGGCAGAGTGTTTGATAAAAGTAAGTTACGATTTTTGATGTCAGTTATGGAATTTTAAAACGTTGCCAGTCTACAAAAACACTCTGCCACAGACTAACAATTATAGCTAACTCGCTTCGAACCTAACAAATAGATCCACTCGTCGAGATGTCAGCGCTATGCCGAATGGCTGTGCGAGGAAGTCCACCCTTCACTAGACATGCGACAGCTGAAGCGACAATCGGAAGTAGAACAAGCAGAACGATTGCGGAAGCGGAATCGGAACGTTGATCCGGAACGGCTGCCGAACGGATCCGATGCGGTGGCTCGGGAGCTGGATGACTTGAACGCGAAATACCAGAGACTTATGGACATGTTATACGAAAGACTGAGAAGAATAGCTGCCGCTAACCCGGGGGATATCGTTACTTTGGTAAGTTATTTTTTTACTTCTTTTTGTCGAAGTTGTGTCAAATTTTCAGATTTACTGTGGCAATACTGTAGATTCGTCGATACCGAATACATTTCTTTTGCACAGGCGCGCTGCCTTAGATGTCATCGTTGCTTTAAATCAGGCGAGATGGCTGTCAAGCGCAAGCCTATTTGTTTAATATAATGAATAATTAAAAAACGCTTTGACGTTAACAATGTAATACTTTTCAGTGTCTTGTTTGGGAAAATTTGATGTTATAATTACAACTCTGAATATTTGACATTGCATCGAGAGTAAAGCTATTAAAAACATATTTCAGACAATGTCCGCTGATAAGTTGTTTTTTTCTGCCAACGATAATAATTAGTTGATTAAAATAGCCGCCTCGACTTTGAGTCTTTGTAAAAGTTAATTAGGAATTTAATAAATACAACACAAGTCACGCGACGATGTAAAAGCTTATTAATGCATTCTAATTCCAATTAGGGGTATTAAAATTAGCAAAAAGGACATGTTTAATGACATGACACGTAATAAATCTACGAATGTTTACGTATTAATATAATAAATAAATTGATTTTATTTCGTTTGTGCACTACATCATACATAGATTTAATTAAAAAAAACTGCAAAAAAAAAAACAAGTAAAAATTATTATGTACAACATAAGGACACTTGGGTGATTGAGACGAATTTAACGTTACCTTAATTATCAAAATCCATCCAGCTGTTTGAAAGATACCTGGGAATAAAGAAATACTATCTAATATCTTGTTTGTTATATTTACTAATATAACAAACAAGATACGCGTGAAAAACAAAACCCTTCTTTCGGTCGGGTAAAAACACACTGCACAATATCCCAGTTAATTCAAAGTTGTTTGGTACAAATGTCATGTAAATTTTCAAACAAACCCCAAGACACATTTACTGGCGTTACTCAAAGCTAGCGCTAGCTAGTATTCGGATATCACATACTACTGATGTCATCGTCTATTGTTGAGCCATTTACGATTTAAAAAGGTTAATCTCAATATTCTAATTCCAAATTCTTCGAATTTATAAAGTAAACACGATTCTAGATGGCCTTGGCGAGGTCCGGTGTAGCGACATAACTTACATGACATCACTTTTGTGACGTATCATCATGATCAATGCAATAATATTTCTACGGAATAAACGGTAATAAAAATGACACTGGCAACTTTTAAGATGTCGGCAAGACGCTAAAATATTAAATTAAAATATAATTTATACTTTTATTTGAAGCGTAATTTATCCTATATGCAATGAAATAAAAGTTAAATTCAAAGAAGAAATCAACTCGTAAAAAAATATCATTCAACAAGAATCATTTTGGAGAGGTGACTGGGTCACCAATTTACACTAAACTCCCGGAAGCTGCCACCTCTGCGCCCATTTTATGGGCAGTCTGAAACCGCAGCTCAAATACTGGCTTATCGAGCATATGTTTTGTATTGTAGCTGTGATGAAGTTATTCAATGGGATTCGAAATTTAGACATTACAATATATTAATTTACAGCGGCCGGTTCCGGTTTGGCTGAAATACTGTTATATAAAAACCATTAATCGAAATAAAAACTATCCTATCACTCGAGTTCGACTAAATTACACATAAATGACAACTTTCGTGGATATCGGTTGATTTAGCGATCGAGTGGAGCCGGGGGACGTTACTTTTACTTTTTCAAGTGAAAACTTCTTTT
The DNA here is from genome assembly GCA_017562165.1 of Ectropis grisescens. NCBI lineage: Eukaryota > Metazoa > Arthropoda > Insecta > Lepidoptera > Geometridae > Ectropis > Ectropis grisescens. Next base: position 15,117,882 of record CM029786.1, read on the forward strand.
GACACGCCTAGACAGATTTGTCGTGGACTGTGAATTGAATTCTAGCGTTGCGCTCGGGTATGATAAGAAATCTTCGGGTATGCTCGGGACCATGGCCATTGGCCATCTAGAAATGTAGAAATTCGTTAGCATTTCCCATTGGTTATCTAGAAATGCGTCAGCATATCTAGATGGTCATGCTTAAGGCCACGCCCTCCGGGTTCACGTTCCGGTTTCCGTATTTTCCAAAGTAAGCTGTCAAATACTGAGTTTAAGTTTTCATTTCTATCTGCAGTTCCTATGACTGCCATTTTATTTTTATACTTTTATACATTTTATACTTGGCTGCTATTTCAACTAACGTTAAGCGACAGTGTTACGACTTCCAATGTTACATGTTTTATCCCTATCTTTGGACTTTTTTTTTAATTGAAATAAAAAACCGATAAAAGCAGTTTATTCATCTCACTAGACATGACAAAGAGTCAGTCTGAATATAATCTTGCTAGATAAATCATGACTCGCGAATCCTTTCATTTCTAAAGTAACAATCCTTCGTACCCACGCTCCCATCACCCACTCTACTTAGTATACTATTAATATAAACTTAGGTAACTTAATGTGCCAGACGAACCTTTGCAAAACTTCATTCAATTGCTCTGATAAATTATTCTTACACTCGAAGTTCAATTGGGATTACGTCTGGGTAACAAAATATACCATTCTATTTAGTCCGTCAGCTAGATTCATCAACATCAACAGCCCACTAAATGTTCCCACTGCTGGAATTCGGCCTTCTCTCGCAAGGAGAGAGTTAAGGTCATAATCCACCACGCTGGCCCAGTGCGGGTTGGTGTATTACTTGTTATTGGACACATGACTTCGAAAGATTCTAGGTACATGTCGGTTTCCTCACGATGTTTTCCTTCACCGTTGTTACGCTAACTTAATTACGCATTACGCACATGACTTCGAAAAGACAGTGGTGCGTGTGGGGCTTGAACCCGGGGTCTCCGGATCGGCAGGCGCCGTTCTCCCGACTAGACCAGCCGTAACTTTGTGTGTCAGATAGATTATAGAAACATAATCTAAGACACGAATTTTTTGTTTTATCAAATTATTAAATATCGCTAAACATGTATTGGTCCTCAAATTGCTGTGACTGTGAGTGGGGGTTGTGACGTCACTTTATTGTAAAAATCGTACTACAAATTGACATCACTCGAAACTTCGTATTGTTTTGCTTGTGAAACAAAAAAAATTAAAACAATACTCGATCTATTGCCTGCCTTTGAGTTGGTAGAGGCAGTAAGTCTATCCGCGACCCGCGGAATCGAAGGTTGTATGATCGATTCCCATCAAAGACAAATATGTATGTGATGAATACAATTATTTTTTATCTTTCTGGGTATTTCTGTGTCCTAAGTATGTACTAGCAGGGCCCCGTGGTTTTACCTGCGCAGTTCCCGATCGCGTCATTGGCCCAGGATAAAAAGTACCCTATTTGTTATTCCAGACTTATCTATATTATGTACAAACACAAATAGTTTATTAATAATGGCAAATTATAAGTCAGAGATGAATACATAATACAGTTACTAACACACAGTATTGTGTGTGCAAGGAATAATCACATATATATCAATTAATTACAATAATTGCTCTTACAACAAAAAACATCAACATATTTTAATGTTTAGATATGTGGTACCAATACCAAATTTACCAAATTTTAAGTAGTGTTTGAGTGATAGATTAACAAACAGCCGTATTAAATACTGACAAGCTTTCGTGTTCATAATATTGGTAGGATTTTATGCTTAAAATTACTTCGCTTCCCACAACGTCGCGAAACGTGTAAGTAGTATTTTCTTATAAGGAAACTTAACTTTAGAGCCGCGTATACTAAAATAACAGTTTAAAATACTTGAATTACCAAGTATCGGAGTAACGCTGTCGTAATACAAGGGCAAGACTCAATACAACACGCTGGCCAAGTGAGATTTTGCAGATGACACGTATCGCCAGACAGATTTGAAAGATGTCTTTCTTGATCGATTAAAAATTAGTTTTCTCGCGATGTTCACCTTCACTATAAAAACCAGGGGTAACGACAGACGACGCCGAGTGCATATACTAGATTGATCTTAGAAGCTTATCATCAACTTTTTTTTACAAAAAGTAGGTACAGCCATTTGTGAGAATTCAAATATGGTCTAAAACATAGTACTTAATCGTATTTCGAAGACAGTATCGCAATTTATACACAGAATCCATACTGCTATTCAAAATGGCGCTCGTCGACAGCCAAAAAACCGTAGACGCCAAGCCATGCATTACAATTTTTTGCGAGCATCTAAGTAACCGAATCCAAAGTCATTGACACAAACTAGAATGGTCATTTGCTAACTTTTTTGTGTTTTGACACTTCGATGCAATTTTACCAAGGTACCTAATGATCATTTTGTTTATATACTTTATTCTGGTTTATTACAAGGCAGTCTTTTGACCGTTTATTGCCCGTGTTACTACCCGTCTTACCATCAGTAGTAACACGGGCAATTATTGTTGCCTACAACAGGTCCAGTAGTGCGAAAGGTATCATGATTTTGTTTATGTACGTATTCCCATTTATTTAAAAGTTACCTACTAAAAGTTACGAGCGCAGAAAGCCAAAAAGAAGAGTTAAAATCGCTATATTGTGTAATAGCTGTGTCCCACGGCTTACCTAAACTATTAGTTTGGATTTCATCCCATTAAGAATAACATTTATGCAAACTTTGAATGTTCTATTTATCTAAATGTAATTAAAAGCCTAAAAATAAGTTTCAAGCTTCAAAAATTACGAAACTTCAATATCAACCCTCTATCTTTCATCCCCTTGTAACTACTTTTTCGCTTTAAAAAGTAGCCTGTCTTTTCGTAGCTTATCTCTGTATCAGATTTCATTTAAATTGGTTTAGTAGTTAAAGGATGAAAGCGTAACAGACAGAGTTACTTTAGCATAACTACAATATTATTTATGTATTTCAATGGGTGCATAATGTAGGTCATAAACCTACAGATAAGCTGAGCTATTTTAATACGTGATGCGATTTTGTATTATCCAATAATAAAATATCTGGAATTTATTGCACTCATTAATCATGATATTTTATACCCTATTGGGGAAATAAAGGATCAAATTATCATGCCTGATTTTATAGCGCATAATCTGTTGCAACTTTAATGTCCGTAACCCGTAACAATGTTGTAAAATTTGAATACGCATTACACATAAACTTGTCTATGGTGCCGGAAGTATAATAAAAAATGCAACCTTTTTGTTATACTTCCGGCTATTTTGCAATGGCAGATCAAAAAACGCCTCTTCTTCTTGTCGTGTCAGCAATTCAGTTCTACATATATATATTTTATTATTTTGTACACATTTTTAAATTTTGTCTTTTGTTTTTAATTTTATGTTTTTTTTCTTTTTTTCTTCGTGTAATTTTTAAGTACTAAACAGTTTCTGACCAGTGAGTGGCTACAGAAACTCCAACGGGGTTGGCTTCGCAAAAAACGCCTGAAAATAAATTTCATTTGCTAAAGCCGGCACATGTAGGTCACAGTACGACAGATCTCAAAATACAATACAAATAATTTTTATACGTTTTTATTATAGACCTTAGATCAGGGGTCGGCAAGTAGTTTTAAGCGGGGTCCGGATGAAGTGCAGAAATTTTAACGAGGTCCAGAAAAAAACTACTGGCAATAATTGCTTAAACAGCCCACTAAATGTTCCTACTGCTAAACCTCGAGGTCGGGGCCTTCCCTCGCAAGGAGAGAGTCAAGACCATAATCTACCACGCTGGCCCAGTGCGGATTGGTGGATGACACATGACTTCGAAAGATTCTAGGGACATGTCGTTTTCCTCGCGATGTTTTCCTTCACAGTTTTAAGTTAGCGGCGTTATGAACATGACTTCGAAAAGACAAAGGTGCGCGTGGTTTTGAACCCAGGCTCTCCGGATCGGCAGTCGCCGTTCTCCTATTAGACCAGCCGTAACTGGGTAATAATTAAGTGCTACTTATTTATTGTACGGTATCAAACTCAATATGTAATTATTAAAACACAAGACCTAAAATCAATGCGACAAATTACATCGATCCTCATGAGCCAGTTCTTTATAGTTTGGTCCTCGAGAAGAATAGCAAATTCGACGTGTGTCTTCTACGAGTAATTGGGAATCGATAAATCTCGAAAATTATTTGTTTAAAAAAAATTGAGAAAGATAACCCACATACGTAAGTCAAATCAAACATAGTAGCCAAATTGATAGCTAGTTTTGCGTTTAGTTTTGTTAGTGCGATCTCCATATTTTTCTGAGATGTGTTTAGCCCAAAATTCTTCAGTGGATACAGTGTTATACATTTGCAAAGATATATCTTCTTTGAATATCAAATATTTCCATTTGAAGTGAAGCCTTTGACAAATTGAACACTTTGGCAGTCTGTCAGCTACAATGGCTCTAAAATGGTTCATGAGAGCTTCGTCCACCATAAAGCAACTAAAACTGAAAGCGTTCCGAAGCCATTTACCAGAGCAGAAGCCATGGTTCACTTTCTGGTATTGATCAGGTTTCCGATACGGTGCGATAGCTTTTCTCTTAGATCTTTTGGTGCCTCAGTTGTTGTGGTGATGATGGCGTCCTTATCCACGTCGAAGTTTATAATCACCCATGTTGTCTTTCCACATCCTGGAACTCCGTTGACCGACTGTATTCTCATTATCTCTCAAGTTTCCTAATCAGATTTGACGTTTGAGTTCTCTTCGATGGTCTTGGCCATCTCTAGGATTTTATCGTCCAGCATAATCTTGGTGCATCGGGCAGTAACTACAATTGGGTCGTTTCGAGGTGTCGCATATACAGGTCTTCCCATGCGCTCCATCTCTTTTTGCTCAGTGTCACAAAGCCATTTTCTGCACTCTTCCTTTTCTTGATGACCCGGAAGTGACATTATTGTAAATGACTGCTTCGTCTTGTCGCTGTCAGTGGGGCTATAAATTCGAAGAAGGCATAAAGTGCGTGACTCCGTGGCTCCGTCGTTGGTTGGCCGCGGCTGTCCTCTGCTGGGCTCTTTCGGAGCCGGTTTGGATGGTCGAACTAAGAACAGGTGTCCCCTATATATGTCAGTTGCATTTGTTTGATCGGGCAAAGGGGTCTGAGGAAGCTCTGATTTTTTTCCCTGTCTTCGTATATGACAACCTCATGATGTTTACCAGCACTTCTGCTCAGATGTCCGAGCAGCGCTCTTGCGTAAGAGCAAGGCGTTCGACCTTTCGAGTACTCTATTAATGCAATCATTTTGTTTTTCGATCGCACCTTCGCACCGAAATCGATGGCAGTCTACCACGTATACGTCACGTCGTAGGTTTCCCTCTTCATTGTGACTTTTGCGGTACTCCCATTGAGCAGGCAAAACAATCCAGGCGACAAACGAGCTCGTTTCCGTTCCCACGCGAAGCAAAAGCTTATTCCCAATCTTTCTTTGTTGCTGTCCATGAAGAGAGCCACTCTGCGGATACGGATCTCTGCCTCTCTTCGGTCTGCGTTCTCTTGTAGTTACTGGACGGAAATGCTCTTCGAGGAGTTATCTTGGGCGGGGACCGCATTCCACGTTTGTGTCCACGGACAGCGAGCCATTGTGTGTGGTGGCGAAGAGGCGTGTATTTGAAAGTGTGGAGTTTCTCTTAGTCGCTTTGCGGAAAATATTTAATAGAAAAATAATTTATTTACTAAGGTAGATTCTATGTGGCAAAAAAATATTATCTAAATTAATAAAGGTACAGTGTACCTTATCTGCATTTTAAAATGTATACTTGGCTAACCATACATTATAATATTTTTTATTGGCGGTCCGAGGTTCGACCCTTCGCGGTCCGGATACGGACCGCGGTCCGCCTGTTGCTGACCCTTGCCTTAGATTGTCGACTGTCATAAGTGTCTTAACTATTTGCCATAGTAGGCCATTGAAAAAAATAATGATTTGGTCATAGAGAAGGAACTTTATGAACAAGTAACAATTTTTTTTCTAACTTCACAGAGCATACACCACTACGGCCTACGAAACCTTAATTTAGCGGAAGCCTGGGTCTTCCTACACAGGCGCTCCTACTAACCTAACCACAGAATATATTATACAAAGAATACAATTCCACTGTTTGTCCCACTCTGAAGATTACTTTGTCGGCTACAATGTGGGCGCTTATTTACAAAACTTAAAACAAATATTTTCTTGATAAATCCTTAAAAGTTAGGTCGATGACATCATGTGAGGCAATTAAACGTGAATTGAGTAGGCTGTGTGTAATCAACGAAGCTTTTTGCGCGTACAATAAAGTTTTGTTAGATAAACCCGACTTTACCACAAAGTTGTAAGTACCTATATAAGAAAACAGACATCCGGTGTTGCCGTATAAAATGTTTTAGATTAAATTCAGAGTTTTAGGTAAACCCCTATACAAATTATATGTACCTAGACCATAACAATGATACCATAGACACACACGTGTAGATATAACACCCTTCTTAATATCCTTAAAAACCTTTAATAATTAAAAATGAACAAAACCGGTAAAACCAAAAATAAGCAAGAAGCCAAAAAAAATAATTGAAAAAATATATTTCACCATTATTTTACGGGATTATAAATTTATTGATTGGTCTAGGATAGTGAATGAAACTTTATTGGCTTTTTTATAAATCACTAATTGAGTTTGATCTTCGAAATCTGATCAAATTATACTTAGCATTGTATATTTTTATCATCTGGCATTAATAGTTCAAAAAAGTTATCTGGCTTCATCGCGGACTTCTTGAAGACAGTTATGACAGTATCTTCATCAGAAATCCTAATTGAATTAATCTAGCATTCAATGTAGGCGCTTAACATTACCTTGAAGAAATACCTACGGTTTTTAAAACGATTCGTCATACGATGACGTAAGGAAGTCATGCGTCTTGCAACTATGACGAGAGAACAAAAACTTATTTCAGAAAGATTTTAAATAGTTCCAATGAATCATAGATTAGTGTTAGAGTTCTGGGAATTGGTTTTAATTTCATAGAAGCTAGATTAGATGCTGTTTATCAGAAGTAGGCAAAAAATGCTAGTTGTATTAACGTTAGGGAATTCTCAAACTTACCCATACTTACTAATATACTCGTATATTACATAGATAAATAAACTCTTTATTGTAGTTATTAGAAAACAAAACAACAAAAATATACAAAAACTTAAAAAACAAAGTAATAATTGGCGATTTATATCTGGCATTAATATATTTGAGACACATAATAGGGCCGGTGCAGCGGGTAATTCAGCTGAGCGACTCAAACGGCGCAAATATGCAACCCTCGGAAGTGGTTACATATTGGGGTTGAGACATTGGGACCGTGGGGGGCCGGGAGCTCACCTCATCTTCAAAAGCCTATCCGAGCGCTTGGTCGGCGCGACGCGTGACCAAAATGCTGGCGTTTATTTGGCCCAACGCATAAGCATTGCCATTCAACGTGGTAATGCCGCCAGCATGCTGGGTACGCTTCCGATTGGTAGTGGGCTTGACCATCTTGATTATCTGTAGACCTACAGTGGTCTATGGATAATTCAGGTGTACTTAGTGTAAGTAGTTAGGTAGGTTTGTGGTGTAGTGTAGTTCTCATTGTATTTTAGTTTTGTTAATAAAGGTTCTGCCCAGATATAAAAAAAAACTACATAATATGTATAACAAAAAATAAATAGGCACTCCTAAAAATCTAGTAAAATATTGGTTATACCAACATTACCAACACAACGGATTTTTTTTAGTCTTCTGAAGTTATCATTTGAAACAATTTTATTTTCCTCGATTAGGTTAGGTTAGGAGGTTCGTTCGACGTTCGTAAACAATGCAGTGTTTCCAGTTATTACAATAAATGTAAACACAATTTATTAAAATACATTTTTTGTAATTTTTTTTTATAATAATTTAGTTTATTTCATGTAAACCACCACCTACCTTAAACCACCTACTTACATATAACGGATGCTAGTGTAACCAGTTATGTATATTTGAAATCAATGAATGATAAAATTGTGTATGCTGTATCATATTTAAAAAAAAAGCTGTTAATAGGTTTTAGAAAATGTGACACTTATTCAGCTTTTAGTCCATTTTCAAACCTTTGTAGTTAAAGCTGTCCTAATATTGATTTTTCTAACCAGCCAGTATTTCGAGAGTTAATAATAGCGTTGGACAGAATGGGTTTTCGATTCGATTCCGCTCCAAAAACGAAGCTAACCATTTAGGCAGTTAAAAAGCGGTAACCGCCCGTATAAAGCACCTACAAGAGTTCGCGTGAGGAAATTATAAATTGAAGTATATTAAATGGTGACATCATTGGACACATGGTCATAGTGTCAAGGCTATATAGAAATAACATGATCGTTTAAACTTCAAGTGCAGATAGCAGGCTGAGCCGATTATGCGAATATTGTTCATGTATTTATACATACTAGCTTTACTCCGCGGTTTACAAACTTTAACGGGATACAAGTAGCCTATGTGTTAATCTGTTAATCTAGGTAATGTGCTTATCTGATTACCATGTATTTAATTCAAAAAAATCCATTTAGCAATTTTAGTTTTTCTGTGGCATCGTAGACCCCGAACGGATAAAACGACTTTTTAGTTTTATTTGTTTGATACACTCCCGTCTAATTCGGGAGTGTTCTTAGATATATTTAATTGTGAAAATGTGTCGAAATTGGCGGATTATGAACTTATGTTTTCAAAGTGCTCTTAATTATTGGTATCAAATAAAAGGACTTGTTTAGTGGAATACTATATACTATAACTACAAATGACTTTCACACAATTAAATGACGCATATTTTTTTATATCACATCTGTCGCAATATCTGCAAGTATCAAATGAAACAGCTTGACTAGTAAAATAATGTACACTATATTGAAAGGGAACGAGTAGAGTAATATTAACCAACGAAATGAGCACTAAAAAATAAGATCATTATGTTGCCATATTCGAGAGGATTCATAGCCACAAATTGCGTAAGGGCTAATACAACATTTTTAATTTTGTTCTCATATATTTATAACTAGGTAGGTATCATTGATCACGAAGAACTTAGCGCTCGTATGTCAAGTGGCCTAAAATATTTAATCCGGCTGAACACGCGAGTCAGATCTACAATCTACTAGGGTTAGGCCTTTTTAAGGTCGAACATTAAAAGGTCAAGGGCAAAGTTAGTCAATAAAACTGTTTCTCCTAGTTTTGTTTACTTTGTTTGAGGTATTTTATTCTGAGCTTATGTACAATACAGTACCTGTAGAAATAACACTAAACTTTGAACTAAATTACCAAATACATCTGACTTAGAGCGATCTATCAGGCAATCGGAGGTAGCTCATGTATTTCGAAACCTAGGTGTAGTTTTTGTATCTGACGTCAGTTCACGTCACTATCTTAATTCTTTTTTCGTTTAAGACGTGTTTGTACTCGTTGATCATCATCACTGACTTTAAAGGTGAAGGAAAGCATCGTGAGGAAACTGTCATTGTCCTAGACGTCTTTCAAGCACTTGCGTCATAGGCTCATAGGCCAACACGCACTCGTCTAGTTTGGTGGATTATGGCCTCGACTGTATCTGGTATATTAATATTAACACTGTATATATGGTATTACTATAATACTTTTATATCGAAAAATCTACCAAAATATTCACCAACGCGATAAGACCTGATGGAGTGCTATGAAAATGCATAGCAAAGCCGGTGATAGCGTGACCAGTCCATTTATCTGATAACATACTGCAAAATTGGCAAGCACAGTTTCTAATATATTATATTAACTGCTAGGTAGGACTTTGTAATGATAGAAGTCCGTCTGAAGATGCATGTACTATACGTTAGACAGTTATTATATCGCCAAGTACAAGTAGTAGCGTGAAAAAATAACTGTCTTCTAGTTTGTAGAGCAATATTTTACTAGAAATTAGAAAGGAATAAGAAAGAAAAAGCTGGACAAAGAGATAAATCATCTTAAATCTCGGAGTCCCGATAAAAACAGTACAGTGGTTAGAACTCTTCGTACTCAAACAGCGACGCGACACGCCTCTGCTATAGGCAAATATATTGCTTTCTATGAAACGTTCGTGTTGCTTGTCTCGTTACTATTTTTTAAAATGAAAAATTATGTTAGTAGCGTTTACCTACTGATAACATAGTGCAGAAAATATTCAGTGACCATCGCAGTTCCGTTGTGGTTCCGTTCTCGAAGCGTGCATGGTTTATCACTCGGTAATGACTCTGTGACGAAACAAAACACATCCGTTTCAGTTGCGCGCGAACGAGGACTGGCGACCGACGCTTGCCGCGTAAACGAATTCGAAATACGAATTTCGATGTGCTAAAAAAATTCCCAAGTGCTTGTATTTTATTTTTCTTTTTTTTTTACTCGAATGAAGGTTGTGCTCTGTGATTTTGGATGCAATTTTTTTTTTATTGGTGAAATATTGTGAAAATGTATCAATATTGAAAAAATGTATCAATATTGAATTTAAGAAGTGGCGTTTATCTTTATAGCGTGCTTGGTTTAACTTTATCATCGACTTTGTATACATTTGATAACACAAATCTATCGGTATTGAAGAAATTCTTTTGGTTAAAAGATTTAAAAAATGGTGAATGAAAAGCAATTACATAAATGTCCTTAACCGAGTTGGATTCTTTTTATGGCTATAAATAAAACCGGTGTTCGAGTAAATGAAGTCATTTTCCTGATTTCTCATTCAAATTGCATTACGCAGAATTAAATTGCAATATTACCGATATTAATATTAGGTATCTTTGGAGTATGTTTTAAGTACTATATAAGTATTTTCAGGTTAATAGGGCGGTGCGAAATCTGCGATAGACTCGATAGGAATGTAATGCATTAAATTTTTGTTATAATAAAAAAAAATCATTTTCATCATAATAAAGAGTTTAGCATAAACCACTGCTGGGACTCAGGTCATTCTTGCAAGGAGAGTCATGGCTACAGACAAATTCATTAAACCTAAGTACAATATCCTTACTTTTATATCGGAGTTTAAAAATATGGTTAGACGACTTAAAAAAAAAGCTAAATCAAAGTTAGTCATTTATTTTAAAAGTTATGCCACGTTGATACCTAGTCCTTTTATAGCAAGAAAATAAGTTACATACCTGGAATAGTTTATTATTTATAAAATTATCCCTAACCTCGATATTAGGTATAAATGTCCATATTTTCGATAAGGTTGAGCTAATAATACAATAACATATTATAATAATTTAAGCAAAGAGTTTCTAATTAAATTTAATATTGCTATAGCTGTCAAACTAATGGAATTGATTGAATTCTGATTCAGTTTTTTAAACATATGATTCAACAATACTATTCTTTCTCAAATTATCCTAGATATTAGAATTTTTTGTAGAGTTCAAGATTTTTTTAAGAATAATCAAAATGTATTTTGACTGGATATAACACACATTTGATTCTCGTGTTTTTTTTCTATTCGACCTACTTACATCTTTTAATGCAAATAGTATTTGATATTACACTATTAGGTACCTATTAATAATTAAGGAGTATTTATTTACCGTGTTTAAATAGTGCAGGGAATTCCGGTAATTAACCTATATTTACGGTGCATCGAAATATGGGGAACCGGCACTACAATTTAAAAATACTTTTAAAGTCTTGTCGCCGCAAAATTGCTAGCTTATCGGTTTTTATCGGATACAATTCGGAGAGCGTGCAACTGATCTGCATGATCTAAAACCACCTTTTCGATCAAACGAGGAATTCGAACTAATATGTTTGACTCCACTTTTGTGATTAGACCGTCTAGGCTGTGGTATGAGTTGCCCGAGTAGGTTTTACAATCAACTACAATCTTAGTAGTGTTTTCAAGTAGAAAGTAAATCAGTTTCTTCTAGGTATTTAAGCACGCGCCATCGTAGACCAGACAGACAAGATAGCAGCCAAATGCAAACGTTTATCGGTTTTTTATCGGATACACTTCGGAGAGTGTGCAACTGATCTGCACGATCTTATACCACCTTGCCCTTTTTACTATCGTACTTCTCGTAACTCGAAGAAGCGGCACCGTTTCATGGTGGATATTCCAAAGACACGGGCAAAGAGGTTTGACTCTACGTTTGTGATAAGAACGTCTAGGCTGTGGAATGAGTTGCCTGAGTGGGGTTTTCCCGATAGTTATAATCTTTGTGTCTTCAAATCGAGAGTGAATCGGTTTCTTCTAGGTAAACACGCTCCATCGTAGACCGTATCGTCGCTTAACATCAGGCGAGATGGCGGTCAAGTGTAAACCTATTAAAGTTACAAAAAAAAACGTATCTTATTTAAAAAAACTATGTTAGTCATTAATATTGCATCTTTAGCAACACTTACAAGGTCTTTGCTTAATCCTTAATATGATATATAACTACATATATTGCCAAAGTTATTATCAGAATCGTAATCAAAAACCGCATATAAACCTAGTGATAATGCACTCGACTTGCCTATATTATCTGCATAATGATAATACCGTAGGTTACATATGTTCAATGATATAAATACTTTTGTGTAATATACTTTTTATGTTTATATGTTATTAGATAATTGATATTATCTTACGTGTTATCGTTATTAATGAACTTTATTGACGTTTGGTTTGATTTGAATTTATTTCTTGATCTTTAAAGTGATCTATAGATATGTTAATTTAGCTGTGTTTCATTTATACAGATCTGTCTGTATATTAACCGAATCTAAAAGGAGAGGACGTTCTTAATCGATTCTTTACTTTTTTGTAGATAAACACCCTCTACGTTAATAATAATTATTAATATATACCTCTGCGTCGAGCGTTATTTTATATCCTACTATTCATGATAATGTTCGACCGATTTCAATACAATTTGGTAGCACACTTATAAATAAAATTCTAAATATGTGGAAAAGTTCAAAGATTGTGGTCTAACATATAAATGGTCTCATTTGAGCCAGACCTGAGGAGCCAGACGATGATGACGAGGATGGATGGTGACAAACTTCACAGACTAAGTAGAGACTTCAATCGCACTATAAAGACTATTTCAAAGGGGGGAAAGAGGTCTTTCGGTAGATGAAACCTTCGTTGGCTCATACATAACAACTTTACCAACGATCGTCAGATGATCAAATGCATAGTTTACAATTCCAAGTATAGAGGACATACAGGCAAACATTCATTTTTATATAAATAAGAAGAAGAGTAGAAAGAAGCATTAGTATAGATGTGCATTCTCAATTTCGAATTAAGCGCTTACAACGTTCGTAGGTATACAATACATATTATGTTTAGTAAATCCAGGAGTATAGTTAGGTATAGACACGGCTTTCTGTCCTCGTGCCAAGTCCGTGCTAGGTCGTTGAATTAATAGAGGTGACATTCATTGTAAGTCTTATCTGTTTGTTAGACCGGTGCAGAATAAATCTTGATTTGGTAACGACTGAATGATTGAATAAGTGTTGTGGGTAGTCTAATACCTCATGTTCGTGTTTCTTTATAAATGTATATTAGCCCATTACTTCCTCGCGATCAAAAGTTAACCAAGTGTATACCATGCTATGGATTATAATCTTGTTTCTTGTTTCAAATTTCAAATCTATGTGCACAGTCGTAATTTATATCGTGAGTAACAAACATATAAACCAGGGGTCGCCAACACGCGGCCCGCGACAGTTTTAAACAACAATAAAAAAAAAACCCCCGGCTCACAAGCATCCTGTATAGTGCGCATTCTATTAGTGACACCTCAGCACATAGGATGTAAATTTACTTTCAGAAGTGTGGCCCGCTTTGATCTAGTTATTTCACCATGTGGTCCATGCCTCCCGAAACGTTGTCGACCCCTGATCTCAAAACTACCGACTTTATAGCAGTAGTAGTAGGTATGTAAAAGTATTAGTCACTTAAAATCTTATAGTATATTTTTATTCACTTCCCTTGAAATTATTAGGAAAAGAACAAAAATACAATATTCAGTCTATACTTACATACATTTATTAGCATTTAAAACACAGTCCGTTTTGGGAAGACCTCTCTGAAGTTGTTTTTCAGTCCCAGTCCCTTCAGCCGGTAGCATACTCGTAGTTAATGCTTTGTAAAGAAAATTAAATACTGCGCAGCGACTTACGCGCTGCTCTGAACGTTCTCTTGTCAGAGGCTGTACCGTACGTGATCGTGTTTCAGTAAAGAGCTATGATGTCATACGGTCAATGCTGTAACAATTTCGGTAAACACCACAAGGTTACAGCTATTGAGATTTATGTTTTTCGACGTGAGAGGAAATAGGAAAAGTGAAACGCAAATGACAATGTCCTATTTAGGTAATATATTTTAGAACAGTTTTTGCATCGTATGTAGAGGCAATTTTGTCGATGTGGATTAGTTGGTAGTGGGTCTGGTATGAACCGTAATGTGATTGTTTCGCATCTCGGAAATTAGCGGGAATCTGTTATTTCTAAGTAAACGCGATCCATTATGTATAGTTCACATCGTATTTATCTTTTTTTAACCTTTCTGATTTAAAATAAATAGATAATTATTGAGGAGGCATTTTCAGAACGTCAGATGTATTTGAAAATCTGTTAAAATAACGTTTTTGCTCTCAATCAAAATCAAACTCAATTGCCATACGCCAGTGCCGTTATTGTTTGATTTAGGAGAGCAATTCGGTAACCATACGCCAATGTTAATCATTTGACGTCTTTTTCTCCCATCTGTCACCCGTGTCTGTCATTCTGAAAACGCCTAACGTTTGAGTAATGTTTTGGGAGGTCTAGAAAACAACGCTGATGCTATCATTAGTGATAGCCTAGCCGTGACTGATGCCGCACTCACAATAGAATAGTATTCTAATTCTATTGTTGAACGAACCACTGATTCCGTCGTTTGGCAACCTGTCCAAAGCATACACGTGCATATATCGCCCTATTTCTGTACACCATGACATTTATAAAAACCAATACGAACTTCGAACGTATGAACTGTGACCGAGCGTTACAATTCTCAATCTATTGTCATGGATTTAAGGTTCATTACTTATTTACACCTATCTGTTGAGAAGTCTGGTCAAAATTTGGCAGTGTGTTAAACAGGTAGGAATACTGAAATATAATATCAATGGCAATTGGAATAAAGTGTAGTTTAATAGTGATTAGGTGAAATTGCAGTATGCAGTACAAAGTAGGTGGTAAAGATAAAATAAGTTTGTATAGATTACCACAGATAATTATAATTTTGTAGAAGATTCAAAGTACGACAGTTTCAGTGCTCATTCGACAATCGTCATTATACCTTGTGATTTATGGATTATTTTTGCTTTTTTTACGTGAGTTTGTATGTTATTGGTTTATGTTATCTGTGAATTCCCCTTCAATGACGTTACTATAAAATTTGTTAAATATTGGTTACTTTGTAAACATTCAATCCATCTCGACAATTAATCTTTTGACTTATTCTACTTTTATGGATCAATCTGAGTTTAATTAATTATGTTTATGTTTCTCATAATCATTATCCATTAAATACGTTTCGGTAACTCCAGTTCAAATCACAAAGATCTTAAAAACTGACTATCATATTTTGTACACTATCTGTTAAATTTATTAAAACGAAATACTTAAGTCGTGCATTAAATAATATTGTCGTTAGATATTTACAAGGTTAATGACTCTTCGTTTTCTCGTGTGTATTAATGACATATGCTATATAACACTTAATGTCATTTGCATAATTTTGTTGATGGCAATTCTGAAGTCAAGGTTGTTATGTTTTTCAATTGCTTTAATGACTAGTTGGAATTATAAACGGTACGTTGCACTTATTGAGGTCGATTTTGAAGGTAATTTAACCAATTTTGTGGTTTAAATACAAAAAGTTATGTTTTTAATTATTCTCCCAGAATTAACGATGTATAACCATAATTCAAGTTTATAAATAGTAATGGTTATAGGTAATTGTAAATAATTATATTTTGCGGTTACCGGTGCGTGTACCGAGAAAAGAAAGCGTGAAAATCTACATTCCTAGCAGCAATTCACACGATATAATCTATATTGCTCAGCACATGCTTAGTAACATATGCATATTTCCATAGTTTTTTAACAAACTCTACAAATGCATCTCCGTGATTGGTAAACATATTAAAAAATAACGAGCACAACGCTATCTAAATAGTAAGCTGTAAACAAAACTCTTTACCAAATCATCAAAACAATGTTAGTAGCATAGGTCCTTATTAGCATCCTTGAGTAACCTCCTTAACACTCACACAAATTACTGCATGGCTTAAAAAAATCTTGTGTGTACGTATTTAAAAGCAATATGTAATTCTATTCAATGCTAATTTTTGTAAACTGAGGTACCTAAAAACGTTGTTTACCTTGTCAAAAGATTAACGACGAAGTCATAAGCCTTACTGTAATCTATAGTTATGTTGGCTGTGCTCAATAGAAGTGTTGTTATTTCTGGTGCCCCATTAGCATCAACGTGTTAGTCATATTGTTACATCAGCTCTCGCGAATTTTTAGAACATATATCAAGTCCAAGGTTTTTAAATGTCAAGTTTAGTTTGTCCTCTAATGGTTGTTGTTGAATAACTGATGTTGTACGTTTGCGGATGGCGGTTTCAATTAACACGGTCAACGATCGTAAATATTTCGTTAGGAAACAAAATAAGTTGCAACTGGTTAGTTTAAAACAGTGTAGTTAATAAAGTTAGCAGTTTTCTTTTCGATGAATCGATTTCGTAATGTATCAAATCCTGTACAAAAGACAGTTTCGAAAGATTTTAGGAGACGATATGTAAAGGCCGAGCTAGATCTCAAAGTTAGAGAGATTGTTTAAGGCTTCAGACCCAACAGTGGGATAAACATGGAGATCGTAGATGATGATTCGATAATTACGTGCTGCTTAATCTCTCGAAAACCCTGCTGATTTTAAAATGAAAAGAAATTAACTTGAAGATAAATGCGTTTTTTGTCAAGCGTTGATAATACCGTTAAACTCAACACGATTTTCAAAATCCAGACAAAACTCTCCTTGCGTAAATACAGCCAATTAAAGAAACCTTGAAATACCATGCATATTCTCTGTCTTTATTGTTGTTTTGAACTCAAAATCGAGAAAGCAACAACAAAGTTAAGAGCCAAAATCGCCAAACCTTTTAAATCAAGGTGTACCCTATTATAAATTAACTTTATAATAAATTAACGGAATTTAAAATATAACATATTATTTAAAATTCCTACCCAATATTATAAACGTCAAAGTTTGGATGTTTGTTGCTCTATCACGTCGGAACGTCTTTCAAACATAGATAGATAGTAAGCTGGAAAATCACAAATGCTACTTTTTATCACGGGTATATAAAGTAGCATGTGTGTTCCGGTTTGAAGGTCAATGTTTCCAGTGAAGTTACAGGTCTTAGAGATATGACATCTTAGATCTCTGGGTGACGAGCGCAGTGCAGTGCTAGGTAATGATTTGGACTCTTATGTTCCAATAGCTGTGTGTCACTGTGGTGTTATGTGGCAGGCGTGTTGCTTACCATAAGGCACATGTCTTGCTCGTTTCTGCACTCTTCATTTATAAAAAAAAAATATCGGGAACGAATACTGCACGGATAAAACCACGGGGCGCTGCTTGTAATATATAATTAATCTGTTGTTTCAAAAAAATATCAAAAAATTACGTAAACACACTTCAACAATGTTCAATATTTCTCTTCAAATTTGCCACATAGTATGAAACATCTTAAAGTAATTAAATAAGCAATGATTCTGTTTGGTAAAATGATTATGTGCCGTAGAATTTCTGATTCTCTAACCGTGAAGGACGGTACTATAAATGCTGTAGGTCGCATTGTAGCTATTACAAACGTATTGGCACGGTGATCGGGTTTGTTGACCTGAATAAATCCGTCTATCTGACTATAAATACTATTTTTTAGACTATCATCATAAATATTCTTTGTGAATCTCGTTTACGCAATGGCGTCCTATTTAACTCGCACGACCAGTGCTTTTAAAACTCTGCTTTGATTTGAGTGGAGCGTTAGTATGATTATTTGGTAAACAATTTGCTTAATACACCTCTGTTTGAAAAGGATTTATTCTCCTCTTTTATACTAGGTACTTATAATTATTACATATCCTCTTTGTTTTTTACTGATGAATCTTTTTTTTTTTTCATATGGCTGTTTTTCTTTTTTTTTAATTAATACACGTATATTCTAAATATGAAAGACTACAACTTCTAATTTAATTTAGAAAGTCACAAATATGTACTGACAATACACAGTATTATAAGAAAAATAAAATTTAATGTTAGCTGGAATTTCATTTTTTTTTTAAATTAAAAGTAAAAACATTTTGGGCGTCCCAATTTTTGAAGGAATCTTCCAAAATAACTAATGGCTGTTACTTCCCTATTTAGCATTTATGTATTTTTATTTATTTAAGCGCAATAACAAGTTATTTTATCCATCTAATGGAATAACAAACATGCAGATGATTACGCGCACATTATTCCTTTTATTTAGCTCTACTACTGAATAGCCACAACATAAATCACACGATTGTAGATTCATTCGCATTTTCTATTTTAACGCGAGAACCATTCATCTTTATGTTTCGTCTAAAAATAGCCCCACGGAAGCATCTCTCGTCTCTCCGTGGGTTTATGTATCTAAGATTCCTTTCCCTATTCCTTTAATGACCGCTCGTAATGACTCTGTAATGCTTAAGCAAAAGTCATTTTTAGGACTTGTTAGGGATGAAATTTGCGACTTGAGAGAGAAAGAAGCCTTTGATTCCCGATAATGGGAACACAAGTAGGCTGTTTATGCTGAGTAAGAACTACGATGCTACAGATACATTGACCAAATAGATCCAAAAATAAAAACTAATGTGTTTCATTTAAATTCTTATTAGAGTTCACTCATTTCCTGAAATGACTAAAGACCTTTCTAATTAGTACTGAAATCAAACGCTTTATGCAACGTGAAATCCGATCTTCTAATGTTCTAGCCTTAATTAGTTCCCAATTGAAGAAACCTTAGATTTTCCTTTGGGGTTCGTTCAATTATTTTGTTTGATATTTTTACTAGCTCTATGTATTAATGGGTTACAATGCCCCTTTAAAGTTTCATGGATGGTGGCTTACTGAGCGGTAGCTTAAATCCTCACTCAAGACAAACATTTATGATTAATACGAAATAACAAATGTATGATATCTACTATCAAGCTCTTATATTACTAACTTTGCTTGATAGGAGGCTAGATGGTACTATTTGAAAAGTATCGACGAAAATTTATTTATTCTGTACTTATCCACGATTTTCTTGCCCTGTTTTTTTACATAAATTTCAACAAATAACTTGCATAATAGCATAAAAAATGTGAATATCAGTAATGTAATGAGTTTTACTGAACTAAAACTAAAACTACTTTAACTTGTGTTAAAATGTTATCTAGCTACTAACTAACCAAGATTCCTATTGTCAAGTATAGATCTACATATATGGAATCTCGGACACGATGTGATAGGAAGCTATCTTTTTCCCCTTCTCTCTAAGCATAATAAAAAACCATTTATCATACTCGTACCGTCAAAGATGCAAGGGACAAAAGGGCCCCCCTGAGTTGTACCTCCGTACCCCTTGCAATTTGCAACCCTGTTTTGAGCATATTTTGTTAATGATATCTATATTGATTTTCGAGGGCATAGTCTATTGCTACATTTTCTTTCACAGTAAAACAAAGAAAACCCAACAAATTATTATTTATGAAAACGAATGTATTTCTTTTTTTCGAAAATAAATAATAGATAGAAATCCTTATTATTTTTGATGTTTAAAATGTATACATTAACATATAAATACTAGCGTCTGCCTGCTACGTATAATTAGAAAAATTAACGCTAATTGTTAAAATTGTCCCTAAGGGATTCTACATTTTCGGCAACAAAAGTCTGTTAAATCTAAAGAAATCTATCTAAATAAGTAATCTATTTACGTTCCTACTTTGAGACTGACCCGTTCATTACTTACATCGTAGTTGAGCAATAAACATCAAAAATCCAAAGTTTCACAATGTAATATTAAAAGGATTAATCCACGAGCATAATTGAGAGACTTCGATTTCATGTTGATTTGCAATCCACGCGCTATTTGCCATTTAGGTCTATTGATTTACGTTTTCTCCTTGCCACCGTAAAATTACAATAAAGTTGATCGCCAGCAATACTGGTGGACCATTCCTATTAGCATCTATGACTACAGTGTTTTATTATATACTGGATAGTTCAGTTTTTTATTGATACCAAAACACAGATACAAGTCGTTGACAAGTTGACTCTACTTTTGTGATAAGAACGTCTAGGCTATGGAATACGTTGCCTGAGAGGGTTTTTCCCGATAGTTACAATCTTTGTGTCTTCAAATCGAGAGTGAATCGGTTTCTTCTAGGTAAACACGCTTCATCGTAGGCCGCATCATCGTTTAACATCAGGCGAGATGGCGGTCAAGTGTAAACCTATAAAAGTTAAAAAAAAAAAAACAAGTCAATAGATTAGAAAAATAATAGATATAAAAAATGTCTTAATGTAATTAAAATTAAATCATTACAATTGTCAAAGAAAGTAATAATATTGATCAATAGAAAATCATCGTCATATTATTTTTAAAGTTTAGACTACTATGGTTTCAATTTCAACTACTTCTGTACTCTTAACATTTCAAAATCATAAAAGGGCTGCTCAATAAGCCATCGCTTTGAATGATACGAGTATGTAGGGTTATTTTGAAGATACGGCTGGTCTAGTCGGGAGAACGGCAACTGCCGTTCAGAATCCCCTGTAATCCGGCCGCGGTGTAGGAAACCATTGTGAGACAACGACATGTAGAAAAGTCATCTTTCGATGATATGAGATATCTGCTGACACACACTTGGCCAGCACTGGAATTATGGCCTTGACTCTCTCCATGTGAGAGAAAGCCTTGAGCTTCAGCTGTGGGTGAATAAATGGGGATGTGTTTATTGTGGTAGTTTAAAACTGTACTTACAAGCAAATATTTAAAACAGAGTATTAGGAAATCGGTGTCATAATGTCAAGATTATTCGGGCGACGATCCGAGTTGTAATTATTACAGCCCTAGCCGAACTTAAGAATCGCTTGTGCAGATGCTCTATCTCTATCTAAAATAGTCTAAATAAATAAATGGCGTTATTTTCAAAGAAATTATAGAGATGATAGGGGAAAAAAATATATTTAAACGGCTTTATTGGCCGCAGTGGAATGTCATAAAATGATTGGAAGGGATTTTGAGGACTGTCCACTAACATTTTTATCTCTTCATTAGGAGCAGTTCCTATGCCTATACCTTCATTAATTTATTAGCGTATGTTTATAGTGACTAGTATATTTCTTTCTTGTTCCACGGAACTAAAATCGGAAATGCAATTTAGTTTGGCACGGTTTGTACGTTATCGTAGCAGTGAAATGCGCGCGCATACTCCACCGAAACGCCCCTAGTATCGAATCAGCCAGTCGTTCCTAACCTCAAAGCTACCTCGAAACAGCTGTTCGTGACAACGTAACATACGCATTATATCTTGAATTTTAGCTAAATTCGACAAAATACACACAACAATCAGCGTCTAGACGCATAGGAAACGCCATTACGAAATGATTTAAATTTAGAATCGTCTATTTTTTTCAATTTACGGCTTGCCAGCGTTCATTCAGTTTTCATTTTCAGCCAGCCCGGTTGGCGAGCTGTGTTCTTTTTATGAAAATATTCAATACGTTTTATTTTTTTGTGTTTATGATTTGTTGCCAGTATTTATTGTTTTTTTTAATAGGTTACATTTTGTAAGTGCTACTAAAAATCTAAATGAAGTGTAGGCATTTTGTGAAAAATGTCAGTGTTAAGTGAACATTTTAAATAGACTCAAAAGTTATAGTGATAAATAAAAAGTGCTTAAAATGGATGAGTACGAGTATGACTTCGCCTACGAGTGCCGGGTTGGTATTATATTCCACTAGATTTTGTATGTCTATATATTTTCTACTTCAATGACAGAGGTAGCATTGTAAAAGTTTTAATATAATATTAGTGTTTGTATTATAAACATCAGATTCCTATTTACCAGCTAGAAAGTTTTGAAAATTAAAGACGTCTTTTTTTGGTATTACCTATTGCCACCGTGAAAAAAAAACTCCGAAAGTAGACCTATCTATATACGCTTAAAAATACTTGTTAAATTTTAATTCACTGTTTTGTTTCAATTACCTGTTGAATCATTTTAAATTCAGTGGAATCATTTAAAAATCAGTTGAATAAATGTTATAATATGTACGTGATAAATGAAATAAATGGAATCGGGAAATGCAAAAATAATTTTCATCAGACACTGATTTTATTTTGTAATTATTAATTACCCTTTAATTTCATTTCCACGTATTTTTTTTTTATTGTATACAGCATAATAAGACATAGTTTTCTACAACTGTGTATTAATTGTGTTTTAAATTGTAATGGCTTCATTATTGTTATTTCGAAATTTAAATACGACAAGGCGTTTAGTTTATCCAAAATTCTTATTCTTAATTAGGATTCATGCATAATTAGTTTGTATAATTGAATTTTATTCTTTTTTTGTTCCGTAATTGGGTTAACACGACTTGTGCATTTGGTCACTTATTCTTAACCACACGGTGCTGTCTTTTTTTTAAAAGGGCTCCAAGTTACTTGAATGGCCATATCAGTCAATCATTTGCAGAATGTATAATTAAAGTGGTTTATCCTTTTTCGTAAACCTACATGAGTTTACGTAGGTATTGCATTCACCTACTGCGAGGGCAGTCACCCTCAATGAAATTCTGTCCTTATTTTTAATGCCGTATTACATAAATTATGGACTGGAATGCCGAAGTTGCGTGTTTTGTGACAACTCTCTCGGTTAATACTTGCGCCAAAAAGAACAAACTACATTCGTTCACGTTTATTTAAAAAAGTCTAAAGTTATGAAAGCACAATAGTAGCTCCCTAAATAGCGGTTTTAGTTTATTTACAAAGATGGTACGATGTAGTCTTTATTTAAAAAATATTATTGCAAATAAAAACTCTTAAGGTTTTTTTTATAATTAGTGTTTTATTTGTAAAATTGTAATTATATATAATACAATTAAGATAAAATATAGTATTTTTTATTACATACATCTAAAATAAAAAAAACATTACAAATCAAAACTGTTGCACAATCAAAATAAAAGAAACCCATTCTTTGTATAAAAAATGTATACTTACAAATAGTTTATGGAAATTATTGAAACACTTTAGAATAGTGTGACTGACTTACTAGTAACTTGTAAAATAGTTAAGTGTGACTGCTTTATCTGTGAGTTTTGCTGATCGTAATTTGTATGACATATTGTAATTTGTATGACATATAGATAGTCGATGTCACAATTAACAAGTTATGAGTTGCACAGAAAATAAAAACTGTTCGTAAACGAGGTAATTGACTCATGAATAAAATTTAATGGCTAAAATTAATGTACCCTAAAACTGTTGCATCAATGAGCTAAGTGGTCCATCATCGTTAAAAAATATTTTCTCTTCAGTGCCAATTTATTTAAAAAGGATGTTGTTATTACACAATAATAGTTAATTATACTAACATCTGTATTACATCGGTAATCATCAAAAATAGGTTTTACTCATCCATCACCCGTAAACACGATTGGCACGTGGAATACAAAACTATGATGTCGATTTGTAAAAAATCTTAAGCAAAAAGTTTTTAAGACTAGCTGTCAAAATAACAGCTATTAGCAAATATCGTTGCGACTCTATTGTTACTGGCAATCAAAATGGCGGTACAAAAATCTGTGAGACAGTTGAAAAAAAAAACAACTGATCAGAGACATCAAACAGTCGTTCACCGAAATAAATGATGAAAACTAATTAATTTATGTATTTAAAAAAGAGTTTAATAAAAAATTTCGAGACCGCCGATAGATGGAGTTGATTCCACTTAATTTTACAATAGAAATGATTTAACATTTTTCTATTAAACATCTCGAAACTCGAAAATGCGACGCATGTGCTTGACATTCCGAAAACTCGAACGAAGTGTTTTGACTCCACTTTCATTGTATGTAACCAAAGTGGGTCTCACACAAAGGATACAATATGTGTGTCTTCAAATCAAGAGTGAATCAATTTCTTCTAGTTGGAGCGTGCTTGCGACTTGCTTTGTAACTTTAGACCCCATCGTCGATTAGACGAGACGTCGTCGTCACGATGTCACGTTCAAGTCACATCGTCGAGAAACGAGGCTAGTGCAATCCTTTAGTAAAAAAGACAACTTTTTGAGAAAACACACCTTTAGTACCTACTTTGACAGCGTTTTTGATATTTGCCTTTTTATATGGCGCCATCTATCGGAAAGCGTAAAAAAAATTGGTTGCCTGTAAAGTCGGTATACGGGCGAAAGTTTTACGTGACAACGACTTTGAGTGGTAAAATAATTTTACGGAAGGGACGCGTGCCTTTCACTTTTTATGTCTGTCTCTCTCGCTCTTAGGCGGGCTAACCATGCCCGAGTGGAAGGGACGCGTGCCTCTCACACGCTCTCGTTGTGAGCGCATAACGTGAGCGCAGCGTAACGCAGTTTCTTGAAGTGTCACCCGGCAAACCAATTTATAAGACGTTGTCACGTCAAAAGCATTTTTATTTGTTTACTTATTTTTTCAATGTTGTTTTTTTTTCAGCGTCTCGTGGAGGCAATGGCACCTCGGTCGGCGCGCTCATTCCGCCAAGAATTCAACATGCAAGACTTGACCACAGAGACTACCTACACCACACATTATACCTCTGAAAAGTAAGTTTTAGTGCTTTTAGAACACAATCTGTTTACACATGCGGTTGAAGTAAGAAAGTTAGAAAGAAAGTCCGATTTTAGTAATGAGATTGTAGGTTTAAATCCCGCCTGAGCCCTTAAGTATTTTACGAAAAGCAGATGTACAAGTTTGTCATGACTACTGGTTTTAACGGTAACGCGAAATATCCTAAGGAATCTAGCGTGTTCTGAGAAAGATATACCTCTGTTTCGTGTCATCAATCGACACATACTTAACCAGCAAATCCAACTGGATGCCTCCCACTCTCCTTCCGAGAAAAGGCATAAAGGCAGCTGTGGGAATATGAACTAGTCTGTCTATGCACTGCTTATTCTGTGTAGGTATACTCAAATAGGTCTTGTGATACATCATGTCGATTTTCCCAGAAAAATATATTCCTAAAACTCGATCAATGGGAAGTAGCTGGAGAAGAGAAACTGGGGATAACTGACTGGCGTGCCCTGGTCTCCGTATCTGTATCTAATAATAATGTTATCTAGATGCGTACTCCAATATTATGGGTAACCAAGCAAAATGTCTAAGTTTTTTGTCAAACAAAAAATTGAGGAGTGATTGAGGCTTGAAATTAAAATCTAATTCAAAAACAAAATCAATTCTAAACTAAGTAGTTATTAAACTAAAACTTACGAAACTAGAGCCTCAGTTGATTTGGATACATCTTATCCAGTAGTGAAAAAAGAATTAGGAAAAAATAGAAAAGGTTTTCTAAAATAGAAAATTTTCCATTTATTGTATAACAAGACATTTCTAGAATAGTTTAATCCACATATTTTAATCGTATATTACAGATATGTAAGGTCGTCGCAGTCCACCGAGCTAGACGGTCAACCGATCAAATCAATAGCCAACGGTAAACTAACCTCTCCAAACTACACGACTAAAACTATAATCTCAGAAGACGACAGACCAGATGTCAGAAAACTAAAACGAGTTCACAGAATGTATGAAGGACCAAACATTATCGAATCCAGAGGTATAATACATCCGGAAACTAGAGAAATACTGACTGTCGGTCAAGCTATCAGTATGAGAATACTTGATGTCAGAACGGGAAGATTATTGTCTTCTCCAGAAACCAGACAAACTATGACAATCGAACAAGCAGCTCAAGAAGGTCTTATAGATCCTAAACTTGCTGCGAGATTGACAGGACCGTGTGGAATGACTGAAGACGGAAACGAAGTCACATTATTAGAAGCTATTCAAAGTGAACTTTATGACGCTGAACAAGGAATGTCAGACCCGGCGGAGAAGAGAATCAAGGTAATAGTTGAAGGCGACAGGCCGAGCCAAGGAATGAGTATCTCGGACGCACTGAATACAGGCCAAGTCGACTTAGAAAGAGGTCTCTATAGACTACCCAATGGAAGCTACATAACTATAGCTGAAGCGTACGAGCGAGGCTATTTAGTTTACAACGAGATTATCAAAATTAAATCGAGTGCTTTGTCTCTTTCTGACGCGATTAGTCAAGACTTAGTTGATAATAGCGGTTGGATTCTGGATAGGAACTCGGGCGATAGGTTCCAATTAGATATTGCTATAAAAAATGAACTAATAAATCCCAATGTTAGAGAAGTAGTTGACCCTAAACGTGATACTAAAATAACGCTTGCTGAAGCTATAGAGAAGAACATAATCAATACTAAACATTCAAAATACGTACATAATGTGACAAAAGAAAAAATGTCTTTCAAAGAAGCTGCTAGCAAACGCCTCATTTGCAAACCCATGACACTAAAAGATGTTTGTGATAACAGTTTAATGACAAATGACGGAAAAATATTGTCCCCTGCAAATAAAAATCCGCTAAACATTCTTGAATCAATATCTGTAGGTGTTTTAGATAGTGATAATGTAAAATGTATCACTGATACTACGACAGGACAGCTTCTTACTTTGTCTGAAGCTTTAGGTGCTAAAATAATCGTTCCCGATAACAAGTTCCGAGATAACTTAACTGGTGAGATCTGTTCAATTCCTGAAGCAGTAGACAGAGGTCTCATCACATCCGTATCACAAAGGTCTATTTTTGACATCGATGGTTTTAGGGACCCTAAAACAGGAGAATTTATATCGTTTAATGCCTCCCTGAGCAAGGGAAATCTTAAATACGCCAACGGAGAAACATTCTTAAAATCTGAAAGCGGTGATTTCGTATTTTTAGAAGACTGCACTAAAGTGTCAATTGTAAGGCCTGAAGTATTAGAAATGTTTAATCGTAAGATAGGTATTTATGAAAATGGAAAGGAACTAACGGTGCTTGATGCAGTATTTAAAAATATTCTTGATCCTAAAACTGGACATTTATTAGATGCGACCACTAAAAAGACAATTCCGTTCAACAAGGCGGTTGAAGTAAATATGATTACACCAGAAGGTGCAGCTTTGTTGAACTCATTGTTAAACATTACGTTGACAATTCAAACTGTCACAAAGACCGTAAAACGATACGTGACTGTAACCAACACAAATACCCTACAAAAATCTGAGACCATCATTACTTTTGCGGAGGCCATCAAACGGGGACTAATAGACGAACAAAGACAAACTTTCACAGACCCTACTACCGGTACCGTGATGCCAATACAACAAGCTCTTGATGAGGGTTTGCTTGGCGTTGAAAAGAATGAACCTAGAGTCGTTCATATTTCTGACCGTCTCGCCAGAAAAGATTTAGTACCTGGTCAGGTAGTAGAATTGAAAATAACAAAAAAATCGTTTTTCAAAGACTTACCGCCGAGTCCGGAAGGTAAAGTCCAACGCGATAGTAAACCAGAAACACTAAAAAGCCCTGATTATACATTACGTGAAACCATGTCTCCACAAAAAGGTACTGTGCAAGAAATCAGGACCGTGACGAAGGAGTCGATTGTTACTGAACCGGCTGTTACATCTCTTACAATTAAGAAAAACACCATTGAACTCCCGCGTGGTGGTTGGACTCTTAGGGAAGCTATTCAAGAGAAACTATTCGACCCTAAGACCGGGACGTTCACTATCCCTGGAACGGATAGAGTTTTAGATCTTGACGAAGCTGTAAAACTTAACATAATTAACCCTGATTCTGCTGACGTTGTAGACCCAAATACCAAAAACAAAATTTCACTGTACAAAGCCTTGGAACTACGCATAATTGATAATAATGGCCGTTACAAACATTCATCTGGTTGGTTAACTATGGTAGAAGCATTAGAGCGTCAGTATATAATTCTAGTGAAAATGACTACGACAACGTCGTCTCAAAAAGTGATAACTATCACATCAGTTGCTGGAATGCCAGATAAAATGGAAATTTCCGAAGTGTATGACACTCCGCATGAAGTTGCTATTGAAGAGCAATCTGCTTTAGAGCCCGTACAAGTCTTGCCAGGAGTTATCTTTGACCCTGCTACTGCTCTTGTGATTTCAACCACTACCGGTGAATCAGAAAATATTCTTGAAGCGGTCAATCGCGGTACAGTACCGGCAAATGCGATTAAAGTTGTTGATCCTAAAACAGGTAAAGAAATAACTTTGAAACATGCTTTAGATAGAGATATAATTGATAAGCGGACTGGAGAGTATAAAGATAAATCAGGAAATAAAGTCAGCTTAGTAGATGCTGCTAAAGTAGGATTACTAGCCGTAGTAGGAGCACCGTTAGTAGCAGCGTCCAAAGTTATTCAAGTTGTTAAGAGTACTATGGTAGTAGACCCTCAAACTGGTGAGAAATTACCCATGGAAGTGGCTTATGAACGAGGATTGGTAGATCCCGCAACGTACCGTAGGTACGAGGAATCGATTAGAGATAGGTCACCTGAAACTCAATATCAAGAGGAGAGAACAACTACTAGTTCAAGCACAAGGACAACCACAAGTTCAAGTACTTTTTCACAAATTATTACAAAGACAACCCCTACTGGTACAACAACTTTAGCTTACATAGTAGATCCTAGAACCGGAGAAGAAGTACCTTTAGATTTAGCTCATGACAAAGGACTCATTGATGATTTTACTTACAATGAATACAAAGAAGCTTTTGCTGATAGGCCTCGAGATTCTACTGAAGGTCAAATCACGATTTCTAAAGTTGTGACTACACCATCCTCGGCTAAAACAGTTACTGTAGTGGTAGATCCAAATACAGGTGAGAAATTGCCTATTGAAGTAGCTTACGAAAGGGGTTTGGTAGATCCTGTATCTTATAAAAAATATGATCTGTCTATAAGGGAAAACACACCAGAAAGGATTACGTCTTACGATATCATTTCACCAAGCACGAGTACAATGACATTTACACAAAGTACTAAGACATCACCGAAAACAGTTGTCACTATGATTGTAGACCCTAAAACTGGCGAACGATTGTCTGTTGATGAAGCTCATAAAAGAGGGCTTGTTGACTCTGCGACATACAAAATCTTTAAAGAAACTAACACTTTTGAATCTGGGTTAATGCAGACTCCAGGAACAAGTACTGCTTCTTTAACTCAAGTAACTAAACCTGTGTCAGTCGGTGCAGCTGTTTCAGAAGGATTTATTACTGTAGAATCCATTCAAAATAGCTTGTCGGCTGACAATCGGAAAGTTATAGAGACTGCAACTCATAAATCAAAAATGCCCACAGACGTAGTACAAATAATAAAAACGAGCCCAACCGCAACAAAACCTAAATATAAGATCAATATTGGTAGAGAAGGGACACCTGATATACAAACAGTGGAAAGTAAACCTATAGTACTCCAAAAATTGAGGAAACGTGTTGTTACACCTTTGGAGGCTATTGAAAAAGGATTAATTGATAAGGAAACTGCAATAATTTTGGAATCTATCCCATTGTATAAAGATGAACATGAAGCACCGATTACACTCGATAAGGCTATTGAATTGGGTGTTGTTGATGAGAACAAAGGTAAAATAGTTGATCCAGTGCGTGGCGATATTGTTAACATAAAAGAGGCATTGAAACGAGGCATTTTAGATGGTGAAGGTCAAGATGAAGTATTGATTCCTCTAGCTAGAAGTCTTTCTATTCCTGAAATTTTGGAACAAGGCTTGTTAGATCCTGCAACAGGAAAAATAATTCATCCAGAGACTGGTAACCTATTAACTTTAAGGGAAGCCATAATTTGTGAGATTGTAGATCCATTATCAAGTATTACTATTGCACCTGGAAAGAAAATTACTATTGGTGAAGCTATAGAAAGAAACATTATTGATAGTGAAAAAAATGTTGTGAAAACCAGCGATGGACCGCTTGATCTTGTAGCATCAGTTAACGCGCAAATATTCCCCGAAGCAGAGAAACGACAACCTGTGGAACACATTCCGCCTGCAGCAATGACTCTTAACATTGCTATCCAGAAGAATCTCATTAATCCTCACACTGGTGAGATAAAACATCCACTTACGGGTGAAATTACTCCTGTAAAAGACGCAGTTGAAAGAGATATGATAATGGCTATTCCTTATCCACAGACAGCAGACACAATAACCTTGGAAGATGCTTTAGACAAAGGTATTGTTAATATCAAACATGCTACGTTTATTGACCCCAAGACGAAAGAAGTTGTTCCCATTGATAAAGCCTTAGAACAAGGTCTCTTAGCTGTTAAACCTAACACAGAAGTAATGCAGGCTAGTGGTGTTGTTACTACAATTACTGAAACTTTCTCATCTCAACACACAATTACCACGAAAATGATTGAACTTCTTGCAGATTATGTACTAATTAACTCAAATGAAGTTCAAAACACTAAAACTGGTGAAATTATTTCTATAGAGGATGCCAGAGCAAAAGGCATTGTACGTGATGAACAGACAAGTAAAGAACATTTCTTAACCAATGACACAAACATTAGCTTTGAAGACGCATTGAACCTCGGTTATATTAATATAGAAACTGGCACATTTACTCATCCTAAAACTGGTGAAACCATCAGCATATCCGAAGCCGTAAGTACAGGTGTGCTTAATACGGAAGTGCCTAGTGAATCAGCTAAGTCGTCGCCTGAAAAGAAACAACTTGAAATGCTGGATTTGAACGAAGCATTTGACCTTTTGTTTGACGAAAAAACACAAAAATTCAGAGATCCTAAATCACCTAACAAAGTACTCACTTTCAAAGAAGCACTTGATAGAAAGGTAATAAATCCTGATTCAGTTATTTACAACATAGAGGCTGCTAATCCAGTAACATTGAAGCAAGCATTAGATACTGGTTTAATAGACAAAAAGACGGGGAAGCTTAAAGAACCAAAAACCGGTAAATCTATCGATATAAAGAATGCCGCCAAGATAGGTTTGATTGCTGTGGTCGCAGCACCAGTGTTAGCTGGTATGGCGGTCGTAAAGGGAGCAAAAGCAGTGACAAGTAAAGTAATACAACCGACACAAGACCTAGCGGTAGCAACTCCGAGCAAAGTGAATGATAAACCAGTCACACATGATGTTGTAGAAATAAAGAAGATTGAAAAACCATTTGAAAAAACAGAACAAGTAAGTAAAGACATAAAAACGCCTCGGCCGAAGATAGAACAAGTTTTAGTGGGAAAAGATTCGCTTGTTCAGGAACAGGTTCAAGCTAGTGATAAAACTATAGTTATAATGTCTTCGAAAACTGATGATAAAGGTTTTCCTAAAAACCTTGAGAAGGCACCATTGAAGGAGCCAACTAGTTTGTCAATAGATACCAGTGTTGAAAAAACAACAGAACAATTGAAAATTACCTCACAGGTAGAACCAGATAAATTATCAACTACTGACAAACCTAAGAATCAAGACTCGCCAAAACAGCAAGATAATAAAACATTAATTTCTGAAAATGTGCCACTTACAACAAAGAAAAAAGACACTCCTGCTGATTTTACTCCAGGAAAGCCGGCCAAGGAACCAGTTGTGGTTTGGAATGTAGAAGAAAAAGTTGTAGACGGGCAACCAATAGTAGAAGAGTACCGACAGATGACTCCAGAAGGCGAAGAAATATTGACTGTTATCAAAACAACGACGTCTAAGACTGTAGAGTATGATACAATATTATCCCAAGCACCTTTGCAAATTACGTCTATTAGCGACTTACCTAAGGATGGTGCGGTTTTGAAGGATCTGAGTAAAGATCAACAAAGTTCTATAACTAAACCAAAGGAAAGTAGCCCCGTTATTCAAGAAATACGACAAACTACTCCAGACGGAAAAGAAGTCACCACTGTTATAACCAAACTTACAAAATCTCAGCCCACTGAATATGTAACTGAGCACAGCAATACAGTTGTCACAACTACATCATCTAGAGTTACTACTGTTGAAATAAGTCAAAATGAGTCCACATCATATCAAGTAGTGACTGAAGAAATTACAGGACCATCTGTAACAACCGAAGGTCAAGAATATCGAGTAGAATCCCCGGATGATGATGAAATTGACAAAGGTCAATCCTTTGCTGAGATAGCTAAAGAAATTTCACCACACAAAGTCGATATTCTAAGTAAAGAATCACAAAAAGATATATTCCCAAAAGACAAAGATGTCCAAAAGAAATCTAAGTCTGTACTAGATATTGCTGAAAAAGATGAAGCACAAAAACAAAAAACAAATGTTGAAGAATTTGTACACAATGAAAAGGGTCTACAACCAATCAAAGCTACGACCGTTGATTCAACTAAACCTGTTGAAGTGACTCCTGGTGTTATATACGATCCGAACACATCTGTTGTTATTTCTTCCACTTTAGGAGTATCTGACGATTTATGGGATGCTGTCCAAAAGGGCGTAGTACCTGCAGAAAATATTGTGCTCAAAGATCCCTTCACAATGGAAGATATTACATTAAAAGACGCGATCAAAAAAGGTGTTGTCAATAAGCACACAGGTGATATTAAGGATTCAACGGGCAAGAAAATTAGCTTAGCAGACGCTGCCAAATTTGGTGCTCTAGCTGTCATTGGTGCTCCGATTTTAGCTGCATCGAAAGTAATTGAAGTTGTCAAGAAAGCTGTGGTAGTAGACCCCAAAACAGGCGAAAAAGTGCCATTAGAACAAGCACGTGATAAAGGATTGGTTCATCCTGAAACATTAAAAATGCTAGAACAGACTATCAAAGAGCATAGTCCTGGGATTCATGTCACAGAACACGAAAAGTCTGATGTTAAACAGCCCAATGAAAAGCCAGTTACAAAACAATCAAAAGATGTAACTTTCTCTGAGCAAGTGATTGAACATCACACTTCAACGTCTACGATAACACGCCCTGGTGAAGTAATCATAACAGAGACGACGGAATATTCACCAGTAATATCGGAAACTCTACATCAATCTTCCGAGAAGAAAGTAAAAGAAATTCCCACAATCACAACAACTATAGTTCATGACGGTAAAACAGTGTCTGCTTTGTTATTGGACGCTGAAAGGCAACCATTGAGAGTTATAGATGAAATCACTGAACAAAATGTTACGAAGGAAAAAACTGAGTTAATCAAACCGCTTTTCGAAAATATTCCACTAATTGATGCGATTTCTCAAGGAAAAATTGAGCCTAAAGTTTGTAGGATTATTATCAATGGTGTTGAATCTCCTCTCACGGTTCAGGATTCGTTAGAACAAGACCAAATTAGTAGATTTACGCCAGTGGACGTGCTGTCAAAGAATTGTGTTATCGTTAGGGAATCTAAACCTAGGTATTTTGTTGCTATTTCTCATAGGCTTACTCCACAAGAACTGTCTGAAATGGGTGTTTATGATATTGAAAAACAAATATTCTTGAACCCAGAAACTGGTGTAAAAATTACATTTGAAGAACTCGTTTACGGTCTTCAAATTTTTGACCCGGAATCAATTTTAGTCAAAGATTTGAGTTCAGTATCTGACAATTACATCTCATTCGATGAAGCTATTGCTCGACCTATTATTGACAAAACAACGGGCCACATGGTAAATCCTAAAACAGGCAAACGTGTGCCTTTCTTAGAATGCGTTCAGTTGGGTTGGATTGTAGAAAAACCAGAAGATATGTCCGTTCCAGAACAAGTAAATATAGAGTCAGCTCTTGAACAAGGTCTTTACAATCCCCAAACTGGTGAAATCACCGATGTTAATACAGGTGCCCTAGTGCCGATTGGCAAGGCTATCGAAGATGGCTTAATTGATAACGAAACTCTGATGATCAAAATACCGCGCACGAATGAAGTTATTTCGCTTTCGGATGCTATAGATCGTGGCATTATTGAAATTCATGAGGGCGTTATAACAATTATTGAAACACAAGAAATTATAGAAATATCTGTTGCCATCCAGCGTGGCCTCATTACCATAATCCGTAAAGCAATTTCTATTGAAGCAATAGTTGTTCACGAATTGTATGAACCTAAAACTGGAAAGATAAAGGATAAAGTAACAGATCAACTAGTTAGTGTTAGGGATGCTGTTGACAGAAACATTGTACATCCAACGATTTCTGAAATTAAAGACACATCTTTAGATAAATTCATACCTCTTTCTGAAGCTCTTAAAACAAAGTTGATAAACCCTGAAACGGCTGAAATTAAGGATAAAAAGACTGGTAAAGACATTCCATTAGATGACGCGTTGAAGAAGGGTCTCGTAGCAACGAAATCGGTCACTTTCACGCTGTTCGATGTTATTGAATTAGGTTACTATATACCCGAAACTGGTAAAATTTTGGATCCAAAAACTGGTGAAGTAATTACATTGAAGAAAGCCATACAAAATAAACTAGTAGATCCTTCAGACATTAAAGTCAAAGATGATAAATCTGAAGTAGTAGTACCATTTGATCAAGCAGTCAAATATGGGTTAGTAGACTTAGAACGAGGTGTCATTACATCTCCAGTACTTATCAATCTCAAGGACGCTTGCGACAAAGGGTACTTGCTAAGTGACAAAAAACCCTGGACGTTACAAGAAGGATTAGTTCAGGGCTTCTATGACCCAGAAACTGGCCTTTTAACTATCAATAATATTACAATGACACTTGAAGATGCTATAAAAGATGGGAACATCAATCCAACTGCTTTGACAGTAAGGAATTCTGTTACAGGAGAATTGATTTCTCTCACAGATGCCATTACGGTAGGCATAATTGATTCTAAAGAAGGTAAAGTTAGGGATCCCATACAAGGTGATAAGATTTCATTAACCGACGCTTCCGAACGTGGTCTAATTCTTCCCGCAAAACGTAAATTAAGTTTACCCGAGGCAGTATTCAAAGGTTTCTACGACCCTAAATCAGGTAAATTCTCACATCCACAAAGTAAAGAAAAAATACAGACCGATAGAGCTATTAAAAAACGTATGATTGATCCCCAATCGACATTAGTTCATATCGCAGGTAAAGTTATTCCATTCGAATTTGCCGTAGACAAAGGAATTATAGACGGTCGAAGAGGAACAATTATCTTTGGAGATGAAAAGATCGATTTCCGTGAAGCTTTTGAAAGAGGCATACTTGTTGAAGTCCGCAAACCTCTATCTCTCGTTGAGGCCCTTGAAAAGGGCGTGTACAATGAAATCACTGGTCTTTTTATGGATCCACAAAGCGGCAAAAAGTACACTCTTGCAGAAGCTATTAAAATGAACTTGATAGATCCACATTCGGTGCACATTAGAGATAATAGATTAGGCAAATGGGATAAGATTACGTTACCGGAATCCTTAGAGACAGGCGTTATTGATGATCAATCCGGAAAAATTAGAAACATTAACAACGATAACGAAGAAATCTCGTTACGCAAAGCGTTTGAAATAGGTTTGCTTGTAGATAGTAAAGCACCAATTAGCTTACAAAGAGCACTGCATCAAGGCCTTTATGATGACAGCAAAGGCAAGATCATTGACCCGGCAACAAACCGTAAGATAACTCTTCATGAAGCATTAAGACGGTCGATAATAAGTCCCAAATATCTCTGTTACTTTGATAAAAAATCTGAAAAACCTTTGTCTTTAGCAGAATGTTGTCGTAGTGAAATCGTTGATAGGAGAAGTGGTAAGTTCCACGAACCATGTTCAGACGTCCTCATCCCCTTGTCTGAGGCAATGAGTTTAGGTTTGATCGTTGATATTGAAAGCGCAGGGTTCACACTCTATGAGACATTAGCAATGGATATGTATGATATTACAGAACTGGTATTCATTCATCCAGTTTCCGAAAGAAAGCTTACGCTCAAAGATGCGATTGCTGAAGAATTCATAAATCCTGAAACATCTCTCGTGAAACATATTCCATCAAGTAAATATGTAAAACTGGTTGAAGCCATTCAATCAGGTATTGTCGATGTTGAAAATAATGTTTACTGTTTGCCAAACGGTAACCAAATCAATTTCTTAGACGCTAAACATCGTGGTCTTATTGTAACAACAAAGAAAAACTTAAGCCTGGAAGAAATCATCAAAAATGGTCTATTCAGAGCTGATAATGGGAAAATTGTCGATCCCAGTACAAATGAATTTGTTGATGTTAACAAAGCTATTGAAACCAATCTGTTGAATCCTGATACTACTGTTGTTAAGGATAGTTTTACAAATAAGTTTAAACCTCTGCCATTAGCTATTCAGCAAGGAGATGTGGATGTCGTTAAAGGTAGAGTTCTGGACACTAAAGCTAAGAAAACATATAGTTTAGACATTGCATTCGATAAAGGTCTTCTCGTTACTGTCATACAACCGATCACGTCACAAACGGTTATCAAACGATACGTGTCAGACTCAGGTGCTTCTAAAGAACCCGTCCTTAGAGAGTTTACTTTAGATGAAGCTATTAAATACGAATTCATCGACCCCGAAACAGCTGTCATTAAAGATCCTCACAAGAATAAGTACATTCCATTAAAATTAGGCATTACTGAGGGTATAATAGACAAAAACGCGAAAGGTTCCTTCGACACTCAAAACCGATCACGTACTCTTTGTTACGTTTTTGAAAATGGTCTTATAGTTTATGTTCGCGATCCTCTAACGTTTGAGCAAGCGATAGAAGGTGGTCATCTTAACTTGGCTACTGCTCGATTCACTGATCCTCAATCCAATGAAGTTTTAACACTAAAAGACGCAGCCACTTTGGGTTACATTGATCCAGACACTGCACTCATAAAAGATAACCTCAAGAAGAGACTAGTAAAGCTTCCTGAAGCGTTCCGTAAAGGTCTTATGGACGCTGAAAAGGGTAACATTTTAGACACAGAGACCTCTAAACTGAACACGCTAGTCGCAGCGATCGAAAGTGGTCTCCTCATGACACCAAAAAAGAGCTTCAGTTTGATCGAAACTTTAAACTTCGGTATTTACAACCCCACAACTGGAGCTTTGAACGATCCTTTTATTACAACAAGTGTTATGGACAGAAAGAGACTGAATCTAGGTGAGGCGATCAACCAAAGAATTGTAGACGCTTCAAGTACAGTCGTTAAAGAACCGGATACTGGAAAAATATGGCCCTTGGTTCAAGCTATAGATCAGAAGCTAGTCGATCCAGTGGAAGGCAAGCTCGTCATTGACCCAACGAAAGGAATCAAACTAGATTTGGTCAAAGCTTTAAAGAAGGGTTACTTGCTGCCAGCAGAAACGAGGGTAAGTTTGCATTATTTATTCGCTTCACATGTTGTGCTTCTGTTAAGCAAAGGTGTTGCTTTTACATTTCCTGTTTCTATTCTTAAACGGTGACCTATCCAAGCGTTTGGCTTAAACATTGGCATGGCACGACACCCTGACCTTTATAGTGTCGACATATTTTGGGTCTTTGCAAACTTCCTGGGTGAACCACAGTTTGTTTTGTGGCATACACTAAGACTCAATCAATACAATACAGAAACGTGTAGACTTTACGTATATAGAAAGTAGACGAGTATTAGTTGAAAGCACTTTTGTTATTATCACGTTGTAAAATTGAGTATTCGTAAGATAGTTTTCACTTAGAGAGATTTATTATGACTGAGCTTTCGATTATTATAGTAGATATTTTCTATTCCGTGCCTACTGTGATGTCTTTAGATGCTTAAGTTCAGGTTACAGCGCTTTCTTCCAATTGTTAGCTTCAAGGGAAACTAGCAATTGCGAGCGCTAACACTCATGTACTAAGGCTCGATGTATGTTGTTTTTTATTTACAGCCGTTGCCTGCGAACCCTTTTGAGCTAAATCGTGAATGCTTGCCTGTGAGGGATCATATTAACGACGATACAATGAATCATCACCGTCTCGCCAAATATCTAACCTATCATAATCACCTTGTGCTAAGAGTTTGAATGCGGCCGATCGGACGGCCATAGCTCCAGCTTTAGTGTTTGCTTACTCATTTAAAGCCAGTGCTTTATGACAGCTGGCCTCGGATATAGACTTGTTAGTTCCAAAATACTCATTCCTTGGACCCGTGCTCACATTTGGAATGTATGACCGAAGCTATGCTATTGTGATGTTGAAGCGGGCGACGCAAACACTCACAATATCATCCAATGGTAAAACATTTTCGACAAACACAAACACGAAAGGTATTATCTACTCATTACGTATTACTACCTACTGCTCGTCTATATGAGACCTCATTTCATCTGTTCCTGATTTAGTTGCGTTAATTTTTCGTTATTATTCTTGATTTTGATTAAATGAAGTCTCATTATTAAATAATAGTTAAATGTACATTCGTCCAATTTTGTGTACATTCTTAAAGTCTTTCACATTAAATTACTTTCTTACTGCGATACTTTTTCAGATTTTCAATGGAGGTATAATGTAATTTTTTTATACTTAACAATTAACTCTAATCAAAGATTTAACATTGAGGAAGATGTTGATACCATATCAAGCGTCGAAAATTTGAAATTTTCGTCGTTTGTCGATCACTGCTTGCATGCTATGCTTCTCTGCATGATTTACTTTTATGTGTGTTCACGCAACTGTGGGACTGGTTGTGTTATCATTGTCATTGTTTATGTTTTTGCTGTTTTTGGAGTTTTTTCTCTTCGTCGTATTGTCTGCTTTCTCTCGCGTAGTTGTTCTTATATCTATGCTTTCTCTACAGGTGTCTTGCATGAAGGTATATTTTACTATACTGTTTCACCAATAAACGTCTGTGGTTGGTGAGACATTGGTGAAACATTAGTGTTATGTACATCATTCGTCTACGTCTTGTGAATATGTGAATGTCCAGATCAATAATTTTAAATTTCTTAGCACTATAAGATTAAATTTAATCGTCTCAGTGACTGACTGCACTGTAGTCTAGATGCATTTGTAAATTGCTCGAATAGACGCAATCAAGCACTACTCATAAAAAGTTTTGTACATACGACTGAAATGAATGGGTCTATAAGATTTGCATTTTCAAAACATCAAACGTATTTTGAAAGGATCATGTTGAAGTTGTTGAATACGAAATGGAAATCGAATACAAAAGAAAAGTTAATGCATGTATTTATTTCCACGCTTTAGGTAAACGATGCAATTGCATGTTCTCTGGTCAAATTTTTAAAAATACACTTACCAGAAAGCAACAGGTCCTTTCAAAAAATAATACGGATGATCACAATAAACCAGTTTCCATCTCTCGTCTGATGCGCCTTGTTTTTGACTATAGCAAGCAGTAGAAGAAAAGTACAGGCTTTGCGACGAGACGCTAAACAAATTGCTGGAATGGATCGCCGTAGTAGAAGAGAGATTAGCGAACCAAGAAGCCGTGAAAGAAGACCTGGATGAGTTGAGAAACCAAATTAATATACTGAAGCTGATCAAGGATGATCTGGAGAGCCATCAGAGGCAGGTGTCCGCATGCGCTGACCAAGCAAAACAGCTGCTGGTGTCTGGAGGAGATGTGCTTGCACCTCATGAGGTAATTACTTGTTAAAAATTTTCCAAATAGTATGACATATCAAATACTATATATCGCGGTTAAAAAATGTGATAGATTACAACTTTCCTATCTTTTTGAGATAAGGCCTGAAGTCCCAACTATGCTTTATGCCCTAATGGCGTTTAGGCTTGAAACTGGGTGACGCGGACGCCCGCGCGGTTCCATACAAAACTCGCCAACTTTCAATTACATTCTTCGCCAACATAATTAATAATGTGTCAAAGTTATTCTTCCTCGTTGTCTCATCTGCCTTGATGTATCAATAGCAAACCTTATAAAAGCAGGTGTACAAAGCAATTGAACCGTTAAAGCATCTCGTCATGGATCAATAAGATAGCTGTCTCAATTGTCACAATTCCTGAAGAACACCAACATACCAAAATAAACTTTATCTCGTATTATGTAGATACAGTTTACAGTGGTCTTAATTAGGTCTTCATTGATCATTACAATTTGTAGCTTATTTATAATTTAAAACATTGCGAAAATCAACTTTATTTCATATTAAGTAGATATAGTTTACAGTGTGAAGCTTACTTGTCACTTGAAACATTGCGAAAATCAACTTTATCTCGTATCAAGTAGACGTGATTTACAACAGCTTCAACCGTCGGTTATTGCGACAGGTGGCGGCGTTGGAGCGCGGCGTGCGACAGCTCAAGCAGCGCTGCGACAAGTGCACCGACAAGTGCGACAAGATGCTGCGTCGCCTCGCCGCCGCGAGGGACGAGCTCGGCAAATTCTCGTGAGTATTTTGATACATTATATCCAATTATAAATAGATATCTATATTATATTATATTTATATTAATAATTTTGTCAAGAGGTACGGTAGACTTTATCGAAACCTTATATGAATAACAAATAATAAAAAAAAATGTTTTTAAGTCGACAACATAATTATGTCCACAAAATTCGGATTATGGAGAATTTCGTTAAATTCTGATGGCACTGACAAACAAACCGCTATCGCCAGCTTTGGTGTGAAGCACAAACTAAGTAGCACGTTTCGTTCCATCAATCAACACATTGTGTGCGTCCGTCGCGCCAAAAAAGTATCCATCACAAAAAACTGTGACTTACATGACTACGTAAAACGAAACGTCTTGCCGCCGGACCGGAATTTTATTAGTAGGTATATACTTATATTTGGTATGAGCATTGCACCCGTGCGAAACCGGGGCGGGTCGCTAGTAGAGATATATTTGGCCAGTAAAATGGTAATAGGCACGCACTTACGCACCGGATGCTGTTTGGGATGGGCTACTAGTAGATAGACAAAAGTTATAAAGTTATGTTAATTATTTAATGTACCCTTATGGTTTACCAAAATTTTATTGACATTATTTGTAAAATGTTTAAGGCGTTTCAGATATTATAGATGTTTTGATGTAAATAAAATCTTGCTTTATTAAAGTAGTGAGAACTAATATCATAATAAAAGTCATTGTTTAGATATTTTGATGTATGTTGCTCGATCACGTCGTAACGTATGAACGGGATCGGGCTGAAATTTGAAACACAGGTTAAAGGCTACATATATTTTATCCCGGGAAAATAAAGGGATCGCTGCGTAGTTCACGCAGGTAAAACCGCGGGACGCTGTTAGCAATTTATATATAAATATTTTATTTATTCATATTGGTGGTGGTGGGCAATTCACACACAATTCACACACACACAACAATTCACACACAACACCATTTTTAACCAATTGTGTGTGAATTGCCCACCAATTCATATATTTACTGACTACATGACTTTTCCAGCAAC
Source organism: Ectropis grisescens (assembly GCA_017562165.1). NCBI lineage: Eukaryota > Metazoa > Arthropoda > Insecta > Lepidoptera > Geometridae > Ectropis > Ectropis grisescens. Next base: position 15,159,520 of record CM029786.1, read on the forward strand.
GAACTGAACGCGTTCAACTCCTGGATGGAGTCAGCGTACCGTACCCTGGAGGAGAAGGAGGCGGCTCTCTCCAAGCTGAACAGCCTGCCCAACCAGAGCGAGGGGGTGAGGGAGTTCGTGTCTGACGTCATCGCGCACCAGGCCGACCTTCGGTTCATCACCATGTCGGCGCAGAAGTTCGTCGATGAGAGCAAGGCAAGGATCTTGATTAGAACTTCATTGGTCTATGGATATTTCGGATATGCTTAGTAGTGTCTTTATCATTGTATTTTAGTTTTAATAATAAAGGCTCTGGCCCTTTTTATAAATAGGACAACGACCTACCGACAGATTATTACTTAAATTATGCCTCTTCGTCTAGAGGCATGCGATATGTCTGGCAAAAAAATATGTTATAGTCTCAATTTAACAATGAAAAAAGAATAAGTAAATAAAATAATAGTCAGCTGATTAAAGTCTTCTTTGTCGTCTTCTTTTCATTTCTACGTTTTATTCGGTTGTGTTATTTATGTGCTCTGGTCGTGGTTGTACCATAAGAAGTTGTCACTTCAAAAGTCCGTCAATTTCGGAGCCTAACTAGATCGTTTTGTTTTCAGGAATTCCTATCGATCCTCAACGAGTACCGCACGTCGCTTCCATCGCGGCTGTCGCACGCGCCGCCGCGCGCCGACAGCGCGGTGCGCGAGGCGGCGGCGCTCGCGCGACGACGACACGCCGACCTGTGTGCGCGTGCGCAGCGGCTGCAGGACCGCCTGCGCGGCGCCGCCGACGTCACCAGACACTACAACGACGCGCTCGACCGGGCACTACGCTGGATGAAGGATGTAAGTTACTAAATAATTACGTCCCGTCGGGAAACACTGTAAGGATAGAGCGCTCCACAAGAAAAGGATGTAAGATAATAACAATTACGTCACGAAACACTTCAACAACGCGCTCAATCAGGCGCTGCAGTGGATGAAGGATGTGAGTTACTAAATAATGACGTCACTAAACACTACAACAACGAGCTCGATCGGCACTGCGCTGGATGAAGGATGTAAGTTAATAGATAATGACGTCATGAAACACTATAACGAAGCTCTCGATCGACATAAGTTGATAACAAGACTCTTTGTTAATTTAGGAGAGAATAATACAAAATATGCTTTTTTTGGGATGCACTCCACGAACACCTGTATACATAGCGAGCACGCTTATGCTGGTTTCAAATAAAAAATGCTGGTTAAATACACCATGAATACCTGAATCCGTGCTTTTTATGAACAAATAGGTGAAATAAAGAATATGATAAATATTTTTTTTTTTTTTAACTATAATAGGTTCGCACTTGACCACCATCTCGCCTGATGTTAAGCGATGATGAGATCTACGATGGAGCGTGCTTACCTAGAAAAAACCGATTCACTCTCGATTTGAAGACACCAAGATTGTAACCATCAGGGAAAACCCACTCAGGCAACGCATTCCACAACCTAGACGTTCTTATCACAAACGTTGAGTCAAATCTCTTCGTTCGCGTTTTTGGAACATCAACCATGAAACGATGCCGCCCTTTTGTGGAACGAGAATTCCGATAGAAGAAAGGGCAAGGTGGTATTAGATCATGCAGATCAGTTGCACACTCTCCGAAGTGTATCCGATAATAATAATAATATTTATAATTGTACGTTAGGAATATTGCAACAATCCTAATTTATCCTAATGCCCAAGAAATATGTACATTTCCCAACAGAATTTTACAATTACCGGAGTTCAGCTCTCTTCATCGCTTCCACCGCCAGCTCTTTACTATCTTTGATTTAAATTATAGCCTTTAATAGTATTCGGTGAGGCAGTTACGATGTTACCAAGTATATGTAAAAGCACCTGTTATGCCTAAGGTCTGGAATAAATGTAACTAATTCAAATAATTTCGTCATAGATCGAGCCTCAAGTCCGCTCAGTGCTATCGGAGCCGGTGGGCGGAGAACCCAGGGCTGTGGAGTCTCAACTGTCCAAGGCGAAGACTCTGCACAACGAGATCATCTCCCAAGGAAGACTTGTGGACAACGCTAGAGACGTAAGTACTGTTGATTTTATATATGACCACTACTTGATGACCTTAGAAGTTTCCTTGATCAATATTAAATCAGGTATACTATTCGAAGATACAAAAAGTATGTCTTCTAAACATAAACTATACTTGTTATGAATTGACTCAAGTAATAACGATCAAACTCCAATATTTAAAAAATAGAATACTATATTTCATAAAATAAATAGAATTTCAAATATTATGTATATCAACATGTTTATACAAGTTTGGAGTCATTTGATCTTGGCGCTCGTCAAATCCCTGACCGAAAGTGCTCATTACACTGTTAGATAGAAAGAAATCTGAGCAATTAAGCAGAAGAGTTCCCTTAGAAGTTCGTTTGATAGACTATTGTTTAAAATGGTTAATTCATTTTCTTTATTCCCAGGCTTGTGAGCAACTAGTAAAATCTCTCGAAGGCAACCTGACTCCGTCCGAGATCCGTCAGCTAGAGGTCCCAGTCATCGACCTAACGAACAGCTACAAGCAGTTAACAGAGGCCGTGGGCAGCAAGTGCAGCGAGCTCGAAGCAGCCTTGCTTCAATGCCAGGGACTGCAGGACGCGGCGGAGGCGCAAGCTACGTGGTTGGCGCAAGCTGAATCCACCATCAAGTGAGTAATGTCAATAAAAATGAGAATTATTTTTGTTACAAAAGAGTGTATTTAGACGACATTGCAATTGCCAGTAATGAATGTCTATCTCTTGTTAAGAATGTCGTGTTTTAATATACAAAGTGATTTTACATTTTTTCCTTATGTTGTTTAGAAAATCTTGACTTTTTTAAATCGTTATTACATCCTTTTTTAGTTAAAAATCCGATAGTATTGGAAATTTACTTCAATTTCAAATAAAAAAGCTACGTTCTACCAAGAAAGTAGTAGAATTGTCGAATAACCCACGGTATCCGCGCTTCTATCGTCTGATTAGACAGACAGCATTTTGCTATTCCTCTTTCTATAACTTCAAGCATAGAATACAATACAATACAATTACTAAAATGTTAACTGGCCAACTTCAGGGTGTCGGATTTACGTGACCAGTTGGCGCAGTTGTAAAAATTTACTCTCAACATTTCTCCCCAAGGCGCCAAATAGAAGTGTAACTTCATTTAATTTTATGAACAGGAACCAAAGCAAGCCCGCGTCGTTGATCCGCGAGCGGCTCGACGAACAAGTCCGCGAGCACCGCATCCAACAAGGCGAGCTGGACTCGCGCCGGCCGACGCTGGCCAAGCTTCTCTCCAGCGCCCGGGACGCGGCCCTGACGCCCTCCAACGCTAGGATCGCGAAGAAACTCGAACAGAGAGCTGAGGATATCTACTCCAAGTAAGTTGCTGGTCACCTAGTTATTACCAACTAATGGGCATGATGACTAAAAACATTTAATTAGTCCTTCATCATGTTATGAGCTTGGTTTAGTTTGTGTTGTGGGATAAAATTTCCCGTTCTCGTTTCGCTCGGATATTGTCATATATAAAGAGCATTATATAACCGAAATAACATGTCCTTTCTAGTAAAATTGGACCACATTACACATAAATACCTCATAAATATCGGATGACTTAATGAAGAGTTTACTTGGAACAAATGTCATGCTTTTAAAATATTAAGATATAATAATAAAAATAGTCAAAAATCACCAGTGCTAGAGGGGCATATCTAAACGACTTCCGGGTCGGTCCAGTCGAAAGTAACGTGACAAACTAATAGAAACTGGGCCGCCATAGCCGTAAACTAGACTATTTGAAAGGAGGCAGGAGAGGTTTTTGCCCAGCCCAGTGAGACAATTGGGGATAATAATATAATAAAAGACATAGACGGGCTGTCTAGCTTCCATGCTACAAGTTTTGCTCAATTTAAGGTTAGGTAGATGAAAAAAATTGTGACCAATATTGCCAATACGTCCACAGATACGAGAAGCTGGTGGAGCGTTCAATAAAACGCGGTCAGTTCCTGGACGAAGTATCATCTGAGCTGTCTCAGTTCCTGGCTCAAGCGGCGTCGTTGGACGCGGCGCACGCGCAGCTCACAGAGCAAGTGGACGGCCGTGAGCCCGCGCGCCCGGCCGACCTCGGCGCGCGCCTTGCAGACCTGCAGTCCTATAGGTGAGGATCTGAGGATAGGACACACCGGGATAGCCGGTTCTACACCAAAATAGCTGGTCTCCACATCATGTTGGCAAGTTTTCACACCAAAGTTGCTGATCTCCACACTTGGATAGCAAGTTTACACACAAGAATGCTGGTTTGCACACCAACATTGTTGGTCTCCACACTAAGATAGCTAGTCTGTACACCAAAATAGCTGCTCTCTACACCAAAATTGCTGATCTCCACACTAGAATAGTTCGTCTTCACACTAAAATAGCTGGTCGCCACACCAGAATTGTTAGTCGAGCCAAGTGCTGTTTGCAGAGTTTGCTGTTGAGTCTCTTTGTAGAGTCCGCCGTCAGGACAATTTGTATATTTTCACCATGTAAATTTTTAGAAGATTTTGCTATTTGATGTGTACGATTTTTCAAGGAGGGGTAATGGTGTCCGTGACTGAAAGAAAATCCGAAAGTTTTTACCAGAAAAAATACAGGGCTTAGATATAATCTTAGATCTTTGGGTGATGAGCGCAGTGCAGTGATAAGTAATGATTTGGACTTTTCATATTCCAATAGATGCGTGTCACTGTTGTTATGTGGCATGCATGTGGCTTACCACCAGGTGTGGTGTGCCTGTCGTCTCGACACTCTTTATTTAAAAAAATAAAGAAGTAAGGGACGCTTGCGCAAGTTATGCTCGTCCTGTCACCATGTCAATCGGCAGCCTTATCGCCCTTTTAATCTTGATTAACTTATTCTAGGGACAAGCAAATGCCGCTCCTCGAAGAGTGCCTCCGCAACGGCAAGCAGCTGATCTCAAAGAAGGATGTGACCGACACGCACGTCATCCGCGACAAGATGAAGGCTCTGGAGAACAACTGGCGCGACTTCAACGCGTCACTCGAGGAGAAACTGAAGCTTTCCAAGCAGAGAGCTGATCAGCTCAACCAATATGAGTCCCTGAAGATTCAGGTAACTTTGCAGATTCTAATCATCCTATTAATATCGAAAAATGTCGAAGATTGGATGTTTTTTGCTTAATCACTTTGGAGCGTCTGTACCAAATAGTTTACATATACTACATATAGAGTTAGAACAAACGCTTTACACCGAACGCACGAGTCTGATAGATCTTGTCTTGTCGCTCTTGTGGAAGTGTCATCATACATTTGTCGCGGCACATCACCATAGCTAACATACACGTCATCTGCTTACGATGGTACAAAGGAACGTGCGGAAAACCTAATCTACTTACTTATTCTGTATCTAAGGTCTTAAAATTTGGAACACAAATTTAGCAGTGATGTAGTGGTGGTTGTCTTTGCAGAGTCTGTCTGGGGAAGTACCAAATATTTGCCAGTTATCCTACGGCCAAGTAGTTATTTGTAAACATCACTATGTTCCGGTGTGAAAGGCAATATTTCTAGAGAAATTACAGGGCATAAAGATAAAACATCTTACATCTCTGGGTGAAGAGCGCATTGCTACGTTATGAATTAGATTCTTCATGTTCCAATAGCTGCATAACACTGTGTGGTGTTATGGATATGAGTGTTGCTTACTATCAGGCTCATGCTCTGCTCGTATCATCAATCTTTACTTTAAAATAAAGGGATACAGACAGTCTGGAATAAGTAGGCTACGTTTCATTGCGTGAAAATTATGGATGGGATCGGGAATTACGCGGGTAAAACCACGAGGCACTGCTAGTCTTCCATAATATGAAGTATTTTTGTAATCTGATTAGAGTATTGTATTGTAGTGGTAGGACTCTTGGCAGGGTCCGCCTGGGGAAGTACCACACCTTTGCCAGTTATTCTACCGCCAAACAGTAATGTGAAAACATTACTTCAAACCCTTCTTGCCCCTTCCCAAACCCTTCTCAAACCGGAACACAGTAATGTGAAAACATTACTGTATTCCGGTTTGAAGGGCAATGTTTCCAGAGAAATTACAGGGCTTAGAGATATAACATCTTAGAACTCATGGTGATGAGCGCAGTGCAGTGCTAGGTAATGATTTGGACTCTTCATGTTCCAATAGCTGCGTGTCACTGTGCTGTTATATGGCAGGCATGTTGCTTACAATCAAGCACATGTCCTGCTCGTCTCGTCACTTCTTATTTAAAAAAAAAAAATGAAGTATTTTTGTAATCTGATTAGTGTTACTGTTGTCAATGAATATTTGTTTTAACTTGAATTTGATATTGTTACAGGTTCTAGACTGGCTTCAGTCGATGGAGAGTCGAGTGAACCGTCTCCAGCCCGTGGCAGTGGACTTGGATGTTCTGAAACAGCAGCAAGAAGAGTTGAGGCCGCTTGCTAAGGAGTACCGGGACTTCTCGATCACCGTTGAGAAGGTACGATGGGAAACAGACTTTATGTGTTGGGGATAGAGTTGTTATCATATTGGAGGTCAAACATAGGCTATTCAGATCATTTATCTAAAGTATCCCAGCTTTTTTATATCGTCGAAGAGGTACGATGGGAATTAGACTTTGACTGTTGGGTATAGAGCTGTAAATAGATTGGGAGAAACGACCAAACGTAAGGTAATCAAAATTCGAATATTTACAAACTTCCGCTTTTGTAAAATTGGCAATATTTTACAAAATTTTAATTTTTAATACTTAAATCGAAATATTTTTGTAATCTGGTTCCTGTTGCTATTTTATTAAAAATAAATGCTTGTGTTTTTAGAAAATGTGCCTTAAATCTGTGAGATTTAGTTCTATTTTGATGTAATTCATGTTTCTCTATAGCTAAACGAGGCGGGTGCGGTATACGAGGCTCTGACGCGCGGCGACCGCGCCGACAGTCCGCACAGGAAGAGACAGATGTACAGCCCCACCAAATCACACAGGCAGACGCCCAGTGAGTATAGTATAGTAACCTTCTCCTAATCCAAAAGACATATAATACATATAATATAAGTTATTGTTACACGGGTTTTTTGGTATGTAGGTAATAAAATTTGGATTTTTTCTGTAATGCTAACTCAATTCACCCAAATTTTGAGTTGTCTGACTTTAATTCTGGCAGTGCGATATGTTGAAAAACCATTATGGCAAGTGGCTCACGGACACCGGAATGTGTGGATTGCTAAAATTAAAAATGAATGTGAATTATAAAAAAAAAGTATTCCGTGATACGTGATACAAGGTATGTGCAATTTGGAGAGTGTGCACTGGTGTTGCAAAATTCGCCACACGGGCTAAATGCGCGTTGGTAGATGGAAAGTCGGATGTATAAAATTGTCTGTGCTGCTGTTTGTCTTCATCGTAAAAGCCAATTTATAGTAATGTTATAAAGCTTATATAAATAGAACATATTAATAAACCTTTATATTCTCGCAGGCCGTACTCTCGACGGGCGTTCACCGTCGCCCACCAAGCCTCACGGCTTAGTGAGCCCCGGGTCCACTCACTCTACCTCTAGCGGGTTCTCTTCCCGTCGCTCCAGCCAGGACGGGTTCCATCTTGAAGGTAACAATCATTTTATAACAAATTTGATGTATTAATGAAACTTTTTAACTGTTGTAAATTGACTAGCCGCAGTGTTGCCAACGGTTAAACAAGCAATCCACCAGACTCCACCTCCAACACCACTAACAAAAAAATTGGCAGTCATATGCCGATAGAAGTGAAAATTAATCATTCATAATTCGATAGCTCGCAAACTACGCAGGTGAAACCAGAGGGTGCTACTAGTCTAGAATTAATCTTCATTGCATTGTCTTTTAAATAAGTCTTCTAAGCATGGTCATCTAGACTATATGGATAGATGTGTAATATAAACATGGTAACATGTCATGGCCATCTATAAATATGAGAGAATTTCGAGATAGCCATGGTCCCGAATTCGCCCGAAGATTTCTTTAATTCCCGAGCGTGACGCTTGAGCTCAATTCACAGTCCACGAACAATCTGTGTGTGGTGCGTTTTTTTCACAAAAAACTGATTTTTTCAGAGCTGTCACCAGTTCAACAGCAGCTGTCGGAGGTGAACAACCGGTACAGCCTGATCGGCACCAAGCTCTCGGACCGGCAGTCGGAGCTCGACGCCACCAGGGAAGAGGTCAGGAGGCACCTGGACAGCCTCCGGGCACTCAACACCTTCCTCGACAAGGTAAACGTTTAAAACTATCGCGATAAATAAATATATCGCGATAAACTATCGCGATAAACTGAAATAAAAAGTGTGTCATCATTCATTCATTCATAATTTAAGAGCGACGCTCTTGTCGGTGGAGTTCCTTCCATGTACTTCTACACTCCGCCTTCTCCTTGACTTCCTGATACGACACTACATTTTTCTTCTCCTTCACTTGGTTCATGTAACTTCTCCTAGGTCTACCTCTCTTCCTCCTCCCTTCTAATTTACCTTCCATTATTGTTCTAATGAAGTTGTCGTGTCGTATCAGATGTCCCAACCTCTTCCCTCAACATCGTGTCAACAATAACAACTCCAACAACACAAATAACAACTCCAACATCGTGTCATCATTAGTGTACTAAAATAAAAAAATACAAAATACGCGCGCAAAAGGGGCGACTTCGTCTATAAAAACAAATACCTCAAATATAAACAAAGAGGTTTGTTTTTTTAATCAGTTTTTTGTTATGGGACTTTTATGACAAGTCACATGGCAGTCCCATTATTTATAACACTTGGTATGCTAAAAATAAGATGGTTGGTAAGAAAAAGGTAGGTACTAATAGGCGCTAAGGCTATTTCAACATGTGAGAGGATCAGTTGACAAAGAGGTTTGACTCTACTTTTGTGATAAGAACGTCTATGCTGTGGGATGAGCTGAGTGGATTTTCCCCGATGGTTATAATCTTGGTGTCTTTATGTCGAAAGTGAATCGGTTTCTTCTAGGTAAGCACGCTCCATCGAAGACCGCATCGTCGCTTAACATCCGGCGAGGTGGCGGTCAAGTGTAAACCTATTCAAGTAAAAAAAAAGATACTATTTGCAAAGTATGTTTATCGAAAAACAAGCACATACGACGGTTTTTAGGGTTCCGTAGCCAAATGGCCTAGTAAGTAGTTTTATTTTAATACGTCATCAATTGACTATTGTCAAAACACTGATAAAAGTAACAGCGAACTACAAGAACTTTAATATTATGTTACTTGCTGCTACGGAAGCCTTCATGGGCGAGTCCGACTCGCACTTGACGACTTTAATTTGTTTTAGAAATAAACATTAGGCATTCATTGCTTTTATTTTAGCACCGTTTTCCAAAAACATAATAATTTTCATTGTATTGTATCTTCTGTTTTCTACTGTATTATTCTGTTCTAAAATAGAAATTAACCATAACTTTTCTCTTCTAGATCCAACGGCAGCTGCCCAAGGAGTCCGTCCCCGCTACGAAAGAAGAGGCGGATAAGACGATTAAGCAACTGCGCGTCGTTCTCGAGGAGATATACGAAAAACAAAGCATCCTCGACTCTACCAAGACTCAGGTACAGTTACATACACAACATAATTAGCGCACTAAATGATTCCACTGCTTCTCAACCTGTCATTACCAATCAAGGATAGATAATCTGTGAACTGGTAACGTTTGTAAATGTCTGATAAATTACATTTCATTTCACTGCTGAGACTCGGGGCTATCTCTCGTAAAAATAAATGTATGGTCATTCAAAACCCTAGTCGTTGCGTTGGTCGATCACGAATGACCTCGAACGATTGTAGGCACATGTAGAGTAGCTTCCTCTCGATGTTGTCCTTCGTTGTTTTATCATACAGCATTATGCACATGACTTCGATAAGACAGCGAAGAATTCGAACCAGAAGGCGGTTCAGTTCTACAAACAAGATAACTTAATATATTCAATACTTTGCCTAACTCTAGTTAAATCCTGATTTCGAGGTGTGTATACAAGTATGAATATATATATATATATATGTGTGTGTGTGTGTGTGTATTAAACAATGATAGATAGATGCTCTTTATTGACACACCAAAAAAAAGGATACATGGCAAAAATAAACAAAACATAGTAAATTAGTGCGACAGTGGGCGGCCTTATCGGTAAAAGCGATCTCTTCCAGGCAACCTTAGGATGGAAAACAATATGTGGACAAGTCAGAAACAAGTAAATGATGGCTGACCAAAAGAGTGATGGTCGAATAGAGAGGGATGTACAACAGTTGTCTATCTTTCTCTGTTACTTGGTCAGTAATTTTACTACGAGTCATACCTATTATGCCCACCTTATCTATACTAATATTATAAAGCTGAAAAGTTTGTTTGTTTGTTTGTTTGAACGCTAGGATCTCGGGAAGTACTGGTCCGGATTGAAAGATATTTTTTATTGGCTAGTCCATTTATCGAGGAAGGCTATAGGCTATAGAAAATAACGCTACTATTAATAGGAGCGGAACATGAATCAAGAATGTAACAAAATCGGGAAAAAATATTCCATTTTGAGAGTTTTCGTACGTTTCGTGCTTTGACATGACACATGACAGCACGTGTCTAAGATTACGTCATTGAATATCACAGATTACATACCTCTTGAATATAAAGCCTTTGCTAATCAATTATTTTTTTTCTAAATCTGAGTTGGTACAACCAATTTCCGACAGGTGACATAGCAGGTAGCTGAAGAGGTGTTTTGTTTGAAAGCGATATTCACAGGAATGACTGAACCGATTTCAGTCATTCTTTCACCGTTGTATATGTACGGGATCCTGATGGGTACTATATAATGTACCACGGGCAACGCCGGGGCGGGCATCTAGTTATGTATATTTGTATATCGTCAGGTCCGAGAGCTGCTGAAACGCAAGCAAGGCGTGCAGGGCTCCGACCGGCTGCATGATGAGATGGAAGACGTGGCCCACCGGTGGAAGGCACTGCATGACGCCTTCAAGGACAAGTGAGTAACAATGCTAGAGTTGAAGTTGTTTCTTTATACCACCAAGTTGAAGTTGTTTTGTTTTTTTTTTTATAAATAGTGACGAGACGATCAGGACATGTGCCTGATGGTAAGCAACATACCTGACACATAACAGCACAGTGACACGCAGCTATTGGAACATGAAGAGTCCGAATCATTACCTAGCACTGCACTGCGCTCGTCACCCAGAGATCTAAGATCTTATATCTCTAAGCCCTGTAATTTCTCTGGAAACATTGCCCTTCAAACCGGAACACAGTAATGTTTGCACATTACTGCTTGGCGGTAGAATAACTGGCAAAGGTGTGGTACTTCCCCAGGCGGACTCTGCCAAGAGTCCTACCACTACAAAACCACCAAGTTGAAGTTGTTTCTTTATACCACCAAGTTGAAGTTGTTTCTTTATACCACCAAGTTGAAGTTGTTTCTTTATACCACCAAGTTGAAGTTGTTTCGTACTTTCACGAAGTTGAAGTTGTTATTTTGCTGTAACATTGTTGTGATAGCTAGTTTTGCGTCTTTCTGCTAATTAATTATTATCAGACCATCAGATTTTAAGGAGGAAATTGATTGTCAAATTGACATTGGCATAAAATCTTCTTATATATAAAAATGTTATGTTGGTTTGTGTACGCTTCAAAAACTCAAAAAGTTCTGCACCGATCGAGCTGAAATTTTGGAATGATATATAATCCGCATCAAGGATTGTTTTTATCTAATTTTTGCATCACAATGTGCCACAGCGAAGCGTGGCAGGGTACAGCTAGTTTTGAATAAATTATAATATAACATAAGAGATAAACACTTTTTTTATTGTTTAGTGTTGAGAAGTTGCAAGGTTACCACGATACTGAATGTATATTTCTACTATTTCGTCCAGGATTCGTCTAATGGAAGAGATGAAGGACTTCCACGAGTCACACAGCAACCTGTCTCAGTGGCTGAGCGCCAAGGAGCGCATGATGGCAGCCCTCGGACCCATCTCCACCGACTCTAGGATGGTCCAGACTCAAGTTCAACAGGTAACTCTAATCTCAAGTGTCTATTTGCATTGTGTCCGTAAATAAAATCTTTTGGCTAAAATCAATAACTATGTATGTATAAAGACAGAAATTGACAGCACAACTTGACATTGCTTAAGAACATCAAAATATTTCATCATGCTATGGAGCGTAGAGCTTGAAGGAGTATCATCTGTGTACATGAAAAAGTGTCCGTCCTAATGCATTAAATTAGGGTGGCGCCAATCAATAAACCTACAACTAGCAATTTTTGGGTTTTTTAAATTTCAAAAGATGATACACCTGAGCTCTACGCCCCATAAACCAAACTACCCTATCTTCCTCCCCAGGTGCAAGTCCTCCGCGAAGAATTCCGTGGCCAGCAACCACAGTTGGCGCATCTGGAAGAGGTGGCCGCCGCGGTGGTCGACCGACTCGACGCCAAGTCTCCTGATGCCGCCAAACTGAAGCAGAAGGTTGGCGACCTCGTCAACAGATGGAACGACCTTCTCAACAAGTGAGTGGCTTTATTTCATTACTGGCAACTTTATGTAATGGAAAAATATTGACAGTTTTAGTTTTGTCGAAGTGTTGCCAGGGTTTTTACCGTAGATACGTAACTAGCAAATGGTACAAGTACTGCATGTTGTTTGTAACATTGCAAATAAATGACAATATAACGCCAAGTTTTTACACCTACACTACATCGGATCATACAGACAGAAACACTTTGTTATGCACACCAGTAAAATTAAAAAGTACAGAACAGAAAAAAAAACAAAAGCTATATATACGTATCATAAAAAACTAAAACGCATTAATTACCGATTACATTACAATCAACTATAACCCCTACCCCTTCGCTCCCACAGACTGGAATCGCGTGCCGACAGCCTGGGCGCGGCGGCGGACACGTCTCGAGAGTTCGACGCGGGTCTGACTCGGCTCCGTGACGCGTTGCAGACGATCAGTGACAAGCTTGATGACGTGGCCATGGAGAACGAGCCTGAAGAACAGCTCCGGAAGATCGAGGTAAGAATGATCCCTCAGGCTGAGAACGACAACTTCCTAAAACGTTTGATCCAAGAAGGACAAATTCCTAAAATCAAAATCAAATCAAAAATATTTTATTTCAGATAACATAATCCATTGAGTTAGTAAAAGATACTTAATAAACTATTGTTAGTAAAAAAGAGAACAATTTATTACAATAATTATAGTAACCATTTGACCTCCCATTTTCCCGACGCATACCGAGTGGATGGATTACTACTAGCTCCTTATCATCATCCCCACGAAATGCCTCAGGAAGGGAGCTCTCAGGTCTTCAGCCACTGTTTTCAAGATGCTTATGTGACTGCATCGCACTCGCCTCATTAACGACGCGACTTTCTTCCGAATTAATAAAAGGACAACTCCGAAAATAACAAATTCAACAACGAATTCCAGAAATGACAATTTACTTACCTACTTAAGGGGCTTCCTATTCAGCTATCAGTTGTGAAATACCAAAAATGTCAATTTTAAAAGTATTTTTTAAAGGACTTCAAAGAGGGCGAGGCAAGGGTGAGGATGATCTTACTTCCTACTTATATCATAAACACGAAAGTTTGTTTGGATGTATGTTTCACGCAAAAACTACTAAAGGGATTTGGATGAAACCTGAGAAAATAACAAATAAATAAAATTGAAGTGTCTGTTTGTAATACTAAAATAACCGCGTTTTACTATATGCATAATATGAAAGTAGACGGTACATACAATCTTTTTTTAAGTTTTATCTTTTTCTCTATCTTTTTGTTTGTATAGTCCATTCCAGCCCAGTCCCATTTCAAATTAGCAGTCTTTTTAGGCACATCGGCTGTTTGAGTTCTAGAACGAATAAAGAAAGAAAGAATGATGTTCATTATACGATCGCTTAGTTGTACGTCCCGAATACTGCGTTCGATTTTTTTTTAATTAAAGAGTGTCGAGACGAGCATGACATGTACCTGATGGTAAACAACATGCCTGCCACATAACAGCACAGTGACACGCAGCTATTGGAACAACATGAAGAGTCCAAATCATTACCTAGCACTGCCCTGCGCTTGTCACCCAGAGATCTAATTATGTTATATCTCTAAGCCCTGTAATTTCTCTGGAAACATTGTCCTTCAAACTGGATCACAGTAATGTGATCCGGTTTAGAATAACTGTCAAAGGTGTGGTACTTCCCCAGGCGGACTCAGTCAAGAGTACTATTACAAAACGCTAAAGTGTTATCGATGTTAACCAACTCAACTCTTTTTCTTTTCTTCCATAGAACCTAGAACGTCAGCTAGAAGGCCAGCGTCCTCTCCTCGCGGACCTGGAAGCGGCGGGCGCCACGCTCGCCAAGGTGCTATCCGACCCGGCCTCGAGGCAGGACATCCAGAGCAAGCTAGCGGCAGTCGCCAGGCAGTACGACAACCTGCAGCGGAAACTTGACCATAGGAAGGCTGAGATAGAGGCTGCACTTAAGTGAGTTCCTAGTTTTTTTTTAATATTCTTGTACACTCCGCGTACAAAAGCATTTGCAAAGCTCAGCTTATACCTCGCGGAGTGTACTAGCTGCCAGCATATAGTTATCTAAAATTAGCGACGCGCTACGCCGCGGTTTTGACACGCATACAGCCTTGATAGAAGTAGCCGGTTGCGACTGAAACTTAAGTCTCTAACGAAGAGGTTTGACTCTAATTGTGTGATAAGAACGAATAGGATGTGGAATGCATTGCCTGAGTGGGTTTTCCCTGTCAGTTCCAATATTGGTTTCATCAAATCGGGAGTGAATCAGTTACCTCTGGGTAAGCACGCTCCACTGTAAACCGCATCGTCGCTTAGTAACAGGCAAGATGGCGGTCAAGTGTAAACCTATATAAGTTGTAAAAAAGTCCGACTATATCACACGTGAGTTACCCGTAAATTATTTAGAACGTGGTCAAAATCAAATTAATCAAATTACTTTCTCCAGGTAGGGTTTTGAAATAACATTGACAAACATAACATTGACAAAATATTCAGTGTGACAAAAGTTTTTTGATAACTACATCTTATTGTCAAAACCCCTTTACAGCTGAGTTAGTTCTTATTCGACATTATTTCGATATATTACAGACTACATTTAACAACAACTCTGCTTCTGAATGAATGGTTCGAATAAATTAATTTATTGACTTGGTTTCTTCTATAGGGATGGGCGTAATCTAGAAGAAAGCGTAGCCAGGACCCTCGGCTGGCTTCAATCCGAGCTGGGTTCTCTCCCGGGCAGGCTGCTGGTGTCGGCCGACATCGTGAAGCTTCAGCAACAGTTGGACAGACACGAGCCCCTGTACCGGGAGCTGACGCAGAGGGAGCATGAGCTCATCATGCTCCTTGATAAAGGTGGGTGTAGATAAGTACAAAGTTAAAGTACCTTATTCAAAAAAGCGTAAATCACATGTCTTTTCCTGAATAAAATGATCCGGTTGCCTGGAAGAGATCGCTCTTAGCGACAAGGGCGCCATTTGTTTCACTAGATTTAAGAATTTATCGTTTTGTTTATTCATTTTTTGTTTTTGTGTTGTGAACAATAAAGTGTTTCTATTTATCTATCTAAAATGAGTAAAAAACAAAAGTACGAGCATACTAATACTCATAATAACAAAGATATATTACTACTACATACTCATATAAACAAAGATATGAAAGACATACATATTAACAAAGTTTAAAAAAACCACATTACTACTATTATTGAATAAGAGGACAGAAAATATAATAAGAACAAAAAATACTATAATCTAACTGTATTCCAAGTCGCAATGAATCTCCTGAATGAAAATCGGCCATTCAAGCGTTGCATCGTGATTGACCAATAAACATTCAAGCATCTAATTTTTTGTCATCTAAATTCCTATTTGTAGGGTGTTAGTCTTCCTACTCTTAATCTTAAAATTTATTGAACTAATCCTTTTTGGAACAAACCATAAATGACTTTGAACATCAATGCTAGTAATAATGGAGAAACTGCAGATAAAATAAAAGCTTTGGTTTAAAGTACATGTACGCAAAATATGACTAAAAATATATAGATCTAAAGTGTATAGGTATTTAAGTTTTTACCTCATTCACTCGAGCCACTTTCCAATCAGTAAAACTTAACCTTCCGTTTGGATCAGGTCGTGAGATGGAGAAGAAACCGGCACACAGCGGTCTACGCAAAGACCTCGACCGCATACAGACGCAGTGGGACAAACTGAAGCGGGAAACTGTCGACAGACAGACCAGACTACAGACCGCTATGGTGAGTTCATTGATCACTTCACTGTGTTGTCTGCATTGTCTATATTTTTATCAATTTGGAGGTTGTTTATTAACTTTTTTCCCGGACAATTTCAAAACTAAAGCGTTTATTATTAAATTCATTAATTTCTTGCAAGAATATGTGAAACAAAACGTAGTATTCTTGACTGCATTTATAGAAACAAAGATTTTACTTGAAACTTTTTGTAATTAATCGAAGAATGAAACTGTATTATAAAATTTAAATTAGGAAGTGGGCAACAACCGCAATATTTCCTATGAGTATTTTTAAAATTACGTATTTTTTAACAATTCCCTCACACGCAACACATTTTGGTGAAATTTGGGAAATATTTCAACTAAATGATAGAATTTGGTAGGGTTTTTGCTAACATGAAAATATACACACATCATACTATTATTGGTACAGAAATATGACCATAAAATACACAAAACAATCTTTAGACTACAATACACATAAAAATCACCATTTTGTATAGGAACACTGCCGTAAGTTCCACAAGGCGCAAGAGTCCTTCGTCCCATGGCTTGGCGAGGCGGAGGCTGCGTTAGCGGCCTTGCCCGCAGCCGCCTTCACCAAAAAGGAGGCCGAGCGTCATCTGAGAGCCCTGCAACAGATTCGAAACGATATCTGGAAGAGGTAAGACCTTGCTTTCTTGCCTTGCTGGCTTATACACTAGCTAGCTAAACTAGCTTTACACTTCGGCCACTACTCTACACGACTGATCTACATTATCTAGTAATATCTTACCCCCCAACTTTAATGAACTACTCGTAGTTCGCAATACCGTCAAGCTCTCGCAATAGGCAGCATACTTAGAAAGCCATCTACACACATATAGCCACTCAGGAAAAAGTATCATTATATTATTTAAAACCCATGCTGTTCCAATATTGGGTAAAGGTCTTCCTACCCTCCATCTATTTGTTTCTATCTTGTTTTTTTTTAAATAAATAATGACGAGACAAGCACTGCAGTACATGTGTTTTTTTAAAATAGCTATCATGGTGGCTTCATTGCCCTGGCGCATCTATGTTCTACAAGAATAGTAGAACATTTTAATGATGGAAATGTTTACGGAATCGGTCCAGTAGTTTTTGAGTTTATCCGTTACAAACAAAAATAAATCTTTATAAAATTTTGGGCATATTTTTTTTTTGTACATAATGTTGAAAGTTTTAATGTTTTTTGACGTGACAACGTCTTATAAATTGGTTTGCCGGGTGACACCTCAAGAAACTGCGTTACGCTCCGCTCACGTTATGCGCTCATAACGAGAGCGAGTGAGAGGCACGCGTCCCTTCCACTCGGGCATGGTTAGCCCGCCTAAGAGCGAGAGAGACAGACATAAAAAGTGAAAGGCACGCGTCCCTTCCGTAAAATTATTTTACCACTCAAAGTCGTTGTCACGTAAAACTTTCGCCCGTATACCGACTTTACAGGCAACCAATTTTTTTTTTCTTCAGACACTTATTCTTATTATTTATTAAATCTAATAATTTTGTTGACGTCCTCAGATCTGGCGAATACGAGAACAACAAGACACTAGGCGAGACGTTCATCTCAGCCTGCGACGTCGACCAAGACGTGATCAGGGATCAGCTCAACAGCATGAAGGAGCGCTGGGACCGCATCAACAACGGTGCGTTCAGAGCATTCACAATTACAAAACACTTTTTTTCTAAATGACATGACATAACCAGTCTACTAAACGTTCCCACTGTTAGGACTCGGGTCCTTTTCTCGTAAAGACAGAGTCAAGGCCATAATCCACAACGGTTTCGTGGATGACACTTGACCTCGAAAGATTCTAAGAGCATGTCGGTTCTTCACGATGTTTTCCTTCAGCGTTTTTTAAGTTAGCAGCATTACGCACATGACTTCGTAACTCTTGTTTTTGAACTTTGTAACATCAACCGAACTCAAAGAGACAGAATTGGGGTTGAGTCAAGTTTTGTATTAAGACTGTTGGATTTTACTCAAAAGGTCGTTATCATTTTGACTAAAATTGACACTTACGATTAAATTCATGCCCCTGTTTATTTTACAGAAGTGCTTCAGCAAGTCGAATTCCTCGAAACCACAGCGCGCAAACTCGGCGAGTTCGCTGAACGAGCGCGCGCGGTGGAGACGCCGCTACAACGCTGCGAAGAACGCCTGCAAGAAGCGCTAGTGGCGCCGCCGGCCGTCGCCGCGGAAACCGTGGCGAGGCTCGCCGATCAGATACACGCGTTGAGAGCGCCACTGCAGGTGAGGAATGAGAGTTACAGAATTCATTTACAAACTTCAAAAAGAGGTTATTATAGCGGTTGCATGATTTTTAACACGCTTTTATTAGCTTCACTTGTAACTCACTATGTATGTAAGAAAATCTTGGAATCTTAATTTGACCCACTTCCCGGTCTTCGATTGGGATGAAATTTTGCACACGCTCTGAGTTCTGATGACAATACATGATTAGCTAAGAAATGTCATTACCAATCCAAGATGGATTACGCCAAGATGGCGGACTGGATATTTGAAATGCGCCTCCATGACATGGGTATTAAATGAAAGGGTTTGCTGAATGATTTTAGTGCGTGCTAAAAGAGTGTTTTTTAGTTTTATTTTACTATTAAATAATACATTACGTACCAAGGGTGGAAAGTAGGAGACGTAGGGATTTTCGCATCTGGTATGCACAACAAAGTATTTCTGTTTGTTTCGATTACAAATCCTTATTATCCGTACAGAGTCTGAACGCGGCTGCCGACGACATCGTGACCCTGGCTCTAGAGTGCAGCGGGCAAGACGCCGCGGGCCGCGCGCGGCAGGTCCTGGAGGAGCAGACCCAGGGGCTGGCTGATCGTCTGGATGAGCTGGAGTCCAGGGCTGCCGACGCCAAGGGACGGCTGGCCGGCGCTGCTGCTGCTATGACGCTGTTCCAGGTTTGATACTGTTTCTAACGATTACTATAATTAAGATATTGGAGTAAATATGTAACTACTTTTTAGAATGGTGAAAATATGCCCCGAGACGTTTTGAGGAGTTGCTGACGAGAGCTGCTGATCCCAAGAGAAAAATAGCCCACTGCTACTATAAAATTTTCTAAAGATACTCTTATTACACGTTTCATAGTAATATAATTTAATTGACCTAATTTTCTTTATGTATTATCTCTAATTTAATAATATTATTATCAAACCACTGTATTTAAACAAATGTTGTTTCTAGGCCCACATAGTTTGGAATGTAATACAGTTCCTGTACAGTATACACTTATGTGTAGTTATATGTATAGTTTGTGTTTATTACATTCTGTTTTGTGTGCTCATTGAATGAATAAATAAATAATGCAGACACCATGTTATGACACCATGTAGTTTCAAAATCCTCAATATAACCACAATTTTTGGCTTACAATTTTTCGCTAAAACATTTTTGGTTGAAAAATAACATTGTTGGCACAGAATTACATAGTTCAATCTTATCCAACAGGACAAAGTGAAGAGTCTATCCCACGACCTATCCGACCTGGAGAAGGAACTGGAGACGATGAAGCCCCCTGGCCGAGACATCAAGACAGTCAAGCAGCAGATAGATGATGTCGGTCGCTTCTACAAGCGACTGGAGAAGGCTGATGATTTGGTCGGAGACGCCGAGAGGGCTGTGGAGGGATTGGTTGATAGCGGGTACTCCGATACTGCCAATACCAGGAACCAGGTGAGGAAATGTGTCCTTAGATAGAGAATAAGTAAATAGATCAGGTTTATCCGCACGGTTCCTTTGTGCCAATCGTAAGCAGATGACGTGCATACTTCCTATGGCAACAGAGTTATCCGCGACAAGACACTTCCACAAGAACCTCTCTTAAAACAAGAATATGTTTTGAGAAATTCCTCACAATTTTTTTTTAACTGTTATAGGTTTACACTTGACCACCATCTCGCCTGATGCTAAACGATGATGCGGTCTATGATGAAACGTGTTTACCTAGAATAAACCGATTCACTCTCGATTTGAAGACACAAAGATTGTAACTTTCGGGAAAACCCCACTCAGGCAACGTATTCCACAGCCTTGACGTTCTTATCACAAATGTAGAGTCGAATCTCTTCGTTCGTGTCTTAGGAACATCAAAACATGAAACGATGTCGCTTTACGTTAAAGTTTTACGTCTACAAACAAACTTTGCAAAAGTTTACCTAAATGTAAAAGTTATATGTTGTCGTCACAGGTGGAAGGCCTTCGCAAACAGCTGGGCAAGTTGGACGAGCGCGCGAGAGCTAAGGAGCAAGACCTAGACGACACCCTCAGCAAGCTGGAAGCCTTCTATAAGGCCTACGACTCCGTCATGGACGACGTAGAAGAGGTAACACTTGGATTCCTTAATTCTTATATAGTAATAATATAACATATCACTTCGTCATGTTATTCCCGGTTGTTCGCATCTTGCTAACGGCGAGTACTTGCACAGACATAACCTAGTAGTCATCCACCAGCAGCTTGCTCTTCGGTACGGCCTTGTCGAGTCCGAGGTGCCGTACTATAAGTACGCACCTCTGCCAGTTCTCGAGAATGGTCGTGCGTTGCTCTACTGGGACCGCTCTATCATCACGGACAGGACTATTGTCGTCAATAAACCTGACATCGTACTGGTAGATTGGTCTCAGCGCCGGGCTGTAATCGTCGATATCACCATACCACATGACGAGAACCTCGTGAAAGCTGAGAAGGACAAACTTAGCAAGTACCTTGACTTGGCTCATGAGGTTACCGCCATGTGGGATGTTGATTCGACGATCATAGTCCCAATAGTTGTGTCGGCAAACGGCCTTGTAGCGAAAAGTCTCGACCAACATCTCAAGAGACTTTCGCTAGACGGTTGGATTAAGGGTCAGATGCAGAAGGCGGTCATCCTCGACACGGCGCGCATCGTCAGGAGGATCCTCAGTCTGCAGCCCTAACCACCGGTAGCTTGGGCCCTGCCCCGCTGCTGGCGGCAAACTAGGTTTAGGTTTTTATAATGTTTTTATGTTATTTTATATAAATATTGTAAACACTTAGACTTAAAGAAATAAAGATATACGTGAATAATATAATAATATAACACTTTATTACAACTACAAATCTTAAAAATTGATCATAACAATAATAGCATTACAGGACAAAGAGTTAGTATAGAGTGATAAGACGACCAGAGCATGTGCCTGATGGTAAGGAACCTGCCTGCCACATAACAGCACAGAGTAATACAGCTATTGGAATATGAAGAGTCCAAATCATTACCCAGCACTGCGTTCACTTTGAGATAAAATATGCTCTGTTTCCATGCCCTGTAATTACACTGGAAACAGTCTAACCGGAGCACAACTGTTAAAGGTCCGGTACTTGCCCCGGCGGACTCTGCAACTCTGCTTCTTTAGGACTACCTTAAGAACTGAAAAAAATCTGAGACTATAACTGTAAAAGTATACAACAGAAGTGAAGCGTAAAAACTGTCCGTGACCAGATTTGCAAACTTTAATTTTCAGATGATCGTACCATAAATAATAGAAATTAATCATTTTTTTTGCAAATTGTGTTCCTTCTATATATTTTCCCAAGGAAAAAAAATGAGTAGGTGTAGTTATAACAGCGAGCAACACGGAAGGGAGTAGGCATACACAGCGTTTCTCCTCTGTCAAAGTACAAGTCCGCGTGGACCATGGAGTTTGATAATATACTGTGGCTGAGGGCGGGGCTAGATTTGTGAATAGTGCTTTATTTTTATGTGTTAGTGTTTTGGCTGTGTGAGTATGATAGGAAATGGATCGGTACAGGTATGTTTTGTATGCAATAGTGCGGCTTTGCGCTAGTGTGCAACTTTCCCCTCCCGCAAGAAATGACAGAAAGATTTGAATAATATTTTTTAGCTAAGGCTACTCCCTTCCGTGCTTGCGCGGAAGATCGAGTTGCTAGATGATTTATAAGTAAGACAACATCATCAACACGAAGAAGAAGAATGCGGAGAAAAAAACCTTCTTACATCAGTCGTCTTTTGTTTCTCCAGGCCGGCGAACAAGTCCGCAGTCTCAAACCGGTATCATCGGAAGTGGACCAAATCCGCGTCCAACAGAAGGACTTCACGGAGCTGAAACGCCGCACCCTGGAGCCCTTGGGCCAGAACGTGGCGCACTGCAACAAGATCGGCCAGGGCCTGGTGCGGTCGGCGCTGCAAGGAGTCAACACGCAACAACTGGAGAAGGACCTTGAGAAGATGAACGACAAATGGAACGCTCTCAAGGAAAAGGTGAGATTGATTTCTAACAGCGATTTTACCTGCTGAATTCCCGCTCCCGTAGTTTTCTCGTGATAAAAGGTAGCTCATGTGCTGTTTGAGATTATAATCAGTTGGCCAATTTTCAACCCGATCCGTTCCGACGAGATTAAGCAAGAAACATCCAAACTTTCGCATTTATAATGCTAGTAGGACACATGCGCGGCCCGTCCGAAGAGGGGGAGGGTCTAAAATCCTATACGTTAAACTAAAAATCTAAAAAAATTAAAAATATCTAATATTAGATTAGTTTTTAACGCGGGAAAACAACTGGAACGGGAGCTACGCGGGTAAAACCGTGGGGCGCTACTAGTAAAGCATTTTTTTACTCGGTTTATTGTATTTCTACTGGTGACCCCCCCAAAATTTGAGGCTGCGTACTGGTGACCGCGCCTGGTAGGACATTATACACATTAATTCATCTCTTTAATTCCATAAAAGTCATGACCTAGTAGCTAGAATGTCCGGTTACACGATCGTCAGTTTGTATGTTCGAATACCACCTGCACTTGTGAGTATTTTTTTGGGAAAATACGATGTTTTTTTTTCCGAAATGTACATACATTTCATGTTCTACGTATGTGTTTACATATAGTTCATTAAATTTAGTAGGGTTTCTGCGCTAGAGCAAAAATCGGTAAGCAGTAGAGGTCACGCAAGGCAAACTACAATAGGTTCTTTTAAAAAATTATAATAATAAGCAAAAAAAAGTTTGTTGAGTCATTTTTCGCCCTTAACCTCTTAATTGGGTCATTATGTGTGGCTCATACTTCCATTTTTCTACTCCAACCAACCCAGGCTGTCCCAGAAAACCATCGTCCTTTGTCAGGTTGTAAAAGGCCTCCGTGACAGACGCTAATAAAGAAGAAAAGGCTAATCTCTCTATCTCCCTCAGATGAACGAACGCGAGCGTCGCCTCGACGTCGGCCTACTCCAGTCGGGCAAGTTCGCCGAAGCCCTGGCCGGGTTGGAGAAGTGGCTCGCCGACACCGAAGACATGGTCAACAACCAGAAACCGCCCTCGGCTGACTACAAGGTCGTGAAGGCGCAACTACAGGAGCAGAAGGTAAGCTAAATTGAGCGGTAGTGAAACGTGATACGGTTTTATTTAGGTTGAAAGTGCAGTTACGTGTAAAGAAGGTAATTACTCATTCGACTGAATTATTAATAATCGACAAAAGTTATCAAACTTTTGGAGTGGGGGGTGTGACGTCACGTCTTCGTAATAATAGCACGAAACGACGTCGCTCGAAACTTTTAAACTCTGTACATTCGTAATTTATTGATTGTGAAACAAAAGAAACTATGCGTGGACAATATTTTTTTATAATCGGACGGATTAATTAATATTTTTAGTCCTTCATATTGTGCTTTACGACCCAGATATTAAGATGCAAGGATACAACTGCAAAAACAATTATACGTATAGTGCGCGCCCAGTATCCCACAATTGAGAAGTCCTGTATCGTGAGGTACAGTGCCTTACCTGCTACTTAGAATCTTATTATTGACAAACTAAATTATATAGATAGATAGATATACTCTTTATTGTTCACACCAAAAGAAAAACAGATTTACTGGCAAAGGATAACAATAATAGCTAGGTAGTGCTACAACAGGCGGCCTTATCTTATATTATATTTCTTAAAAACACATTCGAAATCTTAATATGAAAGCTGTATTTATTTTATTTATTTCGCCTCCAGTTCTTGAAGAAGATGCTGATGGACCGTCAGAACTCCATGTCCTCGTTATTCGCGATGGGCAACGAGGTGGCCGCGGGCTGCGAGCCGGCCGAGAGGAAGGGCATCGAGAAGCAACTGAAGGGTCTGATGCAGAGGTTCGACGCTCTCACCACCGGCGCGCAGCAGAGGATGCTCGACCTAGAACAGGCTAT
The DNA here is from genome assembly GCA_017562165.1 of Ectropis grisescens. NCBI lineage: Eukaryota > Metazoa > Arthropoda > Insecta > Lepidoptera > Geometridae > Ectropis > Ectropis grisescens. The sequence goes on from CM029786.1 coordinate 15,184,124, forward strand.
GAAGGTAAATACAGAAAATACTGTCAAAGAGAATTGATAGATGAACGTAAATAGAGAAAAGACTGTGCGAAGTAATACATGTATGGGCATTGGGTGATAGATAGAGAAATAAACTCTTAATTTTTTTTTGTTTTATAAGTATTGGTCGACAATTCACACACAACACTATCTGATCCCAAACTAAGCAAAGCTATGGCCAGATAGCTGATATAATACTTATATAGTTTTAAATACATACTTATCATAGATAGAAACATCCAGACACAGTACAAACATTTGAACTCATCACACAATTGCACTTCAATTACAAATAATAACAGAAATACAAAAAAAACATAACAATAACGGTAAAAAAAATTCACTAGTAAAACAATTTAGTTACTATTTAAAAAAAAAGTAAATTATAAAACAACATAATATGTAGATATCTAAATGCAACACTTTATTATAATAGGCATGTCGACTCATTTTTTATTTAATGTGCCATCAAAACGCTACTCAATAACTGAAACATAGGTGAAATAATTACTTTGTTATCTTAAAAGCTTTCCGTGATATCACAATTTTAAAATCACAATTTTGGACTCTGCCAAAAACCGCTCCATACAAATCACTACAGAAACGTGACGTCACACTGTCGTTTTTTGCTATGCGTCGCGCGTACATAAAGTTTGTCTGGTAGCTATATTAAATATTGCGTTTAGGAAACTGGTTTCATAACAAAAGTAACTTGAAATTGAATGGGTTATCCAATGGTAAATACATTTTATAATAATTTCGTACTTTTAAAATGGACTTGCCCATCCAGCTTTGAATGATCATAAAGTAAGTTAAACTAAAAAAATATCAAAATTAAAATTGGTACATATTTTATTTTATTTAAATACTGTCATTATATCAAATAATTTAATATAATTGCAGGACCTGACGTCACGCCTATTATTGCCTGGAACTGTATTTTTGAATTGTATATTATGAGCTTGTAGTATTTGTCACCAAGAAAACTCGTTCAGCGATTCTCATCAAATTTCTTCCCCTTCAAATATATCATTTCCTCTCCAGGTGGCCAAGCAGTTCCAGGAAGAGTTACAGCCGCTGGTGGAGTGGCTCGGCACCGCCGAGAGGAAGGTCAAGTCTCTCCAGCTGGTTCCTACTGACGAGGAGAAGATTCAGCTGAAGATCAGGGAACATAAGGTATACTAACTTTGTGATTTCTTTTAACTTTTATAGGTTTACACTTTACCGCCATCTCAACTGATGTTAAGCGACGATGCGGTCTACGCTGGAGCGTGTGTACCTAGAAGAAAGTGATTCACTCTCGATTTGAAGACACAAAGATTGAAGAAACCCACTCAGGCAACGTATTCCACAGCCTAGACGTTCTTATCACAGAAGTAGAGTAAAATCTCTTCGTTCGTATCTTTGGAACATCAACCATGAAACGATGTCGCTTTTTCGAGCTGCGAACATTCCGATAGAAAAAAGGGCAAGGTGGTGCATAAGATCATGCAATTCAGTCGCACACTCTCCGAAGTGTATCCGATAAAAACCCGATAGGCTAGCAATTTTTCGGCGATGTTCAAGACTTTGAAGTATTTTTTAACCCCCGACCAAAAAAAGGGGTGTTATAAGTTTGACGTCGATGTCTGTTTGTCTGTCTGTCTGTGGTGTGTGTGTGTCTGTCTGTGGCACCGTAGAGCTCAAACAGATGGGCCGATTGCGATGCGGTTTTTTTTATTTGAATGTTAATTACCGTGCGAATGTTCTTAGCTATGTGTGGTTAATATCGATTCAAGATGGCCGCCTCCACAAAATGGCGGACAAAATATTTCTTCACAACCTACCCCAATATGGGTATCAAATGAAAGGGCTTGACTAGTAAAATACTATACATTGTGACAAATTTCAAATCCAAGATGGCCGCTACCACAAAATGGCGAAGTACATTTCTTTTTTCACAATTCCGTCAATATGGGTGTCAAATGAAAGGGCTTCACTAGTAGAATGTTATACAGATAATAAATCAGAGGTAGTCGGGGGTTAGTCAAAATTTTTAATTTTGTTCTTGTTGTTGTCCTATCTAACATTGTTTAACAGTATGCGTGACGTGACATCTTTTATCCAGAGTTAAAGAGTGCGCGCGCTCTTCCAACGAAGCGTGCGATGTTTTTAGACCGGGCAAATAGGTTCTTTTTATTTTGTATCGGAAGAAAATATGCAATTTTTTTTTAAAACCGTACATAGAACAAACTTGAGGATATTTAATGTACTCAACTTGCCTGCTATGCTTGATGCAGGCTGGACTAACAATAACATTGTATTTATAAATAGTATTGTTTTTATTTCAACCCAAACGAAGTAGAGACGGGTTTTTATTTAGTAGTTATAGTTTTTGTTCTAAGAGCGTGGTTTCCCCCTCAGGCGCTGCATGATGACATCATTTCGAAGCAGCCCCCATTCAAGCAGCTGACGGAGACGGCCTCCACCCTCATGGCTCTCGTGGGAGACGACGAGGCAGCCACCCTGGCTGACAGGCTCCAAGCCGCTACTGACAGGTACAGATAACAAATAATTGGCAGTCATAGGAACTAGGCTGGTCTAGTCGGGAGAACGGCGACTGCCGATCTGGAGCCCCCGGGTTCGAATCCCACCACGCGCACCACTGTCTTTTCGAAGTCATGTGCTTAATGCCGCTAACTTAAAAACGGTGAAGTACAACATCGTAAGTAAACCGACATGTACATTACTATCTTTCGAGGTCATGTGTCATCAACCAAACCGCACTTGGCCAGCGTGGTGGATTATGGCCTTAAACTTTCTCCTTGCGAGAGAAGGCTCCGAGTCCCAGCAGTGGGAATATTTAGTGGGCTGCTTATGCATAGGAACTGCCGATAGAAGTGAAAACTTATAACTCAGAATTTGATAGCTTACTTTGGAAACTAGAAACTACGCGGGTGAAACCGGAGGGCGTGACCATGAGCGTGACCATCTAGAAATGCGTCAGCCAATGGGAAATGCTGACGCATTTCTAGATGGCTAATGACAGTGGTCCCGAGTTTACCCGAATATTTGTTATCATTTCCGAGCGTGACTCTAGAATTCAATTCACAGCCCACGAAAAATCTGTCTATGGCGCGTCAAAAGAAGTTTTCACTTCAAAAAAATTGGCAGTCATAGGTAGATAGGTAGTGCGATAGAAATGAATAACTCAGAATTTGATAGCTCATTTTGGAAACTACGCGAAACCGGAGGGTGCTGCTAGTATGGAATAAATCTTCAATGCATGGTCGTCTCGAGAAGTCTTCTAAGCATGGCCATCTAGATTATAATATAAAATTGCTAAATGCTTCTAAAAAAAATAATTTGAAAACAAAATTGATTAGATTGATAAAAAATAGAAACTCTTAATTGCACTAAATAAAACAAAACCATCTCACGAAAAAACCTCAAAAAAGTTTGTAACAATAATGTTAGTCTAATCTTTTACTAACAATTATGAACTGTATCTTCTCCCCCAGATACCAAGCCCTGGTGGAGCACAGCCTGAACATCGGCGACCTCCTGGACAGCTCCCGCAAGGGTCTCCGCCACCTGGTGCTCACCTACCAGGACCTCTCCGCCTGGATGGACGGCATGGAGCAGTACCTCAGCAAGAGGAAGGTGCTCCCAGTCCACATGGAGAAATTGCTGCGACAGATGGACGAACTCGCTGTAAGTTTTGCCGTATTGCACCTTGGTGTGCCTATCGCAATTTGAAGAAGAAGTCTTTGTAAAATCAGATCTGAAATTGATCTAAAGTGACAGAAACTTTCTTTGTTCTGTAATTTTTCAGTAAACTTTGCCCTTGAAACCGGACTATGATTCCACGTTGCTTGGTGGTTAAAAAACTGGGATAGTGTGGTAACACATCAGGCGGACGCTGCAACTCAGACGGTGTTATACTACAACAATAGTTATAAAAAAAATAGATTATTATAAGTAAGATATCTTATACTATTTTATAGTCTATATCATAATATGTTTACGTCTACAGGAAAAGACCGAAGAGATAGCGTCGAAGCACGAAGCAGTGGACAGCACCGTGGAATCAGGTCTAGAGCTGATGAAACACATCTCCGGAGACGAAGCGCTTCAGCTGAAAGACAAGCTGGACGCTCTACAGAGGAGATACAACGACCTGACCAGCCGGGGCGCTGAACTGTTGAGAGTGGCTTCCGAAACGCTCCCATTGGTTCAACAACTATACAATAGTCACAGCAGGTAATTTTTAAGTTATACTACTTTTGGCTCGTTTGGGGAAAATGTTGAGAATACATTAAATTTTCACCACATGCAACACTGACACGAAAATCGACCCGACATCCAGAAGTGAACCAGTCAACAATCCAGTAAAAATTGTAACTAACTTTATATTAACACTTCTCGTGTTGAAGATATTATCTATCATATAAGTTAAAGTTCTTAGCACGAGAAATAACCTGCCCATGATAGCGCAGTGACAGCTATTGGAATATGAAGAGTCCAAATCATTATCTACCACTGTATTGCGCTCGTTACCGAAAGATGTAAGACGTTTTATCTCTGTGCCCTGTATTTTGACTGGAAACATTGCCTTTCAAATCGGAATGCTTTCACGTTACTCACTGTTTGGTGGTAAAATAATCGGCAAAGGTGTGGAAATTCCCCATGGTAAGAGTTCTACCACTAAAAACAATTATGACAGATAGAGTGAAACATTATGACAGATTTTTTTCAAGTGCTACAACACAACACTCCAAACGATTAACTTTTATTTAATGATTCGATTCAAATGTTTGTACTGTGTTAGGGTGTTTCTATGTATAATAAGTATGTATTTAAAACTATATAAGTATTATATCAGCTATCTGGCCGCCATAGTACAAGCTTTGCTTAGTTCGGGGTCAGATGGTGTGTGGTTTTGTGAATTGTCCACCAATTTATTTATTTTTTTAATCTACCCACAAGTTTCAGATTTCATTACTTAATTAACTCATTGTTTGTTTCTAGATTGACAGACTGGATGTCGGGCGCAGAGTCCTGTCTCCAGTCAGTGGAGCCTCGCGAGGAAGACATCCTGAGGCTGGAGGTGGAACTCCAGGAGTTCAGACCAGTTCTGGACAACATCAACCTTATCGGACCTCAGCTGTGCCAGGTGACTTCATAATTATTGTCACAATAAGCAATTTTCTGAATTGTGAAGCTATTTGTCCCTTTCAGTAGTTATAGACTAAGTTCAGTAGTTATAGACTAAGTTCAGTAGTTATAGACTAAGTTCAGTAGTTATAGGCAAACTTAGCGTAGGACACCCTAGATGGAGTGACGATGTACGGAAGATGGCAGGCAGTAGTTGGAAACGTAAAGCTGAGGAAAGTGGCGAGCCATGAAAAAGGCCTTTGTCAATTACTAAGGTACGCTGACCTGAGGGTCTTTAGCGCAACTAATATTGCATTAGCTTTGTTGCTCTCACTTTTCGCTTGAAATTATAGAGACAGCAATAGCAAAGTCAAAACAAATTTAGTTGTGCGGTATACCAGCTGTAATAAGTAGGCTAATGGCGAACGGCCAACATCAACATACGCCGCATATTCGCTGAACAAATTGAAGAGTAAACTATGTACAATTATTACAAACCGGACACTGGCGAAATTACGGTAGTGCTGCATACAGAAGCCAAAGATACTGACGTTATCTTCTTCAAAAAGTTTTCTGTCGTACGTCAGAATGTCCATGTTATCTATACTAATACTACTTCAACTTCAACTTTTGATTTATGGCTTTTACTGCCGTTTAGCCTCACAATTTCGTACCAATGTCACGTAGAAAGATAGACCGCCAAACGAGGAGATTGGTAGGCAACAGTGCTGTTGGACGGTAACTTTTGTTTAATGTATTTGTGCATTTTTGTTTTCCCCCTTTTCTAAAAATAAAGGGGTTAGTTCTTATACTTACTAATACAAAAACTATAAAGCTGTAGTTTATCTGTTTGACCGCGCTAATGTCAGGAATTAAGTACTGGGTCGATTTCGAAATTTTTTTCACCGTTGAACATTTCCGTAGTTCCTGAGTAATATAGGTTATATACATACCACGCGCAAAGCCGGGGCGGATCGCTAGTACAGAATATAATTTAAAAAAGAAGTGTGGCACTCGGAGACTGCCGCGGTAAAGCTATTGCATGTTGCATGCATTTTTATCAACATAAGCAATAGGAGTGTTAATTTTTTTTCGAAATTGCTTTTATTTTGAAGAGTGACATTTGTTTACCATAAAAAATATCACGGGAAATCCGTTATGTTGGCAACACTACTAAGAGCATTTAGTCTGTAAAGCTAATACAAATAAGATTCAAAGTCGAATGACCGAGTGGGGAGGACGGCGTTACGGTCTTCCATCCCTCTTTCTTGTGAACATAAGAAGAGATGCACGATCACTAAAATTCGGTCCCCAGGCCCGCGATAAAAGCTATGCAATAGCTTAAAAAGCCGTATGTGGGTATAATGTTGATGTTATTTTCGTGTGCAGATTTCTCCCGGCGAGGGTGCAGCTCACGTAGAAGGCATGGTGACGCGCGCTAACCGCCGCTTCGACGCCATCGCCGAACAAGTGCAGAGGAAGGCTGAACGACTACTGCTCAGCAAGAAGGTACATCAGTTATCACTCTTTCTTTTATTTCGAGTTAAATGACAGAGAAAACAATAGCAATCATGTTAACAATCGACAAGACTGTAGACACCCATATTGTATACCACGCACACATTATTTTAGCGGATAGTACCTTCGACGTTCGACGTGGTACCAACGTCACACAAAATGCCGTTTCAGCTCAATCTCTTTAACAGACTTAAAAAAATTACATCTATCTGGATGACGAGCTCGTAACTTTCACAAAAAAATAGTGTTAGTTTTTCGGATTAATTTTAATTGTCTATTACTCTCTCTTACTCACCATCCAATAATTGGGGCTTTATAATTTTGACGTAAATGTATGTCTGTCTGTGAGTGTCAGTCTGTGGCATCGTAGCTCCCAAACGTATGAACCGATTTCGATGCGGTTTTTTAAATCTGACAACCAGTTTTCTTCAGGTGGTGCTTAGCAATGTTTGGTTATTATTAATTCAAGATGGCCGGCTCCACAAAATGGCGGTAAAATGTTTCTTCACTACCTCTCTCAATATGGGTATCAAATGAAAAGGCTTGACTAGTAGAATACTTTGTATTACGACAAATTTCAAATTCAACATGGCCGCTACCACAAAATGGCGAAATACATTACTTTTTTCACAACTCCCTTAATATGGGGTATCAAATGAAAGGGCTTGCCTAGTAGACTGTTGTACAGGCCGGCAGTCGGGGGTTAATCAAAATGTTTAATTTTGTTCTTGTTTAGTTTTGTTGTAGTCTTAATATTATATGTGTCCGGCTTAGCGTTCGATGGAGGTGGTGGGCGACATGGAGGAGCTGGTGGAGTGGCTGCGGGCGGTGGACGCGCAGCTGCGCGGCGCCGAGCCGCCGGCATGCGAGCCGAGCGTGGTGCGGCAGCAGCTGCGCGACCAGCGCCCGCTCAACGACGAGGTGGCCGCGCAGCGCGTGCGCGTGCGAGACCTGCTCAGCCAGGCTAAGAAGGTACGTCACAGGTTCTACAAAACACAAAAAAAAACATTTTTTTTAAATAAAGAATGACGAGACGGTCAGGACATGTGCCTGATGGTAAGCAACATGCCTGACACATAACACCACAGTGACACGCAGCTATTGGAACACGAAAAGTCGAAATCATTACCTAGCACTGTATTGCGCTCGTCACCCAGAGATCTAAGATCTTATATCTACAAGCCCTGTAATTTCTCTGGAAACATTGCCCTTCAAACCGGAACACAGTAATGTTTGCACATTACTGCTTGGCGGCAGAATAACTGGCAAAAGTGTGGTACTTCCCCTGTGTGGTGGACTCTGCCAAGAGTCCTACCACTACAACTTCTTATTACAGTGTTACAATACAGTGACAAAACAAGCAAGATCGTCCGATGTAATCCTTAAAATCGATGTAATAAATTAAAATCTCGATTCAATTCAATTTATTTCTTCGATCCATTATTTTACAAAGAAAACTTGGTAACGTCAATTACAAAATAATAATAAAACAGTTTAAATACATTAACAAGTGACAATATTTAACAGTAAGCGGCTGTAAAGAGGCCTTGTCCAACGGATTCTGTTATTTATAGCTAAATAGGCTAATAGGTTAAACCTGTTAATATTATAAATGTCAATGTTTGGAGGTTTAGATATTTGTATTTTGTTGTTCAATAACGTCGTAATGTATGAACGGATTAGGCTAAAATTTGGAACACAGATTATAATCTGGACTCTGGAAGAACAGAGGCTACTTTTATCCCGGGATAATAACTGGAACGGGAACTACACGGGTACAAACAAAGTAATATATAAGTTTGCACTGGACCGCCATCTCGCCTGATGTTAAGCGACGAGGCGTTCTACGAAAGAGCGCGTTTACCTAGAATGTAAACAATATTATATTTTCAATTCCCCTATAAAGCTAAAAACATTACAAATGTTCCATTATCTAGGTCCTCCGCGAATGCCAGTCGTCTGAGGAGAGCGCCGTGATCCGCGACCGCAGCGAGGAGCTGAAGGAGATGATGGAGGAAGTGGGGCACCTGAGCGCCGAGCGGCTGGCGGCCTTAGAACAAGCGCTGCCATTGGCCGAGCACTTCGCCGATACTCATCATGGGTGAGTTCACTTCTAACAAAATTATGATCAATCAGTCTGTAACCTAGGAAAGAGATAGAATTCTCTTTTTGAGCTATTTCATAGCTTTTATCGCGGGCCTGGGGACCGAATTTTAGTGATCGTGCATCTCTTTCTTATGTTCACAAGAAAGAGGGATGGAAGACCGTAACGCCGTCCTCCCCACTTGGTCATTCGACTTTGAATTTTATTTGTATTAGCTTTACAAACTAAATGCTCTTAGCAGTGTTGCCAACTTAACGGATTTCCCGTGATATTTTTATGGTAAACAAATGTCACTCTTCAAAATAAAAGCAATTCCGAAAAATTGTTAACATCCCTATTGCTTATGTTGATAAATATGCATGCAACATGCAATAGCTTTACCGCGGCAGTCCTCGAGTGCCACACTTCCTTTTTTTGTATAAAATATAACAGAAATATTACAGTAACACACTTGTGGGTTGTGGGGACGCGTCACAAATTATTAACAAATTAAAATTCACAAATTATTATTGCTGAGACGAATCCACTAGGCGTCCATCTTAAAGGAAGTTCGCCTATGTTACAAGCGAATAATCTCTGCGCGCGCGCGTTTCCAAAAATGGCGGGAAATCAGCGATTGAGTACGTAAGTGCTTTGCTTACACTTGGACTTATGAAGTGTGTCCTAACCTGAAACCATGTAAAAGTAACAAAGCGTCATGACATTTTTTACAAAATGACAGTAGAAAAATGTTGCTCCTTCATTTTAGGCAGGTTTTATTTATGAAAAATTTGGCGTCTTTCATACGGCCCATTGCAATTTGCACCTTCCGATAATATATTTGATACAGCAGGTAGAGATGTACTACGATAACATGGCCCGCCCCTCCAAATTTCTGTTTTAATGTGTGTAGTAACATCCTTACGAAAGAGTTTGTATGTAGGTGTAATTATGCATCTGCAGTAGCAGTACGCACACACGCGTGGGGGTGCGTTGTATATTCTTTCACAAATACTTTCAAACGTTTTGAATTCTGGAGGGGCGGGTCATGTTATCGTAGTAAATCTCTACTTGGTTTGGCAAGCCATGATCGCTCGCTCTAACCCTCCTTGTAGGGCTTACGAATACGTCAAAGAGGACAATAACAGATGAGAAAGAGTTGAAAAATGATGGAAAATCTCTGCAGTTGTTCATGCAGAGATTAGATGCTAATAACTTGAATGAATGAATGACTTTGCGTACAAACATCAAAGTCAAAGTACATTATTCATAAATGTACAATTTACACGTTAATTAATAAAAAAACAAAAGCAAAAAAAGAGCATACAAATTGTATACATTTTCAAAGTTTGAAATGACTACTTTACTGTATTATAATAATCTATATCTCTAATATTGGAATATATGTCTAACACAATGTGTTTGTCCGTCAGATTGTCTTCGTGGCTGGACGACATGGAGAAGCAGGTGCAGATGCTGGCAATGCCGGCATTGAGGCCTGACATGATCGCGCACCAGCAAGACAAAAACGAAGTGAGTAACTACGATACAAGGAATGCTAACATTTACTGTATGCATTGTATATGAGGCAATAAATATACATACATGCTAGCAACGCTTCGTGGTTTTACCCGCGTAGAAGTTCCCTTTCCTATTATTTTCTTCGAAACAGAAAGTATTTTCAAATACAAATACAAAATACAAAAATCTTTATTGCTGTTCGCAGGTAAGATAAGATGATACAAAACATTTAAATAATTGACCCATACAAACTGGCCTCTTCTTCTAGAGGCATGCAATATGTCTGGCAACGCAGTTTTCATTGGTCTGAATTTATACAATGATAATAATAGTCAGCTGATAAAGTCTTCTTCTTTTTTCATTTTTAACTTTTAATCGGTTGTATCATATATGTCATCTGATTCATCGTCTATTAATTTCTGGCTTCTATCCCGTTGTGTTATGTTAGTGTGATATTTTTGGTGAGCACGCTTACGCCAACGTCTTGTGCTTCATATATATTTTATACTAGATGCCCGCCCCGGCTTCGCCCGTGGTATATTATATAGCACTCATCGGGATCCCGTACATATCCAACGGTGAAAGAATGACTGAAATCGGTTCACTCATTCCTGAGAATATCGATTTCAAACAAAAAACCTCTTCAGCTACCTGCTACGCCACCTGTCAGAAATTGGTCGTACCAACTCAGATTTAGAAAAAAAAAGCAAAGGTTTATATTCAATGCACAGATTACTGAAATTCAATGTCGCAATCTTTGACACATGCTGTCATGTGTCATGTCAAAGCACGAAACGTACGAAAACTCTCAAAAGGGGAATATTTTTTCCCGATTTTGTTACATTCTTGTTTCATGCTCCGCTTCAATTAATAGTAGAGTTATTTTCTATAGCCTAAAACCTTCCTCGATAAATGGACTATCCAATAGAAAAATAATATTTCAATTCGGACCAGTACTTCCCGAGATCCTAGCGTTCAAACAAACAAACAAACAAACAAACAAACTCTTCAGCTTTATAATATTAGTATAGATTTCAGCCAATATAGGCAGTTTGTTCCAATCCGATCTGTTAAACCGTTAAACGTGAGCAAACTTCCATCCATAGTTCACGATTATAATATTTGTGTGATATGACGCTTGAAACAAATAACTAGTGTTTATTTTCCAAATAGTCACTTGTATCTTTAAAAAAATATGATTTTGTTTCTTTACCAGTACCTCGTAGAATCCCAATCGACAACCGGTTGTTATGCTGTCCCGTTTGACTTTAAACCTTATTTTTAGGCAGTTACATACTACTTTAATATGAAGAAGTTTTGTGGCATACGTTCTTTTTGAAATTTCCTACTATCTAAAAGAAACATAATGACATTTAGTGAGCGTAACAGAATATATACAAACTTTCTTTAAAGCTTATATATCATTATTATCATCAGCCAGCTCTACTCCACTGCTGGACATAGTCCTCTTCCATGACACACTACTCAGCCCTATACTCGGCTTTTCTTTTCCAGCCACTGCCTACAGCCTACGTATTTATGTTTTTTTTTTTTAATAATGACGGACGAGACGAGCAGGTCATGTACCAGCAACATGCTTGCCACATAACAGCGCAGCGACACGCAGCTATTGGAACATGAAGAGTCCAAATCATTACCTAGCACTACACTGCACTCATCACCCAGAGATCTAAGATATTATATCTTTAAGACCTGTAATTTATCTGGAAACATTGCCCTTCAAACCGGAACACAGTAAAGTTTGCACATTACTGCTTGGCGGTAGAATAACTGGCAGGAGAGTCCTACTACTACATATCGTCACTCCATCGAGATTATATATAAAAATCATACTAAAATTACAATTATTTTCCAGATCTTGCAACAATCGATCTCCGGCCACAAGCCACTGGTGGACAAGCTGGTGAAGACAGGCGAGGCGCTCTCCCGGCTGTGCGGCGAGGACGACGCGGCCAAGGTGCTCGACATCGTGGAGACGGACTGCGAGCGGTACAACGCGCTCAGGGCCGAGCTGAGACAGAGGCAGCAGGAACTTGAACAGGTGAGACAGAGATAGATATAGTTTTGGTAGTTCTACTTCTCAGTGTACCAAAATTTTTACACACGCACACCGAAATCAAAGTTCGACAACCACGAAAACGTGCTCAGAGCCAAGCTGAGACAGTCATCAGGGTCTTGAACAAGTGATATATAGATAGATATAGTTTTGAAAGTTATTTTGGCGCGTTACGGAAAAAAATATCAGAATTAATTTTGACGACGCGCGCACACATACACCCGAAATCGATACTCGGAAAACTTGTGATATTTTTTTGATTGATTTGCATTTTCTTGATTGATACTAGCTGATAAGCCGAGTTTTCTTTAAAAAAAAAAGACTTAAACTATCTAACTTAATCTGAACCATTTTCGAATCCACGGTGGAACGTTGTTGTGATTTCAGTCGGTAGGATCCATCAAGACAGTCGAGTCTCGAAACGAGTCGCCAACACGTTACGTTTTGAAGCGATTTATCCTCCCATAAGAAGTTATCACTGTAAAAATATCCTATAAATGTGTTATTTCGTTTTTAGGCCCTACAAGAGTCGTCCCAGTTCTCGGACAAGTTGGAGGGAATGCTGCGCGCTCTGTCCGGCGCGGCTGACCAACTGCAACGCGCCGAACCCGTCTCTGCGCATCCGCCCAAGATTGAGTACGTATCTTGAAAAAGCTCTCAAGTCGGTTGCATGTTTTATTCTTTGTGTGTATGTTACGCGACACCTTCGTCAATTATGAAACTATCTTGATGATTTTTTTTTGTTTGGTAGATAAAATGCTTACTTTTTTTACCCTTATATATTTTATAAAAATCGGTGTCGTGGTATTAGAAATATTAGTATAAGCAGCCCACTAAATTTTCGCTCGAAGGACTCGAGGCTTGCTCTCGCAGGAGAGAGTCAAGGCTGTAATCTAAAACGCTGGCCCAGTGCGGTTTGGTGGATGACACATGACCTTCAAAGATTTTAGTTACATGTCGGTTTCCTCACGATGTTGTACTTGGCCGGTGGATTATGGCTTTGATCCTCATTTTGTGATAGAACAGGATAGATAGGCCTCGGTTCACAGCACCGGGAACATAAAGCTGCTTATGAAACAGTACAAGTTAAATAAAACTGCTTTAAAATGTAAAAAAAAAAAGCTTTCTAACTCAAACACCCCTTACAGAGATCAGATTGAAGAGAACAACGCTCTGGTGGAGGACTTGGACAAGCGGCAGGAGGCGTACAACGCCGTGCAGCGCGCCGCCACTGACGTCATCAGCAAGGCCAACAAGAGCGACCCCGCCGTTAGAGACATTCGCAACAAACTCGACAAACTCAACAAGTAAGTAACTGATATACTCTTTTAATTAATTCAATTCAATTATTTGTTGTACATTATAATATCTCTATATATAAAAATGTTATGTTGGTTTGTGTACGCTTCAAAAACTCAAAAAGTTCTGCACCGATCGAGCTGAAATTTTAGAATGATATATAATCCGCATCAAGGATTGTTTTTATCAAATTTTTCTATCACAATATGCCACAGCGAAGCGTGGCAGGGTACATACAGCTAGTAAAATACATAACGGAAGTGACACGTAAAAACCAAATGGTCACAATGGCCAAATTGTGTCACTGCTATAACATACGAAGGAACTTCATTCCTACCTGATGCCCTATGGATACCACATCTTTTTTTGCTTACACACGTTAAGGACCTTTGTACCCCGGGGGCTCCATATAATTGATACGACAGTAGCAACACCTCTAACGCGTACATATACAAGGTGTTGCAGAAAGGTGCAACAGTAGTTATGGTAGTTCATCTACATTAAGTTTGGAATCATGCGAAAATTAGAAATTATAGGTCGGTGCATGCGCCCACGGGGCAGTGGCGGTCTTGTGTGACGTCACCATTGCGCGCATGTATGAGGCTGTTATCTTGACTAATTTGTTTTAATAATGTATGTTATTTGCGGGTAGAATAATTATTTATGTCGAGAATTAGTTGTCTGGACAAATCAATTAGATTTTAAGGCAACTTATGTTTTGGAAGAAAAAAAATCTGTTACTAAATAAATAAAAAAAAATAAAAAAAGACTTGAAAACTCAATTTTTTTTGTTTGTTATTTTATTAGATATACCCCTAATAGCCAGATCTCGGCACGGATTTTTGTACGACATCGCGGCGTCAGCGGCAAGATTGTCAGCTGTACATGCGTTAGGATTGAAGCTGACGATTTGGTGAAACTTTAACTCAAATTATCTCGTGATATATCGTGCTGAAGGGAAAGAGACCTTGGGTTATGAAGTCTACATTAGTGTTAGAATGGATTGTTAAAATATTGTTGGGGGTAAATCCACCGTTGTATTTACATAAAAAACTCGTACTTGTACATATGATTACATTACACTCAATTCTTGCAGACTATGGGACGAAGTACAAAAAGCGAGCAACAACCGCGGCAACTCCCTCGAGGACACCCTGGAAGTGGCGCGCAAGTTCTGGGCGCAGCTGAACGCGGTGATGACCCGCCTGGGCGAGCTGGAGGACACGCTGACGGCGCAGCCCCCGCCCGCGGCGCAGCCCCGCGCCATACAGGCGCAGCAGGTGGCGCTGCAGGAGATCAGGCACGAGATCGACCACACCAAGCCGGAGGTATGTTCAAAAAAACCACTGAAAACCCTAAAGCCCTTAAATTAACCGAATACTCCTTGGAAGACACCATAAGAGCCGGAGGTACATTCAGAAAAACTCATATCCTAAAGCCTTTAAACTAGCCGAAGACTCCTTGGAAGACACCATAAGAGCTGGAGGTACGTTCAGAAAAACTCATAACCTAAAGCCCTTAAACTAGCCGAAGACTCCTTGGAAGACACCATAAGAGCTGGAGGTACATTCAGAAAAAACTCATATCCTAAAGCTCTTAAACTAGCCGAAGACTCCTTGGAAGACACCATAAGAGCCGGAGGTACATTCAGAAAAACTCATATTTGACACCCTCAAAACTTTAACTTTTTAATTTAGCAACTCCTCAGACTCTAAGATCCGTGACCTTTGTCATTTGCATTATTTATTCTTTACATAAATCCTGGATTTTCAGAAGAAAAAGGAAACAGGGAGGAGGGAACATTTTCATCCTAATTCTAGTGCTCTTTAGTCTGATTTAGTTATTTTCTATGTCACCTCCTTCCGGCCGCTCTCTGATCCTGAAAATCCCCAAAAAAGAATTAGGCTTTCAGAAGATATGAAATTACCAGGAGGTATGTTGTAGAAGTTTCTTTACATTTGCAGTCTTGGAACAGTATGGAAAAGGATGCCACAATTCTCCCTAAGACGTAGTGTCTTGTCTTGTCGTGTGAAGTGTATACTATGAATACAATCGTTCAAAAACTCACGGTGCTTCTTATCTAGGTGGAGAAAGTCCGCAAGACTGGCTCAACCCTCATGTCACTCTGCGGCGAGCCAGACAAACCAGAGGTCAAGAAGCACATGGAAGATCTTGACCACGCATGGGATAACATCACTGCCCTCTACGCCAGGAGGGAAGAGAACCTTATCGATGCCATGGAGAAGGCTATGGAGTTCCATGACACTTTACAGGTACGTTTTTACTAACCATAATGATTTGTTGTTGTAACATAGAACTAGCAGGCACGCCACTGAAGGACAGATAACTGATGTCTAAGCTGCTTCGTCAGAAATGTTGCTTGCTTGCATTAAGGGATAGGAAGAGCCAAGTAATGTTTCTGCCCAGTAGGTTCTGATATAATAATGTCTTAATGTCGCATAATTCATCTTCCATCACCCTTAAAAAATACCCAAAGATTAGTTCGGTAAAGTTTTGAATACGTATGAGTTTTTTAAATTCTGTATCACGATTCCATCAAATTTGACCTTTATTAAGAATGGACAGTACATCCCAAACAAGATGTCAACACTTTTCAATTAGCCATCAACTACTTACCTCCTAGGATTAGAATGAATACCACGTCAAATTATGGAATATGTCACTCAGTCACAAAATACAATGAAATTAAAATGAAATGCACTTCATACACATAAAGAACATACGAAATATAACATAGACATATGGTTAAACCTTATAGGTATGCCATAAGTATGTTGAGTGGGGTTATACTCGTGTACCTAGAATACATACTGACTAAATACTCTCCCCACAGAATCTAATTGAGTTCCTGGACAAAGCGGAAGAGAAGTTCGCCCGCATGGGAGCCCTGGGTACCGACATCGAAGCAGTGAAGCGACAAATCGCTCAACTCGCCTCCTTCAAGCAAGAGGTCGACCCACATATGGTGAAGGTCGAAGCTCTGAACAGGTACGACCCTTGTGAAAAGTCGTTGCTTTATTTTCGTCATATCTTTTGTATCAGAGTAACTATTTGGCTTCGGATTTTGAATATTTAAGATTTCGGACTTTAAATTCTACTTGACTAGTATTGTTAGATACGAGATATTTTCTGTGGTTATGTAAAGCCCATATTTTAATGCTGTTTCATTCACTATGTTCATGGGTAAAGTGACGAAAGGAGGTAGTCGGCACAAAAGTTTCTAATCACGGACAGATTATATCGAACTACCCTCTTTCTCAGTAATTAATAAATACTTGTGTAGTAGCTTAAAACAGTTCTACGTTGGCTTTAGAAATGAAAATCTCAATTATTCTAGCCATTAATGCAGCATATTGACAGTATTAAATACAGGACTTTATGGCGATCTAATTTTACATATTAGGTACGTTAACCCTAAATGCGGGTAGAGCAATCCGCTAAATCTTAAAAATAATACCCGCATATTTCATCTCTTGACCACGGTAATAATACGACCGAAGCGTCGAGATCAATAAAAATATTTGATCACAATTAAACACAACTTGAATTAAGCGCCACAAAAACTTTGGGATTTTTTTACAGTAATTGTCATTAATTATGCAATATTTATCGTGGTATAATCCCGAGTCCCGCATATTTCAGTATGATTTCGTTCACTACGGGTAAACTCACGGTTATAATGAAACAGACAACAGTTTGGGCTATTTTTCTTGTGGGGTTTTCATTGTTTTGATGGTTTGAATTTGCATGCGGTTTTACGGGATTTAGAAGGCAGTTACAATTGTAAAATGAGTTCGGAAGGATTATTTTGGGTTGACAAGGTGGTGGTATTTATTTGTATTCCTTAGATTTGAAAACAGTTTTACCAATCCCTCGATGTATATTCCCTGAGTTTTAACAATACCCTACACGTCAAGTCCTGTACAGCACTCCCTATGGAACCTAATTACTAATTATGTTTTTCTATGCCCCTTGGATTGGCGCCAGGAGTTTAATGAGGCAAGAACCCCCCTAACATTATTTTGTGTGTGCTTTGGAAATTTCAACCGTATAATTATCTGTTTAAAACACATTCCTGACTTGTGTTATGAATAGATCGTAGAACCATTGCATGGATGTAGAACTTGTAAACATAAATGTAGAAACTGTTTGCTTAATTTTTTATCATATATTCTTTACAAAATAAAAGGCCTGTCTTGATACTTCAAAAGTACTAACGAATTAATACTTTATTTTTGGCATGTTACATAATATGTACTTAAAGTGCCAAAAATAAATTATATTTTAAAAGACTTCTTTGTAATTATTATTTTGTTGTTTTTTTTTCAGTTCATTACTAAGGGACATTCTAGGGTCTTTCTGAAGTATCATAACAGTCTTTTTATGTTTTGAGAACGATAATAGTAAAACTGTATTTTGACCAGATGAAACAATAAGTTTGAAGACAATGGCTCTAGAAATTATATATGTTAACGTTGGTTTGGCGTGTTTTTGTCTTAGTTAACTGTGTGTTTTTATGTGTTTTAGTAATTTCGCTTCCTGTGTAGTAGAAAAAACTTGACTATTACACTGTACTCGCAAACCTACTTGAGACAGATGGTTACTTTATTGTTTTTTGTTTGTGTGCGTGATTTGTATCGTCCTGTCCTTGTCTTTCGCATGTGGATTGTTATTTTCCTTCCTCTTTCTAATATTTAACAATATTTAGGCAAGCTCAAGAGTTAACGGAACGTACATCATCGGAACAAGCGTCGGCGATTAAGCAACCTCTAACGGAGGTCAACTCACGCTGGTCGACGCTGCTGCGAGGAATGGTGGAGAGGCAGCAACAACTGGAGAGAGCTCTGTTGAGGCTTGGGCAGTTGCAGCATGCGCTGCTTGACACTTTGACCTGGATCCAGAATACCAGCGATACTTTGGATACACTTAAACCTGTAAGTAGTATTTAATTTATTAAAATGTGTGATATAATATTTTCAGTGTTCATAAACGACGTTAATCTCTTACCATCAAGTGAACAATTAATTTATCGTTACTCTTTTTTGCAAAAAAAAAAAACATGAAATACAAATATTTTTATTGCTTTTTGAATAAATCTCTGAAATTATTTGGGGATTAAAGTTATAGAAATATGTTACAAATTAACGATGGTTTTTTTGTGTCGATCAGGTGGCCGGTGACCCTCAGATCCTCGAAGTGGAGCTGGCCAAGTTGAAGGTGCTCGTGAACGACATAGCAGCGCACCAAGCTTCCGTCGACACTCTCAACGACGCAGGCGCACAGATCGTCGCGCACGGTAACAGTATGTGCCGCACTGCTTTACCATTATCCAATACATACCACCTGTTGACACTCATTTTGGGGGGATTTGGGAAAGATTGGCCTGTTATATATATTTCCTGACATTTTGTAGTCTCATTACGTAGCATTTCGGAAATGTATAAAATTATACTTGTATTGTCGTGCAAACTTGATTCTAACTGAGTTCAGAGGTCATTGGTTCCGGAACATAGTGTATACTGCCTCGGGATGAATGACATTATTTCTGTCAAACAAAAAAGAGAAAAATAATTGTCATTAAAAAACAAATACTTCTGACACTGCATCGAAATACTATGATCGTTAAGTATTCATGAAAATACGTCAAAATAGCTATATTTTTAAGCAAAATACATAAGAGGAATCATTTAGAGAGATAGAGGAGCAATATGAGCTCTCATAAAAATAATCTAGCAGACAAGAAAATTACTGAGCCTGAAAAACTGTCCTTAGAACTGACAGTACATCTAGCTAGAATCAAAAGTAGCAATAATTTGTACTGTAAAAAGGAGACACAGTATAGTGTTAAAGGCCAGTTTTATTCATGAGTGTTACATCATTCCTGTCTCATTAAACTAAACACTAAATGTAACTAAATATAATTTCTAACATCATAAATTCTTATTAAACCAACTGTGCTGAATTTAAAAACTCACGCTCTCTTCCAGTTTCCTTCGAACCGTGTAAGCACTAATGCTTTACGCTTGAAATATGTGTTTGTGTTGTCATGCTTGTCTTCAACTAATGCCGGAATTTTAAGTTATTCGAAGCGAGATTCTATTGATTTTATTGAGATGTAATAATTGATTGAACGAATTTCAGATTGAAGTTCTATCATTAATACATGAGGTCTCTTCATTCGCAGACGTTATAAACGGGTTGATCTTCAAATGAAATGACGAAATTAATAAATGATCAAATAACTTCTAATTGAAATGCGAATATGATATGACGATAGATGATTTTAATTGAAGAAATAAATCTAACATTGTTTGAATCCTAAAAAAGTGAATTTTGAAAGGATTGATTTAAGCATTGAAGTTTTTGAAAATTTTATCATGCAATAAGTGATACTGCAGGTTTTTTGTTCAGAAATTATAATAAGATATCATTTTGTAACATATTAATGGAACAAATGTTACTTTCACAAGCATAGAAACTATAAAAGCAGTAAATTTATTTACAATTTGCAATTTTTAGGTGAAATTAATAAAATTTCTAATTTATAACACGTAATATCACATCATATTCTAATCCCAGGTACCGACGAGGCCGGGGAGACGGCTGAGAAGCTGGCAACACTCAACAGGAAGTGGAAGGAACTTCAGAAGAAGGCACGCGACAAGCAATCCGAGCTAGAAGACGCTTTGAGAGAAGCTCAGAGGTACATATATTTCACTCTATCTCGTAGTTAGTAGTTTGTTTGTTGATATCACGTTAGGTGGCGTCCAAGTGTAAAACCACCGTTACCGTTATTACGTGTACCGTTTTTAAACTACTAATCTATATTAATAAATTCGTCAAGGGGTACGGTAGACTTGATCTAAACCTTATATGAATAACAAAACACAAAAAATATTGATTTTGAGTCGACAACATATGTCCACAAAATTCGGATTATGGAGAATTTCGTTAAATTCTGATGGCACTGACAAACAAACCGCTATCGCCAGCTTTGGTGTGAAGCACGTTTCGTACCATCAATCAACACATTGCGTGCGTCCGTCGCGCCAAAAAAGTATCCATCACAAAAAACTGTGACTTATGTGACTACGTAAAACGAAACGTCTTGCCGCCGGACCGGAATTTTGTTAGTAGGTACTTATATTTACTATCAGCATTGCGCCCGTGTGAAACCGGAGCGGGTCGCTAGTAGTTAAAAAACGGTTAACTACTATAGTAGTAACAGTACCAGTATAGTAGTAACAGTTAACTAATATGGTAGTTATAAAACGGTACTTTTTAACGATAAAGTCAACGGAACTTGATCTTTTTAAATCGTTTAAAATATATCTAGTAAATGTATGATTAAGTCAAGTTAAACTGTTTTGGTTTTTGCAGCTTCAACGCCGAGATCGGTGACCTCCTGTCCTGGCTGTCTGAAGTAGACAGCGTGATAGCGGCCTCCAAACCCGTAGGAGGTCTGCCCGAGACCGCGTCAGAACAACTCGAGCGGTTCATGGTATGATAGTATTTATAGCTCACTAAAGCATAAACGTAATACATAAACGTAAAACATAAACATTAAGCATAAACGTAAAGCATAACTGTGAAGCATAAACGTAAAGCATATAATTATGTACAACTAATTACATGTGGACCCTGTGGACTCTGGGGCCTTCACCAGTGGCCTCTCAGCAGGAGAGAGTTTAGGCCATAATCTACCACACTGGCCAAGTGCGGGTTGACAAACGAAACATGTCTTTCTTGTAATATGGTTTCGTAAAGCTGTTTTCCGACACCTTTATCATTCTAGTATGATAATAAATAAATAATTATAATACCTATGAAAATGACAAATGTTTTGGCGTTTTTGTTTTAAAATGTCTGTTTATTCATTATTAAATCAACACAATCATGTAAAACTATAATAATATTATTAGTTGAATATAAATTAAATATTGTCGATTTACAGTTAAATGTCGTATTCTCAGATTTGGAAAATAAATTTGTTAGTAAATCCCGAAAAAATTGCAAGAAAAATATCCAGGTTTAAAATGTCAGGACTCATATATGATATCCGTTGCAGGAGGTATACAACGAGATTGAAGCGAACCGTCCGAAGGTGGAGGCAGTTCTGCAGCAAGGTCAGGAGTACCTGAAGCGGCACGACCGGCCGACTAGCTCGCAGCTTCATCACAGCCTCAAGAACCTGAAGACCAGATGGGACAACGTCACCGCTAGGTAAAACATTACATACTTTATGTTACCAGGTGTCAGGGTCTTCTCTAGGAGATGGCATAAACAGACAACTAAATGTTCACACTACTGGTACTCAGAGTTTTCTCTCGCAAGGAGAGAGTCAAGGCCATAATCCACCACGCTGCACCAGTGCGGGTTAGTTGACACATGACTTCGAAAGATTCTAGGTATATGTCGACTTCATGACTGACCTCGTATCTTTGTCTACGAAGCCGAGTGTCGTGGGTTACATTACCACCCAGTGCAAATATTTGTGTGATGAAAATGCTTCTTACTCACAATCACAAATAAGTACTTATCTGATGTTAATTTTCTCACCCACAGAGCGTCGGACAAGAAGATAAAGTTGGAGATAGCCCTGAAGGAGGCGACAGAGTTCCACGACGCACTGCAAGCCTTCGTCGACTGGCTCACTGGCGCTGAGAAGACCCTCACCTCCGCCAAACCTGTCTCCAGGGTTATGGAGACTCTACTCAGTAAGTCATCAATGGAATCAAGTCCTGTAGTGGTAGGGCTTGGGTAGTCTGTTTGGGAAAGTACCACATCTTTGCTAGTTATTCTACAAGCAGTAGTGTGTAGGTCTTACTGTGTTCCGGTTTGTTGTGTTATGTTTCCAGAGAAACTACTGGGCTAAAGTAACTTAACTCTATCTTAACAAGTGCTAATTTATTGGTTCTACGATAAAATAATGTCAAAAAACCTTTGAAGCAAATTTTTGTGTTTTTCCGTCCTTCTTAAACAGCACCAACTTTATGTTCGCTATCGTAAAACTTGTGACCTTCTCGCACAAGAAGAGAGTGAAAGTAATAATCACCAGGATACCCAAGGGTTACATTTATCATATCTCGTAGTTTATACCTTATACCATATACAAGGGTGGATCCGATTTTGACGCCAGAGATCACATAGTCGTGGCCAAGTCACAAGATCGTGCAACAAGTGCGTGTCTGCGTTTTTTTAATTAGTGGTCCACATAGGTTCTCGACCTAGCCCAGGTTTCAAGAACACCATGACCAGGGGAGGGGCCTGGATCCACCCGTGACTATATAGCAAAGTTACAACACTGCTACAATCAACAATATCTTCCCCAGCTCAAATCGAAGAACACAAAGCCTTCCAAAAGGAGATAGCCACGCACCGGGAAACCATGCTTCATCTGGACAAGAAAGGAACCCACCTCAAGTACTTCAGCCAGAAGCAGGACGTGATCCTCATCAAGAACCTGCTGGTGTCGGTGCAGCATCGCTGGGAGAGGGTCGTCTCCAAGGCTGCTGAGAGAACCAGGGCTTTAGACCATGGCTTCAAAGAGGCCAAGGAATTTAATGACATGTGGTAAGTGGACTGTCTTCATATATAACTTAAGTAACCAGACGGAAATGTTTTCAATGGGACTATCCCTTTTTGTAATTTCGAGTTCTTGTGTTCCTGAAATTGAATTAGCGACGCATAAATGTGCCGTTTTAAAAAAACCCAAAGCCGCGAACAAATTTGAGTAGTCGATCCGGCCGACTATAACTAATGTGGATTATAAAAAGTGTGCGTAGAGTTTTATTTTTACTTTAAATTATCGCCAATATTGTATGTTGTATCGCCAACAAAGCAAAGTTGTATAGGTATGTTTTTTTTTTCGTTCTGACTTAATTGACCAAGAAACATCAAATTACACATTTACAATATTACAACGGTTTCTTAAATCTTGTCTACATCTCTTGGTCTTTAAACAGATTGGGATTAAAACTTTTTCTGTAAAGTGAATTTTATTGTCAGGATCATACGTTTTACAATAATGTGTCATTCCAGGAACAATCTGATGAACTGGCTGAACGACACGGAGACTCAACTCGACCAGCTTAACTCGGAGGCCACAGTCAACGACCCGGAGAAGATCAAACAGAGGTACGTATAATAATCATTAGAACAACAAATTTGGCAGTCATAGGGACTCCCTATTGAAGTGAAACTAATAATTCAGAATTTGAAAACTCACTTTGGAAACTACGCGGGTGAAACCAGAGGGCGTGGCTATGACCATGGCAATCTAGATCAGTGTGTTTACCCGAAGATTTCTTTCATTTACGAACGTAACGCTTGAGTTTATTTTACAGCCCACGGAAATATGTATGTGGTGCGCCAAAAGATGTTTTCACTTCAAAAATTGGCAGTCATAGACATTGCAGATAGAAGTGAAAGTTATAATTTAGACATTAATAGCTTACTTAACGTAGGTCTTCGCTCATGATTCTGTAATAAGATAAAAAAATGTTTTCGGAAAGCGTTAGGTAACGATGAAGCGTGAAGGAAAGAAAAAAAGTTTTAACTTCAAAAAGTTATTCTTTGTTATTGACAGCCCACTAAATGTTCCCACTGCTGGTACTTGGGTCCTTCTCTTCCAAGAAGAGAGTCAAGGCTATAATCCACTACACTGGCCCAGTGCCGGTTAATGGATGATTCTTTGTCCTGGTTTCATTTAAGCTCATCATCTTTCCACCACAGATTGAACAAGCATCGTGAGTTCCAAAAGGCCCTCGCCTCCAAACAGCCGGCCTACGACCAGACAATGAAGACCGGTAAACAAGTGAAGGACAAGGCCCCGAAGACCGACGAACAGACGCTCAAGACCATGCTCAACGATATGAAGACCAAGTGGACCACGGTCTGCTCGAAGGCCGTCGACAGGTGAGCTGGAAATATAAATAGACCACGTTATATCTATACTAATATTATAAAGCTGAAGAGTTTGTTTGTTTGTTTGAACGCTAGGATCTTAGGAAGTACTGGTCCAAATTGAAAGATTATTTTTCTATTAGATAGTCCATTTATCGAGGAAGGCTATAGGCTATAGAACATAACGCTACTATCAATAGAAGCGGAGCATGAATCAAGAATGTAACAAAATCGGGAAAAATATTCCTTTTTGAGAGTTTTCGTACGTTTCGTGCTTTGACATGACACATGACAGCATGTGTCAAGATTGCATCATTGAATATAAACCTTTGCCACAGATTACATACCTCACCTTTGCTAATCAAATTTGTTTCTAAATCTGAGTTGGTACGACCAATTTCCGACAGGTGGCGTAGCAGGTACCTGAAGAGGTGTTTTGTTTGAAAGCGATATTCTCAGGAATTACTGAACCTATTTCTTTTACCGTTGGATATATATGGGATCCTGATGGTGCTATATAATGTACCACGGGCGAAGCCGGGGCGGGCATCTAGTTACTCAATATACTTTCACAATGTCAAGCCAAAATACTAAAGTAATTTAACACTCAAACGAATAGACCGATTTCGATGCGGTTTTTTTTTTTCTTTTCAAACCCAGTTTCCAGTTTCTTTGCGGTGGGTCTTATATGGTAACTATGTTTGGTTAACATCGGCAAAATGGCCGCCGCAACAAAATGGCGGATAATATTTTCATAACTCGCCGCAATGTGGGTATCAATTGAAAGGGCTTGACGAATAGTATTGACAATAACAAAAACGCCTGACGGAAAAAAAACATATTTAAATGATTTGTGTTATCTTAGGCAACGTCGCTTGGAAGAGGCTCTTCTCTACTCGGGTCAGTTCAAGGACGCCATGTCTGCGCTGCTCGAGTGGTTGAAGAAACAGCAGAAGGAACTCGGCACCGACTCGCCCGTGCATGGCGATTTGGACACGGTCATGGCGCTCATAGAACAACACAAGGTAAAATTAACTTTATTGTCTTTATTTATACTACAATCCGTACATGGCAGTAAATTAATAGTACCTAATTGTATATGGAAAACATAATAATTGAAACTGACATTAGACACTCAATAATTCAAAATAAAAATTACAAAATGTCAAACTTAAAATTCCAATTCCACATTCAATATAGTAAATTAATTATTACAAAATGTCAAACATATTAAATAAAATTTGTCAGAATTGTATAAAAATATAATATAGCTAAGTGCTATTATATATATCTATCAGTGATCTCACTAATCTACAATCAAAGAGTATACATATACTACGTACAGAGTTATATTTTCCGCACGGTTCCTTTGTGTCAATCGTAAGCAGATGACGTGCATACTTTCTATGGCAACAGTATGACAAAAGTATGACACTTCCACAAGAGCGACAAGGCAAGAAAGATGCTACTTTCGGTGTAAAGCGTTTGTGCCAACTCTATACGTAGTAGGTATATATAAACTCTTTGTCTACATTCATTTAAAATGTGTCCGTTTTTATAAACTTTTATAGTTTTGCACTTAGCCGCCATTTCACCAGATGTTAATCGACGATGCGGTCTACGATGGAGCGTTGCTTAAAATTAATTCACTTTCGATTTGATGAAACCAAGATTTAACGGGAATAACCCACTTTCGCCGCTCACGTCACAAGCCGCCACGCTGGTCGCGCCACCACTACTATAGCGTTGTATGGTGTCACACTCACTCGGCCGCCAGTCCGGCAACTTTTCTTCAGGACTGATTGATTTTCTTAATATTGTGCCTTTCTTCAACAAATCATTTTCACACAAAGTCAGGAACTCATCAAAGGATTTCACGGACATCCTCACATAGCTAAAAAACTTATATCCGGATATCTTCGTAGATCGTCGTATATGTTGACGAATTGCCTTTGACTTTGTTACAGCGATCGGCTAAATAAGGATGAACCCACAACTATTTTCTTTTTCTCTTGAACTCTTAACGTACATACAGCAGTAGTGCTATCTCTTCGGGGTCCATTTTGATACTGTCTTCAGTGTGGCGTGGCGACTCTGGTGTCTGTATGGTGATATGGTGTCTAGTTTGGTAGCTTACGGACACTGTGGTGTCCCGGTGAAATATAGCCCACAAATGAAATTGATGTGTCTATTTCTAATTCCAAAACAGTATTTAATTTTTGTTACCTGTATGTTTGTTCCGACTAATATCTGGAACGGCTGGACCGCTTTTAACGGTATTTTCACTAACAGATACCTGGTGTTATAAAGAGTAACTTACTTACTTTTAGTTTAAACAACTTAGAATTGCGCGAAAGCAAAATTAAAACAAAATTCAAAGGGTTAATCGTTGGTATAAATATAATGTGTAATATAATAATATAATGTGTAATAATTTGTTTCAGCAATTCGAAGAGGACCTTCATTCGCGGGAACAGCAGATGTCGTCAGTGATGAAAACTGGCAAGGACTTGGAAGCTACTGTAAGTTTATATTACTGCACATTGACACTACTGTAGGCATAGTATGAACCACATAATCTTCATTAATACACATCAGACAATAAATAAATAAATATTATTATTAATATTAATTATTTATTAATACACATAAAACAATAGATAATTAGTTCTACATACTAGCTACAAGTTGGTAGGTGCTAGATTATCTCTGTTAAGGCTATAGTGTTGCTTTTTTTGGGCCTAGTAGCTTAGTCGTGAGGTCGTAAATCAAGGCCTAAGGCTTTGCAGGCAGACGAAACGAAGCCTTGAAGGAGGAATAAGGGTGAAGATTCTCACCCAATGCCAATATTTGTGTAATGGATACAAATATTTTTTCCTCTCTATAATAAGCATATACATATATACACGTATGTAAGTATTAACTTTCAACTAAATAGAGAGACGATCTTCTTAGCATTCCATGGATTCATCGTGCGGGTGCCGGGTCCATCGTGTGACAGACAGAGAAGTCCCGAGTAGTTCCCGAGACTTGTGACTCGGGCGTAGGTTTAAGGGGCCCCTTTCTGACGTACATCAACACTCACCTTCACTACTCGTTTTTCTCTCCCTTCCCAGCCAAATCTGATACGAGCCTACTAGTGCAGCTTTAGATACTCGTTCTAGTATAGAACTTACTGCACTTCTGGATAAGCCAAGGTCTTTCAGCAGGTTATAGAGAGATTTTGCTGCTATACCTCTCGCTCCCACTTCTACAGCGTATAAACTAACTACATAGCCGTTTTTTGTTAATTCGTTTAGGAGGTCGTAATACTTATTCTGTTTCATTGCGTGGTCTTTAGGTATATTAGTTTCCCACGGTACGGTAAGTGCTACAAGCACTATGCGTTTCGTAGCTCTAGAAAAAAGGAAAATGTCCGGTCTGGATGACGAAACACCCACATCCTCTGGGATTAAAATCTGGGATTTAATTAAATAAAAAGGTAAGAAAAAACATTTAAACAAATATAGACTCAATGTTGTTAGAATTTATATAAATCAATTAAACAGGAAGAGGCGAGCCCGCCGGTAGGCTCACGCCTCGTGATAAGCTAAATCAGCTGTTTGACCCCCATAGTAAAAAATCTTCGTTTAGTTTTAGGCTAAATAGTGTTGTGTGACAAATGTTTAGTACCTCAGTACTTTTGGCTAGGTAAACCGATTTTGATGGTTATCTTTGTTCGAAATGGTATATGTATATTTATATTGTATTGGTGTATATGTATATTTACATTGTAAAGGTGTATTATGTATATTTTCGGAAAGGCCCCATAAAATTTTATCAAAATTTGTGGAACAGTTTTTAAATTGAAGTCGTTTATTTTATTCAGATAAAGGAAATTAAAAGTAATGTTATTATCGAACAGTATTTTGTCTTTATGTTTTGACTAGTCATTTGTATATAACATAGTCGCTTTAGCCTAATTTAATGTTTAATCCTCAGGTTCCTCGCGAAGACGCAGCGAGCATCCGGTCTCAGTGCAGCGAGCTCAAACAAGCCTGGGACTCCGTGCTCACCCTTAGCGAGAAGAAGGCCACCCGTCTCGAGAGCGCTTTGAAGGAGGTAAACATGATCCCACCATACAGACGCTACGCTTTTATTTCGCTTTGTCTCTACATTAGAATGTTTGTGACGCAAATGCGTTAAATTTTTCCCAACCGAAGCGACACAAAATTTTGACTTCATAAAATTTAATTATGTACATCCGTTTATGTTGCAAACACTGCGAACATAATATGCGTCAACAATAGGCATGACGATTCATTTTTGATTTAATGTGCCATCAAAAGGCTGCTGCTCAATAACTGAAACATAGGTGAAATAATTACTTTGTTATCTTAAAGACTTCCCGTGATATCACGATTTTAAAATCACAATTTTGGACTCTCCTAAAAACTCTGCATACAAAAATACTACTGAAGAGTGACGTCACTGTGTCGTAATATTTTCTATGCGTCGCGCGTAAAGTTTGTATGTTAGCTATATATTGCGCTTAGGAAACTGGTTTCATAACAAAAGTCACTTGAAATTGAATAGGTAATCCAATGGTAAATACATTTTATAATAATTTCGTACTTTTAAAATGGGCTCGTCCATCCAGTTTTGAATGATAGTAAAGAAAGTTAAAATATCAAAATTAAAATTTGTAGAAATTTTATTCTATTTAAATACTGTCATTATATCAAATAATTTAATATGATTACAGGACCTGTCGTCAAGCCCATTAAGATATCGTTAGATTTGTCTCAATCACCGAAGTGTCCTTAATATAATAAAGTTTTTAATTATGTGTTGATTTTTCGCAGTCGGGTTATTTAAATTAAAGTTATTATGACATTATTTTGTAATATGTTTTTACATGTAAAATTATATTTTGTGAATAAATGATGCTTATGATTACACATGTTTGTTCCCAGGCGGAGAAGCTACATCGTTCCGTGAACATGCTGTTAGAATGGCTGTCGGACGCGGAGACCAAGCTGCGATTCTCCGGCCAGCTGCCCGAGGGTGAACAAGAGACCAGGCAGCTGATGAAGGAGCACGAGGCCTTCGCCAGGGAACTGCGGGAGAAACTCAGGGATAAGGTCAGTCAATGGGATAGGGAGGGTAAAACATTGATGGGAAGTAGGAATATGAGAACTTTGTGAGATTGTTCCGGGAGAGTTGCGGGAGACACTCAATATAAGGTCAAGATAAGGTCAGTCAGTTTTGTGGTGGTAAGACTCTTGGCAGAATCCGCCTGGGGAAGTTCCACACCTTTGCCAGTTATTCTACCGCCAAGCAATAATGTGCAAACATTGCTGTGTTCCGGTTTGAAGGGCAATGTTTCCAGAGAAATTACAGGGCTTGGAGATATAACATCTTAGATCTCTGGGTGAGGAGCGGAGTGCAGTGCTAGGTAATGAGTTGTACTTTTCGTGTTCCAATAGCTGCGTGTCACTGCGCTGTCATGTGGTAGGCATGTTGCTTACCATCGGCCACATGCCCTGCTAATCTCATCACTCTTTATTTATTTAAAAAGTTACTGATATAGGAAGAGTGAAGATATGTTAGATATGATAACAGTTATAGTTTTTTAACTTTCGGAATTTCAAGTCATATTGAAAAGTAACAAATAACACAGTTAATTAAATAATAATTTAGATCACACAGTTTTTATGATCTTTTTATCTTGTCTATGACCTTAAAGTGACTTTAAGTTAGAGGGTAGAACAATTAAAAATTAAACTATTTGAATTATTAATTCGAATTGTAATTGTAACACTCATTTATTTGACCAAAACTAAATGTAATTTTATGAACTTATTTTGACATTAAACTTTAATTTGACAGGACAAATGTATTTTGGCGACATATTTTATTATTTCATATTGGACTCGAGTGTTTATTTCTTAAGTTCTGGATACGTATAAAAGTTTTAATAAAATTGTTATTTTAATCTTTTTTATGTTTACACTTGACCGCCATCTTGACTGATTTTAAGTATGTACAATACTGACTTTTATTTTTATAACAGGAGGAGACAATCTCCCTCGCCCACTCCATCCTGAGCCGCGCGCACCCCGACGCCGTGGCGGTCATCAAGCACTGGATCACCATCATTCAGAGCCGGTGGGATGAGGTAACTGTTCACTTACATACAATACACCTTTGCGATGACCCCATGACATCAATCCATGGGCTGGGGTACCAGTAGGTAAATCGACTAATTAAAACGCACAAGACCGAAAAGAACGTGCGCACTTTGCAGTTTTGGGACTTTAAAACGCCTACGCGTATGTAACCCCCTCCCCTCCCATGGCGCTGTAATTCTCCCCCAAAGCTGGATTCACCCTTGGGGATAGTTCGCCGAAACGCCAGCTACAGGCTTTGGAATCTATCGACAGACCTAACCTAACCACGCCCTTATTCGAAAAAGACTTCCAAAGTCTCGAACATAGTCGCATACAATTTGGCGGCGATGTTGATTTATCTTATCGAATACATTTCGGAGAGTGTGCAACTGATTTGCATAATCTTATACCACATTCCCTTTGGGAAGTTTGGATTGCTCGTAGCTTAAACTGGCGACTTCGATCCGTGGTTGATGTGTCAAACAAGAATGAGGAGGTAGAATAAAAACTGATGCAACTAATGGAGAACAAATTTGCTTCGAACTTACTGTTTTATCAATTATTACGTTTAACAAACTACGTGGCCCTCCTATATGCAGATGTGTGGCTTTCAATTATTAGGCGTTTTATGTCCTCGTTTCGTCACTTCATACCATAGAATCATAACTATTGGTATCTATTAAATAAATCACTCATTCCCTTAAATGCGAAAAAATACACAATCTTGTAAGCGATGCATCACAGGCTTGCCTTGAAACAAATCTTAGATTAGAATCAATCCATTCGTAAATAATTACAAGATAATTTATAATTAATCGTATATTTATCACTAAAACGAAGATATGATTTATTTTGAGTTCTCCAGTTGATACAATAACATTGAATTACATAATATTTTGCTAAATTTTGAAATAAAAATTTGCGATAAAATATTGATTCAATAATGTTTTTTGTAACATATTATTATTATGAAAATGTTAGAATATTTGTGTGCCGTAACTATTATGGGTCTAATTTTTGATAGGTAATTATTTTAGCCAAACTCACAGAAAACCCCTACGAGACCGCGAGTGAATAACTAATAGAAGATAAATAAAAAATAGTCTAAAACGAGTGAACTTTCAAGGCCAAAAATAGAAATAAGTCAAAATAAGCTAAAACGAGTGAACTTTCAAGGTCAAAAACTAGAAATAAGTCAAAATAAGCTAAAACGAGTGAACGTGAAGTCAAAATGAGTGATTCCAAAAAGGGTATAAAACTAGTGCCTTCAGTGGTACCAGTAATAAGGATTTTTAGCAAAGTTACACCAATCCAGGTATGAACTTCCTACGTGTGAAATTAAAAAATGGTGTGCTCTTTTTTAATGTCTTTGTAAATTATTGTTTTAAGTGAGAATTATAGCAGTAGGCCTCAAGTGGTCTCCATTGCCAAATCCAAATTTATCTTTCCAAATTCTTGTTTTTAAATAATAATAATTAAGTATACCTTAAGACGTAACGTATTGTAAATAAATAAATATTGATATTGGTAGACACACAACACCACCTGACCCCATAACAAACATTTAAAAAAACATGCAATCGAAGTGAGAACTTTTTTTGTTACCATATACGCATAAAAAACATACATAAAAACATAGACATTTATAATTTATTCTACAACAACATTTATGATATAATTCCATAGGCATTAATACAAATGGCATTTGTATTAACTTTGAAAAAAATAGTTAACCTCAAACCTTTTTGACTTGACTTGCAGGTGAAAAATGTTAAAAAAAAGCTATCGAAAATGTTGTATTTGATATTGTTGTATGATACATTAAAAAAAAAACTTTATTAGCTATGTATAATTTTGCCACTGACATATAATTTACTTAAAAGCTATTTTTATAATTCCATATGCCAGAGATCTTGGCAAAATAGAATGATCGCTTAATTAAACTTTGTAAACATCTTAATATTGGACTCTATTTTATATGGATTAAATTTCATTTCATTTCATTACACTCGAATTGAAAACTTTCGTATTCCTATCCAAGCAAGCATCACTTCAACAAAGTACTATTTCAGTAGTGATAAGACTCTTTGCAGAGTCCGCCTGGGGAAGTACATCTTTGCCAGTTATTCTACCGCTAAGCAGTAATGTGTGTATACTGTGTTCCGGTTTGAAGGGCAATGTTTCCAGTTTAATTACAGGGCATAGAGATAAAACATCTTATACCTCAGATTGACGAGCGCAGTGCAGTGCTAGGTAATGATTTGGACTCTTAATGTTCCAATAGCTGCGTGTCACTGTGCTGTTGTGTGGCAGGCGTGTTGCTTACCATCAGGCACATGTCCTGCTCGTCTTGTCACTCTATACTAAGGGTTTTTACTTTTGTAAGGGTTAACTTTGTTTTATTTTAGTTTTTGTACGTTTTTGTAACTTGGTTTACTTGTGAAATGCAATAAAGAGTTAATCTATCTATCTACCTACTATAAAAAAACTGATTCTGTTATTGCTCAAACTATACCTTTGTTTGTCTGCAGGTGTGGCAATGGGCGATGCAGCGTGGCACGAAGCTAGAAACCCACATGCAGAGCCTCAAAGACCTCGACCTCGTGCTGGAGGAACTGCTCCAATGGCTGATGGGACTCGAGAACACCCTCATATGTAAGTAATCGTATTATTTGCCATCAGACCCGCCTTTCTACCGCCTAACTAAATCAGCTATGTTTTTGCTATTGCTGTCTCTATTGCTGTCTTTATCATTTCAAGCGAAAAGAAAAGGGAGAGCAGTATCAAAGCTATGACAGTTTTAATTAGGTCGTAGACACTCAGATGTCGTTGTTTCGTAACTCTATGCTATAAAACAAACCAGTGTCACTCCGGCAGGGCCGACAGAAGTGAACACTAATATTATGTCCGAGTAAAAATGACTTGTACTATGTACAGAGGTATTTAATTGGATAACGGGACACTCACGTGTATACGGTCGGTCAATCCGACTCGAGTTTCGGCCGCGTCCGGCGGCCTTTTTCAAGGAGAGTGCACGCGCGCGACTTTGGCACTGTCCAGTGCCAAACGGCCGCCGGACGCGGCCGAAACTCGAGTCGGATTGACCGACCGTATATACGTAAGTGTCCCGTTATCCATAAAATATGTGTAACAACCACGTTAATTTTAGTACTAAAATGTACAGAGGTAACAGTAAGAGATAGCTCATGGAAAGCGTTCGGTGACGATGACGTGAGTTCCATGCTGTTTGTTCGCTTCGAAACTGTTAAAGAAATTGACTTATCTTCTAACTTGTAGGATATGGATTGTTTTCCCAATAAAACTTATCCGCCAATGTATTACAGCGAACATTTCTGGAAGTTTATTATCGACTTAGATAAAGAATAAATAAACAGATCAATAGGTTTTTTCGCAAGGTTCCCTTGTACCAATCGTAGCCAGATGAGATGTATGTTAGCTATGGCGGCATAGTGATGTGCCGCGACATAAGTATGACACTTCCACAAGAGCGATCAGACCCGTGCTTTCGATATGAAACGTTTATTCTAACTCTATACGTAGTATATGTAAACTCTTTGATTCTCGTTTTTCCACTTTGACAAAGAGCTATATAGGGGAAAGGTGTACAAGTTGATCCCAACGGGTAAGATGATTCCTTTAGATTGCAAGCAAACGGCTAACGACATCTAGTTTATTTCTTTGTCAAAACGTAGCCCCGCATGCTCCCTCGCCTCAGTTCAATAGCAATGGCCGAGTGAGCGGCGCGTACGTTTTTACATAGCAAAATATAAATTGTGGGCATTTTATCTAAGGTAAGATTAACTTTAACCTCATGATACTTTTATTCAGTACTGTTAAATACAAAAACTGTCGTGTTTGTGGCTTTCTGATATCCTTAATTTTGGGTTTTAGGCCATTTCAAACTAGTCACGTTGGTATATGTAACGTTATTCGACATTTAGTAAACCTACCTATATCTAGATCACATTTTATTTTGCCTTTTTATCACATAAAAAATCTTTATGTATTGTTTTTTTTTCTAATAGCATTGGAAGCGGAACCGCTGCCAGAATCTATCGAGCTACTGGAAGGTCTGATCGAGGACCACAAGGAATTGATGGAGCATACGCAGAAACGGCAGAACGAGGTCGACAGGGTCTGCAAGGCTTACCAGGTAACTATATTTGTAATCACTACAGAAATGTTTCGTTTGTCCATACTGGTTAATTGCTACACGCAACTTCGAGGGATTTCGGACGTCTGACTCGCACCGCGTCTGACGGCGGAATGAACGGTTGTAGGGTTGGCAGTTACCCCCTCCACTCGTCTCCATGAAGCAATCTGTAGTAATCACGTAGTAATATTATAAAGCTGATGAGTTTATTTGTTTGAATACGCTAATCTTAGGAACTGAACTACTGGACCGATTTCAAAAGTTCTTTCATCATTAGAAATGTATCTACCTGATCCCTGAATGATATAGGCTACATAAGTACTAAGGGCGAAGCGCTAGTGTAATATATATATATATATCACTGCAAATAAATACCGTCAGTTTGTAATAAAACGCATGAGATCATAGTTGCATCATCGTACAGTGCTACCAACTTTATCTGTATCATATAGCCGATATAGCGATAGTTCAACTTTTTTTTTAATTTATTCTTAGGCATGGATACTAGTCTTTTAGCCGATGTGATAGCTATACGATCGAAAAGTGTTGCTATATTATTACAAAATTAGGGAACTTCTGTGTTCTCTGTACTCTGTACTTTTAATACTCGGAACTCAGTAGTTCCGCTTTTGGCCGTTCTATAGATAAGTTGGCGGCGCTGTAGATTCAGTTAGTTTATAATCTAAGGTCGTTAAATTGGCGGTGTAGGTATACTGTATAATTAATGACATATGGATATCTATTGTGTAGACAACGAAACAAACTTAATATAGAACATCGGCAACTAGCTTACAATGAAGTTTCTTCAATAATTCTGCTTAATATTTACTATATCATAACTAATTAAACGTTTAGGTGAAGAGCCAGAGCCAAGGACGCGACACCACGCCAAGGAAGGTGTCTGTGAAGAGCGCCACCAAAGGAACGCCTGGGTATGTCGATACAAACATCACACCCCCAAGAAAAACACTACTTTTTGTAAAAATGTTTTGTGTTTTGTAACTATGACCTCTTTTTTGTTTTTCGTTACATCTGTGTTTTGCATAATCTATGGTGAACACTTTTTTATATTTATGTTATTTTGGCCATTACACGGATATCATTTGCATCAAATTGCGGTCAAATTTGAATTTACAGATTAAAAAAAAATTGGGTTGGTACTATAACGAAATTAACGCTACCGTTATGTTCACTTATTTTTTTTAATATTAAGCATAACTTGTTAAAAGTACCAGGCTAATACATATCATAGAAACAAAAGATCAAAGCTAGATTAACTAAAGTAGTCAATTACAAAAGAAATCAAAACAAAGTTTGTTGCAAAAAGTCATTTTTTAATGAATAATGATACAGGTATTATTAGGGATAATAAAGTCAAATAAACATATTCACCACAGATTATACCTAAAAGCAAAACACTTTACAGTCTCATATTTTGTTCTCATTTGGTACATTTCACGTTGTATTTGTTTATTATACTAATTAGTAGTGGACGTTGAATTAACTAATGGACTTTTTTCGACTTCTTTATCGTGTATGAAAATATCACTTTGCAATGAGACTTTTGAAATTTTTGAAAATACATATCTATCATTTTAAAAACGCCTATTCATAGATAATCGCGTTTACGTTAACTTATTAACGGCACCTGCCCTCGCATCAATAAGATCAACGCACACATGACAATAGAATGTAACATAAACTGGGTCAGTTTCGTCGACATAAACTAGTTGATAAAGGCAATTTTATCAATACTCTATCGTTCACTATAAATGGTATTTTTTCGTAGTAAAATCTTGTTGACTGTTAAATATTTAAAGATCCACTACTAATTAAATATCGTCGTTAGTTTTTGTTTTCATAATTTTCATTTGTGTTCGTTTTGTCCGTTCTTTTCACGCACGTCGCTGTTCACCGCCATCTTGTGACGTCTTGCATGTTATGGCCGCTTTGGGGAATGTTGCCAACGTAAAAATGAAATATACAGTCGTGGCTCACAACACGACTTGAACAGGGATAGATCTGTGTCGCCAGACTATTACGGCAGTAGACGTTACAGGTGTGTTTTATTTTTATTCATATTTTGACATTGACTTTTCTTTTTTCAACTTTTCACTCTTTTGTTTTCTTGATAATTTTGTCAATGTTATTTAAACTCAAGGTTATTTTATAATATTTTATTAAATATCAATAATTAGAATATTAAATCAGTTCAACCATTTTTTAGTAATATTATAAAAGAACCGCTTTATCTTAAACATATTTTGGCTAAGTCAAGAACCGCACTACAGCAATTTCATTTTCTTTGCGTTTCTTGGCTTGTCAATGATCATGAAATTATTTTTTTAAATCTAATTTTGTTCATTTCATGTGCTTAAAATTTAATTTTTGGTTGTTGTAAACTCAGATAGTGATGATTTTGATTAAGTTTATTAGTTGTTTTTTTAAATATTATATTACGCAAAATCATCATTATTTTGTTACAAAACTCATTCACATGGCTTCTCGCTCTAACACGTGTACATGTGGCTTTCTGTCTCGTTCTCGCTTCATCACGGGCCAGGTCCAGAATTCACAGTCGGAGTAGAAGAGGAAGGTTTGAAGTTTTTTCTTAGTTTTGGATGTATTAGTTAATTAGAGAGTGGCTTTTAGTTTGAGAAGCTTGGAGCTTTGTAGTTTGGGTAGTTTTTGAGTGATTTTAAAACTGTGTTCGTTTTTGTGTGTATATCATGGCAACATCATCATTACTGTCATGCAATCGTACTAGGTAATACAAAAGATACTCTAAACTAATAACTTTACAAACTAGAAGGGAATATTATGAAGAAAGAAAACATCAACATGTCTTATCCATCTACAGGATTGTAAAAAAATAAGATGATATTTTTTTCTAAATATTTTAATTCGTTTCAATAGCAATCGATTTGGACACTTCTGTTACTTTAGGTAAATGGATTACACTGCATGATATTACATTAAGCATGCCTTTTTTCAAAGCCTTTTGCATGCCACGTCAAGAGAAACTTATAAATTATAATTAATGTCAAAAATCAAAAGAATATGTCAAAAATCCCGAAGTCGAAAGAAGCTCAATGTTGATATTCACAAAAAAAATATTTAGTATGCTTAACCGTCACTTTTGGAATAAAAAATACCAAGGTTTTTTTAAATTGTGCGTAGTACATTTTATTTAACTTGTTTGTTTTTTTCTTTGCTAAAGAAAAAACGGATTTATTTATTTATTTATACAGTTATTTATGTTTTGTTCTGAAATATACATTTGAGCTTTTATCGGGTTTTAGTAATTCCTGTGTATTTTGGAATTAGATTTTCTTTTTTTATAATATACTGAATTAACCCAGCTTCAATTAACAAAACCTGCACATCCTACACAAAAAAATAATCTTAGTTGCACAAAAACACATTTACCACTTTAGTCACCTATAAAAAAAACTAATTACACGACGCGCAAATCACCATCGCCTAACCTCACGTGTGGAGTGGACTAACCAGTGCTGCCATCTACAACGACTTCATCTAAAAGGTGGGTAAATGAGATTTGTATTCTGCCACGACCTAACATAAACTGTTTTCTTTAAATGATAGACATAAAAATCATTACAATATATAAAAATCGAAAATGAAGACAACTTAGTTCAAACGAAATTAACCTAATTCCAATAAAAAATAATTCAAAAATTGTGAAATTTAATTTCTGAAAAAAAAGGAAAGTGTGTTGGGCTTATTTTGTGAAATACGTAGTGACCTTTTTGACTTATCAAGAGTTATTTTATTATTTATTCACACTTCATGTGAATTGAATGAAATTAAATTCACGTTTCATTTCATTAAAAATCTAGTTAATCATTTAAATAACATCACGTCAATGAATGACGGTTGTAGTTTTTGAACGTCGCTCATACAAAAATATTAAAAGAAAAAGCTATTTTCACCTCAATCAGCTCAAAGCGATACTTAGTAGTAGTAATCCCCTAATACATCTAGTCATAAAAAACTCGTTTTGTTACACATTAAAAATATAATCTGGCAGAATTCAAATTTCCCGCCGAAACCAACTAATCTAAAAACAGAACTAACGAGGGTTGGCACTAACGGTGGTTTCAACTGTGATTACATTGTTGCGTGTGCTCTTAGTCGCGTCAGCCCTGGCCGCGACAGTCCCGACCGGAACCTGCCGCACTACGGGCCCCGATTCCCGGCCAAAGGAAGGTAAGGAATAAGGACCCCCACTCGATTAGAGAGCGTTAGACAGAAAAATATATCAGATCTACAGTAGACAAAATTACTATTGTGAAGTCAGATCACTTTAAAATTGTTGACGTACACTTACATCAAATCTAAATAATAAAAACATCATGTTGATACTTTGATGTTACGAACTGAAAAATAATAATTTAGTCTGACAAAAAGCTAAAAAATAAAAATAGCCTAGTTTCATACAAAAAATGTGGCAACATTAAAACATTTTTTTGTGGCTAAAACCTATCTGAGTTGTCCCTACTGTGTCACAGAGAAAAGTGTTTAAAGACACGTAAATATTTTGTAGGCGCAATTTAGATTTTTACACTAATAACTTGAAAGAAATGTAGTTTAGCGTAGTCTACTTTTTGTTTTTGAAAGTGGGCTATGCAACACTAATAAATTGGTAATTTTAAAATAGTAAAAACTAGAGTAATAACTAAATGACAAAACGTCAAATCGCACTTGATGGTCCTATAGATTTTCTGATCTGATACTCTCAGTACCTACCATACCATTACATCCAATGACTCCATGGTGAGCTTAATGGGGTGCCTTTTTGTGAATTTGGTGTTACTTGTGTGGAAACGCTTTGCCAGAATGTCGATTTTGTCTTTTTCATGTTGTGACAACTTGCAACCCTAAGCAATGCTTATTTATAGAAAACTATTGTATTTAGTCATTAGTCGAAACAGTCAGGTTTACTACACAGATATTAAAAAATGTTTGCTTTTGATATCTGTGCGAGTAATGAAACATTTTCAAAATAAATAGATCTGGAAAAAATAATTTTCAATTTCCCCATAAATAGTGCATTTTGCAAATTCAACATTGTGGTCCAGAGTGACATTTTTATAGATCCTTTTTTTTGTTATTAGATTAGGGCCTTAAAAGCTTTACATAGTTATTATAGGCGTAGTTCAATATGTCTGTATAACCGTTTAGATTGGAAATTTAATTGAGTTCCAAGCATGATTTAATTAAATATACTCAATTTTAATACTTAGTATATTTATGATATGTAAATTAAGTTTTTGTTTCTTACTCAAAATAATTTCATAAATCATAATTATTAGCAAATTGATTTCAGCATTTCTAATATTTTAATCTATCCCTTGTTAGGAAATATAGTTGCAATCTAAACATTAGAAATAAAATATGGTAATTTTTTAATATGGTATTCTAGTGGTAGGACTTTTTGTTGTAATACGCAAACGTTACTGTATTGTATTATAAAGGGCAATGTTTCAAGATAAATTACAAAATTAGAAACCTTGCATTTTTTTTTTTAGAAATAATAGATTATCACTTGACCGCCATCTCGCCTAACGATGATGCGGTCCATGATCGAGCCCACAAACCTAGAAGAAACCAATTCACTTTAAAACTTGAAAATACCTAGATAATATCCATAAGGATTTAGTCTCCACACCAATTTTTTTATTTCGAGATCCAATTATCTGAAGGTAATTTGAACCTTATTTCCATAACAGCAAAGGCGCCGAGCCTGAGTTCAGATCGCCGCGTGTTAAGACGCTGTGGGACAAGTGGCGCAACGTGTGGCTGCTAGCGTGGGAGCGACAGAGACGGCTGCACGCCCGTCTCGCTCACTTGCAGGAGCTGCAACGAGTGTCCAACTTCAGCTGGGACGAGTGGAGAAAGAGGGTATGTTTATTTCGGTTTATTTCATTATATCATGTTAAAAATACGTTGGCAGAATGACAGATAGGTGATAAAATATGTCATTATTGATTGACCCACGCTTGTCAAATATCTTACGAAATATTAACGTCACCTGTGACGTAAGTGACAACTATTTTTGCCAGGTATTTTTTCTTTTCATCTGGCATTCTGAAAAAACGCCTCATTATTACAGAAAACTTAGCATGATCTCGGAATCTTTCATCATCATTTTCAATCCGTTACTCATTGCAGTATCTTCGTGTAGGTACATCACTTGACCTACCTTTGATATGTAAACAGAATAAATGGCCTTTTCGAACACGACAAATCTTGTGATTTATCAGGATGATAAAAAAAAAGTTAAGTCTCTACACAAATGTATTTTGTATCTGTTTTGTCGTATAGTTCCTGAAGTTCATGAACCACAAGAAGTCCCGTCTGACGGACCTGTTCCGGAAGATGGACAAGGACAACAACGGCCTCATCCCTAGGAACGAGTTCATCGACGGAATTATCAACACCAGTGAGTATAGTCCTATAGTCTCGGTTTTTGAAGTGAAAACTTCTTTTGACGCGCCACAGACAGATATTTCGTGTTCTGTGAATTGACCTCAAGCTTAGATCAAGTATATGTAACCTCTTTGACTTCCAACATCACGCTAGGGAATGATAGAAATCTTCGGGTAAACTCGGAACCATGGCCACTGACCATCGTCGGTGATGCTGATGCTGACGCAATTCTAGATAGCCATGGCTACGCCCTCCGGTTTCACCCGCGTAGTTTCCAAAGTAAGCTATCAAAGTCTGAGTTATATGTTTTCACTTCTATCGCCAGTTCCTACGACGTAAAAAGTTATTTATTTGAATTAACATCAGATACTCTAATTTCATATACAGCGTGGCGCTTTGGTGCCGACATTAAATGAAACCACCTATAAAATATCATATTTTGACCTATTCTGTCAAATTAAATTTCAATTATCGTTATTATTTACTGAGTTATTCGCAATTTTCCAAAATACCATAATAGAGCAGGCTGTATCTAAAATTTCCTGCGCAAAGGTCATTACACCGCAGCCCACAGTCCATCCGATTTATCAATTAAAAATCAGGCGAAAAGCAAATACTAAAGAAACGAGATAGGTGATGTCCTGCAACACACGTGAAAACGTACGCACGTTGTGAATGAAATGCAGACGAAAGAGAAATAATGCACACGCCTATTAACTAATGTTAAATGTAGTCTTTCTCTTTCTCTAATTTTTCACTAGTTTTGTGCTAGCCGCCGGGATGCGAAGTTGACCGTGTTGTCCCCGACACATTTCTCTAAATGGCGCGCTAAAACTTTTACTGTAAATCCTTAACTAGGGAATTTTGTAATCTAATTATTCGGGAAAAAGACGCTTACATGTTATTTTTGTTCGTTCTTTTAGTGTAATTTATTTTTAGAGTCAGTGTCAATAAGTTTAGGTTGCTTTTCGTTTTGTTTTTGTGTGACTCTGATTGTGTTGTGAATAGTTATTTAATTAGTGACGCCGAACGTACAGTGTTTTCTGAGTGTACCTATGCACATGTGATTTTAGTCTGATAAGTCCTACAATAGGATTTTGAAAATCGACCCAGAACATGTTTTCGACCGTTTAAAGCTTGTAAGTATACTAACAACAATAATTCGATTTTAAACAAAATTACCTTTTCTCTCAAAGGGTTTTATTGGTTAGATTGTTTACGAAATTTAAATCGTATTGCGAGAAGTTGTTTTTATTTTATTTCTTAAGAAAGTTGTAGGTACCAACCAATTCAGCAGCTTTCACGCTAAATGCTCTTTGTTATTACCAAGTGCTGGTCTAGTCCCGCGTTCAAATCCTACGCGCACCACTGTTTTATCGAAGTCATGTGCGTAATGCTGCTAACTTAAAAACGGTGAAGAAAAACATCGTGAACAAAAAACCGACATGTACCTAGAATCTTTCGAGGTCATGTTTATGTTAACCACCAACCCGCACTTGGCCAACGTGGTGGATTATGGCCTTAAGTTTTTCCGTGCGAGAGAAATCCCCGAGTCCCAGCATTGGGAACATTTGGTGGGCTTGAAAAAGCAATCATTTTGTAATGTTTCGCCAAAGTTACAATAGATACCTACCAACGCATTTACCTATTTCCTTTATGTTATTTTATTAGCTTTATTATTTGGTAGGTATTCGATTTATTAGTGATGAACAGGCATAAAGTTGACGGGGAATCCCCGTCCCCGTTCCAAATTATCGCGCATTTGTAAGTACCCTCTCGACCGGGGCGGCGTTGCCGCGCCGTGCGCCCGCGCGCCGCGCGCCGCTTGCAGATAGGTACTTTCGTGCGACGTTGCCAGCTTGTTTTACGAAAAGCGAACGTAAATCACGCACACATCTGACGTTGAATGAATCTAGTGCACAGGATGATTTTCATTCTATCGCATGATACAATTATTTAATTTGTTAGAGAATATTTTATTTTCAAATAAGCGAATATTAATTTTTCACACCTTTTGTATGATTACTGGTCAGTAACCCTACCCGTGTGTTCATTTAATGTCGGCACCAAAGCGCCACGCTGTATTTGTGTACATGTACTAAATGGTGGTCTTGTTGTAGAATTCGACACATCCCGACTGGAGATGGGCGCGGTGGCCGATCTGTTCGACAGGAACGGAGGAGGACTCATCGACTGGGAAGAGTTCATCGCAGCGCTGCGCCCCGACTGGGTAAAAATACCTTTATAATTTATTATTACACTCAAAAGATGACACATTTACTGCTTGGCTAAAGTCTTAATTCGGAACAGTTTAATCTGTCAGCGTTTTGTTACAGTAGCATCTCTATAATATATGTCGAATGACAATGGAAATGCACTAGACTTAGCAAGGATTTTGAAATATCAAACATACCTACTCGTAATATGATGGCTAGAATTTTGAGTGTATTTTCTCAGGTGTTCAGTCAAACAAATGATTTTAATTTTATAGTATTTATTATAGCTATTGTATTGATTATCTTCTCGTGAGAAGGCCCCGACTCTATAATTTCATAATTTTAGGTATTTAATAGCGATCTCTTCCAGATAACCGTTGCTTTTTGCTTTTGTAAGTAAAGTACCGTATTAAAACGTTCCGTATTACGCAGGTGGAGCGCCGCGGTCCTCCCACCGACGCGGATAAGATCCACGA
Source organism: Ectropis grisescens (assembly GCA_017562165.1). Taxonomy (NCBI): domain Eukaryota; kingdom Metazoa; phylum Arthropoda; class Insecta; order Lepidoptera; family Geometridae; genus Ectropis; species Ectropis grisescens. The sequence goes on from CM029786.1 coordinate 15,228,173, forward strand.
CGAGGTGAAGCGGCTAGTGATGCTCTGCACGTGCAGACAGAAGTTCCGCGTCTTCCAAGTCGGAGAAGGGAAGTACCGGGTGAGTACATGAAGTTGATTAACTGTAGTCCGATATTTTTCAGGTGTCAGTTGTATGCATTCAACGTAAGTTATAGGTAGGGTTTTTTCCTTGTATATAGTATCGGACACCAGAGTTCGTGCCTTTTTTATGTTATACCTACTTAATTTACATTTTGTGCATTACACATACAAGAAAAATCAATGTTAGTAATAGGTTTTAAGATGGTTTTTCGGGTCCTGCACCATCTGCGCTAACCCAAATACCAATAGGTAGTGGAGGCCATTTGAAGCAGACTTCCATAATTCATCTCAAAAAAATTGGTAAACTTCTCTCTAGAATTGATGTTGATCATGATGAGAATATTTTTATTTTTATTTTCTTTTCTTCATCTTCGAGAACCATCTTCGACTTATTAAAAGAAAAACATACTCTTATTCACTCAGTCATTTCTAGACCGAGGTCTAATTAACTATTCTCTTCCCTCTAACAGTTCGGCGACTCTCAGAAACTCCGCCTAGTCCGCATCCTCCGTTCGACAGTCATGGTGCGCGTCGGAGGAGGCTGGGTCGCTTTAGATGAGTTCCTGGTCAAGAATGACCCGTGCAGAGGTACGTACCTACTTTGTCGGAAAGGGGGGTTGACTGGCTGATATTTGTGGTATCACAGATAATATAAAATTAGGTACCAGATTATGTATTACTGAATACTGTTATCTCTGTTTACGTCGCGGCAACATTAGAAACTACTTGGAAAATTTGATGCGACGTAAAACGTATTTTACACATTTTTACTTGTGGCTAAACGTGACGGATGCGCTAGTTATAGTATGTCGTTTCAGTTTTTTTAAATGGTAGGTAACATCTATATCACCACAAAGTCACGTGATATTAGCTTATGTCCGATCCATACGTTGTATAGTTTTATGCAGTATTCGTTTTGTTTTTTGGTAAAAACTTTAGAATGCACTACAAATTGGATTTAAAAAAAGTTTTGTGGCAACCCTGTTTTGGAGAAAAAAACATTTTTTTTTTACTTGATATCTAGTTATCTATTTGAAATTATTTAAAGAGTACATAGTAGTAGTAAATGTGATACCACACTTCTCAGCCTACTTTATAAAATATAAACTTTTGAAATTAATAAGAATTAACTAATAATTTGATTTCTGGAATATTTAATCTTTGAGTACCTACTTGACAAAAGTGGAATAACTTGTAAGTCTGAATATATCTAAGAAAATTGCAATACATTCATTATACATGTGGTTACGGTTTATAAATTTTTGAAACTTTGAAATGGAATAAGTACATTATTATGTACATTAGTATGGACAAGTAATTGTCAGCATTTCAAAATGTTTCATAATTATGTTGTTTTTCCACTTGATAATACTAAAAAATACAGTGATCTAAATTTAAATAATTCTCAATGCATCTTCAAATGATGTAAATTCATTTTTAAATGTTTTGTAAAACTGCAAAGCGTGTACAAAGACATGTACATTGTGTATTGGGATATAATAATTTATTGCAATTTTCTTTTCCTTTGCAACACAATACATTTTGAAAGATTAATTATCTATTTTGGTTTATTGATTTTTGGACATACCTTTTAAGAAAGGCCATATAAATACTTATGCCTTTACTGCCTCACGCAAAATAGGGGTACATTTATTTTATTATGTGATATTATGTCCAAAAGTCAGTAATTTTTGATTACTGTGTAATAGAAGAGTAATGGTGATATTCAAAGTGTCAATCAAGCGCCGGGACTATTAAAAGTAATAATTATTATTGGTAATTATTATCTGTGTTAACACCCTATTATTTGGGGGAACTAAACTAATAATTAATATGCCGTCTAACATTAGAAAATCAAGAGTGTTAAATAACAAAATAACAATATTTTTTAATGCAATTTATTAATTATAATACAGTAAAAATGTTAACTACACATTACAATCATTAAACTTACAGATTAAAAATATTAAGTAGCTGGCAATATTATTATCGATTAACACTAGCAATACTGATACAAAAATGCAAAAAAATACTCAAACCTATCACAGAAATAAATTCAACAAAGATACACATCATCAGATAATTTTGGAAGCACAATCTCTACCTGAATGGCTGCAAGGTCAAATAACCGGTACACTAAATGAGTCACAAAAGAGGCCATAATAGATTATTTGTTATTCTAAAGATATATTTGGCGGTCACTAAAGATTCTACAGACATACCAAATAAGTACCTGAGTAAAGTTTAGGTTGTTACAAACGGATGTTTTACATACTATCAAGCTAAATACACTTCATGCTTCTCACTAGATTCAAATCTCGGTTATCAATAAGCCCATATTTATTTCAAATCAGATGTAACTATCGAAACAACCTGAAATGCAATAATATCAGTGTGAAATATCTAGTACTAAGTTTAAAAAGTTTTAATATTATAAGTCTTATGAGTTAGAATGAGAAAATCCTTAAAAGTAGTAAATGGATTGAGATTCAATCGACTGTTGTCTTCCTGAGGAAGGAAGTTAAAGATGATATCTCGCTGGTGGATCTCTCCGGCAATGGACTGAACTCTATTTCCTCGCTCAAGTTTTGGGTGTCTGATGTGTTTTCACTTACCGGCCAACGCTTGTGACTGGGAGCGTACAAAACAAGCAGTGCAAAGATGTAGATATTCCACATTCCATATACTCCCGTGAAGAATGCTGAAGTATATTCTAGTTCAATGTTCTCATCCCACTTCCATTGGCCTTCAGCTACTTGTCCGAGTATAAAGCCGATGACAGTTAACGCCGCACACAGCAGTGTAGCCAACATTAGGAACTTGAAACGGTAGATGATCCCTTCATAGTGCAGGCGTCGTACTGAACACATGGTCGGGAGAGCTTGACGTTTGTTCGATATGTTGATGAAAACCTGCCATATCATATAGCAAAGGAAGAGGAAGTATACTCCAGTAGAAATTCCTGCCAGTATGATGAATGTCAGGGCGAGATTTGTCCCTACATCAGTCACCCAGATTGAGTAAAATGGGTTTCTAAGTTGCACTCCTCTCTCGCACATATCAAATATGAATAAAGATATACAGCCCATTGCCACGGCACTCAAATGTCTCCAGTACTGTTTTAAAGAGCTCTGACTCGATGTATCTTGAATCAACATGTGTTCTCCTGAGAACACCAGCCAAAATGAGAAGAGGATAGCATAAAAAATTCCCTGTCGAATATCTCCGAGAAGTAACATAAATGGCAGGTCAAAATGTAAAGTCAAATACTCGAGAGGCATGTTTAGGACACACAGTGATATTCCTAAGCTTAGAAGCATCTTCTCCAATAGCACTGGCTTTCTCTGCAACATATGAATACGTCTCCAGAACCATACAAGTATAGCAATGATGCACGGGAAGAATACAGTTTTCAATGACACCCAAACTTTTGTGAAACCTCCATTCTGGTTGATAACAGTCAGCCACATGTCTTGTATATGCCCAATGTTTGTGTTCATTTCCGGGGAATCCACCGGCAACCTCACATTCAGCAAGTAGTAGTCATGAAACAATGATCCAAGTTCAAATAATGGTATTGCAGAGCAGTTATAAAGATAATCTTCAACTTTCGTATTGATGTCACAGTCTAGATGACGTTTTTCGACCGACTGAGTGTATAGTGTCCATTTACTGTCCGGATCTCCTTTGTTCCTGTAGGCGAGGCGGGCGTCGATCGTTATTATGCTCCGCGGGAGCACTTCCATCTGTGAGTGATAGCCGACATCTATCTGCAGCACTCCGATGAGGTTTTGCTGCCATCGGGAATAATCCAATTCCCGATTTTCACGAGGCACCGGCATTTTGAACGAAAACACTATGTCCCTTTCCGACAAGTCGTGGAACCCGGTGTTAAGGTCGACAGTCTTGCAAGCCCCCTTCCCACGGTTGTAGAACCACTTCGTCGTGTCATTTTTCACTGTAGATGTGTCTTTACATACTGTTCCGAGAATATTTTGGGCGTTTGCGGGCATGGGCGCGACCAAACCACCAATTAGAAAACATGTTAGCTGACAAATCAATAGAAACGAAACTAAAACAGCAAGCTTACGGCCACTCAAATTCTCAATAATCGTCCCGGTCATGTTTTCCCGGTATCACTCACGAATTACTGAGATACTGAGTCAACTCGACGCAAAACAATAAAATCGACCCAGACGCACGGTGAATTCCATTGTTCTTTGTTTTTTTTTTCGAGGCGGTCATTTTGACATGCGCGGAACTTGTGTTGCCAGCCCAAACCAAATAACATTTTAGCATTTAAGCGTGTTCAATAACTGTTAAACGTTGTGAATAACGTATCGATTAAAGAATACGTAACTGGAAACTAATTGATTTAAAAATAAAAAGATAACATCAATCAACAGCACACCCATCTTAGTTACACAACTGTGGCTCAGAATGAAATCATACACGACATCGTGACTTGTACTTTTAAATCAACGCTACGCTAGTTATCTGCAAAAAACGTATGGCTCAATCAAGTACTTCGAAAATGTCCACAGTAAATTATGATGTTGCTACTAATTTACTAATTCGTATTCGCTTTGCCCATTCCAATTCCTGTGGTCCTTTACGTAAATTTTATTTTATATTATTTTTATGTTTTTATTTGATCCTCGAAATCCCTTTACATAAAGTAGTATCATTAGTGCTACCGCTGCCTGATCCGAGCAAGCCGGAGCAGCATGAAGCTTGTTGCCCGCTCGGTAAGCAACACGATTTGCTCTGGAACCTTAATAACTTTATGGCAATTTACGCACTGTAACTTTTAAATAAAATTCTCGTTTAGTTGGTTCCAACGCAGACCGTTTATAGTTGGTGTGGCTTAATTTTTAATTTAGCAATGTAGTTGTATTTATTTGCTATCGTGAATTCAATGGGCCTTTGTACACAATTGATGCTTTTGTTGTAGTGTGCTTTTTGTTTATAAAGTTCATCAAATGTGTAGAATGCCACTCTTATTATAAAATTATTATAATAAATATGTTTATTAGTATTTCATTGCGATATTAGTAGTATTGGTGATGAGTTATAATAATTAACTAGATGCTTAATTTTCGCAGTAGCATGAAACGGGAATTTATTTGGCATACATATTTTTTAACATTTTTATTCGGTAGTTAGTTACTAATGTGTGTAAAACAAGTGCAAGATGTTAACGTTGATACATTCATTGTAAATATTTTATCCCATGGCATTACCGCATTATCAAACACTTATATATACGATGAAAAATATATTTTAATTTAAACATTTGTTGAAATTGCTACTATATCATGGATAAAAGTTAAATTCCTGCAACATAAAATAATTAAATTCGAAATGGTGTAGTAATATCGTGTCATGACACAAAACCATGTCTTGCTCTTGATTTATACCCATTGCATAACGTTTGGTGAAAGAATTAACTAATCGTATATTATTATTATTCCCGTTCCTAATTGCACACAATTTGAAACTCCCTGTTTTATTTTAAACTGTTACGTTTGTTTTGTTTGATATGTTCTGATTTTGTTTGTTGTTTTTTTCTTTTCCTCACTACCAATGCACGCTATCCCGTTTTCTTTAACACTTTGGTGTTATTTTTCTCCATTTCCTGTTACCATGTGGTTTCCTTTGAACCTTTCTTGTCCTATCCTGTTTGTGACGCGCACTGGACGCCGCCCGCATGCAGCCAAGGGACGCACGAACATCGAACTACGAGAACAGTTCATTTTGGCGGACGGAGTGTCACAGAGCATGGCAGCGTTCCGACCGCGTACGCCGCGCTCTAGCACCAACACGCCACCCTCCACTGGACCTATCACCAAGGTAAGTCGCTTCTACTTTTCATACGAAAACCTTTTTCAGCAGGTCATATTAATATTAGTTATAATTTCGCACACGTATCATAAAGCGCACAGTAGTTGTTGGAGGGAAACAATTCGGTTTTGGTCTGAGTTTTTGCTTGTCTTTATTTTGCTGCAACTTGTACATGGATCGTTGCATCCATTTGCAAGGTGCATCGTCGTGAGTGCAGCATGCGTTGAGCTCGTAGCGTTTGGTCGTATTGCATTAGTGTGATCAAGCTATGCATTGAGGCACAGGCTCGTTGTAGTGTTGGTGTTGTTTGTTAGTATGTCATTGGAACCACACCGCATTGGAGAGGTGGCACGTCAGCGCCTTGGATGTTTATGGTAAAGTATTTCGATCACCCCTCCCGCTAGATCCTACCATACCCGCATATCGAAAAAATTTCGCGCCCGTCAACTAAACGTGTGGACTAATCGTAACAACGTCTCGATATTCGTCGTTAAAATAAACCGCGATTTCGGATAAACGATTGGCACTATGAAGGCAAATGTTAATTTTCTCTGATGTTTCCTCTTCCTCCTTAATGAGCTTTTCCGGTTTTGTATTGATGCGTTTAGCTGAGGAGTTTATGGAGCAGCTGAGGCCTATATTTGAGGCTCTAAGGCAGCGGGAAGAGCTTCCATGTTCATATCCGCTGCACGTCGGTTCGACGCATGGCACAAAGCAGGCGTTCATATATGGCCACTCAAGATCGCAAGGTTCTACAACTCCCGGCGCACACCACTATACGCACCATCATGGATACCAGCCCTCTCCAGGATATCATTGGGTAATGCTATCTAGGCTATCAAAGTGTGGTGGTTGTTATTGCACTCTTATTTCAGTTTATTGCAGGTCTCGCAATATTTATTTTGTGTTGTGTTATTTATTTTTTATAGTCAAAAGTAGATAGAACTGTGTCCTGTCAAGTCCATTTAGTATAGCATGCACTCCACATAATACTTTTTAATTGTGACTATACCCACTCAAACCTACATATAAATCAGTAAGATACAAATTTTGTTGCGCTAACAAATAATGTGCTCGGTGTGTGAATTTTTTTGCCTTTTTAAAAGAATGAAATTGAAATTCAATCGAATTTTTGTGTAGGTAAGAGAGCGCACAGTCCGCTCAGTGCCGATGTCTGCTGGAAATGCGACAGCTGGAAGAGCCTCAAGGTCTTCTCTCAGCGCTGGAACACCTGATTCGCTCAGCGACAACGAAGCAGCGAGTGGACTTGGAGCCAGATATAGGAAGCCTAGTGCTCCTAGGTAAGCTTAAAAATACAAGTCACAAAATTAGTTTTGTAGGAAACTTTAATTACGGTCCAAATGACCTTTATGAAAATAAAAATATACTTTTGACGTGACAACGTCTTAAATTAGGTTGCGGCTGGGAGTCACTTATGAAAAAGTGTAACGCTCGGTAACGTTACGATGAGTCACCGAACGAGAGAGAGGCCCGCCGAATGCCTTGCGTCTCTCTCCCACTCAACTATGATCGGTCTGCCGCGCGCGCAGCACTAGAGAACAAGTTGATTCTAGTATACCGATTCTTCTGTGTGGTGATTTTAACAAAAACGTAAAGCCTGACAACTCGTTTCTTAATTTCATGAAAAAATACGTATAATCTTGATTGCGTATCAAACGTTTCTAAGTCAACTACGTTAAAAGGAACAACTATCGACTTGACTTTCGCAAGACACATTACAGCAGAAACACTTCCTTTCATTTCATATTTCTCCTATCATCGTCCTATCCTCAACAAAATCACTCAAATAGGAATTAGTTAAGTTTAAGTTTACATGTACAATGTTTTAGTAAACAAAATATATTTCTATAGTTAAAATTTGTGCAATTCTTATTTTCATTCAATTCCTTGTTCCTATTGTGCAATTTAATTATATTCATATCAATAAATATTCTACCGAGAAAAAGACGTTGTCACGTAAAATCTTCGCCCGTAAAACCGACTTTACAGGCAACCAGATTTTTTTTTTATTTTCTTTCAGATCAACATTAACACCGGGAGGATCTCGACCAGGTTCAAGGCCGGGCTCTAGAGCTGGATCTAAACCACCATCTCGACATGGATCCAACCTCTCTTTAGATAGCACAGGTACGTTCAAGACCCAGCACCATATTTTATGTCCTTGTAATGTCCCATGCTAAATGTGAAATCATAAATGTCATGAAAGTACAAATTTCAATTGATAAATACTTCAGCCAAATTAGTTAATGAATTGTTTGTTTTGTTTAGATGATGCGACTACACCATCACGCATTCCGATGCGTAAAGTAACGAATACTCGAGCGTCGGTCGCCCGAGCTGCGGCTACGGCCAGCAAGCTCGGCCTCCAAACACCGAATGGAGGCTCCAGACCTCGCACCCCCACTGGACTAATGACGCCCGCTAGTGGAAGGTATGTTTTGAAACCTTGACTATTCATACTATACTATATTAAAGATATTTAATCAAACTTGAAATGTTCTGCCCGAATATAGACTGTTTTAGGCATCGATTTTTTTGTTAGTCCAATAGCCGATATGGGTTCACATTACAGGTGTCCCATTGATAATCATTGGAGAAAATTGTTATCTATTTTGTTTTACTGTTAATTTCAATTTTATTTATATATTTAAATATACATCGGTATTTAAAAATATAATTAGGTTGTCATTCATCTAAGTAGTCTGACCATACAAATAATGAATTGGAAACTCTAAAATCCAAAATAAGAAGAAGAAATCACTTTAGAAAACCACAGGTTCTTATAATTTATTGTCATCGGTTCAAAGTAATCTTTCAACATTGTGAATAGAGCAAACGGATATAAAAGTAATATAGTTGGACTGACAACGACAGGTACTCCGCGGGAGGGATGTACCGCACCTCCAGTATACCCACACTGACACCGTTACCGGCACTAGTGAGGTACATGATGGTTTGCAATGTTACGGTGTGTCTGTGAATCTGTACGGTTGGAATTTGATAAAGGCTATACCGCTCAGCTGTATGGTATTTTGATGCATCAAACTTGTTCATTTCTGAAGAACCATATCCAGCCAAGACCATTTGTTTGGGGATGAAAACAAAAAATGAATATTTTTCCGCAAATAAATTATAAAGAATGTTTAATTTTTTGTTAAAACTACCAAAACAAATTCTCATATTTAAGGATATATCTGAATGTCAAACTGATTTGCTGCTTTTACCTGTTACGTTTCGTAATGCATCACAATATCAGAATGTCTTTATTGATGTTTATTAGTAAAAATGTAAGATCGCAAAAAATAGAATATCTTCGGTAATTGATTTAATTTTAACACCAAAAACGTTATTTTTTGTTTCAACTCTTACATCTTTGCTAATTTAATTCACGAATCACGGTATAGCCTTCTCTTCTCTTTCATACTAGTTTTGAAAGAAGCTACAAATGTTCCTAATGTGTTCAGTCAACTCTTACATTTCCTGTCATGAACTTTTTAATATTGTTAAAATTGCGACCGTAAATGATAATACACAGAGTTCGAGAAAGCACGACACGGCTTGTAAGGGATTACGTGGAGTTGTAGTGAAGTTCGAACCTCGAACTGTTAGCTGGGTGCACCCTTTCAACGGAGAACATTTTTTATTGAATGATACATTGTATTCTGTAGGGTGGTGGGGGTTCGTAAAAGTCTCAGCTTTGGTTTGGATTTTTAGGAAATGTTGTCTTTCCATATTATCGAGCATGTCTTCAGCAGTCCTGCAGTTAAACACGGCTTTTCACTGTGTGGATTTTACTAACGTCGATTTAAGATTGTCTGTATTGGGTCGTTTATTAAAAGACTTTTATTTTTTCCTCCCGCATGCATCCATTACGAATATGGAAACAAAATAACAGCTCTACACATTCCCAACCATCTTCGATGGCATCCGAGCACCCTAAGTCCGTATCCCATACTCATCCTGCATTCCAAACCCAAGGTTCTACCAAAATTCCCGTTTATGTCGGAAATCGATCTCAAAGAACCCCTTCTGTCGAACGACGATTAAAACTATCTCGAAAGTCATACTCTAGAGAGGCGTCTCAAGAACCTAGTCCCACTTCCCAAGATCCTTCAAGGAAGTCCGAGCAGAGAAGTCCCGAAGATGACTCCTCACTGTTCAGCATTTCGGGAATGACGAGCGACAATGAATATGAAAGTAATATAAGCGAATCGAGCGGCGAAGCGTCTAAGCCAACCCAACGAGATGTCAAAGGGTACAAGCTTGTAGAATGCTAGCATCGTTTTTGCCCGATCATTTTGGATTGATGCTATTTGGATTTGATTTTTTATATGTTATCATCGGCATTGACTTCCATCGCATCGCATCAATAAAATTCGCTTGCCTTATCAGTCATTTCATCTGCTTCTGGACGAGAATGCACAAAAACCAATTCCACATTCAATGTTCAATTGACGTTTTTCTGCTCTTCCGTTAGATTTCTGAAATAACGACATTTTCTAGGTTCATTTTTACAACATTAACATTGCTTGAAGCACAACTAACAACTTTTTTGGTAATTGGTGAAATGCTTATGCACTGTGAATATTTAGTTTCCACACAATTTTAACCAAATTGTTTCACGTTACGCTTTCGAAAACATCACTAAACTATACACATGCACAGATCATTACCTATCTATGATAATTTCTGTTTAATATCCTATATCCTTCTATTCGGCTTACTAGCTTATTGTAAGCGTGAAAAATTACACAAAAGAGTCAAATAACGATAACGATATATAACATTTATATACGATAAATAACATTCATATAAACTATAGTACCCTTAAACTTTTTCTACAAGTAAAATTTCAAGATGAAGTTACTACTTTCGTGGTATCTGCATATACGAGTAAATAACTAAGTAACTCTTTTGTGTAATTAGTCGTAATGTATCTTATTGTCACTGCATATGCATCAATTTCCGACATAAATAGAATTGTTTCTAGTACAATTTCTCGTAAACGATCTTTCTAGCCTTGAAAAGGGAACTTGTAGGAAAACACAATCAAATATAATGCATATGCAGTGAGGTAATACTGTTTATATTCTTCTCTATCGTTCCGTCACTAATTTTCTGTATGTCTTCGTTTGCTCGCTAACCTCATAGGAGCGGGTCGTTTGCCTCCACCGATGGACAAACACCCGGACGCAGCCGCATTCCAGTATTAAAGGACCACCATACTAACTGTAACCTAAATAGGTAATATTTGTGTTCCGTAGCGCTTTCAGATTTTTGGCCTTGTTAACATTATTGTATTGTTTTGTTTAGTTTGTCGAAAATTGTCTTGAATATTTTTAATAATCTATAACTATTAGGAATTTTATAATATGCAGTAGCTCTTTGGAAGGTATTTTCAAAATTTTGGGTTTGGATTTTTCTTTTTAATGTTTTTGTAGTGCTTGGTGCATGATGATGGTAGACAAAGTATTGATTATTAATTGAATTGTTTTGTGACAGGCAAAGGACACCATCGGGAAGTACGACGCCAGTGAGGTCTGGCCAGCAGACGGCGGTATCTCGGTTGTTGAGGAAACCATCCGACGCTTCCGAGAACGGTGCTCCTGCGACGCCAGGGTCTCGACGAGGCACTCCGGCCTCAACGAAATCCACGGAGAAACGCGAACCATTCCGATTGTAGACGAATATGTACTAAATGCCAGTCAGTGTGCCTGATCGCATAATTAAAGCGATTGGGCCAAGATAATTATTAGTTAGCTATGCTATATAAGCCGTCCTGCTACTTATGATTCGACCAATTCACTTTCTTTTAAATCAATTTTAAAATTTACCTACTCCACCTTTTTAAAAATATCAATTGAAATTCGAAGCAGAACGGCTTACGTCTGCATAGTGGCCTATGCCTATATTATTATTAAAATTGTACTAACAGAATTAACCAATTCGCGAATGAAGCCAAGCTTATAAAATATTTAAAAATACGAATTTGCGAATATGGCTTTTTATATAAAAAAAAAACAATAGATGGTAGTAGTAAAACTTAAAGTCTGCACACGTTGCCTTGTATACTTATTTTTTGTACCTACTATCTGTGCAAGTTATGCACTTGGACTTTAATTTATTTTGTGCTGTCAATGTTTATTCATTGCGTTCATTTTTAAGAGCGATTTCGTAATGATATTTTTTCTCGATGTGAATATTCCCCCTTTCCTCTTATTTATTGTCAACGTTGCCATAATTGTTAGTGTATGTTTTGTATGTTATACGTATTAGTCTCTGTGCGGAGAACAGAAAAGTGTGATTTCGATCTTATGTTTAAATAATTACTTTTCTTTAGGGACCATTTTGTTTAAAGAACTTGAAGATAGGAAATGGCTGACTTCTGTTTCTGGCTTGATTGTATTCTCAAGTGTGGTTACGCCAGACCATACCTGGTGATAGATCTGCTAGAAATAGTTTTCTGTCATTAAATAAGGTGATAATAGATTATATTAGTATCTTTGTATGCACAATCATGTTTGATTTCTTCTTTTTTTTAAATCCTTTTTGTGTTCAATCGTAATTTTGGTTGATATGATATTTTTCTATCAATCTCGCTATGTACAATTATGTATTTTGTTTAATATTTACGTTGATTGCACAAGTATTGTAAAAGGAATTATAACCATGTGGATTTGCCACGTGAATAAAAAATATTGCTTGTGACTTACGCCAGAGTCTTTGAGCATTACTTTTTGATCACGCGAACTGCTCAGTAAATAAAAATTCCGTAGCCGACATTTATTTAATTTAAGTGAATTAACTAAAGTACACTTTGTCGCAAAAGACATTACTTAATAATTGCTAAGAATACTTTTTTGATATGTAAAATCAGTATAAGCGCTTCAAAAATGTAACCTACCTTCGTTTAAAATGTTAACCAAGACTCACATTATTTGTTAATTTTTATTATAAATCTGACTCTGTAATTAAGTCCTTATTATTATAGTTATAAACTTATTAATCTGGTCATTTTTATTTAAATCATTGTTGTATTTGTTAAATGTAAAATCAAAGCAAATCTACTAAAAGCTTACAAATATTTTGTGTAAAATAATGGAACCTGAAGAGTTACAGTTTAAAATCTCATTATTGATTTCAAAATATAAATAAAGAATAACAAGAATAATTTTTCTCGTTTTATTTCGCTGTTGGACCAAGTTAACATGAAATATTTAGGTAGTAGGTACATTGCTTCTGTTTACCTACTTTATATTAGACATCAAAGTACCAACTTGAGTGATGTAGCTACAATTTGTATTCAGTAAAAGCAATTCTATCTTATTCGTCTGGTGTTGTTCATTGTAGCCTCAAAATAACCTTAAAAGTAAACTATAGAGTTTACTTTTAAGTTTAGTTTACTTTTTACAACTATTAGGTATAATATACAACTATGGAAATGGCGTTCTAACAAGTAGCAACTGTACGACAACTGTACATGTACTGCTAAAATTGGATAAGGAATACGAGTATACGTCAAGTAACATAATATTTCATGCAAACCAATCATAAGTATAAGCGCCCACTAAAATTGCTCTCACCGCTGCACCGCTGGGTCTCTGGGCGTTCTCCCGCAAGGATAGTCAAGGCCATAATCCACAACTCTGGCCCAGTGCGGGTTGGTGGATGACACATGACCTCGAATAATTCTAAGGTATAAATTCTTGACCAATGGTGGGAGTCTAAAATGTCAACCAATATCTTAATATGTAAAAATCCAGTCATGATGTTTGTTTCCAGTGAAGTCTTCAAGTCTGGAAGAGATCACTTTCAGCGATAAGGCTTTACTTTTAAATTTACTTTACAATGCACTGTTTATTTTTGCCATGTATCATATTTGGTGCGTCAATAAAGAGTAATCTATCAAGTCTACCAATATGTCCGAAAGTTGGCATTTTGTAAAAAAAATTGACTATATATAAAAATATCAGATCGAAGCCAGATCGGGCCGCTAGCTACATTAATAACTTCTGTTGGCCAAGCGCTTCGAACAAAAGTAGTTAAAAAAAACTAAAATTCTATCTGTGAAAAAAACACTGAGCTCTCAAACCCATGCTTTGCCGCTAGTTTTACTCCGTTAAAGTACGTGACACCTCCAACTACTACATACTTATCTGGTAGTTCGACGTTTTGTTTGAAAAACACATCCGTCGAATGTAGGTTCATAAAATGTTATTTTAAACAAATTTAAATAAAAAAATGATGTTAGGCGAATGAATGAGGCGAATAAAGCGTTATTTAGTAAATTTTCGTTTTGATTATTAAATATAAAAAAAAAAAACAAAAAAAATTGGCATGATTTCAAATAAACAAGAAACTAAATTACATGAATCGAATCCCAAAGTAGCACAATCTATACTAATATTATAAAGCTGAAGAGTTTGTTTGTTTGTTTGAACGCTAGGATCTCGGGACTCGGGAAGTACTGGTCCGAATTGAAAGATCCTTTTTCTATCGAATCGTTCCTTTATCGAGGAAGGCTATAGGCTATAGAAAATAACGCTACTATCAACAGAAGCGGAGCATGAATCAAGAATGTAACAAAAACGGGGAAAAAATATTCTTTTTTGAGAGTTTCATAGTGGTTTGATATAACAGCATGAAGATTGCGTCATTGAATATAAACCTTTGCCACATTTGCCACAGATTGCACACCTTTGCTAAAAAAAAAGTTTCTAAATCTGAGTTGGTACGACCAATTTTCGACAGGTGGCGTAGCAGGTAGCTGAAGAGGTTTTTTGTTTCAAAGTGATATTCACAAGAAAGACTGAAACGATTTCAGTCTTTCTTTCACCGTAGGATATGTACGGGATCCCGATGAGTGCTATATAAAGTACCACGGGCGAAGCCGGGGCGGACATCTAGTATCTATATAAATGAACAAAAGCTTTGAAACAAATTAAATGTAAGTAATTTGTATTTTGTTTTACTTTTCACCACAATAAGAGATTAGCACTAATACTTAAACACTTTACCTCCGACAAAAGTTTCGGAGCTGAAGTCGGAACCGAACGAGTAATAATAATCGGAAGTTCCTACTTATCAGAGTCGGAGTCGGAGCTCCGTAAAATCCCTGCCACATACATACATCCTAGCCGGATATGAATGTTGATGCTGTTGGCATCGCCTTATTATTCTGAAATCGGTTTTATGCCAATAATATTTATTTATTAGAAGGTTTTAAAATTTATCTTGGTCAAGTTGTGAAACTACTTAGTATTTTCAACTTGAGATTAGTTGTTTGGTTTATCGACAAAAATATTATGTGGTTACATAACATGTTAACATAACCCATCATTAACATGACTGTGTAACTACATAATACTTTTGTCTATAAACCTAACAACTAACATAATTGTAGTATAGGAAGGTATCATTATAGTATTAACAGTAAGTTAGTCCAGCTCGATGATCAATATGATATCTAATGCTGCAATAATAAAGAAAAGTTATTGTTTAACTCATGTTGCGCTGCTTTCTGTTCGACTTTTGCGTTATTAACGTTAACTTACTGCCGGTTAATAAAAACTGCTATTTTTGTAACGTAATATAAAATGTTCATCTTTTTTTGTTAGCAGCAACTCTGATTGAAATTAGCTACGGATGGTTGAAGTAAGGAGTGTCATTGGTGGACCTGAAAAAGTGTGCGACCAAATACGTTATGTTAGGGGTGGTGCATTACATCAGGATCCATTTTAAAGGCAATTAATAAACTCATTATTCACAGTTCACGAAACAAAATCACTTTAGCTACACGTTTTCACATAATAATTAATTAAGTTTTTTTTCATTTACTATGTAGCGCTACCACACCCTCACCACTCGCTATACGGCGCGAGATATTAACCTACACTTTCGGGTCCACCCGGGTGTACTAAAATCACAGGGGCGCCAGCCGCTTGCCCGACTTGATGTGTGCGTACGAACGCCGAGTGCGCGCATAAATAATGTCGAGGCGTTATTATATTGTGGATGGCTGCAATAGCAATACACTAAAATGTAGTAATTTATCTTATTTCAAATTGCCGAAACAGGAAGGAAGGTAAATGTTTTTATTGTTAATATTTATTTTTGAGCATCATTTTGGTAGGTTTCAATGGCACAGAATATGGAAACAGTAGTGTGTAATATGTATTTTGTATAGGTAATATCTATTTAGAATAGATACAATAGAGATTATGCGTAAACATTTTATCCCATCTTTATTATGTCTCATTCAATTTAAATGAGTTTTTTGAAGACATACTTTTTATTAGCGTTCCGTACCCAAAAGGTAAAGGGTTTTGCTCGATTAGTCCGTCGAAAATAAACTAGATGGCGCCTCTAGTAAAAATAGATCGCGATGTAGACTTCATTGTGATAATCGTGAGTCAATATTTTAATAACAATTTCACCTGTTTGCGGAAATTGCGATGTAAAAGAAATTTCGTATAATGCCAAAGAGGTTTTCGCCGTTTATTTGCTAACTAGCAGTGCCCCGCAGTTTTACCCGCGTAGTTCCCGTTCCCGTCGTTTCCGTAATTTTCCGGGATAAAAAGCCTGTGTGTTCTTCCAGATTATAATCTAACTGTACTTATTCCAAATTTCATACGTTATCGCCCGATCCGTTCATACGTTACGGCGTGATTGAGCAACAAACATCCAAATATCCAAACATCCATACTTTCACATTTATAATATTAGTGGGATGGTACGGAACCCTTCGTGCGGGTGTCCCACTCGCACTTGGCCGGTTTTATTTGAATATTCATGTAAGTACATACTAAACGATACTAATTTGTAACAACTTACAACTAGCTACATTGTATAACTAAAATATACTTCGGCATCATAATACGTACCTACCTGAAAAGCTATAGATTTTTTAACCGAATTCAAAGAAGGAGGAGGTTCTGGTTTTAATTTTCGTGATAGCTCAGCTAATTGTGAATTAATTTTTAACCTCCGGCCAAAAAAGGGATGTTACATGTTTGACGTCGATGTCTGTCTGTGTGTGTGTCTGTCTGTAGCACCGTAGAGCTCAAACGGACCGATTTCGATGCGTTTTTTATAAAAGTTTATTTTCGTGCGGTGGTTCTTAGATATGTTTGGATAATATCGATTCAAAATGGTCCCCTCCACAAAATTGCGGACAAAATATTTCTTCACAACCTACCTCGATATGGATATCAAATGAAAGGGCTTGTCTAGGGCACTATGATAAATTTCAAATCCAAGATGGCCGTCACTACAAAATGGCAAATTACATTTTTTTCACTAGGTACTAACTCAATATATATAGCGGGGTGTTATAAGTTTGACGTCGATGTTTGTCTGTCTGTCTGTCCCCCTGTTTGTGTTTGTCCATCTGTGGTACCGTAGAGCTCAAACTGATCATCATCATCATGATCTTGAGCTCTGAATGAGACAATTTTCCGACTATTTCAAACACTTCCTCTTTCACTCGCACACGTTGATTAATTTATGAAACTAAGATAGCGATAACTCAATTTCGTGGCAAGTATTCGTTAGTTTTTGTAGCTTTTCTTGTGATTTGGTTTTCGTTATTGAGATAATAAACATTTTTTTTTTCATTTTTATTCCTTTTAAATAAACAATAAAGAAAATTACAATTTGCAGTTTAGTTTTTTTATCATCTTATCAATTTCGTACAACCCTAGCACGTTTGGTCAGTGACGTAAGCAGAAGACAAGTCACACGGGGCGCACGGTATTCTCAACTCTGCGTGCTTGTGCAAAGGTGTATTTTTGCTTGCAAGTAACAGTAGGTAAGTAGTTTACGAAAGTTTAGGTTATTATCGTGTAGGTATTTGCGCTTTTGTATGGCAGTGATGCATCTGTTACGAAGTAACTATTTTCTGATCTGTGGCGCTACCCTAATAGGACATTATACAAACATAACTATTATATATTATACAATTTAAACGGACCAACATTAAAACTAACTTTACATAGCACCGGCCCGCATGCGATGGCTACAAAAATGTTTAATAAACTTCCGGTTAAGCTCAAGTAAATTGAAGACAACCGTTGACAGAACTTTCAAAGATCTGATGTTGTCAAAAGCCTATTATAGTCTATCCGAGTTTCTAATGACTTAAGAACCTTCGAGGATGTAAACCAAGTGCCTATTTTACTGTGAAATAAAACGCTTTGCTCCAGCATTATACTTAGGTAAATTGTAGTGCTCAATTGGGGTATATTGTGTTACGACTTAATTTTGTATCATTTCTATTTGTAATCTGTAACATAATAAAGGAAACAATATTTGATTTAGTATTGAGTATATTATTTTGTACTAAGCAAGTATTTCGTTGAAATTTTCTATAAGAAGCTATTTTAACTCTGCTTACGTTTTAACCCCCGGATAAAAAAAATGTGTGCGCTTTAGACCGCACGGCAGAAGTGAAAACTAAAATAAGAAATACTTATATTTAAAGACCACTAAATAATTATAATAATTAAAATTAATTAGAAATTGAAAATTAGTATATACCTAGTAAGCACAGTAGGTAATACGAGAATAACATGTGGCGAAATGATTAGTATCTATGGCTAAACATAAATTTAAAAAAAATTACGTGGTTTGGAAATAGGGTTTGACTAGCAAATTTTTTAGTATTTGCTATTTATTTACTAATTTTATAGGTGTTTCGCTAAAAATGCATAAATATGTTAAACGTGTATGTTATGTTTGTGTAAGTGCTGTGATGAAGATAGCTATAATTTTGTGTGTTTACGTAGTGTAAGTGCTGTGATAAAAGAGTAATACGAGTATATTATAACAAAAACTTTTTTGTAATGGATGTGAAATGCAAATTTAATATTTGGTGACAAGTTCAATTAATGACATTAATGTGGTAAGTACCTAGAAGTTAAAGTCGGTATAAAAAGATATAATATATAATAAACACAGGTATACAGGGACTATATTATCTTTCTGGCTCTGACGCGCTTGTTCACTGTATTTTGTTTCTCGCTCTAGCATCCCGAGTTTACCCGAAAAGCTATTATATAGCTAGGATACCCGAGCGTGACGGGTCATTTCAGTTCACATCCACGAAAATTCTGTCCTAGGAAAGCCCAAAGGAGTTTTCACTTCAAAAAGGGGTGTTATAAATTTAACATCCATGCCCATGTGTGTCTGTCTCTCTGTGGCACCGTAGAGTTCAAACGTATGGACCGATTGCGATGCAGGTTTTTAAATTTGAAGGTTAATTTCCGTGCGGTGGTTCTAAGTTGTTTTTGTTAATATCGATTCAAGATGCCCGCCTCCACAAAACGGCGAATTAAGTACATTTCTTTTTTCACAACTCCCTCAATATAGGTATCAAGTGAAAGGACTTGGCTAGTAGAATTTTGTACAAATTAGTCAAATTACAAATCCGATCATGGTCGGGGGTAAATCAAAATTTTGTTCTTCTTATTCGTTTACAATAAAATTGCTACATTCATACCTTACACTTATACGCTTTGTTTAGCGCTATAACGCTATTGTGGAATATTTTTGAACTGTTACTGACTAGCTGTTTTCATATTATTAAATTAGTAAGTGTATTTCTTATTTTATTCCTAGGTTGTTTAACTAGTCCTACAATTTTATCCTATTAGAATATACTAAGGCCGCATTTTTGTCTATATTGTTCTATCCGTGGTTGCCTGGAAGAGATCGCTTTAAGAGATAAGGCCGCCAATTAAAATGTCTAGCATAAGATTTTCTTGAGTTCCTGTTGTAAATTTTTGTGTTTTTATTGTATGTGGCTTTTAATAAAGAGTTTTCTTATCTTTTATCTTAAATTATTAGGTAGAGCATGCTGATAGACACTTTTTAAAATTTTCTACCAAATGAGAAATTACTCCGTACTTCTACCTTCTACCTCCAACCTCTACCCTCCATGGTCGAAATCTCAAAAGTCAAAACATAAACAGTGCACACTGCGCAAACAGCATTATTTATGTTTTTAGTAGTATAACTCTAAAATATTTATCAAAAACATCGCTATGGTCGGTTGGAAAATGGATGGTCCAGCACGTGACCGTGTTTTGAAGTTAATTGAAGAAAAAGATCGCCTAGAAAGTGAAATTCGTGATCATACAGCAATTCTGGAAACCAACCACATTGGAATGCACGATCCTTTGGTTGACGATCAGGGATATCCTAGAAATGACATAGATGTTTACAAGGTCCGCCACGCGAGGCACCAGATCATTTGTAAGTAATCAGAATAATGTTTACTTTATGATGAAAATAAATGAAATGCTAAAGTTCTTGCATTAGATCAATGACTTTGCAAAATTTACGTACCCCAGGCGCAGTTGTTAAGATGCATACAGAAGCCATAAATAAAGGTGCAAGTTCAGTAAACCTTTATAAATGTGTCAGAAGCACATAGGTATTTGAAACAGCTGGGACCACTCTGCTCTGACAGAATTGTCTTGTGTGAATTTTTTTTTTTTTTGTGGGAATTACCCTAACTAATCAATCAATGAAACCTGAAGTATTTATTATTATAGTCTGAAATGTGAAGTCCTGAAATATATATATCACATAAGTCAAAAAGAGTGTGTTCTAATGCAACTCTTATAGTGGCTGGCAAACAAGTTGACCCAAAAGTGACATGGAAGGGGAAAGTTTGTGCATGTGCACTTCCACCAAAGGGACCTTAAAACATTTCTGCGCAGCTAACTTCATTGGGTCAAATTGTTTGCCTGCAACTATACAGTAAGGAACCATTTCTGAAGTAGGGTGACTACAAATTTATCAATGTAGGGTGAGACACCCTCACTACATAATGAAGTGATAAAATACAGATATACAGAATATGGTGGGGCAGTGCAGAGGAACAGTGGAAACAAGACTGAGGATCAGGCTGAGTGATGAGCCTACAAACATTCCTTCTTTTAATATTAGTGTAGTGCAAAGACTTTACATCTACTACGTATAGAGTACAATACAAACGCTTTACGCCAAAAGCACGGGTCACTCTTGTCTGGTCTCTCTTGTGGATTGTTGTGGCACATCACTATGTCGCCATAGCTAGCATACACCTCATCTGCTTACGATGGATACAAACAAACTATGCCGAAAAACCTGATCTATTTACCTATTGTTTATCTAAGGTCTAGTGGCATATGAGCAGCTTAAGCTGCTAAACTATACAGTATCAAACATTGTAAATAATTGGCATTAAATTAAATTTCAACTTTTATTACTGTCCAATGTTTTATAAAAGATAAGTTTTCTGAACTTTCATCCTCGAGCAACCTATTTTAATTGTATACGACTCTAAGAACATGAATGCATTGTTTGGCTGGTGTGGTGCACACTGTGAAGAAAAGGCATATGATCTAGATTATAAAACCCTGACAGATTGAATTGCGCACATAAAAAAATTGGTTGCCTGTAAAGTCGGTATACGGGCGAAAGTTTTACGTGACAACGACTTTGAGTGGTAAAATAATTTTACGGAAGGGACGCGTGCCTTTCACTTTTTATGTCTGTCTCTCTCGCTCTTAGGTGGGCTAACCATGCCCGAGTGGAAGGGACGCGTGCCTCTCACTCGCTCTCGTTGTGAGCGCATAACGTGAGCGGAGCGTAACGCAGTTTCTTGAAGTGTCACCCGGCAAACCAATTTATAAGACGTTGTCACATCAAAAAATTATGTTATTTTAATATTATTAGGATACAAAAAAAGCTATTGAACAAGAACAAGACTTATATAAAATTAATAGAAATGTAAAATTATATATTCTTGACATACTATATGTGTATACATCTCTTAAAACAATTGTTTTCCAATTCAAATATATGTTACAGTAATAAGATAAGACCCAGTTGTCCCACGCCCTATCACTGACAAACACTGCACATCACATCCTCAGCAACAGAGTGGTTTACAACTGGAACAGGTTGCCTGAGGATGTTATTTCGGCAAAGTCGTTGACCTCTTTTAAGAACAAACTTGACAAATGGATAGTAAAAGACAAAATCATTTTAACAGACAATTAACTATAATTTGTTATTTCAACACTGAGATATAGGCACATCAGCTAAAGCTGCTCGCCTATTAAAAAACAAAAAACCACTACAATAAAGGTCTGCCGCCTAATAGACTGCAGGCCCGTGAACAAAATTTATGGGTCATCTGATACAGCAGGAGACCTATGTAGGATGATAGAAGGGTATAAAGTAATAAGATTGAGCACTATGCCGTCACTTGTAAGCTGTCCAACTGAGTGCAGTTGAAGAGACGGGTTCTAAACCTTGATCATTTCTCCTTGCCGCATGATTTTTGTACGGCGTTGCGGAATAATATATTAGAAGAGGTATTGAAACTATAAAAAATATAAATTTTTAAATTCTAATGGTTAAATTCATGATTTTCCAACGATTTACAGAGTAAGTTTGGTCATTTGATTGTGTTCGGCTTTGGTTCCATACAGTTTCAATACCTCTTCTAATACATTATTTCGCAATGCCGTACAAAAATCATGCGACAAGGAGAAATGATCGAGGTTTAGAACCCTCCCTCTTCAACTGCACTCAGTTGGACAGCTTACAAGTGACGGCATAGTGCTCAATCTTATTACTTTATACCCTTCTATCATCCTACATAGGTCTCCTGCTGTATCATATGACCCACAAATTTTGTTCACGGGCCTGCAGTCTATAACTAAAACTGTCTTAGCCTTGATATTGCTCTCTCTTTTCTTCTCGCTTGAAATGATAGAGACAGCAATAGCAAAGCCATAGCCGATTTACTAAGTTAGGCAGTAGAGGGGAGAGGGGCCGACTTACACTACCCCGTTTGACACTATTTCGGAGATACCTGGTTTTTCATTTCCACACTGTCAGTGTTCAGTTTACGACTAGGTCCGGGGATCTACCGCCGAACGAAAAATGTCTTAGCTTCAATATTTCTCTCTCTTTTCTTTCCACGTGAAAAGATAGAGATGGCAATAACAAAGCGATAGCCGATTTTTTAGGCGGTAGAGGGGCAGGTGTATTCCTCGTCGAATTGTTTTACGTGTGCAGTGCATATAGATGTATTTTTAATTAAGTAGTAAAAAAAATAAGTCAATTTCTTGATTGAAAAATTGAATCCTGATTTATGCGAATTCAACTTTTACACGAGTATCGCTTTGTCCCACCTATCGCCTAAGTGTGAGGTGTTACTGTAAGCATTTACAATTATAGCTATCTGGCTTTCCATAGTTCAAGCTTGGTTTAGTTCTTAGTATTAATTTTATGAATTTATAACTTCCAGGTTTACAAAATGACCATAAGAACCTCATGAAGATGATCGAGAAAGGGCTGGCTGAAGTCCATGCAGACTTACTCGGCTCACACGGAGAGGCACCGTCAACTTCTGCCAATGGCCATGCCAGCAATGGCCACATTGCAAATGGCGATGTTAGCAACGGCCATGTTGCTAATGGGCATGTCAGCAACGGCCACGTTGCAAATGGCCATGTTAGCAACGGCTACGTTGGTAATGGACATGTAGAGAATGGTGTTAGGAGCAGTGGAGGAGACTCGTTTGCTAGAGAACCTTTTGCAGTTGTGTCTATGGTTGCTGATGGATCACCTGCTGATTTATCAGTAAGTTTTGTTTCTATACATACATTTGTAGTGTGAAAATACATAAAACACATTAAAATGGAACATCTTAAATTGAAATAAACACAGTGGCACAGCAGTAAAGAGTAGCAGCTGGCTGGTCTTTCTCGCTCTGGCACACCCGGCGATGAGATGATGATGATGAGTTTCATTCACAGCCCACGAAAAATCTGTTGATGCTGTGGCAAAAAAAACATATGGTAAACATGCGTCAAGCTTTAAAATAAAACCAATTCCGTAAAAATGTTCACATCCCTATTGGGTCTTTTTGTGTGGTATTTTTAAGATGAGCCTTTTGATTTGACATCTTTTTCTCTCTGTTTCCAGGGTCTGTGCAACAACGACCTGATATGCCAGTTCGGTTCCATCACCCACTCCAACTTTGAGGATATGAGCCAGGTGCAGAGCATCGTGGCCAGCTCGGTGGGTCAGCCCATCAATGTGAGGGTGAGGAGGGAAGCCAGTGTTGTCAGCGTCAACCTAGTACCTCGCCCGTGGGCACAGGCCGGCTTGCTGGGTTGCTATATACAGAGGATCAATTAACCGAACCAAATCATCAAATATTTTTTTATAAACTTTCCCAATTTTAACTCACTTTGTAATGATAACACAGGACTTAATAACAAACGAAATTAGCACTACATAGTATAAAACAAAGTCACTTCCCGCGTTTGTCTGTCCCTATATTATATGCTTAGATCTTTAAAACCACCAAACATATTTGATGCAGGTTTTTAATAGATAGAGTGATTCTACAGGAAGG
Source organism: Ectropis grisescens (assembly GCA_017562165.1). Taxonomy (NCBI): domain Eukaryota; kingdom Metazoa; phylum Arthropoda; class Insecta; order Lepidoptera; family Geometridae; genus Ectropis; species Ectropis grisescens. Next base: position 15,252,543 of record CM029786.1, read on the forward strand.
TTTTTCTAATATATAAAATTCTCGTGTCGCGGTGTTTGTGGTTAAACTCCTTCGATACGGCTTGACCGATTCTCATGAAATTTTGAGAATATGAAATTTTGTGAGCATATTGAGTAAGTCTGAGAATCGGCCAACATGTATTTTTCACACCCCTAAGTGATAAGGGTTGTTCTGTTCACCCCTAAAAAATATTTTTTAATTTTTGGACAATTTTTTTGTTTTTATTTTTTTATAATGTGGCATTAAAAATACATACAACCCTAAATTTTTACCCTTTTTATAACCAACCCTTATTTTTTTTCTATATATATAAAAATCAATGCCACTTTTCGTTGTAAGTGAACTCCTTCTAAACGGCTCGACTGATTTGAATGTTTTTTTTTTGTATACCCTGTAGGTAGTATACCCGATGGGTAGGGCACTGAAAGGTTTAGATTCACAAATCAGCCCGGCAGATGGCACTGTACTTGATATTTTGGTTACTATCCGAGCGAAGCCGGGACGGGCCGCTAGTATTATATATAATTCGTGCATAAAATAGCAGAGAAACACGGATAATTTTGAAGGTTGCTAATGTGATGTCATAAATAAACACAATCATGTTTTGTGCTTACATTGCAAACGCTGGCTGAACCCTATGAGAGTGTGACCCCGACCAACCCGAAACGATCTGGCACGTGCTAGTCGATTGTCCCCGATTCATGGTCGCAAGACATGAGCTCGAATCTATGATCGACAGAAGACTGGTTGTCTCGGATCTCCACAACATCTTAGTAGATCCAGATAACAGAACACGGCTCCTGTCCTTCATGGAGAGCTCATTCCGCATAGCGGCCATGAGAAACTCCACTAAATCAAATACGCGCCCCCCATCACCACCACACTCTGCCCCGCTGTCTGTGGACGCCGCGCGGCATGCGGTTCCCGCCCAACATAACTCCTCGAAGAGCATCTCCGTCAAACAACTACTGGAGAACGCAGACCGAGGAGAAGCAGGGATCCGTATCCGCGGAGTGGCTCTCTTCATGGACAGCAACAAAGAAAGATTCGGAATAAGCTTTTGCTTCGCTTGGGAACGGAAACGAGCCCGTTTGTCGCCTGGATTGTCTCGCCTGCTCAATGGGAGTACCGCAAAAGTCACGATGAAGCGGAAAACCTACGACGCCATGCCGGTGTGCGAGTTAGACGGCCACCGATTTCGGTTGGTGCGATCGAAGAACAAAACGATTGCACTAATAGAGTACTCGGAAGGTCGGACGCCTTTCACACAGGCAAGTGCGCTGCTCGCACATCTGAGCAGAAATGCAGGTGAAACACCCCGGTGATAAGCGTGGATGCGATGGCAATCGAATATTCAAGAGCGAGAGTCGCAGACCGGCTGGGTTGCATTGAGGCCTCTAAACATCATGAGGTTGTCGTATACGAAGACAGGGGAAAATCTGAGCTTCCTCAGAACCCCTTCGCACGACCAAACAAATGCAACTGACAGCTGGGGACATCCTGTTCCTAGTTCGACCATCCAAACCGGCTCCGAAAGAGTACAGCAGAGGGCAGCCGCGGAAAAAGCCTCAGCCAATCTAACTGGCAGCCGAGGCACCAACACGGCGTTCGTGACTGCTTTCAACGCAGCGGCAAGGAGCGTACTCCGAATCACATCCCATTCATCACCCCTCGACGTCAAAGACCCCAAAGCAGCTTCACAGCAACAAACAGCCCGAACGAGAGCCGACATGGGACAGGTTGAACCGCCCCGCTATGTCACGGGTTCGGAGCCGCGGAGCCATGCACGTAACGCCTTCATCGAATTCATAGCCACACTGAGCGCGACACGACAAGTCAACCTCAAGACCTGCGAAAACATCATGCAGTCCTATAGGCTAGGAAGTGAAAGCCTTTTAAAGGCGAAACTCGAGGAGGCCGAAGCAGCCATTTACAATAATGTCACTTCCCGGGTCATCAAGGGAACCATGACAGGACAGTATATGGCAGCTTACAGTGCTGAAAATGGCTTCGTGACACTGAACGAGAGAGAGACAGAGCGCGCGGAGTGCCTGTTTATGCGACACCACCAAACGACCCAATTGTAGTTACTGCCCGATGCACCAAGATTATGCTGGACGATAAGATCCTAGAGATGGCCAAGACCATCGAAGGAACGGAAACGTCAAAGCAGATTGGGAAAATTGGGAGGTACCGAGAATACAGTGGGTCAACGGAGTTCCAGGATGTGGAAAAACAACATGGGTGATTAGACACTTCGACGTGGACAAGGACGCCATCATTACTACAACAACTGAGGCAGCAAAAGATCTAAGAGAAAAGCTATCGCACCGAATCGGAAACCTGGTCAAAACCAGAGTGCGAACCATGGCTTCTGCTCTGGTAAATGGTTTCGGTAGAGAAAGTTTCAGCCGCCTCATGGTGGACGAAGCTCTCATGAACCATTTTGGAGCCATTGTGATGGCTTCAAGGCTGTCTGGTGTTGGCGAAATTGTCCTCATTGGAGACGTCAATCAGTTGCCTTATATCGACAGGGAAAATCTCTTCGAAATGAGGTATCATCGCCCGAACCTGGTAACAAAGATCAGCCAGGAGTTGCTCTGCACACATCGAAACCCAATGGACGTCGCATATGCACTGAGGGAAATATACTCCGGTATGTACTCCTCAGCGTCCCGTATAAAGTCCCTAGAGCAGAGAAGATATAAGGAGCGCAAATACCCAACACCCAACCAAACACCCTCTTCTTAGTTCACACTCAAGAGGAGAAGGAGACCCTGACAAACCAGGGTTATGGGTCAGGCACCGGGTCACGCATCCTTACCATCCATGAAGCTCAGGGACTAACATACGAGTCGGTAATCGTAATCAAAACCAAGGCAAACATGAAGCTGCACGAGCGTGCCCCATACGGTAGTTGCAATCTCACGGCACACGGGGACCTTCACATACTACGCTGACGACACCGACGACGCCATCGGTCGGTTCGTGCGGCGAGCGTGGGCTGCATCATCGAAGACCATCCGCGATTTCAACCTACAGATGGCCATCAGGGACAGAAATGCGGCCGTTGTGGAGGCTCTGGGCCGGGAGGAGGCAGCTTAGGCAAATGGCAAAAGGCAATTAGGCAAACACTCGATGTCGAGTCGATTACTAGCGGAATCCCAACTGGTAGTGATCGGCTCTACAGACGAGCACTAGAATTAGATTTTAAATGTACCCAAATCCCTTCTATTTTCCTCTTCTCCTTATCCAAGAAATGTGTAAAAAAAAAAGATTATTGTAATGACAAAGATCACGGACCCCGGAGTCTGTGGAGTGGATAATTTATAAAAAAAAAAAAAAACCCTATGAGCTAGGTCAAAATAATGTATAGCAATATTGTACCCCTTCAAAAGGTCTACAAAAAAGTCTGCAGTAGTATATGTCTATCTCTTAGGAATAACTCACAATAACTATTTTTATTAATACTTACATTTAGTATCAGCATTGCACCCGTGCGAAGCCGGGGCAGAGCGATAGTTATTTATATAATTAGCTAGCGGCCTATTCCGGGTTCGCTCGGTTATTGTCATATTTAAAGACGTAGGACTATTCATCGTAATAAAAACTATCCTATCTTCCAAGTTAGATCAAACTGCACACGGTGTGCAAATTTGATTAAAATCGGTTAAGTAGTTTAGGAATCCATCGCGGACAAACAGCGTGACGCCTAATTTATATCCCCTCCTCCTTGCGTCGATACCCCAGTTACTGGGGATCGTGATCTCTCTTGAGCACCTTCTCTCTGATTATCGACCGTCATTGGTGATGATCTGCGGCGGTGTGGACTGTGTTGTGGACAGTGGATTCGAGTGTGGTGCGGATCAGGTCCGTCCAACACGTCGGGCTTCTTCCTCTTGGTCTCTTTCCTTCGATTTTGCCTGACTACCAATTTTTCTAAATTGTCGTTGTCTTTCCTAGCAACCGTCAGATTATAATCTAACGCGTCAGATTATAATCTCACTGTAGGTTAAATTAGTTTGTAATCTTAAGATTATGATCGGACAATTATTATTGTAATTATATATATAAAAGAAAGTCGTGTTTGTTACAACACTTATAACTCGAGAACGGCTGGACCGATTGCCATGGTTTTTGATTTGTTGGATTTGTTTCCGTCCCGAATAACAGAATACATCTTAAAAACAATGAAAACTCGATATGTGTAATGAATACTTAATCATTTCAATAGATGCTGACATGCTGATTGTTTATTACATGTCAAACATTTGTTGTCCAATCCTGTCAAATAGTGTAACAACTATTTTTTTTGGAGCTTATGGCCTGTTTGCTGAGACCTTTAAGCCACAACTTTATTTTTTTTCTGAAGACATCATGTGTGCGTTCTGAAATGTATTATTTGTAAAATGTCTACAAAGTTCAGGTACTGTTTGTTATATTTGTTTGTTTTAGACATTAATTTTCGAAAATTATGTATTAATTATTTAATTTTTAATTCCCGAAACTAATACCTAAGATTTATTCATAAATTAAATGTAAAAACATTAAATCATCGGAAAGGAACGTAATTTAGGGAATAAAAAATCAGTTGGTAAAGGTTATAAGATTAAGGAAAAAAAATCTACAGGTTAACAAAAGAGTAAATGTCTTTATAGGTTGTCTATGATTTTTCTTGATAAGCTATTTATACGTAGTGGTTATATACTCTTTGAGCTATTGTCTATATCTCGAAAGTTCAGGCACTGTGATTATATTTGGGGGTTTTATGCGAGTGCACATTTTAATAACAATGCCGCGTCCTAGAAGATCTAATCTTTCCCAGCGAAATCGTCGAACTTATCGTACAGATGAACAGAGGAATAATCTTCGAAGTGCAAGAAGAAATGGTTCAAGTATTGATTTGAATCGAGCAGCGTTTCTGTATGATTGCACCATCGACTACAGCTTGCATCGTTTAGTTTGCATTGGTCCAATGGACGTTGTTTGCCAGCATTGTGGAGCATTGAAGTTTGCTGGTGAAACGCCTGGTTTGTGCTGCCTTAGTGGCAAACCATCCACTTTATTTGTTCTTGCGCCTGACCAAAAAACAAAGAATGTCGTTTACCACAAAGTGCATGAATGAAAATCCTATTAATGAATTAATCCGAGTTTTTTTTCCCAATCTGCACAACATTTTTCAATCATTTTTTTCTGACATGAGTTTGAAGTACTTAATTTTTTTTATTTTTTTTATTCTCATTCTGTATGTATGTTTTCATCATCATTCATCATAATAAAATACTTTTTTTGTTTCTATCTATAGAAATATATTATTTTGTATCATTGTTTTACGTTCATCAAAGCCTAAATTAGTTCAGCTAAAAAGTAACACGATATTCATTGACTGTTAGGCGGTACGCGGTACGGCGGTCGCCGGGGCAGCTAGTATTGTTATAAATTTACGGTGACATATACTAATATTAAGATTACCTCGACGTTTCCTTCGCTTCGCTTCGTCGCTGCCGAAACGTCGAGGTAATTAAATAATAATTTAGATTGTAATTAAGTCCTGTGTTATTTTTAAATATCATAAAAGGTTTTTTCAAAGACGTTATAAAAAATCTATAACTAAATTCATATAAGTTACTAAAATTATAATAATAAACGAATGTAATATCATCGATATTTTTTTACTAACAGAGCCGAATTGAGAACCTCCTTTTTTGTTGTCGGTTAAAAATGTAATAAAACCTCATAGGTACTTATTATTTTCGGTACTGTACGATAAGATGCATATCACTATATTATGCAGCTGAGCTAATGTCAGTTATTCTAACGCCAAACATTAAAAAACTAATAAAGAGTGAAGATGATCATGATATGTTCCTGATGGTAAGCAACATGCCCGCTACATAACAGCACAGTGACACGCAGCTATTATTTATCTATTGTTTTAAAGCCTGTTAGTTTTAAGTTCAGATCTGTTGGCCTAATTTTCTTTATGTATCTCTAATGTAATATTATTATTATTATCAAACCACTGTATTTAAACAAATGTTGTTTCTAGACCCACATAGTTTGGAATGTAATGTACAGTATACTCTTATGTTATAGTTTATGTTTATTACATTTTGTTTTGTGTGCTCATTGAATGAATGAATAAATAAAAAATAAATAAATCTTATATCTTTGGGTAACGAGCGCAGCGCAGTTCTTAGTTATGAATTGTGTTCTTCACGTTCCAATAGCTGCGTGACGTAGTGCTGTTATGGACAGGTGTATCGCTTATCATTAGTCTGCTGAGCTGAGCTAAGCTGAGCTTTGCATTTGTGTGAGTGTACATGGATAGGGTAGGTGTGACAACCGGCCTTAGGCGCGGCGCCATTCTGTCTCGCTGCGCTCCTGCCTGATTGGTGATCACTCACACTAATGCAAAGCTCAGCCTATACCTCGCGGAGTGTACCTATATCTTGAAATATGACGTTTTCCTTCAAATGTTTTCCATCGCCGTTAATGACTTCAACAGTAAAGGAAAACCTCATGAGGATACTGGCATGTTTCTAGAATCTTTCGAGTGTCATTAGCCAACCCGCACTGGGTCAGAGTGGTGGGTTATGGCCTTGACTCTCGCCTTGTGAGACAAAGCCGATTGAAATTATTTTAAAAAAATATTTTTTGAAGAAAGTAAATAGTTTAAAACACTTTATGTGGTAGGACACATTTTTGTTTTATTATTTATCTTAGTTTCGTACCAAGTTTTGCATTGTAGGGCTTTAATCGTGTTTAGTGTTATTAAATTACGGTATATTTACTGTGGTTTTATGGTAGAGCGAGTCCCCTATATTTAAATAGGCTTATATCTCTGAGTGATGGGCGCAGTGCTAGGCAGTCATTTGGAGTATTCATGTTCATAGCTACGTGGCACTGTCCTGTTATGGGAAGGCGTGTTGCTTACCAACAGATTCAAGAATACACGAAATGGCAAAAAAAATTGGCAGTCATAGGAACTGCCGATAGAAGTGAAAGCTTATAACTCAGAATTTGATAGCTCACTTTGGAAACTACCCTGGTGAAACCGGAGGGCGTGGTCATGAGCATGGCCATCTATCATCAATCAATGCTGTCGCATTTCTAGATGGCCAATGGAAAATGCTGACTTATTTCTAGATGACCAATGACCATGGTCCCGAGTTTACCCGAAGATTTATCATTTCCGAGCGTGACCCTAGAATTCAATTCAGAGCCCACGAAAAATCTGTCTATGGCGCGCCAAAACAAGTTTACACTTCAAAAACTAATTAATCCACTAGTTACATTAATAAAAAAATATTGTACACGTATTTTTTATTTTGTTTCATAAACAAAACATTACGCAGATACAGGGCTTAGAAGTTTCGAGTGACGCCACTTTATGGTACGATTTTTACGATAAAGTGACGTCACACCTCCACACTCTGGAAGCTTGATGATCTATGTCCTATATCTTTGTTGATTTTTAATAAATAAATATTGGTGGACAATTCACACCCAACCATTCTTATTCTATGACACAACACCATCTGACCCCAAACTAAGCAAAGCTGTAATATGGCGGCCAGATATAATACTTATACATATACAACTATAATTAGTTGTAAATACATACTTACATAGAAACACCCAGACACAGTGCAAATATTTAAATTCGTCACACAAGTATCTGCACTGGATGGGAATCGAACCCACGACCCTCGGTTTCGCACTTTCGCAGGCAGAGTTACTAACCACTAAGCCACGAGGCCAGTCATTAATAATAGTTTGATAAAAACAAAAAAATATACATGTCCCATATCCATAATATAGTTAACGGACTAATTAGAATGGTATATTTTTAACCCAGTCATAATCCTATATCTTCGTTCAAAATAATAAATATACTCATGACAAAATTATTTCAATACGTCAATTAGTTTCCAAGATATATAATTTTAAAGTGAGCGGTTCGCGTGACGTACTACGTACACTCGCTCAGTTCGTTCACAACTGGAAGCGATGACATAAAAGAAAACATTGCACAAGTAAACTACTGCTAGCTACTACAGCTGCCGACTTGCGCCTAAGCGGAGCGGACCGTTGTGTAATGACGTCATATGCGGTAGATATTTTTGCGAATTTTGAAGCCTTGTATAATTTCATCTACTTGGTATTTTTTAACCCCCGACCAAAAAAAGGGGTGTTATAAGTTTGACGTCGATGTCTGTCTGTCTGTCTGTCTGTCTATCTGTCTGTCTGTCTGTGTGTCTGTCTGTGGCACCGTAGAGCTCAAACGGATGAGCCGATTTCGATGCGGTTTTTTTTATTCGAAGGTTAATATCCGTGCGGATGTTCTTAGCTATGTTTGGTTAATATAGATTCAAAATGGCCGCCTCCACAAAATGGCGGACATAATATTTCTTCACAACCTACCTCAATATGGGTGTCAAATGAAAGGGCTTGACTAGTTGAATACTATACACTACAACAAATTTCAAATCCAAGATGGCCGCCACCACAAAATGGCTGATTACATTATAATTTTTCACTACTACCTCAATATGGGTATCAAACGAAAGGTCTTAACTAGTAGAATACTTTGCAATATCACAAATTTCAAATCCAAGATGGCCGCTACTACAAAATGGCGAAATACATTTCTTTTTCACAACTACCTCGATATGGGTATCAAATGAAAGGGCTTGACTACCTAGTAGAATGTTGTAAAGATAACAAATCTGAGGTAGTCGGGGGTTAGTCAAAATTTTTAATTTTGTTCTTGTTAACAAAACAAAAACTAGTGTATGTGTATTGTAAAGAAGCTTTACTGTAACAAATTTCAAGTGATTTTACATTTAACATTTTCCATTGTTTATCGTATCCTCCCTTTACAATAAAACACACGTTATATATCCCATAATTAGTTATACTAGTGTCTGTCAACAGTTGTTATTAAAAATAAATTTTATGATTTATCACCATGGCGTTTGATTTTTTCTTCTTAAGCTTAAGTTTTACGCTCTTCTCTTCTTTGCCTAGTTCTACGATCTTCTCTTCTTTGGTTTCTTCTTCGTCGCTGGATTCGGTCTTCTCTTCTCCGTATGTGTACTTCATGGTCATGTCGAAGTATACTTTATCCTCGACCAGTCTGTAGTCCGGTTTTGGGATAGTGCCTCTGACGCAGTCATGGTAGTGACAAACTACTTTCTCTTGTTCGTAAGTTTCACACGAGCCTGTAAGTTATAACTTTATTTATTTTAAAACGGCAAACAAACAATAATCTTTTTAATATATATGTCAATATTTGGATGTTTGTTGCTCAATCTCGTCGTAATGGATCCGGCTAACTTCGAGGTTAGTGCAAACACCCTTATAGTGGTGCATTGGTGAACATGTAAATTATTATGTAATATTTTGTTGGTCGCTCAATCACGCTGGAACATACAACATAATATAATATCGTAAAAAAAGCGGCAACGAAGTTATGCGACTAACAATCTTACAAGTTAACTTTGATGAAGTTAATTCCCACATAGAATTCCCAAACGGGTAAAACAGCTAGTGATATATGAGTAGGTACTGTAGAATCTCGATTATAATTGTGAGTTCCGATAACTGAAGTTCGTATAATTGAGGGTTCGGATAATCGAAATCCGAATAATTGAGGGTACGGGTAATCGAAGTTCTTATTAAAGTGAAACTTTTATATCATCGCCTCAACCCTTTTCGTACGTCTATTGCATGTTGCGTGACGGTTGGACGCGGAAAAGCGAAAGGCGCTAGACAGAGCAGATAGGTCAAAACGGCGGCGTTACTCCTTAAATTACTGAAATCGAATATTTATCCATATTTACTAGGAAAAATATTTACTTTGTTTACAATGCGAAAAAAAGTTTCACGTTTACCATGTTTTCATAAAACCAGACAATTTTTATTTATAATCATAAATCAGATTCGGATAATCGAAGTCCGAATAATCGAGGGTCCTGATATGAAGTTCTACTGTACATGTATTATGTGGGGTAACAGAGAACGGGAACAAGTCATGCGATACTCTGAGTTTTGTGATAAAAAGTTCACAGAATTATTGAAATGGCAGGACGAAGTAAATATAGAATGTGAGGACTTACCACGAGATAATGACATGTACTATGCATTCATAGATAATTTATATGACAAAATTGTAGGTACGTTGCAGACAGCAGCTGAGCAGACATATACGTTTAAAAAAGAAAGCGTGACAAAATCGTAGGGTGGAATTTTCACGTCAGAGCTCATGCAAAGGCTAGACAGTTGTTTTCCCAATGGTTGTCATATGGTCGGCCGCGCTCGGGATATCACTATGAAAATATGACAGCCGCACGTAGGGAGTTCAAAGCCGCGCTAAAATTTGTAAATAGAAATCAAGACAAAATAAAAATGGAAGTGTTGGCTCGTCATCGTTCCTATTGTAATTTTATTCATTTTTTGGAAAGAAACAAAAAAATTAGATCACAAAAATAGTATACCCGTGTGTATCGAAGGGGAAAAAGAAAAAAATAATATCGCTAATATGTTTAAGGCGCATTTTAATGTACAAGCCAAATCACAGAGTCAATATAGTATGAGAGCTGGCCGGGGCACGGAGCCGACCCAGGTTGTCATAACGCCGAAGAATGTTGAAACTATTTTGAGGAATATGAAGCGTGGGAAGTCTCCGGGTCACGACAGCCTCAGTCTAGAGCATTTAATATTTGCGGGTCAACAGTTATATCATGCCTTGTCGCGGTTCTTTAATCTGTGCGTGCGCCACAGTTATTTACCTGAGAAACTTATGCGTACTCTGGTTATACCTATTACAAAAAAAACAAAACAGGTGATATCTCGAGAGTGTCCAACTACAGGCCTATTTCTCTCGCGACAATAGTGGCCAAGGTGCTTGAACGGGTTATCCACTCTTATACTAGTACGATGACCATTGACGATGGCCAGTTCGGTTTTCGTCCGCAACTCGCTACGGATATGGCTGTTTTTTCTCTAAAAGAAGTAGTTAACCCTTAAATTGATAACGTGATACGGGTAAGACGTTGGGTTTGAAAAATTCTAGTGACTTTATTTTTAAGAAATTCTACAATTTTCCTGCGTAAATAGGTTGGTAACATTATTTTTGGTAGAATAAATTTTTCGTAAGACAACATCTTTACCAGCTGTGCTATTTGCCAAGATCGCTCCGAAGCGGCCCGCTGCGTTTGCGCCACGGGTAAGTTTATTTATTATTTTTGGGGTATTGCTGTGTGAAATTGGTAGTTGATTGGCTTTATATGGGTCAGAAATATCATAAATAATAACAATGAGCTGTTTTTGTGTAACTATATTGCATATCAGTAATTTTATGAGCTTGATTTTTTGTATGTACTACGGGTATCACATTACCAATAATTGAGTAAAACACTACAAATAAGCTTTGGCATACCCGTAGTACATTGCCAAGAGTCTTATAACATTTTGCCTATTCTTTTTTTTCATTTTAAGTACCTACCTGTTGTTTTTTTGGTGTTTGTATGGCATGTCTTTTTTTCGTTTGTTACAGTGCTTGAATCTGACCCGTTCACATAAGATCTTGGCTTTAGTCCCTGTAGAAAATGATTGCTCCGGTGACAGTTCCGCTTCTGATAACGAACTAGATTGCATACCACCAACGGCGTCACATGTCAGTTCCGATCCACCTTCCTTGGACTCCTCTTTTGAACGCCTGAGCATCCTGCAGACTGACTCTGATAATGATTCTGATCGCACTAACATTGGTAATACGCCACTAACACCAGTATTTCAAGAGGTGTTCCCTTCTCCTTCAATTAACAATTATGACGCAATACCTACACTCAACTCTATTCAAAGTTTGCCTCCAGCGTCGGTGGAACCACTCTCTTCCCCGGTCCCCAGTAAATCGAAGGGTACATCTACACCAATAACTAGATCTAAACGCAAGAAAACTACAGTGCTTACAAAAGTAATAAAGACATCAAAGTTTTCCCTTAAATATAACTGGAAAAAGATACAATTTAATCATAAAGCCACCATGGATGAGTCTTTGCACAAACTCCATAAAACACAGAATGAAACAGTGTTGGATTATTTTTGTACCTTCTTTACACCAGATATAGTTGAAGACACTGTTCACAACACAAATTTATACTCGGATATTAATCGAATATTATTTTGCGCAACTATTGGATATGTGCATCAAAAACGGATGGATTTTGTACAAACTATTGTATTGTACAAACGAGATGGGAGACAGAAAATATCTTTGAAGGATCACGACTAGAATTGTTTGAAGCACTGTGTTGTGCCAACAAGACTCCAAAGTCTCAAGATATGGTATGGACAAGATAGAAAATGAAAGAAAGATTCAAAATCCTACTACCTCAAGACCAGGGGATAGTGTAAGATATGATGCATTTGGACATTTCCCTGATTCTACTGTCAAAAAATCACGCTATCGATTTTGCAAAGCAGGAAAAACTAAGATATATTGCATAAAGTGCAATATGCATCTGTGTTTCACAACTGATGATAATAAAAGGAACTGTTTCCGTGAATTTCATACCAAATAAATTGATTTTAAGTAACTAATAAAATATATTTTTGGAACATGATATTTTATTCACAACACGGCAATGTCATACCTGTAGTACAAACAAAAACATTGGCACTTTGTTAAGTAGTTGGCAACGTCATACCTGTAGCACATATGATTTCGCGAAAACTATGAAAGTTGGATTTTTTCTAATATTTTTTATGTGCTCTTAGGACTACAATTAAACAGGATAAAACCTTATACAAACATATTTCACAAAAAAAATGTTTTGCCAATTTAAGGGTTAAATACTATAACAGGCATGAGACTACAGTCTATGCCTGTTTCCTAGACTTAAGTCGCGCGTTCGACACGCTCAACCACGGAATACTATGGAGAAAACTGCGCGGTTCAGGAGTCCCTACTGAGGTTGTTGATCTGTTAGCGTACTGGTACGGCAACCAGACCAGCAGCGTCAGGTGGGACTCTGCACTCTCTGATAGCTACCAGCTGTCCTGCGGAGTGAGGCAAGGGGGGTCACCTCACCCGACCTTTTTAATTATTATGTCAATGATTTGATCGTGGAATTGAGCAGCACTCCGGTCGGGCTCAGGCTGGACGGGAGATACGTCAACAACCTGAGCTACGCTGACGATATGGTGCTGATCAGTCCCTCGATTAAAGGTTTGCAAAAACTTATAGGAATATGTGAGAGGTATGCGAGTAAGCACGACTTGGTTTACAATAGTAATAAGACGGAAATGGTCGTATTTAGAGCGGGAAAGGGCCCCCAACATATACCTGAAGTACGTCTCAATGGCAAGCCGGTAGGAGTGGTGGATGCGTTTAAGTACCTTGGTCATATAGTAACATCGACCCTCCGAGACGACGAAGACATCGAGCGACAGAGGCGAGCTCTATGTGTGGTGGCAATATGATAGCACGTAAGTTCCAAAGGGCCTCACCTGACGTGAAAATTACGCTCTTTAAGTCGTATTGTCAGTCGTTTTACACGTGTCAGCTTTGGACGAAGTACTCGTTGAAATCGCATGACACCATTAGAGTAGCCTATAATAACATCTTTAGGCACCTGATGGGCCTAAAACGTTACTGTAGCGCGTCAGGAATGTTTTTTGAAGCGCGAGTTGACACGTTCAACGCTATTCAACGGAAGCGAATTTCGTCTTTCATGTCCAGAGTGAGCGCATGTAATAACGCTATTGTCAAAGGGCTAGCGGATAGATTGCTGCTGAGTGGAACGTACCGACGATGGGTGGCTATTGCCACTTAAAAGACTACTTTTTGTGTGTTTTATTTTATTATAATGTACATAATTATTATACTTAGATATTATGTTAATTAGTGACATTTTGTATATGGATCTTGGGTCTGAAATAAAGATTTATTATTATTATTAATTACCTGGTCGCTGCACGCGCACGGTGAGCACGGCGCGCTCGGGCGCGCAGCTGTTGAAGTGCACGAGGTAGCACGCCAGCATCGTGCCCGTGCGCCCGCGCCCGTGCCGGCAGTGCACGCCTACCCTCTGCCGAGCGGAACCATATTCAATATTAAAATGTGGACTTATGTCCTGAGAATCTGAGATGAAATGAGTAATAAAAAAAAAGATATATACGGTCGAATTGAGAAAATTTCCTTTTGAAGTTAATAAGCGTAGCGATTCTGAACCCAATCGGATTGATCTCGACACAGAGTCAAATATCTCGGCCTTTGTTTAATCCGTTTAGGATGACAGAGACAACGAATGTCATTCTGAATTTGAATTCTGTATCACGGTATCACATTTTACCTTCCTTTTACTCCTACGTAAAATTAATGTTTTGTTTTCGTTTCATGTGTTTCCCTAAATCAAAAAGATCTAGTCTGCGTCTGATTCGCACTCGCTGTGATTTTGAAATCTTAACTTTCGCCCCTCCTTGTCTATACTTATAATAAAACTGTAACGGGTCGAATTCTGTACATTGAAGATATTTTGAAAAAATTTTTTTGGAGCACTCCATAGTCGATACTGATGGCGAATCTGCATTTTTTTTCTTTCATGTCTGTCTGTCTGTCTGTCTGTCTGTCTGTCTGTCTGTCTTTCTGTATAGGGATCACGCATCACGCCGAAACTACTGATTCAATTCAGCTGAAACTTGGCATGATTTTAGTTTAAACTAAGGAAATTGCTGTAGGCTACTTTTGATCCCCAAATTCTGATCGGGTTTCTTGCGGGAGGGGGTGAAAGTCAGAATGTGTATTTGGTTGTAACTCATGTTTGCGTTGTTTAATTTCATTAATTTTTTTTGTTAGAAAGAACACATTTTTATATTGTCCCATCAAAATTTGAACATTATCGGTTTGGTAGTTCGGAAATTACACAAACATTAAATAATAACGACACGCACGGCGCGTTCGGTACATACTAACTTCTAAGTATTCTGTGTATCACAGACGATCCACAGAACATCTAGATTCTAAATTCAAGAAGTGCCCACGTGATCGCGTCGCGTCGTCTTGAATGACAAAATAATTGTCAAAAATATATTTTTGTGTGGAAAAAGGAGGAGGATGGGAATATCCTCCTTCAAACAAGGAGGATGTTCTCAATCGGGTTTGCATTTTTTTATTTGGTTTTATTTTACACGATAACTCCGCTAATTGTGAGTTGATTTTGATGATTCTTTTTTGTTTGTTAGAAAATACTTCAGAGGTGATCTTATATATCGAAAACAGGGAGGTAGTTTTTCAAATATCAACAAAAAACAAATATCAGCTTAGATTTATCTGTATTTAGTTAGTCGATCGACAGAATTAAATTACCTGTCGCCGACAACGTATTCGCCTCGACGAGAATTTTTCGTCTTGGTGTAATACAAATGTTGGAGTCCCTCAAGGCGGCGTGCTATCACCACTTCTATTTGCCATCTTTATCAATTCTATTACTCACTTTTTAACTTCTTCCTACCACCTTTATGCAGACGATCTCCAAATTTACTCGCAAGCTCGACTCTCTGACCTAAGTGTGGCTATCGACATCGTAAATGCTGATCTTAAACAAATTGTACACTGGAGTAACTCCTTCGGCTTAGATGTAAACCCCAACAAAACCCAAGTTATTATACTCGGCAGTGCTTACATGATAGCTAGAGTCGATTGGCCCGCAATCCCTGAGATTGTTTTAATGGGGTCGTTATACCGTACAGCGAATCAGTTAAGAATCTTGGCGTTATTTTTGATCGCACTTTAAGCTGGGAATCCCACCTGAAATCGATCAGCTGTAAGCTGTTTGCATCGGGCGGGTCATTGAGACGATTACGTAATTTTTTACACACTGCTACCAAAATTGCGCTTGCACAATCTCTTCTTCTTCCCATCTTGGACTACGCAGACGTCTGCTTTCTTGACCTCAAAGAAGATCAGCTAGATAAACTTGAGCGTCTCCAAAATTATTGTATAAGATTCATATTTGGTTTACGCAAGTATGATCATGTGTCTCAATTTCGTATACAGCTCAAGTGGCTCCCCATTCGCTTTCGTCGGAATGCTCATATTTTGTCCCTTCTCTATAGCGTATTATTTAATCCCTCTTTTCCGCGGTATTTGAAAAAACCTTTTACTTATTGGAGCAATGCACATGGTCTACCTCTCAGGTCAAAATATAACTTGTTCCTTCAAACACCGCCGGCCCGCAGCGAAACTTTTTATGGCAAATCATTTGCTTTCCAAGCTGTCCAGTTGTGGAACGCCTTGCCCGTCACCATTAGGCAAGCTCCTTCTCTTGCTGTTTTTAAGAAACAAGTCAAAGAATTCTATTTGTTACAGTCATCACATACATAGATGTTGAAGTCATTATATCTGCAATTATTTTCATTCATTGAACATGTTATTATTAATTATGTATTCGTCTATTATTATAAAATATTTGTGTATTAGGACGTAAAATTGATTTATGTATTTATATTGTTGTATTTGAAATTAATTGTTAGTTAGTATTATCAAATTATCATTCGGAAGTATCTGTACTCCAAATTGCACTCCCCGTCTTTCATAATTAATTTCTTTTTTTACCATCCTACGGTTGCCTGGAAGAAATCGCTCTTAGCGATAAGGTCGCCAATTGCTACTTTTTTCTATGTTTTTGTTCTGTGTTATTGTTATTTTTCTTTATAATTTAAGTGCAATAAAGAGTTTATCTATCTATCTATCTGTCATTGAAGTAAATGTTTGTTCTTTTGGAGAAAACATATCAGCATAATAAGTAGCAGCATAAACAACCCATTAAATGTTGGCCCAAAAAAACCCACTGCTGGGCGTCGGGGCCTTCTCTCGCAAGGAGGGAGACAAGGCTATAATCCACCACGCTGGCCCAGTGTCGGTTGGTGGATGACATATGACTTAGAAATTAGATTTTAGGTACATTTCGGTTTCCTTACGATATTTTCCTTCACCGTTTAATTACCAGCATTACGAACATGACTCTGAAAAGATAGCGCTTGGTTTTGAACCCTGGGTCTCCGGATCGACAGTCGCCGTTCTCCCGACTAGGTCATCTGGAGCTTACTAGACTAGCCGTAACTTAACGTATTATTTTAATCCAAATACTGTTTAAAATTTAAAGGTAGTGTTCAACAAGCTTCGGTGACCGAAGCAGACCGTTGTTAGGGTTCCGTACCCAAAGGGTAAAAAACGGGACCCTATTACTGAGACTTCGCTGTCCGTCCATCCCTCCGTCTGTCACCAGACTGTATCTCAAGAACGGCGATAGCTAGACAGTTGAAATTTTCACATACGATGTATTTCTACTGCCGCTTTAACAAAAAATACTAAAACTACGATCACTTGATACGTTCCGCCATGATTAAGTAACAATCATCCAAACATTGACATTCATTATATTTACAGTTACAGGACAACGTTGGAACGGCTGAACATATTTGGAAGGAATTCGAAACACACGTAGTTGGTACTCAGAAATAGCAAATCGGTTACTTATAGGTTACTGTGACGTCGGAAAGACTAAGCAAATTTGGTAGAAAATTGAAACAGATAACTTATAGTCTGAAAAACCACATATATGTACTACCTATCAACCTGAAAAGAAGCATGGGCCCTAAGGAAACAAATATTAACTATCACGTCAAAACGGCACAACGAATTGGGTTGGCATACGAAACACAGATAGTTTAGAGTCTAAAATTTCACATGGGGTCTAAGTCTATATTTTCGTTAAACTCCATATTAATCTATAATAAGTATATATTTTCGTAAGGTACTTGATGTGACGGTAGGTAAAGGCGCCAAAATGAAAATATATGCACCCTTTTGGCGTAGATAATACAGGTGATTTGCGTTCACAATCAAAATAACAAGCAACATTATATTCTCATTAGATGGCGCTAATGCCAGTTTAAATCTAAAAGCACTAAAGGTCATTTAAATCAATGTTTAGCTATTGTGGTATGTATTTTTTCTTTCATCACTAGGTGGCGTTACTGGTATTCTAAATTGTACTAATAAGTTTTTGCTGCTAAAAGGATTTTGATGCCGAATTTGGATTCTTTCGTTCTTGGATTTTGACGTGACAACGTCTTATAAATTGGTTTGCCGGGTGACACTTCAAGAAACTGCGTTACGCTCCGCTCACGTTATGCGCTCACAACGAGAGCGAGTGAGAGACACGCGTCCCTTCCACTCGGGCATGGTTAGCCCGCCTAAGAGCGAGAGAGACAGACATAAAAAGTGAAAGGCACGCGTCCCTTCCGTAAAATTATTTTACCACTCAAAGTCGTTGTCACGTAAAACTTTCGCCCGTATATCGACTTTACAAGCAACCAATTTTTTTTTCTGTGTTACAATTAAATTCATACATTAACATTTCACTAAGATTTGGTTTAGATTTACGGGTTCAACTTGCTTGAGAACCTATCATTAAAATTCAAAATTTTAATCATTTTCATTCCACACAGGCTACGTTCAAAATTTTACGCGGGCGAAGTCGCGGGTAACAACTAGAAAACAGCTTGCGGATAAAAAGAGATAAGTAGGTAATCAGATCATGCACATCAGCTTCAGACTTTTCGTAATGTATCCTATATAAATCCTACAAACTTAACACTTGCGGCTATGTTCGATACTACGAAACCTTAATAAGTATGTTTAATTTTGTTTAAAAAAAGAAAAATAAAGATGATAAAATTAAATATTTTTTTGTGTGGAAAAACAAATTCACTCGGTTTTTCAATGATTACATTATGCAAATATTTTGACGTACGATACTTCCAACTAATGTACACTATAAGTCAGTAACATCTGCTTACGCGAACGAAGTAGCGGGTTCAGCTAGTCTTTAATATACATATTCTAGGGTTGTTATGGTTGGTTGGTCAAAGTTCGCGTCACGACAGAAGCAATCAGAGCGAATTAGACGGGCAGAAGCCTAGGAGCCCTAGAGAGTATACGACGACGACCACGTACACGCTCAACATCAGCTCTGTAAATAAAAATCAATAAAAGCGGATTTTTTGGAGCTACGAGCAGCCCAGTGATATCAGTGGACCGGCGACAGTTCAGCGAGCCAGGAGCCGTGTTGACAGCCCCCGGGACGTAAGGGATAAAGAGGAATCACCGAAAATACCGGACGAACAGCCGAAATCAAAGGTTAGTCTAGTAGCAACATCACAAGATCGCACAGCTGTATTTGGACAAAAGTCACGTCCGCCGCATAGCGATCTCATCGGTATAAAAATTCCGCCTGACACGTTCATATCGCTGCACGACCGACCGAAGCCGGCGACTCGACGCACGTCATCAGCGAATATCATCATCATCGCCAACCCCTGGGGAAGAACTGACTGCTGGTAACTGGACATCTACTGGACAGCCCGAACACCATCTAAGTCAAGCGTGTACGGAAGAATATTGACAAATATAAACTTGGAGAAGAAGAAGAGGAAGAAGAAGAAGAAGGGAATTACAATCTAATTTGACGTATCTAACACTCAACACTCTCCCTCACCTCACCTCACCTCACCCACCATCTGCCACAATAAAAATAAATAATTTAATTAACCTAATTTAGTTAGAAAATATTGTAAAATGTCCGACACAACGAAAAAAGCCTCCGCCTCCACATCTGCCTGCCGCACATCTGGCCCTGCCAATGCACCCAGACGACCAAGGGTGCTCTCTGTAAGGTCAGTAGCGTCAAGCTTACATAAGCGCATTTAAAAAAAAAAATGTTAGGACCAGCGCGTCAGACGTGGTGCCGCCAACGCAAAATCGGGAGGGGTACCCCGGTGTGCCCGTAGATGCCCCCGAGGTAGAGTCCCGCTGCGATCAATTACTCGACAAAGTCCCATCGCCACCGCGCTCACAAACAGTAAGCGAAACCTCTGTGCCGGTAACATCAGTGCCAGAGTCGAGCCCAGAACACCTGGCCGCAATAGATAGAGTCGAGAACTGGAAACAGTGTGGAATATCACCTCCAAAGGAGTTGACGATGGATGAGGAAACGGACAGTGTGTCAGAATCGTCTTTCCCGACCTCCGCCCGGTGCAAAAGAACCAGTATGCTAATCGCACACTGCTCTAAGCGGACGGGGTCGAGATGGACAGCGCCACGAAAGTGGCAAATGACGCACTACCCGGGAAAGGACGCTCTCGAACAATCCACTAACCAAAGACGGGATTTAAAACAAACCGCGATCGAGAGTCTCCAGACGCTCTTCGAGATAGTCCTTTCCTTGGCCGAGTCCAGGCATCGACACATCGCCTCACTCGAACAGGAGCGGACTCGACACGCCGTGGAGCTGCTCTCGGTGGAAAGGGCCCACACTAAGTCAGTACAACAAATTCATTACGATCTAACAAAGGAGGTAGCTTTGGCCAGGGAAACACTCACCGAACTCCAGAAAGAGTTAAGAGTCATTAGAGATTGGCAGAGCTTTGAATCAAGAGAGCCTCATCAACAAATTAAAGCAACAACCGAAGCGGTGAAGGACATCAGTGGTTTTCTTAAATCGCCTGCTCCAATTCGAAGCGCCCCGTTGATCTGACTCCACTGCAGAATGACTATCTTGGCCTAAAACCGGTATTGAAATTCTTCGGAGGCAGGTCGACGAGCTCCGAGAGGACTCTAACGCAGAAAGGACGAAAACCATCGAGGCCCTCCACCAAAACGCTGATATGCTGAAAGAACTCGCCTCAGCTCCACCACCCCTACCCCCAAACTATTCGGATAAGCTAAGTAAAATTGAAAACATGCTGACGAAACAAACACCACCCCCATCTTCTGCCCCAATTAAAATAAACATCGACGAGCACGTGCTGCCTATTACAGAACGTCTAGAAGCTGTATCGTCAGAACTCCGGACGATGCGCCAGGAAAAACTAATTCTTCCCCCACCAGCCCTAAGCATCGAGGCCGAAATCTGCCAAGCGGAGACGGGCAAGCCACCAAAGCCTAACTACGCAAAAATAGCGGCTAAGCCGATCGTGCCAAAACCGAACCACACTCTTATCGTGACAACGGCGAATCCCACATCCCCCACGACCGCCGAAAATTTAATAGACAGGATAGCGTTAGCTCTGGACACGAAGAAGACTGGAGCAAGAGTTGACCGAGTGCGAAAAGCTCGAAACAGGAAAGTCATCCTGAGTTGCAGCACAGAGGAAGACCTTGGTCTGGTCAGAAATCGTGTGCAGCAGGACAAGTCTTTAAAGGTGGAAACTGCGAAAGCGGGTAATCCACTGATCATCATACGAGACGTCCTGTCTTATCACAAAGACAACGAAATAGTAGAAAACCTTTTGGCGCAGAATAAACATTTGCTACAGGGGGTTAATTTGCAAGAAAGCGCGATTAGAGTGCGGTACAGAAAAAAGCACGTAACCCTCATGAGTGCCATCCGGTGATCGAGGTCTCTCCTCGCATTCACAGAGCGTTTTGGATGCTGAAAAAGTCTACATAGGACTTCAGAGGAGACCAGTGGCAGACCACTCGCCCTTGGTGCAATGCTCGAAGTGTCTAGGTTTTGGTCATACAAAGGCGATCTGTCGGGATAGGGATGAGTACTGCAGTCACTGCGGAAAACTCACTCCTGGACTCAATGCAAGGCAAGGAAAGAAGACCTGTCCCCAAATGCAAGAACTGCGCGACTGCTCATCCCAACAGACCCAAAAAGAACTCGCACACAATGCGTTTAGTAGCGAGTGCCCTGAAAGGTTAAAATGGGATGGGATAGCGCGGTCTCGAATATCTTATTGCTAAGGGCACTCATGAGGAACGTGGCTCAGTCTTCCAAAGAGTAGGCGAACCAGGTATGCGTTTCATTCAAGCAAACCTGCAGCGCTCCCAGAATGCAACAGCAGAACTCCTGAAGGTCGCGAGAGAAAGGGAGTTTCAGTTGCCCTTGTTCAAGAACCCTATGTGGGAAACAAAGGCGTAATGAAACAATATCCTGGAACTCGTATTATTCAGTGCAGTTTAAATAGGCAAAACCAGTTAAGGCAGCCATAATAGTCTTCGGTGACAAACTGAGGTAATCCATGACCCCAACTTGTTACCGAAACGGAAGCGGCTGTCCTGTTGGTCGGCACACAGCCTAAAACTGGGAGTTATTTCTGTCTACTTAGAAGGAGACCAAATAGTCGACCCCTACCTCAGCAGGATTAAAGTATTCAGTGAAAAACTAGCGACAAAAGATCTGATTGTTGCTGGTGACGTGAATGCGTGGTCCCACTGGTGGGGAAGTACATCCCAAAATGAGAGAGGAGAAGCCGTAAACTCTTTCTTCAACGAAATGGACTTATTTATTCTCAACTCTGGCGATACACCAACCTTCGAGATCGTTAGGGAAGGTAGAGTCTGCACAAGCATAGTAGATGTAACAACGTGCAGCGAGTCTCTCCTGGGAAAAATCGAGGGATGGAATGTTGACAAAAGTATTACAACATCAGACCACAACGCAATTACCTTCACTTTGCGCCTAGTTAAAGCTCTCGAACAACAGAGACCAATAACAACACGCAAATACAACACCAAGAAGGCACAATGGTCAAACTTTATGTCACAGTTAAAATCCTCCCTTGTAGAAGGAAACATCTCGCCGGAGTCAGTGGAGAAATGTGAAAGTCCATTGGAACTCGAGTCGATGATTACGAGCTACACAGCTAATATACATGAAGCCTGCGAACAGACCATCCCACTGGTAAGCTCGCCGAAGGAAATCCAACCCCCATGGTATACGAAAACGCTCGATAATCTGAAAAGGAAGTTCTCAGAAGAAAGAGACGGATCAGGAATGCCGCCCCGACAGAGTTGAACTTGTAGTCGAGCAGTATCAAATTGCTCGACAAGACTACAAGGAAAAAGTCAAACAAGCTCAGACGGTAAGTTGGTAGGAGTTCTGCACGAATCAGGAGAAAGAAAGCATGTGGGACAAGATCTACAGAGTGATGAAACAAACTTCGACAAGACAGGAAGAAATACTCCTAAGAGACACCGAAGGTAACACTCTATCCCCGCAGCTATCTGCAGAACTACTTGCCAAAACTTTCTATCCCGACGACTCTGAGAGCACAGACCAACCTTGTCATACAGAGCTACGGGAGCGAATGACAGAAACGCCTATGGGCTTACCGGAAAATGACCCACCATTCACATCAGCGGAACTGGAATCAGTACTGAGAACTCTGAATCCGAAAAAGCTCCCGGTACAGACGGGCTAACCGCTGATATCTGTGAAGCAGCCATACGTTGCGAATGGGAGGTTTTCTTGGCGATAGCAAACAAATGCTTGTCGTTGAAATACTTCCCCAAGCAATGGAAAGAAGCGCACGTGGTCATATTACGCAAGCCCGGTAAGACAGATTACACACATCCAAAATCATACCGCCCCATAGGTCTTCTGTCCGTTCTAGGAAAAATCGTCGAAAAGCTTCTGGTAAACCGTCTCCAATGGCATCTCCTCCCAACCATTAGTAGGAAACAGTACGGTTTCATGCCCCAGCGAGGCACTGAAGACGCCCTCTATGACCTGGTAGAGCACATCAAAAAAGGAGTAGACAGTAAAGACACCGTACTCTTAATCTCCCTGGATATAGAAGGCGCCTTCGACAATGCATGGTGGCCCACCCTCAAAAATCAATTAGCGAAGAAGAGGTGCCCAACAAACCTCTACGACATGGTAAACTCTTACCTCAGCGACCGTAAAATCAAGGTCAACTATGCAAGAGCAGTCTACGAGAAGGAAACAACCAAGGATGCGTCCAAGGGTCCATCTGCGGACCGACCTTTGGAATGTGATCCTAGACTCGTTACTGCGAATGCTAGAAGCAGCAGAGGAGTGTACTGTCAAGCGTTCGCAGATGACGTCGTTCTCGTGTTTACAGGCAACTCGAATATCATCGAACAGCAGGCGAGCAGGGCGCTGAGCATGACAGTGGAATGGGGTAAAACTAACAAACTCAACTTTGCAGCGCATAAAACCAACGCGATGCTTTTCACAAAAAGTTGAAATACAAAACTCCAAACATAGTCATGTCCGGCGTCCGGCTCGATCTGGTCGATGAAGTCAAACTGCTAGGCCTACTGATCGACCGCCGGCTCAACTTTAAAGCACATGTGACCGCCCAATGTAAAAAGTGGCGAACATTTATAGACAGCTCGCATGTGCAGCGAAGGTGACCTGGGGATTAAATGGCGAAATCACGAGAACAATCTACGTCGCGGTGGTGGAACCTATCATCATGTATGCCTCAAGTGTATGGGCGCAAGCGGCAGACTTCGAGGAAAACAAGGCTCAGTTGAACGCTATCCAAAGAGGTTTTGCCCAGAAAATCTGTAAGTCGTACCGTACTGTTTCTCTGAAAGCAGCACTTGCCCTTTCCGGTCTGCTCCCTTGGATCTGAGAATACAGGAAGCGGCAAATTTGTACAGAGTAAAAAACACTCTCCCAAGACTACCTCCCACCAGAAGTGGAACTCGAACGAAATGTTAACTGCCTGGACCAACCCCATCCGTCCACGCAGTTATCCGTAGAGTACGAGCTCCTAGAAGACACCTCAATCTTCCACAAGGACCTCAAATTTATACTGATGGCAGTAAAATTGAAGGTAAAGTTGAGCTGCTCTAACATGGTGGGAGAATGGCAGAGAGGTCAAGAACTCGACCTTCAAGCTCCACTCCGAATGCACAGTCTTTCAATCGGAACTTTATGCTCTGTACCGGGCAACTCAAATGGCGTTAAAGAGCAAGGACCCAGAAGTCAATGTCCTGAGTGACTCCCGATCTTCACTCGAACTGCTAAGTAACCCAAAACGAGCCACCCCTTGGTTAAGTGCGTAAAGGAAAACATTGGACAGATAAATGCTGAAGGAGATCTCTTCGTCTTTTCTGGGTGAGAGCGCATGTTGGCACCGTCGGCAACGAAAGAGCCGACGAACTGGCCAAATCGGCGGCACTCACGGAGTCACCCAGGGACTACGAGGGATTCCCTTGTCCTACGTCAAAAGGAAAATCCGCGAAGAATCGGTCAAGAAATGGCAGGATCGATATGAGACCTCGGACACCGGAAAAGTCACCCAGACGTTCCTCCCCGATATAGCAAACGCATATCGGGTGATGAGAACCACGAAACTGACTCCTTCCAGGTACAAGCGTTGACGGGACACGGAGGAATAGCAGATTACCTGTACAGATTTAAGCTCAAGAGCAGTCCGGCATGCGAGTGTGACCCCAACCAACCCGAAACAGTCTGGCATGTGCTAGTCGATTGTCCCCGATTCATGGTCGCAAGACATGAGCTCGAATCTATGATCGACAGAAGACTGGTTGTCTCGGATCTCCACAACATCTTAGTAGATCCAGATAACAGAACACGGCTCCTGTCCTTCATGGAGAGCTCATTCCGCATAGCGGCCATGAGAAACTCCACTAATTCAAATACGCGCCCCCCATCACCACCACACCCTGCCCCGCTGTCTGTGGACGCCGCGCGGCATGCGGTTCCCGCCCAACATAACTCCTCGAAGAGCATCTCCGTCAAACAACTACTGGAGAACGCAGACCGAGGAGAAGCAGGGATCCGTATCCGCGGAGTGGCTCTCTTCATGGACAGCAACAAAGAAAGATTCGGAATAAGCTTTTGCTTCGCTTGGGAGCGGAAACGAGCCCGTTTGTCGCCTGGATTGTCTTGCCTGCTCAATGGGAGTACCGCAAAAGTCACGATGAAGCGGAAAACCTACGACGCCATGCCGGTGTGCGAGGTAGACGGCCACCGATTTCGGTTGGTGCGATCGAAAACAAAACGATTGCACTAATAGAGTACTCGGAAGGTCGGACGCCTTTCACACAGGCAAGTGCGCTGCTCGCACATCTGAGCAGAAATGCAGGTGAAACACCCCGGGTGATAAGCGTGGATGCGATGGCAATCGAATATTCAAGAGCGAGAGTCGCAGACCGGCTGGGTTGCATTGAGGCCTCTAAACATCATGAGGTTGTCGTATACGAAGACAGGGGAAAATCTAAGCTTCCTCAGAGCCCCTTCGCACGACCAAACAAATGCAACTGACAGCTGGGGACATCCTGTTCCTAGTTCGACCATCCAAACCGGCTCCGAAAGAGTACAGCAGAGGGCAGCCGCGGAAAAAGCTTCAGCCAATCTAACTAGCAGCCGAGGCACCAACACGGCGTTCGTGACTGCTTTCAACGCAGCAGCAAGGAGCGTACTCCGAATCACATCCCATTCATCGCCCCCTCGACGTCAAAGACCCCAAAGCAGCTTCACAGCAACAACCAGCCCGAACGAGAGCCGACATGGGACAGGTTGAACCGCCCCGCTATGTCACGGCTTCGGAGCCGCGGAGCCATGCACGCAACGCCTTCACCGAATTCATAGCCACACTGAGCGCGACACGACAAGTCAACCTCAAGACCTGCGAAAACATCATGCAGTCCTATAGGCTAGGAAGTGAAAGCCTTTTAAAGGCGAAACTCGAGGAGGCCGAAGCAGCCATTTACAATAATGTCACTTCCGGGTCATCAAGGGAACCATGACAGGACAGTATATGGCAGCTTACAGTGCAGAAAATGGCTTCGTGACACTGAACGAGAGAGAGACAGAGCGCGCGGGAGTGCCTGTTTATGCGACACCACCAAACGACCCAATTGTAGTTACTGCCCGATGCACCAAGATTATGCTGGACGATAAGATCCTAGAGATGGCCAAGACCATCGAAGGGAACGGAAACGTCAAAGCAGATTGGGAAAATTGGGAGGTACCGAGAATACAGTGGGTCAACGGAGTTCCAGGATGTGGAAAAACAACATGGGTGATTAGACACTTCGACGTGGACAAGGACGCCATCATCACTACAACTACTGAGGCAGCAAAAGATCTAAGAGAAAAGCTATCGCACCGAATCGGAAACCTGGTCAAAACCAGAGTGCGAACCATGGCTTCTGCTCTGGTAAATGGTTTCGGTAGAGAAAGTTTCAGTCGCCTCATGGTGGACGAAGCTCTCATGAACCATTTGGAGCCATTGTGATGGCTTCAAGGCTGTCTGGTGTTGGTGAAATTGTCCTCATTGGAGACGTCAATCAGTTGCCTTATATCGACAGGGAAAATCTCTTCGAAATGAGGTATCATCGCCCGAACCTGGTAACAAAGATCAGCCAGGAGTTGCTCTGCACACATCGAAACCCAATGGACGTCGCATATGCACTGAGGGAAATATACTCCGGTATGTACTCTTCAGCGTCCCGTATAAAGTCCCTAGAACAGAGAAGATATAAGGGAGCGCAAATACCCAACACCCTACCAAATACCCTCTTCTTAGTTCACACTCAAGAGGAGAAGGAGACCCTGACAAACCAGGGTTATGGGTCAGGCACCGGGTCACGCATCCTTACCATCCATGAAGCTCAGGGACCAACATACGAGTCGGTAATCGTAATCAAAACCAAGGCAAACATGAAGCTGCACGAGAGCGTGCCCCATACGGTAGTTGCAATCTCACGGCACACGGGGACCTTCACATATTACGCTGACGACACCGACGACGCCATCGGTCGGTTCGTGCGGCGAGCGTGGGCTGCATCACCGAAGACCATCCGCGATTTTAACCTACAGATGGCCATCAGGGACAGAAATGCGGCCGTTGTGGAGGCTCTGGGCCGGGAGGAGGCAGCTTAGGCAAATGACAAGGCAAACACTCGATGTCGAGTCGAGTACTAGCGGAATCCCAACCGGTAGTGATCGGCTCTACAGACGAGCACTAGAATTAGATTTTAAATGTACCCAACTCCCCTCCTATTTTCCTCTTCTTCTCCTTATCCAAGATATGTGTAAAAAACGATAATTGTAATGACAAAGATCACGGACCCCGGAGTCTGTGGAGTGGCTAATTTAAATAAAAAAAAAAAAAAAAAAAGCCTAGGAGCTCGGCTAGACTTGAAATCGAACAATTATAGCCTATAGTTACTCTCGGAATGAAGTATTTACTCTATGATTAACATTGCAAGAACTTTATTAGAACTTCATGTTCCAATAGCTGCGTGTCACTGTGCTATGTCAGGCATGTTGCTTACCATCAGGCACATGTCCTGATCGTCTCGTCACTCTTTATTAAAAAAATAATAATAATAATAATTAGATGTTAGGTGGCAGAAATATGGCGCAACCTATTTTTTTTTTTCTATTATAAAAACGAATTAAGTATTCAAAATGTCTACCTAATTTCCCATAAAATTGTAAACACCGTCAGATTATAATAAAACGCGTGGGATTATGATCTTAAACAGGTTAGAGTAGTTTATAATATAACGTTAGATTACAATCTGATCAGTTTTTACTCTTAGTTATTTATAAAATAAATTATACCTCTCCTCTAATCTCCGCTCGCTCACATATTTCAATAAACTTCAGGACTTGCTTCAGCGTCGGCGCTCCAAACTCCTTGACCCTGATTTCTGTCCACTTCAACTTCCTCTTAAACTCTGCGATCGGCGGCCATCTTTCCGGAGATAGCGTGACCAAGTGGTCTATACCAGCATCTACTAAATAATTCAAATTTTCTTCAGTCCTAGGACACCCCATCGCAGCTATTTTATTCGGGATAAACCACGAAAAATTGTACGGAGGATACGACTCGTAGTCCTTTTCCTTAGGCTTTTCTTGTTCATCTCTTTGGGTCTTTTCATTTTGCCTTTCCTTTGACTCTTCCATGTATTTGTAAAATAGTCTTGCCAATTTGACATTCACCCGATTCGGAACTGAGCTCATTTTCTTGGCACAATTCGATAATACGCAAGCGAAACGTCACAGCACTAGTTATAATTTTATGACGGAAAAAAAACAATTTATTACCGGCCAGTTATTATTCAGAGATCAAAAGTTTGACTTGCTTCCGCGACTGTTTAGAAAGTGTATACGTGAATGCAATTTATTTTCGTACATTGGCATATCAGTCTCAATGCTGGAACATTGCCAGATAGAATGTTGCATGGATCTTGGCACTCTTGTATTGACATTTGGAGATGTTAGCGGGATATATTGGGCTGTATTCGAGTGCCAATTTGTATTAATTAGGCCTACAGATATGTCAACCGTTAAATTAGCTTTCGGCTTAGCTTTTAGACAGGTGACGGTCGGTTGGTAGAGCAAGGTTACTCTAGTCCAATATATTTATACCTATGCAAGGTTAAAGAGAACAAAAAAGAACGATTCTTTATAAATAGGTACATACTTTTCGGATTAAATAAGAGTAGGTAATCGATTTGTTGTTGGTAATCGGTTGGAAACGTAAAGCCGAGGATCGGGCTGAGTGGCGTATTATTGGAGAGGCCTATGTCCAGCAGTGGACGAATGTGGGCTGATTATGATGATGATGATGAATCGATTTGTTAGTGAGTAATTAAAAAAAATGTCCATTCATCTTTTTAAATATCGAAATTTATCCGAAGTCCGAAGTCCGAAGTTTATCCGTTGTCTTTTGTTTTCTTAGGAACATTTTTTTTTACAAAATAGATTAGGGACAAGTACCAAAGACATGAGTCTGAGGGTAAGCAACACGCAGCTATTTGAAAATGAAGAGCCCAAATCACTGCCAGCAATACCTACTGCGCTCGTCACCATGATAATATATGATTACCTAATCTCACACCATCGTCTTTGCCTAAGCTAGTTATCTGAAAATAAAGCCCTTCAAACCGATCCACCACATTGGTAGTTATTCTATCATGAAGCAGTAATGTACAAATATTGTATTCACGTGTAAAGGGCAATGTTTTCAGATAAATTCCAGGGCACAGAGAAATAATCTTACATCAGATGAGCGTAGTTTGATGCTAGGCAGTGATCGGGCTTTTCATGATCAAAAAGCTGCGTGGCACTATGCTGTAATAGTGCTCTTGCTCACCGTTACTCTACGTAATATAAACTGTCAACGGAAGTGAAAACTAATAACTTAGAATTTTAGTAGTAAACAACGCAATTATAGAACAACACGTCACTTTGTAGCTACAGATTTACAGCTATTACGCATGTGGGTGATGCGAAATTGCGAACTCACAAAATATTACACATTAAAAAAAAATTGGCAGGCATAGGAAGTCGATAGAAGTGAAAACTTATAATTCAGGATCAGGACAGAGAGACGATTTTCTTAGCATTCCATGGATTCACCGTGCGGGTGCCGGGTCCATCGTGTGACAGAGAGAGAAAACCCGAGTAGATCCCGAGACTTGTAACTCGGGCGTAGGTTTAAGGGCCCCCTTTCTGACGTACATCAACACTCACCTTCACCACTCGTTTTTCTCTCCCGG
The DNA here is from genome assembly GCA_017562165.1 of Ectropis grisescens. Classification (NCBI taxonomy): domain Eukaryota; kingdom Metazoa; phylum Arthropoda; class Insecta; order Lepidoptera; family Geometridae; genus Ectropis; species Ectropis grisescens. The sequence goes on from CM029786.1 coordinate 15,282,922, forward strand.
CCCAGCCAAATCTGATGTGAGCCTAGTGCAGCTTTAGATACTCGTTCTAGTATAGAACTTACTGCACTTCTGGACAAGCCATGGTCTTTCAGCAGGTTATAGAGAGATTTTGCTGGTATACCTCTCGCTCCCACTACCACTACCTCTCGAAACGAAAAACGTACCTAATTTCGAAAGAAACTCGCGACTTTCCTACTCCGGTTCTACTTCGATCCGTCGTTTCGTCCGTTTAAATGTTCTAAGCCTACTCTAGAGTGTTTAAATGTTCTAAGGCTACTCTAGAGTGTTTAAATGTTCTAAGCCTACTCTAGAGTGTTTAAATGTTCTAAGCCTACTCTAGAGTGTTTAAATGTTCTAAGCCTACTCTAGAGTGTTTAAATGTTCTAAGCCTACTCTAGAGTGTTTAAATGCCTACACTCTAGAGTGTCTAAATCTTCTAAGCTCACTCTAGAGTGTTTAAATGTTCTAAGCCTACTCTAGAGTGTTTAAATGTTCTAAGCCTACTCTAGAGTGTTTAAATGTTCTAAGCCTACTCTAGAGTGTTTAAATGTTCTAAGCCTACTCTAGAGTGTTTAAATGTTCTAAGCCTACTCTAGAGTGTTTAAATGTTCTAAGCCTACTCTAGAGTGTTTAAATGTTCTAAGCCTACTCTAGAGTGTTTAAATGTTCTAAGCCTACTCTAGAGTGTTTAAATGTTCTAAGCCTACTCTAGAGTGTTTAAATGTTCTAAGCCTACTCTAGAGTGTTTAAATGTTCTAAGCCTACTCTAGAGTGTTTAAATCTCAAACAACGTTCGATCGGACGAAACGAAATAGAACCGGAGTAGGAAAGTCGCCAGTTTATTTCGAAATTAAGTTTTTCGTAGAAAGAGACCAGACCAGAATTTGATTGCTTCCTTCGGAAACTACGCGGGCGAAACCGGAGGGCGTGGCCTCGGTCGTGGCCATCTAGAAATGCCAACACATTTCTAAATGACCAATGGCCATGGTTCCGAGTTTACCCGAAGATTTCTTATAAAATCTGTCTGTGGCGCGTTATAAAAAGTCTTCACTTTAAACGCGCCTAACTCAGTTAGGTACTTACGTGCTCCGACTTTATGCGGCTACATGCCGGTGATACGAACCCATAAAACTTTCCTCTAACTAAAAGTGCTAACCGCACCTATAATGATTGGAATTGAAAACAAACTCTTAATTTTAACAAACTTTATTTACAAATATCAATTTTATGTACAGTCAAAACACAACTTAACAAGCTAAAAACGACCTTATTCCCCTAGGATACGGATCACAGTTCATTCGCTGAGCACTTTCTTGGTGGCGGCTCGAGCGGTCTCCATGAATTCCTCCATGACGTCGGGAGAGACCCCGAAGCGGAGGGGGTTGTCTTCCGTGAGGTCCTGGTAGTACATCCCTACTGCTTCCTCGTGCTCGAGGCAATCACACGAACCTGCATAAAAAAAACAATAAATATAACAATATTTTTCATGTACAATCTGTTTGATAAAACTAGCGATGACTAGCACATCCTGCGATTTTAAAATGGTAGCCATTTTTTTATGACAAAATTAGTATTTTTTGTAGAAACTCTACATACATGAAAACGATTGCAATCAATAGGTGATATTATCTATGGTTTTATTTCTCCTAATTTCTTCCACGAAAAAAAAAACAATTAGCCTAGAGTTGTTCCAGCATTCGATATAAAATATTTGACCCACCCAGTGCCACTTGATCATGTCTACTTTCTGAGTAACATCTATGGTTTTAGTTTTAGTATTGATATAGGTAGGTACAGAGATACAGTTGGTCCAACACGGCGACTCTCGATGATCCAGAGCCCCGGGTTCAAATCACTGCCGCACCACTGTCTTTACCACTTAAAAAAGGTGAAGAAAAACATTGAAATGAAACTGACATGTAGCTAGAATAGTAGACCTACAGGTCATGTGTTCATCAACCCGCACTGAGCCAGTGTTGTTGTTAGGTTATGGCCTTAATTCTTTCCTTGCGAGAGAAAGCCCCGAGTCCGTGCAGTGGGAAAATTTACTGGACTGCTTGTATGTATGCTACCGGCGGCGGCGTTAGGGTAGGGCGCGGTATGGCGAGCGCCCAGAGCGCCGGATGTAAAGGGGCGCCGCAAGCTCAGGCGCCCTTTTGTGTCTAGTCCGTAACCAGGGCTTGGTCATTGATAGGTCAAGTCAAAGAAGAAATACCTAAATCTCGCCCAGTGCGCTGGTACTGCTAAAACCGGCACTGTATGTATGTACCTATATAGAGATCAGAGCTTCTTTTCACAGCCCACGAAAAATGTGTGTGTGGTGTGCCAAAAGAAGTTTTGACTTCAAACATCACTAATGGTAGATGAGTGTGCAAGTAATCAAATATATATTTTTTATTAACTTTAATAGGTCTACACTTGACCGCCATCTTGCCTGATGTTAAGCGACGATGCGGTCCAAGATGGAGGGTGTTTACCTAGAAAAAAAACCGATTCACTCTCAACACAAAGATTGTAACCATCGGGGAAAACCCACTCACGCAACGAATAATTAAATAAAATAAGTTGAAGTTCCTCACCTGGCCTGATCATCCGGATGGCGTTCATGGCTTGGTCAGGGTCGAACCGGTGGAAGTGCACGAGGTAGCAGGCCAGCATCACGCCGCTGCGGCTGCGTCCCTGCCGGCAGTGGATGCCCACCACCTGTGGAAGGAGTGCACTGTAGCTTAGGTATACTTCATCCTTGCCAGGCGCAGTCCAAAGGGTTTTTGTTGTTGACTCATTATTCCTATAAAATCGTAATCAAAACTAAGGCAAACATGAAGCTGCACGAGAGCGTGCCCCATGCGGTCGTCGCAATCTCACGGCACACAAGGGACTTCACGTACTACGCTGACGACACCGACGACGCCATCGGTCGGTTCGTTCGGCGAGCGTTGGCTGCAACACTGAAGACCATCCGAGAGATCTGTGGAGTTGCTAAATTTAATAAAAAAAAAAAGACTCATTATTCCTTGTGCTATCTAGAGCCAGAAGTGACTAGCTTCAGACTTTGGTTTTACAAGTCTGTGCGCGCACATCGTAAAAATTTAGTCTCAAAATGGCCTGGTGGCTTAGGTTAGGTTAGGCTTAGGTAGTAAGTCTGCTTGCGAAGCCGTGGGTCGTGGGTTCGATACCCACCCAGTGCAAATGCTTGTGTGATGAATTCAAATATTTGTACTGTGCCTGGGTGTTTTTTATGTAAACTAAGTATGTATTTAAAAATATATAGCTAAGTATCATATCAGCTATCTGGCTTCCATAGTACGCTTTCCATATTAAGCTTTGCTGAATTTGGCGTCAGATGGTGTTGTGTGTGCGCAATGCCCACCTATATTTAATATTTATTATATTCATTTTTTCCCTAACGCGCCAAAAGATTTACTTCGACAAATCTTAAAGACGCCCTTCGTCCGTCCGTAAGAACAACAGTTATTGTAGGTCAATTCTTTTTATAGAATCTGGATTCATATTTCTTCGCCAGCCAGGGTCGCTCTCACAGCTGTAGCTGTGACCAGCTGGAAATGTTGTTACATATTCAATATTGTACTTTCCAAAGAGTTCACAAATACTACCTATAGAGTTGGCACAAACGCTTTACACCGAAAGCACGGGTAGCATATTTCTTGCCTTGTCGCTCTTGTGGAAGTGTCATTCTTTTGTCGCGGCAAATCGCTCTGTTGCCATAGAAAGTATGCACGTCATCTGCTTACGATTGACACAAAGGAACCGTGCGGAAAATCTAACTCTATACGTAGTAGGTATATGTAAACTCTTTGGTCTTATCCTATTAATTAATTTTATGAATGTCAATGTTTGTTGCTCAATCGTAATGTATGAACGTATCGGGGTGAAATTTGGAACATAGATTGCAATCTGGAAGAACAATTATGCTACTTCTTATTCTCGTCTTCTTATTCTTCTTTTCTCCTTTTCCATACTGCGGTTGCCTGGAGGAGATTGCTCTTAGCGATAAGGTCGCCAATTGCTACTTTGTTTTTAAGTTTTGAATATTTTTGTTATTTTGTTTTCTAAATAAGTGCAATAAAAAGTTTATCTATCTGTCTACTTTTTATTCCGGGTAAATAACGAGACCGGGCACTGCACGGGTGAAGTCGCGAGTCGCTGCTAGTGCTTAAATACATCGTAAATAAGTTACGGCTGGTCTAGTCGGGAGAACGGCGACTGCCGATGCGAAGCCCTTGGTTCGGATCCCACGCGCACTACTGTGTTTTCGAAGTCATGTGCGTAATGCCGCTAACTTAAAAACGATTAAGGAAAACGTCGTGAGGAAACAAATATGTTCCTAGAATCTTTCGAGTTCATGCGTCATCCACCAGCCCGCAGTAGGCCAAGATGATGGATTATGACTCTCCTTGCAAGCGAAAGCCCCGAGTCCCAGCTTTCGGGGCATTTAGTGTACCTATTACGTAAAATTTGCTTTAGTGGTAGAGCTGTTTCAGGTTATCCTTCGGTAAGCAGTAATATGGAAACATTACTGTGTACCAGTTTGAAGGGCAATGTTTTCAGTAACATTACTGGGAGATATATATTATGTCCCTGGGTGACAAGCGCAGTGCTAGGCAGTGGTTTGGATTCTTCATGTTCGAATAGTTGCATGGCACTGGGCAGGGGTGTTGTGTGTCCACCAATATTTATATTTATTTATTTATTTTTCAGGCACACTGCTTGCTCTCTTACTAATATTATAAAATTGTGGAAGTTTGTATGTATGTATAGATTGTATAGATGTTTGTTTCTTCATACTGCTACTGCTGTAGGTTTCTGGATGAAATTTGGTACATTGATTATAGTCTGCAATAACACACAGGCAAATTTTCATTCGCGGGGTACTATACGTATTACAAATAAAAAAGTTTGTATGTTTGTTGCTCAATCACGTCGGAACGGCTGATCTGATTGAAATTGGAAACACAGTTATTGAATAACATGAAGGCTAATTGTTACCATGAGACAATTACAGAAGAAAATGTTGTAATTTAAAACCTAGTAGGCGAATCTCAAGTTGTCTAGTCAAAAAAATATTAAGGAGTAGTCTAAATACCTACCAACTGAATTTTCTGTAGTGTTCTAGAATAAGACAATTTGACCCCGACTTCTTAATTTTAAAAAGCTCATCGACCTAACTATTCTTATTTTGGCGTCTCGAAAAACTAATATATTTGCGACATGACAACTTTATGACTGCGACACAATACCGGGCATTCACCCACTCACCCACGGCCGCGATAGACGCGACGATTGATACGGTATCTCGGTATCTATATCACAACACAATAGGCGAATGACAAAAAAAAAACGAATTAGTCTTATTTAAAAATATTGTAAACGAAGCTATTGTTTCACAAACAAATAATAATAAATAAATATTGGTGGACATTTCACACACAACACTATCTGACCCCAAACTAAGGAAAGCTTGTACTATGGAAGGCAGAATAATTATAATAACGAAGAGAACTCAAAAGTTTCGAGTGACGTCACTCCATTGCACGATTTTTACGAAGACGTGACGTCATAGCCCCACAAACTCTAGAAGTTTGATGATGATCTTTGTCGATTATCAATAATTTGATAAAACAAAAAATACATGTCCCATATAATTCTCGAATAAGGTAGATTTGTTAATCTACAAAATTTATATATAGTAAATCGAATAATTGTAATTAGAATGGAGTTTTTTTTTATCCAGTCGTCATATCAGTCAGTCTACCTACTGGGCTACTGGAGCTCATTTATGGAGCTCACTTTTCATACCTGACATCAGATCTGTTTGAGGAATATGCTATTGTGGAAATAATGCGGAACAGCTGAAATGCTGTTCAAATCAGTAAAAAAAACAGTGGAGTGCAAATCAGTTGACGGCCTCGTTGCCGGATTTGGCGCTCACGCCTGAGATGTAAACGCCCTAGTGGTTGAATCAGTGGTAAAATGCTCATCGATCAATAATAATGTATTTTCTCCGAAAAACAAACTATTTCAATTTAAAATTCAATTCAGAGAGTCGACAAATTTTGATAAGATGCTATAAGTCGTCCAGAAAAATGAAAGTAAATTTTAGTTTTTTGTTCATATTTCAAAAACCAAGACACCGATTTCGATATAATAAGGGACTCTCTCTCTGAACTATTATTTACCAAACAAAAAAGAGGCATTAAAATTGATTCACAATTAGCGGAGCTGACCCGTAATATGTATATTACACATGATATAAACAAACGAATTGAAAAATGGGATTAAAACACCATTTACTAAAGCTCTACCCACCGGCTATAAGATCTTCATAGCAACCCAAACCATCTAAGGTTACCCTTCTACCCTTGTACTGGTAGTCAGACGAGAAAGATGTGCAGATGTACTCGTTAAGCACGGGAAGATTAGATAGATAGGTCCCTGCGTCTTCTACGCTAGCCCAAACTACGAGTACTGTCGGGATAAAAAGTAGGATATTATGGGTGAATTCAGGTCAATGAACATATATTTACGATATATGTACATATTTCATTGAAATTCGTTCAGCCACTACAGAGATACGTCAAACCCAAAAATAATTAAATCGCGGTTCCAAAAAAAGAGAAGCAGAAAAGTGAAACACATTTTCATTCTAATTTATATATGTACCATTCACAAAAGAAAATGTATACAAAACAGGTTCAATTGTTGCGGAGGAGTGTGGAAATAAAATATGATGCGAAATTTATTTAAAAAGTATCGTATTAGTAAGTTCTTCGTGTCCAACCCAGTTTTATATTATCTATGATAGAAATAGATTTCAACCTCCGTGGAGACATGCCTCTTGTAACTGGGGAATCTGGGTTAATGATTAGGTTAGGTTAGTGGACTTTTAATCCTCGTTTATGTTACAAATTATTATATTATATTAGTTTACTTATTGTCTTCCAGACGAGTTCAGAGATGTGGGATCAACAGGATCCTCAAGAAAAACGTCCTACAAAAATCGTGCTGCGTATGGGGTGTCCGCCACTTTAAACAGTCGACAAGTATTACTTCACTATGAATCCTCTTAAATACCAGTTTGATTTTTTTGGAATTTGTTTAGCAAACTTAGTTTAAAGATTGTGGTCAACTTGTCCGACAAAATCATGCTGCGTATGAGCGTCTGCAACCCCGAAATTGTCGATATGACGTCATTCGAAAACGCAGAAGTGCCGAAAGCTTTCGCATTATATTAGAAAGTTTGCCGGACTCGTCGCAAAGAAGGCTCCCACAAAGTTTTACATTTGTACGAGTATTTGTCAAAATATATTTAGTTCGTTGTACTGGGTCCATGCTATTTATTGACAAATACAACGATTTATCAAAACGAAAAGTTAATGGATTAAGATTATACCTCTACATAATATGGGAGATTTTTGAAAGTTGACAACGTTAGGTAGGTACTTCTGTGTGACTGCTCAGCTAATACAAAACTCAAATTAGCTGATGCATAGAATAGTATTACTCTCACCATGGATGCAGGTGCGGTTCCAGCCTCGAATTTTGGCGGGGACACCAGTACGCAGCCTCAGATTTAGGGGTGTCACCAGTAGAAGTACAATAAATAGAGAATAAGAATAAGAATGTCTTTATTGACAGTAACAAATACTTTACTTAAGCGCCCGCCCCACGATTTTATCCGCGTAGTTGCCGTTCCAGTTGTTTCCTCGCTTTAAAAATAGTCCATGCCCTGTTAGATTGGTATTTTTTTTTAATTGATGGTTATTTTACGATTTTGGCGTCGTGTGCCCCGTGACCCCAATTGGGACTGGGCCTGCATGGATGGCTCTATGACACATCAATTTGAAACTTTAGAGATCAGATTGAGAGGGACGTACCAAGAGACAAACCTATAATAGGTGACAAAGCTATAGTTAAGTCCCGCCTTTGATGCGTCTTCAGATATATATAGTTTTATTTATTTTTTTATCAACTTCAAAAAAAGAGGAGGTTCACTATTCGGCTGGATGTTTTTTTTTGTACATTTGTTACGCGGTAGCTCCACCAATTGTGAATTAATTTTGACAGTTCTTTTTTTGTTTGGCCGATCATAGTTTTATCAGAAGTACCATATAAATTTTATCGAAATCGATGTTGTGATTTTTGAAATATGAACAAAAAACTAGAATTACTTTCATATACCTCGATACTTAGTGATTGATGGCTTCTTATGAGGTCTGAATTTAATTTTAAATTGAAGTCGGTATTTTTTACGGAGTATTTAGTAAAATATAATGACCAAACGAGCATGACGTATGCCTGGTGGTAAGCAACAAGCCTGCCCATAACAGTAATGACACCAAGCTAATGGAACACGAGGAATTCGAAATTGTAGTGGTAGGACTCTTGGCAGAGTCCGCCTGGGGAAGTACCACACCTTTGCCAGTTATTCTACGGTTTGAAGGGCAATTTTTCCAGAGAAATTACAGGGCTTAGAGATATAAGATCTTAGATCTCTGGGTGACGAGCGCAGTGCAGTGCTAGGTAATGATTTGGACTCTTGATGTTCCAATAGCTGCGTGTCGCTGTGCTGTTATGTGTCAGGCATGTTGCTTACCATCAGGCACATGTCCGGATCGTCTCGTCACCATTTATTTAAAAAAAAAAAACAAATTACTACCTAGCACTGCACTGCGCTCGTCCCCCAAAGATATAAGACGTTGTGTTATCGTTTTTCAGTATTATAATTTATAACAAAGTGCCATAGCACAATGCGATTCGTGTGAGTTGTCGATAATGGAAAAGGTTTTGTGAATTCAATTGTTTTTTTTTTCAGCTCTAAAAATGCTCTACAAGATTGAAAATATGTATTTCTCACTTAAAAAAAGATAATTTAGAAGTAGATAGACATACCTCACCATTCTTTTCCGATTTCTTACAAACATCTATAAACTTCTTAATCTGATCTACAGATGGCACTTCAAACTCTTCTATGGGGATGTTGGTCCACCTTAACCTGGGCATGTCATCTACAGGGGGTTGCTTGTCGGCTGTCAGTGTCACCAGGTGCGTTATCCCTTGGTTTATTAAAAACTTTAAATTTTCTTTGTTTCTGGGAAACGCCATAGCAGCTATCTTCTTTGGAATCACCCACGAGAACTTCAAAGGGGGATACGCATCAACCTCTATTTCAGGAAACGGATTTTCTGGTATTAAAACACTTAGCTCATTTCTGTATTCCTTCGTCGCTCCAGCCAAGTTTTTGTCATCTTGCTCGGTAATCGCTTCAGTTCTTGTGTATACGGGGTGGTAATCAAACTCGTCCGCCATTTTGGATCACTATCACAGAAAAAAATAAAAATTAAAGCACGTGTTTTTTATCAAGCATAGACAAGTTGTCTGTTCGGCCAGGATTTCTCGCGCGGACTGGCTAGTAAGGGCGGGAAAATTTGGCACGTATCACCTCTGGAGAGGATGTAACATTTATTTCTGGAGGCCAAACATTACCACGGTCTCAATGCCATTGCCAAAACGCGAGCAATCGATTCTAAGCTCTAATGCTCTTAAATTAAGCGGAGAAAATGTTGTTAACCAGGTGATATGTTGGTGAATATAGCGGTGTTTAGTGGCACGTTGACAGATCGCTTGGAATAAAAAATATTGTGTTTTTTTTAGTTGAATCGCTGAAATATTGTTGTTAAAATGGTAATTTTGTCAGTGATGGCACCGTACATTTATTTGTTTAGAACAATGACGTTTGATGCTCTGATGTAAGGCTGGTTGCACACGAATAGCGCGAGAATAAACCAGTGCTGACGTCATTGATCGAACAATGACATCAGCAATGGAACAACTGCACTGAACTAACCAAAGTTGTCTCCTTTGTTCTTACTGTTTCTGTAAATGTTTATTCCTTCTTTTTACTTGTTTCTGAGGCATTACTGATTGATATTAGATAGCTCTAGTTATTCAGTTACGATATTATAGACAGAGTCGAAAGTAATCTAGAGTCTAGGTTGTAAATGGGAAGTTCTTGATTTTCGTTAGAAGCCTTGAGATGTGACGCAGATTCATAGCATTGAAATAAAACCAAAATGTATGAATGTATTACACATTTAATAAATAAAATCAAAAGTTAATGAAAATTAATCAATGCACATTTTTACAGGAATGTAATGAAGAGGTCGAATATATCTATGTGACTGTACAAACTTTTTCGATGAGTTTTCGTTCATCATTATCTCGGATCTGAATTATTATCCAACTTATAAATAATAAATATAATTAACTCATGTCCAACAAGCTTAAAACACGGAGTATCTGGTCTCCATCTAATCTTATTAAAGCACGTGTGTATGTATGTATGTTTGAGTATTTGCAAAATACCATCACTTTGTATTTGTATCGTTTATAAATACAATACATTTGTACTTTTATACTCATAATTTGGGAATATTTACAATATAAACATTGTAATTATTAACAAAAATAGACACATAATTAGAAGCGACTTTAAGGGAAATTAGAGAAAATGTATTCCCTATTACTCAATATTTTTCGGGATAGTAAGAAGCTCACATGCTATTTCAGACCATAATCTACGTGTAATCGATTCAGTTCTTACAATTACAATGTGATTGAGCAACAAACATCTAAATATTCTAACTCACGTATATATAATACTAGCTTTAACCCGCGGCTTCGCTCGCGTTCAGTACGTTTTTATTGTAGATTCCTACTTTGATAGCATGAGCGTCAAATAATAACATAACTAATGCTCGTCTATAATAGGCCTAAGGGTAGTTTATGCGTTATTATGTATTTTAATTCCTTATTTTACCATCACAGGGGTTGAATTTTGGAAAACTAATACGCTCATTATTTTTAATGTTCATGCAAATAAATGTTTTAACTGCTATAGGTTTACTCTTGACCGCAATGTCGCCTAAAGTTAAGTGATTATGTGGTCTACGGTAGAGTTTGCTATCCTAGAAGAAACCAATTCAATCTCAATTTGGATACAACAGCGTTGTAATCATCATGAAAAATCCATTCAGGCAACGTCTTAGAGTATCTCTCCACTTAGTCTGTGAACGCCTTTCACAGCCTAGGCGTTATTGTAACAAAAGTAGTCCGTCAAAGCTCTTTGTTATAGTCTTTAGAACATGTCCAAGGGGTTAAAAGTCCGTACAAAATTTTATCCACTATTACGTACCTAGTATGAATTTGAAAAATATCCTTCTTTCTTGTTTGCTTTATAAAATATATATATACTTACATTTTCACATTACATTTACATTCTCCTGTGCGTGATATTATTTATAATATATAAAATGTTCATACCCTCTTTACATACACTTTCTTTGGTATTAAATTTAGGAAAAACTGTTTTACATAGCTCATTATTTTTCCGTACTCATATCCTACAAAGTTTAAAGCAAATATTTCACAAGAAATAAAAATGTTCACACAAACTTTTTTCCCTTATTTTACTATATTAGACGCTGTATTTTGAAAAAAAAAACACTGAAACACATAACTCATTACACATATTAGCCGTACTCAATTTATACGAAATTTCATTCAAATATGTCCAAGGAATAAAAAGTTTCGTACAAATTGTCAACCCTTATTCCACCCCTTTCACGGTTGAATTTTGATAAACACTGTAATACATACCTCATGATATTACCCAAACATAATTTATATGAAATTTCATGCAATTATGTCTTAGGAATAAAAAGTTTCATACAAACTGTCATCCCCTATTTCATCTCTTTAGGGGTTGAATTTTGAGAAATCCTCCCTTGGTGGCTGCCTACGTGTGTGAAATATTTTAAGAATGTCCTAAGCGTTTGTCCGGTGCGTTAATATTTATAAAACGTTCATATGAATATTCATATATTTAACTCGTTTTAGAGGTAAAATTTTGAAAAAAATGTGATACATTTTAACTCTTTATTTTGGCCACACTAAATATGTTCAAGGAATAAAATGTTTCAATACAAAATTTCATCCCTTATTTCTCCCCTTTGAGGGTTGAATTTCGATAAACGCTGTAATACGTACCTCATGATTTTAACTGAACTTACATTATATGAAATTTCATGCAAATATCCCCAAGGAATAAAAAGTTTCTATACAAATTTCCATCCCTTATTTCTCCCCTTTGAGGATTGAATTTCGATAAACGCTGTAATACGTACCTCATGATTTTAACTGAACTCACCTTATATGAAATTTCATGCAAATATCCCCAAGGAATAAAAAGTTTCTATACAAACTTTCATCCCTTATTTCACCCCTTTGAGGGTTGAATTTCGATAAAAGCTGTAATACGTACCTCATGATTTTAGCCAAACTCAATTTATATGAAATTTCATGCAAATATTCCCAAGGAATAAAAAGTTTCTATACAAACTTTCATCCCTTATTTTACCCCTTTGAGGGTTGAATTTCGATAAACGCTGTAATACATACCACATGATTTTAGCCGAACTCAATTTATATGAAAGTTCATGCAAATATGCCAAAGGAATAAAAAGTTTCATACAATCTTTCATCCCCTATTTCACCCCCTTGGGGGTAGAATTTATCAAAATCCTTTCTTAGCGGATGCCTACGTCATAACATCTACTTGTGTGCCAAATTTCAGCCTGATCCCTCCAGTGGTTTGGGCTGTGCGTTGATAGATCACTATGTCAGTCAGTCAGTCAGTCAGTCAGTCAGTCACCTTTGAGTTTTATATATATTAACTGAACTTACATTATATGAAATTTCATGCAAATATCCCCAAGGAATAAAAAGTTTCTATACAAATTTCCATCCCTTATTTCTCCCCTTTGAGGATTGAATTTCGATAAACGCTGTAATACGTACCTCATGATTTTAACTGAACTCACCTTATATGAAATTTCATGCAAATATCCCCAAGGAATAAAAAGTTTCTATACAAACTTTCATCCCTTATTTCACCCCTTTGAGGGTTGAATTTCGATAAAAGCTGTAATACGTACCTCATGATTTTAGCCAAACTCAATTTATATGAAATTTCATGCAAATATTCCCAAGGAATAAAAAGTTTCTATACAAACTTTCATCCCTTATTTTACCCCTTTGAGGGTTGAATTTCGATAAACGCTGTAATACATACCACATGATTTTAGCCGAACTCAATTTATATGAAAGTTCATGCAAATATGCCAAAGGAATAAAAAGTTTCATACAATCTTTCATCCCCTATTTCACCCCCTTGGGGGTAGAATTTATCAAAATCCTTTCTTAGCGGATGCCTACGTCATAACATCTACTTGTGTGCCAAATTTCAGCCTGATCCCTCCAGTGGTTTGGGCTGTGCGTTGATAGATCACTATGTCAGTCAGTCAGTCAGTCAGTCAGTCAGTCACCTTTGAGTTTTATATATATAGATATATAGATTGTCTGCTAGTAGCGCCGGGATGAAAAGTAGCCTATGTTTTATTCCAGATTATAATCTATATATTCCAAATTGCAATCCGATCCCTGCCGGTGTTCTGGCGTGATTGAGTATCAAATATCCAAATTATATTTGTAGGGTAGAAGATAAATATTTTTGTTTCCGAATAATTGTAGAGTTACTCAGGGATATTTTTCTAAACACAAGGCGGGCGAAGTCGTGGGTAGACACTAATATGCTATATACTAACTATGTAAACAAGGATTGTTTGTTTGGTCGTTTAATACGCAAAACCTTGGCAAGACGCACGAAATTGACGGATCTGAAAGCTTAGTATTCATAGATGTTTTATGAGCAATTAAAATGGATGAATGAGTATAATAGATGGCAATAGTGTTAACTGATATTTCCGATTCGATTTGATCGATTTATTATATGATATGAACATAAAAAAATCATTGATTGCTGTCCCAACGATTAGGAGAGGTACAAGTTCGCGCTGAGACGGCGACACGATACCGCGACAGGAGACCGCGACAGGCACTTGACTCTATAAAATTGTATGGGCGCCAGTTCGCGCCGAGACCGCGACACGTGTCTCGGTCTCCTGTCGCGGTCTCGGCGCGAACTGGCGCCCAACGCCCATACAATTCTAGTGTCAAATGGCTGTCGCGGTCTCCTGTCGCGGTCTCAGCGCGAACTTGTACCTTAATTTATGTATTAATTATTTTATAAACGCGAAAGTGTGTAAGTGTGAATTAATTTATCTATTAATTATTTTATAAACGCGAAAGTGTGTAAGTGTGAATGGATGTTTGTTTAACAGCTTTACACAAAATGTAGTTATATGAAAGTAGTATCAACCTCGGTCTTACCCGCGTAGTTCGTAGTTGTTTTTTACTCGGGCCAAAAAGTATGCTACCTTTAGTATAAGTACCTTATGTTCTTCCAGACTTCTCTTCGTGATCTGTGTTCCAAATTTCAACCCGCCCTTCTACCGCCTAACTAAATCGGCTTATGGCTTCGCTATTTCTGTCTCTATCATTTCGAATAAAAAGAAAACAGACACTAATATCAAAGCTAAGACAGTTTTACTCGTAGTTAGGCGGTAGACCCTCCGATCCATTCATTCATACGTTCTGACGTGAGAAATCCAAACGTCCAAATTTTTGCATTATAATATTTATCAGCAAGATTTTTTATTTTAGTATTTCGGTTGAATGAACGGCATTTAATACACAAATGATCTGCAAAATAATAAATGAACCTATTGGCTGAAATATCGTCAAAAACAAGATAATTTTTCATCGAGAATTAATTTTGTTGATATTTTGAAATATACTCGTACTGTGGATAAATTGTTTCATTTGTTGATCCGCCTCGTCGCTCGGTTGATAGTGGGAGTTCGATTTCCATCCAAAAGAAACATTTGTGTGACGGATTTTGTTAGTAGGATTATAAAAAACTAACAGCGCCTCGCGGTTTTACCCGTGTAGTTATCGGGATAAAAAAAATGTCTATGTGTTATTCCTGACTATTATCTATCTATCTGCCAAATTTCATCCAGATCCCTTTAGTGTTTTTTGCGTGAAAGATTAATAAACATCCATCTATCCTCACCCGTGATCCTCACAAACTTTTGCATTTTTTACAATTTGAGTAAGATTATAAACAGTTTGCTCCAAAGAGTTTACATATACTACGTATAGAGTTGGCACAAACGCTTTAAACCGAAAGCACGGGTAGCATCTTTCTTGCCTTGTCGCTTTTGTGGAAGTGTCATACTTTTGTCGCGGCACATCACTTTGTTACCATAGGAAGTATGCACGTCATCTGCTTACGATTGACACAAAGGAACCGTGCGGAAAATCTAACTATACGTAGTATACGTAAACTCTTTGATTGGCTCACCTTATTTCTCTGAGCACTAAAAATGAACTAGTTCTGTCGACACCAAGAGTGCAACTGACGCCAAACTGTCTGACAGCCACAGGCACTTTATCAAAATATCAATCAAAATCATCACCAAACGAAAACCCATCTTAAATCAAAGTGGTTATGGCTTCATTTGAAATCGTATTGGAAATTCGTTCGAATGCGTTCAAAGTTCGCTGGTCACCCTTGTACCAAAATTAAACTTATCTAAGAATGTTACTGTAATAAAACCAAAATACACTGACAACTAGAACAACGGATTTCAAAATAGGGAGGTCGTGAATTCGAATGCCAGCGCGATCCTATGCTAGACTTAGTCATGTGCTAGGCTTAGCCATGTAAGCGCAGCCCTGTGCTAGACTTAGTCATGCCAGCGTGGTCCTGTCCTAGACTTAGTCATGCCAGCGTGGTCCTGTCCTAGACTTAGTCATGAAAGCGCGGTCCTGTGGTAGACTTAGTCATGCAAACGTGGTCCTGTGCTAGACTTAGTCATCCAAGCGTGGTTCTGTGCTAGACTTAGTTATGAAAGCTCTATCATTTAATAGACTTAGCCATGCAAGCTTAATACCGTGCTTGACTCACTTTTGCAAACTCTAGCTTATGCTAGCTATACCGTGCACGCTCAGTCTTGTGTTAGACTTAACCATGCAAGCTCGGTCCTATGGTAGACTTTCCTATGCAAGCGCGGTCTTGCTCTTGACTTCACCAAGCCAGCTTTATCCTGTACTAGATTTAGCCATGAAACTCGGTCATGTTCTAAACTTAGGCATGCCAGCTCGATTACCTAACCATGCAAGCTCAGTCCTGTACTACACTTGGCCATGCAAACTCGATTATGTACTCGAGTTAGTCATACAAAACCCGCGACTTTATGTCATTGAAAAGCTACAGCTAGACACACCATACTTCGTATACCACCTCATTATAATAGAGGTTAGAAATGGTATGAACATCGTGGCCTTTCCACTTATATAACCGTTCTGCCCAAACCAGTTTACGTATTTAAATTCGTTAATCTCACCGAGAAAACATTAGATATTACAGTTTATAAGAGTATATCACTGCTCCTCACCTGTCGTGTAAAATTAGAATTTGTATTTAGTCCACACGAAACTGTAACGCTTAGATTACATACTGAGATTTTAAACTCTACGCCTATGAAAATAAGGACATGAGACCTTGCCACCAGTGTGGACCGTTGACGTGAAGCGCTGTTGTTGTATTACCGTTTTATATTATAAATGTCTTCCGTATTATGATGTAGTTCTAGTTTTTCGCCAGTATCTTATGAGCCATGGTGTAGACCTGATGTTAAGTGTGTGAGTTCGTTATTATAGGATTTATGTTATGTTCACGTGGTTCTGTCACACCCCGGACACTCCACTAAAACTCCATACAACCGCCGCTGTGGAGTTGCCTACTCTTCACACAACTACGCAGATGTCGTTCGTACACACGCGTGAATGTGTGCGTTAGCGCTAGGGCTACTGAATTGTTTTATTGAATAGTTGTGCCCCTTGAGTTCACCTGGTGATGTAGTCTATAAACTTGCTATAATGTTGAGTTACATAAATAGAATGGAGCCAAATTATACTATTCTAATTAAAAGGGTGTTTGCACAGATTTCTAAATTGTTTCATAAATCTGTAGGTGTTTGTATTGCCGCGTAAAATGAAACGAAACCGATGATAGATTAGATCAGGTGCCTAGATATCTATTTCTGTTAGTAGGTACACATTCGCACTTTATTTTACACTTACCCATGAAGGAAACTTTACTCTGTCACTATAATTATTCCTACAGGCGTTATCAATCCGTGCTTGGGCACGTAAGTTACTGGCTGTGTAAGTTACGAACTTAGAGTTAAAATTACTTCGTTATTATAAATAAATAAATATTGGTAGACAATTCACACACAACACCATATGACCCCAAACTAAGCAAAGCTTGTAATATTATAAAGCAACGTTATTGAAAAGTTTCTAATCTTACGTTATTTTATCATTAGGAAATTAAATAAAGCTTTTAATCTTGTGCCGTTTAGTTGACGGACAGCCGTAAACAGCAAAACAACCCACCATGACGATAATTCGTTAGGAATTAGATGTTCGATACCAGCCCTTCGTTGAGTGCTCCTAGAGTATCCGAAACGGCCTGAGGGGTGAGGAAGCTTGAAATTGGCGGGGGGTGGGGAGTGTCCGTTCTATCTGTATTATCTATTCTATGGTTCTGTACACGTTTCTGGCGCAATTTAGAACTATTATTCAAGTTTATATCTTCTGGATTATTGTCAAGGTTTATTAGTGTTTTCATTTAATGAATAAATGAAGTAATAGGTGGTGCCTTACTTATTGTGTAAATGAAGCGTAATATATCTAATTGAACATTTTTAATAAATGGAAGGAAGGATATGAAATGAAATACAAAAACGTGCCATCAGAGTTTTGGTTGGTATCAGGTGTAGGGAGTCATGTAGAAACAATAGAAAGAAAGACACGAACGAAGAGATTTGACTCTACGTTTGTGATAAGAACGTCTAGGCTGTGGAATACGTTGCCTGAGTGGGTTTTCCCCGATGGTTACAATCTTTGTGTCTTCAAATCGAGAGTGAATCGGTTTCTTCTAGGTAAACACGCTCCATCGTGGACCGCATCGTCGCTTAACATCAGGCGAGATGGCGGTCAAGTTGAGCCTATAAAAGGTAAAAAAAAAAATCTGGGATTTGCAAATTTTGACATCTGTATCACTTTATATTTTCGAAATTTTAAAATATGTTAGGCAAAATATAAGTAAATACAAGCTCCATAAAACTAATAGGGTAAAATCTAATAGAAACAGAATGTATTTTGAACCTTATACCACACAGATTGTGCATGTCTAATAGAACTCCACTCATCAGAGGCCAGGAATTATATAATAAACTCCCAACAGGAATTCAAACCCCTGACAAGCGACACAGAGGTTCTTAACAAAGTTAAGGTTATTTTATTGGACAAGACGATTTATACCCTAAAGGAATATTTAAGTAATAACTACACCAACTACAATTCGACTAATGCCTGACATACCTAATAATTTATTAAATGTTATTTATATGCATTGACATATATGTATTTATTGAAATAATTAAACTAGTTAATTGAATATAATGCCCCTTTACAGCATTTTTAACTGTAAAAATTGTCAAATGTAGGGTAGACTGGGTACGGTTGTAACGGGGTACGGTTGTAACAATCGAAATATTGGCGGAACTATTCGCCGTACAGGGAGGGGTACAAGGGGAAAGACACGCGGCTTACGTGTCCGGACATGATTACCAGTGTTGCGTCTCAGTCTGCGCGCTGTATAAATTTGCAGAGTGGCCTATTGTGTTTTGTTAAGCAAAAGTAAGTATTTTTGATTGATTTCTTTTCTCAATGTTATTGTTAATATAGTGTTCTAAGCTTTGCTTGTATTTTATATGTGATTAATAGACTTTAGAGTTGCAAATACAGGATATCCTATTTTTGTATGTTAATTTGCATTGTAACTGAGATCGTTTTATTGGTAGAAGGGTAGGGTGGGTACAATTGTAACATTTTTTGTGGGTACGGTTGTAACATTAATTATTTTTTATTTTACATTGCAGATGCCTAGAAAACTCGTAAGAAAGACTTCAAGAGGTGAAACCAAGATATTCCGATATAGGGATGCTTACGATGAGGTTAAAACTGGAGTTTCTTTGAGACAAGCGGCAGATATCCATGGTATTAACTAAGTATGTCTCAAAAAAGGTAAAGCAAAGAAGAAAGCTGCACCTGCATCATCAGAAGAAGAAGAAGAGTAATATTACTTGGTTTGCCTAGAAGCCTGCTCAGATAGTAGATCAGATAAACAATGGGTACACTGACTATGGACCTGTCGTCTTTGGTCAGACATTGATGATACAGACATTAATATATCATCTGTCATAACTGCAGTGAATCCGATTAAATATTATAATTATTGGAAATAATGCCATGTTTAAAATATTACATTTTGTTTGTAATTTTAGTTTTTGTTCATATTTTCATTACCTAAATTAAATAGATAATACCTACGATGTGACCTCAAGAATCAAAATGTCATAGACTGATTGAAAATACTGTTTAAAATGTTTCAAATGATGCCATATTAACCTTAACCAACTTGTAAGTACTTAATATAACGGTTTTACATAAAAATAAAACCGATATTATGTGCCGAGAACGGAAAACATACAGCATTATATGAAGAAGCAGTATGTATACTTATCTTAATAATCTGTGGTCGACGTCTATACCATAGACAATTAGCTTCATCTTGACGCCACCAGAGGGCGCCGCAAGCGCGCCACCAGCAAGGGCACCCGGCGCGGTGCGATCTTTGGGATTCATAGTCTTCACCAGAAAGCCCTTTCTAGAATGCTGTATGTTTTCCGTTCTCGGCACATAATATCGGTTTTATTTTTATGTAAAACCGTTATATTGATGTGCCTCAGGAAAACATACAGCATTATATGAAGACGTGTTTGTTATCTGCTGGTGTAAGTATGTCCAAAAAGAACAACGCTATGATGACTGAAACATTTGAATACTTATTAAAATAAAGTGTTCAATAACATTTTGTAATTAGCTAAATTAACAAAGCTAATTTGTGTGTGATGTAAACTTTAAGAACATGATTAACCATTTATGTTAATTTCGCAGTAAATTAACCTAACATGCTTAATGTGTTAAGATATTTCCATGTTTTGCTTAATAATGTCATCAATCGATTGGGTATTTGATCATCCAAAGGCTACTGCTATATCTGGTCTACATCTCCTAGTTGTACGTTCATGGCACTGTCTCACTGGACTGGACATATCCAATTTTTAATAACAAGATGTTAAGCAACTGCTATAGATAAAATTTATTTGATTTGACTCGAAAGCTATTCTGTTTTTCTCAGATAGGAACTAGAAAAATGTGATAAGACACAAATTATTCTCATTTTCCATGTTCATACTGCTATATAGCAATAATACCTATGTATATTTCGGTCTATAATATTTAAAAGGGGTTATTATTTAAAGAACTGTTCCAAACATATATGTTTTACATACTGTTTTTGGAGGAATTGGAAAACAACCAATCTACATAAAGTAACTCTCTAAGACTTCAGGTAGCTGTAGAATTCAGAAGATTATCGCTTTCTGCAAAATTTTAAAATGTACATAAATATGAAGTTCCATTTTAGTGTGTTGTCTGCAAATAGGCGACATAATATAAGTACATACTACGTGTACTAATTCTGTTTTAAGTGATAAGCTGTTATTTTAAACTAGACTTATCCGTGTTTTAGCTATGTCAGCAGTTCTTGAATTTTAATATCAAATTATAATTATTTTGATCAGACTTAAGATATATTATAACATATTTAACGCATGTAAGTCCTCGCTCGACCATCGTTTCGTCCGGTGCCGAGTGACAGTAAGGGTTGGCAATGATTCACACTGACCTAGCGTTATTTTATAAACTATTTTTTCTGTGAGTTTCTCACTCAAATCTACCCTCATTTTCCCAAAAATCTAGGGTTTTATCAATACTCATGAAGATTTCAATGTGATGACACTCTACAGCGACATTTACCTAGAATCTTTCTAGGTCACGCGTTATCCACCAGGCCGCACCAGCCTGTTGGACCATGGCTTTGGCCGACTCCCAGTGATGGGAACGAGTCAGAAGGCTGGGCTGGTTTCGTATAAATATTTTTTTTTTTGTTGGCTAGTCGAGAGCCACTACCTTGTACGTCCTTGTTGAACAGTTCGAATGTGCTAATAATAACCAGGAAAGAATACTGGAATTTGGGTTCATCAGAGGTTGTCGAAAGCATTTATAGGCTTTGTTGACGACATTTTGCAATTATTTGTTGCAAATGGATCTTTTGAATCCGTTTATTTATAAAATATGGTGGTTCTTAGTCGCTGTTTTAAATCTCATACTCAAGCTTAAAGTTAAGATACCGTTTACATAACGGTTCTGCTACAATTATTTCATGTTCCTGTTCACCGTATCTACTTTCAATTTGGTTTTGGTGTTATCTCGAAATGATAAAAATCTTAAATCTTTTTCCATTAATATTTAACCTTATTATTACTTATCAGATTTCATAAAATCGAAGAGCATACGGTTTCTCTCTTCAGAATAGAGACTATACGGCAAGCTGGGCACTCTTTCACAAACTAAATATTAATCAACATTATCGCTCATTGGAATTGAAAACACAATTGCGTAGGACGCGTGTTTTAAATTATCATGTGTTTTAGGAGTATAAACATCATCAGGGAATGTCAGAAGAATGCAAACGATTCGTGGTCATAGATTCCTTCGTTGTTGTGATAGAGTATTAGTCGTTAAGTAATTATTCGTAGTTAGTATTGCTCATGGTGCTTTGTGTATTGAAACATAATGAGAAGTGGCTCCGCGCCACCACACCATCGCAGTAGGTACTACATCCTTTTTGTTAAATCATGTAAGTACAAGTCATACTTGACGAAGCTGTTACTGGTTAAATCTGAGATGGCGGATATTAAAGTCTGCCGTATGGTACCAGAAACAGTAAAATTTAAGCCACCCTTCAATTCCAATTTAAGCAAATCAAATCTAACTTTTGCGTCAGATGTAGGTAGATTCATGTACTTTTCTATAAACGCTGTTATATGTAGATATATGTGCGCCATAGTTGACCTGCTCCTATTTTCTGTCAATAACCTTCCAGATACATAATGTGAATATACATAGATACCTGCTTTCTCGATCATAGTTTTGAGGCATTTCCAGTGTCTCGCGGCTTCCGCAACCTAGAGACGTAACTTGAACGCTGCACCAGAAGGAAGTCGTTCAGTAAAGACGGACACGACCCTTCGAACGCAAGGTCTCCGCGACCAAGCGTGTGTTAGTAGTAAGATATGGTGTGCGGGGACCAGGTCCAAAACAAGTATTGGTCAAATATATTGGACATGAGTATGTTCCAAGTGTCTCATGGCTTCCGCAGCCAAGAAACTTAACTTGGTACTGCACCAGAAGGAAGTCGTTCAGTAAAGACTGACACGACCCTTCGAACGCAAGGTCTCCGCGACCAAGCGTGTGTTAGTGGTAAGATATGGTGCTGGGACCTGGTCAAATGTGAGGTATCAATTGTTCCAAATGATGTCTCGCGGTTTCCGAAATCTAGAGGCTTATTTAAATTTTTATTGCACCAGAAAGAGGTCGTCTTGTAAGATTAGTGCGAAGTGCGACCCTTCGTACGCAAGGTTTCCGCGACCAAGCATGTTATGAAAAATGTGGTGCCAAGGAGAGATCAAAATTTAAATATGTATACGTATTAAAATAAAACATACCATAAAACATTTGATAATACAATAGAACATCTACTTGAATGATATATTTTTTTTATAAATATCTCTGAAATTGGCGACATTGATGCCTTGCTTCTCTTCCGCAGAGAAGGTTTGTTTTATAACATGGACTCCTCCCCTGAATCGATAGTTATCGATGTGACGAGTTGGATGTAGTTGTGAATTTTAAATCTATTGAAATGGGTTTATGTGAAATTTTATTCTCCCAAATAGTTATATTGGCGCCCAGAGCTCGCCATTGCATATGAAATACTTATTTTTTTGTAGGTATGTAAGAATTTTAAAATGCAATACATTCACGATCGTATTGTATAAAAGATCCAAACTTAGAATCTCCTTACATAAATAAATGGTTATGCATGTATGTTTGCAAATTTGTCCACGTTGTAGCAGCTTACTTTATTCGATAGTGCAACTAAATTAAGTGATGGTGTAATTACAATAGTGCAACTGAACTAAGTTTCGTCAAATCTTAGTTAATAATGCGTATAATTATGATATATTCATTTCAACCCCCATTGGCACGTCTATGTATTTGTATACGTCTGAACTAGTTCGGTGGACACCGAAGGGTATAAAATTTAATTTCGTTTATACCTGTTTTTGATGTTTTAATTAATTTCATAGAATATTATTCAATGTTGATTCCGATTCTGAATAGCCATTTTCCTTCTTTTTGAAAAGTGGGATTAGATGTTGCCATAATTATATGTAATATTGAGATACTCTTAATAAGTTTAGCTTCCCAGATGTTACTAAGCAGTAACTTATTGGTTACACACCTTATCAAAGTGTATTAGTATTAGTAGGTAGTTGAGACAAGGTTCAAACAATAAATAATTTAAACAAGCCAGTTAAAAACTGGGAGATGCGCCTGAAACCCTTAGTTTTTCTTTTAGCGGACACGCTGCCAAGCGGGTAGGTACATGCTGTAGATTTTCTTAGCAATTTAACGTTAGCTGGTCTAATAATTTACATAATAGTCTTCAAAACCTTTTTACGTGTGTCTACCCGCATGTCCAAAGAGTATCGGTCACATACTATGTTGGTACAAGTGTGTTCCAGCTATCACACGGTTTCCGCAACCTAGAAACGTAATTTGGAACTGCACCAGAAGGAAGTCGTTCAGTAAAGACTGACACGACCCTTCGAACGCAAGGTCTCCGCGACCAGGCGTAGATGATCGAAATGTTTTCGATATATTGGTCAAAACCATACATTAGAGATTAGGCAAAACTCGCACTAGTGAGCCAGCTGCTCACTTTTGATAAAATGCATATAAATGAATGAAGACTGACCTGCATGTATAAGACCTTGATTCTGGAATCGGTCGATCTCACCTTTTACCACGCAGAGGATTTACCATTTTTCTTCGATGGATGAATTATCCGCTTCACTCACGGGTACTTCGAAAATCTCAATCCGTTGAGATTTCAATAAAATTTCGTGTAATATATAAACACATTTAAAATATTTTTCGATAGTTATTAATTGTTAATTAGTGATAATTGAATATTTTTTTCTATAATTTCGACCACTCGTGGCGAAAGTATACAACGCTATGAATCCCAAAGATCGCACCGCGCCGGGTGCCCTTGCTGGTGGCGCGCTTGCGGCGCCCTCTGGTGGCGTCAAGATGAAGCTAATTGTCTATGGTATAGACGTCGACCACAGATTATTAAGATAAGTATACATACTGCTTCTTCATATAATGCTGTATGTTTTCCTGAGGCACATCAATAGTGATTTATAAGCAATAAAAGTGATGGAAACACATGCACTGTGCTTTATTTGAGTGTGTTACAATTGACCCCCATCACTGTTACAACCGCCCCTGGTATGGGGGTCAGTTGTAACAGTAGCCGATATTTAAGTTAGTTGTAACTGTCTGAAAACTATTGGCTCTAACTATCTGATTGTTATGTCTTTTTGAAGACAAATGTTTACAGATTTATTTCAAACGTTTAGTATGTTGTTAGGACCATAAATGTCACGTGTACGAACGATTAACGCAAAATTGTTACAACCGTACCCAGTCTACCCTATTATACCATTTTTATTTTCAAGTTTAGATAATGATAGATGAAAATTTAAATTGGAATATTTATTGTAATTTTGTATAAGTTAATATATTTTATTGTAATAATGTATCAATGATTGTATAAAAGGTTGTATTTTAATTTGACGTTTTCGTAGTGTACCATATAACCGTTTTGTTAAAATTATGTGTGTTATCTACGAAATAAATAATATTCTATTCTATTATATGGGCCGTGCAACAATAGCGGTAGCATCGAGAGGCGGCGAAGAGAGACGTGATTTTGGAATTTGGACGGAAATCTTGGGATTTGACCCCACCCCACCTCGCAAATATGTAATAAAACGTCGTATGACATAGGTACGTGCGTTTTACCGCACTTATATCATAATGCTATAATGAACCACTCTCGCCGCCCCTCCCCCCTCCTCATGCACCTTCACGTTTTAACACCCTTCCTCTCACCTCTCACTCAGTAAACATTACATAACATTCAAGTAATCATTTTTACTTTAAAGTTGCCAACTGGGAAGATTTTGATTTCCTGACTTTCGGGCCAGTTCGACGCTGCATACCACCGATATGAGAACAGGGACGTCTACTTAGTCTCTTTGTTCACGGGCCTGTGCTCTATAAGGTTAAAGGTCGTAGCCCACTTATAAAGACGGCAGTAAGCTCGCAGTCAGCGATCCGCCTGCTAATTTATGATGCCAATGTAATGTATATCTTAATGGGCATGATATAAAGCCCATATTTCAGTGTATTGTCTTGTGAGAGCGGAGTCGTATAAAGGTCTGAGCAGACTTTACGACTAGGCTACCACCCAACAAATGAAATACAGTCAATTATGGACTTTATACCATGCACGATATGATACATATTACATTGGCAACACAAATTAGCAGACCGCCGCTGGTAATTTATGTTGCCCATGTAATCTGTATCTTAACATGCATGGCGTAAAGCCCAGAATTGACAGTATTTTATTTATCGGGTGGGAGCGGAGTCGTATAAGTTTTCAAAACGCTTTTTTCAATAACGGGTGCAGGTTAACTTGCTTTTAGAAATAAAAATACACGAATTTAAATAAGAATATATTTAATATACATACACAGGAGTACTAGACACTAGCTCACGAGTGTATAACGTATTCTAATGTATATGACTGTTAGATATTTGGACCGTCTTGAGCCAATTGGTAATGTGTAATAAAACTATTTGACAAATTTGTGAAAACATTAAAAAAACATGTAAAATTTCAAATAAAATAATGCATTTTTACCAGACCAAGTACTTTACAACAGTACTCATACACATACATTACCTTCTGTGAATACTCAATTAATGAAACATTTACCTTCAACTACTAAACTTCCAGATTTGAAGAGGAGTGGAATACTTTTTGATGGAACCACATGTGTTCGAGAATTTATTACAATTGGCATGAGCATGACTGGTCAATGCTAAACAAAAATTGCTAAAAAGTTTATAACACTTGACTAAATTTAGCGACTGAATACAGAAGAAAGCAATACTCGATTCTGAGTTTAGTATGCTAGCTAAATGGTATTAAACTTCACCATCAGCCATGTCAACCATACAGTCGACTAAATTTAGTCAGTAATAATAGGCTTTTAAGGCCAGTCATGACAACCCAAAACTTTGCCTTTGTATATACAATTGAATTTAAATCTTATTATAAAAAGGTTTAAGTACACAATTTTAACATAAGGAATGAATACTGAGTATGGAATGGATCGTTACGTTTACATAGATATAATACTTATAGGAATATCTCGTCAAATACAGGATAACGCAGAGTATGCTAAACCGAAACGCGTGCTTTGTACTCAACAATGGATTTTATTCAGCATCATCATTTGCAGCCTACCTGATACCACTGTTGGGTGTATGCTTCTCTCCTAGCATTCTATCTTCCTCGGTTCTGTGCCAATCGAGCACATTTCCGACCCGCGATCATGACCACGGCATCGATTCATCTTAACTTGATTAAAGGAGCGATAGCAAAATCATTTATATCACAAACTAGCGGCCCCTTCTGGCTTCGCTCAGATATAGTCATATGTATAGTATCGAAATAAAAACTGTCCTATCTTTCAAGTTGGATCGAACTGCATACGGTGTGCAAATTTGATTAAAATCGGTTAATTCGTTTAGGAGTCCATCGCGGACAAGCAATGTGACACGTAATTTATATAAATTATGATTTTAAAAAATTGTAAGATGAAATAGACGATGATAAAATAGACGTCATAACCGATTTCCTAGATTTCAATATCGTTCATAGTAAAGCTCAGTATTTATTCTATGGCTCAGTGTCGATCGTCTACTGGTAAGATGGGGTCAGTAAAATCCTTAATAATTCAGAAGATCTGAAGATCGTGGGTCTCGCTTAGATGAGATTAGCGCAGAATCGAGATGAGTGGAGTACACGAAGAGAAGCCTATGCTCAGAAGTGGCTAGCAGGATCTGAATGATGATGACGATGTATTCTCATCGAGTACTATGGACTAAGTACGAGTACCAACGCCTTCGTTAACGCCAGCAAATATGAAAAACAACGAGTTTTTTTTAAAATAAGAAGTGACGAGACGAGCAGGCTATGTGCCTGATTTCGTTTACGTCTGCTGGTGCCAATTAAGCGTTTCTGTATCCTCAATACAATTGGTAACATTTACGTTAACGGAGATGGGTCGTACTTTGCGTACTGTACGCCATTTACGGCTTAGATGGATTCTGCGTAATTTGATATATCCTCTTAAATTGATTCAAATAATGAATTGTCTCAATTTGATGATAACAGCACACCGAAATTTACGCAAGTATTACAAAAACTAATTTAAGCCCAATTTCCCTAAGTACGTTTGACGTCACATACGTCTAAAATATCTATTGCAAATTTTTTTCCTGGCTCGCGTAACCTTATATAGATATTTGACATACGGCGGCTAAAGTATTTATAAGTATAAGTCAAAGCGGGTAAGCTTTGACTTGCACTGTTGGAAACGAGCATTAAAATATGATTCCAAAGACGTACACTATTGATACGTTTTTCAGTGAAAATCGTTTGCACACGTTGTCATTTTAATTATATCTACATAGGAGAGTTTCAGTTCATATCTGAATGTCATATAGCTTGTTAGTGCATAATTTCTGATGTGCCGTTATTTCTCAATATTTTGTCATAATACTATGATCATAAAAAGCAGTATACTTGCTTTTCAAACAACTATATTGCTAAAGTAATACATCTCAAACTTAACTAAAGTATAATCACAATTATAAAATCTTACAAAATTCTGTTCTACCGCTCGTACGCACTTTTAACGTGATTGCATTTGGGCTCTAAAACATTTTTTTGCAGAATCATGTAGGTACTAAAACCGCTTGTGTTTCCATTTGAAAGGCAATGTTCCCAGATAAACATAATAAGGCAAAGAGGTTAATCATCTATCTTCTGGTGACGAGCGCAGTTATTAGCGCTAGGCAGCGACTTGAACTTTTCATGGATGCTCAAATTGCTGTATGGATCTGTGCTATTATAGACAGACGTATACAGTTTTTTTTCTAAACGGAGGTTAATTTCCTACTTACTTTTAAAACATATTACGTGTTTAAGAGCCGATATGAAATCACAATAATAAGTGTCGATAAAGCCGCAGACATTAAAATTACAAATTTAATAATTCATAAACCTATCACTAAACTTAACTAATATAGATTAAATAAACTAAGAAATAATTAAATCAAGCTCAAATTAAATTTAATGTGATCTAAATATACCAAAAACGTATGTGAAAATTATTGGACATAATGTTAACAGTTCATTCGATGAAGGCACCCCATTTCTTCCTTATAGTTTAGTAATTTATACTAATATCTATTGAATCATGAGAAGGTCAAGTGTGGCAACTAAACATAGTTTGTTGCCTAATTAACTTTGGAAAATAACGTTAATGACTCCTTGACTCATACTCATTGCACAAATGCACTATCTGGAAAAAGGGAATGCACGTATTTATGAAATGAACCACACCTAATTTAAATAAAAGTGATATTTACGTTTCATACATGATTTCACTTACTATTAGCACAATATAAATACATAGCATTAAACGAGGAAAAATTGTTACGCAAATTCATAAAGAAGAGTTCTTGAACTAGCCAAACCTTTCGACTTAAACACACATCTATTTTCTTTAAGAAAATTGATTAAACATGAAATTCTACCATATTTCATAACATTCAAAACTAAATTTGCTTAAAAACACGAACCAGTGTATAAAAGGCGAAAATAACGCTAACAATCGCAACGATTTATAAGGGGGTACCTCAAGGCACTAAGATAGGCCCTATACATAAAAACATATATAAGTACATTGTATATAAAAATATTTCACTAAGTACATCGCGCGTAAGCTTTTTTCAAAATTCGATTTAATATTTAGTTTAAAATTACATCGCGGAATGTTTTGCTAATCCTATTAATATCAACCTATTATACATAGATTGAATAATATGATATGTCTTAAAGAACGTTGAGTAAACCTTTTTAGTAAACATTATGAAGGCCATAGGCATGCAATCCATGCGCTGAGTTCATTACAATACATTAGCAATTAGGTAGCAAATTTGCTTTACTTGCATGGTTTTACAAGTCCACTAATACTTCAACGATATATTGTTTTATAATGATTCGAGTACATTAAGTATCATGTAAGTGGATTTCGACCGAATCCTTTTATGTAAGCAATTTATATTCTAGTTTACTCTTAAGATTCTCAAGATAGAATTCATTATCTAAATTTAATACATCTCCCTACGAAGATTACATTCAAATTCATACCAATTTGAGCTTTACGTGTAGTTACTTTAAGTATACGAAACTAAGCTCGAGTTTGAAATATGATTGACGTGATTTTATTTTTTAGAAGAATTACAAGATACTACCATTAGACTACCATTGCACAAGAATTATTCTAAATGCTTAAAAGTAATTTAGCCAATACAGGAATGGTATAGTTCTTCGAATATATTACTGTATTAAATGGTAAGTCAACTGGTACACGATTGTCATTCTAGATGGTTGATAAGTGTGGGATCAAATGCTTGCGAACGTTTCAGCTCTTGCCTTCGGGAAAAGAGATTTGTTCTCTAATAGTAATGTACGTAGAATGGATAACTAAAGAACACTGGATCAATGACAATGTAACGCTAATACAAATTGAATTATACGTAGCTCATGTACTATATACATATAAATAAAATTGAAATATCTTTTACTAATTTCAAATTAACAGATTTTTACTAAATTCGTAAGAAAGTAAATACATTTTTTGTCTGTTTGATCCGACTAATTTCTGAAACGACTGGAGCTATTTTAACGAGACTTTCACTGGCAGGAAAATGACGTTATAAAGAATAACCTACGCTACTTTTAATTCAGAAAAAAAGAGTTTCGCAAACAAAAATAACATTGAATAGTGTATGCAAGCCGCGGTCAATACAAGTATTTAATATAATTTGATATGTATAACTATAAACTCAAAAACCTGTAAGATCTACAAAAAAAGGCACAAACTATAGTACTTGTTAATCTGTCTCTTATTTTATATACTACGATATAAAAGAGATTCAAGGCACGTAACTGTTAATTAATTAGGCTCTTTTACTTAGACCATTTTGTGTTTCTACTTTCACACGTAAAAGTTTTATTTGAAAAGCTAAAGCATGTCTTTTTTTTGTTCTAACTAGCACCTTATTATGGAATGAACATTAATTTATATCATCAATATCACTAGCGTTATAGCGATTGTTTTTATAAGTTTCTTTGTGGCGACAGGATCGCGTTACTGTATATTGCTAGAAAGCTTTTGTTTTGGAATGCGTAGTTGAGGGTAGATTCAAAAATTTTATTTTTAGATATTTTTTTTCATGATGATGATTTCGCTTGACTGGTTATACAAAATTCTTAGTAGTACGTTTTCATAAGATTTGAAGAAGACAGTCTATAAGATTGCCAATTTATTCTTAATACGCGTTAAATTGTATTTTTGGAATGGATGGAATTGTGTCCCTAAATACATGTTTTAACTAATTTTATTGTTCGTATGCGAATTGTACGTAGACAATACAATTAATTTACTAGTAGCCCATTCCGGCTTCGCTCGGATATTGTCATATAAAGACCATTATGCCCGAGCTACACGAGGCTAGTTTTTCAAGCTAGAATAGCAAGCAAGTGTTAGCAAGCTAATATTTCTAACGCTAGTTTTGTCTACACGAAGTTAGTAGTACTAGCTTGCTAGCTTTGTGTCCTAGCTTAAAAAACTAGCCTCGTGTAGCCCGGGCATTAATCGAAATAAACACTATCCTATCTTTCAATTTGGATCAAACTGCATACGGTGTGTAAATTTGATTAAAATCGGTTAAGTAGTTTAGAAGTCCATCTCGGACAAACAGCGTGACGCGTAATTTATATATTAAGGTTACGGAAGAACCCAATGTCTTCCATTGTCCAAAATCCTAACAAGATACGTGTTGATTCACAACCTCAATCTCATTTTTTTTTACTAGATATGAGGTTGTGAATCAACACAACCTCATATCTAGTTTTAAAAAATTAGTTTTCTCTAAAGTCGGTTGGTTTACGGACGATGGTGGCACGTGACGTCATAACAAAACATTAATAGATGCGGCGCAAGCGTACAATGAGCGTAACGGGACATAACGGGACCCTTTTTCGTCCATGCAGCTGGCGTTCATCGATTTATCAGACGTTGTCACGTCAATAAATTATAATCAATATTGGACAAATCAGAAGAATATCGTCAACGTATTCAATGAAGTATAAAGGACCATTTTCTACTATTATTAAGAACAAACCTATTAATATTATAAATGTCAATGTTTGCATGTTTGTTGCTCAATCACGTCGTAACGTATAAATGATTTTGTTAGTTTTACTTTTTTTAAATTTATTGTGAATTCAAAGATCACTAACATGAATGTATATAATAGTCCAAGATCCCAGAGCCGCCAGACGTCACGTATTTTCTGATGGATGAAATGTGGACGATTGAGTATAGTTAGTACGTACTAAGAACACATGATTATCCGCTAACTAGCTAGGACGGCCAATTTTGAGATATGGGGTCTAGAAGTTACATTACTTCACGTATTTTCTGATAACTGATTTTCACGTATATTATAGGCTATCTTTACAAATAAGGCCCACACTTTCCGTCAGCCGTTTTGCTTAACAGACGCTTTTAAACTCTATTAGTAATAAGATAATAATTTCATCCATCAGAAAATACGTGACGTCTGGCGACCCTGTATAAACCTGCAAGTTATATCCACAATACAATCGTGACACACTACTTTGACACTTAAAGTCATTCAACATAAGACACACAATGGAATCTATAGCTAAAAGGCTTGAATAATAATAGTATTGTCTTTGCATTACAATAATGTATATCTCACTTAATTTTGCACCTTTATGATAATTCTGGAATGTTCCTTCGAAATTTTATCTAACTCTTACAAATTATGATATATATATTTTTAAATATTGCTTACACATTTAGACACTTAAATGTATTTTTTTTAGAAAAATCACTCCATATAAATTGACCATTAGATATCACCGAGACCGTACAAGCGTCTATTTAAATTTGGAGCGAGTATATACGAAGTCATAGTGGAACACATTGTTATGACCGGGGGTCTACCGCCGAATAATGTCTTAGCTTTGCTATTGATCTCTTTTATTTCCGCTTGAAATGATAGAGACCGCAATAGCAAGGCGAGAGCCGATTTAGGTAGGCGATAGAACGGCGGATGTATACGATGAGACGTTTATCAGAGACAAACATTCGATTTAAAAAAATGGTTGGCTGTAATGTCGATTACGGACGATAATTTTACAATATAGCATATGAGATTATAATCTAACGGTAAGTAAGGTTGGTTTATAATATAACGTTGATAAGATTATAATCTGACGATTTTTACAAGTTTACGGTGACATGTCGCAGGGAAGTGAGGATATCATAGATTTCACAAAATTCCTAGTGATATCGCGAAATCACGGTAAACGTCGAATCATTTTGCGTCCAATGCGTGCTCTCACTGAAAATGTTTAGTAATCTGACAGCAATAGAATACTTTCATGAATCTTACAAAAAACACTAAACTACCCACCTGGTTCAATTAGATTTTTAGTATAAACTCTTCGAATTAAATATGCTTGATTAAAACAAGACTATTCGACACCTAAAGTAATTTTATGATATCACTAGGGATTTCGTGTAATACCTGGTATCTTCATTTGCCTGCAACAAATATAACACCGGTCTTCACTAGTGTACCACTTCTGCGATATATATTTTTTTTTAACACACATTCATGAATGTAAATATTTTTTACGCACATAGGTCCGCGTCAGACCGCCGGTTTGATGATACTCGCGACATGCTAGTCGCTATTCTGTAATAGTCTACAAGTGCAACACTTGCCCGTCGTCTTTGCTCGGTAAGTGAGCCAATACTGGGTCGGAGTCTTCGAGCGTGACGGCTGTGAGGTCCACTACTTCGTCTTGGTCGTCTTGGTCGAACCTGGAACAGAAGGGTACGAATTCATCGTGTGTAAGAGGTAGAGAAAGGGTAAAGGGCAGAGAAAGAAATAAAGAAAAGAGGCCACCTCTCTCTTTCTCTGCCCTAAAGACAGATAGGGGGAAAGCAGAGAAAGAGGGAAGGGCGAGAAAGGAGAGAGGAGGCTTAATAATTTATAGGTTTACACTTGACCGCTATCTGGCCTGATGTTAAGCGACGATGCGGTCTACGATGGAGCGTGTTTACCTAGAAGAAACCGATTCACTCTCGATTTGAAGACACCAAGATTATAACTATCGGGAAAAACCCACTCAGGCAACTCATTCCACAGCCTAGACGTTCTTATCACAAACGTAGAGTTCTCCGTCCTCTTCGTCCGTGTCTTTGGAATATCCACCATGAAACGGTGCCGCTTCATCGAGTTACGAGAAAAACGATACGATACTACGATAGAAAAAAGGGCGAAGAGGTATTAGATCACGCAGATCAGTGGCACACTCTCCGAAGTGTATCCGATAAAAACCGATAAACTAGCAATTTTGCGGCGATGTTCAAGACTTTGAAGTCTTTTTCGCGCTAGAATGTCTTTGCCTATGAGCCTTCTGTTAAAATACCTCGACGTTTCGGCAGCGTTACAACCGCCGCGGTCACGAGTGCGAGGTGCCGTACTATAAGTACGCACCTCTGCCAGTTCTCGAGAATGGTCGTGCGTTGCTCTACTGGGACCGCTCTATCATCACGGACAGGACTATTGTCGCCAATAAGCCTGATATCGTGCTGGTAGACCGGCCTCAGCGCCGGGCTGTGATCGTTGATATCACCGTACCACATGACGAGAACCTCGTGAAAGCCGAAAAGGACAAGCTTAGCAAGTACCTTGACTTGGCTCACGAGGTTACCGCCATGTGGGATGTTGATTCGACGATCATAGTCCCAATAGTCGTGTCGGCAAACGGCCTTATAGCGAAAAGTCTCGACCAACATCTCAAGAGACTTTCGCTAGACGGTTGGGTTAAGGGCCAGATGCAGAAGGCGGTCATCCTCGACACAGCGCGCATCGTCAGGAGGTTCCTCAGTCTGCAGCCCTAACCACCGGTAGCTTGGGCCCTGCCCCGCTGCTGGCGGCACCCTAGTTTTTAAGTTTTTTATAATGTTTGTATTTTTATATATGTATTGTAAAAAACTTAAAAATTAAGAAAAAAGATTAAATGAGTGAATATATACTTATAAAACTATAATTATATATATAATACATATATAAATACACATACTAAAAAATAACATAGGTATTATATATAGCTTATTAAAGATGAGTAACTAACTAAGATGATGGTTCCTTCAAATAGTGCTCCCACAAATAGCACATGCCTTTTGAAAGTATCTTTGGACGGAGCTTGACGAATACCCAGAGGGAGCTCATTCCAGAGCCGGACCGCTGCGACTCTAAATGAGTCACTAGCAAATGAAGTGCTATGGCTAGGGCAATTTAAGCGCAAGACACTACTGCCCCTTGAAGGGTTGATCCGAGTATCAGAAAAATAAGACACAAATTCTTTGAGATATGTAGGAGTCTTAGGATCATTTAAAATTGAATACAGTAAGCCGAGGATCCTTGCATGACGTCTCTCCCTAATCTTAAGCCATTTATGTGTTCAAATCGCGAAAGTTTAAGAACAATGTATTTAAAACTATATATGAATGACGCCGAGGTGTACATGTTCGCGGATGATGTTGCAGCTCTCGTGATTGCGCCTGATTTAGCAACTTTAAAAGACAAACTCGCAGTAGCTGCGCGGCAGCTTCAGGGATGGTTCGGGATGAACGGGTTTGCTCTTAATTTGGGAAAATCGTGTTGTATCCATTTTGACCTAGCAAACAGACCACAGAAAACCTTGGAAGTAGCAGTCGGAGACGTAACCTTACAACAAGTCCCGTCCGTAAAGCTCCTCGGATTTCATGTGGATCGTGCTCTGAAATGGGATACCCATATAGACGCGTTGTGTGCACGAATAAGTCAGGCGTGCTTCGCTCTCGGGCGAGTGGCTGCGTCAGCTCCCAAACGTGCCGTACTGTCCTGCTACTTCGCCACATTTCACTCTCTACTTACGTATGGAACTGAACTGTGGGGTGAGGCGGCCGAGTCGGACCGAGTCTTAATCCTCCAAAAGAGGGCAATTCGGGCTATTGTTGGAATTAAGTGGGATGTGTCTGCAAAACCATATTTCACAAAACTCAAAATATTGACGGTACCTTCCATCCTAATTTATCAAGCTTGTTTATTTACGCGGTGTAACACGGATCTTTATGAGAAATTTGGTGCATCACGTGATCAGAGCACATTGAGATACAGGGGCATACTGAAAGCACCCAGTCACGCGCTCGCGAAATCACCTTCCGGAGCGTATAAAGGATGCAGCATCATACGATATATTTAAAACTAAATTAAAGCTTCTTCTAGAAGAAAAATCTTACTATACAGTTAATGAATAAAATTCTTGAATGACAAATGTTTAAACAATACATAATATATGTACTTGCAATGTACCAATTTTAATATTTTAATTTGACGTGTAAATTTTGTGAATTTATTAATAAAAATCTGTATCTGTATATGTATTATATCAGCTATCTGGCCGCCATACCACAAGCTTTGCTTAGTTTGGGGTCAGGTGGTGTTGTGTGTGAATTATCCACCAATATTTATTTATAATGAAATAGAGACGAGCTGTGTGTTACGAGTAGACACGTCACCTGTCTTCGTCGTGCTCGCTGGCCGGCTGCGACGAGCGCGCGGGCTCGGGCGGCGGCAGCGCGCGCTGGTTGGCGGGCCGCACCGTGATGATCAGGTTCGACGAGTTCGCCACCATCATGTCCGTCACCTGCAAATGCCGATACATCATGATCAGCCTGTACTTGTCCACTGCTGGACATAGACACAGTAAACAGACAGTAAAACATCTTCATACAAACGTGCCGTTCTCGGTTTGAATGTGTGCGTGCGCACATATAAGTTTGACGTCGATGTCTGTCTGTGGCACCGTAGAGCTCAAACGGACGGGCTGATTGCGATGCGCTCTTTTTTATTTGAATGTTAATTACCGTGCGGATGTTCTTATCTTTGGTAAATATCGATTCAAGATGGCCGCCTCCACAAAATGGCGGACAAAATATTTCTCCACAACCTACCCCAATATGGGTATCAAATGAAAGGGCTTGTCTCCCGCTCCCGCTCTGTCGTGTCGGTTTATACCTCGTGGAATTGTTTTACGTGTGCAGTGCAAATTATCGATGTATATAATTAAGTCGTCCAAAAGACAACCCGACTACACAAACATAGGTACTTATTTATAATGAAAAATTGAACCCCGACGTACGCGAATTCGACTTACACGACTATCGCTACTAAGTAAGTCCGTGGTATTACTGTAATAATCCCCTTTCCTTTGGTATAACTAGGAACTGGCCCAAAGTCAACTGACCACCAAGATACAGGGTTTTAACACCCAGTTTGGTTCCAACGTGACATTGTGAATGTACTATTTTGTTTCATGAATAAATGATTTGATAAAGAGTTACTGTGAGAGAATCTATCTCTATATCTGTAAGAAAAGGTATCTCCACTCACCTGGTCGAGGGTCTTGTTGGAGACATCAATGCCGTTCACCTCCAGCACCTCATCATTGACTCCGAGCAGCCCCGTCGACTCGGCCAGGCCCCCGGGCACCAGCCGCGATATGAAGATCCCCGGAGACCTCTCCACTCCGTTGGGGGTCACACGAACGGACGTACCGTCCCTGGAAAATAATACGATATGTTAGCTAATCGGTCAGTAGACGATGTTCTGCCGATGTCATGCCCTTACAGAGGCCATATGTAATTACCAACAATACTTATAACAACATACGCATGTACAGTGCTACACTCCGCGAGGTATAAGCTGAGCTTTGCATTAGTGTGAGTGATCACCAATCAGGCAGGAGCGCGGCGAGACAGAATGGCGCCGCGCCTAAGGCCGGTTGTCACACCTACACTATCCATGTACACTCACTCACACTCACACAAATGCAAAGCTCAGCTTATGCCTCGCGGAGTGTACCAGGATGTTTCGGCTCATGGCCAAAACGGGAACTAACGCCGCCGTTTAGCCACAAAGCGGTTAAAAATTACTGACCTAATAAAGAATCCTAGAGGCCGGTCGGAGCCGTGTTTGAGTAGTTTCACTCTACGACACGTCTCAGGAACTATGTCCACGTCTATGATCGCTGACACCTGAAAAAGAAGAGATTTAAATAATAAATGTTTATATATTTTCAACAATGTAAGCAACATACAGTTTTAATTTTTTTAATGAATGACACGAGCAGGACATGCGCCTGATGGTAAGCAACATGCCTGTCACACAACAGCACAGTGACATGCAGCTATTGAAACACGAAGAGTCCAAATCATTACCGAGCACTGCAATGCGCTCGTTACCCAGAGATCTAAGATATTATATCTCTAAGCCCTGAAATTTATCTGGAAAACATTGCCCTTCAAACCGGAACACAGTGAAGTTTGCCCAGTACTGCTTGGCTGTAGAATAACGGTCAAGGGTGTGGTACGTCCCCAGACGGTCTCAGCCAAGAATCATACCACTGCTCATACTAAAATCTTCTGTGTAAAATGTCTGTTATCGCGTTTACCATTCTGAAGTCGTGTGGGTTGGAGATGGCCAGCCCCTTGTTCTTGGCCGGCGTGCCGCTCAGGATGGAAGAGATGATGTTACGGGGCCGCATCGTCCCGTACCCGTTGAGTTCCTCCAGACTGTCTCCTGGAATCAAATGGAAAAGGTTTAGCCAAATAAATCGATGTTTCCTCCTACTTGCTGTATGTCCGAAATCGTGATTTTACAGGAGAGTGTTCCAAAAATAAACATTTCATTTAAATCACCATTGTTATATTTTTTTAAAATTTGGGTAAAAAACATACACACACCAAATTTTACAAAAATATAATAAGAAATGACGATTCAAATGCAATGTTTATGTGTCTTTGTATCACTCTCCTATACAAGAACAAAATTAAAAAAAAAAAATTTACTCCCGACTACCTCAGATTTGTAATCTGTACAACATTCTACTAGTCAAGCCCTTTCACTTCAAACCCATATTGAGGGAGTTGTAAAAAAATAAATGTATTTTGCCATTTTGTGGTAGCGGCTATCTTGGATTTGAAATGTGTCATAGTGCATTGTATTTAGTCAAGCCCTTTCATTTGATACCCATATTTGTTGAGGATATTAAATATAGTATTAAATGTAGTATAGAGGATAGTAAAAAAAAAGTATGGTGGCGGCCATCTTGGATTTAACATTTGTTATAGTATTCTACTAGTCAAGCACTTTTATTTAATACAAATATTGAGGTAGGTTGTGAAGTAATATTTTGTCCGCCATTTTGTAGAGGCGGCATCTTGAATTGATATTAATCATACATAGCTAAGAATAACATTCAAATAAAAAAAATCGCATCGAAATAGGGCCATCCGTTTGAGCTCAATGGTGTCACAGCCAGACACACATACAGACAAACAGAGACAGACAGACAGACATCGACGTCAAACTTAAAACACACATTTTTTGAGGCATCGATCTATCTTACTGATATTATAAATTCTAAAGTTTAGATGTTTATTGCTCAATCACGTCGGAACGGCTGAACGGATCGTGTTGAATAAATTAGTATTTACGCTAAACTTAAATCTATCTGCATTTATCGAATTTGTCCCTGGGATCGTACCGCCGACCCAAAATAGTCAAAGTCAAAGTTCTATATTGATAGATGTACAATTTACA
The DNA here is from genome assembly GCA_017562165.1 of Ectropis grisescens. Taxonomy (NCBI): domain Eukaryota; kingdom Metazoa; phylum Arthropoda; class Insecta; order Lepidoptera; family Geometridae; genus Ectropis; species Ectropis grisescens. Next base: position 15,322,201 of record CM029786.1, read on the forward strand.
CGTCAATTTTAGAAAAAAACAAAATAAGGGCATACGAAGACTAAACAGTTTAAGTTTAAATTGAACATTCTATTGTACGATAAGTATCGTTCAAATAAGTGTCAAAGATTAAAATACATGTATTTATTATAATTGTAATGAACAATATTATTTTTTTACACTTTCATTGTGTGTTTGCCATCATTCTTTAAAAACTCGCTGTAACTATAAAAAAGTTTGATCGATAAGCCAGCAGCTTTTAAATCAATTTTTTAAGCTACCCGAACTCGGGGCTTCGTTACGTCTTTAAATATATATTTTTTTTTAATAAAGAGTGACGAGACGAGCAGGACCTGTGCCTGATGGTAAGCAACATGCCTGCCACATAACAGCACAGTGACACGCAGCTATTGGAACATGAAAAGTCCAAATCATTACCTAGCACTGCACTGCGCGCGTCACCCAGAGATCTAAGATGTTATATCTCTAAGCCCTGTAATTTATCTGGAAACATCGCCCTTCAAACCGGAACGCAGTAATGCTTGCACATTACTGCTTGGCGGTAGAATAACTGGCAAAGACGTGGTACTTTCCCCAGGCGGACTCTGCCAAGAGTATTACCACTACTATTCTCGCTTGAATTAAAAATAAGGTAAAGAACCAATCCCTAAGAAAAGTTTCACGACAGTACAGTATTTATTTTGTGACGAATATGACTAATAAACCAGATAATGGTGCTTGTTCCGTGTACTCGAGTCTCGAGTGCTTTAATCGGAAGCTTGCGCACATTCCGATATCTACAACGTCGGCATCGTGAGAAAATCCCTTATTGGTCCCTTAGTCATTGAAATGCTAGTCAATGAAATAAGGTAATAAGGTTTTAGGGAACGAAACAATTCACTAACTGGCTGGCCAGGTGGCTTATTTGGTAGTAACTCTGCCTGCGAAGCCGTGAGTCTTGGGTTCGATCCCCACCCAGTGCAAATACATATTTGGGTGATTAATACGAATATTCGTAATGTGCTTGGGTGTTTTCTATGTATAATAAATTAATAAGTATGTATTTAATAATAAAAAAGTTTTACATCAGCTATCTGGGTTCTATAGTACAAAGTTTTTCGGTTTCAATTTGCGAAAACAAAAATTAAAATCTCAAAAAAATACTACCTTTTTTAAAAATACTTACTTTTTTAAGTTAAAAAATCCTACATAACAAGAACAAAAATAAAAATTTTGACTAACCCCCGACTACCTCAGATTTGTTATCCGTACAACATTCAACTAGTCAAGCCCTTTCATTTGATACCCATATTAAAGGAGTTGTGAAAAAAGAAATGTAATTCGCCATTTTGTGGTAGCGGCCATCTTGGATTTGAAATTTGTCATAGTGCAAAGTATTCTACTAGTCAAGCCCTTTCGTTTGATACCCATATTGCGGTAGTAGTGAAAAAATAATAATTCGCCATTACGCGCTTTCTAATTAAGCCTAAGAAACACAGGTCGATATTTTATTTTCCAAAGACTCACATTTTTTTTTTAGATGCATTTCTATGGCAGATGGTGTCTATTGCCTGCACTACACCATACCCAGCACTACACTGAGCTTGTAACCCAGAGATATAAGATGATTTATATATATGCCCTGTAATTTCTCTCGAAACATTGCCCTTCGAACCGGAACACAAATCGATGTTAGGTAGTTCTGCTTGGCGGTAGATTAACTGGCAAAAATGTGGTACTTCGTAGACTCTGCAAACTCCTACTATGACTCTGCAAAGTCCTACCACATCAAAACCATCATCTAACCTTACCATGTTCGTAACGTGATACAATTCAGCCTGGTGAGAGACAGGTGGCTATCAGTATTGTTGGGTTCACAATACGTGGCCATGACACGAGACTAGTGCAAATAGGACGTGAATAACTTGATTGTGGTGCCACCACAGTGCCGTAAGAAAAGCGACTTCGAGACTTTAATTGACTTTGTTCACACATCACTACCTAGCATCAACATTTTCACATACAAAAACTGCCATCCTTATCACTAAAGGTTTACAGTTCAGAATCGCGTATAAAAAAAGGTTAGGAATTTTGTTCCAAACCTATTCAAAATTTAGAAAAGCCGACATTTCGTGGTGGTCGCCATCTTGGTTTAGAAATTTGTTATAGCGTAATAGTAATGTAATGTAGTAGTGTAAACAGTATTCGACTAGTCAACCCCTTTCGTTTAATACACACAATGAGGACGTTGTGTATAAATTTGGAATTTGCCTTTTGTTGCGAGGTAGCCATCTTGAAACGACTTTCAGGTATCAGTTTGTGCATGTTATGTACTTGACATGATTCCGCTAACGCCTCCGCTCGTCGCTCCGCTCATGACTAACACAGCCGCGCAGTCCACAGGTTCACGCATCAACGCGCGTCGCTCCGCGTATGGATTCTGTTCTGATTCGATTACGCGGTCAATGCCATTAGTCGGTGCATTTCCTTCCTGTTCTATTTACACGACGCATATAGAATTATATGCTATATATACATAGAATTAGAGTACACATTATGTAGCCCACTTATTCACACCTTTGCCAGTTACGAGTATTTTACCGCGTAGCAGTATTGTCCGAACATGACTGTATTTTAGTTTGAAGGGCAATGTTTCCAGATAAATTACAGAGCATAAAGATAAATCCTACTAATATTATACTTTTATGTCTAAAGTTTGTTGCTCATTCACGTCACACGTCATTTAGACGTTAACGGTTATTTGTTAAATATTAGTTAAATATTTTAACTGTAATTTTACAAATTTTTGTCGAGAATTGCAACCCCCTATCTTAACCTGCCTGCCTGCGGGGTTCGAGGACCATTTTAAAAATAAAATATGTTTTAAAATAGTTTTGAAAAAGCTTATGTTGGAGAGAATGAGCTGAGGGGATTGACTTTTTTCTAAATCACAAAAGTATTGAACACACCACAGCCCCACAATGTAATGATTTATACCCATGATATCCGTGTGTATACATATAATTAAATCCTGGAATTAAAATGTTAGTATGCAAAGATAGATTTAATTTAAAAATGATCTGAGAGCATTGCTGCCTACAAACTGCCGTGCAGTTTGGCAGAGTTGTATTTAGGTATATGATATTGCATATTTTGTGGATTAAATAAATAAAAAAAAAAAAAAAAAAACCTGCACTCAGTTGGACAGCTTTCAAGTTTGCATAGTGCTGAATCTAATTATTTTATACCCTTCTATCATCCTGCATAGGTCTCCTGGTGGTTCGTTTGACCCATAAATTTTGTTCGCGGGCCTGCAGTCTAAGGAGACTCTGTTTAGATACGACGCAATTGACGCATAGATTATGTTACAGACTACATGAAGCGAGAGAGTCATGGCGCATTGTTTACATCGTCACCAGTGACACATCGTCCGCGGTTACCTATTAATCTGTGACACGGCACCCAATTACTGGCTTATTATTTACAATGCTAACAGTATGGGAAATCCTGCTAATCTTATAAAACAAAGAGGGATAAGTCATCTCAGGCGCGGTCCGAAGAGTCTCAGGGCGTCTGTTACGTTTACCGATTCGCGGTCTCCAGAGCCCGTCTATCCCAACGGTTATGGGAACGTCTACCGCCTAACCAGAACTATCTCAGCTTTGATATTGCTCTGTCTCTTTTCTTTCTGCCTGAAATTATAGAGACCGCAATAAAAAAGCCTATTTAGTTCGGCTGCAGAAGGGTGGGTCTGCGGCAGATGTGACCGGCAAACTGCCACTTCAGACTTCAAATACGGCTGGTGGCGGTTGGAAATGTAAGGCTTAGTTCATTAGGCTTATGTCCAGCAGTGGACGAACACAGGCTTATGACGAATAACAGGCTATTTATATAGTACGGGTACGGGCCTTAATCACGAATAATTCATTGTTTAAATACCTCGACGTTTAGGCAGTTACACTCCGCGAGGTATAAGCTGAGCTTTGCATTAGTGTGAGTGATCACCAATCAGGCAGGAGCTTGAAATTTTGTCCGCGAGGTATAGGCTGAGCTTTGCATTAGTGTGAGTGATCACCAATCAGGCAGGAGCGCGGCGAGACAGAATGGCGCCGCGCCTAAGGCCGGTTGTCACACCTACACTATCCATGTACACTCACACAAGTGCAAAGCTCAGCTTATGCCTCGCGGAGTGTACACGTCGTCTCGTGACCACGGCGGTTGTAACGCTGCCGAAACGTCGAGGTATTTAAACAGAGACGATCTTCTTAGCATTCCATGGATTCACCGTGCGGGTGCCGGGTCCATCGTGCGGCAGTACTATATAAACATTATGTTTTCAAATGGCGAAAGTTCAAAAACAATAACAGGCTATTTTTAACCGTAAGAAAGCAACTGGAGCGGCCAATACACGGCTAAAATTGCGGGGCACTATTAAAGTATTTTTCATCCCACCAGCTCGGAAATAGTACTTTTGCTCCTCTATATCAGGGCGCAAAAGTCGTTTTTTACCCTCTAGAGGTTAAAGTAAATTTGAATTTAGAACATCGTGTGTACTGAGGTTTTGAATTCAAAACATAATTCAACCTATTTATTTTTACCTCCTTAGTGCCGAATCCATCATTTTTTTTTAATATGTTAATAACTCAGACTCGGAACCTCCTTGGTTCCTCCTTTTTTTTAATTTGCTTAGCGCGAAAACATTTAAAAATTTGCATTTTGTCATTTCCTCGCTGAGGTGGAATGAAAAGTTACGTGTTGCACTCGAGTGCAAAGATTTTTCACCTTGTGCTCTTTTGATTCCCTTGCTACGCTCAGGATTCTAATTTTGAATCACTCGCTGCGCTCGTGATTCAATTTTAGAATCCTTCGCTTACTCGGTCATCAAAATTGAGCATGCGGTTAAAAATCAACTTTGCACTCTTGTATAACAAATAACTATTTTACTCGACATATTGTATTACTATAGGTGACCGCCCGTAAAATTTGAAGCTGCGATCGCGTCTCAGTCATCTTAAAACAGAGTTGCGAGCCTAGTGCGTTGCTAGTCCAGTCATTTGGACTCGTGTTCCAATAGCTGCATGGGAATGAACTGTAACAGGCAGACGCGTTGCTTACCGTCCGGCACACGTCCTGCTCGTCTCATCGCTCTTCTGTTTAGGTACAACATATCCATAAAAACAATCTTTGACTTTTTTTATTATTTGTGTTTTTTTTTTGTGAATTGTGGGATTTATAAGTCTGTGAGTGCATTTATATCAGTTTAATCTTTATATATGTATCAATTACCGCGTCGTCATCGCAACTAAAATTAAAACTCGTTAAAATTAACGAATATGATTCAATGTTTAAATATTTTAAGACTGTTACTCAATCACGTTGTTAGAAAGTTTGGAGAAAGTAATATAAGGACTTTTCAAATACATATTTATTTTTCTCCAACACAAGACATGATAAATAAATAATGGTGCACACATATCAATTTCTTGATTACTGTATATACTGTTATGAGTTTCACTGCCCTTACTGTTTTTACATTGAGTCCTTGTCAAAGGTGTCTTAAAACCATTATCATTTATTTACGAGTCACTCTTGAACACACAATTAGAACTTTATGAACTAGTTGTTAAAGCTGAAACTGGATTGGTCTCAGCTATGGTTGTCATTCTATGATAATTTACTTCCTATATGGGTACCAACAATGGTTCTCTGGTACTACACAGGGGGAAAACTTTATATTCAGGGCCTTATTTTGTTGAATATAATGCAGAGTAGCTTGTAAAATTCAAAGACTTTTTATCCATAGGATACTACTGTCTACTTGGACATGTCAATACCTATAAGTATGGAACTACAAAACAAAAAGTAAAACAAAAAATTGTCATAATAGAATGTCACTAAAAAGATTGAAATATGTTGCCTGTGTAAGTGCTTCCTGTTAGATATAATATTGAGGTTGAATAGAGGGATTAAGAGGAAAGTCTTGATATGCAAATAACAAAAAAATATACAGTATTTTTTTTTGTTGCAAATAACAAAGTATTTTAGATGGCCAGCCATCAGGCACATGTCCTGCTCATCTCGTCACTATACCATAAAAAAACATACCTTTTCTCTGAATAATGACCCTGATAAGGGGCCTCGCTGTGAGCAGTGCCCTCGCCAAGTTATCATCATTGTTGATGGGCAGTAGGTCGCCGTCTCGAGGGTCCGTGTACGAGATGAGGAAGGCCACATCGTGCAACCTATGGAGCTTCTCTATGAGAGCCTTGAAGTCTTCGTATTTCAGCTTCTCCGTTCTACTGAGGGAGAACCTTCGGAATTCTGCATCGAACTGAAAAGATTTTGTATTTACATTGTATTTTAATTTTGATTGTGAAAAGATATAAGTAGATATAGATATAAAAAAAAGAATAGATACACTCTATTGACACACCAAACGAATAGGACACACAATAAACCTTAAAATGAATGAGACAAGTTGGCAGCCTTATCGCTAAAAGCGATCTATTCCAGGCAACCTTAGGATGGAAAACATTGTGTGGACAAGTCAGTAAATGTGCAAAATATATTATAACATAGCAACGGATGCAGGTAAAAAATATCAATTAGCCCTTATTTACGGATCAGATACCCATTACTTTATGAACTATAATACAGTTACATTAAAGTTATGACATCTCTGTTAATACACAAGTGTGAAAATTAGGCCTTAGCACAGGTTTACCGAGTGGCACAATGCTAATACCAAATCACATTGACTGGCCTTGTGGCTTATCCATACTAATAGCTGAAGAGTTTATTTGTTTGAACACATTAAACTCAGGAACCACTGGACAAATTTATAAATTTCTTTCACTCTTGAATATGTTTGTGATCCCTGAGTGCATAGGCTATATTTTATATGTACCATAAGTGAAGCCAGGGCGGACGGCTTGTTTATTTATAAAATATCAAACTTCATCTATTTTAATTCATAGTTGTTTTTTAAACACATGTAGATAGTTAATTTTTATATCAATTCCTCAGACAAATAGGCAAATAACTTAAAACTACAGAGGTTTTGCCTGCAGGGTTGAGCCGATGCAACTAGTGGTTAGAGCTGCAGAGGTGAGGAACCTCTTATGAAATCAGAATAAACTTTACTCAATCAACAGGTTACAATTAAATTTGTTAACACAAAATTTAGTTAAAAAACAAACAATTGATGCCGTGACAAATATAATAAAAATAGACGACTGATGATCTATTTTTATTATTAATTTTTGCACCCTACCTTTTCTAGTTTCAACTCTAAGGTTGCCTAGAGATAATTTTAAGATAATTAAGTAAGGGACTCTTGCAAGTTTTTCACTTTACCGTGTCAGCATAAAAACTTGTACGAAACATAGAGAATAAAGACTACTTCATAACAATGTAAATTTAAAATTATTCTTAATTCTTCGGATGAATGTTAGGGTGACTAAATAACAATGGAATGCAGGTAATAGGATATCAAGTTTTCAAGATAACTTTTATAATGTTTTGGTAGCAAATCAGTCTAAATCCTTACCATAGCATATTAGATGATATAATAGGTGGAGAAGCATGTCAAAAATCTACTAAAATACTAATGTCTAGAGTTGAGCAAAACTAGAATTTTGATTGTTTGATATAACAGCTGTTTTTACTTGAATGAAATAGTATTGCGATGAATCATGTTTGTTTTTTGTAAAAAATAGCGGCGGTCTCAGTATTCTGAGTGTAAATATATGCAAAAAGAATAAACTGTGAGAGATTCTGTGCAAGGATTTCTAAAACTTGGTCAAATTGTGGTTTAATTTTCAAAGTTGAATTTGAAGTATTTTCTTACCAATATGTTATCAACAAAAGGTTAAATTCTATTTATTGCAGAACTGCTAACGATGTGAAGAGCTCTAGAACCACTTATGTGCACTGATACGAAACATAATAAGCCACATACCTTAGTTTTAACTTCCACACTTTGACTGTCAATTCTAGCTGTGTTTTTGTTCTTCGACATCTCGAAATCATTTATTAACAATCACTTATAATAATTTCTACTTTTAATACATTTAGGCACTTTATTTCTATCACAACATTGTAAAATAACAAAAGTTTTATCAAATTAAAATGACGGTGTTCTTTCAACTTGCGTCTGTGGTGATTCAGTGTGGCCATCATTCCGAAATTCAATTTCATCTTATTAACAACTTTTTTACAACGGTTGAAATGTCCTCATTACTAATTTTATTATTCCGTACCAGCTTTGCCCGCAGTGTCACCTGTTTTTTTGAGGGTTTCTTTTTTTCACGGAACCTTAATTATTTTCCTCATGTATGAGTAATCTATGTTAGGTACGCCGGTACGCCATAAAACAGGGGTCGGAAACGCGGGGCCCGCGACCTACCTCCTTGCGACCCGCGACGGTTTTGAATAAATAATAAATAAATAAATTTATTCATTCGCTACCAATGAATGGGGGGTGGAAGAGCGGCTCGCTTATACTACTTCTTTCACCGTTTGGCCCATGGCTCCCAAAACGTTGCCACACTCCCAAATGAGGTTTCCAGTGCCGGGGTGTTGTTGACAGTGTCACTCGACATCGCAAACGCTTTCATCACCCTGCCCTGGATAACCATCAGATAGGCGCTAATGCACCATCACGTGCCCCTGTTCCTAAGGCCCGTCGTTGGGGACTACTTATATAGTTTTAGCGAGGTAGCGACAATAGAGGATAGAGAGGTAGTCTACCCAACGATGGACGGTGTGACAGTCAGCCCCATCTCACGCGGATTTCCACAGGCTCTTGGGCCACCCCTGTGGATCTTCGGCTACGACTGGGTGCTGAAGTGCGCTTATCTTGATTTGTACGCTGGGTACGCTGACGACACGTTGGCAACCGCGAGAGGGCGGACTTTCCACGATGCGGTGATCCTGGCCACTATCGTTACTTAATTACATAATTACGCTTGTACTTACATAATTATTTATTGCAATATTTACTATGATGCTAGCATAATGTATATCATATTTTTGTTTGCTGTATATTTTTAACGAGTTTTTTGGCATGTTAATTTTGGTTCCTCTTATATTTATATCTATATATTATTTATTTTATTATCCTGACATAAAACTGCGTTTAAAAAGCCTGACTTCAAATCTAGAAATAGGCATTCAAAAGCAAACAATAAAATTAATATTATTGTTGTTAGCGCTGCCCCCTCATCCATTTGACGTCGGGGCCATCCAAGTCAAATAGCTACTGGATAGATACTATCTATGCAGTAAGTAGGCAGATATTTATAGGTAGTATATATCTACTAGTACATAAATATATAGTAACAAGAACAAAATTAAAAATTTTGACTAACCTCCGACGACCTCGGATCTCGGATTATCTGTATAACGTTCTACTAGTCAAGCCCTTTCATTTGATACCCATATTAAGGGAGTTGTAAAAAAAGAAATGTATTTCGCCATTTTGTGGTAGTGGCCATCTTGGATTTAAATCTGTCATAGTGCTAAGTATTCTACTAGTCAAGACCTTTCATTTGATACCCATATTGAGGTAGGTTGTGAAGAAATATTTTGTCCGCCATCTTGAATCGATATTAACCAAACATAGCTAAGAACATCCGCACGGAAATTAACTTTCAAATAAAAACAACCGCATCGAAATCGGCCCATCCGTTTGAGCTCTACGGTGCCACAGACAGACACACACAGAGACAGACATCGACGTCAAACTTTAACCCTTTTTTTGGTCGGGGGGTTAAAGAGATGAGCGGGTAGCATTGACAACAATATTATATTAATTTATTTTTCGCTTTTGAGTGCCTGTTTGTGGTTTTGATGTCGGTATTTTTGAACGTATTTTCTTTAATTTAACTTCTTTTCATATCTTCCTTCCATTCGGTTGTATCAACATAATTTTGCCAACGTTTTGTGTTTCAGCTGTAGTATTTTTGGTCGGCTGGTCGGTATTAACATTGAATAACAAAGCTCTCTGTATGATCCGGAATGCTCATTCCAAACAGACTTGCAAATTTGAATGTCACTGTCACTACAGTAATCATCATTTTTATTGCCAACATAGCAACTATTAAACCGGGACTAGCACATTTTCGATTATCTTCAGGTACAATTAAATTGTTTTAGTTTATGGCAGAAAGCTAACCTTTTAAGGCATATTAATGATTTTTAAAGTGAAAATTTATTTTGGCTTACCACAGACAGATTTTTCATGGGTTTTGAATTGAATTTTAGCGTCATGCTCGTGAATTATGAGAAATCTTCGAGTAAACTCGCGACTATGGCTATTGTCCATCTAGAAATGCGTTAGCATTTCCCATTGGCCATCTAGAAATGTATCACATATTTAGATGACCATGCTAATGACCACGTCTTCCAGATTCACCCGCGTAATTTCCAAAGTAAGCTATCAAATTTTAAGTTAAAAGTTTTTACTTCTATCGGCAGTTTCTGTAACTGCCATTTTATTCTGTTTCAAAACAAGTAAAAGCAAATTTCCAAATTAAAAAAATTAAATTGACTTTCCACTACAGGACAAGTCGTAAGTCGGCTCACTACCACCCATACACTGTGGATATTCCCAAAATCCGTACTAAAAGGTTTGAATCCACTATTCTCGTACGTACAGCTTTGGAGTGGAATAAGTTGCCGGCCTCCTTGTTCCCTGAGAGATACAATCTAGAACTTTTCAAGGTCAGAGTGAATAGGTACCTTCTAAGTCAACGTGCGTCATCTTCGACCACACCGTCGCTTACCATCAGGCGAGTTGGTGGTCAAACGAGGACCTATACGCGATAAAAAAAAAAAAACTGAGGTACTAAAAGATTGCACGCTTCACTGAATGCTTACAGGAACTACAGACATAATCTAATCAATTTGTTAGAATAGACTAAACTAAAGAGTATTTGGGGTAGTTGGTAATTATTACACCTAATTGCACGAAGTAAAGTTCATATTAAGTAAGTCGATTTGAATCTATCTTTATCACACACACTGCAAAACTGTAATATTCTTTACTTGATTTTGCATTACTCGTTAGAAACAAAACAGGGTCTTCAAAAAATGTAGAATAAACAGGACGGTGCTCTGTAGATAAACGTATTAGGTTTATGCATGGAGGTATAAAAAAGTCGGACGTAGTCTCACTAAAACAAAAACTGTGTACATCGAGTCGGCCACATTATAATATGCACTGTCACATACAGGCTGATATGCACACATTAATGGGTCATTACACGCGCTACTTGTGTACATGCATGCGTGTCAGCCTATCAGTGACAACCTGACAACGCACACGTGCACATGTGGTCGACTCTAGTGACACAGTTTTTGTTTTAGCGAGACTACGTCCGACTTTTTTTATTTGTTTATTGGTATAAGCTAGACTGTTAATTCCAAACAAGCAATACGTGCGTTCAAAGGTACAACTATATTAAAAAAATGAACGAGAACGAGAAACTTACATGGTTTTAGAAAAAATAGTACATAGTACGTACATCCTAGTTGATGTTATAATTTTATTCTATTTAGCTAAAGAGTTGGTACAGCAGCTGGCATTCGCACCTGATGTACAAAAAGTGCTGCCATGACTCAGCATTTGCCGTAATAAATGGTAATTTAAGCCAAGTTACACAGATTCTCATTAGCTTTTTCCACATACATGGCAATTTTATAGGCTAGAAAGAAGAATCTTCATTTGATTTACAAAAGGTTGTCATAATATATTATATAAAGCCTTTTTTCTGTAATTTCAACCATGATAATTGAAAAATGACAATTCTGCTTGCGTTATATTGGTAGTTACATAGTTCACAATGGCAGCACTGCGTTAAAGTTCATCATCATTTTCATCAAGTGGCAAGTAGGTTAGGTGTACTCGCTATAACGTAGGTACCTAGTGATCTAGTGATTACTACTTACTCTGTGGGTATTCGCGTACGCGCGTACGGTCCTACTCCTACGTCGTACGCGTAGTATCCTAGTATCGTTCTATCGTTGTAATGATTATATTTCTTCATGTACGATAATCATTTAAAGGAAAATCTGTTTACAAAATGTTCTCAAATATGTGTAGCCGCTTCATGTTTATAATCTAAGGACAATAATAGTATTTTAATTAGTTGTAAAGTGAAATCGGCAAAAATGTTTAATTACAAATACCTCAACCGCGAGCACCTAGAAGGGTTCGATAATTACAAGGTAATTAATGAATTGTAATCCCCACGTTGCATATTCTACTGTTCTAATGAAATAATTGGGATTTCGCACCGTTTCAGTGCTGTGGTTCGACATAACCTGTGTCGTATTGATTTTCCTCACATTTACGCAACTCGCTCTAAACAGGAAACCGTTATGAGCTTACAATACCTGTATTTAAAACATGATATGTATATTTTTGTCGTGAAAAGAATAACTTACGAAAGTATTTTTTTGCAAGAAGTCTTATTGATAATGCTTATGTTTGATGATACGACTCACACATACATAAGTATTGTACTAAAATTGATTTAACAATTTTATTTAGATGGCCTAACGATTGAGGATTTTTTCTATTAATATAACTTCAATCAATCAATCAAATCCAATTGGCCCAAGCACCACAATCAAATCTTTGAATGGAGTGGTCTTACCTTGAATGAAAATAATAAAACTATCTCAGCTGAATTTATCCCAGCTATTTCAGTCATAATCCTATTAGTATAAGCGCTATGTTTCTCGCAGCTTCTATACAATGTAGGCTAGTATTATCGCAGCCTAGGAGGTAGAAAGATAATTGACACAAAAAAAAGAACACAGAAAGAATAGTAAATGAAGTTTGAAACTAGTGCGCTAGATATGGCATTCTTACCTATAAGCATAGAATAATAACACCTAGAAAACCAGGTCCGTGCAAGAAAAGTGAGGCAAATCATAGTGAGCCATATTGGCTTAGTCTGTTCAAAATTAGCATCAGTTGTCAAGGTCAAGTGCTAGTGCGTCTCTGAAGATTTTAAACATTATGATAGTTTGTGTGGTCCTTCACTGTACATACTCTATGTCATTAAAGTTTTGGTCAGTACATACTGCGTACGCCAACATCAATCTGCATTTTGCCTCACTTAAGATGAAGTGTTTGATTGAAGATTTTCCATCTAGCTGTTATTAATATATGCCTATAAGAATAATTTTCCTACAAATTGTATGTAAATAGAAATGGATTCTAAAAGTAAAACATACAATTTGTATCTATTGTTACTTATTTATGGTTGAATAAATATAAAATCTATGTGTGGAGGGATTTTCAAGGTTTATTTTTCTGAAAAAAGGAATTTTCATAGTTTTAGAAGACTTGAGCACCTGGGAGCAGAAGTTTGTACAAGGCAAACTATAGTACCTACTATATCTATTCAGGGATACTCAGGAAACCAGTACTATTTAGTTAGCAGCTGTCAAAATGTTAAAAGTAAAAAAACCTTTTGTTTTCAGTACATGGCCATAGACACCAGCCCCTTAAGTGTCAATGTTATGCATCCTTTTTGGAACAAAGTCGTAGAGGTCAGTATACAAATTTTACAAACCATAATAGCCATAATAGCATAAGCAGGCAATTTTTGAAGTTTTATTAATATTATCACATATTTTGTTGTTTTTAGAGTAATCATTTGCAAGTTTATTTTTTCTTTGGAACAACCTAGTAAGTAACATAAAAGATTAGTCTTTTTGGAGATTTAAAACTATTAAAATCTTTTTATAATATCCAAATGAATAGGTCCAGGTTCCTAAACCTGAAGCTTATTTAAGTAACATTTAAAAAAAAATCTAGGTAGAGTTAGTCTGTAGTTTCTTATCACTACTACTTTTGATTTTATGAGAGAGTAAGCCTGTGAAGAAATGGAGTAGTTAGTAAAGGTAAGAGTATTTCTTCCCATGAGCCATGATCTATTGATATTTTTTTCATCATTAGACCCATTGGTGATGATAGTATGGTGGTGGTGGTACATGGAAAAATGCTCCGAGGTCTGATTCTACCATCAAATACCAGTTTTTTTTAATTATAGTGAGATGAAAGGAATGGGCCATGTGCATGATGGTAAGTAACATACCTGCTCTTAACAGTACAGTGACAGGCAGCTATTGGAACATGAAGCGTCCAAATCACTATATAGCACTGCAGTACGCTCGTCGTACATATAAGATGTTTTATATCTATGCCCTGTAGTTTTCCTGAAGACATTGCCCTTCAAACCGGAACACTGTGATGTTATCACATTACGGCTTGTTAAATTAATAGTGACTAACCGAAAGTTGGGCCAGTTATTTTTATCGCGCTAAGGTCTGCGTTAGACCATCAACTCGCCTGATGGTACTCGACGGTGTAGTGATATGGACGGAGCAGCAACTAAAAATGTAGTTTCGTCTTTAATTTCGGTTTCGGATAAAATATGGCCGAAAGTTTGGGTCCCAACGAAACTCGAGCGTTCGAGAATAGGCATGGTAGTAATACGTAATTTTTCTTTTGTTTTATAAACAAAAAATGACGAAGATATGGTGCTTAGCTGCTTAGATCTTCTTCTTCTCAGTCGGGCTCTCTTGGCAGAGTGGTCGTGGTTATGTGTGGGTCCTGTTGACGGCTCTTGCTATTCTCCATTTGGCTCTATTGGAGACATTGTGGGAGCAGTCGGTCATGGTGGATTGAGTGAGGGATTTGATAAGGTGCTTAAATAAAGTAAAAGATATGGGGCTTTGAAGTTTCGAGTGACTTTACGTTTATAATCGATTTTTATGAAGAAGTGACGTCACAACCAACCCACTCTAGAACTTTGATGTTCTATATCTCTGTATTTTTTATTAATTTGATAAAACAAAAAAATATGTGTTCCATATTCACGACGTCACAAGAAGACTTCCGTAAAACTAATATAAACTCCTGTACGTGTGGCGGAAAGGTCCAACAATATTTGAATAGGTCATTCCAACACTGATGTGGACTTCATCTCCGAAGGTCTCTTTCCCCTCGGCACTTTAGATCGCGAGATAATACGAGTCAAAGTTTGATGTAAAATTGGCCAGCTTCAACCCTAATGCGCGGCTGCGCGCCGTGCGACGACGGAACGGCGCGCGGCGGCCGGCGGTCAGTGACCACGCCGCGCCGCCGGTGATTAGGGTTGTCAAATAAAATAATAAACAACGAATTTTTTTACTTTGTATGAAAAAAAATTGTTGTGCTTTCGTGTCTAATATTCACATATGTGATTCGATACCTAGTATAGATGAACTACAATAAATTTTGTTGGACCTTTCCGCCACACGCTGTATACAGCGTTGTATACAGTGTTTACATTATAGGATGGGCAGGATAAGTAAAATCTAATAATCGATTTAGTTTGTGGATTAAACACATTTAAACAGGCACACTGGACAGTACTCAAAGTAACATGTAACTTCAACTTTTATCTTTGGCTTCTGTATGCGGCGTGACCGCAACTTCGCCAGTGTCTTGTAGGTGGTTGCTGATTTAATCTTTTCCAGTTTGATCGGTGAAGGCGCAGCGTTAAGTTACATGTACTATCTAACACAAACAGTATTGTACATACAATATTTCCAGAGATGTGACGTATCTTAGATAAAAGTATCTAAAATACAGATACAAGATACAAAATACGTATCTACATCTTGTATTTCGAATACTTTTTAATTTTTCTATTTTGTATCTTTTATTTAGATACATTTTCCGGTTATCTTAGTATTTTGAAGATACTTTTTTCCGTAAGATACTTTTACTAAAATAAACTTAAAAAAGCAGTTTTTCTCTCCGAAAGCAACTGAACGATGCGCGTCGTTTAAAAAAAAAGTCGCGGATATGGTCGGGAACCAAATGACAGATGGCGACACTATCGTTCTACAAATGTCTTCTTCTTCTTCTTCTTTATTTCTGGCTTCCATTCGGTTGTATGACCATAATTTCGCCAATGTCTTGTGTTTCAGCAGGATGTTCAATAGAATTTGGCCGGTATTCAGATTGAATAGTAGTAGCTCTTGCAGTTGGTCGGTGTAGTAGAGATTTGTTTGTTAGTGATTAGTAGTTGTATATTTAATACATTAAACCTCTGCAATAGACAAACACAAAGATAACATCACAAGATATACATAAAAGTATAGGTATGAATTTAAATAAAAATACAATTTATCACACATATAAAACAGAATTATAGTTTGATATTATTTCTTTTAATATATTTACTGAGGACATACACAAATGGAGAATATACTAATGGGAGGAGATTGGTGAAATTAGCAGGGAGGGAAGGTCCGGAGGATCATGTCATAGAGGGAATCAGGATATCTGGAGCATTCCAGGAAAATGTGGTCAGTGGTGCCGTCAACCAAGCCACATTCACATAGTGAACTGTCTCGAATTCTAATTTTGCGAGAAACACCGCAGTACAGGCAAAACCTAAGCGTAGGCGACAGATTGTGGAGGTGACTCTTTTGTTAATATTTTGAATTTAGAAAACCATGGTTTAGGCGAAATGCACTCTTGGATTTGACCGTAAAATTTACCCTTAATGGTCTTGGACTGCAACCATACTTTGTTCCAGGACTCCACTAGTTGGGGTTGGCATATTGTGGAGAGATCATATGTATATGTGGTAATAGTCTTTGTTACCAGTTACCGTTGCTTGTTTGGCATGATAGTCTACATTTTCGTTTCCTGTAATGCCAGCATGTCCAGGGATCCATGCCAAAACTATTTGAAGGCCAAGATTATGTGATTTTAGCAGTTCTTCTTTAATTCTAAGTATAATGGGAAATTTAGATTTTGCTTTGAACTGGTTTGACAATATAGCCTGTAAGCAACTTTTGGAATCCGTTAGGATAATTGATTTATCTATGGGTGGGATGAGACATACATTATTGCTTCAAGTACGGCAATAGCCTCTCCAGTGAAAACAGAAGCTAGAGGGGGCATTTGTGTCTTAAAACGACATTGTATTTAGGTATCCAAACCGCGGCTCCAACATCTCCATTTTGGCTCAATTTTGATGCATCTGTATATACCGGCAACCAACCAGTCCAATTAGTTGCCATTATTTCACAGAACTTACGGTTGGAGTGCTCAGATTCTTTATCAACACCCAAATTTAAAACTATGCGAGGTTGGAAGGTTATGGCATGGTACTTAGTCGTAAACAGAGGATTAACAGGGAACTGAGCAATAGTGAAAGGTATGTTCGAAAATTTTACATAACTACGAAGAACACAAGGAAGGTTTATTTGGTGTCTGATGTCTAGAGGGGGAGTGAGTCTATGAAGTTCTTGTAGTTTTAGCCACAGAGGGTGGTCTGAATTTTGGAGGATTTTGGAATAGAACCTATCAGCCAAAAATTGTCTTCGTAACGTTAGAGGTGGGTCTCCGCATTCTACCTGGATGGCATTAGTAGGAGTGCACTTCATTGCACCTAAGATAACCCGGAGACATTTAGCTTGAATAACTGATAATTTGTTAAGGGCAGATTTATTGCCAGGTTCTAGTAAAAATGCTCCGTAGTCAAAGTGACTACGTATTATTGAGTTGTACAGAAGTTTTGTGAGAACGGATGGGAGCCCCACCATACGCCTGATAGGGAACGGAGGATATTCAGGTTCTTCTCACATTTAGCAGCTACATGTTCAGCGTGAGGGACTCCTGTTAATTTTGTGTCGAGCCATAAACCTAGGAATTTAATTGAGTTTTTTTGAGGGATGGCTTGGCCATTACATCTCAGGTGGATATTGGGGACAGATCTCTTCTTGGTGAAAACAATAGATTGACTTTTGGAAGGTGATATGGATGATCCATTATCATTAAGGTAGTCCTCCAGATAGAATAAGGCAGAGTTCAGGAGACTCTCTGCTTCCTAAATTTTTTCGGATGTTACATATAGCGCCAGGTCGTCAGCATATTGAAGTATTTGGGTGAAAGGAGCAACAGAGAGTTCCAAGTCATATATATATATGCCATATAGAGGAGGGCTGAGAACCGAACCCTGTGGAAGCCCCTTCCAAATTGTTCTAGTTATAACAGCATTATTTCTATTTTTAATATGGATTGTTCTCTCCGTCAGAAAAAGGTTAATAAAACGAGCCATCTTCACCGAGACACTCAGCTGTAAAAGTTTATTTCTGAGAACTGGGAGCTGGACGTTGTCATAAGCTGATTCGACATCTAAAAATACTGCTGCTACATACTCCTTGTTTTTTAATCCGATCCGAATATCAGTAGTTAGAATGCTGAGGCTGTCTGCCGTACTCATACCCTTCCGAAAACCATACTGGGACTGGGGAAGAACTCTCTTATTCTCAGTAAACCATTCCAATCTGTTTTTAATTAGAGTTTCGGTGATCTTGGATGCTACACAGGACAAGGCAATGGGCCGGTAGGAGTTGGGATCTGAGGGATCTTTTCCAGGTTTGGGGATGGGAATTACAATTTGGGTTTTCCAGGAATCAGGGAATGTATCCCTGTTCAAAGAATATGTTGATTAATGTAAGGAAATATCGTTTAAAGTTTTCGTTAGCTCTAGTGATGAATGAATAAGGGATGCCGTCGACTCCTGGGGAGGAGTCAGTCAGTCCATCTAGAGCTAACTTCAATTCTTCGAATGAGAAAGGGGGATCAAAATGGGATGGATTGTGGCTAGGGGTATTGGGATTGGGGTTGTGAGGGGCGAAGGAAGGGGCCAGCTTGTCTGCAAAAGATTCAATCCAGGAGTTTGGATCATTGGATCTTGGGTTGATGGAATTATATGAGCCCCTGTATCTGCGGACCTGTTTCCATACTATGCTAGGTGGAGTTGTCGGTGATAGGCTCTCACAGAATTTTATCCAACCTGATTTCTTTTTAGCTGACAGGGTTTTCCTGCACTTTGCAGCTGCTTTTTTGTAGTTGAGGTAATTTGCTAAGGACATGGACCTGTTATATGTCTTTTCAGCAGAGTTGCGTTCCCGGACAGCTTCCGTACATTCTGGATCCCACCAGGGAGGGGAGAACCGGTTGTTTATAGGTTTTTTAAGGGGGATAGATTCATCAGCTGAAGTTAACATAGCATCTAATAATTTAGAATAACAAATTAGGGGATTTTCTTCAGCTGGATTGGGAATGGAATTTAATTTTTGGCCAAGAATAGTTGAATAGGAATCCCATTGAGCCCTGATAGACGGTATTTTAATAGAGGGTAGGTGTTTGTGGCTGGGAAACTCTCAGGCCTAAGTTAACTAATATGGGAAAATGATCACTACCTCTACTGAGAAGGAGGACTTCCCATGATAAGGATGGAAGTAAGCCAGGGAGCAGATGGTTAGGTCAACAGCTGATTTGGGATTTTGGGAAGGTAGGACCCTTCGTGTAGGGGAGCCGTCATTACTCACACACAGGTTTGCCTCTTCAAATGCCTCTAGTAAAAGCCGTCCAAATGAATCACAATGGTGTGAGCCCCAGGAGGTATGGTGGGCGTTGAAATCTCCCATTAACATGATTGGTTGAGGGACAGAGGCGATGATTAAGAGTATATCTGGAATTAGTTGGGGGGAAGGATGAGGTATATATATAGATATAAAAGATATATTAAATGCCCGGACAGCTACAGAATTTATTTCTGGACTGTGGGGTGGGAGTTGAATTTGGGAAAAGGGGTGGGATAGTTTAATAAATATTGCAGAGCCAGCAGATCCATCCTGACGATCATCACGAAGACATGAAAACCCCCGGATCCGGTAGTGAACGCCTGGGACAAACCAAGTCTCCGCAACAGCCACCAGGATGGGTCTGTATTTTGAGATGAGAAAAGATAGTTCAGGAACCTTACGTCGAAGGCTCCTGGTGTTCCATTGAATTATGGGACATAAGTCCATGTTGGGCTGTTATTGTTGAGAGGTGAGAAATCATTTGGGCAACGTTGGACGGTAATTTGTTAGAATCCTGGGAGATCATGCTAATGATGATGGATAGGAGTTGGATGAGAAGCTCATTTGTTGATGCGGGTGGGGTGGGTAGGGGCTGAGTTGTTTGGAGGGCGTGACCCTTAGGAAGAACAGAGGGACATTGAGCTATAATGTTTTGGTGGGTTATTCTGTCATATGACTTCCCAGGAAGGGGCTTGGGCCTGGGAGGGAGAAAAACAGTTTTTTGGTGAGATTGGAATGGCTTAGAAGAGGAAGATGAAGAGGGTATGGGTTGGGAACATAATTCTTGGGAGACTGTTGTCTCTCGAACAGCTTGGCTAAATCTTTGAGTCACTTTGGGTGTTTTACTGTTTGCTTCATAATATGATATACCTTCCCGAGCCATACTCATTTTAATATTGCGTTGCCGTTCTTGTTCAGGACAGGATCTATTTGTGGAGAAGTGTCGCGCTTGACAGTAAAGGCAAGTAGCCTCCGATTCTTGCACTTCACAGTTATCACCATAGTGGGGCTGTGTGCAACGGAAACAGCGAGGCTGGGACCTGCATTGGGATTTGATATGTCCAAACCGTAGACAGTGCATGCATTGTATAGTTGGGAATTGGTATGCTTCTACAACCAGTGAGGAATAGAATGAGAAAATTCTATCAGGTAAACTTTGCCCTCTGAATGTAAGGACTACGGTCTGTGTTGGTTCCCAATTTATTACTCCATCAGACTTGTTTTTGCGGTTTAACCTTCTTGCTTTCAGAACATATGTGGTTCCTGGGATTTGAAGGGAGTCAACAAACTGATCTAATGACCAATCAATGGGAACGCCTCTTACTATCCCCATACGGGTGACATTATATGTAGGGATGATGGCATCATAGTTATTATCTTTAAGGATGGGGTTGTTAATAAACAAATTAGCCGCGGCAGCATTTTTGAACTCGACTGATATTTTGTTCCTTCCTACTTTTTTGATGCCATCTCTGCACACATTTTTTATGTTATTGGTGAACAAAAAAATGGCCGAATTTAATAGGACGAATGACTGTGCCTACGGTTAAGGTTGCCTCCACTTTGGATACATGTACGATAAAGGGGCCAGCATCCATATCTTCATATTGTCTGATGCCTAAGATGGTCATCGCAGGGTGTTGGTATATGGTTTGGATTGATGCCGATGCCGACTCCGGGCTAGATATATTTTTCTTATTTGAAGAAGAATGTGCTAGGTCGTCAACAGGGTCTCTGGGGCGTTTTATTGGTTTGGGACGGGGAGTTGGTTCAATTATATCCATTGATTCCGAAAGATCAGGAGGGTCTGGTGGCTCGGGAGCCACCGGAGTAGGGGGAATATATTCCATTATTAATTACCACAACTACTAGTCCAAATTATTTGCTACCACTCACCAAGAAATAGATAAAATACACAAAAAAAAACAATAAACACGTGTAGAGGTTAGAACCGCCACCTTCGCCCACTTTGATTTTTGGTTTCCTCTACAAATGTCATCGACTAAGATGTCCCATCTTCATTCCTGTCACTGTCACTCATTCCGTATTTTTTAACCCCCCGACCAAAAAAAAGGGTGTTATAAGTTTGACGTCGATGTCTGTCTGTCTGTGTGTGTGTCTGTCTGTGGCACCGTAGAGCTCAAACGGATGTGCCGATTTCGATGCGGTTTTTTTTATTTGAAGTTTAATATCCGTGCGGATGTTCTTAGCTATGTTTGGTTAATATCGATTCAAGATAGCCGCCTCCACAAAATGGCGCACAAAATATTTCTTCACAACCTACGTCAATATGGGTCTCAAATGAAAGGGCTTGACTAGTAGAATACTACACATTATAACGAATTTGAAATCCAAGATGGCCGCCACCACAAAATGGCGGATTACATTATTTTTTTCACTACTACCTCAATATGGGTATCAAACGAAAGGTATTAACTAGTAGAATACTTTGCACTATGAAAAAAAAAATTTCAAGTCCAAGATGGTCGCTACTACAAAATGGCGAAATACATTTCTTTTTTCACAACTACCTCGATATGGGTATCAAATGAAAGGGCTTGACTAGTAGAATGTTGTAAAGATAACAAATCTGAGGTAGTCGGGGGTTAGTCAAAATTTTTAATTTTGTTCTTGTCGTTTGCACGTGTTGTATGGTGTTTCGAATAGAGATGATCGATATTAGAAAAACATCGATGTTAACATCGAACGTAAAACATCGATGTGCAAAAAACATCGATATCTAAAAACATGGATATTTTCTGTACAAAAAAATTACGAAATTTATTTACTGTTATTTTAATTTAAACTGGCACAGGAGTAGGAATGGGCCATATATACATATATCGATGTTTTTAAAACACTCGATGTTTTCTTACGATGCATCGGATCAAACCGATGTATTGTTAATTTTAAAGTATCGATTTTAAATAAGGTGAGTCAGTAAAAGTGATATAATCAGATAAATATATTAATCCAAGTTATGTTCTGTGCAAAATAAGAAAAAAAAAATGTAATCTCTCGCACTAAAGAATAAGATCTTTTTCTTTTTATGATATGAACTAGCAGTACCCCGCGGTATTACCCGTGTAGTTCCCGCTTTTTTTTGGGATAAAAATGTCTTCCAGACTAGGGTTGAACGTGTTCCAAAGTTACGACGTGATTGAGCGACAAACATCCATACAACGACATTTATAATATTAGTAGGACTAGCAGGATATATCGATGTGATAATCGGATGTTACATCGGACAAAACATCGATGTTTTATTTCCATGTCGATTACTACGATGTAATTGAGCAACAAACATCCAATATATCTAATGTTAAAACATAAAATAATTTAATAAACAAAATTTAAAATTTGGTTAACCCCCCACTACCTCAGATTTGTTTACAACATTCTACTAGTCAAGCCCTTTCATTTGATTCCCATATTAAGGTAGGTTGTCAAGAAATATCTTGTCCGCCATTTTGTGGAAACGGCCATTTTAAATCGATATTAACCAAACATGGCTAAGAACATCCGCACGGATATTAACGTTCAAATAAAAAAACCGCATCGAAATCGGCCCATCCGTTTGAGATCTACGGTGCCACAGACAGACAGACCGATAGACAGACAGACAGACATCGACGTCAAACTTATAACACCCCTTTTTTGGTCGGGGGTTGAAAAAAAATCCTCGTAAAGAAACAAGTCTCGCCAGTTGTTCTAACGTAAAAAGTTCTGAGATCCATGTAATACCAAGTCAATTATTATTAATTTGGTCAGTCCCTACATAAGGGACCTTCTTTTTTAAAAGGTCTAATAGTAGTCATTTCAGTACAAAAAATCTTTAACATTTAAATAGATATATTTGACTTGGCCATCGCATGAAAACACAAACACAAGTTCACTTATTAATTAACTGCATATGAAATAATAACTTTGCAGTATTATACATTTATACATGGGATTACAAAGTTAGTTATTTATTTAGTTACGAGTAGTTAATGCATCTGGAAAACTGGACCGAATAATTATTGAAAAATTAGTTTAGAAGTTTAGTTTTTCCTTAATTTATACACTAAACACTAACTATATTCTCATTTACCTGATCCTTGTTATCAACGCGATATATTTATTCGAAAATTGTTTTCTCGGATGAATAAACTTAAGTTCAATTAAACGTTGTTTTCTTACAAAAGTATTTTATCTTTAAAAAAGTATTTGTAAGATACGTACTTTGTATCTAGTATTTCAGATACCTTTTCAGAAAAGTATTTGTATCTGGTATCTGAAATCCTTTTTTCTTAAGTATCTTGCATCTTGTATTTCAGATACTTTGTATAGGGTATCTTATACATCTCTGAATATTTCCTCAAATCATTGTCAAATGATAAGCCGAATTTCACAGATAACACACCTCACTATTATCTACCTCAGGGTAATCCTTTTGGTTCCGTTTACTGTATTTGCATTCAAAAAAACAAACGTCGTACGATTGCCTTATCACGGAATGACGTCATTAGATTTTGAACTGTAAAGTTGGTCATTTGGTCAATGATTAAAGTAAAATTGTGCTGATGCAAATTGTATAAAATCTTGGAAATTATGTGCAATTTACTACATTTATTAATTTTACATCTATAGAATAAGAAAGTTACGGCTGGTCTAGAAGTTACGGCTGGCTGGTATTTGGGAGAACGGATCGGGAAGGGCCGGGTTCAAATCCCACGCGCATCACTGTCTTTTCAAATATAAATATGAAAAGACACCATTATTATCATCATTATTAAGTTAGCAACACTCCATGAGTTGCTAACTTAAAACGGTAAAGGAAAACATTGTGAAGAAACCAACATGTGGCCAGAGATTTTCGAAACTTCGCAAGTATGTGTCGTTCACCAACCCGCACTGGGTCAGCGTGGTGGATTATGGCCCTGACTCTCTTTTTGCGAGAGAGGGCCCTGAATCACAGTAGTGGAAACATTTAGTGAGCTGTATATGCTTTATGTTATGGTATAAGCAGTCCACTAATTGTTCCCTGGTCTAGGACTCGGGGTCTCTTTTCGCAAGGAGAGATTTAAGGCCATAATTCACTAAGCTGTCCCAGTGCGGATTGGTGGATATGATGATGGATTAAACAGCACTTATACTGCACAATATGTCTGCTGTACAGATACACGCCATACGCCCTTTACGCTTGCTGGTGACGCCATAGGAACTGCCGATAGAAGTGATTTGATAGCTTACTTTGGACACTACGCGAGTGTGTCGATATGGCAAAGATTTCTTATCATTCCCGAGCGCTAGAATTCAATTCACAGCCCACGAAACATCTGTCTGTGCCGCGCCAAAGAAGTTTTCACATCAACAACATTTTACATCTACCGCCTTATTAAATCTGCTTTGGTATTGCGGTCTCTATCATTTGAAGCGAAAAGAAAAAGAGAGCAGTATCAAAGCTAAGACAGTTTTAGCTAGGCGGTAGACCCTCCGTTCCGCTGTTCGACTATACTACGTCGCATTACGGTTTACGATTTAAGATATTTATTTTCTCAAAAAAATACATTATTCACTTATGAGAAAATACATGTAAACAATATTATTATTCATTATTTCGCAGGCGTCGGAATGCCATCTACTGTTACAAACATAGCCTCACATAGTCGTAAACATGAACACAAAAAGGAAACAAATACATATACCAATAATCAGTGTTAAAGTTTCAAAAAGTACAATCAGGTAGTTTTATATTGTAAGTATTATATTCTGTGGTTTTTAACCCCCGACCAAAAAAGGGGTGTTATAAGTTTGACGTCGATGCTGTCTGTCTGTCTGTCTGTGTGTGTGTGTTTCTGTCTGTGGCACCGTAGAGCTCAAACGGATGGGCCGATTTCAATGCGGTTTTTTTTATTCGAAGGTTGATATCCGTGCGGATGTTCTTAGCTATGCTTGGTTAATATCGATTCAAGATGGCCGCCTCCACAAAATGGCGGACAAAATATTTCTTCACAATCTACCTCAATATGGGTATCAAATGAAAGGGCTTGACCAGTAGAATACAATACATAATAACAAATTTCAAATCCAAGATGGCCGCCACCACAAAATGGCGAATTACATATTTTTTCACTTCTACCACAATATGGGTATCAAATGCCCTTTCATTTGACTAGTAGAATATTGTACAGATAACAAATCCGAGGTAGTCGGGGGTTAATCAACATTTTTAATTTTGTTCTTGTTTGTTATATAAATATTATATTAGCATGTCGGTGACGCGACCCATATAACATTCTCCTACCATAAAGTAGGCAAATAATGCTGCTAATAAAGTTATCACTCCAGTTTCTTTTTAAATTTAACTTTATTGCCAGTCCGGGGTGTAACAACTAACAACAGATTAATTTAGCACGATTAATTAATATACCTATATTGTGATTCTAATTTGGGAAATAAAGCACCTTTTAACTTTAAAAAAAAAAAAAAAAAAAAAATTAGCACGAAGTGATTCTTGCTTAGTGGGATCTTCCATTCATGATAGAGAAGATGATTGTTTGATATATTTGTAGTATAAAGTAGCATTGTATTGTTAATGAAGATAGCTGTTTGATCCTTAGACACAAAAACAGTGGACGTAGTTGTCTACACTATCGTTGTGGCAAATTTTAAACCTTGTGGATCAAACTGTTTCCAACCGAACTTCATAATAGGTAAATTTTTTTAACGACTTCAAAATAGAGGGAAAATTGCCCTCTATTTTTAACCGAATTCCAAGAAATAAGAGGGTTTTTTGTATGTACATATGTAACGCGATAGTGCCGCCATTTATTTCGATGGTCCTTGAATCGCTTTTGATGGTTCTTTTTTTGTTTGCTAGATCGTAGTTGAGAGTTGGTTCCATATGTGAAGGGGTTTTGGAAATATGAATAACAAAAAACAACTAAAATTGACTTTGGTTACTTCTATATTGAATTTGGTGGTATGCCTGAATTTAACTTTAAATATGATTTAGTAACTTGAAAAAAAATCTGGGGATTTTTGGTGACTTTTTATGACTAACAAATACAAATACAAAATACAAAAATCTTTATTGCTGTTTGTAGGTAAGATAAGATGATACAAAACATTTTAAAAGTGGCCCCATACAGACTGGCCTCTGCGAGAGGCATGCAATATGTCTGGCAAGACAATTTGTTAGTCTTAATTTATAAATAAAAAAAATTAAATAATAGTCAGCTGATTAAAGTCTTCTTCTTCCTCATCTTCTATTAATTTCTTGTTTTTATTTATGTCATCTGATTCTTCATCTTAGATTCATTCATTCATTCATTCTAACGCATCAGATATGTAATATCTTATCGAAACATGCTAAATGTATGCTTTACCTACTGAATTCATAGCCGGAACTACAAAAATTAACACAACCACAAGTTCATACTTCTCATTCATTCATAATTTAAGAGCGACGCTGTTGTCGGTGGAGTTCTTTCCATGTACTTCTACACTCCGCACTCCGCCTTCTCCTTGACTTCCTGATACGACACTACATTTATCTTCTCCTTCACTTGGTTCATGTAACTTCTCCTAGGTCTACCTCTCTTCCTCCTCCCTTCTAATTCATACTTCTACTATTATAATAACAGAGCAATCGTGTCCTTTTACTACGCCAGAAGACAAAAATGATACAGAGACATAATAGATGAGGATTTTTGGATTATTAATATTTGAACATAAGTTTTTAATTATTAAACTCCCACTGTCATCGCGTTTCGGGATCCAATTTCAAAGACAACTTTAAATAGAAGTCCGTTTTTGTTTTTTGCGGAGAAAATAAATGATTAAATAACATACCTACTGTAACGAGTAATACAATCGATTTGGAGACACCAAGACTCAGTGTTTATGTTTGAAGCATGATGTTTCTCTGGATGAAATTTGGTCTCGTATATTATCTGGATAAAATACATGCTACTTTTTATCATGACGAAGTTATAAAAACGAGAGCTACGCCGCTGAAACCACGGGCCGCTACTGGTACGAGGCACTGTAATTTAAAAAAAAACTGAAATTTACTGCGTTTCACCGCCGCATTTAAGTGTTGATAACCGATGATGTGGCCAAAGATGAAGCTTCATCATGATGATGATGATTTAACTGTTGATAAGCGATGATATGGCAGAAAATGAAGCGCGTAGAATGAGGATGTTAACACTAATCACAAATTAATGTTTAGTGGTATTGTATTGAATGTTTGTATACATACATGTACTATCGAAAACCACATTTTTGTAATTTAGTACTACTTAGTAAATTTATTATAAATGATTTTGAATGGTATATTTTTAATCTGTTGTCACGTGACTGCAAACGCCAATATGGCTTATTACGTCACTAGTCGCAAAACAAGTAATCGAACACTGATTTACTTCTCTGCATTTTTATTATAGTTTGCGATGTTAGCGTCGACGATTTTGATTACATACAGATACTGATATGTATTTTTGTGATTATGTGATTTTGAATACAGATATATATGTATTCAAATTAAAAAAAAAAAACACATAAACTGGAGATAAAGTCATATATCTCAACCAATGTTTTGCGACTAGTGACGTCATGTCAGTCGTTAGTGTTATAGCGGGAAAATACAAAATTACCCTACTATTGTATGTTTACTCATCGAAAATACTAATGTTTTAATGTTTTTTATGGTAAACAAGCGTCCATCTTCAAAATAAAAGCAATTCCGAAAAATTGTTAACATCCCTATTAGGTTGTACTAACAGTCCCCCCCCGGGTGTACCCGCATAGTTCGCTTTCCCGTTGTTTTCGCGGGATACAAAGCCTGCGTATTGTTTCAGCCTATATCTATCTCTGTTCCTTTCAGCCGGATACGTTCAGGCATTACATGATTGGACAACAAACATCAAAACTCTAGCATTTATAATATCTCTTCCATATATAAAAATGTTATGTTGGTTTGTGTACGCTTCAAAAACTCAAAAAGTTCTGCACTTATCGAGCTGAAATTTTAGAATGATATATAATCCGGATCAAGGATTGTTTTTATCTAATTTTTACATTACAATGTGCCACAGTAAAGCGTGGCAGGGTACAGCAAGTTTACAATAATTTAGTAGGATAATACGACTAAAAACTCTGACCTTGAAAATACCTAAGTTATAAGGAAGGAACAAATTAGTTTTATTTCTGGATCGTAACTACATATGTATGTTGTATTAATACAATTTATATGATGTACCTACCTATAACCTGAAGCGGCATGCTGGCAGGCCACATCGCTCGCAGAACTGACAAACGATGGGGAAAGGTTCTCGAGTGGCGACCACGAACCGGAAGACGCAGTGTTGAACGGCCTCCCACTAGATGGACAGATGACCTCATAAAGGTCGTTGGAAACTGCTGGTTGCAGGTTGCGCAGGACCGTTCGTTGTGGAAATCTAGGGCGGAGGCCTATATTCAGCAGGTGACGTCTTGCAGCTGATGATGATGACCTACCTATAAGTAATTAGCAGCCTACTAAAGGTTGCCACTGCTGGGACTCGGGTCCTTCTTTCGCAAGGAGAGAGAGCCAAGGCTACAATCCACCACGCTGACCCAGTGCGGGTTGGTGGATGACACATGACCTCGAAAGATTCTAGGTACGTGTCGGTTTCTTCACGATGTTTTCCTTCACCGATTTAAGCTAGCGGGATTACGTACATAACTTCGAAAAAAAAGTAGTGCGGGTGGGATTTGAACCCGGGGGCTCTAGATCGGCCGTCTCCCGACTAGACCAGCCGTAACTACCAGATGGTGTGTGAAATCAATTCATGTTATTTTTCAGTTGGTTCCAAAATGGGTGGCCCCCCAACGTGCTCACATTTGGCGGATTCCTACTGGTAGTACTGGACTTCCTGCTGCTATCGTACTACGATTACTCCTACTACGCGTCGAGTGCTCAGTCGTATAATGAGACAGGTCCTATCAATGGTGCGGTGCACTCGGGGACCATACCTCAGTCCCTGTGGTATGTCATTGGGATTCTGCTATTCCTGGCTTATACCCTAGGTAAGTCGCTTAAAGTCAAAGTCAAAGTTCTTCATTGATAAATGTACAATTTACACGGTAATATTTTATTATATACTAGCTATGGTTTATTATATATTCGCGGTTTCACCCGCGTTTTAAGGGTTTTCTTTTTTCACGGAGCCCTAAATATTTTCTTCAAACAAGCTTATGTTGTGCCTTAGAAGATCAGCTATCTGGTAGTGAAAGTCCCGTCAAAATCGGTCCAGCCGTTGCGTATTAGCCAGAACAAACAGGCAGACAGGCAAAAAAATATAAGTAGTGTTTTAGAAATAACCACCATGTATTTGAACTTAGTAAAAAGCTGTTACTTTGATATTAAATTCAGAGGCTCCAATTTTATTTATTTGTATAGGTTTATTTACTAGCAGTGCCACACTGTTTTATCCGCGTAGTGTCCGATCCCCTTATTTTCTTCATAAACAGTAGGTAGTAGGTATATTATATTAGGTAGTGTGATATTTCAGACTTTACTCTATTACTTTACTCTTTCTTCCAAATTTCAACTTGATCCGTTTAAGACGTTCCGACATGATTGTGCAACAAACATCAAAATGTCTAAACATTGACTTTTGTAATATGTATTAGTAGGATTTATACTTAATTTTCGCAAAACTGTGTGAGTTTCCCAGTTAACCAAACTTATTCTTTGTTTCAAATTTCAATCCGCTTCACGACGTTCGAATGCTGACTGCGAGTTTCGTCGACAACTAAACGCGTTCTACTGTGAGCGCTTAAACACTTGCATGCACGTGGCACAGTATAAAGAAATACTACCGGTATCATCGCTTTTTATTTAGGAAGAAACGCCGATAATGTCTAGACACGGGTAGATAAAACCGAAAACTGAACCGCGCTCACGAAATACTAACTTTGTAATGTTGGTAATGGCGGGAGCGCACTTCCCGCGTCTCGCCCCGCACGCCCCGCACGATTGCCACGTCTAGACGACTGTATGATTTAAACTGTGATACAGGTATTAGACCAGCTGTAACTTACGTACTACATACAGGGCCGGATTTAGAGGTGTGGTGGCCCCAGGGCCGGGGGCTAATATTGTCTCTTTAACCTCATACGTTGAAATAATACACCCCAACTGAATGAAACAATAGATTTGTGTGTATATTTGTATTTGAGAATGTTTTTTTGTCCACAGACGGTATTGACGGGAAGCAGGCGCGTCGCACGCAAACCTCAGGCCCGCTGGGAGAGCTATTTGACCACGGGCTGGACTCCTACACGGTGTTCTTCATACCCGCCTGCCTCTACTCCATATTCGGACGTCTGGACTTCTCTATTCCGCCTATAAGGTAACGTATCTCTTAATATAAGCAGCCTACTAAAAGTTCCCACTGCCTGATCAAAATGGCCGCCTCCACAAAATGGCGGAAAAAATATTTCTTTACATTTTACCTCAATATGGGTATCATAAGAAAGGGCTTGACTTGTAGAATGTTGTACAGATTACAATACCGAGGTAGTCTACGCTAAATCAACATTTTTACTTTTGTTCTTGTTTTCTTATTTACACTATGTTAAGGCGTATATCGTGACACAGGGGAACCAAGATTGAATCTACTCTTTTAATAACGTCTTAGAAATCGACGCCAGCTGTACGCACGAAAAAGCGTTACGTTCCTACTTGAGCCGAGTGCAAGTGAGAGGTCGGAGTAAGCGATAGAGAGGGATAATCGGCCTAAATTTACTAGCCCACTTTGTACGACTTTGATCCTGCATTACTTCCACCCAACACCGCTCTAAACTAAGACGACTAAATTTCTTTATTTATTCATTCAATGAACACACAAAACAGAATGTAGTAAACACAAACTATAACATAAGAGTATTCTGTACAGAACTGTATTACATTCCAAACTATGTGGGCCTAGAAACAACATTTGTTTAAATACAGTGGTTTGTTTAAATTAAACTTATCGCATTAATTGTTGTAGTGGTAGGGCTCTTTGCAAAGTCCGACTGGAGAAGTACCACACTTTTCCCAGTTATTCTGCCGCCAAGCAGTAGCGTGCAAACTCACTGTGTTCCGACGGGCAATGTTTCCAGAGAAATTACAGGGCTTTGCGATAAAACATCTAAAATCTCTGGGTGACGAGCGCAGTGCAGTGCTAGGTAATGATTTGGACTCTCCATGTTCCAATAGCTGTGTGTCACTATGTTGTTATGAGTAGGCATGTTGCTTACCATCAGGCACATGGCCTGCTCGTCTCGACACTATACTATAAAAAGAAAAAATATATATTGTTCTTATTTCTTTGTTTCAGAATATACTACGTGATGTGGAATCTCTTGCTTAACTTTTATCTAAGCCATTGGGAAAAATACAACACGGGGGTGCTGTTTCTGCCTTGGGGATATGACTTCAGTATGTGGGTGAGTACTGCTATATAATGTAGTTCACAGCTTCAAATTTTTTTTTATTATATTTTATTTATTTTATTTTATTAAGTTAAGGAATTTAACAGCTAGGTACAACAATAAAGGGTAACCTTTCGGGTTCAGAAGGCTAATAAAAAGTAAATCAAATAGACATGATATAAAACATAAAAATAAAAACATGAACATGAAAATTTATAGTAAAATAAAATTATAAATAATTTCTAGTATCTTTATGAGCTTGTAAAATTAGTATTAGCGTACAGTAAAAGCGCATTACGCGCTTCCTTTACTCGCGTTATCACTGTTCGCACAAAAAAAGTCGACCCATTTTCTATATTCCCGGCAAAAAAGTTTATTTTCGCGGATCTAATCGGTACATTATGTACACACATATAAATGTATTAAAAAGGATTGGGGGTATATTACATAAAATCGATGTCAAATGAACTATTTATATTTGTCACCTAGGCACATATGCCATATTGTCTCCTATAAATTATCATACCGTAAAATCCCGCGAATAAAGAGCTTTTAATTTATGTGGGTATACATAGGTTTTAAATATGTTATCTCTAATTTTCACCTGGTTTTCGTGTGTGGTGTTTGGGTGTTTTCTAAAAAAAAAAATTGGCAGTCATAGGAACTGCCGATAGAAGTGAAAACTTATAACTCTGAAATTGATAGCTTACTTTGGAAACAACGCGGTTGTGACCGGAGGGCGTGGCCTGGTCATTATGGCAAGACCATCTAGAAATGCGTCAGCATTTCCCATTGGCTGACGCATTTCGAAATGGCCAATGGCCATGATCCCGAGTTTACCCCCTATCATTCCCGAGCGTGACGCTAGAATTCAATTCACAGCCCACGAAAAATCTGTCTGTGGCACGCGAAAAGAAGTTTTCACTACAAAAAGTAAACTACATTTTTTTTCGCAGGCGTCAACACTTCTTTTCATTTGGACGGGCGCGCACGGCACTGCGTATTACAAGCAGTACGCTTTCGGCGGGTATACGATCGCGAATGTCTTCGAATGGCTCATATACGCCACCGGCGTCGCTACCAACCTGCCTGTAGCCGTATACAATGTCTACAAGTACGTATAGCTTTGATAAGCATCGATATAATTAAAGAAACGAAGATGAGGTATGCTATAATCTAAAACAAAATAACGTGGCGATAATTTGTTTGAAAAATTTGAAAATTGAATTGTCAGCGAACGTACACAACTCCTTGTTGCGACTGAGACTAAATCAGGAGACGTCACCTGATTTTGCATCGCCATAGTAGAAGCGCGTTTGCCGCTTCTGTCGTTTTTATTCGATGTTGATAAGACTATCTACTCATTAGTCAAAACAAATATCAACTGGTAGTTTTTTTATGTTAGTTAATTTATTGTTTAAATAATCTCAGCACAAAAAAAATAGAAATAATTGTATTTATCACGCATCTACTCGAAAAACCGCCATTATTTGGATTTCGTACTTACACCAACAGATAGGCAAGAATATTTTTTTTCAAAAGACCAATATCTGATTTAATAAAGATTTTTTTCTAGAATTTGAGCGTAAAACAGCGACAAATCCTTCTGTTTCTCTCTTGCTCTTTCTTGCGGTGTGCGATGAGGTAAGAAATACTCAAGGTCATTTGCTCGGGATACTCCTCGGGATACGGGATGGCCTCAGAGGATCTCTAAAGGGTATAAAATAAATTTTACCTTTCAAATCTGGACCTATTTATTTTCCTTGTTTAAAAAATAACGAGAAAATAAAAAATAAACAAAAAATATCAAAAGGAAAAATCCCCGCAAAATACCACCAAAAATAAAACATTACCGTAAAAAATCTCATCCCACTCATTCACCCCCTAAATTTGGTGGGAAACACCTTAATTGGTAAGCATGCTGAACCATCCCATAGTTAAATTTTATATGAGAAATTCGTTAATTTCAGATCATACAAGCTCCGCACTGGCAAGATGCGTTCTCCGCTGGAAGCCATGCGGCCGCTGTGGGCCTTCCTCCAGATATTCGTGATCTGCTCGATATGGGTGCACAAGTCCTCCTCGCTGCCGGACTATGACCTCCGGGCCCTGTTCCTGTTACAGGGCACTCTGTTTAGCAACGTCGCGGTAAGTTATCATCAGCTTCATAACTCTTATATATCTATACTAATACTAGCGGCCCGCCCCGGCTTCGCCCGTGGACATGTATATAACCTACAGCATTCAAGGATTACGTACATATGAAATAACGGTGAATGATATTTTTAAATCGGTCCAGTAGTTCCCGAGATTAGCGTGTTCAAACTATAAATATGCTATAGGCTACTTTTGTTCCCCAAATTATCGTGCTGTTTACTGGGTCAGAAGTGACACCTGTAGACAACTGGCGGGGATAACTAATTAAATGACGATTGGTCAGTTAACGACTGGGGATGAAAAATGATTAAATTACTAAAATGGCTATTAAAAAATAAGGGTTGATCGTAGAAGGGTGAAAATTGAGGATTGTATGTATTTTTGTATGTTGTATCATAAAAAAAATAGAAATTAAAATTTTTGTCTAAAAAATAAAAAATAAAATTTAGGGGTGGACTACCCTTAACATTTACGGGGATGAAAAATAGATGTTGGCCGATTCTCATAGATACCGGATAAGCACAAAAAATTTCATCAAAATCGGCCAAGCCGTTTCGGAGGAGTATGGCAACGAAAACTGTGACACGAGAATTTTATATATTTATATATTAGATTATAAAGCTGAACAGTTTGTTTGTTTGAACGCTAGGATCTCGGGAAGTACTTGTCCGGATTGAAAGATTATTTTTCTATTGGATAGTCCTTTTATCGAGGAAGGCTATAGGCTATAGAAAATAACGCTACTATTAATAGAAGCGGAGCATGAATCAAGAATGTAACAAAATCGGGAAAAAATATTCCTTTTTCAGAGTTTTTGTACGTTTCGTGCTTTGACATGACACATGACAGCATGTGTCTAAGATGGCGTCATTGAATATCACAGATTAATATAAAACCACTTGAATATAAAACCTTTGCCAATCAATATTTGTTTTCTAAATCTCAGTACGACCAATTTCCGACAGGTGGCATAGCAGGTAGCTGAAGAGGTGTTTTGTTTGAAAGCGATATTCTCAGGAATGACTGAACCGATTTCAGTCATTCTTTCACCGTTGCATATGTACGGGATCCTGATGAGTACTAATGTACCACGGGCAACGCCGGGGCGGACATCTAGTCTATCTATAAAGTCGTTCGATCCCGAGTTCATCCGAACATTTGTTTCATTAACGAGCGTGAACACACGAAAAATCTGTGACAGAAGTTTTCACTTCAAAAAGCTCGCTTCGCTTCATGAGATAAGTTTAGTATAGCAGCACAGACTAAGTAGAGAGTGTATAGCAGCTATAATGAATTAATTAATTTTAAATAATTAATATTGTATTTGATGATGATTTAAGTTGACATTAGCAATTGATTTTTTATATATAAACTAGTGGCCCGCTCCGGCTCGCTCGGATATTGTCATATAAAAACTCTTAAACGAAATAAAATCTATCCTATCTCTCAAGTTGGACCAGACTACTCACGGTGTGCCAATTTAATTTAAAATCGGTTAAGTAGTTTAGTAATCCATCGCGGACAAATATCGCGACAGGAGATTTATATATATATTAAGATTGGCATTTTAAAGTTTTCATTGTATTATCTCTCTATATCTAATATATAAAATTCTCGTGTCACAGTTTTTGTTGCCATACTCCTCCGAAACGGCTTGACCGATTTTGATGAATTTTTTTGTACTTATCCGGTATCTATGAGAATCGGCCAACATCTATTTTCATCCCCTAAATGTTAGGGTAGTCCACCCTAAATTTTTATTTTATTTTTAGACAAAATTTTAATTTCTATTATTTTATGATACAACATACAAAAATACATACAATGCTCAATTTTTACCATTCTACGATCAACCCTTATTTTTTAATAGCCATTTTAGTAATTTAATCATTTTTCCTCTCCGGTCGAAAACTGATCAATCGTCATTTAATTAGTCGTCCCCGCCAGTTGTCTACAGGTGTCACTTCTGACCCAGTAAACAGCACGATAATTTGGGGATCAAAAGTAGCCTATAGCATATTTATAGTTTGAACACGCCAATCTCGGGAACTACTGGACCGATTTAAAAAAACATTCACCGTTCTTTCATATGTACGTAATCCTTGAATGATGTAGGTTATATATATGAACCACGGGTGAAGCCGGGGCGGGCCGCTAGTAGTATATAAAAATGTTATGTTGGTTTGTGTACTCTTCAAAAACTCAAAAAGTTCTGCACCGATCGAGCTGACATTTTACAATGATATATAATCCGCATCAAGGATTGTTTTTATCTATTTTTTGCATCATAATGTGCCACAGCGAAGCGTAGCAGGGCACGGCTAGTCTCTATTTATAAAAATGTTATGTTGGTTTGTGGTCGCTTCAAAAACTCAAAAAGTTCTGTACCGATCGAGCTGACATTTTACAATGATATATAATCCGCATCAATGCTTGTTTTTATATATTTTTTGCATCATAATGTGCCACAGCGAAGCGTAGCAGGGTACAGCTAGTAATTTATAGATTACTAGCGGCCCGCCCCGGCTTCACCCCGTGGTTCATATATATAACCTACATCATTCAAGGATTACGTACATATGAAAGAACGGTGAATGTTTTTTTAAATCGGTCCAGTAGTTCCCGAGATTGGCGTGTTCAAACTATAAATATGCTATAGGCTACTTTTGATCCCCAAATTATCGTGCTGTCTACTGGGTCAGAAGTGACACCTGTAGACAACTGGCGAGGATAACTAATTAAATGACGATTGGTCAGTTAACGACCGGGGATGAAAAATGATTAAATTACTAAAATGGCTATTAAAAAATAAGGGTTGATCGTAGAAGGGTGAAAATTAAGGATTGTATGTATTTTTGTATGTTCTATCATAAAAAAATTGAAATTAAAAATTTTGTCTAAAAAATAAAAAAATAAATTTAGGGGTGGACTACCCCTAACATATAGGAGGATGAAAAATAGATGTTGGCCGATTCTCATAAATACCGGATAAGCACAAAAAAATTCATCAAAATCGGTCAAGCCGTTTCGGAGGAGTATGGCAACGAAAACTGTGACACGAGAATTTTATATATTAGATTTTTACCAACATACAATGTATGATAATTAATTATTATTTATTAGTAATTTTTTATATACATACAAATTAATGACAAGTGTTACAAATAAAATATGTTTATGATTATAGTGTATAGTTTTCTGTGGCACATATTTTCAGTCCCTATGCTATGTTTCGTTCCAGTGTCGTCTGATAGTGAGTCAGATGAGCGGTCAGCGCTGCGACGTTTGGTCGTGGCTGTCGTGCCCGCTGGCTGTGGGCGCGCTGGCGTCGCTGACGGCGCCGCGACTCGAGCCGCTAGCGCTGTACGCTGTCACCGCGACCACCGTGCTCGCGCACGTACACTACGGCGCCTGCGTCGTGAGTTCATTTGTTTTTTTAACTTTTTTAAGTTTATAGGTTTTTTTTTAATAATAGTGACGAGACGAGCAGGACATGTGCCTGATGGTAAGCAAAATGCCTGCCACATAACAGCACAGTGACACGCAGCTATTGGAACATGAAGAGTCCAAATCATTACCTAGCACTGCACTGCGCTCGTCACCCAGAGATCTAAGATGTTATATCTCTAAGTCCTGTTATTTCTTTGGAAAAAGCGACGATGCGGTCTACGATGGAGCGTGTTTACTTAGAAGAAACCGATTCACTCTCGATTAAAAGACACAAAGATTGAAGAACCCCTCTCAGGCTACGTATTCCTCAGCCTTGACATTCTTATCACAAAAGAGTCAAATCTCTTTATGCGTGTCTTTGGAACATCAACCATGAAACGATGTCGCTTTTTCGAGCTGCGAGCATTCCGATAGGAAAAAAGGACGGCAAGGTGGTATTAGATCAATCGAAACAGTTTTTTTTATTTGAAAGTTAATATCCGTGCGGATGTTCTTAGCTATGTTTGGTTAATATAAATTCAAGATGGCCACCGCCACAAAATGGCGGATAAAATATTTCTTCACAACCTACCTCAATATGGGTATCAAATGAAAGGGCTTGACTAGTATAATACTATACATTATAAAAAAAAACAAATCCAAGATGGCCGCCACCACAAAATGGCGAATTATATTATTTTTCCACTACTACCTCAATTTGGGTATCAAACGAAAGGGCTAGACTAGTACAATACATTGCACTATGACAAATTTCAAATCCAAGATGGCCACTTCCACAAAATGGCGAAATACATTTCTTTTTTCACAACTCCCTTAATATGGGTATCAAATGAAAGGGCTTGACTAGTAGAATGTTGTACGGATAACAAATCTGAGGTAGTCGGGGGTTAGTCAAAATTTTTAATTTTGTTCTTGTTTTTGGTGGGGGGTTAAAAAATGAACCCAACCAAAAAAAGATTTTATAAAAAGTTAAAGTTAAGCTATACAGTTTTGCATTTGCGGCACACAAATATTAAATTCACCAATATATTAAACTGGCAGTGGTCCGCGGTTTCACCCGCGTTATTATAATAATAATTCAAAATGGGCGTTCAAGTTTAGTGGGTAGCATGTAAGTATTACGTAACGCAGTTTTTGGAAACTTTTTAAACCCCTTTTTCTTAATACCCTTCATGACGCCCCGTAACATTTCACAAGACACCTTCTCCAATCGAGTCAAGTAATACTTGAACGGCCTCTGGGGGATAATCTAAAACTACTTTTTGAAGTGACAACTTCTTTTGGCGCGCCTATACAGATTTTTTGTGAACTGTGATTGAATTCTAGCGTCATGCTCGGGTATGATAAGAAATCTTCGGATAAACTCGGGACCATGGCCATTGGCCATCTAGAAATGCGTCAGCCAATGGGAAATGCTGAAAGGGCGTGGCATGGTCATCATGGCATGGCCATTCAGAAATGTGTCAGCGTTTCCTTGGCTGACGCATTTCTAGATGGACACGCCATGATGGGCAGGCCACGCCCTCTGATTACACCCGCGTAGTTTCCAAAGTAAGCTATCAAATTCTGAGTTATATGTGTTCACTTCTATCGGCAGTTCCTATGACTGGCAATTTTTTTTTAAGAACATATGAGAACTATCTTACTCTTTCCACAGGTACGTCAGATGTGCGACCACTTCAGGATAAGATGTTTCTTTATAAAGGAGCGCGCCGATTGACTCTTAGACGACAATGCGTGTTAGGTAGAGATTTACTACGATAACATGGCCCGCCCCTCCAAATTAGTGTTTTAATGTGTGTAGTCACATCCTTACGAAAGAGTTTGTATGTAGTTGTAATTATTCGTCTGCAGTAGCAGTACGCACACATGCGTGGTGGTGCGTTGTATATACTTTCACAAATACTTTCAAACGTTTTGAATTCTGGAGGGGCGGGTCATGTTATCGTAGTAAATCTCTAACATAGAGCACTGAGCTGGGATCTACACTGTGACATCTGACATACGCCACCGAAAGTGAGAGTTACACTGAGCGTACTAACACATTCGATCGCGTAAACGTTCGTTAAAAATGGAAAAATAGTGTCAAAACTGGACACTAGATGGCGATATTCACAATTCATGGAAAACTTTGTTCACGCTGCCGCGATCGAGTAAGTAAACGCGTGTAAATTAAAACTTTTGACTATGTCTAATTGATACGTCATAAAATCGGTAAAGGTATAAAAAAAAAATGTTTGAATTGGCGTTGAATAGATATCACATGTCGAAATGAAGGATTGCTTTTGTGCCCGAGCAACACGACGCTAGTTTGTCAAGCTAGGATTGCAAGCTAGAAAGATTCTAGCTTCGTGGAGACAACGATACGCAATATGCAACAGATTTGTATACACGAAGCTAGAAGTAAGTACTAGCCTGCTAGATTACTAACACAAGCTTTCTATCCTAGCTTGAAAAACTAGCCTCGTGACGCT
Organism: Ectropis grisescens; assembly: GCA_017562165.1. NCBI lineage: Eukaryota > Metazoa > Arthropoda > Insecta > Lepidoptera > Geometridae > Ectropis > Ectropis grisescens. The sequence continues at coordinate 15,362,169 of CM029786.1, forward strand.
CGGGCATTAGCGCTTATTTTTCCCCAAATTTTTAATCATATAAATTGTTTAACCATATAAATCCCCTGTGAATTATATTGTGTTGTGGTAAAAAGGGGGTTCAAATAAAAACTAGCATTACGAAATAAAAAGAGTCTAGTGATATCTATTAAACACCATAAAACAAGCTATATTTCTGGAAATTTTTAATAACTACCCACATTGAGCGTCAGTTTCACAGTTTACATTCCAGCTACAAACATGGCAACATTATGTACGCAGTCATACATATCTATAGCTGTCACCAAGTCCAATGAAAATTAATACTGGTAGGAATTGATTTATTGGTAGAAAAATAGTTAAATCTCTTCAATATGCTTAAAACCTGTATAAAGGGTCTACTCATTTATGTGTTATTACTTTTGGAGAAGTTGATTTTTAGAACAATTTTTAATTTATTTTTTATCGCGGGCCTTGAGCGCGAATACCGAATCGATTTTTTGGTCAGAAACTGCTAAGAAAAAGAAAGATCGAAGACATAAAATCGTAACGAAAAAACCTGCCACCCACCAGGCCATTCGACTTTAAATCTGATTGTTATTACGACTTACATACTATATTTGTAAAGCAAGCTGTGTTACATACGTTGTTATAGATATAATGTTGCAATAGCTTTACCGCGGCAGTCTCTGAGAGCCACACGTCTTTTTTTGGTTGTGTCATCATCGTTTCTGACTATTTTCAAACAGCCTCGTTTTTGGGAAGCTCAGTTTTATAATTTTTAATCGAATTCTGATCCGTAATGATGCATCAATGGCGGGATTTTAAGCTTAGTACAGGTTTTTTGCATATCCTTGTACTCATTTAGCTTCGTAATGATCACAAAAAAAAATAGGTGAGCGATTTCGTTTCTTCCGTTTTGCTTCACATCACCGTGAAAAAAAAACAGATCTCAATTTTAAGTAATTTCAACTATTTTCGATTAATTTCAGATGACAGAAAACAATAACAGAAAAGCTATAAAATAATAAAAGAAAGGTTTACATTGTGACTGTCTTATATTTTACTAACGACTAACAAGTAAAATACAGCAACAATAACAAACGATAACAATAATAAACACCAACAATAACAAATATTGACAACAATAAACCATATCAATAACATTCTGCTACAATAATTATACAACAAGAACAATAACTACCGACAATTAAAACTTAATAGCAAAACTTCAAAAATAATTTACAGCATCAAATTACAAACAACAATAAGACACAATAATATACAACAACATACTTTAAATTACCTTTAATTGGATTAACCCGTAATTTATGTAACTAATGTGTATTATGTGTGTCACTTTAAATGTACAAAATGTTGTTTTTGTCTTATGTTACATTTATATAAAGAACAGTACACAATTAAATATATGTATAATAAAAATAAAAATATATTTAGGACCATTTATACAATTAATTAAAATAAGCATTTCTACATTACTATTTAACATTATCTTAATACATATAATTTTTTTTTTTTTTTTTTACAAAAATACTCATCGTTAAATGTTTTATTTTTTATTTTTAAACAGGTTTAAGTTATTGTGTACATTTCTTTATAATCAAGTTTTTATGGCACGCATTGTCTAACTATTACAAAATTATTTAACTAATATTAAGTTACTCTAAGTTTAATAACGTTTTTTTTGTTAATGTATTCAATCAAGTATTAGTATTTTTTTGCATTATTATTTTTTATTACAAAAAATTTAATAACAGTAGGATTGAGATGAATTTATGTAGTCAGTTACTCTTATTGACATGACACGAACTGAAACTACTATACCACCGATTATTTGAAAGTTCGTAAACCCACACTTATATTATTACTAGATGCCCGCCCCGGCTTCGCCCGTGGTATATTATATAGCACTCATCGGGATCCCGTACATATCCAACGGTGAAAGAATGACTGAAATCGGTTCACTCATTCCTGAGAATATCGATTTCAAACAAAAAACCTCTTCAGCAACCTGCTACGCCACCTGTCGGAAATTGGTCGTACCAACTCAGATTTAGAAAAAAAAATTAGCAAAGGTTTATATTCAATGCACAGATTACTGAAATTCAATGACGCAATCTTTGACACATGCTGTCATGTGTCATGTCAAAGCACGAAACGTACGAAAACTCTCAAAAGGGGAATATTTTTTCCCGATTTTGTTACATTCTTGTTTCATGCTCCGCTTCAATTAATAGTAGAGTTATTTTCTATAGCCTAAAGCCTTCCTCGATAAATGGACTATCCAATAGAAAAAGAATCTTTCAATTCGGACCAGTACTTCCCGAGATCCTAGCGTTCAAGCAAACAAACAAACAAACAAACAAACAAACAAACAAACTCTTCAGCTTTATAATATTAGTATAGATTAATACCACTGAACGACACCACCGATATTACTCGTATAAATCATACTAATATCAGTAGCTGCGTGTCACTGTGCTGTTATGTGGCAGGCATGTTGCTTACCATCAGGCACATGTCCAGCTCGTCTCGTCACATTTTATTTTTAAAAAAAAGTTTGTACTCTTTCATGCAATGCAATGAATGTGATCCACTAAATGGATCAGAGTGATGCAGGAATTAACTTATTTGTCACTAGCTCTAAGCAGCGCGGTTCCAGTTATTTTCCCGGTATAAAAAGTAGTATGTGTGTTCTTCCAGACTATATTTTGTGTTCCAAATTTCAACCAGATCTGTTGAGACGTTACGACCTGATTGAACAACAAAGATCCAAACATTAACATTTGTAATATTAATAGGTTGTAATCTTTCTTATAAGTTATAAATAAGCAAATAATTGTGAATGTCACACTGCCTTCAAACGGAATATTATATATTCTTTAATAGATACTTTTTTTAATTTTTATTATTAAATTTAGCAACTCCACAGACTCCGGGATCCGTGACCTTTGTCATTTGTTTTCTTTTTTTTTACATGAATCTTGGATTAGGAAGAAAAGGAAATAGGGGGGAGTAGGGAACATTTTCATTCTAATTCTAGGCCTATTTTATTTTCAAAACGTCTCCTCCCGGCTCAGCGCCTCCACCACGACTGCATTTCTGTCTTTGATGGCCATCTGCAAATTGAACTCTCGGATGGTCTTCGGTGTTGCAGCCAACGCTCGCCGAACGAACCGACCGATGGCGTCGTCGGTGTCGTCAGCGTAGTACGTGAAGTCCGCATGGGGCACGCTCTCGTGCAGCTTCATGTTTGCCTTAGTTTTGATTACGATTACCGACTCGTATGTCAGTCCCTGAGCTTCATGGATGGTAAGGATGCGTGACCCGGTGCCTGACCCATAACCCTGGTTTATCAGGGTGTCCTCCTCTTGAGTGTGAACTGTGTGAAGTGAAGTGAAGTGTGAATGCCCTTATTTAATAGATACTAGTGGTGTCGTTCAATGGTATCGTCGAGAATACACGAACTCATAAAATCGTTCTCATTCTTTGTAACAAAAACCAAAACTAATTTGATATTTTTATTTTACCGACATTTGAAATCTATATTTAAGATTTTCATAAAGCCTAGTATATTTTGTTAAGAGTGTATTTTTTGTGTGGTAACAACGTGGTTTCAACAATAAAGTTTAAGTACAATTTGGAAATCATCTCTGAAGTTGGCCTTCGAAATAACGCGATTTCAGAGTTCAAAAACCTATTAAAAGTATTTCTCAATAACCCACAAGGGATTTGTACACTTAATGTAATTAATTTGGTATTTTTCCACCACCTGAAACTCGCTTGCGTGATTCAGAAATGCACGTCTTGTTAGTGCTGTCGCTGTTTCATAGATGGCGCTAGTTGTAAATACCAAGTCGGAAACGATTTTCTTCCTGAACCCGCTGTTACCAAACAAAACTACAAATAATTAAAACAGTATTTGAAAATGTTTTCGATCAAAACAAAAGTATTTATTTAGCCGAACAAAATTTAAAATTAAATATTAATTCGAAAGATCTTTTAATTAGGTTTTAATAATTGTGAAAGAGATGTGATAATTTTGTGAGGAACTTTGTAATTTATGTACGGAAAAATTAATCTACCTGTGTTTTTTTTCTTTTTCAGTTACAGAGAAAGACGCTTTAAGCTATCATGATTGGTCACAAAACTATTATTTTTTAATTACTTGATTGACCAAGTATTTACCAAGGGGGCGACAAATCGCCAAATTATCTCGTAATTATTGTAATATTAGTAATATGTAAATGACTTTATCTCTTTTTAAGTTAAATTTAACTCATCTATGTAAAAATTGTGAAGCAATTTTTTTTTTGTATCCAATTGTGTAAAAAAATGTTCTTTAGTTCTGTTGTTTTTTAAAGGGACTTGTTGTCGTTCAAAACAAGGCTATTAAAAAGTAAAAGGTATGGTTAATTTTTCCTTGTATGTATTTTAATACCGAGTATTTTGGTATAAAGAATGAGCATCTCTATTCGAAATTGTATTATAAATTGAGATTATTTTTGTATATTTAAGAACGCCACCTTTATTTACTTATACTAAATTGTAGAAATAATTCGGAGAAATTTTAAAATTAGAATTTAAAGCAAAAATATCGCTGGCTTTTTTTATTACAATGTATGAATCATTATTTTGCGGTCTTTACTCATTAGTCTCAAATTAAGCAAAGCTGAGTGACTAAAGGCTTTGCTTAGATATCTTATACTTATACATGTAATACTTATATAATTATAAATACATCAATATGATATTCTGAACACCCAGTCATGTAACAAACATGTGTTTATCACCGTACAATTGTAAATATCATCAGATTAAAATCCAACCGAACTTACCATAGGATAATAATCGGACGCGTTAGATTATAATCTGAAAATGTTTTACGGTGACATATTAATCATATTAATATAAATCCTGAGTGAGTAAGACAGCGATATGTACCTATGTTAGTTTACTTTACATTTTACATCAAAAAAAGAACAACATGAAAAAAAGGAAAAAGAAAACGCGAGTGAAATCGCGGGCACCGTTAGTTAAAATATTATAAATATCGGGGCAAGTAAAGCCGTTGCCCCCTCTAAAAATAATCATGTAAATTATAAACCCCACACCTCAGACGAAATGCAATCACTGCGTAAGTAATTAAAAAGTACAATTTTAATTTTAGCAGTTTTAACTGCACCAAAATTGAATTTACGTAGAAATGCACGAATTTGTAGCGGCCAGTTTTTCAGCCTCGGAATAAGATTTATCTAGCAAATATTTCTATCTGACTTATATCTGTCAGATAAATCTTAATTCGAAGTTTTGTTCCCGTATTCATAACGTGTACTCAATGTTCAACGCAAAATGTATTCGACGATGATATAACTCGATGAAAGGAAATTGAGCTAGTGTAAGAATACGGGGATTAGACGTTTTATGTAAATAAAATAGTTAACAATTATAAGATCAAGTGCCTCTGATTAGAATGTGCATATTTTAACTTAAATGCCGTAGAATTTTTACATATTTCTTTGAAGAAATTTTAAATGACCTCTAAACACTGCTCCCACAGCAGCTTGTGTAGGTATGTGTTACCGTAAAAATAGAACGTCGTATTATATAATACGGTTTTCTTGTGTATTGCGTTTTAAATAGCAATATGTGTAGGTATTCACTACGCAATCCGAACGATACAATTCGGAATAACAGTCCTTGTAAATGATTCTAAACCAAAGAGTTTACATACACTACGTATAGAGTTGGCACAAACGCTTTACACCGAAAGCACGGGTAGCATCTTTCTTGCCTTGTCGCTCTTGTGAAAGCGTCATACTTTTGTCGCGGCACATCATTCGCGGGACTCTGTTGCCATAGAAAGTATGCACGTCATCTGCTTACGATTGACACAAAGGAACCGTGCGGATAATCTAACTCTATACGTAGTATATGTAAACTCTTTGTAATAACAATCCATGTCTCTGTCATTCTAAACAGATAAAAAAGACCGACAGTTTTGATTTCGTATTGAGAACCACTGAGGAAGTAATCACCTGTTGAGGACGATGAACAATCCGATTGGGTAGTGAGTCAGGGTATTGAAGCGACATATAAAAGGTATAAAAGCGACAAGCGCGAACGCAAGCAAACTTAAGGTATAAATTAAATACATATAGACTACAGGCCCGTGAACAAAATTTATGGGTCATATGATACACCAGGAGACCTATGTAGGATGATAGAAGGGTATAAAATAATAAGATGGAGCACTATGCCGTCACTCGAAAACTGTCCAACTGAGAGCAGGTGAAGATAGGGGGTTGTAATTCACGATAATTTCTCCTTGTTACATGATTTTTGTACGGCATTGCGGAATAATGGATTAGAAGAGGTATTCAAACTGTATGGAACCAATGCCGTACATAATCAATGACCAAATTTGCTTTGAAATCGCCGGATAATCATGATTAGTTCCGACAAAAAAACAATTAAAATATAAAAAAAAAAAAAATTTATAGTTTCAATACCTCTTCTAATCCATTATTCCCCAACGCCGCCCAAAAATCATGCGACAAGGATAAATGATCGAGAATTGCAATCCCTTATCTTCACCTATACTCAGTTGGACAGCTTTCAAGTGACGGCATAGTGCTGAATCTTATTATTTTATTCCGTTCTATCATCCTACATAGGTCTCCTGGTGTATCATATGACCCATAAATTTTGTTCACGGGCATGCAGTCCAATAGTAGTATGGCTCATTTTTGAGATGCCCTCTTTCAGAGTTTGGATGTTTTGATTTTAATTATGAGTATTGATATACAGATTTATCGACTGTTGCTATTTTTTCTTTTAGAGACGTAACAAAAATATCAGTAAGATTGTGCATTACGGCCTAGAATGTCATGTAGATTAGAAACTCTATAAAGACAATCTTTTCCTTAAAAGCCTTACAGATTAGTCTGAATAAGGCGCTTTTAAGATGCAAATGTATCTGTCTAAGATTGTTCTAAATTTCGCATTTCGCCGTTTCATTTTGTTAATTTTCTCGAACGAAATTGGCGCCAAATTGGGGGAAATTTAAAAGATTCTTTGACAAGGTATGTTTGCATTGTGAAAAGGCGTCATCGGAATAGTTTTATCTCACTCTCTTCATCACTGACTGTTATTAGTGCGAGTGAGATAAATAGGTACAAAATGAGCTAACGAGACTGAACGGATGTTTGTGTAATGCATTTGAAACCTGGTACGAGTACCTAATAAGCAAGAGCGGATATTTGATGTCATATAGTCATGGTCAAGTCATAGTGGTCCACCTAGGTTCTAGATCCAGCCTTGGTCATGACCCTCCTGACGCCCCCCTGGATCTGCCCTTGGTAATAAGGTATCGCGTTTGGGGTCTTTCTAGTATCTTGGTGAGTGGTTCTGAATCTCGCGTATGAATCATAGGAGTTCCGTTTTCTACCGGTAATTTATATGTTTGAAAGATAAGTCGATAACTACGAACGGACAATGACCAAGACAACTTCAGCTGCGGCTTGTATTGCCTCAATAACCAGCAACAGTTAGAAGAATATTAAGTTCCGTTCCTTTTTGCCCGAACGACACGAGGCTAGTTTTTAAAGCTAGAAAAGCAATCTAGTAGGTACTTCTAGCTTCGTGTAGACAAAACTAGCGCTGCCTACAAGAAGCTAAAAGTACCTACTAGATTGCTTTTCTAGCTTTACAAACTAGCCTCGTGTCGCTCGGACATTTAAACCCACCGATATTATTACGTCGAAGTCTAAGGTCTACACTAAAAGAGTTTAAGACCAATTGACGTCCATCCCTAAAGAACTTTGGAACCACTGACCTAGGTACATATGCACACAGTCCCAGGTACTTGTCGGTTTTCGATGAATTTTCTGAAAAACTGTATATTGTTTTGATTTCGTTGTAGCTAGCTAGCTAGGATGCTTCTGTATTTATTATTGACACTCACGCTTGATTGTATCACAGTGAAATAAAATTATCAGTATCAAGGATTTGTTTTATTGTGCCATTGGTATTGTAGGGTTTTGTTTAGGGGCTATCGTCCACCTGAACTAATTGGCATTTACTTCCTTTGTACTTTCGATTTATTCAAAATATGCCTTACTGGATTCATCAAGTATCAGATTTCGCATTACGACTAGTGCAAGGTACTTCAGACGGTAGGATTAGGATAGTTCACTTGGATGGTTGCCCCCCCTTTTCCCCTAAACAATATAGGTACCCAAAAAGGGAAGCCAAAGACGTTTCAAAGGTTTACATAGCGTTAGGGTACTGCGCAGTAGATCGACCGCCCAGGGCGCGGGTTTACGGGGTTTTATCGGGGGTTTACCGCCTAACTAGTCTTCTTAAGCTTTGATATTTTGCGGTCTCTTTTCTTTTCGCTGGAAATTATAGAGACAGCAATAGGAACGGGAAAGCCGATTTAGTTAGGCGGTAGAAGGGCTGGGTTTCGCCAATTGACCGGTCAAATATAAATTAACGAAAGTAAAAAAAAAGTTGTCATGGGACACTAGGTAGGAGCGAAGTTCTTTCGTTTGGATAATATAGAAGCAACACAATTTGCAGTCCGTCTAGGGAAGTACCTTTGGCAGTTATTCTACCGCCAAGCAATAATGTGCAAATAATATTACTGTGTTTAGGTTTGAAGGGCAATGTTTCCACTGAAGTTACGGGGCATAGTCGGTTGGGCAAAACGGTCTTATATCTCTGGGTGACGAGCGCAGTGCAGTGCTAGGTTATGATTTGGACTCATGTTCCAATAGCTGCGTATCACCATACTGTTATAAGCAAGCATGTTGCACGTCCCGTCACTCTACGTATATGTACTATAAAAAATATAATTCTATATTGCTTAATTTTACTATTTACTAGCGGTTTGACCTGCGTAGTTCCCGTTTCCGTTATTTTTACGGGATAAAAAGTAGCCCATGCGTTATACTTCAGGGTGTTAGCTAAATGTGTGATTGAAAAAACTGAATTTTCTTTTCACAGAATTTATTACAGAGCTTATATTATAAACCTTATTGAAATTGGAACAGAATATTATGTACACTATATACATTTATAATTAAATCCCAGAGCTGTGCCTTCTCCAGTCAGCCTTATAAGTAGGTACTTAGTAAGGTAGAACTATGGGGAGAATAAAACTACTCTTAAACTGTGTACCCTTGGCATCGATATAATTAAAGAAACGAAGATGAGGTATGCTATAATCTAAAGACAACATAACGTGGCGAAAATTTGTTTGAAAAATTTGAAAATTGAATTGTCAGCGAACGTACACAACTCCTTGTTGCGACTGAGACTAAATCAGGAGACGTCACCTGATTTTGCATCGCCATAGTAGAAGCGCGTTTGCCGCTTCTGTCGTTTTTAAGAGTTCGATGACCCTTGGTCAAAAAAGTCAAGCCAAGGTTAGGATTTATCACAAATGTTCATATCAAACAGTTAAATCTATAAATTATAATGAAACTGGAGTGGAATTGTTCCTCTAGTACAGAAACCTTGTCTTGACTGTTATTTCGAGGAGTTTGGCAACCTGGAATAGAACTATCATCATAACCTGCTTATACTCGTCCACTGATGGACATAGGTCTCTCAAATAAAATTACACTCAGCCTCACATTTGGTGGCAAAAGAGGTTGCAGCGATTGAGGTAAATGCACAACACATACCATGCAGGACTTATCACCAAGAATAAAACTGAGTGAGAACAGCAGTGGAATAGGTTTACTATATGAGGCAGAATTCAGGAATTTCAAAGTTTTCTAAATAAACTATAATTATTATAGTATAATAAATATGTAACTTCAAAGACTCTTATTTCTTCAAATGCAAAACTTTTACTTGGTCATTGTCAGTAAACAGAAGGTGAGATGGCAGTCATGTGCAAAATAACAAAAGTTAAAAAAAAAAATAGGATTGATTTTTCTCCATTTCGTTGTGAACTACCTATGCTTTATTTAGTTGGAAAATATCATCTTTTACAATAGTTTATTCTAACTATAGTATTAATTTATATATTAGAATTTAGTTAGTTATTATGTTTGTCCACCCATCACTTTTTTCGTAAATTCTTCTTTTATTTTTGCTCTTTCTTCCGGCTCCGGCAGGTATGGGAAGATGCCTTTCGCTTTTCTGTCCTTATATACTGATCCCTGAAATTTGGAAAAAGGATTGTTTTGTAGATAATGTTGTAACAGTTATTAGGTATAATTTTTTAACTAAAATGTAGTAACTTTTTGTGTCCAAGAAGAGGAGATAATCCGTTAAGGCAACAAATTTGGTACAGTAAGCCATTATTATTGCATTAGCTTAGAAATATAACATCTTAGATCTTTGAGTGACGAGCACAGTGCAGTGCTATGTAATGATTTGGACTCTTCATGTTCCAATAGCTGCGTGGCACTGTGCTGTAATGTGGCAGGAATGGTGCTTTCTTGAATGTTGCTTTATGGAAATAACGAAATAAAGTTTTATAGGTTAAGTACGTTATTAATGATGCTATCCCAGTTGACTTCTTATGAGTATTTTGATTCAAATCTGAATCAAGACACTTTCAATCTCTCTCAATTATTATGAACAATCTTTACTATAAGCCCCAACCTTGAAATCGCGAAATAATATCAGCTGTTCATACATTTTACCGAGTCCCCCTGATGAGTATTTGTTGATAAACAAACTTACCCAGAACTTCTTGCAAGTGTTATAGTTGTCGAAATAGGCTTCACACTTGGAGTGATCATATCCATTCTTATTCAGACAGGCATAGGATTGTTCGGACTCCTAGAAGAGCAATATTTATTACATAATCTTTATCTCGAATTATTTAGGTAAAAAGTTGTTGGTTTTGAGCGTGACCTTTAGACAAGGGTTTAGCCTCTCAGCATCTTTATTCACTCGTTTTGTCATTGTAGAATGTTTTTACTTTTAGAGTAACTTTTTTCTGTACAATTCAAAACAACAAATATTGAGAGTATAAGAGTAGACAGAGCAGGGAGCAGGCATGTGAGCAAAACAAGCCGAAACCTGAAATTTTGTTTTTTTTGACGGACAGATTGTTTAACTTGAAGTGACGAAGGTTAGCTCATGTTAACAAATCGATATTAAGGATTCTCACAAAAAAATCGTTTGCTGTTGCTTACATATAATAATAATAATAAATTTAATAATAATAATAATAAATTTATTTTGTAACAAAAATAATAATTACATTAGACAATTTTACGACATGAAATGATTTTCTCGATGCATATATTTCGTAATACATGGGCAATATATTTAATTATGATGATGTGACATAATTAATATGTTTTACGTCTCCTATGAACTTTTAATCAATACCTACTTTAATTTAATTTTTTCCTTTCTTTAAGGTTTTTGTAATGAAAATAGAAGAAATGGAGAAAGTAAAGGATGAACCTTTTCCGTTATCAGTAAGTAATAAAAAAATAGTTGATTCATCATCATCATCACCAGCCTGTTATCATCCACTGCTGGACATAAGCCTTTCCAATGTTGCGCCGCCAAATTGACCAAATCCGGTCTTCGGCTCTCCACATCCATCCGCTTCCTGCCACTCTCTTCAGGTCGTCGATCTACGGAGCGGGAGGCCGTCTTGAACGTATAGTAGTAGATTGAGAGTGAGAAATTCCCCCATGATATTTTAATATTAATCTTTTTTTTTTCTACCCTCCACCACGTATCGGAACATATTAAATAATCATTAACCACCGAAGGTCGTGTCTAATATCATGTTACTTTATGAGCAAAAAATCGATCAAAATAATTTCCGATTAATCGATTCATTGTATGTTTCGATATTCAAGGAAAAGGAACATTCTAGTCTGTCATTCACACACTGTCATTGTCATTTTCGCAAAATGACTTTTTTTTTTCCGATCCGATCATACCGTTGTTCTAAATCTGGCCTACGCGGTTGTGTCAAGCCAAGTTCAAACAAGAGAACTGGCGAACACGTAGAAAGAGGGCGTGCAGTAGGTAATCCAGAGATTTAGCTTGAATCCAGATTTGTCATTCCGACTGCAAAACTTTCAACTTTTTACACGGTAGGTACTTAATTGTTTCTCAATTCGTATAATCGAGGTGTTTTTATCTAAGGTAATAAACAGATTGGTAGGCTCGCAGACTCGCTAACTCCTACATAGATTGCGCAACGCTTGACCATTATGATGTTGTATGAAACCTATTGTTTAAAATTGTATTATGTAAGTAATTTATGATTTTCAACAAATGGTTTGAAAGGTGGCGTCACAGAATAAAATCTATGAATCCTGCTGGCGCCAACTTTAGAGGTGCCTACCTATGTCAGTTTGCTTTTTTACCCGACTGAAGGAAGGGTTAAGTTTTTCGCTCGTATCTTGTATGTTTGTAAATTTCGTTTTTCTCATCGATGTAAACCAGTAGATGAGCCCTGAGTACCTTGAAATTGGCAATAAACTGCATCTATCTACTACACTAATATTATAAAGAGGAAAGATTTGATTGTTTGCTTGTTTGCATCGAACAGGCTCCGAAACTACTGGACCGATTCGAAAAATTATTTCACTGTTATAAGTTATAAACCCACATTACTGGGATGAACATAGGCTAAGTAAATATTTAGGGAAAAAAAAGTTAGGGATCCAACTTTTTTGAAAAAACTTGAATGTATGAAAACTTTATTAATGGAACCCAAGGTAAGGAAAATTTTCCGAAAAAAGATGACTATATCGCTTACACTGCGGAAACTATTGACAGCAGAGCAAAGTAATGTAGGTACTACAGTTTTATAGAACACATCAATATCTACAAAAAAGTCCGCGATTATGATATATATACATAGATACACTCCGCGAGGTATAAGCTGAGCTTTGCATTAGTGTGAGTGATCACCAATCAGGCAGGAGCTTGAAATTTTGTCCGCGAGGTATAGGCTGAGCTTTGCCTTAGTGTGAGTGATCACCAATCAGGCAGGAGCGCGGCGAGACAGAATGGCGCCGCGCCTAAGGCCGGTTGTCACACCTACACTATCCATGTACACTCACACAAATGCAAAGCTCAGCATAAGCTGAAATTTCTATTTCCGAAATTTCATAAGCCTCGCGGAGTGTACCTATGTCTAACTACAACAGTTATGTCACAGTAACTACTTTTTTAGGTTAAAATATGCAATTGTAACGCCAGTTCAACTCAGACGTCTTTCGTCGTAACTTGGTATGTTTCTTTATCTAAATAAATTACTTTTTATTCAAGGTTATTTCAATACCTGCAAATTGCTTTTTTGATTTATCCAAATCCGACGTACCATTCAAAAGTTATCACGAGTGTAGTAATTATCAAAATTGAAATTTCGGAAATAGTGGTCTACAACGCAAAATATACCTTCATGTTGTAGGAGCACGTGTGTACGTGACTGATGTAGTATATAAGTGGATGGCAGCGGAGAGCGAGAGTTTTTCGCCCCGCGTCACTCGTCTTCTCATCTTGTCTTGTCTTACAATCTTAACTGTACAAGTGACGCGGGGCGAGAGACTCGCTCTCCGCTGCCATCCACTTATATACTACATCAGTCACGTACAAAGGTTGCCTGGAAGAAATTGCTATAAGCAATAAGGCCGCCCTTTACACTACACTTTGATATGTTTGTAACCATTTAGCTAGTTTAGCGTAGTTGTAAGTAATGTTTAGTTAAAGTCTGTTTCTTAAGTACAATTACGTTAAGACTATACTATGTAACCATTTTGTGGGTGTAATAAAGTATTATATTATTTTTTATTACACATACGTGCTCCGACAGTGTTAAATTTGAAAACTAATACTTTCTCTGTGTGTAAATGAATGTAACATCAAATATTATGGGGTAGTACCCATGAGGGATATATCATAAGCAGCTGACTGTTCCCACTGCTGGGACTCGGTGCCTTCTCTCGTAAGGAAAGAGTCTTATTGCATGAAAATTATTAGAACATATTTGCATGAGATTTCGTAAGCACTGAGTAATGTCAAAATAATAAGTTATGTTATATAGTTTTTTCTAAAATTCAATCAATTTAAGTGAAATATTTAAAAAAATAATTTATTGTTAATTAATCATATTCTGGACTGAAATTTTTTAGGCAACCCATTTGCAATATATTTGTTGACATATTAAATTACATATAAAACACTTTTCATCCAATAAACAGCTCGGTGAAGGTCGTTGTATAGCGGGATCTTAGACTATCTAGGCTATAACATAACGACAACTAAACGTGTTTTACTGTGAGCCGGTAAACATAAACACTTGTATGAAGAAATTTGAAGCAAATTACTTAGTTAAAAAAAATATTAGCATAAGCAGCTCACTAACTGTTCCCACTGCGGGGCCTCGGGGCCTTCTCTCGCAAGGAGAGAGTTTAAGGCCATAATCCACCACGCTGGCTTAGTGCGGGTTGGTGGATGCCAGGATGCCACATTACCTCGAAAGGTTCTAGGTACATGTCGGTTTCCTCGCGATGTTTTCCTTCACCGTTTTAAATTAGCGGAATTACGCACATGACTTCGAAATGACAGTGATGCGCGTGGGATTTGTACCGGGGAGCGCTGGATCGGCAGTCACTGTTCTCCCGACTAGACCAGCCGTAACTTATGAGGGATACCTAGAGGTTATACCCAATAGGTCCCCTTTACCCTATCTACTAATGTAGAATAAAACGGAGCATTAAAGTCGACGATGATGTGACGTTGAGAAATCTAGCTTTGTCAAAAGGCTTAATAAGCAGCAACTAAATGTTGCGACAACTGGGACTCGGGGCCTTCTCTCGCAATTAGAGAGTCAAGTCCATAATCCACCACCATTGTTGGTTGGTTTTTTTCGAATGACAAAATAAAAAAAAATGTTTAGAAAAGTTTTTTCCACACATAACCATGCCGTCACTTCGCCTACTATCCTAATTAAAATTACCTACCCAAGCTTTTGCAATAAGTGAATAAGCTCAACTCCATTTACAGCACTAGAAGAAAATAAACATGGATTAAATCTGTTAATTCCGCTAAATACTGCTAAAACAGGAGCAATGTAACGTAACGAATTTTAGCACAATCTTGGCGCCAAATGGCTTGGATTTTCAAAAATAAACAACGTTGAATCGGCCCATGACTCACGATGACGTAAGGTAAACTCAAGCACCAAATGACGTCTTCCACCTGCTAAAGTTGTTCGTGGGCGGCGGCCCTTATTTAAACAAACATTGGTGGCGATTCAGCAGAAACATAAACCATAAACAACCCACTTCAATTTCCCAATTTTTATAGAAAGGGACCTATGACAGTTTGCATCAGATGGCTATGACCTAAGCCTAGACTTTACCTATTGTAAATAGGGTGTATTCTCTCGTTTATTTACTGCAGATTTTTATTCGAATAAAATGCGATTATTTCCATTACAAGTATAAATTATATTAAAAGTTTTAAAAACCCAACGCAATTATTTCAAAATATAGGTCACACGATCGTATTGTCGTATGTTTGCATGTAAAAGAAATACCTACCCATTAAGTGAATATTATTTTTCGTTTAAGATTCTTGCCGGAGCTAACAAAAGATCTGGTAACTTGAAACAACTGAATCGATTTTGATGAGATATAGCTAAAAGAACAATCGACTCATCTTTCAAACAATAATGAAACAAAATCGGTTCATCATTCATTTTAGTACTCACTCCGTCTCATGCGCGGTCCGAAGGGGGGAGTTACAGTGGACATGAAACCCCAAAATCGTATACGTTAAACTAAAAATCTAAGAAAATTAAAAATAGTAGGTACATAGACTATTTTTTAAAGCGGAAAAACAACTGGAACGTGAAATTCGCGGGTAAAATCGTGGGCGCTACTAGTAAAGTATTTTTTACTCGATTTATGGTATACTGGTGACCCCTCCAAAATCTGAGGCTGCGTACTGGTGACCCCTTCCAAAATTCAAGGCTGGGACCGCGCCGGCTCCGTCTCCAAGTGGCGTAGAGATAAAACATCTCTATCTAGAAATATCTAATGATATTTCGTTCGTCAGAAAACACGTGGCGTCTGGCACCCCTGGGATCTTACTCTAGGCACAGATAAGAAAATAGTTCTTTAGGTTCTAGGTATTACCATTTAATTGTATTTGCTATATTGTGTTGCTAACCATAAACTATGAACGCATTTCCTGCTCGTCTTGTAATTCTGAATTTGTATAAAAACATATATTATACCTACAGTCGAATTGAAAAACCTCCTTCTTTTTTGAAGTCGGTTAAAATCAAAAGGAATTGAATGTTACAGATATGCAAGACGCAAATATTTATAGGACCGTAATGGAATCAGCTGTATTTGAAATCCTAATTATTTCTGTCAAAAAATGTAGGTTTGTGCTTGACCACCATTTCACTCATATGCTACAAAGTCACGATGTCTACGATGAGGAGTACTTACCTAGAAGAACCCAATCCACTATCAATTTGAAAATAGATTTTGTCTATCAGGCAGCGCATTCCAGACTTAAATGTTCTTATCTGCGTGCGAATTTTTGGAATGTCTGCCATGAAACTTGCGAAATTTGCTTATATTGAAATACAAAACTTATTTAGCCGCGCTTAACTCTTTTTGTTTTGTTTTTTTTTAATATAGTACTTATAGAGTGGCAAGACGAGCAGGTCATGTGCCTGATGATAAGGAACATAACTGCCACATAATAGCACAGCGAGACGCAGCTATTGGAATATGAAGAGTCCAAATCATTACCTAGCACTGCACTGCGCTCGTCACCCAGAGATCTAAGATATTGTAAATATAAGTCCTGTAATTTCTCTGGAAACATTGCCCTTCAAGCCGGAACAAAGTAATGTTTGCACATTGTACACTGGTAAGACAAAGTCTTATGATTTCGCGCTACCGACACGACACGAAAAGAGAAGAAGTAAACTCTTCTATCATCAGTCTTTATGACTGCTAATTTATTTCTTCAGTAAAAACTAAGCTTATGGACTGCAGATGATGAGGAGCTATATTTATAACGGCTTACACTTGACCACAGTCGAGAGTGATATTTTCAAGACGATTGGTGCATGGTCTAAATTTAGGCGTTGCTCAGCTGAAAAGCTATTCATTCAATCGTAAAGGTAGGATATTGTTGGCTGGGCGTAGCAGACTTAGGTATGGTTAAAAGCAGGCAGTATTTTTTTCCTTTTCTGAGTAAATATTTTCTTCTGTTTTTGAGTATCTATTCAGATCCGGCTGTCTTAGTCAGGCATCACCATGTTTTTATGGTACTGTTTCCGTACCTAAAGGATAATACGGGACGGTACACTAAGACCTGACCTCTGACTCCTCCTCTGACTCCTCTCCTGACTCCTCTGACCGTCTCTTTGTCTGTCTGTCTGGCAGTCTGTCACCAGGCTTTATCTTATGAACCGTGATGGTAAGACAGTTTAAATTTTCAATGATTATGTGGGTAGGTACAAATTTCTACCTATGCGTATTTTGCGTATGTATATACCTGGTGCTATATAACGACATTACTAAAAAATATATATATATTACCTAACAGGCCACTCGCATGTGATATAGTTAGTTTAGATCACAGACTAAGTAGAGAGATACACTGTTTAGATAAACTTGAGTGACATAAGTAATTTTTTTTCTGAAAAAAAAAAACGAATAGATAACTTCTTGTTGTTTATGTAAAAAATATAAAAAAATCCACTAATTGTAATAAAATATTAATAATAAAACAAAATGTCATCGATGTTTTTATTTTTGATGCCATTATAAAAATTGCCCCGATTTCGATAAAATTTAAACAGGACCACCTCTGTCCAAAATAAAAAAAAATGAAAAAAAGAATGATCATATCGATTTACAATTATTGGCGAAGCAATCGGGTGATTTCTTTATTTTTCTTTTGGAAACGGTTCATTGTTATAATGTTGCAAGCAGCAATCAGTTTTACCCGAGTAGTTCCCCTTACCGTAATTTTACTGCGAAAAAGTATCCCATGTATATTTTATGCTATTCGTATAAATCTACATAACATTTAGTACAACCTGCTCAATTAAGACGTGTGTTCATTCAAGTTAAAAAAAAGACGTTCCGACGTGATTAACCAACAACCAAACTAATGTCAAAAGTCAAAACTAATGTCAAAAGTCAAAACTAATGTCATTTTTTTATTATCGTGATCTGTTTATATTTTAGTAGGATTCTAGAATTCAAATGGACCAAGTTGGATAAATAAAAAAAATTTAGCTAAATTTAAAATACCCGACTGAAAAAAAATCAATAGATAAAAAAACATTATGTTGTAGGTACAATATTATGATCTAAGGACACTTGGGTGATTGAGACGCATATATTACTGAAATTCAGTAATCTGTGTGACGAATCTTAATCTTAATTATTAAAATCCATCCAATCGTTTGGAAGATACGAGGGAGTAAAGAAATTTACAAACATACAAGATACGCGCGAAAAACATTTAGTCGGGTAAATAATAAACGATGTTACCGTTTGCAACTCCTGTGTTTAAAAATTGGTTAATAACAGTTAGTTTCTAATAAACTTATCCTCAAATCCTTTCATGGGTTTCTTTTGATCAATTATTAAATAGATAGATAGATTAACTCTTTATTGCACTTAATAACAACAAAAATAGATAAAAACTTCGACTAAAATTAAAGTAGCAATGGGCGACCTTATCGCATTAATTCTCATATCCCCGCTTTTCCTTGAACTTTGAGCTTTATGTACATTTTAACAATATTGAATCACTCGCCATCACTTTCTCGTTTTTTTTCTTAACTTAATATATGTACGTACATAAATATGTAATCGTATACATGGCACTCAAGATATATAGTTTTTCGAAAGCAGGCAGCAAATTTTGGGAAGTTATTTGAGGGAAGCTTTGCTACCGACCAGCTAGTTCATCCTCCGTGTTGAAGTCACAAACTAAGTGGAGTATAATAATAGCAGAGACAAAGACGTCGAATTTGCGTAGCAAAAAAAATCGAAATCTATGAGGAGAGCTATTTTGGTTAATTGCATAGCCAAATGTCAACGTCACATTTGTGATGGGGCGTTTTCAAGACGTAAAAAGACCTGTCAAATACAGTTCCCAATTTTACAATAGGTGGCGCCACTGTTTTATTTTGTTAGAGAAATATTACAAAAACCAATAGTGGTGCCACACTTGGCAATATTTTGAACTAATCTTTGACAAGTCTTTTTACGTCTGGAAAACAGCTCATTCCGAAAGTAATTCCATCTCTCTACTTAGTCTGTGGTAATTCCCAAGTAATTCCCGTCTACAACAGCCGTTTCAATTCAATGACGTATCGGATAATAGATATTTCCGTAACTGTGTGGGTGTTTATAAGAATCGATCATATTTAGGACTAGCTTCTATGCTTGGGTTTGCATAGGACCTAGAAACAATACTTTCTAATATAATTAAATACTTAGATACGAATCAAGTATAGATAACAGCTGCGTAAAAAATCTGAGTTGTAAGTTTGGACTTCTATCGGCTGTTCCTATGACTGCCTACATTTTGTATAAGTTTTAATAAAGTAAACTATTTTCGTACAAAAAATTAAACCGACTTCAAAACCACAAATAGGCACTCAAAAACTCAATAAACTAAAATCATTATTATAAGCGCTACTCACTCATATATTTGTAGATTGAGAAATGTCATAGCCGAAAACTTGGATAATCCATGTTTCCTCATGTGTTGATAATCATGTGTTTTAGCAAAAACGTGGTATATCAAATCTTCCTACGACATTACTTAGACTTAGACTTAGAGATATAATATTTTAGATCTCTGGGTGACGAGCGCAGTGCAGTGCTAGGTAATGATTTGGAATCTTCATGTTCCAAATAACTATATGTCACTGTGCTGTTATGTGGCAGGCATGTTGCTTACCACCAGGCATATGCGCTGTTCGTCTCGTCACTCTTTATTTTAAAAAAAATGGCAGATTTTGGAAGTTAAGTTTATTACTTGAGTGAGGTAATTTTTGGAACTAACGCACCAATAACTGTAAATCTTTTATTATTTGAAAGGCACAGGTCTCCAGGTGGTCATAGGGGTTTTATAGACATAAATCCAAATGAGTAAAATTTATGGCCATATTTGTTTGTCAACGAGCAATGGAACGTAGTATTTTAGGTATTAAAAGACAATACCATGTTCGCAACACCATACTACGTTCCATTACAGGTGTAACAGACGTAGGGTTAAGGTCTGCCAAGCTGAAATGGGAGTGGACGGGTCATGTGGCCAGAATCCAACCCAATCGGTGGGCCAGAGTTTCTACGGAGTGGACGCCATCGGCCAGTCGACCCCAGGGTCGCCTACAACGCGATGGAAGGACGAGCTCGGAGCGTTTAAAAATGATTGGACGATGGTAGCTCAGGACCGGATAAAGAGGAGGGAATTGGGGGAGACCTTTGCAAAGCAGTGGGACAGCAGAGGTTAAATAAAAAAAAAAAATGTTGATATGACAGCGCCTCTCGATTTCTCGACGTCTGCTGCTGGACATTAATGATCAAGTCAGATGATAATGGGACTCTCCACTAGAAATATCTAAAGATACTAAAGGACAAACAGACAAGAACACCATTCATTGGCTATATCGATTAATGAACCTATGGAATTTCGAGTGTTATTGTTTATAATACCTGTCGATATCGGCATGTGGTTTTAATTTCAGTCTGAGACAATTGGAAACTGGTAGAGAGTATCTAAAATATGCGATAATGCGAGATATGAAATATAGATCAGAAATGTTTTCCGGTTTGGAGGGCAATGTTACCAGAGAAATTACAGGGCTTAGAGATATAATATCTTAGATCTCTGGGTGATAAGCGCAGTGCAGTGCTAGGTAATGATTTGGACTCTTCATGTTCCAATAGCTGCGTGTCACTGTGTTGTTATGTGGCTGGCATGTTGCTTACCATCAGGCACATGTCCAGCTCGTCTCGTCACTCTTAATTATAAAAAAAAGTATCTGTCTGAGGTTTCGTCATGTGACATGTGTAGTTATTCTAATGTTATGTAGCATATGTTTTTTGAAGCGAAAAGTTCTTTTGGCGAGCCACATACAGAGTTTTCGTGTGGAATTGAATTCTAGCGTCACGCTCGGGAATGATAAGAGGTTTTCTAGTCCTCAGTTTACCATAAATTTGTATATACGCATGTAAGTATAAGAACATCTCTCTACTTAGTCTGTGTAGGTATGTATAGTGTATACACTTTCTACATTTCAAGCAATGCAATGATTTCCAGGCGTATTAACCAGGCGCGGTCCCAGCCTCGAATTTTGGAAGGGGTCACCAGTACGCAACCTCAGATTTGGGGGGGGGGGGTCACCAGTAGAAATACAATAAACCGAGCAAAAAAAAACTTTACTAGTAGCGCCCCACGATTTTACCCGCGTAGTACCCGTTCGAGATGTTTTCCCGCGTTAAAAATAGTCTATGTACTATTAGATATTTTTAATTTTCTTAGATTTTATTTTAACTTGTACGATTTTGGGGAGTGGGGGGTCATGCCCCTGTTACCCCCCCCTTCGGACCGCGCATGGTATTAACAAAGGCTCCAGTTACTCGTTTCGTTTCAAGTCCAGAAATATTTTGCACATTACGTACTTCTTATCGCCTCTCAATTCCGCATTCCTGATTTATTTCACAGCCGTATTTCATGACTTCATAATTTGCGGTGCAGCAATTGAGTCCAGACTTTTTTCAGACGAAACGAGGTCGCAGCAGTAATAAATGCTAATTTGAATTGTTCCAGTTTGCTAAATTTGACATAAGTACGTACTCACCACTCCCTACTAAAACCCTCTACACACGAGACCTAAAATCAGAGGAAATTACGTAAAACTAATGGGGAGGACCCTACATCACACCATAAATCACCAATCATATGGTGTTATTTAAATTAGTAATTCCACCGACTTCGGGGTCCGTGATCTTTGTCATTTAAATTCTTATTTATTACATATTTCTTGGATTAGGAGAAGAAGAAGAAAATAGGGGGAGTTGGGAACAGTACGTAATAAGGTAATAAGTAAAGGCTTAGGTTTTGAAACCTGTTTAGGGTACCTACCAAAATAAAGATTTAAATTTAAAACTTTATAGTGGCCTAAAACCCTCTACACACGAGCTCTGAAATCAGAGGAAATGACGTAAAAGTAGGAGCCTGAGGAGCCTACATCGCACCATAAATATGATTGGTGATTTATGGTGCGATGTAGGGTCCTCCCCACTAGTTTTACGTAATTTCCTCTTATTGTAGGGCTTGTATGTAGAGGGTTTAGGTCTCAATCTTAGATTTTCCCTCTGATTTGACTAATATGTTTTTTTGCTTATTTTAAATTAAGAACAATAACCAGTTAATCTTTCTATTTGTCTAATATGCCTGGACTATTTGATGTCTTTTCACATTCAAAAAATCGCCAACTTCAACTAACGCAATACCACTTCAGATAGTGAAGAAACGATAGCATCAATGCATGTTCAGTCCAGTTTTGGTTAATGACAAAGGCTGTCTGAAGGTTATTGTCAAATTAAAATGGCGTCTGCGCCGAAATGCTTAATTGTTACCACAAACCATTACACTCAACATCTGACTCGGTGCCGACACTACAAAGAGATTATAACATCATCTACGTAAGCGACACTACTAACACATTTCATCAATGTTATTAGTACCATTATTGGTTCACGCTTTTGGTCAGCCGTTGAGTTAAATTTGTCTGTTTGTGTGGTCTGATCTAGTTTTTGTATTTACGCTATAAACAGCTGTTTAGGTTTGTATGTCAGGCATCAAAGAATTCAAAGAGGCGATTTAATTTCTTTGTGGTTGTCAGGCGTTATAAAGGATTCACAGCACCTTTCCGATATTTTATCGGATATCTTACTAATGTAATCAGGGCCGGAATCATAGGTGTGGACAGGGCCTTATAATGTTGTCTTTAATAACCTCGTAGGATTTAGAGGTGTGAACAGGGGCTAATAATCTTGTCTTTAATAATCCCCGTACGTTGAAATAACAAGGTTAAGTTTCCAAGCAAAACCCCGGACGGATGGCAACCTAGTCGGAATTTGTTTTTTTTCCCTGAAGGCACAATTGTGGAGGCCCCGGGACATATGCCCCGGTTGCCTTCCCCCTGAATCTGTCCCTGAATATAATAAACGCTAAAGTTTGTGATTGCATGTCCTACCACTACAACATTTGTTTCACTAGTCTTACTGTTTTATTAAATTGTATGTTACATACAATTTGATGGTCTGAACATTAAATAATCATCATAAATTTATTCAAAAACGGGGATCTAGTAATCCCACTAATATCCTATTAATATTATACATACTACGAATAGAGTTGGCACAAACGCATTACACCGAAACCACGGGTAGCATCTTTCTTGCATTGTCGCTCTTGTGGAAGTGTCATACTTTTGTCGCGGCACATCACTCTGTTGCCATAGAAAGTATGCACGTCATCTGCTTACGATTGACACAAAGGAACCGTGCGGAAAATCTAACTCTATACGTAGTATATGTAAACTCTTTGTATTATGAGAAAAGTATTATAAAAAAAATCTTTATCTTTATTATAAAGAAATGGCTGAAAAGGCGGCTTAGAAAATATCAAATGACGATGTCGAGTTGATTAGCTTTTTACTAAGTTCAAATGAAAGTACATGATACATAATTTGGTACCTAAAATATATATTTTTAGTTTTTTGTCTGTCTGTCTTTTTGTTCCGGCTTATCCCCGAAACGGCTCGACCGATTTTGATAGGACTTTCTAATGAAAGCTATATGGTGGTCCATATAGCTGATGTTCCAAGACACAACATAGGCTACTATTTCAGGAAAATAACAAGGGCTCTGTGAAAAAACAATAACAATATTGGCAGTCATAGGAACTGCCGATAGAAGTGACAACTTATAACTCCGAATTTGAAAGCTTACTTTGGAAACTACGCGGATGAAACCGGAGGGCGTGGTCATGAGCATGGCCATCTCGAAATTCTGACGCATGTCTAGATACCCAACAGGAAATGCTGACGCATTTATAGATGGCCAATAGTCATAGTCCCGAGTTTACCCGAAGATCTCTGATCATTCCCGAGCGTGACGCTAGAACTCAATTCACAGCCCACGTACAATCTGTCTAAGCTGCGTCAAAAGAACTTTTCATTTCAAAAGCAAACCCCTTAAAACGTGGATGAAACTGCGGGCACAGTTAGTAAAAAAATAGTGTTCTTGTGAAAAAAAAAGTCGGAAGTCCCAGAGCCCACTGTTGGGATAAAAGTGTATTTCTTGTGGTGACCGAACTCTATGACTATGTTTCTTGATTCTATGACTCGAGTTTTCTGTTCTTGACTCACCCAGCTAAGCTTTCTGGGAAGTAAACCTTATGATATCTGGCGTTCCCAATAAAATTCTGAATATAACTTAGGAGGAAAACAAACACTCCAGTTTTTAGGTCATGAGTTTATTTCTGGTCCTTGCAATTAACAGTGCATCATGCTCTTATGCAATCGTGGTATTTGAGAAGGAGGACAAGAATTGACAGGAGCGTATTAAGGAAGGAGGTTATTGAAGGGAAATCTTTTTAGTGGCAAAGAGACAGATTTTTGGTAAAGGAAACTTTATGGTTTCGCGGCACCGACTTGCTAACGTAGCGGCGTAGTTCCGTAGCAGCGTTGCGTTGGAGCAGCAGATATTGCGTCATGGATTTCCATAAAAGCAGTTTTTCTGTTATCTGTAGCTATACAGATGAGGTATTTTGTCGAATAAGTACCTAAATGGTAATTTGTCAAAGCCCCATTTCAGGACGTTCTGAGTACGTCCATGAGTTTGGCGATTTCGGAACAAGACATTTTAAATTCTCGCGATTAACGGTACATTAAAACCAGTTTATTTTGAGATTTAAACTTAATCCTTTACCATTTAAAATCTTGTCAATCAAGAATTAATTAATTTTGGGTAGAGTCATACATATTTGGATTTGCGAACTGTGTATATTCTCTGCCACTAGTCCACTCCTCTGGCGAAAATGTTGCGCTAGGATCATACGATTTCACAATCATCATCATCATCAGCCGCAAGACGTCCGCTGCTGAACATAGATCTCACTTCTAGATTTATTATTTTTATTTTTTTATAGCATAGAGTGACCAGACGAGCAGGACATGTGCCTGATGGTAAGCAACATGCCTGCCACATAACAGCGCAGTGACACACAGCTATTGGATCATGAGAAGTAAAAATCATTACCTAGCACTGCACTGCGTTCGTCACCCAGAGATCTAAGATGTTATATCTCTAAGTCTTGTAATTTCTCTGGAAACATTGCCCTTCAAACCGAAACACAGTAATGTTAGCACATTACTGCTTGGCGGTAGAATAACTGGCAAAGGTGTGGTACTTCCCTAGGCCGACTCTGCCAAGAGTCCTACCACTACAGTCGACAACGAACGGTCATGCGCAACCTGCAACCAGCGGTTTCCAGCGACCTTTGTGAGGTCATCTGTCCATCTAGTGGTAGGCCGTTCAACACTGGGTCTTCCAGTTCGTGGTCGCCACTAGAGAACCTTTCTTACCCATCGGTTCTCAGTTCTGCGAGCGATATGGCCTGCCCATTGCCACTTCAGCTTGCTTACTATTCGAGCTATGTTATACATAGAAACACCCAGCACAGTACAAATATTTGAATTCATCACACAAATATTTGTATTGGGTAGGAAATGAACCCACGACCCTCGGCTTCGAAGGCAGAGTTACTACCCACTAAGCCACGAGACCAGTAATTTTTCCAAGTGCGACAAAATAAGTATAGGTTCTAAAGCAGCTTTGTTATATCATTTAACCGTACCGTATTTATTTGCAGAAAACATCGCTATGCTTAAACTGAGAGCATTATATTCTTCGCGAAGTAGTTAAGGAGTACTTCCACTAAACACTGAATAATGGTTAGTGGTTCCAGGAATATCGTGGTCGGTTTGGCAACCGGTTTCAGGTGACCAATTAAATTGCGCAGTTGATCTGATTATGCTACTAAGTGCTTTTGTTTAATCTTTACCCGATTGTCCAGGACCTTTCCTGGTTACGCTTAGTTTAGTGTTTCGAGAAGATATGTACTCTAATTTGTTTGTCATTTTTCCAAAAAAGCAGAGGCTGGAGGAGATTGGAGAGTTTTTTTTTAACATAGAGTGGTGAGGCGAGCTGGACATGTACCTGATGGTAAGCAAAATATCTGTCACATAACAGCACAGTGACATGCAGCTATTGGAACATCATCATCTCATCATCTGCAGTCTGCAGACGTCCACTGCTGGACATAGGCCTCCCCCAATGATTTCCACAATGACCGATCTTGTGCCGCCTCCATCCACCGACTTCCCATATGATATTGGAATATGAAGAGTCCTAATCATTACATTACCTAGCACTGCACTGCGCTCGTCACCCCGACATCTAAGATGTTGTACCTTTAAACCTTGTAATTTCTCTGGAAACATTGCCCTGCAAACTGGAACACAGTAATGTTTGCACATTACTGCTTGGCGGTAGAATAACTGGCAAAGGTGTGGTACTTCCCCAAGCGGATTCTGCTAGGATTCCTACCACTACAACTTACAGATAAACTGCTATTATGCAAGTCGATGACGCAATCTCTGCCGCTCCGTCGCTACGACACTACTTAAGCATGTTGGTGACGCGAAACCAAAAAAAAATCCCTTACCAAAAAGTTCTCATTTTTTTTTACTTTTAAGGTTTTAACTTGATCTCGCCTGATGTTAAGCGACGATGCGTATTGCTGTTAGTAGCTAGTATTGCTGAAATCTAATAATTATATTATTATGACGAAATGTAACTGATGTGTCCTGTGAATGAATATTATTATTTCTATGGAGAGTCTAAGCTTTTTACAAGTGTACAATTTGTTTTAAATGCTATTGTGATTGTAAATTAAGTATTTACTAACTTGTTTTCTTTTTGTGAACCAAATAAACAAA
Source organism: Ectropis grisescens (assembly GCA_017562165.1). Classification (NCBI taxonomy): domain Eukaryota; kingdom Metazoa; phylum Arthropoda; class Insecta; order Lepidoptera; family Geometridae; genus Ectropis; species Ectropis grisescens. Next base: position 15,389,245 of record CM029786.1, read on the forward strand.
TTTCAAATTTCAAAATTTTGTTTGTTAGTTTCTTTTGCTTTGCTTAATTCATATACTTAGCACGGGTGGGTAGTGGGTATCTACCAAGTGCTTTCCCAGTCCAGTGATTCTGTATCTTTATTCCTTTTGAAGTTGAATAAATATTTTTCACATATTTCTTTAGTATTATTATTTTATAAGTAGTTTTCAAACTTAAACCCTCTACACACAAGCCCTAAAATCAGAGGAAATTACGTAAAAGTAGTGGGGAGGAGCCTACATATCACTATAAATCACCAATCATATGGTGCGATGTAGGCTCCTCCCCACTACATTTACGTAATTTCCACTGATTTTAGGGCTCGGGTTCGTGTAGAGGATTTTATTATTATTTTCTAAGTTTTTTTCAATAATTATTCGCAAGATTTAAGGATTATAAAAGACTTATAGACTGCAGTACCGTCTGCAACAGGGCAGAACCGATGCTGATGGTTATGGCTGTAGAGTGAGGAATCTCCTGACGAAGCGTGATTTTTTTTAAACAATAATAGGTTCGCACTTGACCACCGTCTCGCCTGATGTTAAGCGATGATGGAGCGTGCTTACCTAGTGCGTGTAGTGGTAGGACTCTTGCAGTCCATCTGGAGAAGTACCACACCTTTGCCAGTTATTCTACCGCCAAGCAGTATTGTCCAAACATTACTGTGTTCCGGTTTGAAGGGCAATGTTTCCGGAGAAATTACAGGGCTTAGAGATATAATATCTTAGATCTCTGGGTGACGAGCGCAGTACAGTGCCAGGTAATGATTTGGACTTTTTATGTTCCATTAGCTGCGTGTCACTGTGCTGTTATGTGGCAGGCATGTTGCTTACCATCAGGTACATGTCGTGCTCGTCTCGTCACTTTTTATGAAAAAAAAAAGAAACCGATTCACTCTCGATTTGAATAGACTCTCGACAGACTCTCGTGCTGTCTACAGGTAGGATGATAGACCGGACCCAACAGAACAACGCATGACCATTCTTGAGAACTGACAAAGATGCGTCTGTACTTATATCGCGGCAGCTCAAACTCGACAAGGCCGTGCAAGAACAAGGTGGTCATGGATCCTGGCTACTAAGTCGCAACTGGGTAACTAGCAGTTGGCAAGTATCGAACAGCCGGAAATTTGAAACACAGATTATAGTCTGGAAGAACACTAAGTGTTCTTCCTACTTTTTATCCGTGGAAAATAACGGGAACGTGAATTACTGGGGTAAAACCGTGGAGCGATGCTAGTAGATAATGTTACTAACATATTGTATCGATTCAACGTAACGAAGGTAAAGCGTTTGTGGCGCACTCATGCAACTTTACTCGTAATTTGTCGATGTGGAAGGTATTGTGAATAAATCATATTTAGCTCGCGATACGTCACACATATATTACAGCATTTCACCGGTAGATTTACGAGTTATTTCTGTAAACACCCCTTCAGATGAAACGGAGTGTGGAATTGCGACACCGTCTCGTGATTGGCATTCCAGAGACACAAGCAAAAACGTTTTTACGTTAGTAGCAGGACAGTCATTTTTTAATTAGATAAGATTATTCAGTTTATTTCATTATTTATTAGTCAGTTCTTAATTAGATTAGATTATTGAACTGATTTAAAAAAAAAGGAAGACGTTCTCAATTCGGTTGTATGTTTTTAGGGTTCCCTAGCCAAATGACAAAATACGGGATCTCTAGAGATTCGTCATATCTGTCTGTCCGTCCGTATGTCACAGCCACTTTTCTCCGAAACTATAAGAACAATACCATTGAAACTTGGTAAATAGATGAATTCTGTGAACCGCATTAAGATTTTCATACAAAAATAGAAAAAAAAACAATAAATTTGGGGGTGTCCCATACTTAGAAATGAAACTCAAAAAAAAAAAAAACCTTCATAACCATATGTGTGGGTTATTTTTATGAATAGGTCTTAAGAAATGATATTGGACATATTTTTGTATCTTTAAAAATCTGACATATTTTTTTCTAAACTGTTTTTTCTAAAAGTGGAAAAAAATAAAAAATGGTATAATGTACATTACCATGTAAACTATCAACGAAAATTGGTTTGTATGAGATCTAGTAAGTAGTTTTATTTTAATACGTCATAAATTGACTATTGTTAAAACACTGATTAAAGTAACAACGAACTACAAGTACTTTTATATTATGTTACTTGCTGCTACGGAAGTCTTCATGGGTTATGGGCGAGCCCGACTCGCACTTGACCACTTTTATTTTGTTAATTACGCGATAGCTCCGCCTATTGTGAATCGATTTTAATGGTTATTTTTTATTTGGTAAAGGTTAAGTTCAGAAATGGTCCCATATCTTAATATAGGTATTATATAGAGCTCCGTACAAACCACGTCGAACGTACTGTTGGCGGTTACGGAGATCATCGGAGGTCAGCAAACATTTTAAGAAGCATTGGGGAAACCCCCAATGTGCTGCGCTTCTGTAGCAAAATGTCGTTATTTACTCTATGAAACGCCTTCTGGAAGTCAAAATAAACCACATCGACCTGCACTCCACGGTCGAGTCTAGAAGATATATAATCTACAAGTGTTAAAAGATTGGAATTAACTGGTCGTCTAGCTCTGAATCCGTGTTGTTCGTTGCAGAGGAAAGCCTCTGACTGTTGAAACAACCTCTTGTATACGACGTGCTACGTTGTTTGTCCACGATGGACTCCCTAAACTAATTAACCACCAATCTAATACCACCTTGCCCTTTTTTCTATCGGAATGTTCGCAGCTTGAAAAAGCGACATCGTTTGATAGTTGATGTCCCAAAGACACAAACGAAGAGATTTGACTCTACTATTGTGATAAGAACGTCTAGGCTGTGGAATACGTTGCCTGAGTGGGTGTTCCCCGATGATTACAATCTTTGTGTCTTCAAATCGAGAGTGAATCGGTTTCTTCTAGGTAAACACGCTACATCGTTGACCGCATCGTCGCTTAACATCAGGTGAGATGGCGGTCAAGTGTAAACCTATAAAAGTAAAAAAAAAAGAAGTGTGGCACTCGGGGACTGCCGCGGTAAAGCTATTGCATGTTGCATGCATTTTTATCAACATAAGCAATTGGGATGTTAATAATTTTTGGAATTGCTTTTATTTTGAAGAGTGACATTTGTTTACCTTAAAAAATATCACGGGGAAATCCGTTAAGTTGGCCACACAGCTAAGAGTATTTAGTCTGTAAAGCTAATACAAATAAGATTCAAAGTCGAATGACCGAGTGGGGAGGACGGCGTTACGGTCTTCCATCCCTCTTTCTTGTGAACATAAGAAAGAGATGCACGATCACTAAAATTCGGTCCCCAGGCCCGCGATAAAAGCTATGCAATAGCTTAAAAATAAATTGATCCAACTTGAACGATAGGATATTTTTTATTACGATTAATAGGTTTTAAATATGGCAATATCCGAGCGAAGCCGGATTGAGCCTATAGTTATTTTTTTATAGAATAATAATTTAATTATATTATTAGAAATTGATGTGGTAGTTTTTGAAATATCAACAAAAAACTAAATTTTACAAAAAAAAGTTGCAATTATCGCTAAAAACGATCTCTTCCAAGCAACCACTGGATAAATTAAGAATAAGAAGACGGGAAGTTCTGGAAGAACACAGAAATATGCTACTCTTTAAACCCGGAAAATAAAACTAAAATAAATTATTAAAAAAAATCCCTGTATTTTTTTAATGAAAACCTTTCCCATCAAATTTCTTATTTTCCCATGGCTCCCAATTTGATTTTATTATATTTATTGATGTCTGAAAATATTCATTAATAACTAATTGCTCTATAATAATAGCATATTCTAGTTACTCAATAATTACCGTGTGATACATTATTTGCTTCGCTACTGATAAGAAATAAGTTATTTTTCATTGACATTATGACTTCATATTTGTACAGCGTGGCTGTAACCATAGATTATGACTCATTTTTTCAGCATTGGCATTGTCATCAAGCAAAGTCTACTTTTCTTGTAACTTCGTTGGCTACTCAGTCGTTCTAAAATAACATTCCTAGTAGTTGTGACGATGTAGTACTATTATTTCTAGTAAATTACAAATTGTATTCCTCTATATTAATTCATCAATTCGATATGGATATAAGGATATTCGCAAAAGAACGAAAGTGGCCGACATAGCTCAGAGAGTAAGCAAGCTGAAGTGGCAATGGACAGGCCACATCGCTCGCAGAACTGACAACCGATGGGGGAGAAAGGTTCTCGAGTGGCGACCACGAACCGGAAGACGCAGTGTTGGACGGCCTCCCACTAGATGGACAGATGACCTCACAAAGGTCGCTGGAAACCGCTGGTTGCAGGTTGCGCAGGACCGTTCGTTGTGGAAATCTAGGGGGGAGGCCTATGTTCAGCAGTGGACGTCTTGCGGCTGATGATGATGATGATATTAATTCATCATCAAGCAAAGTTTAGTTTTCTTGTAGCTTCGTTCTTGAGGCTCCTCGTTCTAAAGTTACATTTCTAGTAATTGTGGCAATGTATTATTAAGCACTATATTAATAGTAAATTATTAAATTTATTCATTTATATTTATGAAAATGAATCAAAGAAAAGTATGTTCAGCCCACGCATATAATTTTCGAATGACTGGAGCCAAATTGATATTTTTGAATAGAAATTTTTCGCCGCGTTGCGGATTTTTTTGGTAGCGGTGAATAATTAGGCCTCGCGTCATCGACATGCAAAAATCGGGCCGCGACGTAGCGGCGTAGTCGCGTAGCGTCGTAGTCGCGTAGCGTCTGCCAAAGAGTTCTTATACTAAATTTATGATCTATGCTTATACAAGGTGACATTTCGTGCAATATTAGTGCTGTTCAATATTATACGCTGGTTGTCTGGAAGAGATTGCTCTAAGCAATAAGGCCATTTGTGACGCTAGTTCATAAGTGTTTTACTGTAATATTTCTGTTTTTTGTGTCACAATAATCTATCTATCTATTATAGTTGATATTTTTTTCAGAAAATATCGCTTGGCTAAATTTAGTGACTGATTTCTTTGAAAGAAGTAAGAAGAAATCAATTCTTGGTTCTGAATTTAGAGTGTTAGCTTGTTAAACGCTGTTACACTTCAGTGAATTATTAAGATTTATCAATTAAATTACCATAACTGTAAAACTGTCATAAGACATTGGTTGCTTCAGCAAAACTATGAGGAAAATGAAGAGGATATTTTAAATAACCCATGGTAGATGGTAGATAGGCAAATTGGTGTCACCCCTTCCCAACACACACCCCACACGCACTCACATACACCCTCTCTCTAGTCTTCAGGCGGAGGGTATTGTCACACCATCACACGGGCTAAATAAGGTAGACCCTTGGGTGACAATGCTGGACCATCTGGACTGAAATTACTGTTTAAGACAGAAAAGCAACGTTTGTTAACAAAAATAAATTTTCATTTAATTTTTCAGTGAATTTAGCCACTAAATTTAGCCAAGTCTTTAAACCATAATACGAAGAGTGAGTGAGTAAATGATAGCGAAGACTGAGAAATCTTCGTTATAATGTTAAGAAACTGATATTTAGATAATTTACGTTTTATTATATTTGCTAAAGAATTGGGTAAAGAAAATTATCTTACCAATATGTACTATATTATGGGTCTCTATGGTTAGGAGTTAACACCGCCGTGTAGTGTTCGGCAATGATTAGAACTCTTCATGTTCAAATACCTGTGTGGCACTGTTCTATTGTTTACCATCAGGCGCAAGTCTTGCTCGTCCCATCACTCCATATTTAAAGCATGTAACACGTTTTTTTTTAATTCCACAATGAGTCCACTTCCTCTATGTCAGGTAATTCGCTTTTAGCGTTAAGGTCCCCATTTGCTACTCTATGTTTAAGATTGTTTGTTTTGTAAGTTGTTTTGTTAAGTGCAATAAAGATTTTATCTATCTACTAGCTTTACCCTGCCACGCTTCGCTGTGACACATTGTGATGCAAAAATTAGATAAAACAATCCTTGATGCGGATTATACATCATTCTAAAATTTCAGCTCGATCGGTGCCGAACTTTTTGAGTTTTTGAAGCGTACACAAACCAACACAACATTTTTATATATAGAGATCTATCTATCGTCTCGCCGCGCCGCTAGTGATTCTAGGGGTAAAGTAGATTGGATGTGTGTAAAGTACTTTAAAAAAAGTAGTTTTAACCAATTCAAGGTGCTCAGGGCTCATCCATTGGTTTATATCGATGATTTCGTTGTTCTAGAGAACAATTATTAAACATTATCTACGAGTACATGTCTATTTAACCAGCACAAGCCTGGTTTTCGCTCTAAGACGGTCGATGCATCTTTCACGTAGGCAATCAATATAGGTATTTATAAATCGCCATCCTTGAATTCAAAATTCTCCGACTTCTTTATGTGGAATTAGGTACCGAACTAAAAGTTTAGTCCAACTAAACGAATTTTGCATTCAACTTGAGTGCTTCTTAGATATTTCATGTTGTTCTAATATCATCTTCTTCTTGATCATGGTTTTCATCTTGGTGTCTTCAGTCGAGAGTGCGTCGGTTTCTTTTAGGTAAGCTTGCTCCATTGTAAACCGCATCGTCGCTTAACATCAGGCGAGATGGCGGTCAAGTACAAACCTATAATAAGAAACAAAATCAAAACGTCTGTCCGTTGAACAAAAAGTGACGCGAAATTACTGTAGTTAAGTTCTTACTTTTTCCTTGGGCCTCTTTAGCCAAGCGCAGTCCGAGGGGGACATGACCCTCCCCCCAAAATCGTATTCGTCAAACAAAAAATGTAAGAATATTAAAAATATCTAATAGTACATAGACTATTTTTTAACGCGGGAAAACAACTAGAGCGGGAACTACGCGGGTAAAATTTTGGGGTGCTGCTAGTAAAGTATTTTTTGCTCGATTTATTGTATATCTTGTGACCAAAACCTGAGGCTGCGTACTGGTGACCCCCTCCAAAATTCGAGGCTGGGACCGCGCCAGTCTTTAGCGTCGTCAATAATTTTTATAATAATTATGTAAAGACTGAAATGGCGAATTCCTACCTTTTTCGTTGAATTTTTTCAGTAAATTTGGTTGACTCATTAGACACGGAATATATATAAATTAGGAGTAGACAGATAACAGATTTTATTACTAGAATGGATTAAACCAAAAATAATTTCCATTCAGACGGAATTCACGGTTCCTGTATTCGATATTGATACACTTTTTACCGATATTTCTATAAGTCTAAGTAGTATATTTTCCCGCCGAGTTAAAATCAGTCGAAGACCAGTCCAAACTTCAGTACGAAACAAACTGTAGTGCAGAGCGGACGCTCGTTCGAAATACGAAGTTCGCGCGCTTTTCGCGGCGTTATTTTATTTTTTAAATTCACACAAACTGCCAGTGTATAGACAATGGGCCGGTGACTTTTTTTTTAATAATTGGACATTGAACAATTGTAATATATTAATTCGTGCAAATTTGCAGACTGGTTTTTTAAATTTGCATTTCGTAATTTTAGTTTCTCGGGTTAAGTTTTAAGTTTATTACGTCAACATCTAAGGAGCTACCATGAATAATCTCATGTAAGTATTGAAAACTTAATTTGCATACAAATACATTAAATATTCACGGTCTCGGCGCCGTCTCGCGTTGAAATAAACAAAAGAAAATATTTAAATTATCGCATCTATTAGATGGATTGTAAAGTATCACGAGTTAAAATTAAAACATTAATATTACTTTTTAAACATTTTATTCTATTTTTTTTTTCAAAAAGGCTTAAGAAATTATTCAGAAAATTAAACCAATAGCGAATAACCTGCAGTAGAAATTTTAAAAGGTGAACATTATTTATTTACGCGTGTTTTAAGTAGACACGATTTCAATTTTTTTTATCATCAATCATCATCAACTGCCCTCTAAATGTTCTCACTGCTAGGACTCGGGCCTTCTCTCGGAAGGAGAGAGTTACACATGACACATGACTTTGAAAGGTTCTAAGTGCATGTCGGTTTCCTCACGATGTTTTCCTTCACCGTTTTAAGTTAGCGGCATTACGCACATGACTTCAAAAAGACAGTGGTGCGTGTGGGAATTGAACCCGGGATCTCCGGATTGGCAGGCGCCGTTCTCCCTACTAGGCCAGCCGTAACTTTTTTTTTTATTTAAGTAGAAGATAAAAGTTAGGAAAATGCAGTGAGTGAAACTGCCAAAATAAAAAATATGATAGCGCTGTGTATAATAGCTTGTGTGGCAGTAATTTGGAATTTTCTTTTTCAATAAAAAAATGTTTATTTCTCCGAAAACAAAAAACCGAATACAATTTAAAATTTAATTCAGACACTGGGCCAAATTTCATAAGAAGCCATCACCAAGCCATCCAGTTAAATAAATGTAAATTTCATAAGAAGCCATCACCAAGCCATCCAGTTAAATAAATGTAAATTTCATAAGAAGCCATCACCAAGCCATCCAGTTAATTAAATGTAAATTTTAGTTTTTTGTTCATGTTTCAAAAACCGCCGCACCGATTTCGATAATAATATTGGATCATTTCTGAACCATTAAAATTGATTCACATTTGGTGGAGCTGTCGCGTACCATACATACAAAAATAACATACAACCAAATCCAGAACCTCCTCTTTTTTTGCAGTCGGTTACAAAACAGTGGCGGTCAGGATATTCGATAAAAGTGAAAAATAAAACGATTATTTGTTTTCCCCACCTCAAAAACTCCTCAACGCTTCTAAAAAGACTTGCAGTACCTTGATACCTATAAATGAAATAAAATAAAAAAAATACTTTTACCCGCCGATGATAACTTCGTCCTGTTGAACTGGGCTAAAATTTCAAAGTGAATCAACTTGTTTTCACTTTCGAATTACGCATCATGACAAAATTCACAGAATTCTAAACTCCATTTTATTTAGGTGAACTTATCATAAACTATTTTATCAGTTCTATAATAGATAGGTAATACAAATATCCTATGCAAACAGATAGTGATAAATATCATAGATAAACTATCTAGCTGTGATTTTTTTTTGCTGTGGCGATATTTCAGTAGATGAAGCAAGAAGATTGTATGAGTATTTTACTATGAAAAGGAGTATTTAGGCAAGTTACCTACTTATTTTTAAGCAGTTTGTAGTAGGTATGTCTGCCTGCGAAGCCGAGTGTCGTGAGTTGGATGCAAGTGAATATATTTAGGTGATAAATACAAAAAAAAAAGTTTTAGACAGATAGATATACACTTTATTGACACGCCTAAAGAATTGGCTACACTATTTACAATAAACCTTAAAAACTAGTGCGACAAGTTTGTATCTGGGTGTTTCTATATACCTATAATATATAATGAGCATGTAAACAACTATAGAAGTATTATATCAGCTATCTAGCTCCCATAGTAAAAGTTTTTGCTTAGTTTGGGAATATGAAGGTAGCGTGAAAAAATATTGATAAAAAAATTGGCAGACATGGGAGCTGCCGATAGAAGTGAAAACTTATGACTCAGAATTTAATAGTTTACTTTAGAAACTACGCGGGTGAATCCGGAGGATATGACCATGAGCATGGTCATCTAGAAATGCGAAAAGCCAATGGGAAGTGCGGACGCACTTCTAGATGACCAATGACCATGGTTCCGAGTTTACCCAGAGATTTCTTTTTATTCTCGAGCGTGACGCTAGAATTCTATTCATAGCCCACGAAAAACCTATATGGCGCGCCAAAAGAAGTTTTCACTTCAAAAATTCTGTCCGCTATTCTTTCGGCTAAAACCCTAACTGCGTAGCCTTAATTACATATTTAAACAGATGTTTACGAAACCTATTATTCGTGCCAGGCGAAATATTACCACCGTCGAATATAAAATACATTTATATACAAAACAAAAATTATCATAACAATGCTAAGGTTATCTGGTTCGCGGTAGTACGCGCCTTTGTCAAATAAGTGAGATAGTAGATTCCAGTGCTCAAAGCTAGTTCTTGGAACGGAGTTCCTTATGGCGGCCTTGGAGGAGAAAAGGATTTTCTGCGCGACTGGAATGAAAAAAATGTGTGACTAAAACAATAAGAAGTGTGTGAACAATAGGTAACAGTGAAAAAGTAAAAGTGACACGTAAAAACTACCCGTTGTGAGTGATGCCAAATTTAATTTTCAGATGATCGTTATGTAATTCACAGACAGATGTGCCCTGAGCACCTTTAAATTGGTAATAAACTGCGTCTGTGTACGTAGAACGGAAAGAGTTAGCTCTCTCTTCCCAACGATGATATAATTTCGTGCGCTTAAAGTTTGGGAGGGCACGTCTAATGGTTTAAATCGAAGAAAATTAAGCATTTTTTGCGAATTGCGTTTTTTCTTTTTCATCCGAATGAACGTCGTTCCTACCTGGTTTCCCAGGAAACCTCATTTTATTTATTTAAATTTTAGCCACCACAGTCATTGGGATCTATGGCCTTTTCCCTTTCTCAGATGAACATTTTTACCTATATGACCGACATTTTCATTATACAAAAAAATTGGTTGTCTGTAAAGTCGTTTGGTTTACGGACGATAGTTTAACGTGACAACGTCATATAGATGTCAATGATAGATGCGGCGCAAGCGTACAATGAACGTAACGGGACAATGAGCATAACGGGACACTTTTTTGTACATGCAGCCGGCGTTCACCGATTTATCAGACGTTGTCACGTCAAAACATTATATTTGAAATGGAACACAATATTCATAACAGAATAAAACTTATCTTATCTGTGTCGATTCTCAGTCCCCCCAAAACTTAGGTAAAAAAAAATTTTGGTAAACAAAACGTAATTTATCATAACAATACATAGATAAAATATCTCACTCACGAAAATTCGCGCGTTTGCCGTTATAGAACTAGATAGTAAATACATTCTAATACGTAAAGCATGATTAATAGTAAGACAACATTATTAGTCAGGTATTACTAATCCTGCGCATGGTATACATGTAAGTATACGTAGAAAAATCCATCTATATAAACCAATGGATGTGCCGTGAGCACCTTGGAATTGCTAATAAACTATGTGTGGTATCGTAAGTGGTTTACACACAACCAATCTACTTGACCCCTAGAATCGCTAGGGGCGAGATACGCTGTGGTTCTATTTATTTTGGTTGTTGACAACGTGTAGTGATAGGTAAAAACGTCCGGCGTTCACTGCTTCCTGCAACCGACCAGAACGGAAAGAGTGAGCTCACTCTTCCCAACATAATTCCGTGCGGCTGTAGTTTGGGAGGGCAGATCCATTGGTTTATATCGATGGAAAAATCCTGTTGTGTTGAATTTCTTCTATAGGACAATTCTTTGCAGAGTAATCTCTAACCTATATAGCAAGTAGCCCACTAAATGTTCCCATTACTGGGATTCGGGTTTCAAGGAGAGAGACAAACCACCACGCAGACACTGCAGGTTGGCGGACGACCTCAAAAAAATCTAGAAATGTTTGGATGTTTGTTGCGCAATCAAGTCTAATCGTTTGGGGTTGAAATCTGAAACGGAATATACCTAGTCTGGAATAACATGTAGGGAAACTTCTTTTTATCTCGGGAATGTACAGGGAACAAGAACTGCGCGGGTAAATCCATGAGGCGCTACTAGTTTCTATTTAAATATTAACATGTCATTACGGCGCCTCACACCACACATCGAATAATTCACAATCGATTATCGAACGCAATTTAAAAATCTTTTTAATCGGTCAAGTGTTGGGAATCATTCGCAATTTAACAATAGCCTTGGCATCATTCGAATCTTAAAATCAATAAAAGATTTATTGTTCTGTTTTTCTGTTTGGCTCGCGTCCCACTTCGTAATGCACATTTTGATACATAATAATCTCTTATGGACATTATGGGAGATGTGTTTCGGTCGTAAATATTCATCGTTTTATAGACGTGTAAAAATAGTTAGGAAAACAAAATGGTAAGGTTTTCAGATTAGGTTATGTAGACTTAGTCAGTACAGCAACAATTTTTTTTAACCTTTTATAAGCTCACACTTGACCGCCATTTCGCCTGATGTTAAGCGACGATGCGGTCCACGATGGAGCATGTTTACCTAGAAGAAACCGATTCACTCTCAATTTGAAGACACAAAGATTGTAACAAACTGTTTACTTTTCCTAAATTATTTATGTGGTGTTAACACTCCACTTCAGATAATGTTCCTTTGATTCTACGAACTGAGCGATAAAGGGCTTTAAGCTCTTAAGCTCTTCTTAAAAGTGATTCAGAGCTGACCTTGCTGGTACAAACAAAATAAATCTATAAAAAACGCAATGGTCGAATAAATATTTATGTTAAAACAATATTTTTTATATTATCGGAGATATAAACTGTCAGACGACAGCAAACAATAAAAAAAGGATAACATCTAAAATGTTTTATGAGTAATATACAGGGTTATTGGTAATTACAGCCTACCCTTTAGGTAATATTCCTATTGGTAATCCTTTTAAGGGATTTTATTATTAACTTACATTTATTACAGTACATTTATTAATTTAGATTATTTTACAGTTTACAAAAAATCGTATATTTCTCATACAAATAAAAAAAAGTTTATGTCTTTGCGCGGTCTAAACGCATCGAGCTCTTCGTAACAATTCGTAACAAGAGCGCGCACGCTCTTTGACGCTCGATAAATGAGATGCCGAAGTGAATAAACACTAATCAGCCGCTAAACAGTGCTAGAGAGGACAACAATCACAATTTTTTTGGGATATGTATTAAGTTTTAACAAAAGTTGTAGAACAAATTTGTATGTTTAAATATACAGACCATGCCCTTGAATGGATGCAGGATGATTACTAGTAACTCTGTATAATCATTAAATACCGTTTTGGCACACATATTTTTATTATGTGAGTTAGAAAATAGTCTTAATAATCCTTCTAATAATACCTGCGTACACTGTGCTGTTATTGACTGAAGTGTTGCTTACCATTAGGCACATGTCTTGCTCGTCCCAGCGCTCTATCCTACTTTCCACTAATATTATAAATGTTGCTTAATAGTTAATAATGTCGGAAAGGATAGATCGGGCGGAAATTGAGAACATAGATTATAGTTTGGATTAGCACTTAGGCTAACTTTTTAACTCGGGAAAACAATAAGTCGGGCACTACGCGGGTGAAATCGGGCGGCACTGCTAATCCATAAGAGTTTTGTATAACATATAGGCTACTTTTAATTCCGAGAAAATAACGGGGCCAGGTACTACGCAGGTAAAAGCGCAGTGCGATACCAGTTCTTAATATTTTAGTGTGAAATACAACAAAACATTTTATGGCAAAAATGTCGTAAAGTAAGCTATTTATAACTCTAATATTCATAAATAAAATGGAGAATGTTTGAGATACAAAACCAAAGAATCAGGAGAGAAATTTACAAAGTTCTTAAGTATATTATTAAATTTTATATCCATAAAAATACCATTTGAGATAAATTGAGTTATTTATCACGTTTTATCAACATTAATTGTTTTTCATAAAATAAATAATGATAAAGTTCTGAAAGTAGAGACGTGATCTGGCGCCTCCAATTAACAGTTAGCGTTAAGGCTACGTCAAAATAAAAGCTAAGCTATTATTGAACAACGTTTTTCTCCTTTCTTTATTATACTACCGGTCCCGATGAACTTCGTACCACCATATCTTTTTTTCGTAAAAAAAAACTAAAAAACTTGTCCCGACAATAACAAATACATAAAATAAATAATAATCCAATTTGGTGCTGTCATTCAAAAGTTCCGAGAGTTAATACATTTTGAAGAATGATTTTTATCTTTTTATACTCGTATATATATCTTTAGTGCGTGTGTTTGTCACTGAACTCCTCTTAAACGGCTGTACCGATTTAAATGATTTTTTTGTATGCGTTTGGGTGAAGCCCTGGGTGGTTTAAATTTACAAACCAGCCCCTATATATAGATACTTTATGTAGAGTGACGTGACGGGACGAGTTGGACATGTGTCTGATTTATGCAACGCGCCTATGCACTATCCGAACATGTATTGTACTTAGGACTCTTTACACAGTCTGTCTGGGGAAGTGCCTTTGCCAATAATTTTACCACCAAGAAGTGATGTGGAAAACTTAAGTGTGTTCTGGTTCAACTTTCCCAGAGGAATTATAGAGCTAAGAGATAAAACATCTTAAATCTCTAGGTGACTAGGTAATTATTTGGACTATTCGTGATCCTATAGCCACGTGACACTTGCTTTTGTGATATGTTATGTTATGGTGAATATCATTGAGCTGATTAAACGGCGCTCTTTAGTAAAGTGACTAGGCTATTAATTGAACGTCAAAAACTCGTTGGCTTCGACATACATAATATTGTACTCGTACCATGATTACTACGTAAAAATAATATTTATTATGACCTAATCATTATAAAATCTGAACTCAAATTGAAAGACATGTCGTAAAACACACGTCTTAATAAACTAAATAACAAAAAAAAGTTTGCGAAGAAACCTCCACCTTTTTTTTTAAGTCCGTTTAAAAGAACAAGAAACATAATTTAAATAAATTTATCAAAATTAAAATTATTGTTGACTAGCTGTTGTCTGCAGTTTCACCCGCGTAGCTTACGATCCTGTTGTTTTCCCGGTGTGAAAAACAATGTATTATTCCGGACCATTACGTACTTATATATCTCTATATGTACCGAATTTCATCCATATTCCATCAGTAGTTACAGCGTGAAAGAGGAACAATCATACATCCATATAGTCTTACGAGTACAAAGTTTAATTTTGGTAAGATAACGTCCCTAGTGTGCGCTGTGTCGCTTTTAGTGTGAAGCGACCTTAACAGCTCGTGGACTCAGCTCCAAAGATAAAAACTAATGTTACTGACCTCCTTGTCAGGACAGTTATAAACGGATTTCCAAATTTGAATAAAAGCTTTGTCTGTTTCGGAAGCGGTTTAAGTAGGTTAGCTTATCTGGTGCTTTGCGAGAATTCAATTAGATTTAGACTGACAAATATTAGCTGATTTTTTTTTCCAGGAAACAAAAACAGATTTCAATTTATAATTAAACTAGTAGTGCCTCGTAGTTCCCGTTATTTTCCGGTGATAAAAAATAGCCTATCTGTTAGTCCAAACCATTATCTCAAATTTCAGCCAAATACATTCAGCCGTTTTTGCATGAAAGAGTAACAAACATATATCCATACATTCTAACAAACGTTTGCGTTCATAATGTTAATACGAGGAGGAGTAGTAGGATACAATTATATGCGGAGGGTCTAAACTAAAAATTAATGAAAAATTAAAACTAAAAATATCTTAGCTTTGACATTGCTCCTTCTTTTCTTCTCGCTTGAAATGATAGAGACAGCAATAACAAACCCATAGCCGATTTATTTAGGCAGCTGGTCTACTAAATGCTGGTATTTATTTGGCCCAAAGCATAAGCGTTGCGATTCAGCGTGGTGATGCCGCCAGCATGCTGGGCACGGTTTCGACTGGTAGTAGAATTTATAGAACTTCATAGATCTGTGGATAATTCAATATTAGGGTAAGTCGTTAGTTGTTAGTATGTTTTCCTTCACCGTTTTAAGTTAGCGGCATTACACAAATGACTTCGAAAAGACTGTGTGTATAGTTTTGAATGTGATAAAGTAAATCTATAAATTTTTTAATTTAATTTGAATCGCATTTTTATTTTTAAGCATCTCTAAATTTGCAAAAAAATATCTAAATTTAAAGTAACGGTTTATAATCGTAAAATTGTATGTGTGTTGCCATGCCATCGCCCTCGTAACACCAATAATAAACGCATAAAGTTAATTTTAATGCCTAGTGTTGCCAGTCACCTCAATAAATCTGAGTTTAAGCCTGACGAGGGCTTTGACTGCAATACGCTTGATTAAATCACCGGGTTGCCATGCCCCAAATTGATTTAGTATCCGAGAACCGAAAATTGAATCATTTATTAACTGGCTTATAAGTATTATGAATACAAATGAGGTTTATATTTCAACATTGTTAGAGTTAAGTGCTACAACAATATAGCAAAATGGTTATCCTACACTTTATTAAAAATATTATAATAAAACAGAACATTTAAATAGGTAAATACATCCAAAACCTACATAGTAATAATTCAAAATTACATAATTACAAATTTAAAAAAAATGGCAGTCTGAAAGGTTGACATCTTATAACTCAAACTGTTTACTTGTAATTCTGATTTATACAATTCCAACTAATTTAGTAACTTCCGTGGCCGAGTTAGTAAATTAGTTAGCAATGTATAAATCAGAAGGACAAGTAAAAATAATTGCTCATCTTGACTTAATACTTTCTACTATATGGCATTGTTAAGAAGATGAATTAGCTTATGAGAGGTTATCTCATTTTCCCGATGCTTAGTTATTAAATGAGAAATTTGGTCACGTGGTCGAAAAAATATCTGCAGCCGGCTAAATGAGAAATAATAAATTGCTTATTTAAAAATATACACTGAAACAATAGATCCTTCAAGGAGCACACGACCTTGCATCCCTTTCTGGTTGTTTGCGTAATTCTGTCATGCCTACCTACGTTCGAAGCTCAAGCTTAGACTAATTATTATTTTTAATGCTCTAAGGCTTTCCAAAACCATTAACTACTTCCCATCATTTGAAAATCTCTTGCATCAATTTACTCCCTCTTATAATCACACAATTATTATGGGTGATTTCAATACATGTCTTCTCAAAAGGGATGCCCGTTCTTCTTCGCTCCAGTCAGTTGTAAAATCTTGCAACATGCAAATTCTTGATCTCGACGCAACCCATCACTTTCCCAACAGTACTCCTTCTCTGCTAGATTTGATGATCGTGGGTTCTCCAAATAATGTTGCCAAACATGGCCAGTATTCACCAAATTACTTTTCATACCATGATTTAATCTTTCTTTCATACAAAACTCGACCTCCTAAACTTAAACCTCAAATTGTTATGCAACGCAACTTTGGTGGTATGGATCACACATCCCTTCTCGAAGACGCTAATAAGATCGATTGGGATCCCGTCATTTCCGCTAACTCTGTAGATGATCAAATAACTATCTTCAATACATTGATCACACGATTGTACGATATTCATGCACCATTACGTGGTATAAAAATAAAGCATCTACCTACGCCGTGGCTCACCGATGAAATTAAAACTTTAATTCATAAGAAAGCTGCAGCTAAGTCTCGCTACAAATCGCGCCCCTCCGATATCTCTAAAGACAAGTACGTTCAGGCCCGTAATCGCTGTAATAAGGTGTGTAGGGATGCAATACGCCGACATGTTCATGACTCTGTTCAAGATGAAAATCCAGTCAAGGTGTGGAAATTTCTTAGGTCTATGGGAGTTGGCAAATCTCGTCAAAACTCTACTGCTAATAACATTGATATAAACAACCTCAATATTTTTTTTGCATCTGTGTCCTCAATGCCTAACGCCGTCAAAAGTTCGACATTAAGTTATCTTTCTGCCTTACCTACTCCTGACTATTCGCCTTTTACATTTAGTCAATTTACTGAATGCGATGTTAGGAAGAGTGTGATGTCGATCTCCTCTAACGCTGTCGGAGGTGACAATATTAGTCGGAACATGCTCTTGCCCATCCTCGATGTAATCCTTCCCATCCTGTGTGTTTTGTTTAATAATTCTATATCCAGTGCAGTCTTCCCATCAGTCTGGAAAGATGCTCATGTCATACCTTTGCCGAAAAAACCTAACCCTTCCTCCTTTTCCGAATATCGTCCTATATCTATTCTTCCGTTCCTGTCCATTTTGGACAGGAACGGAAGAAGTGTCTTGTCCACTCACAGATTTCTACATTCCTTAACAAGCAAGATCTCCTTAATCCTCTTCAATCCGATTTTCGTCCTGGGCATAGTACTGTATCTGCTCTTATTAAGATCACCGACGACATCCGCAAGGGTATGGACGACGGCAGGCTTACTGTTCTAGCTCTGCTAGATTTCAGTAATGCCTTCAACGCCGTTGACTTTGACATCTTGTTGGCAACATTGCGCTCTCTTAACATTTCTCCATCAGTTATTGATTGGTTTCACAGTTACCTGTTTGGCCGTCGGCAACGTATTCGCCTGGACGATGTGTTTTCGACCTGGTGTAATGCTAATGCTGGCGTGCCTCAAGGCGGCGTGCTATCACCTCTTCTTTTTGCTCTCTTCATTAATTCTATATCTCAGCACCTCAGTTCTTCCTACCACCTTTATGCAGACGATCTCCAAATTTATTCACAGGCGCAACTTTCAGATCTAGACATTGCCATAGCCACGGTGAATGCAGACCTCCACGAAATTGTCCGTTGGAGTAACTCGTTTGGTATGAATGTTAATCCTAAGAAACCACAAGTTATAATAATCGGTAGCTCGTATATGATTTCTAGGATCGACTGGAGTATAATTCTTGCGGTCGTCTTTGATGGGACCACAATCCCTTACAGTGAATCGGTCAAAAATCTTGGTGTAATTTTTGATCGTACTTTGAGCTGGGAACCTCACTTGAGTCGATCAGTTGCAAATTGTTTGCATCTGGTGGATCTCTAAGACGAATCCGTAACTTCTTACCCACTACCACTAAGGTTGCACTCTGCACAATCTCTTCTTCTCCCTATCCTTGACTATGCTGACGCCTGCTACCTTGATCTCACGGAGAATCAGCTAAATAGACTTGAGCGTCTCCAAAATTACTGTTTAAGATTCATATTTGGATTGCGCAAATATGATCATGTGTCTCAATTTCGTGTACAGCTCAAGTGGCTCCCCATTCGCTTTCGTCGGAATGCTCATATCCTTTCGCTGCTTTACAGCGTTCTATTTAACCCTACTACGCCACGATATCTGAAAGACTGCTTTACATTCTGGAGTACCGCACACTCACGTCATCTTAGATCTACTTATAATTTGTCCCTGCAAATGCCCTCTGCACGTTGCGAAACTTTCTACGGAAAATCTTTTGCATTTCAAGCAGTTCAGTTGTGGAATGCCTTGCCTGTGGAAATAAGACAAGCTCCGTCACTTTCCGTATTTAAGGTGCAAGTCAAAAAACATTATTTTGTCGAAGGCCTGCTGAAGTCTGATTGAAGATGATATATATGGATCTTTATTAAATAGTATTTTGGATTCATTGCATATGTATTAGTATATGTAATAAGGTTATTTATGTATTAGCATGTATTGTTATTAGATTGTATGTCTATTTTATTTTAGTCAATGATTAGTATCTTAATTAA
This sequence comes from Ectropis grisescens, assembly GCA_017562165.1. Lineage (NCBI taxonomy): Eukaryota > Metazoa > Arthropoda > Insecta > Lepidoptera > Geometridae > Ectropis > Ectropis grisescens. Next base: position 15,408,567 of record CM029786.1, read on the forward strand.
CTTATTTTTTTTTTATATAATAATAAGGTATCAAATAACTCTTTATTTGATTACTCCCGTCTTTCTATATATACTTTAACTTCTTGTCCATCCCATGGTTGCCTGGAAGAGATCGCTTTTAGCGATAAGGTCGCCATTTGCTATTATATTTTAAGATTGTTTTTTTTTAAGTTGTTTGTTTTGTTAAGTGCAAAAAAGAGTTTATCTATCTATCTATCTAAGGCTTAAACCAATAAGGACAACAAGGCTACCCATTGAGATTATCAGCTAGATTAGGGGAAAATATGGCACACATCATTTTGTTTTACCAAATGTAACAAAACGACAAAGATATAAAATTCCAATTCAAGGAGTAGGGAGTTATGACGTCACTTTATCGTAAAAATCGTACCATAACTTGACGTCATTCGTAATTTCTAAGCACTTTTGAATATTTTTATGTGTGAAACAAATGAAAAGAAAAACATTTTTTTTTTAAATATAGAGTGACGAGACGAGCAGGACATGTGCCTGATGGTAAGCAATATGCTTGCCACGTAGTAGCATAGTGACACGCAGCTATTGGATCGTGAAGAGTTCAAATCGTTACCTAGCACTGCATTGCGATTGTCACCCAGAGATCTTTATATCTCTAAGCCCTTCTCTGGTAACATTGCCCTTCAAATATAACATTTTTTAATGATATCACTGACGGACTAATTCGTTTTTTAGTCGTCTCGTCATGTCTTTTAGTGTTAGTGTATTTAGTTTCTTAAAATTAAAAACATTAATTGGTCAATAAATCTACTGAGTTACACAGCTCTTCCAATAAGTCAAAGTTCTGTACAGCCATATTAAATTACCGATTAAGATTGACTTATAGATCACTTGGAACTTGAAATATTAGTATTTCATACTAAGGACCAATTTCACCGAATTAAATCCATACCTAGTTTAAAAAAAGAAATTATTTAAGGTGGAATTATTAACAAAAACAAAAATATCAAATACGGTAAAGACACAATAAAAAGAGGCAATCAAATAATTATTTAGATAGCAATTATGTAAATACTTATTGTGTGATGTTTTCAACGAGAGACACATAAATAAAAAACATGTTTAAAAACATAATGTTTACAGGCATGGGGTCGTAGGTTAGAATCCTATTTGCACCTGTCAGAAGTATTCTGAAATATACAAGTTTTTCATCAATACTGCCTGTTTAAAAAACAAAGTAATTTTCGAGGATACGTCCTATGAGACAATCCGCACTTAGCCAGCGTAATGAGTTATGGACTTGACTTTCTCTTGAGAAAAGACCCCGAATCCAAGCAGTGGTAAAATAAAGTATCAGTTATCAGAATCGGAAGTCTAGCAAAAGCAGCACGGTCATGCTAGCATGGCTATACAGGGTTACTGGTGATTAGTCTGAATCCGTTTAAGAGGCATGTTATAATATAAACAAACAACTTTTGTTCTACAACTTTTGCTTAAACTCAATACATATCCCAAAAACATAATGTTCGTTGTCCTCTCTAGCACTGCTTAGCGGCTATTTAGTGTTTATTCACTTCGGTATATAATTTATCGAGCGCGCGCGCTTTTGTTACGAATTGTTACATAGAGTTTGATGGTTTGAGACCGGGCAAATAGTACACGTTTTATTTATTTTGTGTGGGAATAAAACATTGTTTGATTGTAAGTATAACAAAAGTTGGCGTATTTAATGTACCTACTTAACATCCTCTTCAAAGTATGCAGGCTAATTACCAATAACCCTGTATAGAAAAACGAAACTAAAAAACCACCATTTACTCAAGGTCATTTTATTCTACTCTATATTATAAACGAGAAAATAAGTTTGTTTGTTAGGTTTTCACGCGAAAACTATTTTACCGACCATCGTGAAACTTTGTACACATACATATATATATTTTTGGAGAAATTAGAAGTAACTAAAGCTACTTTTTATCCCGGGAATATAACAAGAGAATATTGTCGATAAAGTTGAAAATGCCAACGTCCATTAAAACACGATTTTCGTTTATATATACTCGTATCATTGTCACACCCAATGTAGTTTTCATAAAGTTTCCCGCTCGCCAATAGATTAAACAAAAATAGTTTTTACTTAAACCAGGTTCAGCTTTTTAATCGGTGAAATAGGGCTTTAAGTTCATATTCTTGAGTATGTTATAGGTACTGAGATTCAATTGATAAATAGCTTTAAGATAAATAAATTGAAAGTTCATTAATTGACGAACGACGGTTATAAGAGGATAATGGGATTGGTTCAAGTTATTTGAACTCTGTGTCGATTTACTAAATGATGCTTTTAAAGTTATATTTCTTTTAGCGTGTTTGAAAAAAAAATGAGAGCGCGCCATAGATAAAGTATATGTATCCTCTTTGGAGTGCGCGCATACTGATAGCCAAAAACAGACGACAGTCTGTTAAAAAGGTCGAAATTTTACCTGCAATTTTTTGCCTACAAAAAACATTAGAAACCTTGTGAAGCATTTGTGAAACTTGTGAAGGATGGCTAGACTTCACGTTTACATTGTATGATAATTATATCAGCCGCGACCTTGGCCCAACTTTGAATATCAATCCGTACTTTTAGAATCAATTGTAATGTAGGTCATATTGCTTTGCGCTGAAACTGTTTCATGGAAGTACACTTGTATTGACGTTGATGAATACGATCTGTGAGCTGGCTATGCATTTATAACCCCAATAGTAACTGACACATAAATATGACTTTCAATATTATGATAACTGGCGTAGTGGCTTAGTAGTTTGCCTGCGAAGCCGTAGGTCGAGAGAGCTCGATTTCCACCCAGTACAAATTATGTCTGGGTGTTTTCTGTGGATCTATATAGTATATGGTAGGATAACAATTTTTGTACTAATTTAAGTAGGCATAATGTTTTTAGGACTAATGATAATTTGCCTAACAACTAAACGCATAACTGTTTTCGCATATTTTTACTACCATAACCATATATGTATAGTATAAAGATAACTTAGCATAATATTTAAAGGCACACACTGAGGAAAGCATAACAATACCTAAACATAATGTTCAATGACTATGGTTCTGTCACAAAGTTTTGACAACTGGTCTGATTGGGGTCTATCACTGAGATTTGACTCCGGGTGGGCTCCCACCAGAAGCTCTGCGGTCAGCCCTGAGTAGAGAGAGTCATACTCGATCTGGCTCCCACATTTTTATCTAGATGGAGTCGGGGTGCTCCGAGTCGGATCTGGATCCTAAGTAATCTTAATAAAAATGTCTAAAGACCATAATGCATCTCATCAATAGTCAATAGTCGAATTGAATGTAGTACAATACTATTAGAATGTTTTGCTTAAAACACATTACGCCAAAAAAGGATTATGCAAAAATTACGTTATGACGCTATACAAAACATGATGATCAAACATGACGAAACTTTCATATATATCCTATTTCAACCCCATAAAAAATCGTATTTCGGTACCATAATTCACAAAACGAATAACTCCGTGGTCACAAATTTCCTACAATGCTGGGCCTGAATCACTACAAAAATCTACTATGCAACTGGTATTTAATTTATTTAATTAAATGTTTATTTGTTAATAAGAAACAATATTTCCAAAGATATTTTTATTTTGCTATTTTAATTTTTTTTAGTAAGTTGTATATGCAATAGACGTAGAATCGCTAGAGGCGCCATTTCGCATTTACTAGTACTTATCTACTGTTGAAAATAATAGTAATTTTACGGCCTTGTTTGTAAATTAGAGATTATAAATCAACTTATCAAATTATACCTTGATAACGATAAACTTTCTACGCATCCATACTGTTTACACACACATATCATATAAGCGTCACACGCAATCACTCAAAATTTAGAATTTAGATGTACTTGAGAATAATTACGATGACATCATAGTGATAAGATTAAGATTAAAATAGATTTGACCATCGATCAACTCGATCTTCCGCGCAAGCACGGAAGGGAAGGAGTAGCCTTAGCTAAAAAATATTGTTCAAATCTTTCTGTCATTTCTTGCGGGAGGGGAAGTTGCACACTAGCGCAAAGCTGCGCTATTACATACAATACATACCTGTACCGATCCATTGCCGATCATACTCACACAGCCAAATCACTGACGCATTAAAATTAAAGCACTATTCACAAATCTAGCCCCGCCCTCACGCCACAGTATATTATCAAACTCCATGGTCCACGTGGACTTGTATTTTGACAGAAGGGAAACGCTGTGTATGACTACTCCATTCCGTGTTGCTCGCTGGATTTTACTGGCCTCGTGACTTGCACTATGCATTCGATCTGTTGTTTATATTTAAAAAAAAGATTATATCTAATGTTAGTCGACAAAATACAATACACTAACTCTTTATTAAAAAGCCACAAAGTACAAAAAAAACATGAAATAATACAAAACAGAAAAAAACCCTTAGCAATTTAATTGGCGGCTTTATAGCTTAGAGTGATCTCTACCAGGCAACCGTGCAAGGGCAGGAGATGCCATACCAAAATGGCCCTTATACACTATTCTATACATATAGTAAAAGTAAAACACACTTACAAAAAAAAAAAAAGTAAAAACATACAAACACAACAAAAATACAAAATGTGATCTTGTTCTATGAAATGATGTGAGAACAACAGCAAAACTTCCAGTTATTAGAAAAATGGTATCACTTTTCACTTATACATGAAAATAATATGATTGTTTAGTTTTAATTTCATGTGACTCCCAAAATCAAAGAGGTCTAATTACACTGGCCGGTCTCTTCACCGGCTGCTAGCTGCGTCTCATTCGTACACGCGGACTTGGATTTTCTCCTTTCCTTGTCATTATTATATTCTAGGATTAGTTGGTTGGTCAAAGTTTACGTCACATGCGGCCGAACCAATCAAAGCGATTTAAACGGGTCGGATCTCAAGGAGACTTGAATTCTAACAATCAAAGCCAAATAGTTCCTCTTCAGGTATTGATACTCTAGTCTAGTCTGACTTAAGTTTCGGCCGCGTCCGACGGCCTTCTTCAAGGAGAGTGCGCGCGCGCGCGATTCTGCTCTTTTGGCACTGCGGGCAACGACGCGGCTCGCACGCTCAGCGGAACTTATGTCGGACTAGACTGACTATATTTCACGTGAGTTTCCCGTGTAATCATTAAAAATCTGTAATAATCACTTTAAAAAAATGTCGAATACGTTGTTTAACTCAAAATCAATGTATGATGAAATAAATAAATATTGGACATTTTGGGTTCCTAAAAAAGGTAGCTAACTTTTAAATATACTCTCGGCCAAGAGTTAGGTACCCAGGTAGCTAGCATTGCCAACCTTTCAAAGGACCTTTACTTCGGTTCTTTGAGCATTCCAGACGCGGCCGTGAGTCGTGGCCATATTATGCAAAATAGTTACTTTATGCTCACTACACTATCTTCAAAATGTATGTATGTTTGTAACTCTGAACTATTTATCCTACTAATGTTATAATGTTTGGATGTTTGTTGCTCAATTACATCGTAAAATCCGATTGGATGTAGCTGAAATTTGGAACAAAGTGAAGTTATTATAGCCTGGAAGAACAAATAGGCTACTTTTTATTCCGGGTAAATAACGGGAACGGGAACTACGCAAGTAAAACCGCGGGGCGCTACTAGTCAATTACATTACTTACGTTACGTTACATTGATAACGATTTCGTTATTTTGCTGGGATAAAAGTGTGTTCTTCCAGAATATAATCTACATGTTAGCCCGATCCATTCTAAATCAAATCCGTTCAAGCGACGCGTGACCAAAATGCTGGCGTTTATTTGGCCCAACGCATAAGCATTGCCATTCAGCGTGGTAATGCCTCCAGCATGATGGGTACGCTTCCGATTGGTAGTGGGTTTGAACAACTTGATTATCTGTAGACCTACAGAGGTCTATGGATAATTCAGGTGTGCTTAGTGTAAGTAGTTAGGTAGGTTTGTGGTGTAGTGTAGTTCTCTTTGTTTTTTAGTTTTGTTAATAAAGGCTCTGCCCAGTAAAAAAAAACCATTCATACCTTACGACGTGGTTGAGCAGCAAACATTCAAACATTGACATTTGTAAAATTTATTTGATTAATAGAATATACCATACACGTACAGTATGGTGATAAATGTTATATCTAATTTACGACATTCAATTAATTGTATTATTCAATACATTTCGCAAATTGGATACTAACATACGTGTTCTTTACATATGATTATATTTACACATACCTACTACTATACTCACAAATAAAAGAAAAAATTTACCCTTTCGCTGGTGTAACCAAAATGTTAAAATTACATGATCTCTCCACTAGATAGATCACTTTGGTTTCAATAGGCGTGACGACAGGTCCTGCAATGATATTAAAATTATTTGATATAATGACAGTATTTAAATAGAATAAAATATGTACCAATTTTAATTTTGATATTTTTTAGTTTAACTTTTTTATGATCATTCAAAGCTGGATAGGTAAGTCCAGTTTAAAAGTACGAAACTATTAGAAAATGTATATATCATTGGATAACCCATTAAATTTCAAGTTACATTTGTTATGAAACCAGTTTCCTAAACGCAATATTTAATATTAATTAATATAGCTGCCATACAAACTTTCCGCGGGAGGCATAGAGAATCCGACACTGTGACGTCACGTTTCTGTAGTGATTTGTATGAAGTTTTGGGAGAGTCCAAAATTGTGATTTTAAAATCGTGTTATCACGGGAAGTTTTTAAGATAACAATGTAACTCTTTCACCTTCTTTTACCATCAGGCACATGACCTGATCGTCTCGTCACTATATTTAAAAAAAAAACCTATGTTTCAGTTATTGAGTAGTGATGGCACATTAAATCAAAAATGAGTCGACATGCCTATTATGTTTGTTTGTCATAAATGTTGTAACCTTAGCAGTAGCAGATCGTATCACAATCCAGTCTCGGTGAATTTAGACCTCTCGATGAAATTAACTCAATACCATAAATCAACTCGACATTTATTATGTAACTTTATACTTTACTGTTCCACGTATAAAGTTTCTTTTGTTTTGTCTGCTGCCCAGAATTGGACGGTTGTCATGGACATAAATTATTTTGTGAAAAGATAAATCAGAAATAGATTTAATGATTTATCTTGTTTTGAATAATCGATTAGATGGGTATCGTGTGTGGTGATTTGATTTTGGATGCCTTGTACTACCGTGTCAATTATTTATTACTAGTAGTAGCGGTGCCGAGCGGTTTACCAGCGAGCTCCCAGCTTCCGTTATTTTACCACGATAAAAAATAGGACATAGGCTACTTTTAGTAGTAGTAATAAATAAATAATTGCTACTACTACATCGATTAGATAATCGATTATACAAAACAAAACAAATAATTCAATCTATTTCTGATGTATCTTCTCACAAAATAATTTATGTCTATGACAACCGTCGAATTCTGGGCAGACAGGCTATAGTAGTGGTTACTCCAAAGAGTTTACATAATTATCCCTACTACGTATAGAGTTAGAATAAACGCTTTACACCGAAAGCACGGGTCTGATGGCGCTTGTCTTGGAAGTGTCATACGTTTGTCGCGGCACATCACTATGTTTCTATAGCTACCATACACCTCATCTGTGTATTGTATCTCACCTCCTTAATGTATTTTTAAAACAAAAAAAATGTGTGATGTAATGCCCAACCTTGATAAGGAACACTAAATTCATGTGCATTAATCCATACGTGTTTCCTTTAGCCTTAAAAATGCTAGCGATAAAAATAGCATCAAAAGATTAATAGTTGTGTGAACTGTGTCAATTACAATAAGAATAATTGATATATCTGTCATCATGTGGGCTACATGTGGCGTCATTATCGAATAGACGACACATTTGACTCAAGGACAATAGACACTTAAATAGTACACATTTTACTGGCCTTAAATATCCTCTAATGCCTACGTAACTTTGGACTCGCTTAGAAGACACAGGACTAACTATTTATTATATATCTACTTATATAGATACCCATCAAAGAGTTTACATAGACGTATAGAGTTAGAACAAACGCTTTACATCGAAAGCACGGGTCTGATCGCTCTTGTCTTGTCGCTCTTGGAAGTGTCATACTTTTGTCGCGGCACATCACTATGTCGCCATAGCTAACCTAACTAGCTAACATCTCAGCTTACGATTGGTACAAAGGAACCGTTCGGAAAAACCTGATCTATGTATCTGATGTATCTATTTACTTATTCTTTGTCTAAGATACACATTGATAAGGGATAGCCGCGGATCCACAACAACAAAAAGTTACGGCTGGTCTAGTCAGGAGAATGGCGATTGCCTAGCTGGAGCCCCTGGGTTCAAATCTCACCACCACTGTCTTTTCGAAGTCATGTGCGTAATGCCGCTTACTTAAAACGGTGAAAGAAATCATCGAGAGAAATCGACATTTACCTAGAATCTTACGAGGTATGTGTCATCCACCAACTCGCACCGGGGTAGCATAATGGATTATGGGCTTGGCTTTCTCCTTGCGAGAGATGACCTGAGTCCTTGTGGTGGGAACATTTAGTGGGGTGATTATGCCACAACATCGCAACTCTTGTCCTTCTCTCTCTCTCTCTCTAACTCTGCTAATCCGAGTGCTCGCGAAGGACACTCATCTGGAAGGGTTAGCCTTTTTACTTGTCCGACAATAGTATGAACCAAGTAACCTTCCCAAGTCTTCCATTTTCTTTCCCTGGACTTCTAGACGGGCTGCTCGAAGAGCGAAGAGCGTGAATAGAAGTCCTCGGCCGGGATTTGTCATCACAAAACACACAACAAGATGCCCAGGGTGCACCACGTGAAGGTTCCCCACCCTAGCCCTACTTATCTAATCTTACAGAACTCAAAGTACTAGTGTGTAAACATTACTGTGTTCCGGTTTGAAGGGCAATATTTCCAGAGAACTCGGCTAAGAGATAAAGCACCTTACATCTCCGGGTGACGAGTTCAGTGCGGTGAAGAAAGCAAAACATTGCCAGACAGTGACAGTGGCAGGCATATTGCTTACCATCACGCACATGTCCTGCTCGTCTTGTCACTCTCTACTATAAAAAAAAGGTTAGGTAAGTAAATAGGTACGTTTAATACATAGTGAATCAGGAAGTGTTTCGGTTTTAAAAAAAAACGTTGGTTATGTGGTTTTTTGAAATAAAATAATTAGTTTTTCCTTAATGAACGTAGTTGTTGTAATCTCAAAGGTTATCCAAGGCCGTTGGCTCAGAAGTCGCTACAACTGAAGCTGATAAGGCGCTGATAATACGCCACGGGTGACCCTTACCACTTTGTAGCGGTTCAGGAGTTTTTTTGAAAACCGCTTTCTATATCTGTGTGTTTTTAGAGGCTTCTCAAAAGTTTTAAGCCTCCTCCAGGTTTCCCATTCGGTTGTGTGATGTTTGATTTAAAAAAATCTTTTTGCGCGCCACACACAAGATTTCGTGGGCTGTGAATTGAATTCTAGCGTCACAATCGGGAATGATAAGAATTCTTCGGGTAAACTCGGGACCATAGCCATTGGCCACATAGTGCTCAAGGCCACGCCCTCCGATTTCACTCGCGTAGTTTCCAAAGTAATCTGCTAAACTATCAAATTCTGGCTTAGGTATAAGTTTTCGCTTATATCGGCAGTTCCTATGACTGCCAATTCTTGTTTGTTTGTATGTTACACCATAGCTCCGTCAATTATGAATGGATTGCGATGATTCTTTTGAAGTGAACACTTTTTAGTGCGCCATAAAGGTTTTTCGTGGACAGTTTCGCTTTCTATTAATAAAAGTTTTTAATAAGGAGTGACGAGTCGAGCAGGTCATGTGCCTGATGGTAACAACATAATATTATAAATTGAAAGTTTGTATGTGTCATGCTCAATTCGCCGGAACGCCTCAGAGGTTCGGGTTGGAATTAAGTACGAACATTGTTAGAACATTGGCTGGAATAGCACAAACATTACTTTTTATATTGACTTTTTATATTTTTATTGACTGCCCTAGTGGCTTAGTTGGTAGTAGGTCTGCCTGCGAAGCCGAGGGTCGTGGGTTCGATCCCCACCTAGTGCAAATATTTGTGAGATGAATTCAAATGTTTGTACTGTGTCTGGGTGTTTCTATCCATATCCATACTAATATTATAAATGCGAAAGTAACTCTGTCTGTCTGTCTGTCTGTCTGTCTGTCCGTCTTTACCGCCTAAACCAACCAACAGATTTTGATGAAATTTGATACATAGATAGAATAGATCCCGAGAAAGGACATAGGCTACTTTTTGTTCCGAAAAAAGGGTTAAAAGGGTTAAAATAAGGGATGAAAGTTTATATGGAAAACTTCGTCATTGTTGAAGAACTATGAAACTTTACGTCTAGATATTTAACACGAAACCATAAAATGTATGTTTTAGCAGTTTTGTAGTTTCGAACTGTACCTACGGGGGTGGAATTGGGGGGTGAAAGTCTGGAAGTTCAATATTATTGAAGATAAAACCATGAAACTTTGTATCTAGACACTTGAAATGGAGTCGATAAACGTTTGTTCCAGCAATTTTATAATTTCTAACTATACGGGGATACTTATATAACCGCTTGATACACTGGCCGCTTTTCGCGTTTTACAAATTTGGCGGGAAAACGGGTGTCAGGTTACATAAGTGCGGTGTTTATGTTTCGGCATATGAAGTGCCTCCTTACTTTTACCCGTTTGAGCCATTTACTCTCGAGAGCGTTTCAAGACGCTTCTAGCGGTATCATTTATTTATAATTAATGTACTTATATAAATTCAAAATGGCCGCCGCTACAAAATGGCGGATAATTTATGTTTTATTAATCCCATCAATATGGGTATCAAATGAAAGGGCTCAAGAAGCAGAATACAATATACTATAAAAAATTGAAATCCAAGATGGCGGCCGCTACAAAATGGCGGATAACGTAGGTTTTATCAATCCCATCAACATGGGTATCAAATGAAAGTGCTCAACCAGTAGAATACAACGTACTATATAAAATTAAAATCCAAGATGGCGGCCTCTACACAATGGCGGATAACTTAGGTTTTATCAATCCCATCAACATGGGTATCAAATAAAAGGGCTTGACAAGAAGAATACAGTGCACTATACAACCTCAATATTTAAGATGGGCGCAGCCACTAAATGGCGTATCAGACAGAATTTTTGATAGTCGACGAGATTTCCATGGTGTCTTATCAAATGTTATGCATGATGGACGCTCATTAAGAACTGCGAAAATGAGTTTTTTGGAGGAGTAAACGTATTACTTTTCGGTAATCTTTTACAACTGCCTCCTATAAAATGATCAGGAACACCTGTTTTCAATTCTAATACGAAATTATATATATGAAAGTAGCTCTCTCTCTGTCCGTTGCCGTCTAACGCCTAAGATAGACTAGACTTAGGAAAGGACAACGGCGACTTTTTATCACAGAAAAAGAGTTGAAAAGAGTGGAAATGAGGAGTAAAAGTGTGCATGGAAGGATATTTGCACTCTTTGTATGCTATTTTTAACCGACTTCAAAAAAAGGGGGAAGTTATCAATCCAGTTGTATTTCCAATTGTGAATCAATTTAGATGGTTATTTTTTTGGTTGGTAGATTATAGTTCAGAGGTGGTCATATACATTTTATCGAAATCAGTGGGGCGGTTTTTGAAATATGAACAACAAACTAAAATTTGCGTTCATGTAATCAGACGATATATTTACTAATATCTACTAATAGACTCTAATAAAATTTGGTGGACCGTCCCAATATGATTTTGAATGAAAAACTGTTTTTGATTAATTTTTTGAGAACATAGTTTTTTTTTGTAATTTGTCGTGTAAATTGTACATTTATTAATAAATATAAAACTTTGACTTAGACCGATTTTGATTAGGAAACGTGAATTTGTATGGTACGTCTACTACGTAGGTACTGCCTCAATTACTTTAATAAATATGTGGCGCGGACGAAGTCGCGGGTAAAAGCTAGTTTATAATACGTAGGTATTTAAAACTATATAAGTATTATATCAGCTATCTGGCTGCCATCACACAAGCTTTGCTTAGTTTGGGGTCAGATGGTGTTGTGTGTGAATTGTCCACCAATATTTATATTTATTTATTTTTATCCCAAAAAAATATCGAAATTTAGTGAGACAGTGCAGTTAGATAAAAGATAAAGATAATTTATTTACATAACATAAGCAAAAAGTAAACACAGTTTATATGATACTAGATGTCCGCCCGGCTTCGCCCGTGGTACATTATATAGCACTCATCGGGATCCCGTACATATCCAACGGTGAAAGAATGACTGAAATCAGTTCAGACATTCCTGAGAATATCGCTTTCAAACAGAAAAACCTCTTCAGCTACCTGCTACGCCACCTGTCGGAAATTGGTCGTACCAATTCAGATTTAGAAACAAAGAATAAGCAAAGGTTCTTCAACTAGTAGGGGCCTCTGGGCCATCAGCCATAAGTCAGTTAGAAATAAATAAATAAACTTCAACTTTTTCTTTTGGCTTCCATTCGGTGATGTCACCGTTGACATGAAGACGATGAAATGACGTTTAGCTGTCGTTTACATTTTATGTCACGTCACACGGGAACGCAGTCGAACGGGATATTCGTCGTTTGTCGTTTTTTGACGTCTCACGGGAACGTGATAAAAATCCTATGTCCTTTTCCTGGTCCTGCTAAGCCCTGGTAGCTCCTCCCAAATTTTCAGCCAAATCGATTCAGCCGTTCTTGAGTAATAAATGGTGTAACTAACACGACTTTCTTTTATATATATATACTCGTAGATATGTTACGATGTGACACAATAATTCTATTACTTAGTGTACACAAATGACGATTGTTAACGAACGACTAAGCACACGGCTTGTGTCTTAGGGCTCAAAAGAGCGGGTGTCCTTCTCATTGTAGTTTAGTGTTGCTAATAAAGGCTCTGTCCGTTAAAAAAACACAATCATACTCTCATAAATGCTAAGTATACTACAACTTGTATCACAAATTACAGTGGCTTTCTTCTTTCGCAGATTACTTACAGTCGTCCTCTTCTTGAGTTTGGCGTCTGCGTACCAAGGACCGGACTTGCCTCCCGGTCCTTACTGCGGGAAGGACTTTGGACAAAACGGGAGGTGTTGTGAAGACAGGCAGGATGGGTGCGCGCATCCAATAAAAGGTAAGACAAATAGTTTTAAGTCGCGTTGAGAAGTTTTTTTGTTAGCGAAAATGTTATGGATTCGCGTCACTAACATGATAGCAAGCGGTCTGCTAATTTGTGTTACCAGTGTAATCTATATCTTAACATGCTTGTCATAACGCCCATATTTGAGTGTATTTGTCGGGTGGGGAGCAGAGTCGTGATGTGAGCAAAGACCTTAACAGAGCGGAGTGTTTAGGACCTAACTAAAACTGTCTTAGCCTTGAAATTGCTCTCTCTTTTCTTTTCTCTTAAAATGACAGAGAAAGCAATGGCAAAGCCAAAGTACAGATTCGCTCTTGTATGGAGTACTGTTCGCACCTTTGGGATGGATCGGCTAAGTATCAGCCGGGGACTCTGGAATCGATTGAGAGACGTGCCAAAAGACTGATAGGCAATGACGCTCTTGTGCGTAAAAGACTTCAAAGTCTTGATCATCGCCGAAAAATCGCTAGCTTATCGGATTTTTATCGGATACACTTCGGAGAGTGTGCAACTGATCTGCATGATATAATACCAACATGCCCTTTCTTCTATCGGACTTCTCGTTGCACAAAAGGGCGGCATCGTTTCATGGTTGATGTTCCACAAACGCGAACGAAGAGATTTGACTCAACGTTTGTGATAATAACGTCTAGGTTGTGGAATGCGTTGCCTGAATAGGTTTTCCCTGATGGTTACAATCTTGGTGTCTTCAAATCGAGAGTGAATCGGTTTTTTCTAGGTAAGCACGCTCCATCGTAGATCTCATCATCGCTTAACATCAGGCGAGATGGTGGTCAAGTGCGAACCTATTATAGTTAAAAAAAAAAGTCGCCGACATGCTTAATAGCAGTATATCTGTAGCTATAAAGGCATTGTGCAACATTAGTGCTGTCCAATACTGAATTCTTAAGTTCGAGCTGGTTTAGCAAATTACGGCTGGTCTAGTCGGGAGGACGGCGGCAGCCGATCTGGAGTCCTTGGTGCGAATCTCAAGCATACCACTGTCTTTTCGAAGTCATGTGCGTAATGACGTTAACTTAACAACGGTGAAGAAAAATATCGTGAGGAAACCGACATGTACCTACAATCTTTCGAGCTCATGCTTCATGCACCAACCCGCACTGCGTGCCAGCGTGGTTGATTATGGGCTTGATTCTCTCCTTGCGGGAGAAATCCAACACATACTAGACCAGCGGTCTCTTACTAGACAAGCCGTAACTTACCAGGCCAGCCATAATTTCCTAGATCAGTTGTAATTTACTAGAGTAGCCGTAACTTACTAGACCAGCCGTAACTTCCTAGACCAGCCGTAACATACTAGTCCAACCGTAACTTACCAGGTCATTCATAACTTCTTAGATCAGTCATAACTTACTAGACTAACCATAACTTTCTAGACCAGGCGTAACTTCCTAGACCAGCCGTAACTGTCACTGTAGTAAAATATTAAGCAGTAAATAATTTCCCCTTCGTAGAAACGCTCTGTTACTGCGACGTGTTCTGCAAGAGGAACCGTCCATTCGACGACTGCTGCCCTGACTACGAGACGGTGTGCGAGGGTGCCCCTGAACCCATCAAAGAAACGTTCCATTGCACGTACCACGACAAGTTGTATCTACCTGGTGATCCGGCCGACATTGGGTGCAACAAATGGTGAGTTTAGTCTATTTTGTGCAGGAAATGTTAATAACTGCAAAAGGTACATCAAGTCTCAACACTTGCTTTGCTTTTGTTATGCCAAGCAATGATTGGCTCATGTGTGGAATACCTACAGTTTGAATCTTTGTGATGTGTCGACTAAGTACCAGCTGGAGACTCTGGAATCGGTAGAGACGTGCCAAAAGGCTTATAGGCTACAACTTGTTAAAAAAATACTTCAAAGCCTTGATCGTCGCCGCAAAATTGCTAGCTTATCGTTTTTTATTTGATATACTTCAGAGAGGGTGCCACTGATCTGTATGATCAAATGTCACTTTATGCTGTTTTTCTGTCGGTCACTCATAAAATAAATAATAAAAAGAAAACCTATGAGATCGAAAAAAGCGCACGAAGAGGTTTGGTTCTACTTTTGTGATAAGGACGTTTAGGCCGTTTGTTCTTGATATTTACAATTTTGGTCATCTCTTCTTGATCGAGACCAAACAGTTTAAATTAAAGTTAAACGCTCTATCGTAGACCGCTTGTCGCTTAAATTTAGGCGAAAACGAAACAAACCACCCAATTTAAATATAAAATATTTATTTCAAAATTTATGAGTTAGTTGTTTAATGTATTATTGTATCCATATTTCGCGTGCAGTCATGGGATGCAAACTAGTAATGTGTCAACTGACACATAAATTTACACATTCAAATTACTTTTAGGACAATCTATGATCAATTTAAAATCTATTTAGACCACCGGAATAGTTGCCAAAAGAATCGCAGCAATAACCTAGAAAAATAGCCGTTGATTTACTAAAAGCGTTTGATCTCATTTCGATGCCTAATTAAATTATTTTTACTATCGAGCAAGCGATTTAGTAAATCTAGGTTTGATTTTATGAAGTTGATTCAAGTCAAAACATGTGGACATTATGTAGGGTATTTAGTTTAAAAAAAATTTTTTGAGACCTAAATAATCGTCTTCAATAAACCATGGTACTAAGCTAATTGGATGGATATGCTTTCAGAGGAATAGGGATGATGATTGGGTCAAAAATACAGGTACTATCTTATTATTATCTTATACCTTTAAACGAGCAATTCTTGTAGGTATATATATATATATAGAATCTGAATCTCGGAAACGGCTCGAACGATTTTCATGAAATTAGGGTTACAGGGGGTTCCGGGTCGGTAAAACGATCTAGCCAGGTTTTATTTTTAAAATATGCCCTTTTATGCGCATTTTTAGATAATGAAAAACTGGTACGTAATGTTTAGAATGCGACAGTAAATTTCGCGCCGTCGCGCGACAGTTTATTAGTTCAGTCGGGAAGACGGGCGGTCATAATATGGTAGGTCCGGGTTCGATTCCAACCGGCCGCCTTTCTTTTTTCAAGTATTTTTTTTTGGAGAAAATCTGTATGTATCTAAGTACCCGAGCAAAGTCACCCAGGTACTTCAAACTAAGTGGGACACGTATTTCTTTGTTTTATCAAATTATTAAAAATCAACAAAGATATCATCAAACTTCAAACTTCCGGGTTGTGACGTCTAGTTTACATAAAAATCGTAAATAGTGGTTACTCAGTGGTTCCGAGTTCACCCAAACGAGCCTTTAATTTCAGAGAGTGACGAGTTTCACTTACAGCCTACGAAAAAAATCTGTGTGCGATGCGCCAAAAGAAAAACTTCTTTTGGCCCCCTTCCCTTGGCTTCCTTCAAAAAGAAAAATATAAAATCTGCTTCAGACATTCATGCAAACACTTCGTTCAGTATCATTCTCATGATTAAAGGCATCTAAACATGTTTTTAAGAAGGTAATAAAAATGCATAACTAAAAACAATATATTTTAGAAAATAAAGCTTTTACCAGACGTGACCGCGTTAATAACAATGTAACAAATTATGAGCTGAATGATATTACAGATGTGTCGCTAGGGCTGTCACTATTCAGATAGTTTTCAGGTGAAGTCATGCTTTTAATTAAACTACCTGTGTCCCGTGATTTTAACCGCGTCGTACCCGTTCCTGTTACTTTCTCGGGATAAAAAGTATTACCAACAAAACAAATCTTTCTAACGGCAAGTTAATAAAAAAGTTTCTTGTATAATGAATATTTAATTTGAATTTCGTGTATCGATAATTACCTAATTTCGCGCTTGCCTAAACGAGATCGCTCTTAGCGATAAGGTCACCATATGCTGCCCTAGCGCTGAAAATGTGTATGTATTATTGTTATTGAGTAGTAATCTGAACAGTATAAAGAATAATCTTTATACTTTATTTTTTTATAATTTAGAGTGACGAGACGAGCTGGACATGTGCCTGATGGTAAGCAAAATGCCAGCCACATAACAGCACAGTGACACGCAGCTATTGGAACATGAAGAGTCCAAATAATTACCTAGCACTGCACTGCGCTCGTCACCCAGAGATCTAAGGTATTACTGTCCAGATTACTACAAATTAAATAGATGGATTATAAAATCCTTCTATTTAATGTCACAAGCAAATAAGAACATTCATAATACATAATATTATAAATTCTAAACGGATCAGGTTTAAATTTGGAACACAGATTATATTAGTCTGAAATAACACGCATACATTTTATCCCGAAAAAATAACAAGAATGGGAATTACTCAGATAAAACAGCAGAACCCAGCTAGTACATACATGAATAAAAAATAAAACTGTTTATTGGAATAAATAAACAAAGTTTAATCCAATGAAAATGTTGATCTGACAACCCTATCCATTATTCGATGTGAAACGTAATAATAATTACTGTCTCTGCAGAATCCACAACACAGAATAATGGGGTCATTGGCCTGGATGGCGCGAAAATAAATGATATCACGATTATTTAAAATAGCTCTCAATTGCACCTAGAATTGTTAACAAAAGATAATTTCTGCGGCGAAAATGTGAAACTATAATTGTTGTTTTAGTCATGGCGTGGTTTTTGCGATTGTAGCGCCGGGTCTTAGCTTCTCTCATTAGCTTATTAGAACTATACACAAGAGAATTTATTCGCCTGCGAATTACGAGTAATTTCGTTCATTTTTACGACCGCGAGTTTGTCATCTGTCATCAACTTTTTTTGTTTTTTTTTTAGATAGGTTCCGTTAGTCGATTTTGCATACCATTGATAAATATATGTTTACTTATATGAATAAAATACTGACACGGTTTAACTAAATGTCTTTAATTAAATTTGTCTGCTAAAAATTAAAATATATGCTTATGATATTCCCAGAAACCACATGTGCAATAAATATAACAAGAACATTTTTTGACCCTTCGCTCTCGGTGGTCCTGTCAAAATTACATAAAAGATTAATTTGTTAAAAAGGAATCTAAAACCGAATTTAATTTAAATTAAATTCAGGCTTTTCACTATATTCCATAACTATGCACCATAAGCAATCACCATATCATCGTAAATTTTAGCTGTTTTTTGTTCATATTTCCAAAACCACTGCACCGATTTCGATAAAATTTATATGGGACCACCTCTAAACTAGTATCTAACAAACAAAAAAAGAACCATTAAAATCGATTCACAATTGGCGGCGCTATCCCGTAACACACATACAAACAAAAAGTCGGATAAAAATATTTAATTATTAAAAGAGAGAAAGAGAAAAAGTGAGTACCTACTTTTAATATTAGGGTATATAATATATGCTATTATTAGATACAAATGATTCTGCGAATTACATCCTGATATTATGTATCACTAAGTATACTAAAATATTGAGGAACATGTGTTGTAAATGTACTAAGTATTGCCACAAACCACAGGAGCGAATCCAAAAAAAAATATTTTTATTTTAACTAAATACAATTATTCAAGTGCTAGATTATAAGAAGATAGGCCAAAAAAGTTAGTTTGTTTTTTTCTTTTCTTAAAAAGAAAAAAACAAACTTAGTTTAAAAAAGTTAGTTTGTTTTTCTTTTCAAAAAAAAAAAACAACTAAACAACCTATCTTCTTATAATCTAGCACTTGAATAATTGTATTTAGTGAAAATAAAAATATTCGTGAAAAACTAGCGAAACTACTTTATGAGTTTACTGTCGTTAACGATGACGTCTCTAGGTATTCGTACTTCGTCTTGAATGAGAGACTTCTATGAAGAATTTAAGGAACAAATTCTAAGAATATCAATGAAGAATCTTGACAAAGTCCATATAGCTCAATAGAGAGATAAAACAAATGAAACCGCGCGTCGACAGCCATAAAAGTCGGAGCAATCATTTGTTTTATTGTCCAGTTGATAAATCATTGGCAAAATGTCGCATTCCGGTAGTTATCAATGAGATCTGGTATTTTATCATTTGTTATGTCTACATTGTTGTTAGTATCTGGCCAGTGTAGGTGTCAAGTAACGCCGGTTCTACATATAGACTAGTACTGTTATTGCTAGCTTTGCATCGGTATAATATGCACCGTACTAAGATATTGTAGTCCGTAAATTGAAATGGCTGTAGGCAGGTCGTACTCTGGGCATGCGCCTAAGCAGCCTACTAAATGTTCCCACTGCTGGGACTCGGGTTCTTCTCTTGTCAGGAGAGAAAGTCATGAGGATAAATAATCCACCACATAGGCTCAGTGCGGGTTGGCGCCAGGCGCGGTCCCAGCCTCGAATTTTGGAGGGGGTCACCAGTACGCAGCCTCAGGTTTTGGGGGGGTCTCAAGTAGAAATACAATAAATCGAGCAAAAAATACTTGACTAGTAGCGCCCCAAGATTTTACCCGCGTAGTTCCTGTTCTAGTTGTTTTCCCGCGTAAAAAAATAGTGTATGTACTATTAGATTTTTTAATTTTCTTAGATTTTTTGTTTAACGTATACGATTTTGGGGGGAGGTCATGTCCCTCCTCCCTCGGACCGCACATGGTTGGCGCATGACGCATTACCTCTATAGATTTTTAGTACGTGCTGGACTCCTCGTGATCATTTCCTTCACCGTTAAAGCCAGTGGCGATGACAATCTTGTACTATACACCTTGTAAAATGCAGAAGGTAATGTTGCACTTGTAATAATTTAATTTACCCCGAAAAAAATAGGTTGCCTGTAAAGTCGGTTGGTTTACGAACGATAGTTTAACGTGATAACGTCATAACAAAACATTGATAGATGCAAGCGTACAGTGAGCGTAACGGGACATAACGGGACATTTTTTCGTGCAGCCGGCGTTCATCGATTTATTAGACGTTGTCACGACAAAACAAAAATAGATTTCAATTTATAATTAAATTACAACACTTGAATACATTTCATAAGAAGCCACTACGTCGTCCAGGTAAGAAAATTCGTTTTTTGTTAATATTTTTATACATTTTTGATCATATCTATATCAAAAAGTGATACACCGATGCCGATAAAGTTTATATTATTATGGCCTCTGAAGTATTTGCGTAATATACATACAACCAAAATTAGAACCTGCTCTATTTTTGAAGTTGGTTAAATACTCAGAGGTCCAAACGGGATTCGAAATTACGTCCTAAGGATTGTCAAAGGCATATTCGAGCATATTTTTCATCATATATGAACTCACCTTTATTTTCGTTACCATTTACGTTTGTGGGCGTGTACGGTAGTCTCATAATATGTAAATCTATTTGTAAAGGTGAGAATATTCGATTGCAGTCTGAGTCATTTCTGTTTCAGATAAATGGGTGGTACGTACGAAATCGACAAATTTAAAGCAGTTTCGACAAAATAATTTTTATTTGATTGCCATAGATATCTCTGCTTCTCAAATTTATTTTTTTGTTTATAATAGGTTTACACTTGACCGCTATCTCACTTCATATCAAGCCTGTTTTCGGTTCGATACCCACTCAGAACAAATATTTGTGTGATGAATATGATCTTTGTTATGTCTAGGTGTAGTGCCGAAACTTACTTTTCAAACATTACGTACTTTACGAGTACCTACTTATGTATATTATGTTGTAATTTTTTGGGTATACAAAAATCATGAAACTCGAATCATCAACAAACGAACGCTTTGCATGAGTTATACGTATACGGTGTACATACCTATAGAAGTATATTTATATATATTACATAGATACACCTCGGTATTGTATTAGTACAAACAGCTATACACTACAGAGCTGACGTATTGTGCAATACATCCAATTCTTTTTCTTCTTTCTATTTTTCAAAATTTTCATTTCTACCAGCAGTCTTTATAATTGCTAATTATTTTTTTCACAATGATACGAAGCATCTTGACTAGGCGAGATAGAGATATAGATGATAGTGTTAAGCGACGTTGCTGTCTACGATGGACCGTGCTTACTTAGAAACACCGTTTTTTATTAGAACCCAAACCGCCTGACAACATCCCAAATAGACCAATTACAATGCCCCTGAACCTCAGCATTGTTTACAATCCGCCCGTTATGGTCAATTGCTTGAATTGGTCCGATGACACAAGCGACCAACTGGCACACGCCGATTGATTGCTTTCAAGAAATGCTAGCTCTATTTAGACATGATCAATTTATCGTCTCAGAAAATCTTTTATTGGCTAAGATGAAATATTGAACAGCACCGAAAAATTACTAGCTTTTTCTTTCTTTTACAAGCCTCTACTTTCTAATACAGGGTAGGGGTGATAGACCTTCACTGACGTCCCGCTAGAGGTGTATTGTGCACTTCCCCCCGGTCAGCCTACCCAAACCAGCCTAACTCTTTAAGATAGCGGAGCATGGCCTTGGGGCGCTGGCATACTAGTACCACTCCTATTTCATCAGATGTTGTTTTACTACATACTTTATTTGGAGTTCCTTCAAAGATTCTAATTTTATACTTTTAGTGGCCTCACAGCATAGCAGCACGTGCTCCACAGTCTTCATTCTCCCGCAAACAACCTCTGTATAGGGGACTGTCAGTAGAATCTATTTTGTGAAGATGGTAGTTTAACTCACAGTGACCTGTGAATCCTGTGATCAACACTATCATCAGTCGAAGATCTGATCTTGATAGATCTGATAGAATGATCTGATTTAGGAGATTTAGGCTTAAAGGCTTGTTACCAGCGAATGATCAAGAGCTCTGGCCGCCCTAGGCTAATTGTGTCCCGCGCCCCCGTCAGATGTGTTAAAATCATGAACTCCCAAGTCTTTCAGCTTACAGCCCGTTTACTTTTAGCGTTTTGTCTCGGCCTAGTTCAAATATATAGGTATATATGCAATGAGGCTAGATTAATAGTGCATGGGAAGACAAACGCGCCCCGCGATCCTTGCGCCTTGATACCACCTTGTCCATTTTTCTATCGGTCGTAGGAGTGTATCTCTCTACTTAGTCTGTGGTCGTAGGCAGCTCGTACAAGCGAATCGTTTCAAGGTTGACGAACAAAAAGCCTTCGAATAAAGAGGCTTAACTCTACTTTTGTGGTAAGAACGTCTAGGCCGCCCGCCCTCTAGGAATGCGTCGCCCGCGTGGGTATTTCCTGGTTGATACAGTCTAGCTCTCTTTATGTCTTGGGTGAATCCATTTCTTCTAGGTAAGCTCGCTTTGTCGTTACCGTGTTGTCTCTTAACATCAGGTGGGGCGGTAAAGTGGAAATTGATCAATAAAAATAAAGTTGGCAGCTATAGGTATTGCCGATAAAAAAAAACTTCTAACTCAGAATTTACTGTTGCATGACATATCACCTGTAGAGCTACTGATATTATACTGCTATTACGCATATCGGTGGTCAAATCTCATAGGATTTCCATCGAAAATGCGTCTAGCACGCAACCCCTCTCTGCTGCTCCGACGCCGCTTCAACGCTATGGCGCCTGACACTAGCATGTTTGTGACACATAAAATATTCCTTTACCAAAACGTGTTCAACGTGACTAAAACAGATTTAAACCTTTAAAAAAATTGAATAAGACTAACTACCCTTTCGCCTTTGTGAAGCTGTTCAGAATAACCCACCATAGTAGACTCAAGCAAAATACAAAATGCACACTAAACACCACAGAAAAAAAAACTCTTTTTTAAATTTCTTGGCAACTGGATACCTACAAATCCTAAACTAATAACTAAAAATATGTTTCCAAAAAGATGTTGCCATGCGCAATATTCCATTTAGCCATTTCGCATTGTTAATTTTGCCTTGTTTGCATTCCGGCCTCGTAAAAGAACAACGGTTTCGAATCGTTAAGCTTTGGTCTTTTATTTTGCATGCGGTGTATGCATTCCGGCAGAATATGGTTTTGTTTTATTACCCAGAAAGTGGATGTTGTTTTGGTGTTATTTACGTATGTTTCTACGTGGGCTTACTGCATTTTATTCAGATACCACGGGGGACTTTTTTACGTCTGTGAAATTAGGTAGGTTACGTTTACGTTTGTGATAAGAACGTCTAAGTTGTGGAATGCGTTGCCTGAGTGGGTTTCCCCAATGGTTACAATCTTGGTGTCTTCAAATCGAGAGTGAATCGGTCTCTTCTAGGTAAGCACGCTCCATCGTAGATCGCATCATCGCTTAACATCAGGCGAATGGTGGTCAAGGGCGTACCCATTTAAGTTAAAAAAGAAGGTGTTGAAGCATTTTCAAAATAAATATTCCCATTATAAGATGAGAGAAAACTTCGATAAGCAAGGTCGTACTTACCTATTTGTTATTCAAAAAAGAATGGTATAAAGAAAGAGTAGTTAATTTGTATCTATATTTACATCATTAAACTAATCCAGTTGTGTTATGGCAAATTTTGACGCATCTGTAGAATATATTTATAACGTAATTTCTTTAAAATTTGTGTCTACTTATGTGAATATAATGTCATATTTTTATAATAACGTTTTGTTTCAACAATAGTAACGGCTGTTTCAAAATCCGGTATGTCACGGTATGACACAGTTACCGGCCCACATTTCTGTGAACGAATTCTCACACGAGAGTTAGTGCATAGTTATATTTAGTAGTGACCCAGGTGTACTAGAATAATGCCACCTACCTGACCTTTGGCGGATGGCCAGCGCTGTGGTAACACCAACAAGCAAGGGTCTGTTACTTTGTGTTGCCAGATTATTACGCAAATTCCGTCAGCGATATCCGCATGAATAATGATGATGTCACCATAATGAACATCATCATCACCACAATTCTACGTTTTAGATCATTTTAAGTCAATTGCACCTGATTTTTTCAATCTCTCTTTATTGGTTCTTAGGATTGCGCGTACGAAAAGTTGTACGACATTATTTGTACATAATAAAATATCCTATTGGATTATATTATGTAAATAAAGTATTCTATGGCATTTAAAAATACTGCTGCGTGCTATAATAAATGTAAATTTGTAATCTACATATAACGCGCCAGAATATTAAATGTTTAGTAATCGAACTGTGCAATTTTATTCATTTTAAAATAGTTTTAAACCATGGCCATTCTGGATCGAAATATTGCGGACTCCCCACTTTATAACCAGCAAATATAACATAATTAATGTGTTACGTCATTTATCGTTACAATTCATTTTATTGAATCAATGATTTTATTTTAGTTACCTTCAGACACTTTGTTTGCGTTTCAACAGTAGGTCACGTCATCGTCATGTTAAATATATTATATTTGTTCTGATCACCAAAGTCACATAAACCTGAGATACATTTATTTCGGGAAAAGTTTTTAAATAGTAACACTCCCCGAGATTACATAGTGATGCCGAAACATTGTGTGTTTACGATTTATCGATAATATTGATTTGAACTTTGAAATCGATAAATCAAAACTTAATGAGCGAAGTGCGATGCATTTATGTTCAATTAGAGAATAATAGACTGCAGGAGTTAGTATCGTAATTTTACAAAGTAAATTCCACATCATTGACAAAACATTTTAGTTTCATGCTATGACCAACATTCCTTGCCAAGCTTGCACGTGGTGTTGTAATAGTTGCAAATGTATGTATTTCATCTCTTGCATGTGGAGTGATAAAATAGATTTAACGATAGATTAATGGCGTGTTGGGTTAAATAATTGAGATTATAAACCAGCCTGTTGAGTACTTTAAACGTTAAAAGAGTTACGATATTATGATAAATTGCTGATAAATATGTTGTTCTAACGACGTTAGATTATAATCCGACGGTGTTTACTATTTTACGGAGATAGAGCTATAGGCGTGTTGTTAGATTTTATCTTAAAGTTACATTTTGAATTTACTAATAAACAAAATATCGCTACTTTTCCCACATTGACAGTAAAAAGATACAATTCTACTTTTAACACGTTTTTAACCGACCAAATTCTTCAGCAGCGATATTTTTTCGCTGGCGTTTATGAAGCTGATTTTAAAATGACATTGACAAAGATGTGACAGTTATTAAAGCTTAATTTAAGCTTAAATTTTAAAGTAAGATTTAAAAAAATCAATAAACGTAAGCACTATTCACAGTTCACAAAATAAAATTACTCTAGCCAGAAGTCTTCTCATAGTCATTATTATTTAAGGCTATATTTAGTATATTATTATTCTGTACTACGCAAGTAGTTTAAATGTTATATAAGTAAATATGAATCTATTTTGACGAGTCACTTGAATTGCTCGTGAATTAATGGAAAATACCATTCACGTTTGTTTTCATAATAAAAATTATTTAATAGTTTTTTGGTGTAATAAAAGTTTTCATTAATATCCTGTATGGACAGCCCCCTTTTGGTTTCGTACTATTTTTGTGTTTAACCCTGAATAGCCACTTCATTTGAGATGACGTCTCAGATGCAGAAATAGGACTGCCAGCCGCACCTAGATAAAATTATGACAGGTCTGGTTTGAAAAACGCTGCCCACACCTCTGCATTCCTCGGAAATCACATCAAAGAAAAGCGAACAATCCTGTGGTTTCATTAAAATAAGCACACTTTGAAAGTAGGTAAATTAGGTGGCAGAATAATGTTATCTACAATATTAATACTACCAAAGTTTAGATGTCTGGTATTTGTTAGAAGATACATTACACACAGACAGTCTGGGATAACAAATAGGCTATATACTTACGCATGTGTATCCCTAAAAAAACAACTGAAACAGGAACTAAAACCGCGGGGCCCTGATAGTAAATTATAATAAACATGAAAATTGCTTTGTTTTTCTGTCTGTAACGCTTTCAGGCTTAAACTACTAGACTAATTTAAATTAAATTTGAAACAGACGAGGTCTATAGCCTGAAAAAGGCTATAGGCTACTAATACGAACGAAAAAAGGTATAAAAGTTTTAATGGAACATCATTATGACATTAATACAAAAAAAAAACGTTCGCAATTTATAAAACTGTTACCCTTAATTAAGAAAGTAAAATACTTACTAATAACAACTATGCTATGTCCCAATTCGTGTCAACTATTAGCAGAGTCTAGAAGCTCTTTATCAGTTTAGAGAGCTTCTACACGGCGCTAATAGTTTAGGCGAGCCGCGGTTAACACCGTGGGGGTTTAGCTACTTTGAAATAATCACATTTTGACAGGCGGTAGAATAACCTTATTAAAAATAAGCACACTTTGAAAGTAAATAAATTAGGTGGCGAAATAAATAGACAGGTTAATGGAAGCTAATAAATCGTCTGATTGTCCTAAAAAACTAAAATGCTGCAATAAATCTCAATAACAGTGGCGTAGGTACATTCAACGTTACAAGTCACTTGCAAACATACACGCTTATTCATAAACGGTTTGGTGTGATTATGGTCACAAGTGTTATTCCGATCTTAGAAGTTTGTTCATGAAAGCTAACCGTCTTGGTGAGACAATTCTGGTGGTGTATCGCAAGGCGACGTCATATCTCCTTTAATTTTTGATATTTTAAATTTTCGCAACCACCTGTATGCCGACGATATACAGCTTAAATTCATTAGGTTGGCCTTTGGAAACCAATAATAATATAGACAATATTAAAATATTTAACAATATAGAAATAAATCAATTTTCAAATAGTTTCAAAGTAGCAGTGCCCCGCGGGTTTACTCGCGTAGTGTCCGTTCCTGTAATTTTCTTGCAATAAAAATGTAGCCTATATGCCTATCTAAACTATTTTTTATCTATTTCTAAATTTCAAACTGATACGTTCAGTTGTTACAGCGTAATCGAGCAGCAAACAAACAGATATCAAAACTTTTCAATTTTTTATAGAAGTCAGAAGTAGGATTTTGAAAATGCTTTCTATAGATTATCTCAAAATATATAAAACAGTACAAAATCGGTATTCTCTGTTCTATTTTTTTAAGTACAGAGTGACGAGACGAGCAGATCATGTACCTGATGGTAAGCAACACTCCTACCCATAACAGCACAGGTGTCAGGAAGCTACAGGAACAAGATGAAGTTTATATCATTACCTAAAACTGCACTACATTCGTCACCTAAAGATATAAGGTTACTAGCATCGCTCCGCGGTTTTACTCGTTTACTTCATTTTTCCGTTATTTTCTCGGGATAAAAAGTTGCCCATGTATTAGTAATTCCAGTCTTCAATGTAACCGTACTTGTTCCAAATTTCAACCCAATCGGTTCCAAAGTGATTGAACAAACAACATCAAAACAATCAAACTTTAGTAAATATAATATTAGTAGAAAGTAGGATAACAAAAAGTAAAATATAGTGGTATTGGTAGGATTTTTCTCTATCCTCTGTATTTTTTATGGTAAAGCAAATAAAGTTTCTGGATTGACTTCTGTGGCTGACTGTACTAGCATTAAGGGTGACAAAGTGATAAATGCTTCAGTATTTGGGTCGGCCCGTAGTAAATAGTGTAAAAATAATTGAGATCACACCTATTCCTGAAAAATCAGGGTCACGACTGTCACAAGACATTTACGTTCAATGAAATATCACCAGGTGTTTGGAACATTTACGAAAATACCGCAATTTATTAACGAGTTGTGGTACGTTTTTCACGACTAAATTATAGTATACAGGTAGAAATGAAACGTATAATTATATGTAGTTACTAGGTGTACCATGCCACGTTTCGCTGTGGCACATTGTGCTGCAAAAATTAGGTAAGTAAAAACAATCATTGATGCGGAATATATATCATTCTAAAATTTTAGCTCAATCGGTGCAGAACTTTTTGAGTTTTTGAAGCGTACACAAACCAACATAACGTTTTTATATATAGAGATTTAGCCGGATGCCGGTCGTATGTGCCTTTGAATCCAGATTATCTACATCCGGATCGGTGAGTAGAAAGTCGTGAGGAGAATTTAAAAGACCTATGAACTTTTCTTGTAGTGGTAGTACCACACCTTTGCCAGTTATTCTACCGCCAAGCAGTAATGTGCAAACATTACTGTGGTTCGGTTTGAAGGGCAATGTTTTCAGAGAAATTACAGGGCTTAGAGATATAATATCTTAGATCTCTGGGTAACGAGCGCAGTGCAGTGCTAGGTAATGATTTAGACTTTTCATGTACCAATAGCTGCGTGTCAGTGTGCTGATATGTGGCAGGTCTGTTGCTTACCATCAGGCATATGTCTTGCTCGTCTCGTCACTATATGCTATAAAAAAAATTGATTGTCTGTAAAGTTGGTTTACGGACGATAGTTTTTCATGACAACGTCATCACAAAACATTGATGAAATGATTGTATACAATAGAATCGAGTGGAAAAACCAGAACAAAATTAAAAATAAATATTTATCACCGACTACCTCGAATTCTACTAGTCAAGCCCTTTCATTTGAAACCCATATTGAGGGATTCGTGAATAAAGAAATGTATTTCGCCATTTTGTGGTGGCGGCCATCATGGATTTGAAATTTCCACGTGTTGGACGTTGTCACGTCATATTTTTTGACGGATCTCCTCCCGGAACTCCCGGATGGAACTAAGTCCACATAAAACTGTAATTTTTTAATCGACTTCTAAAAACGAGGGGGTTCTCAATTCATTCATTAACAATAACTGGAAAAAGGTGTGATATTTCTCCAGACAAATTTGCATAGAGTCCTACCACTGCAGAACTGTGTTATCAGTTCTTAAAATCATGCGTACAGAAAGCGTAAAGAAGGCGTACAGTTGGCAATGAGATCAAGTTTCTAAGCGTCTCAATTAACGCTTCGCTAACAATACATCAATGTCAAAGATATTTGTTTACATCTAACGCGCTATCATTAGCATGGGTATAAATATCATTCTTGTTCTCTAATACATAGGAACTGTTTTTGATTATACGCAGCACATTGGTATTTATTTGATACACTAGCCGATCCGACCGACGTTGTCCCGTTCCCGTTTTATTCGATGCGATGCCAAGACTTAAGAATTCCTTTTTATACATTTAGTATACAAAATCAAGGTAATACGGTTTTATTTCCCTCGTCAAAAATATCATTCCGACCAGCGGCCCTTCCACCGCATACCTAAATCGCATATGGCTTTGCTATTCTGCTGTCTCTATCATTTCAAACGAAAAAAAAAGAGCGAGAAACATCAAAGCTGAGAAGTTTTCGTTCAGCGGCAGACCCACGGCATAGAATAGATAATATAGATAGAAAGGACACTCCCCAACCCCCACCAATTTCAAGCTTCCTCACCCCTCAGGCCGTTTCGAGTACGCTAGGAGCACTCAACGAAAGGCTGGTATCGAACATCTAATTCCTAACGAAATATCATCATGGTGGGGTGTTGTGCTGTTCATGGCTGTTCGTCAACTAAACGGGACAAGATTAAAAGCTTTATTTAAATTCCTAAGGATAAAATAATGTAAGATTAGAAACTTTTAAATAACGTTGCTTTATAATAACGTAGTAATTTTTAACTCAAAGTTCGTGCCCAAAACTGGCTGTGTAAGTTACTCAGCCAGTTTTGGGCACGGATTGATAATGCCTGGAGAAATAATTACAGTGACACAATAAAGTTTCCTTCTTGGGTAAGTGTAAAATAATATGCGAATGTGTACCTACTAACAAAAATAGATATCTACGTACCTATCGATAATCGGTTTCGTTTGATTTTACGCGGCAAAACATACACCCTTTTAATTAGAATAGTATAATTTGGCACCATTCTATTTATGTAACACAACATTATAGCAAGTTTATAAACTACTTTACGTCACCAGGTGAACTCAAGGGGCACAACTATTCAATAACATAATTCAGTAGCCCTAGCGCTAACGCACACATTCACGCGTGTGTACGAACGACATTTGCGTAGTTGTGTGAAGAGTAGGTAACTCCACAGCGGCGCTTGTATGGAATTTTAGTGGAGTGTCCGGGGTGTGCCCACGGGTCTACCACTTAACACTTGCTTTGACTTGGCTGTTGATGTCTCTATTATTTCAAGCGAAAAGAAAAGAAAGAACAATATTAAAGAGCCGGTGTCAGATTTACGTTTGCCGAATCGACTGGGGATTTTGACTTTTGACCTGATAATAATATAGAGTTGACTCATCTTGCAGCTGGACTTACGTATAATCGATAAGGAAATATTACGTCAATTCGCAAAGATTCATGTAAGTGAAGTGTCCAATATAGAGTTTCTTGGAAATGTAGCGTAGCATAAACAACATTATACATTTTCCCACCATATAACTGGGACTCAAGCCATGATTGAGCAACAAACGCTCAAAGTTTTGAATTTATAACATTAACAAAATAAATATTGTTGAAATTAATATACAAAAAGGCACATACTAAGTAACAGTGAAACAGTACAACAGTAGTACAACCAGTGAAACAGTTGTAAAAAGAACGATCGTTTCCAGGCAACCGATAACATTCAATAAATGCAAGTTGTTCCATTCGTAAAAATAACTAAATAATGTACTTTCTCCAAAAAAAGCTTGGCCAAATTTCACAAGAATCTTTAATTATTTTTTATGAACCCATTGTGTCCCAGTGTTGAGCAAAGGCCCTCCTTCCAATTTTGTCTGTCTGACTGACTCAAAGTAGTCTTCAAGGTGTTTGTCGAGGTCGTCCCGCCTTCGCCTCTTGGGTCTCCCGCGTCTTCGTTTCCCATTTGGCTGCCACTGGGTGGTGATCTTAGCCCAGCGATCGTCTGACATTCGATAGACATGTCCAGCCCAGTCCCACTTCAAATTGCTGGCCTTTTGGGTCACATCAGCTATTCGAGTCTTTGATCGCAGTATGGTGATTCTAATGCGATTGGTGAGCTTTACGCCCAATATACTGCGTTCCATAACTCGTTAGCAAACCGCGAGGCTGAACCTTAGATCCTTTGTCAAAGACCTAGTCTGCGCTCCGTACGTCAAGATGGGGAGAATCTTTTTCACACACAACACCATCTGACCCCAAACTAAGCAAAGCTTGTACTATGGAAGCCAGCTAGCTTATAAAATACTTATATAGTTTTAAAAACATACTTATTATACATAGAACACACCCTATATCGTCTAAATACATGAAAGAAAATTTTAGTTTATGTTCATATATCCAAAACCTACACCGATTTCGATTAAATTTGAATGGGACCACCTCTGAACTAGTATCTACTTACCAAAAAAAAAAGAACCATTAAAATCGATTCACAATTGGCGGCGCTATCGCGTGACATAACATACACACAACCTATTTTTTTTTTTTTTTATTTAAATTAGCCACTCCACAGACTCCGGGGTCCGTGATCTTTGTCATTACAATTATATATTATTATTTTTTACACATATTTTGGATAAGGAGAAGAAGAGGAAAATAGGAGGGAGTTGGGTACATTTAAAATCTAATTCTAGTGCTCGTCTGTAGAGCCGATCACTACCGGCTGGGATTCCGCTAGTAATCGATTCGACATCGAGTGTTTGCCTAATTGCCTTTTGCCATTTGCCTAAGCTGCCTCCTCCCGGCCCAGAGCCTCCACAACGGCCGCATTTCTGTCCCTGATGGCCATACAACCTATTTATAACCTCCTCCTTTTTTGCAGTCGGTTAAAAAACAAAGACAAATAAATACCTATGGGAAACAGATTATGGGGACATCGACTTTTGAAACCCGGATTACGTAAATTCCGTCATTGTAATGTAAGTACCTTATTGATGGAATATATATTCCAAAAACGTATTGTATTGTATTTAACAGGTGTTTACTCCAAGGCAGCTACGTGATGTGGTCACAAACCTGTCGTTTTTGTCAATAAATAGGTAGTCATTGAAAAATGTTTGGAGTCAGTGGGTAAGAGTGCAACTAGTATATTGGACCGAAAAGATAAAAGAAAGCATATTCTCTAAATTAGAAATATTTTATTTATTTAATCTTTTACTTTCCTAATAGATAATATTCAATATGTCAAAGTTTGGATGTTAGTATGTTTGTTGCTAAATCACATCGGAAATTGAGAAAAAGATTATTCTTTAAGAAACTACATTTTCAAGATATTTTATTGCAGATTAAAATCCAAATTCGAAATTCATCGGAATGATTTGTTTAGTCCTTCCAAAGTACCTAATTGAGCAACAAATAGCAAACATTTTAAATTTGTAATATTAGTACGACTAGTATCTCGCAATTTTGTCTATGCTACCATTAGCATTATTGACTACTAGATGCCCGCCCCGGCTTCGCCCGTGGTATATTATATAGCACTCATCGGGATCCCGTACATATCCAACGGTGAAAGAATGACTGAAATCGGTTCACTCATTCCTGAGAATATCGATTTCAAACAAAAAACCTCTTCAGCAACCTGCTACGCCACCTGTCGGAAATTGGTCGTACCAACTCAGATTTAGAAAAAAAAAATTAGCAAAGGTTTATATTCGAGGCACAGATTACTAAAATTCAATGACGCAATTTTTGATACATGCTGTCATGTGTCATGTCAAAGCACGAAACGTACGAAAACTCTCAAAAGGGGAATATTTTTTCCCGATTTTGTTACATTCTTGTTTCATGCTCCGCTTCAATTAATAGTAGAGTTATTTTCTATAGCCTAAAGCCATCCTCGATAAATGGACTATCCAATAGAAAAAGAATCTTTCAATTCGGCCCAGTACTTCCCGAGATCCTAGCGTTCAAGCAAACAAACAAACAAACAAACAAACTCTTCAGCTTTATAATATTAGTATAGAACTCATCGGGGTCCCGTACATATCCAACGGTGAAAGAATGACTGAAATCGGTTCACTCATTCCTGAGAATATCGATTTCAAACAAAAAACCTCTTCAGCAACCTGCTACGCCACCTGTCGGAAATTGGTCGTACCAACTCAGATTTAGAAAAAAAATTAGCAAAGGTTTATATTCAAGGCACAGATTACTGAAATTCAATGACGCAATCTTTGACACATGCTGTCATGTGTCATGTCAAAGCACGAAACGTACGAAAACTCTCAAAAGGGAATATTTTTCCCGATTTTGTTACATTCTTGTTTCATGCTCCACTTCAATTAATAGTAGAGTTATTTTCTATAGCCTAAAGCCTTCCTCGATAAATGGACTATCCAATAGAAAAAGAATCTTTCAATTCGGGCCAGTACTTCCCGAGATCCTAGCGTTCAAGCAAACAAACAAACAAACAAACAAACAAACTCTTCAGCTTTATAATATTAGTATAGATTTGAGTAGGTCTTTTTACGTTTTCAAGACGTAAAAAGACCTGTCAAATACAGTTCCCAATTTCGTAGGTGGCGCCACTGTTTTATTAGAGAAATTTCACATAAACCAACAGTGGTGCCCACACTTGACAATATTTAGAATTATCTTTGACAAGTCTTTTTGCGTCTGGAAAACGGCTCATTCCTAAGAAATTCTGGATAAAGGAATTCTGCATAATTAATTCAGAATAAAAAGTTTAACCTCATTCGTTGAAATCTTGCGACATGATGAAACAAAGCACATTCAAACTTTTTTATTTATAATATTAGCTAACTTGTTTTTTTAATACTTAATTTTATTATAAAACTGAACACACCTTAATAAAGTTTAAAATTTTAATCAATTTAATGCATATTTTCTGACTAGATTTAATTAAAGATAATAAAGTGAATTATATTAAAATATTCATAAACATCAACCGTGATATTTAGAATTTCAATTAAATTCTAGCTTTAGTACCTGCCTTTGTTTATTTTTACATAGTATTCTTCGCATAAAATAAAGCTAAATTTTGTCTACGTTGACTGTTTTATGTTTATATGATAAGAAATATAATTTGAAATAAAATTTAGATATGACATTTGTGTTATGTGCGACTTAAATTAGAGTTCTGCCAATTAACATCAAAATACATAAAATAAATATTTCCCTAAAAAAATAGATAAATACGCAAAAAATTGGCAGTCATAGGAACTGCATATAGTGAAGTGAAAACTTATAACTCAGAATTTGATAGCTTACTTTGGAAACTACGCGGGTGAAACCGGAGGGCGTGGCCGTGGGAATGGCCAGCTATGGCCAATGGCCATGGTCCCGAGTTTACACGAAAATTTCTTATCATTCCCGATCGTGACGCTAGAATTCAATTCACATCCCACGAAAACCGTCTGTATGCACCAAAAGAAGTTTTTATTTAAAAAATATCACTTACTACTTACTATTTAGTCTATGGCACAAAGTAAAAAAAAACAATAAAATAAACTGTCATGACTGACATGGTTAGCATGACAATCGATGCGTGTATTAGCTAAACAAAGGAAAACCATTCTATAGGTAAAATATTTTCTTCTATTCTTTTGTACGTGTTTTGTACCTAATTTCAATGTAGGAGGATTGTTTTTGCAAGTCTTTTGTCTATTTGACAGGACGTTAGACAGAATGTTAGACGGATAAAAGTCGTCGACAGTTAATCTAACGAAGCTGTCAGCTTTGTTTGACAGATAAAGTTGGGATGACAAGTTGGCATTTTTTGTTTTATCTAGATTACGCCTACGGATTTGCACGACATCTTCAACTTTTTCTTTTGGCTTTCATTTGGTAATGTCACCGTAATTTCGCCAGCGTCCAGCGTTTGAGCATTGGGAGTGCCTTTGTTATATTCAGTTCTTAATTCAGGTCTTCGATTTTGCACGTTTAGACTAGGATCAAAACTTCTTCTACAAACACATGATTATACAATACTAACGACCCACGGTTTTAACCGCTTAGTATCTGTTCCCGTTATTTTCGCGCGATTCAAAGTAGGTGTTTGCCTCTCTTTGATAAAACCTATCGATTTTGTGATCTAATGTAAATGTATGTGCGAAATTTAAATTAAAACTGCTTTTGAAATTTACATAATATTTCTAACTAACAGCGCCCGGCGTTAGGTATTATCCGCGTATAGTTGCCGGCAAACAAGTAGTTGACCCAATGAAGTTAGCTACGTAAGGCTGCGCAGAAACGTTTTAAGGTCTGTTTGGTGGAAAAGCACATGCGCGAACTTTGCCCTTCCACGTCACTTTCGGGTCAACTTGTTTGCCGGCCACTATACTTCCTGTTCCTGTTATCCCCCCAGGATAAAAACTGTGTTACGACGTGAGACGTGATTGTGGTGTTGTGTGTGAATATTCATATATATCACCAATCAATCAATAAAATATCACCAATATTTGTTTATTGTTTATTTATTTATTGAACAACACACATCCATTGACATCTATAATATTATACATAGTTATACCGATTATTACCGATAATTGAAATGAATTGATGATACCGATTGGGTATATTGTGTTGCAACTTAATTTTGTATTAAATTATATCTGTATACCTAATTCATTCTATCTGTAACATAATGAAGCAATAAACGATTGAGTGTTGGCGTTTATTGAAGTTTTTTGCTTGATCACGTCTGAACGGATAGGTTTGAAATTTGTAATACAGTAAGATTACCTAAGTAATCTGGAACAGTACGTAGTCTACTTTCCTCGTGAAATAATAACGTGAACTCGAACCACGCGGGTAAAACCGCGGGGAGCCGCTACTTTTTACCTAAATAAATTTAAACGCCTGGTATACTCATTTATTAACCAGGGGTTACGCGTCACGTTTACATAATTCTGATAGTTATTAATGAATAATATGATACAGTCAATAAACCAATGGAAAGATAATTAATTAAAACAGTCATAGATAGAGGTTTCAATACCAGTCACACAAAATTTATTATTATGATAACAATATAAATAAAAACTAAATAAATAATAATGCCATAAATTACGTACATTCGTACACCATATGGTGCAATAATCAATAAAAGTGTCCTACTATACCCTTCGGTCAAAAACTCATGTAATTTGTAGAATGACTACAATGACCGTTCTACTAGCCAACTGTTTGGTCTCGATTTAAAAGCGTATTTTTACCTAATATATTTATTGTAAAATTATACAGCTGCAGCTGAATGCGCGGCAGCCGATAACCGTGTTATCGCTTATTTACCTAATAGCGCAACTTGGTATTTAAGCAATCAAAAATAAAACAACCACTTTTAAACTTTAATGAATTAAATTTAAATTAATTTGGGTCGTACAAGGAAAAGAGCCGTAGTAATTATCGTAAAGGTTCGAATCCTTCACTTCTGATTATTTTTCAAATGGAAATGTATGTGTATTCAACATCAACTGTTTGGTAGCGACAACATGATTTTAACGATAATATCGAGGTATGTAATCTGTGATAATATCGTAAAAACCCCCGCGTGTTTCAAGGAAAGACATTTAAATAATTTAGTGTTTAAAAAGTTTTTATTTTTCAAAAAAGGAATCTTGGAGGTTCTCTATTCGGATGAATGTTTTTTTTTCTTTGTACGCAAAAGCTGCATAATATTATGTGCTCGTATATCGAATTTGATTGTTTTTTTTGTTTGTTGATCATAGTTCAGATGTGGTCCTTATAAATGTTATCGAATTCGATAACATTTTCAATCTATACTAATCTATACTAATATTATGAAGCTGAAGAGTTTGTTTATTTGAACGCTAGGATCTCGGGAAGTACTGGTCCGAATTGAAAGATTCTTTTACTATTGGATAGTCCATTTATCAAGGAAGGCTATAGGCTATAGAAAATAACGCTACTATTAATAGAAGCGGAGCATGAATCAAGAAAGTAACAAAATCGGGAAAATATATTCCTTTTTGAGAGTTTTCGTACGTTTCGTGCTTTGACATGACGCATGACAGCATGTGTCTAAGATTGCGTCATTGAATATAAACCTTTGCCACAGATTACATACTTCACCTTTGCTCACAGATTAAACACCTCCCCTTTGCTAACAAAATCAAATTTGTTTCTAAATCTGAGTTGGTACGACCAATTTCCGACAGGTGGCGTATCAGGTAGCTGAAGAGGTGTTTTGTTTGAAAGCGATATTCTCAGGAATGAATGAATCGATTTCAGCCATTCTTTCACCGTTGGATATGTACGGGATCCTGATGAGCGCTATATAATATACCACAGCCGATGCCGGGGCAGACATCTAGTATATCAAGAAAAATAAAGTTTGCTGAGCTTTATCTGGTCGATATACCTAATAGTAGATTTAATAAGAAAAAATAATAGTTTAAAGGAATAAGAAGTTTAAATAGATAGGTATGTATGAGTTTTTGTTTGGTAGGTACTGTTTCACGCAAAAAATACTGAAAGGAATTCCTTTAGTAAGAGAGATACAATTTGGTACAGAATAAATAGTCTGAAAAAATACATATTTTATGTTAATTTATATCCCGGAAAAATAACGTATCATCAGGAATAATACGGGTGAAACTCAAGAGCGTTGCTTGTTCGATTACAAAATTATATTTAAGCATTTATCATAGCCTTGTTGGAAACCTCTTAGAATCCGGATAAAACGTCTCTTTTCTTGGCCAATTAACGCGCTTATAAGTATTTATCACGTGTGTGACGTCACCATGTACGTGGGAACACTATAGACGCGGCAGACCTATAACATTTGATGTAGGTACCTATGTATTGTATATGCATATTAATTTGTGAACTTGAAATAGTTTATTGGAATAAATGGCTGCTTTAAATTGAAATAAATTAATTAATTGTTATTTTTCCAAATAATGAATTAAGTATTAAAAAAACATCAATTTGTATCATTTGAATTAAATAATTGAGTTTTTCTAAGAGTTTTGCCCATGGGAATGTTGTCCCTGATTTGGAAGAGATCGCTTTCAGCGATAAAGTCGTAAATTTTATCATTATTGTTAATGGTGTGAACAGTAGGACAACTACAGTGTATACGTATTTATTCATTTATATAAGTACCTATTATATTATCGTAATTGTTCATAGTTCTAAATTTCGCAAAAGGTGGCGCTATTGTTTCATTTTTTTTATTTCTCTAACAAAAACAAACCTTCGACGAAATGGAGAAGTATATTTATTATTTGCTTCCTGAAAAAGCAAATTTCAAAAACGTTAAGAGTTTTTCGCTTCTATCTAGCTAAAGGCCACAGCACACTAGCTACTTTTAGCATGGGTGATCGGCGACTTTTTGCTTTTAAAAGTTAAAAACGGCGACCAAATGTACTCCATCGCACACTCAAAACGCAAAAATCGGCGATTGAGTCGCTTTTTCGAAGTGCGATGCAGCGACTAATCACCAAAACTGACCCGATGTCGAACGAACACAGACAGTTCGCAGCATCGATGCAATCGAAAAATCGCCGATTGCTGACGCTAACAGTAGCTGGTCTGTTGTGGCCCTAAGTGTCGGATAGGGCATCTCCACATGTTTCCTTCCTCATTTAACGTAACACACATTGCTGACGTAACATGCGTATAACAGGATGTCACGGTTATCTATGGCAAAAAAAATAGACGCATCTTTAACTATGGTTTGATAGTTCGTGCTACCGCTGAACTCCGCGGGCGAAATTGTTGAACTAAGTTTCTTAATACGATGCGTTTCGTTTATTATAAGAGAAATCGACAGTGGAGCCGGTTATCGACGATTGTGAGTAATGACGCAGAGTATAAATAAAATGTTATCAATAAATCCACATTATTTATGACTAATCGCTGTGTTACTAAATTTGACTCATGTACAATCTTACCTCTTCGTTTGGAGTCATAAACTAGTTAAACCCTTTCATTTGATACCCATATTCAGGTAGGTTGTGAAGAAATATTTTGTCCGCCATTTTGTGGAGGCGACCATTTTGAATTAATATTAACCAAACATAGCTAAGGATGTTCTTAGCAAATATAAGCACGAAAATTAACCTATAAATAAAAAAACCGCATCGAAATCGGCCCACTCCTTTGAGCTCTACGGTGCCACAGACAGACACACTCACAGACAGACAGGTAGACAGCAGACGTCGACGTCAAACTTATAGCACCCCTTTTTTGGTCGGGGGTTAAAAAAACATCAAAATGTACTCAAAAAATTGACGAAACTATCGCGTACTTACCAATATACCTACATAAAAATATGCAACCAAAATGAAAACCTCCTCTTTGAAGTCGGTTAAAATTAAAACCCACAAACCACAAAAAACTTGATAGTAATAAAAAAGAAAAACAACATTAAAATACTTACCTACGCAAACTATGATAACCTATTTGAAAACAATCGTAAAATTTTGATTTATGATTAATATAAAGTATTAGTAGTTTTTAATTAAGACCTCTGATGCCTCAGTCTCAGTTTTCAGAATGTTATACTACTAGGGCAAGTTCATTTGTAAGTCTGCAACTTCAACTTCTTTTATCTTTGGCTTCTGTATGCGGGCATGACCACAGCTTCGCCAGTACTTATCATGTGTCCATGTGTGTCGTCGACAACCCACTGTTCTCAGGGTTGTTCGGTGTAGTTGCAGCGTTATGCTGATGTAGGCCTTTGATCGGTAGTTTATTTGTAAGTCTGTATATTTCTTTATTTTGTATTATTTAATAAACAATGTCACTCCGCAATTGACATTGACAGCAGCTGAATTTGAACAAAAAAAATGGAGCAAGATTCATTTTTCATTATATGTTGTATACATATTAGCTAGACATGTATACTATGCGACTATGCGTCAAATAGGCGCCATATGACGCACCATAATAACGATATAATAAACACTAATAGACCACAATATGCTTATAATATAACTTACTGGAATTACTTGAAGCTAAAAATGTTAAGCATTACTTTAATACGCATTATTTGTTACTTATAATTGTGGTTAGTCAATCACAATGAGGTTTTCTTCATATTAACTTGACGTGATGTTATTTATTTATATAAGAACAAATTACAAATTAGAAGAATGTAGCTATTAATCCACGTCTACTATAATTATACTAATCTGAGTAATATAGGTAACCAGAGCGGTAGGTAACTTTGATAGTTGATGTGGCTTCCATTCCATTTAGTCTACCGGTTTCAAAGATGATGAGGTGATTTCAGAAAAACATATTTGATTGATAAGTGTGTCAAAATATACGTCCAATTATTAACATTGACATATGCTTATCAAATTTCTCTATAAAACTAGCGGCACCGCTGGTAAAAATGACGACTAACTTTGACATGGATATTTGCATCCTGAAATCTGCAACCCTCCCTTTTTCCAAGTAGGTACATGAACAAGTTTGTCGTCACCATTAGCTTTCACGCTGAAGAAAACATCGTAAGGAAACCAGCATGTTCTAAGAATTAAAAATAAGACACTGACTCTCAGTAGTCATCAGTAGTGGAAACATTTCTTGCGTTGCTTAGAAGAATATTAGGTAGATAGATTGCACCACTCTTTTGTGACAAAGACAAATATAAATATTAAAACACTTATGAGCCAGATCCACAATTATTATTGGCGGCCTTATCATGGGAGCGGTTTTTAGATATTAAATGTTTTATGTAATATTATATTATAGAAATGTCCTAAAATATTTTTCTAATTATTATAGTAATAGCTCTATCGGGCGTGAGCTACTACGTAAAGTTTACAATGCACACAAACGAAGGCTATTATAATAAGTAATTTCTGCGAAACTCTAATAATGACCTCGTTAACCTGTGCCTATGTTTACATAAACAAATTTTTGCATTATATTATCGATAAATTGACCTTGAGATGTCCATCACTACGGAAAGCGACAGTGACATTGACACACGAGTACGCGCCAATTTGCGTTGGCGCAATTTTCTTTTTTTGAATCGATGTGTGGCCAGGTGTTCGGAGTAAATATAAAAATAGAAATAATTATGTAGCTGAACAGGAAAATAATTTAGCATAAGTGAAACCTATTATCTTGTCCTTGACCGCCATTTCGCTTGATGTCAAACAACGTAAGCTTTGTTTATTTTGGGGCTAGATGGTGTTGAGTGAGACATGTCCACCAATATATTTCTAGATGGCAAAGTAAGTGATGTTTGACGGCATAGATAATGCTATGAATGATGATGAGATACGTGGGCTCTCATGACGAGTCTATTTGGAATGCACATGCCTCTAGCTAGACATTTTACAAACAACTTAATCTGTGCAAATAACGTGGGTTCACAAAGTTCGTTCACTCATAACCAGTTTGTTTTTTAATTCCGCCGTCGATGACGATCGAGACACACTAACCCAGACGACCCCATAGCCGCCGCTAGCAATAGCACCATATCGGCAAGGGTCAGGTCCCCTGACTTGCACCAGCCCCTCAAACAAGGCACTGTCGACCTCTCTTTAAGCCCCTTGACAATAATAACTCCTCAGCCGACAGATATCTCTTAACCAATAATAATAATCAGTCAACCGACACATGATATCCTAACATAAGTGAGTCGACATCAGCTAGCCGACACTTGCTTGAGAAAAATAACAATCAGTAAGCCGATTCAGCAAACATTTTTGCAACGCAATCCAACCACTCAGAGTATACTAACTATTAGAATAAAGAAAAAAATCTAAATGGTTTTTTAATTACTTGCAATAGCATATTGTTATTTCCAGTAGATCGACGCAGTTTCGCAGGTTTTCATATTTTAGCCGCTTTAAAAAATAACCTACATATATGTTATTCCGAGCTGTAATCTAAGTAGGGAAAGAGTACTAGACGACGACGAAGAGACTCTTCACACTGTTGTTCACGGTATCCCCAGTTCACGGACCTGGGGAGTGGTGTTTGGCATTTCAAATAGCCAATCCGCCATCTTGGATGTCCGCCACGTTGGATTTAAGTCACGTGACTATTTTTTCGTAGTGCCGA
The DNA here is from genome assembly GCA_017562165.1 of Ectropis grisescens. Classification (NCBI taxonomy): domain Eukaryota; kingdom Metazoa; phylum Arthropoda; class Insecta; order Lepidoptera; family Geometridae; genus Ectropis; species Ectropis grisescens. Next base: position 15,450,561 of record CM029786.1, read on the forward strand.
CAGCAAACCCTTTCATTTGATACCCATATCATGTGGGTGGATTCCAAACAGCCAGTCCGCCATCTTGGGGGGGGGGGGGCGCCATATTGGATTTGTAATGACGTTTCTTAGCTAGTCATCAGAACTAGAACTGTATTATCATCAGAACTCAGAGCGTGTGCAAAATTTTATCCTAATCAAAGAACAGGAAGTGGGTCAAATTAAGATTCCAAGTTTTTCTTACATACATACATAATATGTAGTTAGTTACAAGTGAAGGTAATAAAGGCGTGTTAAAATATTGGATTCCTGGCACCTATACTTCCGAGTGAGCACCGCCCACGCCATGAAGTCAATGCACCTATTGTTTAACTATGAAATTACGAGCTATAAAACAATTTAAGTGTTATTTGCTTACTAAAATTAATCTCGTAAATAAAAATCTTGTGTCACGATGTATGTTTTCGAACTCCTTCAAAACTGCACGACCGTTTTTTATAAAGTGTTTTATGTGTCTTTGTTATGTTAAAGAATAAGTCGTAAGGTAGCACGTAGCAAGCAAATGCCTAATAGGTCGTAGCGTGTTTTCACTCACCTGCCTCTAATCTTTAAGTTTTAATTTTGTATGAACAATTTTCAAATCATTTTATTGATGTTTATTCTCTATGCTCTGTAATTTTACTGGAAACATTGCCCTTCAAATCGGAACACAGTGATGTTATCACATTCCTACTTGACGGTAGAGTAACTGACAAACATGTGGGCCTTCCTTTTCGGTCCCTGCAAAGAGTCCTAAAATTTCATGGAGAGATTCGTGCCCACACTGGCTAAGTACGGTTTGGCTCACAATGTATACGTTCACCGTCAAAGCCAGAGATGCTGTTAATGAGAAAATGTTCACTAATTTTGAATGTTAGCTTTCTGTACTCTCCGTTCAACATAATACATACCCGTGAAATAATTATTTCAATACGTCAATCAGTTTCCAGGATATATCATTTTAAAGTGAACGGTCCGAGTTAGATGCGCTTGACGTCATACCACAGCACTTAATTCGTTCACAACTGCAAGCGATGAAACAAAACAAATCACTGCGCAAGTAAATTACTGCTGCTGCTCGAATTGCGATTAAGCGGAGTGGAGCGTTGTGTAATGACGTCACACGCGGTAGATATTTTTGCGAACTTTGAATGCATGTACTATTATATCTACTTGATATTTTTGAACAAAACAAACTAGTAAACCTGTATTACAGAGAAGCTTAACTATAATAAAGTTTCAAGTCATTATAGATACCTATTAACATTCCCCAACAAAACTATATTATTGTTACTCGTAGGTAGAACCCCACGGTTTTACCCGGATAATTCCCGTTCCCCTTATTTTCTCGAGATAAAAAGTAGCCTATGTGTTATCCCAGACTATAATCTAAATGCATTCCAAATTTCAACCCGATCCATCTAGAAGATTCGACGTGATTCGAGGACTCGTGAGCAACAAACATCAAATCATCCAAGCTTTGACATTTATATAAGTAATATTCATAGGATTCTCGGGAGTGCATGTGGGATTCAAACCTGCGACATTAATATTGTGAAATCGAAATACTATGACCAACCGTTACAGCTCAAAAACAGCTGCACACTTCACGACCTTCAATTATTTTATTTGATTTCGGAAAAGTGATGTCACTTCATGTTTTTAGGTAAAATAATGAATAATTTAAACTGTGATTTCCATTTTCGTGACTTATGTAAATAAACATAACGCACGATGCGAACAAAAACATGTGTTACAAAAGAATTCTGTTATTTGTATTGTAGGTTAGGATTAAATAAACAAACTTGAGTTTCCGGAATGACATCTGTCAAACTGTTATTGTATCTGTCATTATGTTCATAACGATGCGATGTGATCACACTTCTGTATAATTGACATAATAAACACACATTCAGACTGTTAGATGAATGTCTAAAAGAGTGGCCAATGAGCTGTTTACAAACTAGCAAAAAAATGAATTTACAAAACTGGTAGTCGTAGGGACTCCCGATAAAGGTGAAAACTTATAACTCAGGAATTGATAGGTCACTTCGGACCTATCAAATCCTGAGGGCGCTGCTAGTCTGCAATAAATCTCCAAAGCAATATTGTCTAAATAACTCTTCTGCAGTTGTAGCATGTTCATTTCGCTTAGATGGCCTTGGTTAGATGTGTGAATTTATAATGGTAACCATGGTAACACGCTTTGGTCCCGAGTTCACCCGAAGATTTCTTTCATTCACGAGCGAGACGCTTTAGCTCAATTCACAGCCCACGAAAAATCTGTGTGTGGTGCGCCATTTAAGTTTTCACTTCAAAAATAATTAAAGTAGATGGCACATGATTTAAAATATACTTTGTCCAAGTTCAGTCTATCAATGTAAATTACCACCACCAACCCGCTTCTCTGCCGTCCAACTAAATCGGTTCTAACTTAGCTATTGCTGTCTCTATCGTTTCAAGCAAGAAGAAAAGAGAGAGCTATATTAAAGCTAAGACATTTTTAACTCAGGGCACAAGGCCAGCAACGCCAGCGTGGTGGATTATGCCTTAACTCTGTCCTTGCGAGAGAAGGCCCCGAGTCCCAGCTGTGGGAATATTTAGTGGGCTGTATATGTTATGTATGTAATGTAAATTACTGTAATAATGATTATGCGGAAGTCAAAAGTGACATCAAATTGTTTCTCTATTTCACACAAGGCGCTGCTCGCCAGTTTTGTTTCATGAACTTGTCTTACCATACTACCGTGTGCCTTGATCTAATAGATATAATATCTAGATATATAATTTGTCTAATTACGTCACTTGAATAGACATTCTTATAATAGGGCATGGCTAGCGTTTATACTTATTCTCCAGTTTCTTATGAGTAGGTCTCGCATATAAAAATGTAAAAGTTATTCCATTGAAATTTACGAATTTTTACACAAAATCAAATTGTCAAATAGTTTGATGGTTGTCATTTAGTACTTAGAACCACTACAACTACTAAAAAAAGCTACTTATGCATAGCTTTTAAACACATTTTTTTTTATTCATTTGGCATGATAAAAGCAATCAACGCGCGCATCCCACTCCGCTGCTCCACCGGCTCTCCGACGCTACGCCGCTACATCAGCATGTTGGTGACGCGTATCTTTTAGATTTTCTACTATTTAAAAGTGGTCACAGCGATTAATAAAGATTTTCTTTCAAAAAAATCTGGCAATTTTTTGGTCGAACGCTTGTCTTTATTTAAAAAAAAACTTGCCACCGGAAGTATAAACGATAGTGACGTGAACATAATATCGATGACTATCAGTTTTATTGTAAACAATTTTTTATTTGTTTACATTGTCGATTAAATGGACAACATTACAGGCTTATGTCACCTCATTCAAGGTACGCCATTCATCCGCAAAATAAGCCAAACAAATAAATCGAACGATCATGAATGACCGATAATCCGTTCGGAATTGCGATTGTGGTTCCTCCATTTAACTTTTAGATATTATAGTCGATTACATGGAACCGTTTTAACTTGATTGGCATGACATCATGGGTGTTCAATAAGCGATTGTGTGGAAGACGACAATCAATTCATCAGTAATGATTGAAAGATTGAATGTCGTGCGCAAATGGTGCCTTTGAGATTGGTTGCACATGGCAACACCGCTCATCTGATACATTGTAATGTAATGCGTCTACGTAACAGTGTTGCATCTGCTTAATATTCAAATGTTTATAGCTATCCTATGCAGAGTTCTATTCAAAGATTTATTGAAGCATTCAATATAACCCGTCCACTTTAGGTTTCAATATAGCCCAGCCAATGTTCCCACTGCTGGGATTTGGCGCCTTTTTTATAAGGAGAGTCAAGACAAGGCCGTAATCCACGTCAGAGTTTCCAAAATCCATTCATACACACAAACCTTCGGATTTTTAATATTAGGAGGAGTATACCAGCTATCTAACGTCTATAGCCAAAGATATCAGAAGTAAAAGATACACCAAGAAGCGCCGGAGACCTGAAAACACATGTGTTGGTGACTAGTGTTGTCCACGATGCGGTTTTACGTTGTCGATGTTCCAGTTGGCAGACCTTTTTATTAACCCCCGACCAAAAAAAGGGGTGTTATAAGTTTGACGTCGATGTCTGTCTGTCTGTCTGTCTATCTGTCTATCTGTCTGTCTGTCTGTCTGTCTGTCTGTCTGTCTGTCTGTCTGTCTGTCTGTCTGTCTATCTATCTGTCTGTCTGTCTGTCTGTCTGTGTGTGTGTCTGTCTGTGGCACCGTAGTGCTCAAACGGATGAGCCGATTTCAATGCGGTTTTTTTATTTGAAGGTTGATATCCGGGCGGATGTTCTTAGCTATGTTTGGTTAATATCGATTCAAGATGGCCGCCTCCACAAAATGGCGGACAAAATATTTCATCACAACCTACCTCAATATGGGTATCAAATTAAAGGGCTAAACCAGTAGAATACAATACATAATAAGAAATTTCAAACCCAAGATGGCCGCCACCACAAAATGGCGAGTTATATTATTTTTTTCACTACTACCACAATATGGGTATCAAATGAAAGGGCTTGACTAGTAGAATACTTTGCTCTATTACACATTTCAAATCCAAGATGGCTGCTACCACAAAATGGCGAAATACATTTATTTTTTCACAACTCCCTTAATATGGGTTTCAAATGAAAGGGCTTGACTAGTAGAATGTTGTACAGATAACAAATCCGAGGTAGTCGGGGGTTAATCAAAATTTTTAATTTTGTTCTTGTACAGGGAGCAATCACATCTTGTGAGCAAACGGTGGTAGGTACATCACATGAACTAGCGCCGCCAACAATATTCAAAATCTATGTGCAGATTTGATTACCTTCCTAGTACCTAAAAATGGCGACCAATTAAAAGAGCCTAAAAGCAATTTAGTGTTTAAAACATACAGAGCTGACGATAATTTCGCTTTGTTACATACAAGGTTAGGTAGACTTTCTGGACTGAATCGAAAGAGTCAGATTTTACTCATTAGAACTACTTCTATTAAACGACTAGATGTCCGCCCCGGCTTCACCCGTGGAACATATATAGCACTTATCGAGATCCCGCACGTATCCAACGCTGAAAAAATTTTAGAAATCGGTTCAGTCATTCCTGAGAATATCGCTTTCAAACAAAACACCTCTTCAGCTACGCCACCTGTCGGAAATTGGTCGTACCAACTCGGAGATTAGCAAAGGTTTTATATTCAAGAGGTATGTAATCTGTGATATTCAGTGACGCAATCTTAGACAAATGCTGTCATGTGTCATGTCAAAGCACGAAACGGAAAAAAACATTTTTTCCCGATTTTGATACATTCTTGATTCATGCTCCGCTTCTGTTCATAGTAGCGTTATTTTCTATAGCCTATAGCCTTCCTCAATAAATGGACTATCCAATAGAAAAATAATCTTTCAATTCGGACCAGCACTTCCAGAGATCCTACCGTTCAAACAAACAAACAAACAAACTCTTCAGCTTTATAATATTAGTATAGATTCGTATGTATCCAGCTTTGGCGCCAGAAAGGGGGGGGGGGGTCATATAGCCGTGATCTAGTCACAAGACTCCGCAATAAGTGCATGCGTGCAAGGTCCAGTTCTGAACCCAGTTCATAAGCCGAACGCACGAAGTCGGGGCGGGTCGCTAGTTATCAACTAGCTTTACCTAAGCTCACGTGTTTTTAACCCCCGGCCAAAAAAAGGGGTGTTATAAATTTGACGTCGATGTCTGTCTGTCTGTCTGTGTGTGTGTCTGTCTGTGGCACCGTAGAGCTCAAACGGATGAGCCGATTTCGATGTTTTTTTATTTTATTTGAAGGTTAATATCCGTGCGGATGTTCATAGCTATATTTGGTTAATATCGATTAAAGATGGCCGCCTCCACAAAATGTCGAACAAAATATTTCTTCACAACCTACCTCAATATGGGTATCAAATGAAAGGCTTGACTAGTAGAATACAATACACTATAACAAATTTCAAATCCAAGATGGCCGCCACCACAAAATGGCGAATTACATAATTTTTTTCACTACTGCCTCAATATGGGTTTTCAAACGAAAGGGCTTAACTAGTAGAATACTTTGAACTTTGACAAATTTCAAATCCAAGATGGCCGCTACCACAAAATGGCGAAATACATTTCTTTTTTCACAACTCCCTTAATATGGGTATCAAATGAAAGGGCTTGTCTAGTAGAATGTTGTACAGATAACAAATCTGAGGTAGTCGGGGGTTAATCAAAATTTTTAATTTTGTTCTTGTATGATGAACTGACGGTAATTCAAAAGTGACGGCTGGCCTAATCTGGACACAGAGCAAAATTACTCTGTGTCGAGACAACGGCAACTGCCAATCTGGAGCCCCCGGGTTCAAATCACACCCCCACTACTATATTTTCGAAGGCCTAGAATGTTTCGAGATCATGTGTCATCTACCGACCCGCACTGGGCCAGCGTGGTGGACCATGGCCTTGCGAGAGAAGGCCAAATCCCAGAGCATTTCGTAGGTGACTTTTTTTTAACTTTTAAAGGTTTACACTTGACTGCCATCTCGCCTGATGTTAAGCGATGATGCAGTCTACGATGAAGCGTGTTTACCTAGAAGAAACCGATTCACTCTCGATTTGAAAGCACCAAGATTATAACTATCGGGAAAAACCTAGACGCAACGCCTAGACGTTCTTATCACAAACGTAGAGTCAAACCTCTTCGTCCGTGTCGAATATCCACCATGAAACGGTGCCGCTTCTTCGAGTTACGAGAAGTACGATAGAAAAAAGGGCAAGCAAAATTTTATGTATCCGATAAAAAACTGATAATACATAAAATATGCTTTACTACGACGTATTTAAAATTTTTCGGAGACATAGTACATTACATCACCATGTATACACATATAATAATAAACCCTAAACCAACGCAAATGAGAATACATAAAAGTTGATTAGTGAAACTCATATCAATCTAATCCGGTGAGGTAATCCGGTTAATATATGCAAAATTAATTTATTATGTCATTCTGAAGCAGCTTGAAATATAAATCATCTTGATCAGGATACTTTTCGAGGATAACGGGGCTATAAAACTGTGTAATTATTGTTCAATGAATTTTAAATGGTTTTTAAGCTTCCGCGCAATAATGCATTTTAGATAAGATTTTGTACCCAAAATTAGGAAGAAATAGAAATAGTAAGCAAATAATTTAACCGAGCCAAGTCATTTAGCTCTACTCTGAAAACGATTAATTTCACTGAAAAAGGCAACAAGCATTTCATGTAGATAATTTCAGGATAAACAATTTTGACCTCTATTGACCTTCAAGCAATCAGGCGCGGTCCGAAGGACAGGAAGGGGGACATGACCCCATTTTTTTTTTAAATAAAAATGTATCTAATGGCACAAAGTACAAAACTATTCTTTAACGCAGGAAACGACTGGAACGGCAACTTTTTTTTCTTTCTTTTTTGGAAAAGTCTTATTTGTATTTCTACTGTTGCCTGGAAGAGATAAGGTCGCCATTTACTACTATATTTTTAAGATTGTTTGTTTTGTAAGTTGTTTTGTTAATTGCAATAAAGAGTTTATCTATCTATCTATCTATCTATCTATCTACTGGTGATCCCATAAGTTTCGAAAGTCTGGGGCTGCGTACTGGTGACGCACTCCAAAATTCGATGGTGGGACCACGCCTGCTAGCAATAGGTTTCGATATATTTGCAATACACTGATTTTGGTCACCTTTTGACCTTTGTAACTTTATTAGCCGACACGATATCAATGTCGATTTTTCACATTTTCATTACAATGTTGCACAGTAATAAAGGTGTATGAAAAACTCAGCTCACTAGGAAGATAAAATCTCCGCAGATAAAATCTTAAATAACTGGGCTAGCAAAAATAATAAGCTTGCGACAGTGTGCTTGCATGATATACATACGTACATACCTACTTAATATTATTTAGGTACGTTACAATCTAGACCAGTATTTCAGGTCTTCTAAAACTATATAACTATAATTACTGATGATATCAGTTACATTCAGAAACCAGGCTTAAATTAACGTGAATTAAAATAATTAAGACCACTGTCCAATGGAAGTACCTAGGTATCATACTTCGTTGACAAATACCATTGAGTATTTAGCCATATTTATAAATAGCTGACCCGGCGAACTTCGTACCACCATACTCTTTTTCGTCATCATTTCCTAAATTTTCTGCGACACAAACCTTGTCCCGACAATAGCAAGTACATAAATCAAAGAATCGTCAAATTTGGTGCATTATGCACTACATATATACTACACTACACTACACTACATATATTTCGAAGATCTATTTTTATAATTATAATAGGTATTAGCTGACACGGCAAACTTCGTACTTCTAAATTCTTCTAAATTTCGTTGTATACAAATCTTGCTTGATTCATGTGAAACAATTTCTCATGCAAGGAGAAATAGGGCTTTTTATGGAAGTAAAATCTTCTCTACTTGCGAAGACCACTTTGTGCTAGGGGAAAATCTCGCGGTATCGCGTCACCAACATGCTAACGTATCAGCGTAGTGGCGTGCGTCGGACTTGGAGCGACGTTGGGCCTGCGTTAAAGGCTTATTTCCCTTGGCTTTAGCATAAATGCAGTCTTTCTGAAAAGAAAACTTCTTTTGGCGCCATACAGACAGGTTTTTCGTGGGCTGTGAATTGAATTCTAGCGTCACCTTCGGGAATGATAAGAAATCTTCGGGTAAACTCGGGACCATGGTCATTGGCCATCTAGAAATGCGTCAGCCAATGAGAAATGCTGAAAGGGCTTGGCCTGGCCATCATGACATAGCCATCTAGAAATGCGTCAGTCAATGGGCAATGCTGACTCACTTCTAGATGGCGATGCCATAATGATCAGGCCACGCCCTCCGGTTACACCCACGTATTTTCCAAAGTTATCGAATTCTGAGTTATACGACTAAGTTTTCACTTCTATCGGCAGTCCTGCCTAATGACTGCCATGCGCGGTCCGAAGGGGGGGGGGGTCACAGTGGGACAAAATCGTATACGTTCAACTAAAAATCTAAGAAAATTAAAAATATCTAATAGTACATTGACTATTTTTTAACGCGGGAAAACAACTAGAACGGGAACTACGCGGGTAAAGTCATGGGGCGCTACTAGTAAAGTATTTATTTTATTTTAAAGTATTATTTGTATTATTTATACTGGTGACCCCCCAAAAATCTGAAGCTGCGTACTGGTGACCCCTTCCAAAATTCGAGGCTGGGACCGCGCCTGATGACTGCCAATATTTTATTTTTACTTTTGTAGGTTTACTTACAGTTGACGGCTATCTCACCTGATGTTAAGCGACGATGCGGTCTAAGATGGAGCGTGTTTAACTAGAAGTAACCGATTCACTCTCGATTTGAAGACACAAAGATTGTAACCATAGCGGAAAACTTAGTCAGGCAACGTATTCCACACCCTTGAAGTTCTTATCACAAAAGTAGAAACCGAGCTCTTCGTTCGTGTTTTTGGAAACATGAAACGATGTCGCTTTTTCGAACTACGACCATTCCGATAGAAAAAAAGGCAAGGTGGTATTAAATCGTGCAAATCAGTTGTACACTCTCCGAAGTGTATCCGATTAGAACCGATTAGCTAGTAATGTAGATTTGGATTTAGAAATAAGTCTTGAGACTTAAAAATTTGACTTTTTAAGTACACTGAATTTAGTAGCTACTGAATCCAGTGATGTGCTTCAGTGAAACAGTTTCAGTATGCTAGCATACTAAATTCAGAAGATAGCTTGCTTCTAACTGGTTTCGAAACTTGGTTCTGGATTCGGACAGTAAATTTAGGCTAGTGTTAAAACCCTCTACACACGAGCCCTAAAATCAGAGGCAATAACGTAATACTAGTGGGGAGAATCCTACATAAATCACCAATCATATGGTGCGATGTAGGCCCACTACTTTTACGTCATCTCCTCTGATTTTAGGACTCGGATTTTAGGGTGTGTGGAGCGTTTAAGGGATTTAGACGTCTTTTTTGGACAGATGAAATCTTTTGAATTCTCGTCACTAGCATGCGTTTTAGTAATCTGTAGCTATAAAGTAAGGTTACGTATTGTGCAACATTTTTTTTATTTGCCGATATTGGGGGATTGTGACGTCATCACAAAAAATCGTACAATGAAGTGACGTCACTCGAGGCTTTTAAGCACTGTACACACTCTTCGACCTTTTTTGTATGTGAAGCAAATGAAAAAAAAACGTGCACAATATTCTTTAACAATCCAACGCACTAAAAATGTAGTCCTTTTTAACCGTCATGCCTATTAAAACACTCCATGAGACATGCCGCTTCCCTGCTCAGAAGCCTTCGCTTATCGAGATTAAGTAATAATACAACTTAGGACCTCAATGGACTATGTCATCGTACCACAATGGTGACTTGGTGACGTAAAGGTCAGTGATGACAGCGGTGACTCATTCGAATAGGCTCTAGCCACATGATCCGATGCGATATCCAAGCGATTTTTTTTATGAAAACTTAAGTATGACAATTGGCCTCAAATGGACTACAAACCACAAAGAGGTTTTTAGTAGTAGGACCATCAGTGAAATGCAATCATTATATTTTTTTGCATACATTTATTGCACAGGGGATATGACCCGTCCCAAGGACTAAGACACAAAAGTTGAATAATCTAAAAAATTACAGTAGGTACATCGAATAGTACTTTTATGGGATATTTTTTATCGCGGGAAAATAGGAAAACAACTGCAACTACACAGATAAAATTGCGGGGACAGTAAAAGACAGGGGACAGAAAAAAAGGATTCTCGAGGATACATACTATTTGCTTACACTTATTGATGGAATGTGTTCGGAACGATAGTTTCAGAAGCCTGTATTTTGAAAGAAGTAGTATCAGAGATATTGGATACTGCAATGTGACATTAGCCAATCCCGAATCAACTGATGAAATTATGTTGCATATACTAATTCATTTAGGACTAAGAAATAATTGTTAATTATTTAAGTATAATTGTATGTTGTCTTACAGAGCGATATGGTCGCTCAACGACATAGCCCTTTAAATAAATAAATAAATAAAAAATTAAAATAAAAGATTTCGATGTATCTATTGCATTCATTTATTGGTGACCCCCTCCAAAATTTAAGGCAAGAAAAAACGATAAAGCAAAAAAAAAGCTTACACCTGAAGATATGTAGTTAATTTATTTGTCTATAAAACAACTATTTTGAGACGAAAGGGAACTACCACAAAGCCACGAGATCTCTCAATATTGATGATGAAGTCGCTGTATTTGTAGATAGACCTTTACACCTTCAATGCTAGGTTTGCGTCTGATCTATCATCAAATTTATGACCTCCTACCAAGCATAACTATAAATTGATCACACTAAAGGCGGCTTTACTTTGTATTCAAGTTGTGTCCACTTAATTTAATGTCAATCCACACTGAATAACCCATTTAAATTTAATCTGCATCAGATTACGGGGACACGTCATATTGATTAACTCTAATGAAGTATGACATCATAATAATGAATGGAATAGGATCAAGACTTCCAAGTCTTGAATATACCTATTATATACTGTTACGTCGCAACAATTGCCAGCTTTTCGAGTTTTTTAGTTTTTTTTTCCAACTTACGATAATTTACGATGGAGCGTGTTACATTTTGAAGAGTGTGCAACTGATATGCACGATCTAATAATATCTTTCCCTATTTTGCTTTTCTATTGGACTGCTTGTTGTTCGAAAAAGCGACATCGTTTCATGATTGATGTTCCAAAGACTCGAACGAGACGATTTGGGTTTAAAAGACACAGACCTACATAGTGAACGATTATGTTATGAACACGTAGAAATATTTCAATTCCTTTACCTACTATTTTAATCAGATTGTTTTTTTCCTTGCAACGGGCATAGTTGGCGCAAACAACGGTATTTCCTTGGTCTGCTCTCAAGATGCCTGCATAGTGCACGGATCATACGAGTATAAAGATAATGATCATCCATTAAAATATTTTAAAACCCTTGTCTTGTTAAGGAGACTATTTTAACCGACTTCAAAAAAGGAAGAGGTTTTCAATACGGCTGTATGTTCCTTTTTGGATGTATGTTACGCGATGGCGCCGATAATTGTGAATCGATTTTGAGGGGTCTCTTTATATTTGGTAGATCATTATAGTCCTGATGTGGTTTCATATAAATTTTATCGAAATCGGTGAAGCAGTTTTTAAATTTTAACAAAAAGCTAAAATTTGATTTCGTGTATTGAGACGACACTCTTATGAAATTTGGTCGGGTGTCTAAATTGAATTTTAAAGTGATGTCGGTTCGTTGTCTATGGGCAACGAGCGCAGTGCAGTGCTAGGTAATGATATGGACTCTTCATGTTCCAATAGCTGCGTATCACTGTGTTGTTATGTGGCAGGCATGTTGTTTACCATCAGGCACATGTCCTGCTCGTCTCGTCACTTTTTATTTAAAAATAAAAATTGGTTTTCTCGGAAAAAATAAATTATTTCTGTACCATGTGCACAATAGACGCAAACAACAGTACTTTCTGTGTCTGCTATCAAAATGTGATGATGTAGTGATTTCGTCGATCAAATATACCCGAAGAGTGATTTCATCAAATCACTGTCGTTTTTTTTATCAAGCCCTGTACATTATTCATGAGCATATTACGTACGACAATAGACAACAGTAACGCTTACAACAGTAGTTCTTAAGTCTATTCTCAGGTCACCTATGTACACTTTGCATTTCACTTATATGATAACAAGTCTTATGCTATTGCTAATAAGGTCGTTTCTCCCACAGCACGTGCACAGTTGGCCCGAACAACAGTACCTCCTGGGCGTGCTCTCAAGACACCTGCATGGTGCACGATAATATCACGCACGAGATCAACCGGCGGCAGGCTGACTGGGAGGCCTTCACTTATCCGGAGTTCCTAGACAAGAAGCTCAGGGATGGAGTTATTTATAAACTGGGTAAGATAACAGAATTAAGCAGTTACGCATGCGCGGATCCGGCGGGGGTTCGTGGGGGTCATGACCCCCCCTGGGTTGGGTCCAGTACCTAGGTGGATCACTAATTGAAAAGCATGCATGTAATTAACGTACAGTTTGTGACTTGATCACGCCTATGTGACCCCTTCTGGAGCCATGTTACCCCCCCTGGAGTCAAAGCGGGATCTGCCCTTGCAGCTATGTGCTGATCATATCCGACGTACGTATAAACCTTGGAGTAGACGTATCACACGTGTCCAACAATGTAAATGGCCAATCGACAAACGTTGGCCACCCTGAAACTCATTGGAGTAATGATACAAATATGTAAGGCAGTGGGTGGGGGGAAAAAACGAGGATAGGACCTTTTTATCTTCAGTAAATAACTAACTAGGCTCAACGATGATTTAGAGTGGGTCGTAATCATTGGCTCTAAAAGATACCACTCTTCTCGGCCTTGATCCTTTTCCTGTCATGGGACAGATGAGAGATGAGAGAGGCTTGAAGCTCGCTTAATACATACATCTATGAGACGAAATTCTTAGCGTTCCATGGATTCACCGTGCGGTTGCCAGATCCATTGTGTGGCAGAGATCCGAGTAGATTTAAGGGGTACATGGTTGTAGGTTTAAGGGGCCCTTTTCTGACGTACATCAACACTCACCTACACTACTCGTGTTTCTCTCCCTGCCCAGCCAAATCTGATATGAGCCTACTAGTGCAGCTTTAGATGCTCGTTCTAGTATAGAACTTACTGCACTTCTGGACAAGCCAAGGTCTTTCAGCAGCTTAAATAGATAGATTTTGCTGGTATACCTCTTGCTCCTACTACTAATGTAATAATACATTGGACGACATTTATTTCTAGCAACTCCATATTGTACTACGAAAACCGATATCAGATAGATACAATATACAATTTCTACTTTTATAATAGCCAAGTTATCTAGTTAGTTAATAGTAATCAGATCTGCTTAAGCTCAATTGTGTTAAATAATTGTCACAAAAGCAAAGAACACAGATTATACGAGTAGTATTATTAATCAAATCTAAGCTCTATGGTCCCAAATTGTGTCAAGTAGGCACCTAATTGTCACAAAATAAAATAAATACTTACTATAAACTATTAGATATACAGATCTAAGCTTAAGTATCTTGTATCTTGCCAACTTGACGCATAGCATTGGCAAACCACTAAATATGTATATACCCACTGCTTATAATAAAATCATGTACCTATTTACATACGCAAATAAACATAGATCTTAACAGATTACGCCTAGAAGCGTTCGACCTTTGTTGAGACACTGTAATAGAACCAACCGATGATACAATCTAGAGTTCAACAACGGAGACATCATCGTAATTCCTAAACAAAAAAATACGATTCCAAGAGTATTTTAGTTCAATAATTTGGCAATTTATCGATAAACGGCACAAGTGGGCCAGATCCTTGACTTGTATGAGTTGTATGAGAGTCTAGAACGATCATAAGTGATGGATTATATTATTGTAGTGGGTGGTAAGCTCATACAAACACAATGGCGATGTTTAGTATTAGTAATATCGTAATCTATACTAATATTATATTTAAACTCAAAACGTAGTGGATGAATTTAAAAAAATGTTGCACCTTTTAAAATTATTTCTAAATAGGTAATATGTAGCTAAATAAAATGTTAAATCTGAACAAAGTTGGGTGGACCAATAGTCAATTAGTCATATTATGCAAGAGATTTGCACCAATACGTGATTATTTACAACTTTTTCATGTAAAAATTACTGCAATTTTGAAAATTTGTTACATTTGTACGCTTATATTACATGTAATCGTACTTATAATATATTATAAAGTAGAAGCGTTCCGCAGCTTACCTATGGCTTACCTAAAGTATTTAATGGCATATTCGTTTATTTAGTTTTCCGAAACTATTTTTTTTCTAAAATGAATAAATATTGGTGGACAATTCACACGCAAGCTTGTACTATGGAAGCCAGGTAGCTGATATAATACTTATATGTTTTTAAATACATACTTATTATATATAGAAAACACACAGGCACAGTACAAATATTTGAATTCATCACATAAACATTTGCACTCGGTGGGGATCGAACCCACGACCCATGGCTTCGTAGGCAGACCTACTACCAACTAAGGCACCAGGCCATAAAAGTAGCCTAAATAGCTCATTCGCATAATATCAGATTCTCGAAATAACAGATTTTCAAAATATCAGATTCTCGAAATATCAGATTCTCGAAATATCAGATTCTCGCAATATCAGATTCTCGAAATATCAGATTCTCGAAATATCAGATTCTCGAAATAGCAGATTCTCGAAATAGCAGATTCTGAAAACAATTGAAATCGGACATTCAACGAGAAAAATGTATTTGGCAACTTCAACCATATTATGTCACTACCCAAGCGCATATTTGAGAGCATGCTTCAGAAAAATGCCCAAAAAAATTAGACCACCTACCTACCTATCACAGTTCTATAAACGACATTGATTTTATTAATAATGCATTTCTTTGTAAATAAGTAATGTAATATCTACAATTTACTTTATCTAACAGTAAATTTCTGGCAGTGAAAAAAAAATGCCGTAAAAATGTCGTCTCGCTTCTATCGTCGTTTCGGTTCCTATCCAGACCAAATACTCCTCGTATTTGTATGATTAATACAAATATTTAATTTTAAATTTCTTTAATCATTTGAATGATACAAATACATTGTCTAAATTTTGTTAAACATATGGCATAGTTAGTTAGTTAGACGGGGCCTTTTCCGCACTTAGCCTCTCAATTGGGCCATTGTGCATGGCTCATACTACCCTTCTACTCCAGCCATCCCAGGCTATCCCAGAAGGCAAGCAACCTATACAGGTTGGTGAAGGCCTCCGGGACTGCTGCTGGGGAGTGGAGGAATTCTGCCCATTGATCTGCGCCGCTCCTGCAGAAGAGAGAAGAGATATTTCCAGATCATCTTTACTGAATTGCGATCTTTCTACTGGAGCGATCAACTGGAAGTTGTTGTCACGTTTTTTGACATTTTTTTAAAACTTTTATAGGTTTACACTTGACCGCCTTCTCGCCTGATGTTAAACGATGATACGGTCTACGATGGAGCGTGTTTACCTAGAAGAAACCGATTCACTCTCGATTTGAAGACACAAAGATTGTAACTATCGGGAAAACCCCTCTCAGGCAACGTATTTCACAGCCTTGATGTTCTTATCACAAAAGTAGAGTCAAATCACTTCGTTCGTGTCTTTGGAACATCAACCATGAAACGATGTCGCTTTTTCGAGCTACGAGCATTCCCATAGAAAAAAGGGCAAGGTGATTAGATCGTACAAATCAGTCGCACACTCTCCAAAGTGTATCCGATAAAAAACCGATAAGCTAGCAATTTTCCGGCGATGTTCGAGACTTTGCAGTCTTTTTCGCACGAGGATGTCATTGCCTATGAGCCTTTTGGCACGTCTCGATCGATTCCAGAGCCTCTAGCGATATGAGTTGGTCTAAGCTAAAACACTAAATCTAGGCTGCACCGTACTAACACTTTAGACAATGGTGAAAGGAGATTGCCAGATACCAATACAAACCACAAAACACACGTCTGTGGAACGGATCTAAATACTCGTACAAATCTCCACATGATCTCTTCTGCGTTACCAAGGAGATGTGACTGTGGCTCCCTCACTGTTATGTAGGTCGAAAGGTGAAAGTGGCAGGATTCGTAATGCTTTCCTCTCTCTGACATTTTGATACGTAGGTTTGTTTTGAACTGCTTGCTTTTTATTGCCACAGATTTCTAAAACAAAAGGCAGATGGAACGTGCAGAACACAGATCCTTAGGTCCAGAAAGCAAATATCAAACGCCAAAGCAAATACAAACTCCAGTCAGTACGAAACTGACTTCCGTCTCGTACGGGAGTCCCGTGTGATTTTAAGTTTTGTACAAGATTATGCCGTCTTGTGGCTTCAAACATTGTTCCCAAAAATAAGAAAAGGAAAGAAAAATATCATTTCATAGGAAAGTTTGAATATTTTTACTGCTTTTTGTATAATTTAGGCGATTTCATTTCGATTGATGAATAGAAACACAACACCTCAACGAAAATTGGTTAGTGTTCCTGTACTAAACTGAAATTATTTTCCCTAAAGTTAAGGTAAAATTTAGATTATGATTTTTTGAAGACTCGTAGACCAAATTATTTATGTACTTAAGTAGATTGTATTATTCTATTTTAAACCCTATTTTTATAATCGTAATTTTTAATTTAATGTCAATCGATGCCTAGCACAAATCCACGTCATTACTAGTGTTTATAAAAATACTAATAGTGTTGATGAAAACTATAGTTTTGAAGCAAGTTTTAATTCTTGTAAGTAGGTATAGTGGAGCTAAAAAAGTAGGCGAGTTCTTTTGAGATATCTAATGGTTTTAATCAACCTCATGTTATCTGGTCGAGTCAGTAGTGACATTGTCGAAGTTTTATACGGTGCTAATTTGTGCGTACATACTTACCCAAAAAAGATGTTGGGATCAGGCCAATCGCTGTTGGCACCACATATACTGGCCTTGCTGCCAAGGTGGGTTGTAGGTATAAAGCGTTGCACTTTCGAGCTCCCTGTCCCACAAACTTGATTTTGGTTCTCTGAGTGGACGTGAGGCTGCTGTTCATTCTGTCCTGACTTTCTTTGTCCAAAATTGGGGAGAGGGCTGTTAAATGTGTACGTCAAAAACGCTTTAATTTGGTTGATCGTGGAGCCCCGTTGTCCGAAGTAAAGAATAAAATTCTTGACTTCTACAATTTTCTTTGGCAATGTTATGGCAGACCCACAAAATTATCAAAACAATCCTATGCTATCTTCCGTTGGCTATCAACTTGGTGAATCTTCGGCCATGCGACCTTCGCCCTGGCCATTCGCTCTATCATTTAATGTCTCTAGTCCAATGTAAACGTTATGTATTTGGACGACGTAACTTTGGGTGGCGATGTGAATAATGTTCAACTGATTTACATAAACTCTTAGACGGTTTTCGTTGGTTTGTATCAACATTTTTGAAAAGGTGAACTTTTCGTTTGCGACACGCGTCCAGACAAAGATTGGATAATAAACAAATTGAATGATCTGGCCCCCCAACATCAAATCAGTTGACAAAAATGTCTGCACCTCCTGTGTTCACCGATATTAAATGAGTAGGTATTTGCCACCTTTTGTCAAGCATAATATTCAAAATTTCACAAGAAGCTCCGATAGAATACTCAAAATAAACACAAACTTTTACTATTATTCGGCGTTGTCTTTTTATTCCGAATTTTCTGTACGAATATTCGAATTCTTAGTTGCATGCTAAATCAAAATTCTTAACTTCATAGGAAGGAAATAGTAATAACAAGAAATCCTTGCATAATATTTAATCGGTGTAATAATAAATTATTTCAACATTATAATATATGTGTTTATTATACGCGAAGATTTCCGAAGCTAAGACAACAATAGTGGGATTTTTTTCTTAAGACTGGGAACATTACACGGACACCAACGTGAGTAATTTGACAACGTCGGTGAGAGCTGTCACGCATACATAACTAATTACTGGCCTCACAGTGTCGTTCACGAAGGTTTCATCTGTTTAGAAATCTGTGTTTATTGCATTATCGTATGCATGATAATATTAGATGACTGGCAGATATCGCTTTTTAACCCCCGACCAAAAAAAGGGGTGTTATAAGTTTGACGTCGATGTCTGTCTGTCTGTCTGTCTGTCTGTGTGTGTGTCTGTCTGTGGCACAGTAGAGCTCAAACGGATGGACCGATTTCGATGCGGTTTTTTTTATTTAATGGTTAATATCCGTGCGGATGTTCTTAGCTATGTTTAGTTAATATCGATTCAAAATGGCTGCCGCCACAAAATGGCGGACAAATTATTTCTTCACAACCTACCTCAATATGGGTATCAAATGAAAGGGCTTGACTAGTAGAATACTATACATTATAAAAAAATCAAATCCAAGATGGCCGCCACCACAAAATGGCGAATTATATTATTTTTTTCACTAATACCTCAATATGGGTATCAAACGAAAGGGCTTGACTAGTAGAATACATTGCACTATGAAAAATTTCAAATCCAAGATGGCCGCTTCCACAAAATGGCGAAATACATTTGTTTTTCACAATTCCTTAATATGGATATCAAATTAAGGAGTTGTGAAAAACAAATGTATTTTGGCTTGACTAGTAGAATGTTGTACAGATAACAAATCTGAGGTAGTCGGGGGTTAATCAAAATTTTTAATTTTGTTCTTGTAATGGTAAGGTTACTTGAATTACTTTTTCCTTAAAATTACATAAGCAGGCCACTAAATGTTCCCACTGCTGGGACTCGGGGCTTTCTCTCGCAAGGAGAGAGTCAAGGCCATAATCCACCAGTCTGGACAAGTGTGGGTTGGTGACACATCATGATGTCGAAAGATTTTAGGTACATGTTGGTTTCCTCACGATGTTTTCCTTCAGTTTTTAAGTTCGCGACATTACCAAATTACGCATAAATATCAACTGACGTGAATATCGGTTTGCGCGCGTGTAACTGACGTAATCGACTTGCACGAAAAGTTCGTGTACAAACAGAACACGGCAATATGACAATTGCTTATTTCTTTGCAGGAACAATCGAGCTCGAAGCCATAATGGGAGCCAATGCGATAAGTCCCCCCAACGCAGATATGATGGAGGACCGGAGCAGTTTCGACGCGAGAGTAGAATGGCCGCGGTACATCACTCCAGTGAGGGATCAGGGCTGGTGCGGCTCCGATTGGGCCGTCTCGTCTGCTGCCATCGCTTCTGACAGGTAACACACACAGACAGGAATACCTACCGTTCGCAATAAAGAGTTAACTCTTCGCTCGCTCATGTTAGGCTCGGTCTCAGCCTCGAATTTCAGAGGGGGTCACCAGTACGCAGCCTCAAATTTTGGGGGGAGGGGGGTCATCAGTAGAAATACAAGGGGCCTTTATCAACTTTTTTACCTTGTGACTCGTGGCTCCTGAAATGTTGCTGACCCCTGGTATAGTGTGACGAATCAAGCAGGACACTGTGCCTGATGGTAAGCAACATGCCTGCCACATAACAGCACAGTCACACGCAACTATTGGAACATGAAGAGTTCAAATCCTAACCTAGCACTGCGCTGAGCTTGTCACCCAGAGATCTAAGATGTTATAAATCTAAGCCCTTAAATTTCTCTGGAAACATTGCCATTTAAACCGGAACACAGTAATGTTGCTAAATTCGTTAACTGTATAGCTACAGACATACCACACCACTGCCCGTAAGTACTTTCTTTTTATCCTAGTTACCAAAAGGTTATCTGGAAGAGATCGCTATTAGCGATAAGATCGCCTTTTGTACCCAAAATGCTTAATTTTAAGTTAATCACTGTTTTTCTATCCGGTTTTGTGGTGGAATAAAGTGTTTTTGTATTGTATTGTATTGTACCGCTATCACGAATGTCGATGATGCGAACTGACAAGATTTTACCAAAAAAGCAACCAACACTTTGCTGCTCCACCGCCGGTGTATTAGCTTCGATATAAATCAAAGAGAGAGAGAGAGAGAGAGCTCCTTAAAATTGTTAACTGCGTCTCTGTATATACCGTGAGTTGTTTACAACAAACATTTGAATCGCTAGCGGCGAGGTATGTTGCGGTTCTACTTATTTTGGTTTTTGGTTGTTGACAACGAATAGCGATAGGTATAAACGTCCGGCGTTCACCGCTTCCTACAACCGACTAAAACGGAAAGAGTGAGCTCACTCTTCCCAACGATAACATAATTCTGCGCACCTGAAGTTTGGGATGGGCCCCATTAACATCGATGATTTTATCCTCCCAAAAAATCACTTACCGCAGCTAAATAAATTCTCTTTTTACCCGACTTTACTTCTAATGTAAAGTAACTTAAAGATAAAGTTACTTCTAGACACGCTCCATCGTAGACCGCATCTTCGATTAATATCAGGCGAGATGGCGGTCAAGTGTAAACCTATAAAAGTAAAAAAAAATCTTAAAAAGGAGGTGTCTCAATTCGACCGTATATATGTCTTTTTTTATCTGTGTTCGCGGATAACTTCGTCGTTTATGAACCGATTTTGATGATTATTTTCAATAAACTACTTTTTATATTTTCCGTGATGTCAATCAGTAGCTTTTGTAAGTCGCTTTGTGTTTTGAGACAGCAAATTATAAAGCCACGAATATTCCAGCTAAGTTTTGTTTTTTAAAACAAAAGAAATACGAGTGCACAAGTCAGCTTCAAACCTTAAGTGCAGACGAGGAGACAGGGCCGTACAGTAGGCGGAAATTTTCTTCTTTTTTGAAACAAAAGCTCCCTTTGGCGCGACACAGACAATAGTGGGAGGAGGCAGCTTAGGCAAATGGCAAAAGGCTATTAGGCAAACACTCGACGTCGAGTCGATTACTAGCGGAATCCCAACCGGTAGTGATCGGCTCTACAGACGAGCACTAGAATTAGATTTTAAATGTACCCAACTCCCTCCTATTTTCCTCTTCTTCTCCTTATCCAAAATATGTGTAAAAATAATAATAATATATAATTGTAATGACAAAGATCACGGACCCCGGAGTCTGTGGAGTGGCTAAATAAAAAAAAACAGGCAATAGTGGTAAGACTCTTAGCAGAGTCCAAGTTCTACACCGTAGTCAGTTATTCTACCGCCAAGTAGTAATGTACAAACATTACTGTGTTCCGGTTTGAAGGGCAATATTTCCAGTGAAATCACAGGGCTTAGAGATATAACATCTTAGATCTCTGGGTGACGAGCGCAATACAGTGTTAGGTAATTATTTGGACTCTTTATGTTCTAATAGCTGCGTGTCACTGTGCTGTTTTGTGGCAGGCATGTTGCTTACCATGCCCTGTAACTTCACTGGAAACATTGCCCTTCAAACCGGCACACAGTAATGTTTGCACTTTACTGCTTGGCGGTAGAATATCTAAGGTGTGGTACTACCCCAGGCGGATTCTGCAAATAGTCCTACCACTAGGTAGAATAAATAGTCAAACAACAAAAACGAGTATTATCTTCTAGCGTGCCTAAGTATACACATTGATTTTTGAAATTCATTTATTTAGTTATTCTTAAGTAAATAATAAACTTGTAAATCATCTAACTAGGCGACGATGCCAGTCTGAATTGAAAATTATTCCCTAAAGAAAATGAAATTTTAGTAGTGGTAGGACTCTTGGCAGAGTCCGCCTGGGGAAGTACCACACCTTTGCCAGTTATTCTACCGCCAAGCAGTAATGTGCAAACATTACTGTGTTCCGGTTTGAAGGGCAATGTTTCCAGAGAAATTACAGGGCTTAGAGATATAAGATCTTAGATCTCTGGGTGACGAGCGCAGTGCAGTGCTAGGTAATGATTTGGACTCTTCATGTTCCAATAGCTGTGTGTCACTGTGCTGTTATGTGTCAGGCATGTTGCTTACCATCAGGCACATGTCCTGATCGTCTCGTCACTCTTTATTTAAAAAAAAAAAAAATGATCGTGTTTAAGTCAGGTCTTTGCCCCACAGCTCCCACCTTAGCTACGGCCCTGCATGAAGGGCTCTCCTCACGGCTATTTTTAGCCTCGTCTCGTCTCGTCTCGGGTTACCTAACAAGAACAAAAGTCAAGCATCAAGTTGAAGCTCTCCAGTTATGTAGTACCACTATGACTATAGTCGAAGAGCCGTTGAAAATCTTTTTAACGTGACAACGTCTTATAAATTGGTTTGCCGGGTGACACTTCAAGAAACTGCGTTACGCTCCGCTCACGTTATGCGCTCACAACGAGAGCGAGTGAGAGGCACGCGTCCCTTCCACTCGGGCATGGTTAGCCCGCCTAAGAGCGAGAGAGACAGACATAAAAAGTGAAAGGCGTCCCTTCCGTAAAATTATTTTACCACCCAAAGTCGTTGTCACGTAAAACTTTCGCCCGTATACCGACTTTACAGGCAACCAATTTTTTTTTGTAGTTGACGCTTGTCCACATTCGTTTTCAGAATGACAGATATAAGTGACAGATGGGGAACAAAAATATCTCAAATTGTTAATATTGACGTCTGTTCATCAGATTTCTATAAATGCATGAGATATGAATACCATCTGTGACGCTATTTAGAACTGTTTTGATATGTTTTTTCATTCATCTGTATCCAGAAAACGTATAATTTGCAGTAATTTCGTTACGAATCAGTATGTTAGTCATATTAGATCATGTACCTGGAAAGTAATTATTCACTCTCGATTATCGATTCGAAGACACCCAGGTTGTGGGCGTGAAAAAACAAGGAAGACGGCAAGATATTCCAAATCTTGGCAGTTCGCATCTTTTAAAACAAGTATATTATTACGGTATATTATGTATATGCCCATTTCAGCAAGCACTGTTTCTGTTACACAAACTACACGTCTAAAATTCCATTAGCATTTTGCGTGTTATAAATCACAGGCGATATTTTTCTATGCATAGAGTCTAACCGGTTTAGGAACTAAAGCTGTCTTTCTTAGCTTTGTCATTGCCCTCTCTTTTTTTCGCTTGAAATTATAGAGAGAGCAATAGGAAAGCCAAACCCGATTTAATTAGGCGGTAGACGCACTATGTGGTGGTCTTGTTTAGAGCCAAGTAGTCAAGTTGGCTCCTTGTAAAGCCGGTGGCGGTGGTAGGTCGACTATGTAGGGGGTGGTACGTGTATGTGCTTCTAGTTGTCCTATGAAATAATGGAGAAGATGGATTTTGTCCTACACAACACAGAGTACCTACCTGTGTAGATAGGTACTTTTACTATTATCTCGACGTTTACTAAGTATACATATGATTGGAAGTCATTGTTTGTAAATTTTGAACATGTTTTTTGCCAACAGATTCGCGATCTTATCAAAGGGGGCTGAGCACATGGAACTGAGTCCACAGCTGTTCCTGTCCTGCATGAAGGGCAAGCCACCATGCAGAGGAGGCCGCATCGACAGTGCATGGAACTTCGCCAGGAACTTCGGGTAACTATCGTGCTTACACAAGCCTTTTTGTCACTTTTTTTTAAAGTGAAACTTGTTTTCCTCACCACATAACGATTTTACGTGGGCTGTGAATTGAGTTAAAACGTCACGTTCGTAAATGAAAGAAATCTTCGGGTAAACTCGATCTAGATGGCCATGGCCGTAGCCACGCCCTCCGGTTTCACCCGCATAGTTTCCAAAGTGAGCTATCAAATTCTGAGTTATTAGTTTTCACTTCTATCGCGAGTTCTAAACACTGCCAATTTTTTAAAAGTGAAAAACTTGCTTTGCCGCTCCTCACTCAGATTTTTTCGTGTAAGTGGCTGACTGGTCTTGCTCTGAAGTGAAAGGCTCATTCGAGTGTATTCAGGACCGCAGAGTGTACCCGAGCGAGAAGCACCGCGCACACATTTTTTCGTAGGCTGTAAGTGGCTGACTCGTCTTGCTCTGAAGTGAAAGGCTCGACCCGGATGAAATCGGGACCGCCGAGTTAGACAGATAAAGTTAAATGTTCTCTACTGCTGTTATTATTAATTACATGTAATAAAGTTTCACTTCTGCTGTGCGGTCTTAAGCACGCATATTTCTTAGGGGCACTCCAATTTTTAAATGTAAAATCCATAATATTACATAAAAATTTTCGATATCTTTGAAATTTCCCGTGTGCCGACCGTGAGACGAGCCCCACAAAAATTCATGTCTTTATACAAATATAGCCTGTAGCTGTTGAATTAAATAAATACATATTAATTGAAGTGGTCCCATACAAATTTTATCAGAAACGGTTGATCGGCGTCTCCAATATCAATGAAAACTCTAAAAAATTTAAGAATACAATGAAGTAATTTTCGTTTTTTTTTTTTTGTTTAAATAAGGAGTGACGAGACGATCAGGACATGTGCCTGATGGTAAGCAACATGCCTGACACATAACAGCACAGTGACACGCAGCTATTGAAACACGAAGAGTCCAAATCATTACCTAGCACTGCACTGCGCTCGTCACCCAGAGATCTAAGATGTTATATCTCTAAGCCCTGTAATTTCTCTGGAAACATTGCCCTTCAAACCGGAACACAGTAATGTTTGCACATTACTGCTTGGCGGTAGAATAACTGGCAAAGGTGTGGTACTTCCCCAGGCGGACTCTGGCAAGAGTCCTACCACTACAACGTTTACTTATGCCCGAGCGACACGAGGCCAGTTTTTCAAGCTAGTGTTAGTAAGCTAGCAAACTAGCTTCGTGTAGACAAAACTGGCGCTGCATAGCGTTTTCTACACGAAGCTAGAAGTAGGTACTAGCTTGCTAGCTCACGAACACTAGCTTGCTACCCTAGCTTGAACTACCTCGTATCGCTCAGGCATTACGCCGAAACTTTGCTGTTTCATTAGAACAGTGCCGTGTAGTTTAGTTGGTCGCCTCATGTTATATTAGTTTCATAAATTGTATTATAATTAGTTCAATGTTCGTATAATTTGTTGAATTGAAATCGGTTATTTGGCTTTTTTGACGTGACAATAAATCGATGAACGCCGGCTGCATGCACAAAAAAGTGTCCCGTTACGTCCCGTTACGCTCACTGTACGCTTGCGCCGCATCGATCAATGTTTTGTTATAACGTTGTCACGTTAAATTATCGTCCGTGAACCAACAGACTTTACAGACAGCCAATTATTTGGCGGAAATTTTTTTATTGAAAAAAAAAAAACAAAAACTCATACATTTGGCAAAATTTTATAATTTCTAAGTCAACATCAAAACCTCATCAAGATAAAGGTAAGTACTTACCTAAAATTTAGTTTTTGTTGACATTTCAAAAACCACTTCACCGATTTTGATAAAACCCAATGCGACGACTTCTGAATTAGGTACCAAACAAAAAAAGAATCATCACAATCGGGCGGAGCCACCGCGTAATACACATACAAAAAAACTGCATTGAGAACATGACTGACCTAGTAGCTTAGTTGGTAGTAGCTCTGCCTGCGAAGCCGAGGGTCGTGGGTTCGATCCCCACCCAATGCAAATATTTGTGTGATGAATTCAAATGTTTGCACTGTGTCTGGGTGTTTCTATGTATAATAAGTATGTTTTTAAAACTATATAAGTATTATATCAGCTATCTGGCTGCCATCACACAAGCTTTGCTTAGTTTGGGGTCAGATGGTGTTGCGTGTGAATTGTCCACCAATATTTATTTATTTATTTATTTATTATTTATTTATTTATTATTTATTTATTTATTATTTATTTATTTATTATTTATTTATTTATTTATTATTTATTTATTTATTATTTATTTATTTATTTATTCTTCCTTTTTTGAAGTCGGTTATATTAATTATAAGTTATCATTAAGGTTACTACCGTACAAATAACCGAGAACAGAGAGTTTCTTGTGACGGGACCCTAGACATAAGAACATGATCGTATCAAGCCTTGATCTTGAAAGTGCGACCCGATACGGGTCGTGTCGTTTTACACATTTATTTTTAGAAATACCAGTAGCCTTTCTCTGGTATTACAAGTGTATTAATAAAACTTACCATGCGGCGCGGCGGTGAAAAAATATATGTTCTTATTAATGAGGTGGATTTCATACTCTCTTAAAAAGCTCAATACTCTAATCCAAGGGTCAGCAACAGGCGGACCGCGGTCCGTATCCGGACCGCGAAGGGTCGAACCTCGGACCGCCAATAAAAAATATTGTAATGTATTGTAAAGCCAAGTATACATTTTAAAATGCAGATAAGGTACACTTTACCTTTATTAATTTAGATAATATTTTTTTACCACATAGAATCTACCTTAGTAAATAAATTATTTTTCTTTTAAATATTTTCCGCAAAGCGACTAAGAGAAACTCCACACTTTCAAATACAC
Organism: Ectropis grisescens; assembly: GCA_017562165.1. NCBI lineage: Eukaryota > Metazoa > Arthropoda > Insecta > Lepidoptera > Geometridae > Ectropis > Ectropis grisescens. The sequence goes on from CM029786.1 coordinate 15,477,623, forward strand.
GCTCCTTTTCGCCACCACACGCTGGCTCGCTGTCCGTGGACACGAACGTGGAATGCGGTCCCCGCCCAAGATAACTCCTCGAAGAGCATTTCCGTCTAGTAACTACTAAAGAACGCAGAACGATCCAATTGTACTTACTGCCCGATGCACCAAGATTATGCTGGACGATAAAATCCTAGAGATGGCCAAGACCATCGAAGAGAACTCAAACGTCAAATCTGATTAGGAAAACTGGGAGATACCGAGAATACAGTCGGTCAACGGAGTTCCAGGATGTGGAAAGACAACATGGGTGATTATAAACTTCGACGTGGATAAGGACACCATCATCACCACAACAACTGAGGCACCAAAAGATCTAAGAGAAAAGCTATCGCACCGAATCGGAAACCTGGTCAAAACCAGAGTGCGAACCAAGGCTTCTGCTTTGGTAAATGGCTTCGGAACGCTTTCAGTTTTAGTTGTTTTATGGTGGACAAAGCTCTCATGAACCATTTTAGAGCCATTGTAGCTGACAGACTGCCAAATTGTTCAATTTGTCAAAGGCTTCAAATGGAAATATTTGATATTTAAGAAGATGTATCTTTGCAAATGTATAAAACTGTCTCCACTGAAGAATTTTGGGCAAACACATCTCAGAAAATATGGAAATCGCAAAAAACTAGCTATCAGTTTGGCTACTACGTTTGATTCGACTTACGTATGTGGGTCATCTTTCTTAATTTTTTTTAAACTAATAATTTTCGAGATTAATCGACTCCCAATTGCTCGTAGAAGACACACGTCGAATTTGCTATTCTTCTCGAGGAGCAAACTATACAGAGCTGGCTCAAGAGAATCGGTGTAATTTGTCGCATTGATTTTAGGTCTTGTGTTTTTAATAATTACAAATTGAGTTTGATACCGTACAGTAAATAAGTACCACTTAATTATTACCAAATTACGGCTGGTCTAATCGGGAGAACGGCGACTGCCGATCCGGAGACCCTGGATTCTAAACCACGCGCACCACTGTCTTTTCGAAGTCATATTCATAATGCCGCTAACTTAAAACTGTGAAGGAAAACATCGTGAGGAAAACGACATGTACCTAGAGTCTTTCGAAGTCATGTGTCATCCACCAATATGCACTGGGCCAGCGTGGTGGATTATGGTCTTGACTCTCTCCTTGCGAGGGAAGGCCCCGACCTCGAGCTTTAGCAGTAGGAACATTTAGTGGGCTGTTTAAGCAATTATTGCCAGTAGTTTTTTTCTGGACCCCGTTAAAATTTCTGCACTTCATCCGGACCGCGCCTAAAACTACTTGCCGACCCCTGCTCTAATCTGTATTGTGTCATATGTAGGTAAATGTACAATACCTAAATTCATGTGTTGTTAATATAGTTATTGTAGTCGTTACATATTTATGGCCCTATAAGGGCATGGCAAAAGTGGCATTGGAACGTCTCGGAAGCTGCGATGGCTTAGTGGTTTGATCGCCAATTGTGAAGAATTTCGAAACTTCAAAAAAGGTGGAGGTTCTCAATTCACTTGTATGTTTTATTTTTGAAGTGAAAACTTCTTTTGTCTCGTCACTGACAGATTTTTCGTGGGCTGTGAATTGAATTCTACCGTCATGCTCGGGAATGATTAGAAATCTTCGGGTAAACTCGGGACCATTACCATGCTCATGGCCACGCCCAGTCATGCGGTTTCACCCGCTTAGTTTCCAAAGTGAGCTATCGAAATCTTAGTTATAAGTTTTCACTTCTATCGGTTGTTCCTATGACTGCCAATTTTTTGAAGTGAAAACTTTTGGCGCGGCACAGACAGATGTGCCGTGTGTGTGGTCAGTGAATTGAATTCTAGCGTCACGACCGGGATTGATAAGAAATCCAGAGTAAGAGCATTCAAAGCTGTTATAGGAACTGCCGATAGAAGTGAAAACTTATAACTCAGAATTTGACAGCTTACTTTGGAAACTACACGGGTGAAACCAGAGGGCGTGGCCATGAGCATGGCCATCTAGAAATGCTGAGCTATGGTCCCGAGATTACCCGAAGATTTGGTATCATTCCCGAGCGTGACGGTAGAAATCAAAGTGTGTGGCGCGCCAAAGCAGTTTTCACTTCAAAAAGAATATCAAAATCAAAAATGACTTTAAATAAACTCAAATAAGTGTTAAGAATTGTTTTTTTCCAGCATGGTAGACGAGCAATGCTTCCCGTACCACGCTGAACGCACGAGGTGCCCGTTCAAGAAGCGAGGCACTCTGAGACAGGACGGCTGCAGGCCTTCGGTCAAGGAACGCACCGACCGGTACCGCATGTCGCCGCTGGTGCGACTCAACGGCGAGCGAGCCATGATGGCCGACATCATGCTGTCGGGACCTCTGCAAGGTGAGATCAGATAAGATACAGCGAGATACGCTATGCGCGGTCCACGGCCTGCATCCGCGATGGTTTTAAAATTATGTTATCGCAGTTTTTTCAAAGGCAACAGTAGATACCGAGGGGGTTTGGTGCAAATGAACTACCTACAAAGTTATAAGTGCGCCCCGCTTATATACATTTTTCACCGTGACTCCCATAAAGTTTCCGATTAAGTAAACTATCTAAGCAATTATTTAGGACATTCCGTCAAAGGCACCAGAGACGACCTAGATTCAAGCAATTTCGAAATGCACTTGTTTTAAAATCGCTTGCTTTATTTATTCTATATCGAGCACTTAAAGATACCCACAGAGAAAAATTACTCAGAGCATAAATTATCTTATGGTGTTTATGGTCCTGTCTAAACCTCTACAAGGTGAGATCAGATAAGTTACAGTGAGACGATACGAGATGAAATGAGACAAAGTGGATTTTCATCTCATACAGCCTCTTATGATATTCACGATTCTGTCTGAACAGCTGTATGGTGAGATCAGATAAGATTAAGTGAGACGAGATGAAATGAGACGAAAATATATTTCATCTTCTAAACCATCTTATGGTGTTCATAATTAGGTATGTCTGGATCTCTGTAAGATGAGATCACATTAGATACAGTGAGACAAGACGCGGTAAAGTGAGACGAAATGAGATTTCATCTCATAAAGCCTCGTATGGCGTTCCTGATTCTGTATGGACCTCTACGATGACATCATTTAGAAGGTATTTAGGGAATAGAAAAGAGGAAGTAGTTAGCAAACAAGATATTTTACAGGGAATAAGTAACTTCGTTCCCAAAAACTAAACACTGCCAAAGCATCGATATTTTAACTTCGCACCTTCATTATCACCCGAGTCAGTTCAGTTCTAATATAGGTGATAAAATGTTTGCTCAAAACATTATTTTCAAATAGATAATCGCTATCTCCAAGACCGCAACCTTCACACACTTTAATTGGAGCCTCGGTTAGGCAAACAAATTACGTGATACAAGAATTTCTACAAAAATTCCTTGGTAAAATTTTTGAAAGATGGCATCATTAGGAAGACTTATTAGTAGAAAGGAATCTTCACAATAACTGCCATTTTACGAAGTCTTATGTTCACGTTTCCCTCTACTAGGGGTTTGGCGTTTTCAGTGTTTCATTATGTTCTAAATAATATTGAATTTTGTCACAAACGTTAAAAAATTAAATACCAACCTATATACGCAAAAAATAGGATTTTCGGTCTCGTTTACCAAGAATGGCGAACAAAGCGTTAGAGAGAATAAGTACCTCTACCCTATTATTTTTTACTATTGAAAAACGATCGTTAACGGATCTATTGCAATATAATAGGAGACTACTTAGGTTAATGTAAGAATAGACCGTATGTCAGTTTCCGCTTTACTTACGTAGGTGTCTTCATTTCTAAACAGGCCTACAAATAAATGCGCTCCACCTTGGACCGCAAAATTGCACAATCGATTCCCAGTCAGACAGGTTACTACTTATCTACTACCTACCTACTGCCTGCAGTAAACTCATAAGCCTAATCCTAGATCGCTACACTCTAGATCTAAGATCCTAGATTCCTAGAGCAAAGCTGCAGACGGAAATGCAAATTATAATTTTGACAACAATAAATTATTATTGTTGTCGATGTTGGAAAAACTATAACTATAGGAAGGATATCTATCTATCTATCTAAAAGTAGGTACATATTCTTTTGTAAGCTGCTTTTCACCAAATACACATCAAAGATTAGATACCTATGCAGTACCTATTTACATAAACAGATCAATTTACCAGACTGCAAGAAAGTTATATTTTCAAAATATTTTTTTCTATTTATCTTTCTATCTATCTGTCTGTTTGTTCCGACTAAACTCTGAAACGGGTGAACCGATTTTAGCGGGAATATCACTGGCTGATAACTTATATTATAAGGAGTAAATTAAGCAATTTTTGTTAAAAAAAGACATTTGAAACACGGCAGCTGATACATTAGAAGACCATGCAGTGGTAGAGGTTGACCAAAAAAGTTTCTATGTGTTTATTTAATGTGTGAAATTGGTCCGAATACGAGTACAAAAGCTGTCGGATATTATGACGAATGAAATAGATGAATAGAGGATTTTTTTTTTGTCTCTACAACACGACTAGCCGTGTTGTAGAGACAAAAAGTCGGCAAGTCTTTGCCGATGATGAAAAAACTATTTTGCGAAAACTGGAACAAATTTTAGAATGTTTATCATATGAAATGAGAACTCCAGTATTTGCACAAAGGATTCGTGAATTCGCAAGAATGCCAAAATTGATAAGATTAATGACTAATGTCTTTGCGCACAATCTGCTCAAGGTCATGTCAACTGCAAGATGTAGATGTAGGTTTATCTTTAATTAGCTGAAATAATTGAATCATAGCTACAAGTCAACTAACTCCGTAGAACAAATAGATAAAACACATCGAAAAAAAAGACTCGAACGAAGAAATGGCTCTACTTTTGTTTCAATAACGTCTAGGATTTGAAGTGAATGAGTTTTTCCCGATGATTACAGTCTTAGTGTCTTAAAATCGAGTGTGAATCAGTTTCTTCTAGGTAAGCACGCTCCATCGTAGTCCACATCGTCATTTAACATCAGCTGAGATGGCGACCAAGTCAGTCAAACCTATAAAAATAAAACTACTGCGAATAGCTTTATTGTTAATTTCGTTTCTGGAAAATCTGTAGGTAGTAGATGGTAGTCTGCTGTTTTTAATAAAATTGAGTATCGTAGGTATCGTTGTGAATCGGCGTTCAGACGCAAAACTATTGACAAAAACAAGTAGAAAGTAATAAATTTAACAACTCTCTTAAAATTCGGTACTTCCATGATTCTTCTCTTTAGGCGAACTTCATCCTACACTGCTATAATCGGTTAAAATGTTACTCACGACAAAAATAGTCGAATTTTTATAGCCATTATTTCAACAGTAGGTCCCACCTATCACGTTGAGATTCGTAGCCGTTACCACGTTTTAACAGTACCCCCACCCACCATGCAAGGATGGTAGGTACATGGTGGATGGACATGTTATTTGAAATATTTTCTTCATAATTAACTTCCAGGGTTAATATATCCAGCTAGTGTTAGCGTATAGCATAAGCTGCTCACTAAACCTTCGCACAACACTCAAAGCTTTCTCTGGCATGGAGAGTGAGAAAGGCATCGGTTTTGTTACGATGTTTTCTTGTACGATTTTTAAGTTAGCGGTATTGCGCACATTTCTTTGAAAAGAAACTGGTCCGCGTAGGATTCAGACCAAGGGCTCCGTATCGGCAGTTGCCGTTCTCCCGACTAGACCAGCCGGTATGTAGCTAGCGTATGCTTAAAAATAATGTTAAATAATAATTGCTTCATCTTACGTTACAGCTGTGATGACGGTGTACCAGGACTTCTTCCATTACCGTCGTGGTATCTACCGGCACCTGCCTGTTGGAGACCAGAGGATCTTCGGCAGACACGCCGTCAGAGTCGTGGGGTGGGGAGAGGAACGCGGCGAGAAATACTGGGTGAGTTCCACAGCATCAGTTGCCTATTTTTATTTGAATTGCTGCCACGACTTTCAACCAGTCAGGCATTGGTACCTACAATTCACCATGCAGAACAATAAAGGGCGCCTTCTAACGGCATTCGCTACGTATAGGCCAAGCGCGTTATCACCTGCATTTAACTTGTTTTCAAATTCTAAATGTATATAATTTGAGCGTAATGCAATATTATGATTATATTGTTCGGGGCTTACTCACGATATAAATCATTATGAAACATCAATAAATCTCAAATTGCAATAATGGGAGTCCAACCATAGGTTCATTCGCACTAGTTCCATTGCTTTGTTCCATGATGGAACTAGGTACTGCGAATGTTTTTTTCGTGTTAGTTCCATTTAGGTACTATGCATAAAGATGAAATGATGGAACTACTGCGAAGGTACCTACTCAAATTAGAATTCTCATTTGTACCATTATGTAAATTATACATGGATTGGTTAAGAGAAGCATTCAACTTCTGCAAACATTCAACCTAAACTAAATTAGGAACCAAATATGCTGAGGTATTTCAGAAGTTGAATGCTTCTCTTAACGTATCCATGTATATAATTTACATAATGGTACAAATGAGAATTCTAATTTGAGTACCTTCACAGTAGTTCCATTATTTCATCTTTATGCATAGTACCTAAATGGAACTAACACGAAAAAACATTCGCAGTACCTAGTTCCATCATTGAATAAAGCAATGGAACTACTGCGATTGTGCCCTAATTTGAGTATTCGCAGTAGTTCCATCAGTTCATCTTTATGAATAAATGGAACTAATGCGAAAAAAAAATCGCAGTAGTTCCATCATGGAACAAAGCAATGGAACTAGTGCGAATGAACCCAACCATACGCACACGTGTTAAACATAGCGCATAGCGCGGAATGCGCTGTCTTTACGCGTGGCAAGCGCGGGTGTAACGTAAGTTTACCGTATATAGCGTGTAGCGGGTCGTATGCATGGTCAACACAGGTCATCTGAACCCGGCCTAAGGGTCAGCAGTCATAGCATGCCCTTAACAGACGTTTTTGTTTGAACATATCTCATGTTACCTTCATAGATAGTTCAATGCGATTGAAACTATTTAAACCGCGCGATAGCATGAGGCGTGATTTCATCAGTTTTGATCTGCCACCAAGCGATAAATAATCTGACGATTGTCTGATCTGATGGTGATTCCAGTAGCGGTTACTCTCTATGAAAACCTATGTAGAACGAGCTCATAAAGGCTGTGGATGATGATAATGAGCACATCATTATCATCATCCATTATTTTTATTATCATCTATTATTATTATCGTAGTGTAGGACGCCCTGAGACTAGATGGAGTGACGATATACGAAAGACAGCTGGTGGCGGTTGGAAGCGTAAGACCGAGGATCGGGCTGAGTGGCGTATTATAGGAGAGGCCTATGTCCAGCAGTGGACGAACACGGGCTGATGATGATGATGATTATTATTATTATTATCATATTTTCATTCTGGAAAAATAAAGAGCACAGGAACTATACGAGTCAATACAAACAGCGCTGTTAGTCTCTATATAACTTGTTTTTAACCGACTTCAAAAAACGAGGTTTCTCAATTCGACCGTATATGTTTTTTCATTTCAGATCGTCGCAAACAGCTGGGGTCGACAATGGGGCGAGGAAGGCTACTTCCGTATCCTGCGCGGTTCCAACGAGTCTGAGATCGAACACTTCGTCGTCTCCGCCCTGCCGGAAGTCAGCGAAGCGTACCAGAGAAAATAGCATAGGACACACCTGATCACGCCTCTGTGCGTCACCACCAAAGTGGTGAAAACGAGATTTGGTATCATTCTCTTGAACAGTACTAGGGATTTTGGTTAACAAGCATTTTAACTTCAGCTACAGTTCTTTTCAATGTTATATAGGTAGTAATAGGCTGTAGAGTAAGACTAGAATACTGAGGCAGCGGCGTCGCAACGCAAAATCGACGATGCGGCAAAACTAACCGGATTAGTGGGTAGGTTGCGGAAATTTCGAATTTTCACAACCTACCTACAAATCCGACGACGCGCGCTCTTTCATTTAGTGTGCATACTTTAAACGGCATGCGCGCGTTTACTTGAGATGTGGGATTACGATATCGACTGAACACTACATCGCAACGCAAAACGAATCGTATCTAGAAATTTCCGCAACGTACAAATCTGGGATGCAACGACGCTTCCAGTTAGTGTGCATAATTTGAAAGAGATGCGCGCGTTTCATTGAAATAGGTGATTACGATATCGACTGATATCCTTAATTTAAGACCGTTTCTTTAAAACGATGTTATAAATGAGGTTTTCAGTTTCCAAAGGATAAGTAGGTACACTCCGCGAGGCATAAGCTGAGCTTTGCATTTGTGTGAGTGTACATGGATAGTGTAGGTGTGACAACCGGCCTTAGGCGCGGCGCCATTCTGTCTCGCCGCGCTCCTGCCTGATTGGTGATCACTCACACTAATGCAAAGCTCAGCCTATTTTGTCCGCGTGGTATAGGGCCTATAGTATAGGCCCTATACCACGCGGACAAAATTTCAAGCTCCTGCCTGATTGGTGAAGCTGAGCTTTACATTAGTGTGAGTGACACTAATGTAAAGCTCAGCTTATACCTCGCGGAGTGTATCATCTTGTAACGCCGGGTACGGTGAAATTTTTCGTTGCTTCCTCGCATCGTACAACCACAGTAGCTATAAAGAAATACCAATAGTTCATCGCCTGAACTATCTATATTACATTTTAAAATTATTTTCGAACTACCTTACATTAGTGACCAAGTTTAAAATAGTTCATCGCCTGAACAATCTATATTAAATTTTAAAATTATTTTCGAACTACCTTACATTAGTGACCAAGTTTAAATAGACATTTATCGTTTATTTTAAATTAGTAGATAGAGTTTTAAATGTTCGCCAGAATCCCGATCATATTAGTTCTAATGCTATCAGAGTAATTATAAGGCAATTGACATTTTGATTTATTTTGTATGAGACGTGCAAGTATTGTATCTCGGAATGATCGAGCGTAAATGAATGGCGAAACGAAATTTGTTAGGACTTTGATAATGCTTTCTTTATTAACTTTCACTTGAAATTAGAGGTTCTAGTTCAAAGGGCAAGGTTTTTTCGAAATTATGGGGCAAAGAAATAAATCTACTTAAATTTCCGGGTGAATAGTGTTGTTTAAGTTTTTCACTATTTATGTTCCACTAGACGCGGCTCACTGTGCTATCATGATCAAGCGCGTTGCTTACCATCAGACGCATATCCTGCTCGTCCTGTTACACCGTAGTATAAAAAAATTTTATATGATAGGAAATGTTTTTAAGAATGAGTGAAGCGCGGATCTGTCAATTTAGTACATCATTTCTGCTTAACCCCTGTTGTTAGTAGGTAAGGCCAAATAATCTCCCGTATTTATACCCTTAGGAATCTTGTACGTAGACTTAGATCTCTGCTACCATTAAGTACTTAAGAAATAAATAAAAAATAATTTGAAAAGTATCAATTTAGGGCGTTTTTAGTGTCATGGATTTGTATTAATATTATTTTTTTCAATTACTTCCAATTCCGTATTGTAAAGCAAATCATGTGAAAATGATAAATATTTATTTTGAATTTTTTTATATTTCTGGAAGGTATGTCATTTAAATTCAGAGGTAGATATTGACTAAATTTATATTGAGATCCGTCGACACAATTTAACTAAAGTCATTATCTTGCAATGCGTTGTAATAGTAGCTTCACGCAATGAAGTATTATTTATTCACACACTAGGTATATATCCCCACACTAAGCTTCAATCGAACTGTTAGTAATTGACTTCAGTAGGACAACGATGGCAGTCTAATAGTGTTTTTATTTTTTTTGTAGAATCGAATTTGGATGACACTAAAACGCCCTTATTTAGGGAGAGATCCATATTACCACTATGGAATATTTGTAACATTTATTATAATATTATTTTGTATGATTAGATTCTAAGAAAAATAACAGACATAGTGTAACACATATTTATTATTCATTCAATATAAAAACTATAACATCAATAGGGTTTTCACTTAATACTTAGACCAGTGAACATTTTAATTACACAAAAGAACGACATGCGGAAAGCTCAGTTAATTTTTTTTCAACATCACATTAAGTTTCAGTTTTTAAAGCGAACTAGTAATTTCCGTATATATCCTTTCTGAATAACCTTTTAAACATAAATAGTAAACAACAAAACATTTTAATATTAGACTTTAAATAGTTTTTAATAAGTCACGATCTTTACCTATTCATAAACCTCTTATAAAGATCTTTTATTTAAAAAAATGTGTGTAACAAGAGCACTGCCATATATTTATTTAATAAATAAGGTGTCATCTGGCCAAGCTTTCCATTACTTAGACGGGACATACACATAGACAATTGTATTAACGTCAAACATTTCTAATAAAGTTTATCATAAAATGAGTTTATCAGACGTTTATGAATGAGGTCAGTATTTTAATTATAAAATGCTATTTAATACAATTATAACATTTAACATATTATAAGTTAAGATGAACTTAGCTAGTCTTAGGCCCATGTGTAAGTTATATCGACGTTATCTCATAGATGGTCGAAAATAAAGTTATAGAAATAATTTAACTGTGTATTATTTTTATACACCTTTCTCTTTCTTACTCCTAAAATATATAGCTTACTAGCTGTACCCTGGCACGCTTCGCTGTGGCACATTGTAATGCAAAAATTAGACAAAAACAATCCTTGATGCGGATTATATATCATTGTAAAATTTCAGCACGATCGGTGCAGAACTTTTTTGAGTTTTTGAAGCGTACACAAACCAACATAACATTTTATATATAGAGATAAGGGGCCATCCATAAATGACGTCACACGAATTTAATGATTTTTATACGCCTCCTTTGTCCTTGTCACAGTCGGTCACATTTTTGAGACCTCATTCATACCTAGTGTGACGTCACATATTTTGCAATTTTCGTTCAAATTTAATGTTGTAATACTTATGTAGATATGAAATACGACACTTTAAAAAATGTGACGTCACAAAATTTGAGACCCCTCCCCGCTCCTTGTCACACTTTATCGACCCCCTCCCTTCCCCTTGACGTGTGACGTCATTTATGGATTGCCCCTAACAGAAACAGCTCAAGTCATGTTCCCACTGCTGGGATTCTGGGTCTTCTGTCACAAATAGACAGTCTAAGTTTATACTCTCCCCCACGCCGGCCAAGTGCGGGTTGACAGTTGAGTGTCTGCTAGATATAGGTATCTTTTTTGGAATAAGAAGATTGTTATTTTAGTACTGCAGTAGATTGTAATTTTTTATTATTTTTCGTATACACAATACCATGTGTTAGTGACACAATTATTTTCTGAGTTCAGATTTGTAGACTTGCACCTGCTACATTATTAGCAATCGATTATTTGTATTTGAATATATAGGTTTCCTACGAGGTTTTCATTCAACGTTTATGTCGGCGATGACCAACTTCAATATCTCTCTCTGCTACGAAAACTGTTCTTAGAGGCATGCGCGATCCCAGCCTCGAGTTTTGGAGGGGGTCACCAGTACGCAGCCTCAGATTTGGGGGAGCCACCAGTAAAAATAACTTTACTAGTAGCGCCCCGCAATTTTACCAGCGTGGATGCAGTTCCAGTTTAAGGTTTTCTTTTTTTAGATTTATAATTTTACGTATACGCGAGGGTGTCCGATTTCACAAGCGTCGTCGTAGGTTCTAACCCCCCTCAACCTCAGTTTTTTCCAAAGTACATTAAAGATTTGTCGTTGTGGCTTTCACGATGAAGGAGAACAACGTGAGGAAAACGAAACATTCTAAAAAAGACACCTTTCTTGGCCATATGATATTCATGATATTCGCTAACACTCTCTTCTTGTGAAGGATGGATTCGAGACCCAGCAGTGGGAACATAGAGTGGGCTATTTATGCTAACATCACTCACAAATAAATGTTCACTTAACACATAGATTATAAGCCACATAGTGTGAGCAATACATATCATTTGTGAATTTGATCTTTATGCTAAATGAAATAACGAATAAATTACAGTAACGTCTAGGGGAATGTCATAAGTGGAAATATTTATCTCTAACTAATTAGCTGTTTCTCATTGCGCTTTTTAGATATTAGTAGCGCCACTAAGTTTTCTTTAACATAAGTCTCAGTTTGATTCCAGATAAAATATAATTGACGATAAATATTTAAAATTAGAGCGACAGTTGAAAAGTTTAGTACGATTATGGCTCTAAGTAAAGAGACAATTATTATTACATGTTTAACTCAATTTTATAAGTAACAATGTCGCACTGAAGATGCGAATAGTCGGATCCACACCGGACGATCCAACGCGCTCCGACCGCGGGCGGCAGGCGCGTTTGATGTGGACAGGACCGGATTTAGAGGTGTGGAGGCCCCGGGGCAGGGGGTAATAATCTTGTCTTTAACTTCGTACGTTGAAATACACACCCATGTTAAGTCTCTATTGTGGAGGCCCCTCGTTTGTGGAGGCCCCGGGGCATATGCCCCGTTTGCCCTCCCCTAAATCCGGCTCTGGATGTGGATTCGCCTCGTGCGATCCAAACAGCGCGGCAGGAGCGCGCGCTTCTTGCCACGAGCGATACGCCTGTTGTCGATTTTTGTTACTAACACACAGGCGCCACAGTCTCTCGGCGTAAACGTTTCTGTGTGGAGGGCACTGAGCAAGTAGCAAGTAATCACTACGTTATAAGAGACGGGACTCCGTAGTAAAAATAAAACAAACAAATGTACGAAACACATGGATTGCTTCAGTAGGAACTTAATGAAACTTTTTTTTTTACTTTTATAGGTTTACACTTGACCGCCATCTCGCCTGATGTTAAGCGACGATGCGGTCTACGATGGAGCGTGTTTACCTAGAAACTAAGTAAAACTTCAAGAAACCTATGGGATGGCTAGTGTTATCGGTAAAATTAAACCGATGTTCATTATTTCTATTTCATATTTATAGATTTATTTCGTAAATATTTAAATAATGTAGGTTGTTGCTGCCACAAAAATTCGATGTCGTTGCTGCACGTGTGACTCCATAACGACCGAAAGTTCAACTGTGCTATACTTAGGCGCATCAGTGTGGTTTGGTTGCAGCGTGTCGACGCGACGCGACGCGGCGGGATCGCAAGAAAAGTTAAGTTCGACAGACGACACGATCCATGATCCATGCCTCATGCTTCCGGATCGCCGATCGCAGGAATCGGTGATCCATTTTGGATCGTCTGACGAGGATCCGGCTAATATGTCAAAGTCAATAATTGAACATTATATTTTCACGCATCCTGTCACTCTTTCCATCACATTTATCGGTAGAATAATCGGCACCTCAATATAAGTAACCACCTAATATTACCAGTCAAATGTCAACAAACAATATAATCTGTCCTTCATACCTGTCAAACTAAACCTGAAAACACCTTATTATTTATGGTGTACTAGCTAAGCGTTCTGCCCTGGTTTGCTTTGAGCTTCGCAGCTTTCTCCACATTCGCTGCCCTCGCCTGAAAATTGTACTCTTTTTAAAGTCATTTAGAATTATTTTTAAAATAATAAGTAAATAGAATTATTTTAAAATAATTCTATTTACTTAAAAAAACAACACTGACTTAAAATATAAATTAAACTCAAGACACTCAAACGCATAAAAAAACAAAATCGATTCATTGATGGAGGCGAATTCTCGGAGCTTTCGCGTAACTTACACACAAAAAAAACATAATTCATACTGCAGCAGTTTACTAAATTTCATCGAAATTGGTTTAGTGTTTTTTGAGATTTCAGCAAAAATCTATTGTTAGCATCATCAGTGAATTCGATGATATATTTGTTTATATTCCGGGAGTTGGTAGCAAAATTTGAGTAGGTATTTGATGACTGAAAACTATGTGATGACACATAGCTCGCCTAATATACATACAGTTGTATCCTCGACAATATATTAGGAGAACTCGTAAAGATCGGGGAAGAAAGCCAGAGTGATTCTATCATATGCAACAAAGGTGGAACCCAGTAGAGGTTTTAGTTAGTAGGGCACTACTCAAGGTTAAACTCAAGATTGTTTCAAGCGATACTCAACCTAGTTCCACAGGCAGACGTCCTAAAAAACTGGATTAAGGATACTTACAGATAATGATTGAACTTTTTTGTGTAAGGACATCATGGAGTTTGAAATAGATACCAACTTCTCTCTATTTGTTGCTATATCTGCTAGCTGAAACCAAAACATAAACAGATTTTTTTTTAAATAGTGACGATACGAGCAGGTCATTTGCCTGATGGTAAGCAACAAGCCTCCCACATGACACACATCTATTGGAACATGAAGAGTCCAAATCATTACATAGCACTGCACTGCACTTGTCATCCAGAGATCTAAGATGTCATACCTCTAAGACCTGTATTTTTTTGGAAACATTGTCCTTCAAACTGGAACACAGTAATGTTTGCACATTACTGCTTGGTGGTAGAATAACTGGCAAAGGTGTGGTTCCTCCCCCAGACGGACTCTGTCAAGAGTCCTACCACTACTAAAATGTATTATCTTTGTCTTAATTAAGTATTTGGTTGTGATCAGAGTTCTTTCAAAGTCTTCCTTCACAGTTATTCTAGCTTCAAGCACTAAAGTGTAAACTTGACTGTATTTCTATTATTATGTCTAGTTTAAAAAATTTCATGGTCAAAGTTTTCAAAAACTTATAGGACAATGAGACTTTACTGCAGGAAAATTGGGATAATGGGAAAACAGGACCAAAAACACACCATTCTAATTAGTTTGTCATCTAGATAGTATATTTAGTTTTATGAAATTATAGGAAAGCTACAAAGACATAGCTCATCAAACTTCCAGAGTGGGGAGTTGTGATGTCACATCTTCATAAAAATCATACAATTAAATGTACCTAACTCAAAACATCTTTATCTATCTAAGCACTTTATCTATCTTTTGTTTGTGAAGGAAAAGACAAAACACAAACAATATTTTTTAATCTAACTGACAGACTAATTACTTTTTTTTCAGACATCATATCCATTACTTGAACGGAAACTACCAGGGTAAAACCAAGAAGCTGCTAATTTTTGATACTAGTATGAGGGACTGTTTGCTTGCCAGAGAAGGCCTGAGTTCTAAGTGGGAACATTTAGTGGGCTGCTATTGCTTACCTATAAGCTATATAATAATGGGACCTGGTGTATAACAGGTGAAATAAGCTTACCAAAGCATCAAGCATGGCATCATTTTGCAAGTCTTCTAGCTTCCTTTTCTCTGATGTGAGCATGCTATGAACAGCATCTTGTTTTTCTCTGTAGAAAGGATTTTTAGGATTTAGGAATGTATTGTTGTAGTTCTCATTGAATCTTGATCGAATTTTAATTTTGTTTCCTAATGGTCCGCCCACTTACATTCGTTATTGGCTTAATATTTATGTTATTTTTGTTTTCAACTTAATGTATATATTTTCAGTAAACTTTTATTAGAAATACCTATAAAATATTTGTGTGCATTTTAATAACTTACGTCAACTCTTTTAAATGCGTATTTATAGTGGTCAACGGAGGTTC
The DNA here is from genome assembly GCA_017562165.1 of Ectropis grisescens. Classification (NCBI taxonomy): domain Eukaryota; kingdom Metazoa; phylum Arthropoda; class Insecta; order Lepidoptera; family Geometridae; genus Ectropis; species Ectropis grisescens. The sequence continues at coordinate 15,493,239 of CM029786.1, forward strand.
ATATAGCTCCAGTAACCCTTTAGCAAGTAGCTGAACTGTTTTCACATCCTCGGAAGTAGGAGTAGTGGAACTGAAATGGAAAATGTGGTCAAATTAGGAAATTTTCAGGTATATTATATTGGAAAGCACTTTGGTCAATCATTTTACCTTTCCATTTGAACTTTTGACGACATACGACGACGATGGTAAGTGGTGAGTTGAAAATGACTATAGCTATAGTGATTTAGTCATAGGAAAAAAACTTGCTAAAGTATTTTTCTAAAATTGATAAAACATGATAAAATAACAATGGTACATAGACTCCGAGTCCGAATCAAAACAAATGTCAATGTCAAAATGTCGTCATCATCAGTCATACATATTATGTATATTGCCACATTGCCACCTAAGCATGAATCGAAATTATGCTACATCTAATAACTATCGGTCATGGTGAAACATAGAATTGCTTACTATGGTAAGAATTTTGCTCATTTTTGGGATATTTATCTTAATTTGTAATGAACCGTACCTAAAACTGGTGAATATAACAATAAAATGTCTAATCCTTTATATATAATTATTTTTGTTTAAAAAAATTGTTGCTTACTTAAGTACCGTTTCACGAATTAATTTAACAGTAATTTATTAAAGTAAACCCAACAAGGAATTAAAAATAATAAGAATAAAAAAAAACGAATTATCAATTCGACATAATAATAATTATAAATACCTTAGCCTTATAATTCATGGGACCTAAGTAACGTAAGTAGTAATTTATCTCTGTGATACCACTTAAACAAATTCAGTTATGTATGTAATTATATATTTTATTCCATTCTATGTTATTCTATTTTCATTTCTGCTGTGCGATATTCAGAACACACATTTTTTATTATTTGTACACCTTGTTGGAGTTATTTTAATAAATCACTTTGATAGTTTTAGTATTTACCTACTGTATTTAAGCAATATTTTTAGTATTGCAAAGCAACTAATCTTGTGAATGTAACGTGTTGGTATGAAAGAGAAGGATAGATGCTAGACAAGTGAAAGTATGAACGAGTACGCTGAATTAAATAATAAGTATGAAAGGGATAAGATACAATTGATAAGAACCTCTGGCATACTCAGCGGTACCGAGTCCACCCTAACATTTCTTTCATTTTCGTGCGTGACTATTAGCTTTATTCAGAACCTACGAAAATAATGTGTATTACCCAAAAAAACTTTTAACAAAAAAAAATAGATTTATAGGGAATGCCGATAGAAGTAAATACTAATAATTCAGAATTTGATGGCTCACTTTGAAAAATACGTAAATGAAACCAGAGGACGTGGCCATGACCATGGCCACCTAGATCATCCGAGCTTACCGAAGATTTTTTTCATTTACGAACGTGATGCATAAGCTCAATTTACAGCCCACAAAATAACTATATGTAAGTATCAAGCGATTTCAACCATTGCCAAGTTAAACATTGAGCGAAAGCTTTTTTTTGGCGCACGCAATAAGTTTTCGCCACAAAAGCTTTACTTGCCGAAAAATTGCTACAACTAGTTATATAATAATGAACTTGGCAATGGTTGAAATCGCTTGATAGTTGGTATTACTACCTACGTTGACTGTAATGACAGAAATAAAATTGACAATGACACCAGCGATGAAAGTATTTTAAAATATTTTCACTAGTTTTTCTCCTGTGTTCATTTAATATCTTGTCTGCTAACAATGCTAATACTCTAAATAGTGGACGTACTGCCTATATAGGTATTTAGATAAAGAAGTTTTTGTAAACTCTTTGCCTATATTCTATTAGAATTTAAACTGGCTAGGTCGCTAGTGTAATATTATTAGAACAAGTCATTCTATCAGAAAACAGAGTGCATGTGATTTTGATTATTGTTCCTGTCATTAAGTTGTGTATTATAACCAGTTCAAGAATTAAAATTACCGTATGGTTTGTTTTCACTGGTTGTTTTGCTGCCTAAATAGAATACCAAGAAATATTATGTGTTCAGAAACTAACAAACTTACATAAATCCGCATACAAAATTTATTAGATTTATGAAAACGGGTAGCACAGCAATCATAGTTCATAGTGTTGCTACTGAAAAAATACATCAAACGTTCCGTTGTAATCAAGTAATCATATTTACGAAGTCATTGCTGCGTAAAGATAGATTTTGATTTTTCTCAAACAATCTGTGGTAAAAATATTGTTGTGTAATACTGTAGTGAAGTTTTGCTATTGATGTAGCCTGATCTTTTACCTGAAATGCATAATTGTATGTTTTAATTAAATCCTCAGGGCACTCGTAATCATAAAGATTCACGATACGTAAAACGGAGCGTCTTAATTTTTTATGGCCGCTGTACCCTTGCTTGTTTTGACGTTCTTTCTTTTCATTTTCTGTGAATTGAGAGGGGGTTTTCTTATTAGCGATCATAAATTGTGTGCGTTTACGCCGCATTTTATCTTATAACCGTACAACAAAGCCGTCAATCTGGAAGTTTTGCAAGTGACCCGAGAGGACGCCAAAATGACGTCCGTGGCCAGGAGACACGACGATTCTGGCGAATACTCGGATGGATCTCAAGATATCGAGCTTAACAATTCAGGAGACGTGAGTACTGCACATCAAGTGACTTTGGAATAGACTTTCGTTTTGGCGCTAAAAGTATTACGGCGTACTTTCTCCGCCGCGTTCGCGTGTCGGAATGTCCATTTCTTTTCGATAGATTGAGGTCACTGGTTGGTCACCACTCACTGAAACGCCGCCGAAGTGTGTAGTCTTTGATTTAAGTGACTCTGAGGGCGCCACGTAGATAATCTGCTGGGAAAGTGGATGTTTGTGCAAGGATGCAGTTGCTGAAAGTTGAAGGTTGCTTGCAGGATGGAGTGCAGGCTGAATCGGACTACGACTCCCAGGGAAGTGAATCGGACCGATCAGACAGGGATCCAGATGCCCTGGTGAGTGAAAACAATTAATTGATGTAAACAGAACAACTTTCAATTTTACTCTACTTTTTAATGATTGGAGATCAAACAAGCCTGACAACAGTTCAGGCTTTGAAAATAGGTTTTAAATAAAGCAGTATTTTTACCATGTTACTTGTTCCTTAACTGAATTGTTAATTAACCAACAGCCTGTTATTATCCAATAATAATAAAATAAACAATAACACTGCTCAGTTATGTACTGATTAAAATAAAAAAAATCTTAATAGTAAAATTTGTTTGGAGTCTTTGTTATAATGATTACCATTAATCATTGTTTATAGGCAACCTAATCAGTAAAATTTTTATGTGGTTTGGAGTTGCTCATTATTTTCTCTGAGATTATGTAAATTCAATTTTCTTTGTATACTGACTGTATTGAAATTCTCACTGTCTTCACATTTCACATTTCATAAGAAACAATTTTGACTTGAGGGTTGATAGAAAAAAAAACTAAAAAAACAGTTGTACCATACATTTCCTTGAAGCCCAGCCCATTAATAAAAAGTTAATATGAAGTTAATTCACTGCAGTTTTTGGTTTTGTACACTAAAACTCTTTTAACCTTTAACTGGTGAAAAGCGGTCTCACAGGCCGAGCGGTGTCAGTGAAATGTCTTTTCACCCCCCTTCTTGGATTAATATCATCATCATCGGTCCACTAAATGTTCCCACTGCTGGGACTCGAACCTTCACATCTTCACACTGCCATAATACACAAGCTGACCCAGTGCAGGTTTAAATTAAAGGCACATGTCAGTTTCCTCATAATGTTTTTGAAAAAAACAAAGGAAGCGCCAGACAATTACCTATAATTTGTTATATCAACACTGAGATATTTATAGGCATATCAGCTAAAGCTGCTCACCTATTATACAATAAATATATAAAAAAATAATTAAAAGAATATTTTTTTTGTTGATAAGAGTTTCGTAACTATAAGGAAAAAAAAGTATTTTTGTTATAATTATGGTGTTTTTTTTTTTGTGTGATTATTGATCTCATCTTTAGATTTTTGATTTTTGTTCCTTCTTACATTATAATAGCATGTTAATAATTAAAAATTACATTCAGAGTCTATTGGGTGGTTTATTTTATCCTTTTATACATTAGTCAACTGTTTTTAAAAACATATGCTAGCTTACCTCAGTTTTTAAAAACGATTCGATGCTATAGACCATTTAACAGCAGCGGCATCCCAGGCCACACGTCACCAGTTACGTTACACAAAAAACCATGTTACCAGTCAAAGCTTAACTTAAAACGATGAAAGAAAACATTATGAGGAAACCGACATGTGCCTATAATTTAAACCCACACTGGGTCAGCTTGTGGATTATGGCCTTAACTCTCTCCTTGCGAGAGAAGGTCCGATTCTCAGCAGTGGGAACATTTAGTGGACCGTTGATGATGATGACACTAAAACTCAACCTTTTTGGTTTAGTAGATTTGTTTTGTGTAACTTTATACCCTGAATTGCTAGTTTAAAGTGATAACAATACAATTAAAATCATGTCTTGCATGTCTCACCTCTGTCACAGGAATATTGACTCAATTATGTGAATGTTATACAGGATTTAATCATGATAAAGGAATTTAGATTGTGATTAAGTTCTCTGTAATTGTCTTAACCCAATTTTACGACTCCTCCCACCAGACAAATAAAATACACTCAAATATGAGGTTTATACCATGCCCGTTACAATATAGATTACATTGGCAACATAATATATTAGCAGATTGCTCGTTTACGATGGCAACATCCTTAGTGTTTTCAAAAATACTCTCATCGTTTTTTCCTAACGCACCAAAATAAGTATAACTTCAAATCTTATCTTATACCTTTCAACGACCAATTCTTGTAGGTATATATATATATAATCTGAATCTCGGAAACGTCTCGAACGATTTTCATGAAATTATGTATTATATAGGGGGTTTCAGGTACGATAAATCGATCTAGCTAGGTTTTATTTTTTAAAAACATAATTTTATGCGCGTTTTTAGACAATGAAAAACTCCTACAATGTCATTAGAATACGATAACTTATTTCGCCACTGTTATTTAAGTCTAAATGGCTCAGACGGAATATGCTCACCCTCGGAGTCAACAGGCGCCGGTTCGAATCCTGATGGTTACACTGGGGAATTTTCTTTTTGTTCTTTTTTTTTTTTGAAACATTCTTATACTTAGAGCCTTTTATAAACGCATTTAATTTGCATCTAAGTAAGTCATCACTACGTATAAAAACCGAGCAAAGCTCGGTCAACCAAGTACTACTTCTAAAATATCTAATCTTATACATTTAAACAAGCAATTCTCATATTATGTACCTATATAATAAAATCTGAATCTCAGAAACGGCTCAAACGATTTTCATGAAATTATGTATGCATGGGATTTCAGGGACGATAAATCGATCTAACTAGGTTTCATTTAAAAACAACTCATTTGATGCGTGTTTTTAGACAATGAAAAACTGTTACATTATCATTAGAATGCGACAGTAAATTTCGTAATGTTGCTCTACACTGTAATAGCTCAGGCGGGATCTTGGGCGGTCATGAAATTGTAGAATTGGGTTTGGCTCTAGACGGCTCCTAGTTTTCAATTTCCTTCTTTTTTTGTAGAAAATCTATTACTGGAAGCCCTTTATCTTCAGGTATCTAAGTATACTCAGTATTTAAACCGACCAAAGCTTAGGTCTTAGTTTTAATGTTTGGTATATTTTATCATCATTAGGAGATTCCTCCTTAATCATAATCATATAGCAATAATATCTGAGTGAACAATGATACAACTCTACTTACTGCTCAAACGGCAAACGTAAAAGCTTTGTTTATGGCTTCTTTTGTTTTTGTTTTGAAATGGAAAGAACAAAACGTCCCACAGAGCAGACAAAACTTGTCCAAATCGAGGTCAGCAGTTTTGGCAGTGAAAGTGAAAGAAACAACTAAATAACTACTTGTAAAATAATGATAAAACTTAAACTGATTTCCTGTATGCAAATAAAACGCTCCACTTAGGACTTGTGTGTGGTCCTAAAATCAGAGGAAATGACGTAAAAGTACTGGGGAGCAGCCTACAACACACCATATGATTGGTGATTAATGGTATGATGTAGGGTCCTCCCCACTAGTTTTACGTCATTTCCTCTGATTTTAGGGCTCGTGTGTAGAGAGTTTAAGTTCCTTTTCTTTGTCGAAATTTTGGCGGTGTTGAGTAGTTTTGTTTAGGTAAAATGTTGTGGATTTGAGTCACCAACATGCTAATATAGCAACGTTGCGTTGGATGCTTTTTGGCTGGTTAAAATCTTGTGCTACATGTTTGACTATTCCACTGTGAGTGTGCACCTGATTTGCATGATCTAATACCACTCTGCTCTTTAGAATCGACTTCCGAAAGGAGGAGGTTATCAATTCGGGTGTGTGTGTGTTTTTTGTAAGTGACGCGATAATGCCACCAATTATGAATCGATTTTAATGCTTCTTTTTTTGTTTGGTAGATTATAGTTCAGAAGTGGTCCCATATAAATTTTATCGAAATCGATGTAGCAGTGCAACAAAAAACAGCAAAAACTTACCTTGATGACATAGTGACTACTTAGGTTTGAATATGGTGGAAATGCCTGAATTTAATTTCAAAATGGAATTAATTTCTATTTATTTTTTTTGAAAAAAATATTGGACTGCTCGTAGCTAGAAAAAGCGACATCGTTTCATGGCTGATGTACCAAAGACACGAACGAGGAGGTTTGACCCCGCGTTTGTGATAAGAACGTCTAGGTTGTGGAATGCGTTGCCTTAGTACGTTTTTCCCGATGGTTACAATGTTCGTGTCTTCAAATCGAGAGTGAATCGGTTTACGCTCCATCGTAGACCGCGTCGTCGCTTAACATCAGGCGAGATGTTCAAATCAAGTCGCGAGCAAGTGTAAACCTATTATAGTTTAAAAAATGTTCATAATGGAGAGACTGGGCAGTACGTCTACTCTCTACGAAAAACTAATTTCGAAATAATAAGGCATAATAAATAAGGCGTTATAATGATACGGCGTTTAAATAACAGTACCTGGGTGACCGAGCTTCTCTCGGTTACATAGATACATACAGATTTTCGCAAAACAAAGTAATTTGAAAAAAGAAAGGCGGCTGGCTGGATTCGAACCCGGATCTACCATAATAAATATTATTTGACCGCCCAACTTCCCGACTGCGCTAATATAATGTCGCGCGACGTCGCGAAATTTACCGTCGCTTTTTATTGTTTTCGTAACAGTTTTTCATTGTGTAAAAACGCGTATAAAACGGCGTTTTTTTTAAAAATAAAACTTGGCTAGATCGATTTATCGTCCCCGAAACCATCTGTTTACATAATTTCATGAAAACCGTTTGAGCCGTTTCCGAGATTCAGATTCTATATATTCTTACAAGAATTGCTCGTTTAAAGGTATAAGATTTAAACGTCAAAAAATGTTCAATCGGACGAAATGAAGTAGAACCGGAGTAGGAAATTCGCGAGTTTATTTCGGAACAACGTTTTTCGTAGAAAGAGAGACTCCCAGGGTTGGCTGAAATTCAGAACGAACCTATATTTCAGTTTCGAATAGCACATATTATGTGCTAAATATGTAGGTACGAGGTATTCCAGACTATTCTCTATATTTCAAATGACAACCCAAACCGTGCAGCCGTTCAGACGTGATTGAGGAACAAACATCCAAACTTTCGTATTCATAACATAACTAGGTTTGATTCAAAGAGTTTACATATACTACGTATAGAGTTAAATTTTCTGCACGGTTCCTTTGTGTCAATCGTAAGCAGATGACGTGCGCATACTTTCTATGGCAACAGAGTGATATGCCGCCACATACGCCACATAAGTATGACACTTCCACAAGAGCGACAAGGCAAGAAAGATGCTACCCGTGCTTTCGGTGTAATGCGTTTATGCCAACTATATACGTGGTATACGTAAACTGTTTGGTTTGATAGAAATGTCTGATAAAGGTACCCCACGACACAGGCCCAGAGCCTAGTGTGGGACCATTGTATAAATCTATAAATGTAATCTGTTTTTGTACAAATAAAAGTGTTAAGTGATTACATATTACATAGGCTATACGTTGGACCTTATATCGGTATCTTTAGAACCCCTCTGCCTATTGAGTAATTTAAATGTGTGTCTCTTCAAAGGTATAAATAAGTATTCCCCTACAAATGAAACACGTTTTAAAAGAGCTATAACCAGTTTCTCTGTTTATATTTGACAATGTATGTAAATTGGCAATGCCAAGATCAGATTTGAATTTCAATTGGAAAGTGGATCAAGGCTAAGATACGTATAATTAATTTAACTGTCAGTGTGTTATTAGATTACTTACTTTAAAAAATTGGTAGTTATAGGGGTTATTTAACTCGTAGGTAGTGGATAGTAACTCTGCCTGCGAAGCCGAGGGTCGTGGGTTCGATTCCCATCCAGTGAAAATATTTGTGTGAAGAAATCAAATGTCTGTACTGTGTCTGGGTGTTTCTATGTATAATAAGTAGGTATGTATTTAAATATATATATAAGTACTAGCTGTACCCTGCCACGCTTCGCTGTAGCACATTGTGATGCAAAAATTAGATAATAACAATCCTTGATGCGGATTATATACTCAGCTCAGCTGTCTCAGCTCGATCGGTGGTTTTTTGAAGCGTACACAAACCAACATAACATTTTTAAATATAGAGATTTTATCAACTATCTGGCCGTCATATTACAAGCTTTGGTTAGTTTGCGTTGGGGGTCAGATGGTGCTGTGTGTAAATTGTCCACTAATATTTATTTACTAGATGTCCGCCCCGGCTTCGCCCGTGGAATATATATAGCACTCATCGAGATCCCGCACATATCCAACGGTGAAAAAATTTTAGAAATCCGTTCAGTCATTCCTGAGAATTTCGCTTTCTAACAAAACACCTCTTCAGGTACCTGCTACGCCACCTGTCGGAAATTGGTCGTACCAACTCGGAGATTAGCAAAAAGGTTTTTATAATCAAGACATATGCTGTCATGTCTCATGTCAAAACACGAAACGTATGAAAACTCTCAATAAGGAATATTTTTCCCGATTTTGTTACATTCTTGATTCATGCTCCGCTTCTATTAATAGTAGCGTTATTTTCTATAGCCTATAGCCTTCCTCGATAAATGGACTATCCAATAGAAAAAAGAATCTGTCAATTCGGACCAGCACTTCCCGAGATCCTAGCGTTCAAACAAACAAACAAACAAACTCTTCAGCTTTATAATATTAGTATAGATTACTGATAGAGTTAAGGAAATACCGCGGGTAACACCGCCGGGCGCTGGTACCATCAGCAGTTGTTTTATAAAATGGTGAATTGATGTAGTCAATATCAGTATAGGTAACAGAAATAAGTAGACATTAATAACCGTGTGCAAAGCATATAAATGTCACTACGCGTGTCCAATCATACATCACAATTACATCTCTTAATATACGTTAACTTTCACTGGTGAATTATAAAGATTCAGACATGCGACGTGCCTGTTTAGGCGGGACGAGAAACATTCATTTTTTGTAGTTAAAACTTCTTTTGGCGCGGCACAAATAGATTTTTCGTGGGCTGTGAATTCAATTCTAGCGTCACGCTAGGGAATGATAAGAAATCTTCGGGTAAACTCGGGACCATGACCATTAGCCATCTAGAAATGCGTCAGCATTTCCTATTAGCCGACGCATTTCTAGATGGCCATGCTCAGCGCTACGCCGTCCGGTTTCACCCGCGTAGTTTCCAAAGTAAGCTAGCAAATTCTGAGTTATAAGCTTTCAATTCAATCGGCAGTTTCTATGACTGCCAATTTTTATTTATTTATTGAGTAACAGTAAATATTTTTTACAAAGGTTGCCTTAAAATCTAATTGTGTTGTCTAGATTTTCGTAAGTGGTAGGGCCAGCGTCGGACAGGCCATATACCTAGTCGAAGTGACATTTGCCCTCCGAACCCCCCACGGGCCTGGCTTGCATTAGCCCGTAGGATAAAGTCTCGGGACCCGTGCCATTTCTGTCCAGTCCGACCCTGGGTAAGGCTCTTTGCGAAGTGGCCAGGGAAGTACCATCTTTGTCACCAATAATAATATATGTCGAGTAAAAAAGTCTTAACTGGTTGCACCCCGCGATTTTACCCACCTAGTTGCCATTCCACTTGTTTTCCCCATTTATAAATAGCTTATGTACTATTCGTTATTTTGTAATATTTTTGATTTCTCGATTTAACGTAGTTATGCGATTTTGGGACCGCGCCAGCCGATGTATGCAAAACATCAATATCTTTGTTTTATCAGTGAAAATTGTTTTTGACTTTAGTGTATATATGTAAGTACTGATCTCAAATTTGTCTTTGTGTAATGCTTTTTCCAATTTAAAATAAATAAGTAACAGTCGCATCGATCGCGCACCACGCGTATGATGACGCATTGACCTTTATGTACTGGTGGGCATTTCTCACACAACATCTATCCCCAAACTAACCAAAGCGTGTATAAGCCAGATAGCTGATATATTTATATGTACTAATCTATAATGTACTATCTAATGTCTGTATGATGTTCACTGCTGGACACAGGCCTCCCCCAATGATTTCCACTTGTTCGGTCTTGTGCCGCCTCTATCCACCGACTTCCCGCGAGACAATATCATTGGTCCATCGTGTGGCATGATATCCAATAACGGCTCCTAATATTATAAAGCTGAAGGGGGTTTTGTTTTAACGTGTTTATCTCAGGAACTACTGGACCGATTTAAAAATTTCTGTCACCGTTGGATATGTATGTGTGATCCCTGAGTGGTATAGGCGATATATTGTGTACCACGGGCGAAGTCGAGATGGGCCGCTATTTGGACAGTTAATATTATAAAAAGATAACGCGTATTTTAGCCAGTTAGGTATATGCGTGCGGTTATCTTCGGAACCGCTGCGCCAATAAAAATATCAGTCAATATCCATCTGCATCAGCATCAGCCAATAGTCGTCCACTGTTGGCCACATGGCACGGTCTCCTGCTGTTCGCACCCCTCTTGCTGCCAGTCGCCTTTCGAAGGTCGTAGATCCACCTGGCTGTATTTCGAATTTCAACCCCATCCGTTTAGCCTTTCAGCCGTTCTGACGAATGAATTGGACAACAAAATTTCGCATTAATAATAGCAGAGTTCGTTATTATCTAACTAAATTAATTTAATCCAGATTAAAAATCCAAATCAAATATTCAGTAAAATTGAAATTATTTTATATTAGGCACATAAATCATTATACTAGCTGACCCGGCGAAGTTCGTACCACCATAGTTTTATTCATCAGCATTTTCTTTAATTATCTGTTATTCGATCCTCGTTCTGACTATAACGGCATAATATATTTTTTTTGATTAAGATTGACGAGACGAGCAGTACATGTGCCTGATGGTAAGCAACATGCCTGCTATATAACAGCACAGTGACACGCAGCTATTGGAACATGAAGAGTCCATTACCTAGCTCTGCACTGCGCTCATCACCCAGAGATCTAAGATGTTATATCTCTAAGCCCTGTAATTTGGCGGTAGAATAACTGGCAAAGGTGTGGTACTTCCCCAGGCTCTGCTAGGGAGTCTTACCACTACAAAATTAATACTAAATACATAAAGCAAAGAATCATCTGATTTGATGCGTTCAAAAGTTATGAGCATACATTTCGAAGATCCATTTTATATGTATAAATTATTAGTCAATTATATTATCTCAGACGGATATCAGATAGATTGTATCGTATTTCAGGAGACCGAGCGTCGTGTAGATGACGACGAAGACCGCAGCAACCCGCAGTACATTCCCAAGCGAGGAACCTTCTACGAGCACGATGACAGGACAGCGGCAAGGTAACACTTTTGGACTGAAAACTACTTTCGGCGCGCCACAGACAGATTTTTCGTGAGCGGTGAATTTAATTCTAGCGTCACGCTCGGGAATGCTAAAAAAATTTGGCCATCTAGAAATGCGATATTTCCCATTGGCTCAGCATTTATAGATGGCCGTGATATATTCGCGTAGTCTCCGTTCTGATTATTTTGTCGCCATATATACTAACCTACAGTTACGTTCAGGCGTTCTGACGTGATTGAGCAACAGACATCCAAATATCCAAACTTTGACATTCATACTATCAGTAGGATGTTGCAATAAGTGGTCAGTCAGAGGCTAATACATAAAATGGCCAGTGCCAAAAGAAAAAATCTATGTAACTCATCAAACGCAAATATTTGAAGTTATGAAAACGGAATATAACACTAACAAACAAATTATACACTGAACACACAATTAACAGGGTAAGAGACAAATTTGATCACTGCAAAATCCACCTTCACGTCATGTTGTTAAAGTTGAAATAACTACTAAAATTGCATATTATGTTCAACCACGACTAAGTACACAACCAAAGTATTTTGAACCTTACAATTGTGTGTATATGCTTTAAAATGGTTCGCGTAAACAAGTGAATTCTGCAGTTATAATGCATCTCTACGTGTATTACTGAAACATGAGCTATAACTAATAAGAGATAAGGTATATAATGGCGTGTGTTATGACGGTAATGACCGTTCTGCCCGTTGATGCGTGTTAGAAAGTTGTATGTTACTGAAGATTTTACGTTTTCAGCGGTTTTTTTAACTTTATAATGATTTGTATGATATAATATGTCTACAGGGTTACGTAGATTATCTATATTCTTATCCGATAGGCCTGAAGCCATCATCATTATGAAAGACTTACTCGTCATCAGACATCATTTTGTGGTTTTTTTGTTTCAAAGACTTTGGTTTTACTCCACTTTCGTAATAAGTACCTACATCTATACTTTTAATGTTTGAGTGTCCTAATGGATATATTAATCTGGGTGTATTTAATAGACAATAGATCAGTTTCGTCTAAGTTAGCTCGTTCCATCATGGATCGCATCATCGCTTAACATCAGGCGAAACACCGATAAAATGCTACCTTTGACTAATATTTTTTTATATCTGAGTGAGTTTCATTTATTTTTACGGATGGAATGAAAGTCTGTTTTCCCAACAGTGGCGAGGAGTCGACGAAGACGCCATCGGATGTGTCGTCGGAGAAGAAGGAAGGCAGCGAGCCCGCGACCGAACGGCGACGGCCGCCGCGCAAGAGTGACGTCATCAACAAGTGGTCGCACGACAAGTACAATGAGAATGAACAGGTATGTTCTATACTATATATATAAAAATCAGTCAGCTGATACTTGTATGGCAAAACAGCAATCAGTCAGCCTACATATGTATTGTAAAACAACAATCAGTCAGCTGACACTTGTATGTGAAAATATCACTCAGTCAGCTGACACTTGTATGGCAAAACAGGAATCAGTCCGCTGACACATGTATGGCAAAACAGGAATCAGTCCGCTGACACATGTATGGCAAAACAGGAATCAGTCAGCTGACACTTGTATGGCAAAACAGCAATCAGTCAGCCGACATAAATATGTATTGTAAAACAACAATCAGTCAGCTGACACTTGTATGTGAAAACAGCACTCAGTCAGCTGATACTTGTTTGGCAAAACATCAATCAGTCAGCTGACACTTGTATGGCAAAACAGGAATCAGTCCGCTGACACATGTATGGCAAAACAGGAGTCAGTCCGCTGACACATGTATGGCAAAACAGGAATCAGTCAGCTGACACTTATATGGCAAAACAGCAATCAGTCAGCTGATACTTGTATGGCAAAACAGCAATCAGTCAGCTGACACTTGTGCGGCAAAACAGCAATCAGTCAGCTGACACTTGTGTGGCAAAACAGGAATCGGTCAGCTGACACTTGTATGACAAAACAGCACTCAGTCAGCTGACACTTGTATGGCAAAACAGCAATCAGTCAGCCGACACTTGTGTAACAAAACAGCAAACGACACAGATAACATGTATTGCAATGCAACCCCAAATAATAAGTCAGCCGACGTCATATAATACAATATTTTAGCTCTAGACATCGGCTACTTACCGGCAGGTGGCAAAACTGTAAAGAAGGTTAGGTCGTAGGTTCCTTCGGGAATGCTATGCAGATCTTTTCCATCTTTGTTTTGTTAGATATGTTTTTGTTTGGGGGTTTGTATGGGTTTATAGTATAATTGGTTGTATTATGTGTGAAATGGTGAAATTTCGTGATTGAATTGAAACTTTTTGCCTCATTGAATACTTTTGAAGTGAACGTTTCTTTTAGCGCACCACACTTAGATTTTTCATGTGAATTTATCTCAAGCGTCACGTTCGTGAATGGAAGAAATGAACTGAATCAGGACCATCTAGTTTAGATGGCCATGCTTAGAATACTTATTTAGATGACAGTGCTTCGGCGATTTATTCCAGACTATTATTTATTGTTTCACCTACGTAGTTTCCAAAGTAAGCTATCAAATTCTGAGTTATAAGTTTTCACTTCTATCGACAGTCCCTATGACTGCCAATTTTTTTCGTTAAGGGAAATTATTATGGGCTGCCGTCACCGACTCACTAATAGAAGTATATGTAGCTTTGAGCGACATTGGAGATTTTTAACACTATAATTCTTAGTTTTCACTTGTATCATCAGTCCTTGTGACTGCCAATTATGTTTTCGGTGGTCATGTATAATGTGTAATATTGTCCGTTCTTCAGATGCCGAAATCTCGCGACGAGCTGGTATCGATCTACGGATACGACATCAGGAATGAGGACGCGCCGCCGCACGCGCGCCGTAACAGGCGATACGGGTGAGAATATACAACGACTATATTTAATAACTAAATTTCAATATTACATTTAACACAACAAAACTATTTTGGTTAAAGAATTTATATTTCAATCTTACCCGCGCGGTTCCCGTTGTTTTTCCACCATAACAAGAACAAAATTAAAAATTTTGATTAACCCTCGACTACCTCAGATTTGTTATCTATACACCTTTTATTTGCTACCCATATTGAGGTAGTTGTGAAAAAAGAAATGTATTTCGCCATTTTGTGGTAGCGGCCATCTTGGATTTGAAATTTGTCTTGGCTGCAAAGTATTCTACTAGTTAAGCCCTTTCGTTTGATACCCATATTGAGGTAGTAGTGAAAAAAATTATATAATTCGCCATTTTGTGGTGGCGGCCATCTTGGATTTGAAATTTATTAAAGTGTTTAGTATTCTACTAGTCAAGCCCTTTCATTTGATACCCATATTGAGGTAGGTTGTGAAGAAATATTTTGTCCGCCATTTTGTGGAGGCGGTCATCTTGAATCGACATTAACCAAACACAGCTAAGAACATCCGCACGGATATTAACCTTCAAATAAAAAAAACCGCATCGAAATCGGCTCATCCGTTTGAGCTCTACGGTGCCACAGACAGACACACACACAGACAGACAGACAGACAGACAGACAGACAGACAGACAGACATCGACGTCAAACTTATAACACCCCTTTTTTTGGTCGGGGTTTAAAAAGTAGCTTAGCTCAGTTCTAGGCTATGATCTTAACAGCGCAGCGTTCCAAATTTCAATCCGATCCGTCTAGACGTTTCGACGTAGACGATTGTGAACTATGACCTTGATTCTCTACTTGTCAGTGAAAGCCCGTAGTCCCAGATGTGAAATTATAAGGTGGGCTCCTTAACCGCTTGATACACCGAGGAAAGTATTGCACCGAATGACGAAAACCAACAAAATTAACCTCCTTGCGGTCGGGTTTTTGGAGGGATATTTTTAAAATAATACATTGAGACTTCCATTCTTTTTTTATGTACAGTTTTGTGTACAGTTTAGAACAATTTCTAAATTGTTAAAATAAGTAAATGTAAAGTGAAAATGTCTAATTGATTACTAACTGACAGTTTTGTTGACTGTTGCTACAATGAGGAGGTTCCGAAATTGGCGGTTAGTTTAACATAATGCATGCATGCATTGCCTTGTTTTGCACAATATACTACTTTGTGTTGCATGTCACGTTGTAGTGGTGAGACTCCATGCAGAGACCGCCCTGGGGAAGTACCACACCTTTATTAATCATTCTACCGCCAAGCAGTATTAATAATAGGGCGAGAATGGTGGGAATGAACTTGTTGTATAGTATTTTTATCTCACGAAACGACGCGAGCTTTGCTCCTGATAACGACGCTCACAAAACACGCTGTGAATGTGTGCATGTCTGTGGACGCGTGGACGCTCTCAGTGCGGCCCGAGACGTGAGTGGATTACGTGTTGACGGTATTTGTTTTGTTTTCACGTACACATATTTAGCGTGTTTTTACATTAGGTCACCACAAGTAAAGCCTTACGCCGGCTCCACACGTTGACCCCAATATAGGCCCCAACGCTACTCGTCTATGTGTGTCTGTGGATCTAGAAAATGGCATTGGTCCCAACGTTGGGGCGAGCGTTGGTAGTTGGCCGGCTCGTGTCGGTTTCATCAAAGGAATCTGCGCCAACGCTCGCGATCTGTCCACACGTTGGCGCTTTGCTTTAAAATAGAGTATATAACTAGATCTTTACTCCCTGATTCCGTGTTTTATGATGTGTCGTCATCCATCTTCTTTGACGAGGCTTTTTATTTTTTCGCAGTAACAAATATAGATGTGCACTCAGTACTATAACCGCGCTAAGAGCAGTTTTGATTTCTGTATCGGACATCTTCACATTGGCCCTGACGGGACACAAATAGTTTATTAGCCAACGTGTGTACGCCTCAGCGAATTTGCAGTCCAACGTTGGTATGAGCGATGGGACCAACGTGTGGAGCCGGCCTTACACTTCAATAAGTACAGAAGCGAGTTAACTTGCGTCATTGACGAGTAACGAGTAAGTTGTGAATGTTGTTTGAACGGCATAATCGAATTAAGTAGTATGTTGTTGATTAAGTTGAGTTGAATAGATCGCGATCTTATTTCTTGGCGAGTCCAGTGCGAAGTAGCCTCTTCTCTCGCGTCTCCTGCGCCCCGCCAACTTAAATGGCCGGCATGTAGGCAGGTGAGTTTAGTGCAGCACAGATCACTATACATTTTCTTATTACTTAACTGTCTGAGTTCTTAACTCGCTACTGTACTTATTGAAGTGTAAATCGGGCGTAACATACGCGTTGCTTCGTGGGATAAAACTACTATACTGATAACGCCCATGATGTGGAATGATGAATTTTCCTATTTACAGAATATATGCATGTTTTTGGCGGTTCAACAATAATCAAAATAATAGTATTTTTTGTAATTTAGTGTCTGCATGATGCTGATATAATTTGACATACTATTTTGGTCACACATATTTCAATGTAATCTTCAGTTCATTGTACATTGTTAGGGTGCTGTTATGATTTTTTTTTTATTGTTTCGACTTTACTTTGTGGCTTTAAAAAGAAAACTTATTGCACATATTTATTAGAAGTAATACTAATCTATTTAAATAAAGTCTATGTAGATAGAAAAATATACTTAATAATGCCATCATTGAAAAATTAATGTTCCACATCTCAGAGTAAAAAAAAAATTGTACTAAAAAGTTGTGTATTCTTGAAGTATGTACAATTTTTATTTCCAAAGACTATATAAATAGTGAAACATGCTTGATGGCATGGAAAAAATAATGTTCTATATATTCATAGATAACACGTTTTTAATACTAAATAAAATAATAGAGCGTCATTTTTTTAGAACTAAATATTTTTTAGAACAATTATTTTTTAGCACAAAAAAATTTGTTTGTTGGTTTATACTGTGGGTTATACGTGGCTAATCCAATGTACGTCTATAGCCGCGGCCCCAACAAGTACACGCGCACGTGGGAAGACGAGGAGGCGTACAAGAGGCAGGCGGCCGCCGCCGCGCCGCGGAAACCGCCCAACCCTGAGGACTTCCCGCACCTCGACGCGGCCAACAACAGGAACCGGTGAGTCTCGGCCTTATCTTATAAGATTAAGCTCATTTATTCTCTTTTTTTTTCAAATAAAAAGTGACGAGACGAGAAGGACATGTGCCTGATGGTAAGCAACATGCCTGCCACATAATAGCACAGTGAAACGCAGCTATTGGAACAAGAAGAGTCCAAATCATTACCTAGCACTGCACTGCGCTCGTCACCCAGAGATCTAAGATTTTATATCTCTTGGGTATCTTTGGAACTATGTGATTCTTGACACAAAAAAAAGTTCTCTGTATTTTGAATCCACCTACGGACACGCACTTCAACCAGGTGAGTCTGAATTTGAAGTCCTAGTCCGTTTGTCCAGGTCACTCCAGTTTTAAGTTAAAACAAAATAAGGCAAAAAAAAAAAATGCGAAAAACTGCAGTCATACTCAAAACTGGAGGGTGAACAGACCAAACGGACTTCAAATTTGGGTTCAGCAGGTCGAAATATATGCCTGTAAGTGGGTCAGTCCAAAGTAAACACTTTGTTTTGTCGGGGATTTTGTCTTTAGAATTATTTGATTTATTATGATCATAGGAATCTTTAGTATTATCTGATTAATTATTATCATCTTGGGAGTATTTGCAATTATCTCATTTATTTAACCAGTTGCATTTCTCACTCTCAATTCATTTGCAGGAAACCGCGAACACCACGTCCACGCTCCAAGTCCCAACCGAACCGTTCCAACGAATCTCTAGGCCCCTCCGAAAACGGCTCCCTCCGCCGCAACCCCTCCCTGAAGACCGCCAAGAAGCCCATCGTCAAACCGACCGTTAAGCCCGTCGCCAAGACGCCCGTCAAACCCGCACCTAAGAGGGAAGGCAGAGAGGAGAAACGGGAAATCAGGGAGGGGAGAGATCGGGAAGACAGGAGAGGAGAGGACAAGAAGATGCCGGCGTTAGAGAATCTTACTATCACTGCGAGCGTTGGGAATAGGTAAAGTTTTTGTGTTATCTTTTTAACTCCATCCAACGCACTATAAAACGCCCTTGTTTTAAGGGTCTACTTTTTTTAGTGATAAGACAGACAGGGCATGTGCCTGATGGTATGCAATATTACTTACCACTGCTCTCGTCAACCAGACATATAGGATGGTTTATCTATATGCCCTGTGATTTAGCTGGAAATATTGTCCTCCAAACCGGAACACAGGTTTTGCATTTTGCATAAAAGGTTTTTTATTTGTTGGGCCTTCAGTTCGTCCAACGAAAAAAATTTATGAAATATAATATTGTAACAAAACCTAAAATAAATGAGATGTACAAAAATTCTTAACTTATAGCGAGAATTAGCGTGCCCCTAAAGAAAAGTTACAAAAATGCCCTTTATAAAACCTTACCTTGTGGAAGTTTGTGTTGTGTTTGTTGATGATCAGTACATGAGTTGTGGCTTCCAGTCAAGGTGCGCCCCAGCGGAAGGTGGCGGCCGTGGCGCAGCAGAGACCGGTCCCGACCGAGCTCACCTCCAAGAAACCGACTCACCACCAGGTCAGTACCAACTCACCACCAGGTCAGTACCAACTCACCATCAGGTCAGTACGATATCATCACCAGGTCAGTACCAACTCACAACCAGGTCAGTATTATCTCATCACCAGTTCAGTACCAATTCACCACCAGGTCAGTACCATTTCCCTATCAGGTCAGTACCATTGCACAGTCATGCGTCATGAATCTGGTTTATAGTGATAGTGTTGGATATATCTAGTGATAGAAAATGAAATACATATATTCTTTGATGGGAATAGACTCAATGATAATTGTTATTTGTTATACCAGAGTGCAAAGTTGATTTTTAACCGCATGCTCAATTTTTAACTCGCATTTTTAAGGTTTTTGACGTGACAACGTCTTATAAATTGGTTTGCCGGGTGACACTTCAAGAAACTGCGTTACGCTCCGCTCACGCTATGCGCTCACAACGAGAGCGAGTGAGAGGCACGCGTCTCTTCCATTCGGGCATGGTTAGCCCGCCTAAGAGCGAGAGAGACAGACATAAAAAGTGAAAGGCACGCGTCCCTTCCGTAAAATTATTTTACCACTCAAAGTCGTTGTCACGTAAAACTAAACACGTAACACTTTCGCCCGTATACCGACTTTACAGGCAACCAATTTTTTTTTCACGGAACCTTAATTATTTTCTTCAAGTATAAGAGTAGCCTATGATCTGTCTTAGAAGATCAGCTATCTGGTAGTGAAAGTCCCGTCATAATCGGTCGAACCGTTTCGGAGATTAGCCGGAACGAACAGTCAGATAGACAAACACAAAAAAAAGTGTTTTAGGTGCAATAGGTACTGTATATACTTTCATTTGAACGTAGTAAAAAGATGTTAGTTTGAAATTGCATAAGGACACTCCAATTTTATTTATATCATTATTTCATCCCCAGCCACAGCTAGTGAGCAACCCGCCTCAGAATAAGCCGCTGCCGCAACAACAGCCGCCGCCGCAGCAACAGAAGCAACAGTCGCAGCAACAACAGCCACACCAGCCCGCTGGTGAGTGTTGTTGCAACACTAGCTTAAATTCCATTGTCACACTAGAAGATGTGAAAGAAAATTGTACTTCGGAGCGTAGTAGAAGTCGTAGAGTTGAGATCAACTGCCACTGGTCTCTTTTAAAACAAGAACAAAATTGAAAATTTTGATCTGCCCTCGACTACCTTGGATTTGTAATCTGTACAACATTCTACTAGTTAAGCCCATATTTAGGGAGTAGTGAAAAAAGAAATGTAATTCCCATTTTGTGGTGGCTGCCATCTTGGATTTGAAATTTGTTATAGTCTCTAGTATTCTACTAGTCAAGCCTTTTCATTTGATACCCATATTGAGGTAGGTTGTGAAGAAATATTTTGTCCATAATTTTAGAAGAAATATTTTTTGATAATAACCAAACATTTTGATAGGACCACCGCACGGAAATTAAACTTCAAATAAAAAAAACGCATTGAAATCGGTACATCCGTTTGACCTCTACGGTGCCACAGACAGGCACACACACAGACAGACACGCAAACAGGCAGACATCGACGTCAAACTTATAACACCCCTTTTTTGGTCGAGGGTTAGAAAAAGATAATTATTGATGGACATTATATAACAACATCTATCCCCTAACTATGCAAACCTTACACTGTGGGAGCCAGATAGACAAGTTTTCAGCGTGCTTCAATTACCTAACCAAAAATTGGAGCCAGCTCTAGGAATATAAAGTACTCTAAAACTGAATGAGACGATTTTCTCAGCATTCCATGGATTCACCGTGCGGGTGCCGGGTCCATCGTGTGGCAGAGAGAGAAAACCCGAGTAGACCCCGAGACTTCTGACTCGGGCGTAGGTTTAAGGGGCCCCTTTCTGACGTACAATACGTACGAAAGAACATTTAATGTATGTTACCAATACGAATGTATGTTAATGTCAACTAGGTGGTGGGGGGAAGCAAACGCTACAGCAGCCTACGGCAACGCCCTCTCGCCGAAAACTACACGCCGCAGCAATCACAACCGCAACAGCAACCGCCAGCGCAACCGCAACCGCAACCGACGCAGCAACCGCTACGATATAATGCTGGTAACACAACTTTTAATTAGCAATACTAGCCTACTAAATGTTCCCCACAGCTGGGTTTCGGAGCCTACTTTCTCAAAAAGAGAGTTAAGTCCTTAATCCAACACCCTGGCCCAGTGCGGGTTGGTCAATGACCAATTACCTCACAGATTTCTAAAACAAAAGGCAGATGGAACGTGCGGAACACAGATCCTTAGGTCCGGAAAGCAAATATCAAACGCCAAAGCAAATACAAACTCCAGTCAGTACGAAACTGACTTCCGTCTCGTACGGGAGTCCCGTGTGATTTTATGTTTTGTTTAAGATTATGCCGTCTTGTGTCATCAAACATTGCAAACATTGTTCCCAAAAATAAAAAAAGGAAATTTCATAGGAAAGTTTGAATATTTTTACTGGTATTTATATAATTTAGACGATTTTATTTCGATTGATGAATAGAAACACAACACCTCAACGAAAATAGGTCAGTGTTGCTATACTAAATTGAAATTATTTTCCCTGAAGTTAAGGTAAAATATAGATTCTAATTTTGTTTTGAAGATACTCGTAGACCAAATTATTGATGAACATTGTATAATTCAATTTTAAGCCCTATTTTTATAATCGTTATTTTTTTATTTAATGTGAATCGATGCCAAGAACAAATCCTCGCCGTTACTAGGGTTAATAAAAATACTAATAGTGTTGATGAAAACTATAGTTATGAAGCGAATAGATTAGAACAAAACCTCGCCGTTATAAAACGTCTCGTCTATGACCTGTGGATTCTAACTTGATCTGTGCAGTGCTGTTAGCATATATATTTTTAATAATACGAACATATTTCTTTCTTACTCCTTGTTGAATTAGAGCCTCCCAGAGCAGATTGTGTTTGATTGAGTCGAAAGCTTTATTGTAGTCGACAAATGCAATGTAGGTATAGGTCTTTCCCATACTCTTGAGCTTTTTCTATTAACTGTTTTAATACATGCATATGATAAATAGTTGAAAACCCTGCTCTAAAACCAGCTTGTTCAAAAGGCTGTTCTTCATCTATAGTCCTTGATATTCTATTTAGGATATCATTATATATTATCGGTGTAATAATAAATTATTTAAAATAATGTTTTATGCGTTTATTATACGTGAAAATTTCCAAAGCTTAACAACACATATTAAGGCACATATTGGTGGGATGCAAGGTGCTCCTTAATGGGGGTCATTACTCACGGCGCCATGACAGAGTACTTGAAATCATACGTGAAGCCATGAGCCTTTCAGTAGCTAGAGCCCAAAAGGGATTGACGACAAACAAAAGACAAATTAACTTTGTAAAAGAAGGAAGGCTCAACATCAAACTCCAGGAACAAGCCTTACTCAATCCTGGGTACAGCACCTGATTGGACTATTTTAATGGACACGTATGAAAAGCACTACAAAATCCCAGAGGATGTGGGTGTTTCGTCATCCAGACCAGACATTTTCCTTTTTTCTAGAGCTACAAAACGCATAGTCCTTGTAGAACTTACCGTACCATGGGAAACTAATATAAGTACCTAAAGTCCACGCGATGAAACAAAATAAGTATTACGACCTCCTAAACGAATTAACAAAAAACGGCTTTGTAGTTAGTTTATACGCTGTAGAAGTGGGAGCGAGAGGTATACCAGCAAAATCTCTCTATAACCTGCTGAAAGACCTTGGCTTATCCAGAAGTGCAGTAAGTTCTATACTAGAACGAGTATCTAAAGCTGCACTAGTAGGCTCATATCAGATTTGGCTGGGCAGGGAGAGAAAGACGAGTAGTGAAGGTGAGTGTTGATGTACGTCAGAAAGGGGCCCCTTAAACCTACGCCCGAGTCACAAGTCTCGGGAACTACTCGGGTTTTCTCTCTCTGCCACACGATGGACCCGGCACCCGCACGGTGAATCCATGGAATGCTAAGAAAATCGTCTCAACAATAGTGGGACTTTTTTCTTAAGACTGGGAACATTACACGCACACCAACGTGAGTAATTTGACAACGTCTGTGAGAGCTGTCACGCATACATAACTAATGACTGGCCTCACAGTGTTGTTCACGAAGGTTTCATCTGTTTAGAAATCTGTGAATTACCTCGAGATATTCTTGTAAGATGCAGGTTTCTTCACCGTTTGATTTTCTTATACTTAAGGTGTAGTAGCTCCTAAAACACTTAACACCCTAATAACACTTATGCTCAAGTGTCAAACCTGTTTACATCTTTTTTTTTTTTTTTCAAAATAAATAAATATTGGTGGACAATTCACACACAACACTATCTGACCCCAAACTAAGCAAAGCTTGTGTGATGGCAGCCAGATAGCTGATATAATACTTATATAGTTTTAAATACATACTTATTATACATAGAAACACCCAGTGCAAACATTTGAATTCATCACACAAATATTTGCACTGGGTGGGGATCGAACCCACGACCCTCGGCTTCGCAGGCAGAGCTACTACCAACTAAGCCACTAGGGCAGTCAAATAATAATATAAATCATCTGAAGTATAATATGCATAAATAAACAATACCATTAGAATGGTTTTGAAACACCTTTGATAAATGTATACCCCTCTTGTCACTGGTCATACCGGTACATTCCAGTTTGTGATCGGATTATATATTACCAAATTTGTTTTATGGTAGCAACATTTGCTTCGAAACAGGCATTACTTATCTTATAACTTTAAACGAGCAATTCTTGTATATATTATTTTTAAATGTTTTTATTTTATTATATGTAGAATCTGAATCTGGGAAACGGCTCGAACGATTTTCATCATCATCATAATCATCTAAAGACGATAATAATCATAAGACGATAAATCGATCTAACTAGGTTTAATTTAAAAATAACTTTAGGTTTTTAGACAATGAAAAACTGTTACATTAACATTAGAATGCGACGGTAAATTTCGCAATGTTGCGCGACAGTATAATAAAATAGCTCAGGCGGTATTGGGCGGTCATGAAATAGTAAATCCGGGTTCGAATCCAGATGGCTCTTCTTTTTTTTTTCAAGTTCCTTCTTTTTTTTTTTTGAGAAAATCTATTACTGGGAGCCCTTTATCTGTAGGTATCTGAGTAAACTCAGTGTTTAAACCGCGCAAAGCTCGGTCACCCAGGTACGAGAAGTATAGTGGCCGGCAAACAAGTTGACCCAAAAGTGACGTGGAAGGGGAAAGTTCGCGCATGTGCACTTCCACCAAAGAGACCATAAAAAACGTTTCTGCGCAGCCATGTGCAGCTAACTTCATTGGGTCAACTTGTTTGCCGGCAACTATAACCATTGTTACATTTATTAAAAATTGTAAACAGTTTTGTGACTACGCCCAGTAATAATAACTATGTATATCTATGTGTATAAATGTTTGTTTGTACTCCAGCAGGCGCTCCGGCTGACTTCGCTCCGCAGGGCGGCGCCCCGCCGGCGCAGCATCCGGCGCCGCTCATACATCAGGTTAGATCCATACCTTATCTATATAAGTATATCTATATTAATAATTTCGTCAAGGGGTACGGTAGACTTAAACGAAACCTATGAATAAAAAAACATAAAAAAATATTGATATTGAGTCGACAACATATGTCCACAAAATTCGGATTATGGAGAATTTCGTTAAATACTGATGGCACTGACAAACAAACCGCTGTCGCCATCTTTGGTGTAAACGTTTCGTTCCATCAATCAACACATTGCGTGCGTCCGTCGCGCCAAAAAAAGTATCCATCACAAACTGTGACTTATGTGACTACGTAAAACGAAACGTCTTGCCGCCAGACTGGAATTTTATTAGTAGGTGCTTATATTTAGTATCAGCATTGCACCCGTGCGAAGCCGGGCGGGTTGCTAGTATTAAATAACAAGGACAAACTCGCCGCACACGGTGACGCCAGAGCTTGTCACTTGCTGCAAAGCGCCGGCGCCGCTTCCCGCGTCATGTGGCTGAAACTGGCTTTTAAAAATCCCCGACACGCGCCACTCGCGTGACGTCGTTCCCTTCTCTCCCTTGGCTTTAGTTAAAACGCTCTCATCTTCCACGATGACTTTTTCTGAAGTTAAAACTGCTTATGGCGCACCACACAGCGATTATGTAGGGCTCTTGGCAGATTCCGCCTGGGTAATTACCACACCTTTGTCAGTTATTTTACTGCCAAGCAGCAATGTGCAAACATTACTGTGTTCCGTTTTGAAGGGCAATGTTTCCAGAGAAATTACAGGGCTTTTTAATTGACCTATAAGGCTAATTAATTACATTTCTGGGTGACGAGCGCAGTGCAGTGCTAGGTAATGATTTGGACTCGTCATGTTTCAATTAGACTATGACTTATTTACTTACTAAGACTTATTTAGGCGACGGTGCTTTGAAGATTTATTCCAGACTAGCGGCGCCCTCCGGTTCCACCCGCGTAGGTTTCAAGTGAGCTATCTAATTCTGAGTTATGAGTTTTCACTTCTATCGGCAGTCCGAGCTTTTGGGCGTCACTTTGACATCTACGCTCAACTTTGGCTCGTATATCGAGTCCAAGGCTAAATTAGCTGCCAAAAAAACTGGGTGTCCTTTCAAAGGTGCGAAGGTACTTCAAGTCTGAACAGTTGCTCACATTATATCGAGCACAGATTCGCTCCTGTATGGAGTACTGTTCGCATCTTTGGGATGGATCGGCCAAGTATCAGCTGGAGGCCCTGGAATCGATCGAGAGACGTGCCAAAAGGCTCATAGGCAATGATACTCTTGTGCGAAAAAGACTTCAAAGTCTTGAGCATCGCCGTAAAATTGCTAGCCTATCGGTTTTTTATCGGATACACTTCGGAGAGTGTGCAACTGATCTGCATGATCTAATACCACCTTGCCCTTTTTTCTATCGGAATGCTCGTAGCTCGAAAAAGCGACATCGTTTCATGGTTGATGTTCCAAAGACACGAACGAAGAGATTTGACTCTACGTTTGTGATAAGAACGTCTAGGCTGTGGAATACGTTGCCTGAGTGGGTTTTCCCCGATGGTTACAATCTTTGTGTCTTCAAATCGAGAGTGAATCGGTTTCTTCTAGGTAAACACGCTCCATCGTAGACCGCATCGTCGCTTAACATCAGGCGAGATGGCGGTCAAGTGTGAGCCTATAAAAGGTAAAAAAAAAAAAAAAAGTCCCTGTGACTGCCAATTTTTTTTTATTCAGAAGCAGTGCTAAAGCTTTCTCAGAGCCCATAATGATATTACATGAGTTAAAAAGGTAGCAGGTATCTATTGCAAGTGTCGACCACTGGCCACTAGTGGCTGTCGCGCGCTTCAGCTATTTTTAACCCCCGACTTAGAAAGGGGTGCTATAAGTTTGACGTCGATGGCTATCTGTTTGTCTGTATGCCTGTCTGTCTGTGGCACCGTAGAGCTCAAACGGATGGACGGATTTCGACGCGGTTTTTTTTTAAGAAGTTTAGTTTTTGTGCGGTGGTTCTTAGCTATGTTTGGTTAATATCGATTAAAGATGGCCGCCTCAACAAAATGGCGGACAAAATATTTCTTCACAACATTCCTCAATATGGGATCCGAGGTAGTCGGGGTGAATCAAAATTTATAGCTGTTGCTGTTGTAGCTGTTTCTAGCTTCTTGTGGCGGCGTTTGTGGCGGTGTGGCTGTGACACTGAAATGTTAAAGACTGATTATGATGTTTGTTCGTGCAGGCGGTCCACCGCGGCGGCGCGGCGCAGCACGCTGCCTCTCCCCCGCACCAGCACCCCACACCGCACCCGCAACAGGTAATTTTTTTTAACTAGTAGTAGTGGTAGAACTCGGTAGAGTTCGCCTGGGGAAGTACCACACCAGCCAGCTATTCTACCGCCAAGCAGTCTCTGGGTGACGAGCGCGGTCCAGTGCTAGGTAATGATTATGTCTCTCCGTGTTCCAATAGCTGCATGTCAATTTTTATTAATTGACGTGTAAATTGTACATTTATGAATAAAGTACTTTGACTTTGTCACCGTGCTGTTATGTGGCAGGCTTATTGTTTACCATCAGGCACATGTCCTGCTCGTCCCGTTACTCTTTATTAAAAATAAAACTGTTATAGGTTCGCACTTGACCACCATCTCGCCTGTTAGGCGACGATGCGATCTACGATGGAGCCTGCTGCTTACCAACCTAACATTGTAACGATCGGGGAAAACCCACTCGAGGCAACGCACATCCTAGACGTTCTTATCACAAACGTGGAGTCAAATCTCTTCGTTAGTGTTTTTGGAACATCAACCATGAAACGATGTCGCTCCTTTGAGATGCGAGAAGTCCAATAGAAGAAAGGGCAAGGTGGTATTAGATCATGCAGATCAGTTGCACACTCTCCGAAATGTATCCGATAAGCTACCACCAATTTTGCGGCGATGTTCAAGACTATGAAGTCTTTTAATACGAAATATCTATACTAATATAATACTACTACTAACATATATTTAATACTTGTACTAATATATATTATAGATAATACTAATAGTTATTTTTCGAGTGAAAACCTCTTTTGGCGCACCATATACAGATTATCCGTGGGCTATGAATTGAAGTCAAGCGTCACTTTCGGAAATGAAAGAAATCTTCGGGTAAACTATAGAGGTACTAATAAAAATGGTTATTGTGGGTTATTCCTAAGAGATAGACATACTACTGTAGGTTTTTTGTAGACCTTTTGAAGGGGTACAATATTGCGGTAAATTATTTTGATCTAGCTCGTAGGATTCGTTTGCCAGCGTTTGCAGTGTAAGCGAAAAAAATGGTGTTTATTTATGACATTACGTTAGAAACCTTTAAAATTATCCGTGTTTCTCTGCTATTATATGCAGGAATTGTACATATAAACCTTCCTCTTGAATTACTCTATCTATTTAAAAAACCCGCATCAAAATCTGATGCGTAGTTTTAAAGATTTAAGCATACATAGGGGATATAGGGACAGAAAAAGCGACTTTGATTTATACTATGTAATGAAAAATTTTCTGTTCTGTCTGTAGCGACTACTTCTGGAGCAGCAGCAGCCGCAGTTGGTGCACCATCCGCTCCACAACCTGCCTCCGCAACCGCATCAGATGCCGCCTCACGGTAACCACTCATACGCATACTCGCACATACTTATACGCATACTCGCTCGTACTCACTCATACTCGCTAATACTCGCTCATACTAAATACATTATTTTTGTTTTCCAAAATTATTTAATTTCTCTCATACTCACTCATTCATACTCGATAATACTCACTACATTTTTTGTTTTTCAAACTTATTTAGTTTCTAATGCTCAAATTTGGGTAGCGGACTCAGCGGGTAGCGGCTAGAAAACGCGCCCTAGCATTAAGTGTCATATTCGTACTCAGTCATACTCGTATTAAGTCGTATTAACTCATACTCACTCATACTCACTCATACTCACTCATACTCACTCATACTCACTCATACTCACCATACACTCATACTCACTCACTCATACTCACTCATACTCACTCATACTCACCATACTCACTCACTCACTCACCATACTCACTCATACTCACCACTCACTCATACTCACTCATACTCACTCATACTCACTCATACTCACTCATACTCACTCATACTCACTCATACTCACTCATACTCACTCATACTCACTCATACTCACTCATACTCACTCATACTCACTCATACTCACTCATACTCACTCATACTCACTCATACTCACTCATACTCACTCATACTCACTCATACTCACTCCATACCACCATACTCACCATACTCACTCATACCACTCATACTCACTCATACCACTCACCATACTCCACCATACTCACCATACCACCATACTCCACCATACTCACTCATACTCACTCATACTCACTCATACTCACTCATACTCGCTCATACTAACTAGAGCGGTTTCAGCTAGTATAAATCTTGGGTAACGATGCTCATGTTGTAACATCGGATTCTAATTCAGCAGGTCAAATGCCGCCGACACAAGCATACGCGCCGCCCGCCATGATGCCCGCTCAATTCATGCAGGTAAAAACAGCTTGAATTTCTATAAAATGTATATATTAATATGATTTATATAATCCGGAATATGGTCGGTGCGCCATTCATATAGAGGCGTCCACGTGTTTCGGTGACACAGTTTGTGAGGGAGTGAGTGTCTTTTAAAACATGGCGTGTCATGGAGGTTCTCGTTCAGGTTCATTCGATTTCAGGTTCAAGTTCCTATGAAATTGTAAAATGATTGACATTGTTCATTACAGTTGTAATAAAAACATAATGCTTGACAGTTTTCTGTACGATAATTATAATACAGTAAAATGTTGTTCAGTTAAAACTTTGATTTGTATGGTTTCTTTTGTTTTTACCCGACTGAAAGAAGGTTTGTGTTTTTCGCGCGTATCTTGTGTGTTTATAAATTTCTTTATTCCCACGTATCTTCCAAACGGCTGGATGGATTTCGACAATTAAGATCGACTCTTTGCAGAGTCTGCCTGGAGAAATACCACATCTAAACCAGTTATTCTACCTCCAAACATTACTGTGTTCCAGTTTGAAGGGTAATGTTTCCAGTGATATCACGGCATAGAGATGAAACATGTTATATTTCTGGGTGACGAGCGCAGAGCAGTGCTAGGTATTAATGTATACTCTTCGTGTTCCAATAGCTGCGTGTCACTGTGTTGTTATGGACAGGCATGTTGCTTACTATCAGGCACATGTTTTGCTCAACTAACTACTCTAACCTATAAAAATACATATCTTCATAAATACAAATATGGATCTTCCAAATGTATGTACGCTCATAACATTTGAATGACTGCACCAAATCAGATGATTCTTTATTTTGTGTGTTCGTAATAAAGAATATCGTAATAAAAATAAATAAAGGATTTTTAGGTATTTAAATATAACAACAAAAAAAAATTGGTTGCCTGTAAAGTCGGTATACGGGCGAAAGTTTTACGTGACAACGACTTTGAGTGGTAAAATATTTTTACGGAAGGGACGCGTGCCTTTCACTTTTTATGTCTGTCTCTCTCGCTCTTAGGCGGGCTAACCATGCCCGAGTGGAAGGGACGCGTGCCTCTCACTCGCTCTCGTTGTGAGCGCATAACGTGAGCGGAGCGTAACGCAGTTTCTTGAAGTGTCACCCGGCAAACCAATTTAAAAGACGTTGTCACGTCAAAAAATTGCCAGTCATAGGAAATAGGAACTGCCGACAGAAGTGAAAACTTATAAACACAGAATTTGATAGCTTACTTTGGAAACTACGCGGGAGAACCTGGAGGTCGTGGCCATTAACATGACCATCTAGAAATGCTGAGGCATTTCTAGATATGCATCCCATGGGGGGAAATGCTGACGCATTTCTAGGTGCCCAATGGCCATGGTCCCGAATTTACCCAAAGATCTCTTATCATACCCGAGCGTGATGCTAGAATTCAATTCACAGCCCAACAAAAATCTGTTTGTGCCTCGCCAAAAGAATTTTTCACTTCAAAAAAGGATGGCTGTACGAAGTTCACCGGGTCAGCTAGTACATAATATGTACATTGTACAATATTATACATTATGCATATATATTTTATTGATGTGTTTGTTTGTGTGTAGAGCGGCAGTGGGCCGGTGTTCTCCGGAGCGGCGATGTACGCGGCGCCGGCGGCCCAGTACACACACCCGCAGATCTACCCGCACCACAACTATGTGAGTATACCCACACCACGTCTACCCGACGAGTAGACCGGTTTCTTGTGGTCACGTGATCGGGTGACGTTTTCTTGGCGTGCCCATCGGGATGTAGCGCGATAATTTAGTAGATATTTTTAGTAAACTGTAAGGATTAGATTAGAGGGATAAGATAAGAATCTCTTTATTAAAAGCCACATACAATAAAAACACAAAAATTTACAACAGGAACTTAAGAAAATCTTATGCTAGACATTTTAATTGGCGGCCTTATCGCTTAAAGCGATCTCTTCCAGGCACGGATAGGATAATGTAGACAAAAATGCTTAGGACTTATTTACTTATTTTTTTTGATTGATTTTGGTTTTTGTTGTAAATTTTATGAATTACATTAAGGTGATATTGTCGCTTTCGCTTTCTTGCATGGAAGGTAGTCTGAGATTTCATATAGGTAGTAAATACTCTGTAATGTTATGTTATTGTACTTAATGTATTGGCGGTAATTTTATTTAGACACAACATTTGAAAGAAATCTGAAAGATATTATAATATTATTCTTAATTTATATAAACATACAATTCTTATTTTTTATTGCAATTTCAATCGACTTGTTTTATGTCAGAATAAGGTTTTAGACAAAGCCCCTATACAGCACAAGTTGTCTACTACTAAAATCAGTAAAATTAAATTATTTTTGTCATAAACATGTATGTAGTAGAAGGAGGTGGAAGGTGGGTATTGCTAAGGCGGTATCTACCTGCCATCATTTTTTAATTTTTACTAAGAATTTATTTAAGCAGTAGGTACCTATTTCAACGGATCTAAGTAGGTACAAACGTATCTTGTACATCAAATAAAATTGTAATAATGTGACGAGTCTGTGTAGTGGCGTTCATAAAACTTATTTTTTGTAATTATAGTATATGTGAATGCTACTTCCATGATAATAAAGAATATTCTATTTTATTCTTATTTTTTAAATTTTTGTAGGCGACGACAGCGGGCGGAGTGACGTACTTCAGTTGCGCAGAGCAAGAGCAAGCGCCAGCCGCGCCCCGCGCGCAGCGCCGCCCCACCGCCGCTATACCCATAGTCAAACCACACCACGACAGGTAACCCCCCCTTTACATACAAAGACACCCCTAATGCTGCCGTACTCATAGTCAAACCATGCCACGACAGGTAACCCCCTTTACATACAAAGACACCCTAATGCTGCTGTACTCATAGTCAAACCATGCCACGTCAAACCATGCCACGACAAGTAACCCCCTTTACATACAAAGACACCCCTAATGCTGCCGTACTCATAGTCAAACCACACCACGACAGGTAACCCCCTTTACATACAAAGACACCCCTAATGCTGCCGTACTCATAGTCAAACCATACCACGACAGGTAACCCCCCCTTTACATACAAAGACACCCCTAATGCTGCCGTACTCATAGTCAAACCATGCCACGACAGGTAACCCCCCCTTTACATACAAAGACACCCCTAATGCTGCCGTACTCATAGTCAAACCATGCCACGACAGGTAACCCCCCTTTACATACAAAGACACCCCTAATGCTGCCGTACTCATAGTCAAACCATGCCACGACAGGTAACCCCCTTTACATACAAAGACACCCCTAATGCTGCCGTACTCAGGTCAAACCATGCCCGACAGGTAACCCCCTTACATACAAAGACACCCCTAATGCTGCCGTACTCATAGTCAAACCATGCCACGACAGGTAACCCCCTTTTACATACAAAGACACTAATGCTGCTGTACTCATAGTCAAACCATGCCACGACAGGTAACCCCTTTACATACAAAGACACCCTAATGCTGCCGTACTCATAGTCAAACCATGCCACGACAGGTACCCCCTTTACATACAAAGACACCCCTAATGCTGCTGTACTCATAGTCAAACCATGCCACGACAGGTAACCCCTTACATACAAAGACACCCCTAATGCTGCTGTACTCATAGTCAAACCATGCCACGACAGGTAACCCCCTTTACATACAAAGACACCCCTAATGCTGCCGTACTCATAGTCAAACCATGCCACGACAGGTAACCCCCCTTTACATACAAAGACACCCCTAATGCTGCCGTACTCATAGTCAAACCATGCCACGACAGGTAACCCCCCTTTACATACAAAGACACCCCGAATGCTGGCTTACTCTTAGTAAAACCATACCACGACAGGTATTCCCCCTCCACTAAAAACGACAAAACTTTTGTAGTGACTACTACACTACATGTTTCTAGTAGTAGTACCTATTAGTTACAAATTCAAAAGACCATTTAAAAAATTGTCATCGGTAAAAATCATTTGTGAGAAAAATGGACCAACAGAATTATTACATGCCTTCGACAATTTGATGCTGTAAATAATGTAATTTTCTTTTATTTTAATTGTCGAAGACAATTTGATACTGTAAATAATTTTATTCGGCTACTAAGTCGATTCATATATTACACGATTAACGATGTATACAGTAGAGTTAAAGTGTTAAGTTCGTGTTTTTAGACGGTATACGACATATACGACGATTTCAAGGGTTAAGCTCGTCTTTTTAGACGATATACGACGTATACGACGATTTCAAGGGTTAAATAGTTATATCGGCCCCAAGTTTTGGCAGTTTCAAAAACAGATTAAAGTGCTGGCTTATCGATCAAGCTTTTTATAGTTACAGCGAATTTTTAGAGAGTGATGGCAAAGTTCCCATGAAAATTTAAAGAAATAAATTTGACATGGGTCAGTACAATTGTATTAAAGCCATATTATACTCGTATAATGCTTGACGGTTTCTGTACAATAATTATTATAATACAGTAAAGTAATAATTTCAAACTTTGAAAATATATACAATTTGTATGGTCTTTCTTCTGTTTTTGTTTTTTATTAATTGACATGTAAATTGTACATTTATGAATAAAGTACTTTGACTTTAAATTCGTCTTAGACGAAATATGACGTGTACGAGTTAGTGTTAAGTTCGGCTTTTTAGAACATCTATCAGTGTTTCCATAGCGTAATAAATCTCAAGAAATAGTTTAAATTGTGTTCTTTCCCAGAGCACCAAATTCGTCAGAGAAGGACAACATCGATCGGATCGTCGAGAATATGTTCGTGAGGAAACCGTGGCCCGCGACACACAGCGCGGGTGAGTACGCAACTTTGACGCGCTAGCACACGAGATACGGTCGCGTGTATTCCCCTTGAAAATGAGATGGATTGAAACATTATGAATTTACTGTCCACTTCATATTGTCCAAGTGTTTCCCCAAAGCCAAATCAAACCTCTTTTTCGAAGACTATATGCTACAAGCACCTAATATTATAAAGAGAAAATCTATATAGGTACATATATATAAATCAATGCCAGTTTTCGTAGTGAGTGAACTCCTCCTAAACGGCTCGACCGATTCGAATTTTTTTTTGTATACGTTTGGGTAGGGCCCTGAATGGTTTAGATTCACAAATCAGCCCAGCAGATGTCACTACAGTTGGTATATAGGTTATTATCTGAGCGAAGCCGGAACGGGCCGCTAGTATGTGTACATATGTAGATACATACCTACACAAACACACATGTGTTTGTGTACATATGTAGATACATACCTACACAAACACACATGTGTTTGTTGAATAAACTCAAACTGGACTCATTTCGAAAATTCTTGAATCATGATAAGGCTACATTATCCTTGAGTAACATTATAAATAGATTAGTTGTTCAACTCGAACAAAGTTGGGCCGGGCCACTAGTATATTAATATTATGCTGGAACAGCCATAACATCTCATATCCCTTATATTCCTAGCCTATATAACTCTTGTACCTTAAATACCTGTTCCCATCCTGTTCCTGACAGTCATGTTCCTGACTTCCAACTTTCTTCCTATCTAGAGTTCCAAATGCTCTGGGCGAAAATACAGCTGCAAAGGATGTTAGCATGCCGCAGAATGCAACAGTAACATTGCATGCCAGTCTCGCGCATGCCATGCGAGTGCATGCCATGAAATACGAAGCTGGCGTACAGGAAGATTTACTTTAATCGGCCAGGAGACAGTCCGTTTGAGTTATGAAGTTTATTACAATGGTAGTATGGTTTATTTTCGTTGTTTGTTCATTTGGAGTATATAGTAGATTTTTGTTATGAAATGCTTTGCAGTTGTCTGACATTATGATGAAATGTATGTAGATAACATTATTTTATATCATAATAAAGTGTTATCTCTACACATATAGGTACCGTGGTAGAAAAATATTTATACAAACATTATTTAACTGATACCTACATAATAATTAATTGATGCAACTTATAGTGTATTCTTCGTTATCACATGTAATTTTCCGTTTTAGTGGACAGTGTGTCCTGTGATAGGCCTTGTCTATAGGTGAGGCCTACAACTCTCGTTTTAACGATGATAAAACGTAGGTAATCGTCATTTTCTGAGAAAGACACATGTTGAGGATACAAGTCATCCGCCAACCAAAACTTGACCAGCACAGTGAATTGTGAACTTAATTCTCCTCTCCTTGTTTGAGACGGACCCGGGTAGCAGCAGTTTTATTATATGCATAAGCAGCCCACTAAATTCTATAAATATTTAGTCTCCTGAGACTCTAGCCCCTCTCTCGCAAGGATAGAGCCAAGGTCATAATCTACCACGCTAGCCTAGTGCGAGTTGATAGATAGCTCATGACCTCGAAAGGAGGTTTTACTCATAGGAATATGTCGATTTTTTATGATGTTTTCCTTGATCGTTTTTAAGTTAGCGGCAAGCACTTGACTTTGAAAAGACAGCGGTGCGTGGCATTCTAACCAGATGCTCCGTATCGGCAGTTGCCGTTCTGCCGACTAGACCGTACTTCAGTGTAATAACCATGACTAAAATTCACAGATTCAAAAGAGAAGTCACAGTCGGAACGAAGCTCCCAAGAGCCGCCGTCCAAAGACCAGTCCCAACCGAACAGCCTCACCTCCAGCTCCATATCTACAGACTCCAAACCCTCAGAGAGCAGAGAGGCTGAAGATCCCCCAGAAGAAAGGAAAGTGGAGGTGAAAGAGACCCAGGTGAAGGAAGAGACACCTGTCGAAGTTGCCCAGCCCGTGCAGAACCAAGAGAGTATAGCGACGGATGCCTGACTGGTAAGGATTAGGTGGTATGAATGCCATCATACCAAGTATCATAGCTGGAGATAGCTCATCTCTGAATGGTCGCGCTAAGAGTATACAATTTCATTTTACGTTGAAAACATTTAAATATCCATTTTTAAGATAAAATGTTCTAGGCACTGGTATTCGTTATGGGATATTTATGTGGGGGCTCACTACGGTTTAAAAATAGTAAATATCCCAGTGCATTGTATATTACTAGTGTGATAGCTTAATTTTAAATATCAATTTTTAAGGTAAATTGTTCTTAACACTAATACTATGCATTATGGGATATTTATGTGGGGAAACTCCAGTATTATGCCACGGTAAATATCCCGTAATTAATAATTATATTAGAGTAGTGAACAATCGTGATAGCTCAAAATAATGTTTAACATGTTCTTGTTTTGTGAAACAAAGTGTTCTTACAAATTTACAATATTCGTAAAAAAATATCTGTAATTGGTTTGGAATTGACCCGCGTCTCGTCTGATGTTAAGCGACGATGCGGTTTCTGATAGAGCGAGCTTACCTTAAATACGAAGTCTTAATTTTTTTTTATTAATTCACGGGGTACTCATATGTGATATGGTGACTGAACAGATTCAGTCCGTCTAAAGTTTCGTTATATCTTTATTTTCAATTTTACTAGAGCGTCCTTTTTATTTGTATAAATTATATATAATTCGATAAAATTAAAACAATTAGCGTCAGATATTTATACTACACGATTCAATCAAGGCAAAAAACACGGCTTTTACAATTTAAAAAGCTGGATCTCCTTGAAAAGGTCTTTCAGAATTTGCAAAATGTACCTTATTCGTAATTGTTATAGGGTCTACAATAGTTATTAGTTCAACGCAAATACCGGGCGATTGGCTAGTGTAGTTTATTTGTTTTTGACGTGCAAAATTTTGGGAAGGGTGGAAGAACAGTATTTTTGTATATAATTTAAACGATTGCAGGTGTATTTTGTGTATAAAATAGTGATTAATTTTCATTAGATTTCACAGTAAATCTCTCGAAAGCTATTTTCATTTTGTAATGTAAAATTTCTTGTTATTTTAAATGCTTTTTTCTGTATCCTTGTATTTATTTATTTACTCTAAATCATCCACTATGTATATTACTGCTAAAATAAACGAAGTATGCGATTTCTAAATTCTGGTTTCTGTTATTTTTGTTGAATATATTTTATCATGTTATTTTTTTATTTATGAAGTTGGCAACACTGACACATGCAATCCAAAACATCCGCTCTTTTAAAACTGACATTTCGCAGTTAACTGCAATTGTCAAACAAAA
The DNA here is from genome assembly GCA_017562165.1 of Ectropis grisescens. Classification (NCBI taxonomy): domain Eukaryota; kingdom Metazoa; phylum Arthropoda; class Insecta; order Lepidoptera; family Geometridae; genus Ectropis; species Ectropis grisescens. Next base: position 15,530,952 of record CM029786.1, read on the forward strand.
TGGTTTAATACCGCACAAGGAGTTTTATAATTAAAGGTGGTCATCAACTATTAAATGGGGGTAATAAATTGACATTCATGGGGACTGCCTACAGAGGTGAAAACGTTTGAACTTGAAATTTCATAGCTCACTTAACGTAGTTCCTTGCTAAAACTACAGATGGCGCTGTAATAAAAATAAATAATTGTTTTCGGAAAGCGTTTGGTGACGATGATTCCATCATTTTTGTTCACCCAAAAAGTCTTTAACGCGGCCACACAAATTTTCACTTAAAATACTTGTTTTATATAATGCGGTACGTATTTGTAGTATTGGTAATTTCGCTTAGACTTCGTCAAAAGCAAACAGGTCTATTCCGATCAAATCCGATCATTAGTTCCCAAGAATTACGCTACTAGAACTATTCGTATTAGTATATACATACGCATAAGCTAATAAGTCATAGATATTCTCAGTTCCCCACAAAAATTCTAAAATAAATATTAGATTACCGTCTAGTCCATTTTGTAATCAAGGCCACTAACGTTTTGTTATTTATTGATTTTAAACCTTCTTCCTTATTGACATAAGACTCGTTTATGAATATATAATCGTATAAGATAAGTCGATTTAAAAGAATCAAGAATACTTAAAACTATAGTATTGTTTTATCTATAAACCTTAACAACTTAGTCCGCAAGTTTAACATACGTAGGACTACGCTTGAGTCCTAGTTTTCTCTATGGCGCTAGTCGAAGAAGGTTTACTGTCCTATATAAGATATCTTAAAAAGTTCTAATTTATAGATTAGTACCTGGTTGACCGAGCTTTGCTCGGTTTTTATAAATGATATTTAGGCAGGTACGAATTACGTAGTGATGACTTACTTAGACCTACTTAGATACGAATTAAATGCGTTTATAAAAGACTCACGTATAAGAAGTATAAGATTTTCTCAAAAAAAAAGAACAAAAAGAAAAGTCCCGAGGGTAACCATCGGGATTCGAACCGGGGTCTGTTGACTCCAAGGGTGAGCATATTCCGTCTGAGCCATTAAGACTTAATGAACAGTGGCGAAATAAGTTATCGTATTCTAATGACATTGTAGGAGATTTTCATTGTCCAAAAACGCGCATAAAATGATGTTTTTAAAAAATAAAACCTAGCTAGATCGATTTATCGTGCCGAAACCCCCTGTATACATCATTTCATGAAAATCGTTCGAACCGTTTCCGAGATTCAGATTCTATATATATACTTACAAGATTAGCTCGTTTAAAGGTATAAGATTTCTCTTCAATGATGCTGGCAACTTATTCCACTCCAAACCTGTATGTATAAGGAATATAGGCCCAAACCGTTTAGTACGTAAGAATCTTGGAAAGATACACAATGTATCCAAGCTAGTAATAGTAATCATAATTTATGAAATAAAATTAAAAAAGTAAGTGTGAATATATTATTACTCTTAGCGCGACCTTCAATTATTATCTATTATGTAGCCTGTATAAAAACTCTGGATTGAACTTATCAACATTGTACAGAAAAATTAGAAAAAAAGTAGGATTTTTAATAGAGACATACCGTAGAACAGATTACTATTATTCTAGAACCTACAAAAAACAGGGTTATTCGGGAAGGGGGTATAAATAAAAGGATATTGTGTATTGCTATTGTTTTTGAAGGGCATAAGTGTCAACGATATTGAATTTGACTTAAAAAAACATTTTTTTATTAGGTTTTCATTTGCCTGATGTCTGGTCTGTTGCAAAGCGATGATGATCCTTCGAGCGCACTTACCTAGACGTTATTAATTCACTCTAAATTATTTCTAATATTAAAATTAAAGTGACAGGCCATCTCATGGCAACTGGCCACCGTCGCCAATGGACCACCTGCAATATTTAGCTAGACCTAACCTTTTTATGCCTTCTACTAAATCCGTTAAAAATTAACTGAGTAAATTACAATCCATATATGAAAACAATTAATTGAATCGAAAATTAACTATAATACTTACCTACTCTGTATAGCCTTTCCTCATACAAATGTTTGGTTGAAAGAAATGTATCATTTAAGTTATGTTAGAGAACATGTTGTATACCAATCAAATGTCAGATTTTTATTCTTGTCCGCCATCTTTGTCTACATCAAAGTTGGCCATTTTAAAACGTTTATCCAGAAATATGGAGATATGGTGCGACCGACTCGACGTGTAATTCAACTGTAAAATAAATTATTTTATGATTGAACCGTAACTTATTTAAAAATGTTCGATGGTGTCTCCCTCGATACACCTTACGTGGTTGGTCGCCGAGTAAATACTTTGAGATAACTTTTTGGCTGTGCTAAGCTCCTTGTGGTGTTTGTATAAAATAGAATAAGGTGACGAAACACGAAAAATATAGATTAATCGACACGAAGTACGTATTGTAATATAACTATCTACTTAATTATAATAATATAAAAGTATACATCCTACTCATCCATTTTGATATTCTTGTGTAAATCATTAGTTATAATAGGTATATTGTTACAAATTGATTTGAAAATTTTTTCGAAATTATGTGTTAAAATGTGTGTATTTTAAAATTAGTATCTATACAGGGTTCATTAAAACGATGGTAAATGAAAAACACAGCACAGTAAGAGCAATAGGTCGTCTTCTTGAAAATTGACATGTGCCAGTTTGAACATGTGCGTGAGTGTCGGGCGCCGTGTACGCACACACTGCCACGCACACTAGCGTAACCTGTAGGGGACTCGAGTGAAGGGTTGTCGCAGTGTGGGTCGTGCGTCAAGTGTGATCGAATGCGTTTAAATACTTAACAAGCCCGCTCGCATTCGTCTGTTTTCACCGGACACTAAGTTATTTGTAGTAGTAAAACTAAATATAATACGCAAATAATATTTAGTTAAAAATAAAACTGACAACCCTAAGCGTCAACGCAAGAGTAGGGTATTAGCTCATCGATCGGTCTAAGATGAACTACTTTTCTTAATATACCGTGTTGAAAGGGACTCTGAAATTATTCTACCTATTATTAACAACTGCCAATGTATCATTAAACAGAAGAAAAAAATATTTAATTGTCGTCGAAATGTGCGAATATGTTTTTTACGGTCCCATAATAAAAGTTACCGGATACCGGGGCATCTGCTGTCTAACTAAAATTGCTTTTGGCTTTGCTATCGTCTTGTCATTCGCGATTGAAATTAAAGAGAGAGGGATAGCAATGCCATAACAATTTCAGTTCTATGGGTTTTGGTTCTAAGGCAGGTTTTTCGTGAGTTCTTGCTCGTTCAAAATTTTATGAGCTTTCCATTGCAAACGTGAGTGGTTACGTTTATTGTATGTGACCATAGACTAACTAGTTCGCGTAGTTGACTTAAAAGAGATCTTTTAGATCGTTCGCGTATCACAAAATACTGCGTGTTAGTATTTTGTAATTCTATCGTTTCCGAAATACAAAATACTGTGTGAGTGTGCTACGTTCACATACAAACCCATTATGTAATGAAAGCGTTGCGCGAACTTGTCTCGTACATAACTTCCGAAGGCTCATAAAATTTTGTGTTTACTTATGCGAATGGCATAAGTAAACACAAAATTTTATTTGGTAACATCATTATGTAACAGTATTTTAAGTCTGAAATCATCATTTGGGACGATCCACATATAACGTCACACGTTAAAACGAGAAGTCGGCAAAGTGATCCATTTTATGACAAGGGGTTGGAGGGGGAGTCCTTTTTTCTTAACGTTACATTTTAAAATCTAATAATATTTCTGTATCACGAAATCTTTAATAGAAAAACTTCTATCTGTATGAGTATAATATAAAAACTGTTTTAATTTAATAGCATTCTCGAAGTAAAGTTCAATATATGTGTCGTCACAATAGGGAGCGAGGAGCCTCACAGGCGCAACCAGCCGTGACAAGGACGGGAGAGGGACCAATATTGTAGAGATTCGTGTGGCGTTATTTGTGGATGGTCTTTTTCACTACTTAACTTAATACTCATTTATGTAAAATATTGTCGTGTGTGTCTGTAGCGATATTTTTCCATTGATTTATTCATTAGCAGTTTGACTAATTATGCTTGTCTACGTATTATCAATACTATAGACACTTAAAGGGTTATTATACGTGGCTAAATTTAGTATATTGAATTTAGTCCCTATTGAATTCCAAAAAAGTGTAATAGAGTCTGGCTAACGAAAGTAGATACTGGATTTTTTTGCAATTTTTTTTACATGACAACAATTAAGTGTTCCTACCATCGGGTATTTACCCTACGAATTGGGATATTTTAAACAGAAAGTACTTTGGGACACTTGATTCCAAAAAGGCATTTTTAAAACAAACTGATTTAAACATTATTTATTAATTTATTAATTCATTACATGAACTATGTTTAAAACTCCGTAAAACTTTGTCGTGTTCCAAAATTGTATTCATCAAAAATAAGTACGACGTATGTACGTGTTGGCGATCATTTCAAGAGCAACACTAAGCCTTAAGTTGACCTAGTAAATAGATTCATTAATTACGCTATTTAATAGGGAAAAGCGTGTGCAATTTCATTTTTAAGAAATTAATATTCGGCGATTATCAGAAACATTTGGTAGAATCAGAATCAGTGTATGGTATCCCTATATCTGACGCATCAAAATGGCGTGTTTTTGATGTTTCGTAGTGGCTGGCTCGTGTCTATTTTTGGCGAGATTTTCATTTCAGGGATGCCATGCTGATAAATTTTAAATTTGCCGCGCTTTGTCAGTATCAACTTTCGTTAGCCATACTCTAATACTATAATACTAAATACCATAATAATAAATAATGGCATTCAGTAAGCTAGCATAATAAATATAGAAGCGAGGATCGCTAAAAACAGAACGAGAATTGCTTGCTTCTAAACTAGCTTATGAATACAGTCGACTGGATTTGTTTCGAAATTACCGTCTGGATTCAGTCAGTAAATTTAGCCAAGTGTAATAAGGGCTTTACCACTGTCGTTCGCTCATGTAACGTTGTGCGCGAGAGATGGTGACAGCAAATAATTTGACAGCTAAACCTGTCAGACTGTGGATCTCACATTTCGTAAGACTTACGTACAAGGTTACACGGTAAGTGCGTGTCAAACCGAAAGACGTGTGTAATGTACACCTACTTTTGTGAGACACTTTTTAATTTTTCATTTTGAAATTTCTACCACTTCACTTTTTTGTGATCGTAATTTTTTTTTGAAGACCTGCACTGGATCCCCTGTTAAAAGTTCTTCCATTCGATCGTTATAGGGTGTATGGGGCCATCCATAAATGACGTCACACGAAGGTCATGATTTTTATATCCCTCCCTGTCCTTGTCACAGTTGGTCACATTTTTGAGACCTACCTAGTGTGACGTCACATATTTTGCGATTTTCCGTTTAAATTTAGTGTTGTAATACTTAGATATTAAATACAGCAAAATTGTGACGTCACTAAATTTGAGACCCCTTCCCGCCCCTTGTCACACAATGCCACACTTCATCGACGCCCTCCCTTCCCCTTGGACGTTGGACGTAATTTATGGACGGCACCTTTTCAGAAAAACGTATAAATACCGCTCTTGATCATTCTATCTTGTGACCGAATTGTATACCGTTAATAAATAAATATCAAATTTGTTTTACAGTAGCAACAATACAGACAGATACGTATTAGTAGTAACATTTGTTACATTTACGTACATTTACATTTACGTACAGTACATTTTTGTTTAGAAATAAATGATACTACTGTGAAACAAATTTCGTATAAAATCCGGTCACAAGAGAGAATGATCAAGAGAGGTATACGTTTTTGTGAAAATGCCATCTAACGCATCTCTTTCGACTTTGCACAAACCTTTCTGTGTATACTTGTTTTATCATTTTTTAAACCAAAAATGCGACCACGTTATGTTATTACAATTATATTTAAATGCTTCATTTATTTATGTAATCTATTATTTTGTTGTGTTTTTTCTGTTCTCTGGCTTACCGCTGTAATACAAAAGTTGACTTCAACTCAATTCTGTTGAGTTTGTTAGACGTTTCAAGCGACGAAAACTCCTGTATCGAGTTGGAGCTCAAAAATTAACTGTCATTTTTTTTAACTTATACATATTTTTACATTTGATCATCTCGCTTGATGTTAAACAACGATGCGGTACACAGTTGAGCACGTTTACCTATTAAAAAGCAAACTATCGTCTTGAATGCACAAAGATTGGATAGATTGAAAAAAAACACTCGACTAACGAATTCCACACCCTAGTCGTTCTTAGTAAAAACGGTCGAGTTAAATCTCTTCGTTCGAATTTTGGAGCGTCAACCATGAAATGGTGTCGCTTTTTCGAGTTAAGAGCAGTCCCGTAGAAGTTTTTGGCTCGGGTAAGCTTTAAGAATACGGCGGTAATTTCGTTACACTTTTAGTTAAAATCGACATATAAATTGGACTGTTATGCCCAAGCGACACGTGGCTAGTTTTTCAAGCTAGTTAGTGAGTTAGTACTTCTTTCTAGCTTCGTGTAGACAAAACTAGCGTAGCGTTGTCTACACTAAGCTAAAAGTACTTGCCTGTTGAGTTGTAGTTTGCTATCCTAGCTTGAAAAACTAGCCTCGGGTCGCTCGGGCATTAGGTCCTATTAAATCAGTTTTCCACTTATATGACGCAGCAACGTCTTTTTTATTTCATTGACAATGAACTTTTGCGCTTAGTGCTATTGAAATTAAGTTACAAATCGCTCGAATTGTGGTATGATTTGATCGAATCGGGGATTGAATCTTGAGAATTGTGTTCACGAGACTAAATTGTGAAAGAAAAGTGTAAGACTTGGAAGAGATAAATGTAGGGTGAACATGTATGTTTTTTACTCGTAATTTAGAGCATTATATGCTTGTATGTTTGTTTTCACGACGGCTTATAGAGGGTTAATAACACTTGTACTAATCTGAATGGGCAAGCAATAACCAACATTGTTTACGATGTATTCTTTTTTTCATAGAAAGTAAATTACAAGTTTAAATGGAACACTTTGTGGATCTTAAAACTGTATTTACGTGAAATGTGAGACTAATCTTTAAATTGCCTAGTAAAAAATCAGTTGTCTCATTTACTGGCCTCATAACTTAGTCGGCAGTTCAAGGTTCGAATTCCACGCAGGATAAACATTTGTGTTCTGAATACGGATGTTTATTTTGTGTCTGTAGAGATATTTCCTTTAATTATATGTATGTTTTTGAAATTTTATATGCATTCATTATATCAGCTATCTGGCTCTCATATTACAAGCATTGCTAAAAAAAACAATTGTATATATTATGTCTTACATCTATGGGGCAACTGATTTCTTTGTTCGGAATTTCCGAGCTGTGGCGCCTCTTTAGAAGTTTTTGACAATGATGTACCTAATATTTTAGTCCCCAGTATAACGTATTAAATTTTCTTTGACACATACAAATGTAAAACTTTGTGGATGCCTTCTTTGCTACGAATCCGACAAACTTTCTAATGCGAAAACGTTCGTTAGTTTACGAATCGACGTCATATCGACATTTTCGCGGTGGTGGACACTCCTTGCGCAGCATAATTTTTAAAATAATACAATTTTTTTTCTTAATTTTCTAATTTACTTTTTACTACTGGATCCTTACGGATTAGTACGAGTTCTGTATATATTCAAAACATACGGGTCTTAATGTCGATATAAATATGTATCTTCTAACAGTCTCCCAACGTTCATTCGAGGACTTCTCTCCAACCGAGGTTCCAACGCGACCGAAACGTTCGGAGGTATTGAAACACTCGGTATGCTATATGCGAGTTTTGTCGGACGCGTTACGCGTTCCACCGTGAGCGCGTAAATTTGACACTTGTATGATGATGACCTTAGCGAAGGTCGAGGCTCTGAAAATTTCTTCATACAAATGTTTACGCGCTTATCGTAGAATGCGTATTGCTTCCGCCTTAAGGTTTACGCCCACTTATACGACTCCGCTTTCGACGGACAGATAATACACACACAAATATAAGCTTTATGTTATGCCTGTTAAGATATAGATTACATTGGCAACATAAACTAGCAGATGGCCATCAGCGAGTGGTCTGCTAATTTGTGTTGTCTAATGTAATCTGTATCTTAACGTGCATGGCATAAAACCCATATTAGAATGTATTTTAGATAGCCGAGTCGTATAAACCGTCGCAGACTTTTAGTTAGCATACAAGTCGTCATTAAGTAGTGGAATGTTTTCGATATGAACTTATGTGTAATGTAATGTATAATGGCGAAAAATTTAAAGTTTTATGTTCGGCGTATGGTTATGTAGCTATATGATGCCTTTGTGTGATGAAGTAGTTTATCTAACGTTGCACCAACTGTCCGAAAATGTGAAACAAATAAGTTAAAAATATTATATCAACCAACTTTTGCTAATCTGTCGATATAATATAAGGGTTTGGAGTTAATCCAAACATAATGAAAATAAATCTCTATTATAGAACATAATAAGTAGTGTCACATTCGGACAATATTGTTGTATGTAAACTAGTCTATGCACCCGACTGCGTTCGCAAAACTGGGTTATATTTTAATAGTCTTAATTGTAAAATTGTTACGGAACAATTTTGACGATACTTGAAGTTTCTGAAATATTTTCTAGTAAAATTGACTCTTAAAAATGTAAAAAAAATTGATGCTTTTGTATTAAGCTGGTTATTTATTATGTTAAGTAAATCTTCCTAAACTTTATTTTGAGTTTTATTTATTTCCACCATAACATATCCCGGCCTGCTCTTAGGTACACAGTAGTGGTAAGACACTTTGCAGAGTCCGCCTGCGGAAGTACCACAAATTTTACAGATTTTATATTAACGTGACGACGTCTATTAAATTGATGAACGCCGGCTTGCATGCACGAAAAAGTGTCCCGTTATGTCCCGTTACGCTCATTTTACGCTTGCATCTATCAATGTTTTGTTATGACGTTGTCACGTTAAAACTATCGTTCGTAAACCAACCGACTTTACTGACAACCAATTTTGTTTTAAGTATATCGTTCTTGACACCGCAAGTGGTTCTCCTAGGTCAATACCGACTAAAACCTTTTTTTAAACTTTAATAGGTTGGCACTTGATCACCATCTCGCCTGATGTTAAGCGACTATGCGATCTACGATGGAGCGTGCTTACCTAGGTAGACCGATTCACTCACGATTTGAAGACACCAAGATTGTAACTATCCGTGGGTTTCCTTTGCACTTACAACTGGACGGCGGGGAACCCCTTACCTATATTAAACAAGAACAAAATTAAAAATTTTGACTAACCCCCGACCACCTCACATTTGTTATCCGTACTTTTTACATTCTACTAGTCAAGCCCTTTCATTTGATACCCATATTAAGGGAGTTGTGAAAAAAGAAATGTATTTCGCTACTTTGTGGAAGCGGCCATCTTGGATTTGAAATTTGTCATAGTGCAATGTATTCTATTAGTCAAGCCCTTGCGTTTGATACCCATATTAAGGTAGTAGTGAAAAAAAAAAATATAATTCGCCATTTTGTGGTGGGGGGCATCTTGGATTTGATTTTTTTATAATGTACAGTATTCTACTAGTCAAGCCTTTCCATTTGATACCCATATTGAGGTAGGTTGTGAAGAAATATTTTGTCCGCCATTTTGTGGAAGAATCGATATTAACCAAACATAGCTAAAAACATCCGCACGGATATTAACTTTCAAATAAAAAAAACCGCATCGAAATCGGCCCATCCGTTTGAGCACTACGGTGCCACAGACAGACAGACATCGACGTCAAAATTATAACACCCTTTTTTTGGTCGGGGGTTAAAAAGTACGTCGTATACTATATATAGGGGAATACTCCATAGTATACGGGTCTCAAAGTGTAAAAAAATGGGAGCGGGATCGCAACATTTTCATAATCTCTATATATAAAAATGTTGTGTTGGTTTGTGTACGCTTAAAAAACTCAAAGTTCTGCACCGATCGAGCTGGAATTTTACAATGATATATAATCCGCATCAAGGATTGTTTTTATCAAATTATTGCATCATAATGCGAAGCGTGGCAGGGTACAGCTAGTCTCTATATATAAAAATGTTGTGTTGGTTTGTGTACGCTTCAAAAACTCAAAGTTCTGCACCGATCGAGCTGGAATTTTACAATGATAAATATATAATCCGCATCAAGGATTGTTTTTATAAAATTTTTGCATCATAATGCGAAGCGAAGCGTGGCAGGGTACCTACAGCTAGTATATTATGAAAAGAAAAGAGCTAAACATTAAACTAAAATTATTTTATTATCACATTTTAAATATAAACATATTTTAATAGCTTAGGATTTATGACTTTTTACACATTTATTTTGGTACATATTTATTCATACGAAACAATGATAAATAAAAATAACATTGTTTTAGGCTATCATGGTTGCTCATTACGCTATTGTCTGTCACTAATGCCCGAGCTACACGAGGCTAGTTTTTCAAGCTAGGATAGCAAGATAGCACTTCTAGCTTCGTGTAGACAACGCTAGTTTTGTCTACACGAAGCTGTAGTACTAGGTCGTGTAGCTCGGGCATAATGGAGGGTTTCTAAAACAAAACAAATTCTATAAACTACACTAGATAACGAAAGTGCTTTTTTGTATTACATCACCACCATCAATGTTTAATTTGATGTAAATTATATAAAATTAAATACATAAATCTCAGGTGTCACTTTAGCGTGTAGGTATAGATGTGATGGTGCATACCTAATATTAAAAAAAATAAAGTTTACCATAACAAAAGTAACACATTTACCAATATAATTTAGATAATAAAATTGGCTACATACGAGGGTCAAACTGAAAGTTCTTAGAACTGGCCACTTATAAACAATATAATAAAAAAATAATTCTATAATTTGAAAATAGAACTCTTTGCCAATATTACTGAGTATATACTTCATTCATTTGTCATTTGTTTTACGATTTGGCGGCAAATTGAAAATTGTCTGTGTCACGTCAACATGAATTTAACACGAGAAAATTTTCGTGCAATGATTTTTTATGACTTTCGATGTCATTTAAGTCAACAAGAAAGTTATGATAGACTACGATTGGCCTTTCACGATGAAGCCCCATCTCGTGCGACTGTTTACAACTGGTTTAATGAGTTTAAACGTGGTCGCACTAATCTCACTGATGATTTACGTGAGGGACGGCCTTCTACGGCGACGACTGAAGATAACATCTGTGTTGTGCGGCGTATGATAGAGACTGACAAAAGAGTGACCTATCAGCAGATTCGGACAAGCTTAGCCATCGGTATGAGTCAAGTGCACAAAATCCTACACGAACATTTAGCGGTCAGGAAGCTTTGCGCCCGGTGGATACCTCATAATTTGACTGAGGCTCAAAAACTCCATCGTGTGGATTGGTGCCGTAAAATGATTGAAAGATTTAACAGAGGTGACTCAAATGCTGTGTTCGACATACTAACAGGTGACGAAAGCTGGATTTACTGTTATGATCCTGAAACCAAAAGACAATCTGCTCAGTGGGTGTTTCCTTTCGAGGAGTTGCCAACTAAAGTGAAGAGAGATCGAAGTGCGGGGAAAAAATGGTGGCCTCGTTCTTTGGAAGGATAGGTCATTTCGCAACAATTGTGTTAGAGGAACAAAAAAACAGTTTCTGCAGAATGGTACACTACCAATTGTTTGCCACTTGTCTTGGAAAAAGTTCGAGAGAAACGACCTCGCAGTAGGATCCTCCTTCACCACGACAACGCCTCATCGCACACCGCCAAGCGAACGATCGACTATTTGGCGACATCAAACATTGAATTACTGGGTCACCCGCCGTATAGCCCCGACTTCGCGCCTTGTGATTTTTATTTATTTTCAAAAATTAAAGAAAAACTTAAAGGAAAGCGGTTTATGAATGCTGAAGAAGCGGTGGCTGCGTATCGCGATGCCATTGAAGAGACCCCTAAGGACGAGTGGGCAAAGTGCTTTTCCCAGTGGTTCCATCGCATGCAGCGGTGTATTGACGTGAATGGACAATATTTTGAAAAGATATAATAAAACTAATAACTGGCTAATGTAATCAGTTTTTTGATTTTCTAAGAACTTTCAGTTTGACCCTCGTATACGTTAATTAGCTCTATAGTCAAATTTACATTGGCAAACCAGTTTTGAAGAAAACTTCATTTAATATCTTCGGATAAGGGCCACCTATCGTAATTTTTCTGAATTATTTGTTGTTCTATGAAAGCGCCTCATTACGAGATATCTACCTCGGTTATATGGTATCACGAGTCCCCGATATTTCGTTGTAGTTGTAGGTAAACAGTTTAAAGCGTGAAATGGTGATAAAATTACTTATAACTAAAGTTTGGGGGCGCGCCACTTTATAGCCACAGTAAAATTCTGTCATTATTGATAATGGTAATTAAAGTATCACGTCATTTACGCAGATTCTTTACGTATTACGCCTTATTACATTCGGCTAAATTACGTTGACTAAATTTAGAAGCTACTGAATTCAGTGAAGAGGAGTAGCTTTCAATAAGCTACCTAACATTCAGAACTGAGAATTACTTGTTTCTAACTTGATTCTCAATGCAGTCGACTAATCTTGGTTTTAAATTTAGTCACTAAATAGCCTAGCGTGGTAAGACTTATAGTCCGGTCTAATTAACCCAAAAAAAAAAAGGAATGAAGTTACAATAAATGCAACAAGCCGATAATTGAATTGTTCACGCCATCACGAGACATTTTTTCCGGATCACTAAATTGACCAGACTATATTATTAAGTAAGTAGGTACTTTAAGTGCTTAATCTTCTCCTTCCTTCCACTCGACACCACCAAAACGACACCATCGGCGGTGTCGTATGGAATCACTAGTCCATACGACACCACCGACTAATAGTGAGGTTACCTACATACAAAGTTGTTAAAATAATTATGAAAACTCCAATTAAGTTCAAGCAGTTTCATTAATGAGGTATGTCATTTGATAAAGTTTATATTTATCTGTCACTCAAATGGTCATCTTGACCCTTTTGTTTCACAAATCTGTGTTGACATTGTTCATTGCAATTTGCATATTATTGTCTTTCCGTCCGAATATTTTAATTTTTCACAATGGACATGGATACTAATACTGACGACATAAAATACATAAAAACGAATGGTGGAACAGCACATCACTAGGGTGGTGTCGTATGGACTAGAGATTCCATACGACACCACGGATGGTGTGGTTTAGGTGGTGTCGAGTGGAAGGAAGGAATCTTCTTATATGGCCTGGTATTAACAGATATCTCTATTAAATTCACTTCAAATTACATTAGAATATTCACAATAAAATTCTTCACTTAGATCCATTATTAGATTAGACGATTTACCTGTTGAGTTTTTGTACTTGATCTTGGAAGCTACGAGTAGTTCCGTAAAATTCATCAGATCGTATTACAGAAGAAATATCAAACATCATTTGTTTCGACATCCTTCTTTTTATTCTTGGATTTTCCTTCCAAATCAGCGTAGATGTCTTCTAATTTCCTCATCTTAGTTTCGGGCACGTAGAATATGAGGTAAAAGACGTTGATTAAGCATATAGCAGCGAAGATCCAGAATGTTATGTAGTAGCCGATGTAGTAGATCAGTGGGGAGAATAACTTGAGGAGAGCGAAGTCTGTGCCCAGTGATATGGCCAAGATGATTGTGGCTACCGTGCCTCTGAGCTAAAACAAATAAATTAAATAAAAATTATATTATTTCAGTAACATAAAGATAGATAGAAAGAGAGATCAGTAAATCCTGAGTGCGAGTTTTGTCGAAAACAATACGCGTTCTACCGTGAGCGCGTAAACTCGACACCGGTGTGAAGAAATTTATTGTAGTGGTATATTTTTGTAGCAGAAGGGCTTTTTGCTGAGTCCGCCTCGAGGAAGTACCACACCTTTGCCAGTTATTCTGCCGCCAAGCAGTAGTGTGCAAAAATTACAGTGTTCCGGTTTGAAGTGCAATGTTTCCAGACTAATGGTAGCGCGTCTAGCGGCGCTGGAGTTCTTCATAATTACAAATGTTCTGTTTACGCGCTCACGGTAGAACGCGTAGGACAGGACACGACCTAGGACAGGAGCAGGAAAGTCGCGAGTTTATTTCGAAATTAGGTAGATTTTTCGTAGAAAGAGAGTACACGTCCAGGGGTTAAAACATAATTTAGATCGCTTTCCTTTAGGTATAACGTTTTCAATAAGACTTCAAATCACAAAAGTATAAAAGTTATGTGTGTATAAATGATTTCTATTAAATTATCAACCTGAAAGCTGAACATCTCAGTGAGAATGACATATGGTAGTGGTTGCAAGCCAGCAGCGTCTGCGAAGATGGCGGTACAAAGAGCGGCGATGGGCACCCAGCCCGGCATGGAGACGTCCACGCTCTGCAGGTAGAACCACACGCCGAGCAGGCACATGCTGAACCCGGCCACTGCGCTCGTCACCGTCAGCAGCGGCTGAAATCAAACCACTTATATAGCTACTTACTATATATTTTGTAGTTGCCTCTTGGCAGTCTGCCTAATGAAGTACCACACTTTGGCTAGTTATTCTACCGCCAAGCAGTAATAGGCATTACGGTGTTCCGGTTTGAAGGGTAAGGTTTCCAGGGGAAATTATAGGGCATAGAAAACAACTTATGGGTATCTCTGGGCGATGAGAGCAGTGCAGTGCTAGGTAATAATTTGGTCTCGTTCATGTTCTATAGAGTGTCACTGTGCTGTTATGTGGCAGACATGTTGCTTACCATCAGGCACATGTATTGTTCGTCTCGTCACTCTTTAAAAAAACTAGGTATGGCCCAAAATGGGGGTTACGGGGACAGGACACCCTACTCCAAAATCGTACAGGTTAAATTGAAAAAACGTAAACTACAAAATAGCTTATGTAGGTAGGTACACTCCGCGAGGTATAAGCTGAGCTTTGCATTAGTGTGAGTGATCACCAATCAGGCAGGAGCTTGAAATTTTGTCCGCGAGGTATAGGCTGAGCTTTGCATTAGTGTGAGTGATCACCAATCAGGCAGGAGCGCGGCGAGACAGAATGGCGCCGCGCCTAAGGCCGGTTGTCACACCTACACTATCCATGTACACTCACACAAATACAAAGCTCAGCTTATGCCTCGCGGAGTGTACTGGCTATTTTGTATGCTTTCACATTAGCATTCGGTTCTACATTATCAACTTTGGTCTCCGACCGTTCACGGGAATTGTTCTGCAGGTCGATATTTCCAGATCGAAAACGTTAAACCCACTCGGGCAACGTATTACACCACCACAGCCTTAAGATTCTTATCACAAAAGTAAAGTCAAATCTCTTCGTTCGTGTATTTGGAACATCGTCCATGAAACGATGTCGCTTTTTCGAGCTACGAGCATTCCGATAGTAAAAAGGCAACGTGGTATTAAATCATGCAGATGAGCTCTGCTGCACACTCACCAAAGTGAGTAGTAGATAGTAGTGAAATGAGTATCAATTCCTTTCTTTCTTCCTTGACTGGGATCTTGGACCATTAGACCAGAGCTCGTTATATAAATATACATCTACACAAAATAATAATGCTTTTAAAACGGGTCAGCACAAGAAAAGTGAGCCAAATCATAGTGAGCCATATTCACTTAGTCCGTTCGAAACTACCATCAGTTGTCAAGCACTAATGCATGCGAAAAATATTACGATGGGTTGTGTGGTCTTTCTCTGTACATAAACAACGACATTAAAGTTTTGTTTGATGAACTTCAGAGCATAGTTAGTAGTTAGTTAGACGGGGCCTTTTCCGCAATTAGCCTCTCAATTGGGCCATTGTGCGTGGCTCATACTACCCTTCTACTCCCTACTCCAGGCTATCCCAGGCTATCCCAGAAGGCAAGCAACAATTCAGAAACTTCAGCGCATATTGCTTACGCCAAAATCAATCTGCTTTTTGCTTCACTTAGGATGAAGCGTTTGTTTGAAGATTGTCGATCTGGGCGTTATTATTCTATGCCTCTACATATTTATACGTCTGGCTTATATCACGTTGTGACCTATGTATAACTATAACTCGTTATGTAGGTACGTTTAAGATATGAAGACCTAATTATTGGACCGATGGTAATTTGGATTTGAATGCACTGTTGTCCTCGTGCCTATTACTGGCCTACATACGTATCTGATTGCGAAATAATGCCGTTTTAGTAATTATAACATACCATAAGTATGTTAATTAAATTGTTTACATGTTTCAACGTTGGTATAGCTGGCTCTGTTTAAATTTGTTGCTGGTTTATTAGTTTTTTTCGCTACATTTCGAAGAGAGTAGGTACAGTTATTGTAAGTATCTAATATCCTATTATTATCACTCACTTCTTTATCTTCTTCTTAGTACCTTTACAAAGTTTATTTCCTCTAAAATAGCTGGTCTTCCTGTTAACGTGTCAGCGATTCAATTTTGGACTGGCTATACCTAAAATTTACGTGAAATTACTTTATAACATTTTTAATTTTTGGTTTTTAATATACCTATTTTTTTTTTATTTCAACCCGACATATATTTTTATTATTTGAATTCAATGCAATCAAATAGCTATATATAGTGAAAGTGAGGGGTGTACAGCGACTGATGAAGAGTTCTGACAGCCCTAGGCTATGTGGGTTAACGTCAGGGACTCCCAACATTTTGTTTTGTTTTCACAACGCATTTCATTTTAGTGTTTTGTTTTTTTTAACTTTAATAGGTTACACTTGACCGCCATCTCGCCTGATGTTAAGCGACGATGCGGTCTACGATGGAGCGTGTTTACCTAGAAGAAACCGATTCACTCTCGATTTGAAGACACCAAGATTATAACTATCGGGAAAAACCCATTCAGGCAACTCATTCCACAGCCTAGACGTTCTTATCACAAACGTAGAGTCAAACCTCTTTGTCCGTTTCTTTGGAATATCCATTATGAAACGGTGCCGCTTCTTCGAGTTAAGAGAAGTACGATAGTAAAAAGGGCAATGTGGTATAAGATCATGCATATCAGTTGCACACTCTCCGAAGTGTATCCGATGATATATGTAGATATGTGTCGGTTTAGTCGAAATATTTAGGGTAGACGCAATGATGCTAGATTAACAGTGAATATGAGGACACGTTCAGCGAGCAATCTTGATCCTCGCGCCATAGGCTGCAGCTTAATTAGCCAAAGGGTTAATCAGGCCCTGGGGGGAGTACCTTTTGTATTCACGTTTTCCGCGAAACCATCGACGAATTGGCAAACAAGGAATGAATCTGTACGACAGCAACTAGAATGAATGGTTAGCTTTTAGGGCGACATGGCTAGCCTGCATCTGTAGGTACGCCTTACTAAGCCCATTATAATATAACTAGATGTCCGCCCCGGCTTCGCCCGTGGTACATTATACAGTACATCCCGTACATATACAACGGTGATAGAATCACTGAAATCGGTTCAGTCATTCCTGATAATATCGCTTTCAAACAAAACACCTCTTCAGCTACCTGCAACGCCACCTGTCGGACATTGGTCGCACCAACTCAGATTTAGAAACAAATTTGATTAGCAAAGGTTTATATTCAAGAGGTGTTTGTTTAATCTGTGATATTCAACGACGCAATTTTAGACACATGCTGTCATGTGTCATGTCAAAGCACGAAACGTACGAAAACTCTCAAAAGGGGAATATTTTTCCCGATTTTGTAACATACTTGATTCATGCTCCGCTTCAATTAATAGAAGCGTTATTTTCTATAGCCTATAGCCTTCCTCGATAAATGGACTATCCAATAGAAATATGATCTTTCAATTCGGACCAGTACTTCCCGAGATCCTAGCGTTCAAACAAACAAACAAACTCTTCAGCTTTATAATATTAGTATAGATAATATAATCTTTATTTAAGACATCAATCCATAATGCACAAATGTACATGTAGATTAAAATAAAATTTAACACAGAAAATTTAAAAACAAGAAAAAATTATAAACACAAGATATAACTTATGAGCCCAATTGTTAGACTCCTAAGTGTATTTGGATCGGACAATCGGGTTTGGTAGATATAATGGTAAGGATGCTGTTTTGGCTGCCACGTATTCGTAAAGAATGCGCTTTTTTCCTCATTGAAGATGTAGCCAGTTTACATTTGTCTTTATTTTAAAATCCTTATATCATTCTTTGGCTCGTCTTGATAAGTTGGAATAGTGCAGATAGTGTTTTATTAGCTCCAAGTCCGCTATCTACAAGATTAGGCATAATAATAAGTAATTAATTACCTTCCTCCCCGCTCTATCGACGAGTTGGCAAGCCAGGAAGGATCCCACGATCTGCACGGCAGCGAGAAGGATGGACTGCTTGTTCGGTGACATGGCGATCCCGTTGCTGGTCGCCTTCCCAGCCTCCCTGAAGATGTGGCTGGCGTACACTAGAACGGCGATGCAGCCACAAAATTCACGGACTAGGTTCACTATCAGTGTCACCCAGAATGCTTTCATGGCAGTCTTGTCGGCATCTGAAATTAAATTGCGATTTTGAACGTCTTTGGTCCTTGACCTTACTTTGTTTTTGTTACCTACACTTCTTTTCGTAATATAATCGTTCTTTTCCTTTAGACTCCTTCTAAGGCAGCATGAAAGTGCAAATTTGTTCCGGTTTTAAGCTGCAATGTTTTTCGAGACATTACAGGGCAAAAAGGTAAATCATATAGGTATATCTCCGGGCTTTAAGCGCAGTGCAATGTTGGGTATGATTTAAACTTTTCATGGTCAAATTGAGTGCACGAGCATAGTTGTTATAGCCAAGCGTAAGTATTTTCTTTCCGTCAGTCGCTTGCTTTCACCGTCAGTCAGGCCTGTCAGTGTAACTCATAAAATTTAAATAGCCATATTTCAGAGATCATCATGATCATAAGCAGAACAGAAGATTCAGAGAACAGTTGAGGGGTCAATGTTTGGGATAATTTAAGAAAGGTATAATGTAATTAGACAGAGATATTGGGCGCTGTAAATATGATCAGTATCAAGTACATCAGCTCAATTGGCAGTGGGGTGCGGTGGCGCTCTGCTGACAGCAAGTGGAGTGAGAACATCATATTGGTGGGATTATTACGCTTGGCTCAATGGATTGAATACACACTCAAATTTAAAAGCAAGGTTAGTCTAATGAATTGAGAAGCAAGTTAGAAGCAAGCAAACCTTACTTCTGAATCTAGCTTTAATTTCCTGCTTACTGAATGCTGATACAAATTGAAAATTGGCAGTTATAGGAACTGCCAATAGAAGTGAAAATTTATAATTTAGAATTTGATTGTTGGAAACTACGCGAGTGAAACCGGAGGGCGTGGCATGAGCATGGCCATCGAGAAATGCTGACGCATTTCTAGATGGCAAATGGCCATGGTCCCGAGCTTACCCGAAGATCTCTTATCATTCCCGAGCGGGATGCTAGAATTCAATTCACAGCCCACAAAAAATCTGTATGTGCCACGCTAAAAAAGTTTTCACTTCAATAATACTAGATTTCTGTGGCAACGCCACGTGGTTTTACCCGCGTAGTACCCGGACTCGTGTTTTTCTTGCACTAAAGAAAGCTTATGTACTCTTCCTTGCCATAAACTACCTGTGTTATAATTTTCTTCCCGATCTATTCAGTCAGTCAATTAGTCAAATATCGAAACCTTCGCATTTGTAACATTAGGTAGGTATAGTTGCCGGCAAACAAGTTGATCCAATGAAGTTAGCTGCGCATGGCTGCGCAGAAACGTTTTTAAGGTCTCTTTGGTGGAAGAGCACATTGTGCGCACATTTACCTTCCACGTCACTTTTGGGTCAACTTATTTGCCGGCCACTATACTCACAGTAGGATATTACTACTTTCCGTGGTTGCTAAACAGATATCTTATCTTATACCTTTAAACGACCAATTCTTGTAGGTATATATATATATATATATATAGAATCTGAATCCCGGAAACGGCTCGAACGATTTTCATGAAATTATGCATAGGTACAGGAGTTTTCGGGGACGATAAATCAATCTAGGTTTTATTTTTTAAAACATAATTTTATGCGCGTTTCTTGACAATGAAAAACTTCTACAATGTCATTGGAATACGATAACTTATTTCGCCACTGTTCTTTAAGTCTAATTGGCTCAGACGGAATACGCTCGCCCTCGGAGTCAACAGGCCCCGGTTCGAATCCTGGTGGTTACCCTCGGGACTTTTCTTTTTGTTTTTTTTTTTCTGAGAAAATCTTATACTTAGATCCTTTAATTCGTATCTAAGTAGATCTAAGTATGTCATCACTACGTAATTCGTACCTGCCTAAATATCATTTTAAAAAACCGAGCAAAGCTCGGTCAACCAGGTACTAGAAATTAGACTAGAAATAGGTATAGGTACCCCAAAATGGAGGTCCAAACTTGGCTGGTGAGTAGCGGGACAAAAACTCTGTAGGTGTTGAGGCATAACAGGAGAACGGACAAGTTTTCAGCTTGCCTTAAATACATTATTGCTCTCAGTTATGTCTTTTATTGGCTGTCATATTATCTATTCTATGCTGACTGTGTCTGCTCCCATACTTAACTATTCGCTCTTATAGGTATTTCTCTCCAAACGTGCTTTAGAACTTCAGAAATACACAGTACTCTCGCATGAAAGTACATAAAATTAAGAGCAACTCTACACATCAATGTGCAAACACGCAAATTAGTCGGCCAAAACAAGCGGGTCAATAAGTTCACTCGCAGTGGCCAAATTGACCCACGCTCGCCAATTGATCCGAGCGACCCACTATCATTGACCAGGCTGCCTTATGTAAATGAATTCAACCGAATTATGGATCGCGAACGATGGTACATTGAGAATGATTGCCAAAGCTCAAGTATCAAGGACGCGGACGTTGCGGGGATGGCTTATACAGGCTGTTTCTTTTTCAAACGAGAAATATAATAAAGTTCTTTAAGTGTAGTTAATTAATATTTACAATGATACATTTTAATAGTTAAATATTAGAAAAATAATACTAGCGCAATTTACATAAAATTGGCAGAAATTCACACATCATTCATCATTCACTCATTGTCCGGCTCTCTATTTGAAAGTTTCTAGCGAGGGAGTTTTTATGTTCTCCGGTAGAAGATTGTACATGTCGGCCATCCTGGTGTGCATCTGTTTAGGAACATAACAACTGAACAGTCGGGATAAGATTTTTATCCATTTAACAATTAGATTGGCTGTAGAATAAAAATGAGTCCCGACTGTTTAGTGGTTATGTTCCTTTACTAAAATATATTTTATTTTTTGCAATATATTAATTCAATAATAAGTTATAGAATTCTAGACCACAAGAATCTGAGTGCTTATTTTATTCTTTTCAGGAGACGATTTTCTTAGCATTCCATGGATTCACCGTGCGGGTGCCGGGTTCGGGTGCGGGTGCCGGTGCCGGTCCATCGTGTGGCAGAGAGAGAAAACCAGAGTAGATCCCGAGACTTGTGACTCGGGCGTAGGTTTAAGGGGCCCCTTTCTGACGTACATCAACACTCACCTTCACTACTCGTTTTTCTCTCCCTGCCCAGCCAAATCTGATATGAGCCTACTAGTGCAGCTTTATATACTCGTTCTAGTATAGAACTTACTGCACTCCTGGATAAGCCAAGGTCTTTCAGCAGGTTATAGAGAGATTTTGCTGGTATACCTCTCGCTCGCTAGTATGTAAATACTTACGTAGTGTGGTTTTTTATTACGAAATCATTTCCTCAAAATTATTCAGCAACTGAGAGGAAAGACGTTACACTTCAAAAAGCTGATTGAGTTCACACAATAGTAAATAAACTTATAAGTATTGTAATAACTTGTAAATTAAACTTGCTTAATTTGCCCCCAGCCTCGGAATCGTTAAAGCCGCTTTACCCTTTACAAGTGTTAGAGAGCACCCTGTATTAAAAGGTCGCCGGATCAATTACCATCATTTGCCATAATAAATCTGTTTGCGTAGACTTTTCCCGGACACGTGACTGTTTGTTTGTTCGATATTGTTTATTCAGTGGACTTCCTTGATTACAGGAGCAAAGTCGATTATTTAACTTATCAGTTCCTAGTCGATGTCGTAGCAACGAAAACATGAAGAAAATGAGACTGATTGATCTAAAAACTTTTGAACTGAACTCAATCTGAGTTATAAAGATATATTGGTAACAAGCTTCGGGGGTGAAGTCTCTCGTAGACCTATAAATTATAGCTTTAAGACGGTAAAATCAGAAGTTTTATGAAAAAAATACAGTATGGTTTTACCGGGTAACCAATTATGCAGAACAGTGGTTGAATACAAAATGATAAACACGTTATTAGCTCCGTCTTCGTCGAGACACATTCCTCTTAATAAAATTGCTTTCTTGATTTGCTGTATCGTCGCTTGCAATCTGGCTTCATCTCTGTTACAATATTGACTCAACAGTTACCCGACATTCAGCTAACATACATAAACTCATCCTCACCTAACACACACTGACGTAACGCATACACACACACCCTCACACACTCACATCTTCATATTTATGCATTGATCCTGTTATTGGTAATAGGTAAATGCTCTCTCCATACATAAGGTTCTTAATTTATGATTTTATTGTTTGTATTTATGTAACTTAATTTATTTGTATACCTGATGTTTGCTTTTACTTCTCTTTTCATACAGTTAAGTACATTTCTTCTTCTTTTTTTCTAATTATTTTTTGATTTTATCAGTAAATATGTGTAAAATTACCACCAAAGAAGGCACTGGATGTTCACGACACAGAACTTCACCTAGTGTAAGATCCAGGGTTCCTTAAACAATATTACTATTATAGTACTATAATACTTGCCATATTGTTTTTTGCTCAAATAAAGTATCTTTTTAATATTTTTTTTATTAAACTTTAATTTGTGGCCAATATAGCTCTCAATACGGCTGATGGAGGCTCTGGACCGGGGGAACACTAATAAAAATGAAACAGTTGTAGACACAGTTTTTAAGAACACATGTACCTACCTATATAAAATTTAAGTCTTCCTGTTTACAATAAAAAAAAACATGGATCCACGGCTCAGTGAAGATAAATACAATTAATTAAAAAAAAATGCGGCCATCTTGGGTCAGTTTAGCAGCTTCGTATCTATGCTAGTTTATATCAGATGGCCTCAACTACCTACCGAAATTTAACCAACTACCTACTAATTTAGCAAGCCGGAAAGAGCAGTTCTTTTCTAAACCAAACTTAGATACCAACACGTAAGCACATACATAAAAGCATAATCGAAGCGTTCCTGAAAGCATTACGTTGCCGCTTACTGATACTCGAGTTATACTCGTAGCTACAACGAGTACATGTCACACGATGACTGGCACATGCCAAGCGATATGACCTTGGCTTGGGATGCCGATGTAAGATGAAATTCAAGTATACGCCTGGGGTTTTGGACGGGGCCTTTGCAATAGATAGATACTCTTATTGTCCACAATACAAAAAACAATATACAGAATTACATATCCTCAAAGCTAGTGAAACAAATGTCGACCTTATCGCTAAAAGCGATCTCTTCCAGGTAACCGAATGATGGAGAAAAAGATGAAATAGAGTTAGACGGGTTAGGGTACAGTGTGACTTAATTATATAAACTTACATTTTAATAATCATATATTCTAATACTTGGAATAATTAGAACCAATATACCTTAGCGTAAGCAACTTACACAATAGTCGGGGAGAGAACTTGGGTTCGTAAGCGCTTTGCTCAATGGTAAGCGCGTCCACGGCAGCCGTGATGCGGGAGTCATCGACGGGCAGAGAGCGTAACCAGCTCAGGACCTTCGCTGCTTCCTGGACACGAAAGAAAATATATCATAAAATGTGGACATGTGTTTAATAAAGAATGACGAGACCAGCATGACATGTGCCTGATGGTAAGCAACATGCCTGCCACATAACAGCACAGTGACACGCGGCTATTGAAATATGAAGAGTCCAAATGATTACCTAGCACTGCACAGCGCTCGTCACCCAGAGATCTAAGACGTTAAATCTCTAAGTACCTGGTTGACCGAGCTTTGCTCGGTTTAAATGCGTTTATAAAGGTCTCTAAGTAAAAGATTTTCTCAGAAAAAAAAGAACAAAAGGAAACAACACTAGTGTAACCATCAGGATTCGAACCGGGGCCTGTTGACTCCGAGGGCGAGCATATACCGACTGAGCCATTTAGATTTAATGAACAGTGGCGAAATAAATTATCGTATTCTAATGACATTGTAGGAGATTTTCATTGTCTAAAAACGCGCATAAAATGATGTTTAAAAAAAAATAAAACCTAGCTAGATTGATTTATCGTCCCCGAAACCTCATGTACCTATACATAATTTCATGAAAATCGTTCGAGCCGTTTCCGATCTAAGATTTCGGTCTAAGTCAGTTCTGTGTAATCTGGTTACCTCGGTACATATTATATTATACAAGCAGAGGCCTACGGTTTCGCCCGTGTAGTTCCTACTACCGATGTTTTATCGGGATAAAAAATAGCCTATGTGTTAATTAAGATTATTATCTATCTATGTAGTTTTTTTAAACTTTTATAGGTTTACACTTGACCGCCATCTCGCCTGATGTTAAACAACGATGCGGTCTACGATGGAGCGTGCTTACCTAGCAGAAACCGATTCACTATCGATTTGGAGACACAAAGATTGTAACCATCGGGGAAAACCCACTCAGGCAATGTATTCCACAGCCTAGTCGTTTCAGGTTTTAGGTAGCTACCAGATTTCGTCCAGATCTCTTCAATACTTTGTCCAACTTTATGAACTTTTAGATACCTATAGGTAATATTAGTAAGATACAAAGAGTTTACATATTCTACGTATAGATAGAGTTGGCACAAACGCTTTACACCGAAAGCACGGGTAGCATCTTTCTTGTCGCTCTTGTGGAAATGTCATACTTTTGTCGCGACACATCGCTCTGTTGCCATAGAAAGTATGCACGTCATCTGCTTACGATTGACACAAAGGAACTGTGCGGAAAATCTAACTCTATACGTAGTACTTATATGTAAACTCTTGGTAAGATGGTCTATGGTCTATGTGTTACCTCTTTATGTCCGTTCTTGATCAAATAAGATGGTGTCTCAGGCAGGCGCAGCATACAACAGAAGTGTATGAGCGGGACGGCTAGCAGTATCCACAGCACCGTGTAGAAAGGAAGCAGGTCTCCGAGGATGAACATCAGCAGGTTCCCCACAGTCTGGTGGCCAAACATATTCCTTAATGTGTCAAAAAAATATATCCTATGCCCTTTTATTTGATACCCATATTGAGGGAGTAGTGAAAAAAATTGGTTGCCTGTAAAGTCGGTATACGGGCGAAAGTTTTATGTGACAACGACTTTGAGTGGTAAAATAATTTTACGGAAGGGACGCGTGCCTTTCACTTTTTATGTCTGTCTCTCTCGCTCTTAGGCGGGCTAACCATGCCCGAGTGGAAGGGACGCGTGCCTCTCACTCGCTCTCGTTGTGAGCGGAGCGTAACGCAGTTTCTTGAAGTGTCACCCGGCAAACCAATTTATAAGACGTTGTCACGTCAAAATAAATGAACCTAATTCGCCATTTTGTTGTGGCGGCCATCTTGGAGTTGACATTTGTCTTAGTGTATAGTATTCTACTAGTTAAGCTCTTTAATTTGATACCCTTATTGAGGTAGTAGTGAAAAAAAATGTAGGTAATTCGACGTTTTGTCGAGGCGGCCATCTTGGATTTGAAATTTGTGATAATGTGTAGTTCCACTATAATCAATATAGTCAAGCCCTATCATTTGAGACCAGAAAAATTTTTCATTAAAAACAAACCATGGACATTTAATGCGTTGTGCGTTAAATGCCCATTTTTTTTACCATCTGACCCTAAACTGTGTTCCATCGAGGTATTTCGATCTCTGTGTGTGGGTCGCTGCTAGCAAGTAGGTACTGTGTATTTATTATACTTGGAGAATAGTAGACTCTTTAGCTTTAGCTTTTTATTTAGCTGACGTGATGGATTTGTATACAAATATTATAAAGCTGAAGAGTTTGTTTGTTTGTTTGAACGCTGGGATCTCGGGAAGTACAAGTCCGAATTGAATGATTATTTTTCTATTAGATAGTCCATTTATCGAGGAAGGCTATAGGCTATAGAACATAACGCTACTATCAATAGAAGCGGAGCATGAATCAAGAATGCTTTGCCGCAACTTCGCCAACGTCTTATGTATAGCTAGTGGCACATTTTCTGAAAGTTTTCGTAGCGTGCTTTGACATGACAGCATGTGTCTAAGATTACGTCAACTTCTACTTCAATTTTTTATTTTGGCTTCCATTCGGTAATGTCACCGAAATTTCGCCAATGTCCAAGATTGCGTTATTGAATATAAACCTTTGCTAAT
Source organism: Ectropis grisescens (assembly GCA_017562165.1). Taxonomy (NCBI): domain Eukaryota; kingdom Metazoa; phylum Arthropoda; class Insecta; order Lepidoptera; family Geometridae; genus Ectropis; species Ectropis grisescens. Next base: position 15,557,472 of record CM029786.1, read on the forward strand.
CTTTGTTTCTAAATCTGAGTTGGTACGACCACTGAAGAGGTTTATTGTTTAAAAGCGATATTATCAGGAATGACTGAACCGATTTCAGTCATTCTTTCACCGTAAGATATGTACGGCATCCCGATGAGTGCTATATAATGTACCACGGGTGAAGCCGGGGCGGGCATCTAGTATTATATATAATTTTAACACAAACTTATGATATTCAAAAACACCCAGACACAAATAGAACATTTCGTATTCATTAGAAAAATGTTTGTCCTGGGTGGAACTCAATTACCTACGAGTACGTCTCTGTGAAGACTTATAACCAACGAACCACGAAGCCAGTCGAGCAAAACACGTTTAATCAATAATTATAGTTTGTAAACGAAATTGTTCAAGCTGAAGTTGTTATAGTAATGTGTATCTTAAATACTCCATATTAAGTACTTATTTCACACAAATATTGTTATTTGCATAGATGAACTTTGAAGTGTTCATTCATCAACTTTACTCTGAAGTTGATAGAATTATGTAACTGACACTTTATATTTTGTTATTTACCTTTCCACTCCTACTTTCTACTAAAATTATGAATACGAAAGTTTGTACGTACCTGCTACTTATGTTTGTGTATTTGTGACTATTTAAAACAAAAACTATTACCACTGTCTATTAAATGATACAGTCGTTCGACGAAGCCGTCTAGACGGGGCAATCGTGCGGGGCGTGCGGGGTGAGACGCGGGAAGCGCGCTCCTGCATTGCCTACATTACAATGTTGGTATTGCAGGAGCGCGGCTCAGGGCTGACCAGGCGCGGTCCCAGCCTCGAATTTTGGAGAGGGTCACCAGTACGCAGCCTCAGATTTTGGGGGGGGGTCACCAGTATAAATACAATCAATGTATATATAATCAAAAATAGTCTATGTACTATTAGATACTTTTAATTTTCTTAGATTTTTAGTTTAACGTATACGATTTTGGGGGGGGGTCATGTCCCCTGTGACACCCCCCTTCGGACCGCGCATGGGGCTGAGGTCTTCCGTATGTGTTAATTTTATTTTGGTAATTCTCCCAAGATCAAAGGCAATGAACGAATGGTAGTAGTAGGTATTTATTTATACTTTGCTAATAACATGATGTAGTCCGTCGCTGAGTAGAAATAATTTCGTATCTACATATCTCTCGCCTCTCGGCTCACTGACAGTGGTCATAAACATTTTTTTATTATGTGCTGATTTATAATGAATGAATAAAAAAAGTTTATAATGAGTGGTTCTGTAACAGTTGTTTGATCTCTTTTTGGGCTTTTTAATTATCTACATAATATTGGAAAAAACGTTTTGATTGTTCTTTTTATCTATACTAATCTATACTAATATTATAAAGCTGAAGAGTTTGTTTGTTTGTTTGTTTGCTTGAACGCTAGGATCTCGGGAAGTACTGGTCCGAATTGAAAGATTATTTTTCTATTGGATAGTCCATTTATCGAGGAAGGCTTTAGGCTATAGAAAATAACTCTACTATTAATTGAAGCGGAGCATAAAACAAGAATGTAACAAAATCGGGAAAAAATATTCCCCTTTTGAGAGTTTTCGTACGTTTCGTGCTTTGACATGACACATGACAGCATCTGTCAAAGATTGCGTCATTGAATTTCAGTAATCTGTGCCTTGAATATAAACTTTTGCTAATTTCATTTTCTAAATCTGAGTTGGTACGACCAATTTCCGACAGGTGGCGTAGGTTGCTGAAGAGGTTTTTTGTTTGAAATCTATAATCTCAGGAATGAGTGAACCGATTTCAGTCATTCTTTCACCGTTGGATATGTACGGGATCCCGACGAGTGCTATATAATATACCACGGGCGAAGCCGGGGCGGGCATCTAGTAAGATATATTCGTAGAATCTTTCAAGGTTATGTGTCATCAGCTAACTCGCCCTTAGCTTGACTCTCTCCTTGTGAGAGAAGGCTTTGAGTCCCAGCAGTGGAAACACTTATTGTTTATTGACCTACTTATGCTGCCTCACTTATGTTAAACTAAGAATATTTTCTATCTGGGACAATTTACATACATTAACATATAATTAAGCTTATGTATTTCCTTTACTCCAAATTCCAAACACTAGTTATTGTTTAAGTATTACAAAAGTGTCTCCCCCACGCGGTTCGTTAATTGAGTTTGTTCTGAGTAAACATCTTCAAAGCATGGGGTCCTTTGAACATCCTTGAGGATGTACAAAGAGCCCGATTTGAATTATGAAAGACATTAAGATGGCTCAGAATAGCGGAGTCTTGTTGCCATCTGAACACAGCTTGCTCAAGTGTCTTTAAACTTCGACCGACGCTTATGCCCGAGCTACATGATGCTAGTATTTCAAGCTAGGATAGCAAGTAAAGGCTTGTTCGCATTAGGCTAGTAAATTAGTCTAGTAGTGAGTAATTTAGTAGCTAAAATACTCGCTACTATTCAAAAATCGTTCGCACCGTGCTTTAGTACAGTTCACAAGTGAGTAGCGTTTCGCAACATGAAGATCCTACAACGCATTTGTTTGAAGTTATTTTTCTCTCCAGACTAATTCGACAAGTTCGAACCTGTTTAATCGGCGAGCCAATGAGCGCACCGCTCGCAACGAACGCGTGGTGGGGGGTGCTACTCGCCCGTTGAAAATAGAACAAAATGGATTGACTCGACTAAATCACTTCCTAAATTACTCGACTAAATTTTCACTGTTCATACACGTTAAGTTGCTAAATTACTCGCCACTAGGCTAAATTACTAGCCTAGTGCGAACAAGCCTTTAGGGTTAGTAAACTAGCAAGCTAATACTTTTAGCTTCGTGTAGACAAAACTAGCGATGCGTAGCGTTGTCTACTCGAAGCTAGAAGTACATTATATCTGACAGTAGCTCGGGCATATATCTGACAATCTTTAAAAATCTCTCGATTCGAATTATTTATTTAAAATATCTTTGTCAATGTTTGGATATTTGGGTGTTTGAATGTTTGTTGCTCAATCGTGACGTAACGTGTGAACGGTTCGGATTGAAATTTGGAGCACAGGTGTATTATAGTCTGGGAGAACACATAGACTACTTTTTATCCAGGATTAATAACGGGATCGGCAACTACGCGCGTATAACAGCTGACCGCTGCAAGGACATAAATGCTCAATAATGGATTCTAGGAATATGAATACATGCTACATCGTGACATATTGGCATAGATATTATTATATCTATTGGCTTAGTTGGTAGGTCTGCCTGCGGAGCCGTATTTCGTGGGTTTGATTCTCACTTAAGGTGCTCTTTTCGCCATTTTGTGGTGGGGGCCATCTTGGATTTGAAATTTGTTATAGTACTTTACTAGTCATGCCCTTTCATTTGATATCAATATTGAGGTAGGTTGTGAAGAAATATTTTGTCCGCCATTTTGTGGAGGCGGCCATCTTGAATCGATATTAACCAAATATATCTAAGAACACCAACAGATCACCACCACCACCAAGAACAAGTTAATATCCGTGCGGATATTAACTTTCAAATAAAAAAAAAATTGGTTGCCTGTAAATTCGGTATACGGGCGAAAGTTTTACGTGACAACGACGTTGAGTGGTAAAATAATTTTACGGAAGGGACGCGTGCCTTTCACTTTTTATGTCTGTCTCTCTCGCTCTTAGGCGGGCTAACCATGCCCGAGTGGAAGGGGACGCGTGCCTCTCACTCGCTCTCGTCGTGAGCGCATAACGTGAGCGGAGCGTAACGCATTTTCTTGAAGTGTCACCCGGCAAACCAATTTATAAGACGTTGTCACGTCAAAATGTTAAGTTAATACTTCTAACGTAAAAAAACATATAAAAACTATAGGTACGCCTTTTAGCGTCTGCATGAGAGTGAATTTTTACAACGAACGCGCATGACTTCTAACAAACGCCATAATGCAGTTATCAGAAAACTTTCTATGTAGAGTGAAGAAAAAAAATGCGTGAAAAAACAAATCGCGCTCGGATTTTCCAAGTGGGCGTTCACCCCATGCGTGGTCCGAAGAAGGGGGGGGGGGTCACAGGGGACATGACCCAAAATCGTATACGTTAAACTAAAAGTCTAAGAAAATTAAAAATGTCTAATAGTACATAGACTATTTTTTAACGCGGGAAAACAACTAGAACGGGAAATACGCGGGTAAAACCGTGGGGCGCTACAAGTAAACTCTTTTTTTGCTCGGTTTATTGTATTTCTACTGGTGACCCCCCCAAAATTCGAGGCTGGGCCGCGCCTGGTTCACCCCATCTACGTATTGACAGTGATCAACGTTGATAACTTTGATCTGTCGACGTCTGTCAATGACCTGTTGATCCTCCCAATGTTCAAACGCTGGACATTGGCAAAATTACGGTGACATTACCGAATGGAAGCGAAAAGAAAAAGTTGAAGTTGACCTATTGATCCTTTATTTGTCTAAACACTTTTTGAAGTGAAAACTTCTTTTAGCGCGCCATAGACAGATATTTCGTTTTTTTTAACTTTTATAGGTTTACACTTGACCGCCATTTCGCCTGATGTTAAACGATGATACGGTCTACGATGGGCTGTGAATTGAATTCTAGCGTCACGTCGTTGGTCGGGAATGATAAGAAATTTTCGGGTAAACTCGGGACCATGGGCATTGGCCATCTAGAAATGCGTCAGCATTTCCCATTGGCCATTGCCACGACCTCCGGTTTTTTGAAATTCTGAGTTACAAGTTTTCACTTCTATCGGCAGTTCCTATGACTGACGTTTTGACGTGACAACGTCTTATAAATTGGTTTGCCGGGTGACACTTCAAGAAACTGCGTTACGCTCCGCTTACGTTATGCGCTCACAACGAGAGCGAGTGATAGGCACGCGTCCCTTCCACTCGGGCATGGTTAGCCCGCCTAAGAGCGAGAGAGACAGACATAAAAAGTGAAAGGCACGCGTCCCTTCCGTAAAATTATTTTACCACTCAAAGTCGTTGTCACGTAAAACTTTCGCCCGTATACCGACTTTACAGGCAACCAATTTTTTTTTTTAATTACTATACTTGACCTGACTTACTGGGACTGAACCACTTAGTTTTAGAAATTAAAAGTACATGTTCAGGTTTGAAGGGCAATGTTTCCAGTGAAATTTCAGGGCATAGAGGTAAACATGTTTCATGTCTGGGTGTCTAGCGCAGTGCTGTGCCAGGCAATGAATTGGGCTCTTGATATTCCACTAGCTGTGTCTCACTGTGCTGTTATGGGCAGGCATGTTGCTTACCATCAGGCACATGACCTGCTCGTCCCGCAATAGAAAAATCAAGTGTTTTTTTTAAATATTTAAATGGAGTACTTACCTATGTTCTAAAATACAAGTAAATTACGAGAAAGATCAGTGAATAAAATAACCACTGGTTTATGCGAACTAGAAAACTTGAGATCATTTGTCTTGATTTCAGTCTAAGTATTCTTTGAGATCATAAAATGTTGGTACTTAATAACCAGTCTTTTTTTTACGCTTCAATAAATCACCGTTGAATATTTCATGTTGTTTAGGTTGATTAATTGTAGGATTTATAATAGAATTCGCGACAGAACTTCTGCCATACATTCTGTTTACCTGATATACATACACGAATATTTGATGTATTTACAAATAAACAAAATTGGAGTCTGTGTATAATATCAAAATAACATTTTTTTTACTAAGTTCGAATGAGAATATATGCCGTACCTCTATGTGAAATATATATTTTTTTTAATTTTAGTGTGTCTGTTTGTTCTGGCTAATCTTCGAAACGGCTGGACTGATTCTGATGAGACATTCACTTATAGATTGCTGATGTCTTGAGGCATACCTAACATAATTATATTACTCTTCCGTTCCGTGGGGGTTTCCATTTTCGGGTTCCGTGAAAGAACCGAAAATCTTTAAAACGCGGGTGAAACACATTAGTATAGTCTACAGCTGTACAGATAGTATATAAATGAATTGTGTTGTTAATTTTGATTAAATTCTAGAATGGCGGGATCTACGTAGAGCTAATTTTGATCTTGAAATATTTGTAGAGAAGTTCAATGTCAGAGTTAGAATAAAATAAAAAATCAGTAGAACTTTAAATAAATATAACAGTTATAGCAGCTTTAAGGCCAAGTTTCGGGAACACCTTAAAAAAGTTTAAAAAATTAACTTATCTCCTAAACTATAGTAAGTAACCTACATTAGGTAGCATATTTATGACCTCCATACGTGGTTTTGCTATGGCGGGTCCTGTATCAATCAACCTGTATATATAAATATGTCAATTTCAAGTCATGTGGTTGGTCGTTCTGTTTCGTTCTGCTTCGCCTAAGAGGAACCGCACCATTACGCGACAACACCCGAGGAAGATTGGCACGCAAAGAAGGCGTAGAAAGAAACTTAAACTTCTGGCTTAATTTATCAAAAACCGAAACCGTTTTTTTAACCCCCGACCAAAAAAAGAGGTGTTATAAGTTTGACGTCGATGTCTGTCTGTCTGTGTGTGTCTGTCTGTGGCACCGTAGAGCGCAAACGGATGGGCCGATTTCGATGCGGTTTTTTTTATTTGAAAGTTAATATCCGTGCGGATGTTCTTAGCTATGTTTGGTTAATATCGATTCAAGATGGCCGCCTCCACAAAATGGCAAACGTCTTATAAATTGGTTTGCCGGGTGACACTTCAAGAAACTGCGTTACGCTCCGCTCACGTTATGCGCTCACAACAAGAGCGAGTGAAAGGCACGCGTCCCTTCCACTCGGGCATGGTTAGCCCGCCTAAGAGCGAGAGAGACAGACATAAAAAGTGAAAGGCACGCGTCCCTTCCGTAAAATTATTTTTCCACTCAAAGTCGTTGTCACGTAAAAATTTCGCCCGTATACCGACTTTACAGGCAACCAATTTTTTTTTTATGATGTTGACTCTATGGAGGTTCGTTGTGGGTAAGCCCACAGTTTTAGTATAGGTAATAGGTGCCTTTGAGTAATGGCTGAATACTCAAAGATGATACCTACATGTTTACGTAAGCTCATTAGACTTACCTGTGAGAATATGAGGAAGGTCCCAGTCATGCCTCGTATGGAGTCCTCGCTGATCTCCTTCAGGTAGAGCGGGCAGACGACGAAAGCTCCTCCGGAACCGAAGCCGATGAGCGCCCTAGCTCCAATCAGAGCTATCGGGTGAGCGTAAATAATTTTCAGCGCCCAACCGAGCTGTGGTGAAAAAGAAGGACTTGTTTATTTTGCATCTCAATAGAATAGAATGGAATGGAATAGAACGGCATGGAATGGCATGGAATGGCATGGAATGGCATGGAATGGCATGGAATGGCATGGAATGGCATGGAATGGCATGGAATGGCATGGAATGGCATGGAATGGTATGGAATGGCATGGAAAGGAATGGAACGGGACGGAACGGAACGGAATAGAATATAATAGAAAATATTCACTGTCATGTACATAAGAAATCAGAGAAATTACAGGGCTAAGAGACTTAACATCTTAGATCTCTGGATGATGAGCGCAGTGCAGTGCTAGGTAATAATTTGGACTCTGTGCTGTTATGTGGCAGGCATGTTGCATACAGACTCGTTAAAAATTATTATAACATTTTGTTATTTCATATAATTAGATCATGGATAGGTAAGTACTTTCAAAACAAGAAGTACCTACCTGGGCACCTACCTACAAAAATATGGAGTAGGTATATTATGTCTAATGATAATTTCAAGAGTAGCGTTCATTTGACAACTTGATAATTCAGATCATTAGTGTAAGTAATTAGTTGGGTGGGTATGTGTTAGTATAGTTATCTTTGTAATGTATTTATTTGACTGGCCTCGTGTCTTAGTGGGTAGTAACTCTGCCGATCCTAGGGTCGTGGGTTCGATTCCCACCCAGTGCAAATATTTGTGTGATGAATTCAAATATTTGCACTGTGTCTGGGTGTTTCTTTGTATAATAAGTGTGTATTTAGAACTGTATAATTATTATATCAGCTATCTGGCTGCCGTCTTACAAGCTTTGCTTAGTTTGAGGTCAGATGGTGTTGTGTGTGAATTGTCCAACAATATCTATTTATTTGAATTTTGTTATTGAAACGAGACATTGTGATGATTGATGATGTCATCATCATTCATCATTCATGATGATTGGTGCGGGACTTTTTCGAGCCACGAGCAGTCCGATAGAAAACTGGGCAAGGTCTATCATGCAGATCAGTTGCAGACTCTCTGAAATGTATCCGGTAAAAAATCGATAAGCTAGCATTTGACGGCGATTTACCAGACTTGGAAGTTGTTTTCAAACAAGGGTGTGACATTGCCTATAAGCCTTTTCATAGCTCCAACTGTTAGCCATTTTAAGTAATCGATTTAATATCCGGTGTTGCCAGATTAATCCGTAAGTTTAGCTTACAAATAAAAATAGGTAATCCAAGAAAAACCAGACGATCTCAATGAATAATTAATTAATCTTATAAATTATTTATTTTTACCTACGTAAGGCGTTATGTCATGTGATTAATGTCATAAATGGAAATTTATACAAAAATACAGAACTAGTTTTATTTACTCTCTGGCCCTGCGACTTTGCATTCGTTTTCTGTTTTTATCACACAAATAAATAAATATAGGTACATATGTGTTAGATATTCTCATACAACACTAACAAGCTCTGAATTAAGCATTGTATTTGGATCGCCCATGGATCAAGCGTGGCGTGACTGATTGGTAAATGGCTAATCAAAGTATCAACTCCCAACATGATCATCTTCATCATAACCAGCCCACATTCGTCCACTGCTGGACATAAAGGAAGTATACATATTCATAGTATTTCATGATGATGTATGATTTGTTTTGGGTTTATGGCTCGTGTTGTGGTTGCTGCATGGATTTCCAATGTTGATCAACATTGCAAATTAAAGCAGTAATTACAATATGGACCGTGAACTCAAAATGAATTTATACATCATTTATGTATTGTATAATTTGTGAATGTTAGGGACTCATATTTTTTTTTTTTTCCTTAATAATATCTCTTGTTATAGGTTAATACCTATCATAGCTTGTTATAATTAACAAGCTATGATGTTTGATTAGTAATTTATTCTTAAGTTGTTCTGTAGTATTTTCTGGCCTTCTTTCTTCTTTACAGATACTGGTGGGATTCATGATTACGTCACTGAAAAATTTAAAATATCTCAAAACGTAATGTAGCTTCTGTATAATTTTATTATAAAAGTGGGTTTATGTAAACTACTATAAGATTGTAGTATTAACGATAAAATAATTAAACACGACATACAGTACGTAGTGTAGGTATATGTATACTGAGGTTTTTTTAAATAAAGAGTAACGAGACGATCAGGACATATGCCTGATGGCAAGCAACATAGTAGTGGTAGGACTCTTGGCAGAGTCCGCCTGGGGAAGTACCACACCTTTGCCAGTTATTCTACCGCCAAGCAGTAATGTGCAAACATTACTGTGTTCCGATTTGAAGGGCAATGTTTCCAGAGAAATTACAGGGCTTAGAGATAAGATCTTAGATCTCTGGGTGACGAGTGCAGTGCGTGCTGCTAGGTAATGATTTGGACTCTTCATGTTCCAATAGCTGTGTGTCACTGTGCTGTTATGTGTCAGGCATGTTGCTTACCATCAGGCACATGTCCTGATCGTCTCGTCACTATTTATTTAAAAAAAAAAAACATGCCTGACACATAACACCACAGTGACACGCAGCTATTGGAACATGAAGAGTCCAAATCATTACCTAGCACTGCACTGCGCTCGTCACCCAGAGATCTAAGATCTCATATCTCTAAGCCCTGTAATTTCTCTGGAATCATTGCCCTTCAAACCGGAACACAGTAATGTTCGCACATTACTGCTTGGCGGTAGAATAACTGGCAAAGGTGTGGTACTTCCCCAGGCGGACTCTGCCATGAGTCCTACTACTACTTAACCAGGTATGCCAGAAACAAAAGTACCAACTCATAAATTAAACGAAGCGGTAATTTCAGAATAGGTATGTACACTCATAGGCAATTAAAATTTTATAGTAAGTAGTACCTACGTTGAAAGTTATTATTAAGCAATAACAAATATTGACAACAAATGGTTTTTAAGAATAATCCCACAAAACCGATTTTGTCGATAAGATCGAAGTGGTTAAAAAAAATATAGATGGTCCGTTAGTATTATATTAAGGTTTATTATTTACTAGCTTTTACCCGCGACTTCGTCCGCGCCACATATTTATTAAAGTAATTGAGGCAGTACCTACTCGTATGTCTACTACCATACAAATTCACGTTTCCTAATCAAAATCGGTCTAAGTCAAAGTTTTATATTTAATAAATGTACAATTAACACGACAAATTACAAAAAAAACTATGATCTCAAAAAAATAATCAAAAACAGACTTTAATTTAAAATCATATTGGGACGGTCCACCAAATTTTATTAGAGTCTATTAGTAGATATTAGTAGATATATCGTCTGATTACATGAACGCAAATTTTAGTTTGTTGTTCATATTTCAAAAACCGCCGCACTGATTTCGATAAAATTTATATGACCACCTCTGAACTATAATCTACCAACCAAAAAAATAACCATCTAAATTGATTCACAATTGGAAATACAACTGGATTGATGACCTCCTCCTTTTTTGAAGTCGGTTAAAATAGCATACAAAGAGTGCAAAGATCCTTCCATGCACACTTTTACTCCTCATTCCACTCTTTTCAACTCTTTTTCTGTGATAAAAGTCGCCGTTGTCCTTTCCTAAGTCTAGTCTATCTGTGCACCAAATTGGAACAAACTCTTTAAGTGGCTTAGGCGTTAGACGGTAACGGACAGAGAGAGTTACTTTCAAATATATAATTTCATATTAGAATTGAAAACAGGTGTTCCTGATCATTTTATAGGAGGCAGTTGTAAAAGATTACCGAAAAGTAATACGTTTACTCTACTCCAAAAACTCATTTTCACAGTTCTTAATTTGCCTTAATCGAGCGTCCATCATGCATAACATTTGATAAGACACCATGGAAATCTCGTCGACTATCAAAAATTCTGTCTGATAGTCTGATACGCCATTTAGTGGCTGCGCCCATCTTAAGTATTGAGGTTGTATAGTGCACTGTATTCTTCTTGTCAAGCCCTTTTATTTGATACCCATGTTGATGGGGTTCATAAAACCTACGTTATCCGCCATTGTGTAGCGGCCGCCATCTTGGATTTCAATTTTTTATAGTATATTGTATTCTGCTTGTTGAACCCTTTCATTTGACACCCATGTTGATGGGATTGATAAAACCTACGTTATCCGCCATTTTGTAGCGGCCGCCATCTTGAATTTCAATTTTTTTATAGTTCATTGTATTCTGCTTGTTGAACCCTTTCATTTGATACCCATATTGATAGGATTAATAAAACATAAATTATCCGCCATTTTGTAGCGGCGGCCATCTTGAATTTATAATGATAATGAATAAACATAATTGTATTGTCACCAAAATCCAAAGTGTATACAAAATTTCAGATTAATCGGTTGACAGGAAGAGGGTGAAATTTGAATTACTAAATTTGACCCAAGAATAAATAATAATAAATAATAAAAAAAAATCCCAATTCCACCCCCCGTAGTTCGAAACTACAAAACTGCCAAAACATACATTTTATGGTTTCGTGTTAAATATCTAGACGTAAAGTTTCATAGTTCTTCAACAATGACGAAGTTTTCCATATAAACTTTCATCCCTTATTTTAACCCTTTCAACCCTTTTTTCGGAACAAAAAGTAGCCTATGTCCTTTCTCGGGATCTATTTTATCTATGTATCAAATTTCATCAAAATCTGTTGGTTGGTTTAGGCGGTAAAGACGGACAGACAGACAGACAGACAGACAGACAGACAGACAGACAGACAGACAAAGTTACTTTCGCATTTATAATATTAGTATGGATTGTAGTTTATTATAGAAAGATTTTTATAGAATAGACGAATATGCTCCAAAGGTTTTCTAATTTAATGCTTCTGAATTTCTTTATTTATTTTTTATTATTTTTATGGTTATTTTTGAGTTGTAAAGACACTAAAAGTTTAATACTTAGACTATTGCATAATGTTATTATGCAATAGTTAAATTAATGTTTGTATTTTATTATTTTTATTAATTTATGATAATGTTTTTATATGATAAGTACAGTAATGTATTTCATTGATTTTTTAATTGAAGTGTTTAATTATGTTTTATTAATAAATATAAATATGTATATATAATAGAGCGGGTTGGCAGATAAAATATTATCTGCCAACCCGCTCTTAGATAGCGTAGTGGGTTTTGGCTTTGACTCTCTTCTTCTAGGAGAAGGCTCATTGTCCCAGCAGAGGAAATATATACGAGAAATATAGGCTGATACTGATTCTTAAAATACAAACTGACGCTCCAATACAATTTATTTGTGTGGACTTAGTTTGTATGTAGGCACCTCTATACGTATGTGTACGTATCTAAGGAACATGGATTATATAATTAGCAAGAACAAAACAAAAAAAAATTTACCTCCGACTGCCTCGGATTTTTTAATTGTACAACATTCTACTAGTCAAGCCCTTTCATTTTATAAGGGAGTTGTGGAAAAATAAATGTATTTCGCCATTTTGTAATAGTGGCCATCTTGGATTTAAATTTGTCATAGTGCAAAGTATTCTACTAGTCAAGCCCTTTCATTTCATACCCATATTGAGGTAGTAGTGAAAAAATAAAATACAATTCGGCATTTTGTGGTGGAGGCCAACTTGGATTTGAAATTTGTTATAATGTATAGTATTCTACTAGTTATGTCCTTTCATTTGATACCCATATTGAGGTAGATTGTGAAGAAATATTTTGTCCGCCATTTTGTGGAGGCGGCCATCTTGAATCGATGTTAACCAAACATAACTAAGAACATTCACACGGATATATTAACCTTCAAATTAAAAAAAAACACATCGAAATCGGCCCATCCGTTTGAGCTCTACGGTGCCACAGACAGACACATACACAGCCAGACACACAGACAGACAAACAACAACTTATAACACCCCTTTTTTGGTCGGGGGTTAAAAATACTAACAAATAGATTAGGTACGTAAAGACTTGTGATTATTACTGGATTAAATTAATATTTTTTCTTTACGATGTTTTTTATCGTAGTTTGACAAGTGATCTCGACTCATGTTAAGAAAATGCTGCCAGTATACGAACTATTAGATACTCATTTAAAATATCTATGTAGTGTAGTGGTAGGAAGAACTCTTTGCCGAATCCAAAGAGTTTACATATACTTACTTTTTTTTTTAACTTATGTAGGTTTACACTTGACCGCCATCTGGCCTGATGAAAATACTGCGTATAGAGTTAGATTTTCCGCACCAATTTCGCACGGTTCCTTTGTTTGAATCGTAAGTAGATGATGTGCACACTTTCTATGGCAACAGAGTGATGTGCCGCGACAAAAGTATGGCACTTTCACAGGAGCGACAAGACAAGAAAGATGCTATCCGTGCTTTTGGTGTTATGCGTTTCTGCCAACTCTATACGTATTATATGTAAACTCTTTGGCAGAGTCCGTCCTTCGATTGCTTTGTTTGGACCATTGTGTACACAAGATGCCTAGACAGGGGTGAAAAGGGATCAGCTGCTAAAGTATATATGTATTTATGTAAGCTAGAAAAAAAATTAAAAAAAAATCTAGTTGACCGGTTTTAATGAAACCTGTATTGCCAGTAAATCGGAAAATGTAATATTATCTGATTTCACATTATTTTGAATGGCATTTAAATGAGGCATTAAATACCTATGCCTCTTTTCGAGTTTGTTGATCTGGGCATAAGTTTTATGTAAGATATAATAATAAATATGGTCGCATGATGCTGCGAGTGGGTTGCTTACATATTTGGCGGGAATACGGCTATCCATCGATATAAACCATTAGATGTGCCCTCCCAAACTTCAGGTGCACGGAATTATGTCATCGTTGGGAAGCGTGAGCTCACTCTTACCGTTCTAGTCGGTTGCAGAAAGCGGTGAACACCGGACGTTTTTACTAATCACTATTCGTTGTCAACAACCAAATTAAATCACAGCATACCTCGCCGTTAGTGATTATAGGGGTGAAGTAGATTTAGTGGTGTGTGAATCACTTAACTAGATACACAGACGCAGTTTATTACCAATTTCGAAGTGCTCAGGGCGCATCCATGGTTTACATCGATGCGGCTATCGGGTAACGTAAGTGGTTTGTTTACCGTTCGGCGTATTATGAAACCGAGCAAGGGCGTGTTGTGGACAAAATAAAACAAGAACAAAATTAAATTTTTTAATTATTATCTGTACAACATTCTATTAGTCAAGCCCTTTCATTTGATACCCATATTAAGGGAGTTATGAAAAAAGAAATGTAATTCGCCATTTTGTGGTAGCGGTCATCTTGGATTTGAAATTTGTCAAAGTGCAAAAGTATTCTACTAGTCAAGCCCTTTCGTTTGATACCCATATTGAGGTAGTAGTGCAAAAAATAGTAATAATAAATAAAAAAAGTAGTAATTTGTTATAGTGTATAATATTTTACTAGTCATGCCCTTTCATTTGATACCCATATTGAGGTAGGTTGTGAAGAAATATTTTCTCCGCCATTTTGTGGAGGCGGCCATTTTGAATGGATATTAACCAAACATAGCTAAGAACACCCGCACGGATATTAAGTTTTAAATAAAAAAACCGCATCGAAATCGGCCCATCCGTTTGAGCTCTACGGTGCCACAGAAAGACACACAGACAGACAGATAGACAGACAGACAGACAGATAGACAGACAGACATCGACGTCTAACTTATAACACCCCTTTTTTTTGGTCGGGGGTTAAAAAAAACATCGCGAAATAACGAACAGGAGTTTTACCAAGTCTTTTCAAATTAAATCCTGCTAATATTTTAAATGTGGATGTTATGATGTTTGTGTTGCTTAGAGTCAGAATGGCTATTAGGATCGGGGGGTCTACTACCGAACGAAAACTGTCTTAGGTTTGATTTTGCTCTCTTTTCTTTTCGCTTAAATAGATAGAGACAGCAATAGCAAAGGTAAAGCCGATTTAGTTAGGCGGTAGAAGGGCTGGTTGAGATTTGGAATGCTGTTAGATTATAGTCTGGAAGAATAGACACACAAAAATAACGAGAAATACCCGGGTAAAACTGCGGAGCACTGCTAGTGTTAAATAAAATAAATAGTTAACTCACCGCAACGGGTATGGACGCGCATAACAACGCTTTTTTTCTCCCAAACTTGTCTGCGGCGACTCCATACATGAAAACGGCTATTGGCGCGAATATGAACATGATTGAAGCCATCCAAGACACATCTTCTTCGGTCACGGGGTAGTTGGATGGCGGGGAGTCTCCCATTAGCAGAGCCTTGTTGGGAGATATCCATCCCATGGCTGTCCCGTACGCCAGGATTGGCAAACACACTGAAATAACAAAATATAAATTATATTATACGCAAACGTAAATTGTATGTGCACGTAACACACACCATTGAGTAAACTTATGTTTAAATTATGCTAGTAATCTTTTATATACAAAAATGTTATGTTGGTTTGTGTACGTTTCAAAAACTCAAAAAGCTCTGCACCGATCGAGCTGAAATTTTGCAATGATATATAATCCGCATCAAGGATTGTTTTTATCTAATTTTTGCATCACAATGTGCCACAGCGAAACGTGGCAGACTACAGCTAGTTTAATATAAAGTTCTTTAATCATAAATATATTTAAAAGTTACAAGCTAATTTAAAAAAAAAGAAATTACTTACAAACATTCTACATTTTTCAAGTTTAAACTGAACATTTTACTGTACGATAATAATTATTGAACAGATAAAAGTCGAATATTATACAATTATGCATTTATTACAAATGTAGTGAACGATGTTAATTTTTATTATTTTACCATCACTCTTTAAAAACTCGATGTAAAAGTTTGCTTGACAACCCATTGTAGGGGAGGTCGGCCCAAAACGGGTAAGCTAAGGTAGGATGCCTAAAAAACTAGTTTTTTGTAATTTTAGGGGCTTTTATTTTAGTTACATCTTATTTTCCTTTATTAAACTTTAACAAATCAGTCTCAAACAGAAAAAAAAGTCGTTTTTACTTGACACACTCATAATCATCATATTTTATCCATGTCATTTCTTTTTATAATTTTGAATTATTTGCTCACTATCTTCAGCGGGATGTTGTGTATCAAAGATCCAATTTTCTAAAATACACTGAGGCATAAACAAATCGATCGATCGAAAAACAAAACGATTGCACTAATAGAGTACTCGGATGGTCGGACGCCTTTCACACAGGCAAGTGCGATGCTCGCACATCTGAGCAGAAATGCAGGTGAAACACCCCGGGTGATAAGTGTGGATGCGATGGCAATCGAATATTCAAGAGCGAGAGTCGCAGGCCGGCTGGGTTGTATTGAGGCCTCTAAACATCATGAGGTTGTCGTATACGAAGACAGGGGAGAAAATCTGAGCTTCCTCAGAGCCCCTTCGCACGACCAAACAAATGCAACTGACGGCTGGGGACATCCTGTTCCTAGTTCGACCATCCAAACCGGCTCCGAAAGAGTACAGCAGAGGGCAGCCGCGAAAAAAGCCTCAGCCAATCTAAATGGCAGCCAAGGCACCAACACGGCGTTCGTGACTGCTTTCAACGCAGCAGCAAGGAGCGTACTCCGAATCACATCCCATTCATCACCGCCTTCGACGTCAATGATCCCCAAAGCACCTTCACCGCCCCGCTATGTCACGGCTTCGGAGCCGCGGAGCCATGCTTGTAACGCCTTCATCGAATTCATAGCCACACTGAGCGCGACACGACAAGTCAACCTCAAGACCTGCGAAAACATCATGCAGTCCTATAGGCTAGGAAGTGAAAGCCTTTAAAGGCGAAACTCAAGGAGGCCGAAGCAGCCATTTACAATAATGTCACTTCTCGGGTCATCAAGGGAACCATGATGGGACAGTATATGGCAGCTTACAGTGCAGAAAATGGCTTTGTGACACTGAACGACAGAGAGACAGAGCGCGCGGGAGTGCCTGTTTATGCGACACCACCAAACGACCCAATTGTAGTTACTGCCCGATGCATCAAGATTATGCTGGACGATAAGATCCTAGAGATGGCCAAGACCATCGAAGGGAACGGAAATGTCAAAGCAGATTGGGAAAATTGGGAGGTACCAAGAATACCTACAGTGGGTCAACGGAGTTCCAGGATGTGGAAAAACAACATGGGTGATTAGACACTTCGACGTGGACAAGGACGCCATCATCACTACAACAACCGAGGCAGCAAAAGATCTAAGAGAAAAGCTATCGCACCGAATCGGAAGCCTAATCAAAACCAGAGTGCGAATCATGGCTTCTACTCTGGTAAATGGTTTCGGTAGAGAAAGTTTCAGTCGCTTCATGGTGGACGAAGCTCTCATGACCCATTTTGAAGCTATTGTGATGGCTTCAATGCTGTCTGGTGTTGATAGTCCACTTTTCCTCAAGATCCATTGAAACAAGGCAAATCGGGTTTGGGCAAGCCGGGTACCCGTTTTACCTCTACCTGATTTGCCCAAAGGCATACTTTTTTCATTGTTCATTAATAACCTCGAAACCAAAGCTACATATAACAAAACACTACTCTGAAACGAAAGTCAAAATATAAGAGAGTAATATAATCTGACTAATAAAAACGCTCAAGGAACTAGAATCGACTAAACAGCAGATAGTAAATCTCATAAATTTTAGCAGAAACAGTTAAAATCTTTGATGCAAAATTACCATGGGACTGCTTGGTTCAGATTCGTGAGTAGACTGTCTGTGATTGGACGACGCGTGCGCCATGCTTTCTCATGCACACATTCGAACTAAATCCACAAGCGCGAAATTTAAACAGCCTACCCATTTTGGGCGGGCTACCCGTTTTGGGCAGATCTCCCCCTAATCTGTTTTTGAAACTGCAGAAACTTTTATACTCGTATATATTATACTCGTATTATAATCGTATATGTATATATAGTCGCAAATTGCCTAAAGATATTTTACGAATAAAATAGTCATTTAAACCACATTCTCTAGAACTGGTTTGCAGTGATTTCACTTACTATTATTATAGATTTTAAAATAGTATAATCTATGAACTGCCTCTGCGACTTCGTCTGAATTTAGCAATAAATAATATAGGTAATAAATAAATGTTAGTGTACTTTTTCACATAACACCGTCTAGCCCCAACTTAAGCAAAACTTGTACCGTGGGAGCCAGAACCAGTTAACTGATATAATACCATTATACACCATGATATTACAAGGTGCTGCAGAAAGGTGCAACAATATTTTTGGTAGTTTATCTATATAAGTTTTGAATCATATAATTATGTGAAAATTAGACATGAAAGCTCAACATTTTTTTCTCGTCTCGTGATCTACCGTGCTGAGGGGAAAGAGACATTCAATTCAATTCAATTCAATTTATTTCTTCGAACCATTATTTTACAAAGAAAACTTGGTAACGTCAAATACAAAATAATAAAAGAGTTTAAATACATAAACAAGTGACAATATTTAACAGTAAGCGGCTGTAAAGAGGCCTTGTCCAACGGATTCAACTATTTTAATTAGCTAAATCCTTTGTCAAAAGCTTTATAAAAAGCAAAAAATAAATAAAAAATTAAATCTAAAATTTTTAAATTACGATGTTAAAATACTCTTAATTAATTGGTAGTTACATTTGTGATACACTTTTTTGCCATACATTTTTGTCCTTAATGAAATCATCAACATTATAATAGGCTTTATCCATTAAATAGATCTTTACAATATTTTTGAACCTTTTTTCATTGAGACCTGCCAACTGATCTGGTATGACATTATAGAAGCGAACACTGTTTCCTATAAAAGAATTACATGTTTTTTGTAGTCTACACTTCGGAATTACCAATTTGTCTTTGTAGTGTGCCTTAGGGTTTTATCTGATACTTTACCAATGCTTTTCTTATTCTTTCTGGCATACATTATGCATTCATAAATATACAGGAAGGGGCTGTTAAAATATTTATATTTTAAAACCTTCCTCAAAGATTCTCTAGCGGGTAATTTGTACATTGCGCGGATTGCTCGTTTTGCAATATGAAAACTGAATTTCTATCCGCTGCCGACCCCATAATAGAATTCCATAGGACATGATGCTATGAAAATACCCATAATAAACTAATCTAGCGGTGGTGACATCTGAGATTTTCCTAATCTGTCGAATGGCATGGGCAGCTGAGCTTAGTTTATTTGCGAGCTGTTCAATATGTGGACTCCATTGAGTTTCGCATCTATAGTAACACCAAAAAACTGTAGACTGCACTGGTTCTAAAGTCTTATTAATTAAATTTATATTAAGTTTAGGGCTTGGTACATTAGATAATGTAAATTTTATACATTTTGTTTTGTTTGGATTCAGTGCCAAATTATTTGCGTCAAACCATCTGCAAGCAATGTCCAATATTCTGTTAATTTCATTGCAATCATCTATTCCTCGCTTAACTTTAAACAGCAGAGACGTGTCATCGGCAAACATAATTATTTCTGTGTTTGCTTGTCTTTTTAACATGAAGGGCAAATCATTTACGTAAACTAAAAACAGAAACGGTCCAAGGATTGAACCTTGCGGTACACCCATTTTCATGGAGATCCTTTGATTTATTTCCGTCAACTTCAACAATCTGCACCCGGTCTTTAAGATATGACGTGATAAGGTCCAAAGCTAGTTTTGAAATCCCATAGAATTCTAATTTCTTTAAAAGTATGTCGTGATGAACGCAATCAAATGCCTTAGATAAATCGTAAAATACACCAATAACGTCGTGCCGATCTTCCCATGCACTCGTTATATATTTGGTGAGCTTAACACCCGCATCAGTGGTTGAGCGTCCTTTAGTAAAACCAAATTGATGGTCATGTAGCAAATTGTTGACGTTAAAGTAAGAAATGAGCTGGCTTAGTATTAATTTCTCAAATATTTTACTGATGCAGGGTAACACTGAGACAGGTCTATAATTTCCAGGTTCATCTTTGTCGCCGGATTTAAATAAAGGCACGACTTTACTATGCTTCATCAAGTTTGGAAACATACCATTACTAATGCTAGCGTTAAATAATTCAGCAAGATAAGGTGCAATTTTCACCACTATACCCTCTAATACTTTCACTGACATGCCCCATAAATCCTCACTATTTTTACTTTGATTTCTTTAAAAGTTTTTAGTATTGTTGTGGCAGTAACATGATGAAACGCGAATGAAGAAGAGGATTATTTACATTATCTTTCAACATTGCGTCAGCAAGAGAAGGAGAAGACAACAGATGTTTGGTTGTCTCTAAAGGAATTCCAGCAAAATAAAGTTCGAATGCATTTGCTGTTTCACATTTGTTTGTAATAATTTTGTCATCAATTTTTAGTTTGCTAACTTTATCTGTCCCTTTACACTTTCCAGTCTCTTTATTAATTACGTTCCATGTACTTTTTATGACGTTGTTGGAGTTTTGATTTGATCCCGAACGTAAATTGCCTTGGCTTGAATACATGTCCTTCTGAAAATGCTTGAATACTTTCTGATATGACTTTTTGTTGCGTCATCAGTGCAATACGTCTTTAGCTCATACAAATTATATAAATTATTTCGACTTATAAATAGACCTAGAGTAGCCCATTCGGCAAATTTTGGCTTAGAGTTAATATTTATTTGTTTTGTCTGAAAAATATTATTGAATTGAGTATTTAACATATCAAAAAATAAATTATAATTAGTGTCAAGATTATCAATTGTCATGTCATAATCAAAATAGTGAAAAAAGTTTTCTATCTCAGTGTTCAATGTTTCAATTCGAACCTGTGTTATAGGCCTAACAACTTTCTTTTCCGCTACCTTTTTTGCATCTATTGGAAAAGTAACACTTAGTCCTCTATGGTCTGACCGAAGTCGGTCTAGGATTTCGGAGTGAAGATACTCGCAATTAACGAAAACATTGTCTATACAAGTTGCAGACCTTCCTTTCTTAGTAGATGCAATCCTTGTTGGTTCTGTGAACACTTCTACCATGTTGAATGATTGACATAATAGTAGTACATTGTTTTTTGAGCAGGATTCAGTTAGCAAATCAGTATTGAAATCGCCGCACATCACTATATGTTTACTTTTTTTAGAAATTTTACACAAAGCTTCTTCTAAGGCTGTTAAGAAGGTCTCAATGTTTGCACTGGGAGGCTTATACACACATAAAATAATATAAGTGTCCAACTCTACACATGCTAGTTCACAATGACGTTCAATTGTACATTTTCAATATCTTTACGTCTTTTAAATTTGACGTTATTGCCTACAAAATTAAAATCCTCCTCCCACAGCCGTTTCCCTACAAAAATACTACCAATAGCATAATTATTCAGATTAAAGTTCATTTCAGTTTCCTTTAGCCACGTCTCAGTAAAACAAATTATATCAGGACGATTTGAGCATACCAGGTATAACTCAATCTCCTCAATTTTACATAACAAACGATTGATATTCTGATACAATATTTTCAAAGAGTTTGTTCCAAATTCCTTATCACTAATTTTTTGCTGCAAGGAGACTTTGAGCATTTTGATTTTTTGTTGAAACATGATAAGGTCTCCCTGTTGTCATGGAAGTCAGTTTAAAGCATTGTCATCGACTATTACAACATTCGTTAATGTTTTGACATCAGTGTTTCGATGATTTAACAAAACAAAAGAAATTAGTTTAGCTAATTTAATTTTTAAATGTCTAGGTAAAACTGCTTCTCTTTAGTCAGACTAAAATTATGTATAAACTTGTTTATATCAAATAACAAGAAATCTCGATCTCTGTTAGAGACGAGATTGTGCAAAATCATATTTAATGAATGTATTCTCTGGTTTTGTTTTTCAGTCAAGGATGAGGAATACGGAAATGTACACAGTATAATTTTACTAACTGTCTCTTCACTTTGAAATTGTATTAACGATTCTATACAATTTAAAAGTATACTTTATTTACTCCCATGTATTGCCCATCATTATCACAATGTTTGATTTTTTATAAATTTACTGAGCACTACTTTATTTATTAATTGTCTAAACGAAGTGTTAGGGATGCATGTGTTAGTAACGTCAGACTCATTACTTTCATTTCTAAAGATGTGACCCATTCCTATACCAATTTCATCACAAAATAGTTCAATACTATCAAACTTTTCAGGATTTTTGATTTACTAATGTCTAGTTTTTAACATTTTGAAGCGTATCAGTGCGCATAGTCGTCCTAACTATTCCGCTAACATCTTGTTCCGTTTTTTGAGGAGCATCTTGAATCACGCCAGCAGTGGTAGTCGTCTCTGTTGATGTATTTACGTTCGACTTCCTGTTGTTACTTAGTAGTGATAATGATGTAACATGATTGGAACTTGTCATAAAAGACAAGTCTTTTGCGAGAGTCGTCATCGCTGTGTCCGACAATAGGTCTATAGCAGACATCGAATTCCGTTGCTTGGAGGACTTGGGTCCAATAGGCTATTCATTGCAGCTATCAGTTGTTGGATTTCTCGTTGTGCAATACTATATTTGTTGTTTAAATCTCTGAGTTGGTGTTCCAATCTGTTAATCGTGATAGCATTTTCATCGTACTCTTGCTGAATAGTCATTATGGTCATTCTGTCATCTCTGATCATTTCTTTTAATTTTAGCTTGTCTTTAATGAGTTCAACATTAGATCTGTTATTATATTTTATGTGTTTTTTACATTTTATTATCGTTCTTTTTATTTTTAAGTATTTTTAAGTGTATTTCTTCCTTTAATTAATTGCACATCATTATTTTTCAGGACCAAGCTATCATTTTCCACTGTCAGGTCAATGGTTTCCATTATTTTAGGTTTATTATTGTCTTCTATTAATTGATTGTACAAGCCTAAGATATTTTCTGAATCTTTTTCACTTTTATATAATTCTAAACTTTTGAGCAAAACGTTTGCTTGACATAGTTCACTTTGTAATTTTTTTATTTTAATATACGCTTCTTCTAACTCAATATTTCTATTGGTGTTCACATTAATTATATCAAGTAAACTTTCTTTTTCCTCTTGTAATTGATTATTCATCTCTTCAAGATTTCTCATGTCGGTTTTCAAGCGAGTGTTTTTATCCAAAATATTTTTTATCTCAACCTCACCTTCATCTCTCTCTTGTAATAGGGTTTTGTTATCACTCTTAGATTTTTGCAAATCGAGTATAGTTTCTTTTAGTTTTTGTTCCATTGGGTGATGAAGTCTACATAAGTGTTACAATGGACTGTTCAAATATTGTTGATGGTAAATCTACCACATTATCAATGAATTTATTCATTGAATTTGATCAATTTTTAAACAGGTCTCAGTCCGTTGGCCTCAAGTGTCTTCTACTCTTTGTGGTACCGAACCTAATCTTACTACGAGTATTTAGCATAAATCCCACTACTGGGTCTCCTGTTTTCCTTCACCGTTCACCACCGTCCACTTCGAAAAGACAGTACTTAGTGCGCGCATGAACCCGGGGCTGCCAGATCAGTAGGCGCCTTTCTCCTGACTAGATCAGTCGTAACTTCAATCTATATGAGTATATGATCTACAATATCCACATAAACACGCAGAGCGTACCTTAAATCTTTATGTATCACCACACCACCCTTATTATTCCAAGAGCTATTATCAAAATGTGGGTAGGTGTTAGAGGTTAGCTGAAAGTTTGTCCCACAGGTCTCTTATTATATCTCACCACAGAGGTAAGGACCTGACTGTTGAGCAGCGGGACAAAATAAAAGTAAAGTAAATAAATAGTTTCACTACACAAAATCGGTACCAACGTTAAAAGTAATAAAAGTAAAGCTTTCTCTCAAATCCACTCAAACAGAGTAGGTAAATCATAACTGAAATTGATCTTTTGAGAGATCGACAATAACTTAAAGGATCAAATAAATCAACTTAGAATGGCTTAAAAGCTCAGATTACCAATAACAAAGCAACTGAAGAAAACGAGTCCTTGGGAATAAATAAATTAGGGTTGTCGTTCGATCAAATCTTAAAGTTGAGCTTAAAAATAACTACCCACTTGTAATAACGTGAAATCTAAAGGTAGCGGTTCGCCCGGAGACTGCGATACGAGACCGCGACAGGCACTTGACACTATGGAATTGTATGGGCGCCAGTTCGCGCTGAGACCGCGACACATCTCGCGACACGTGTCTCGGTCTCCTGTCACGGCCTCAGCGCGAACTGGCGCCCATACAATTCTACAGAGTCAAGTGCCTGTCGCGGTCTCCGGTCACGGTCTCCTGTCGCGGTCTCGTGTCGCGGTCTCGGCGCGAACTTGTACCTTAAACGGGTCGCGTTTTATACATTTTTGTAACAATATCGGACATTATGGGTCATTTTAAGATTTAAGATTTGTTCATTACGGTTTTAGTACAATATAACATTCAGTCCAAATAGACCGCAACCAATTTTTACTAAATAAATAAATAAGTAGGTAATAAATAAGGTTTTGTTTCATTAAGTAAACCTGAAAGTCGAGTTTAAAAATAACCACCTAATAATACTGTTAGGATTCTAGAGGCAAATATATGCGTGTCACGAGTCCTTGTGAACAATGTTTACCTACAAAATAAATAATCAAAAATGTTTTTTTTATTCCTTCATTAAATCTTGTCTAAGATTGAGTTAAAAATGACTAAATACCTATTAATTTTATAGCGGTCCAAAAAGGTAGCGTTACGCATCTTTGTAAACTTGTAAACGATTAATACTACATTTTTTTTTAATTAATAAATAATTAGTCGACAATTGCTGACGTAATGAAAAGGACCGCTATGCCTTATTTCAGAACATAACCTATAATAGGTTCCAAATTTCAATGCGATCCATTCAACTTTTGCAACGGGACTGAGCAACAAACATCGAAGCATCTAAATCCTTACATTCATAATATTAACAAAACGTGAAGGCGTACGAAGTAATCTGATTTATTTCTAAGTAAGACGTAACGTGGCCGAAACAGATCTAGAACACATCATCATCATCAGCATAATATACTGGCGCATGATCACGTCTTGCCTGCGTGGAGGAGGCACCATTTTGATGAATAATAATTGAAAACTGGTCTGGTGAACGATTCTTAACTTTAAAAAATTAGCATCGCGTTTCTGTTAATTCTGTTATGTATACTTCTATACTAGAGGTATTATCCTACTTACATAACAAAGGTAGCTGTCCCCGCTGTTTCGCCCGCGTTTTAAGGGCTTTCTTTTATTCACAGACCCCTAATTATTTTCCTCAAGTATGACGTCCTATTGTCCTATTTGCGTTTTTTTAAAGCAGCGGCAACCTGGTTTTGAAAATCCCGTCATAATCGCATAATCGCTTCAGCTGTTTTGGAGATTACCTTGAACGAGGTGTGTAATCTGTGCCTTGAACAAACAGACTGACAGACATACTGACATAAAATGAAAAATGACAGACACACAGAGAAAAAATAAAAAATAGTTTCTTTTTTTAGAAATAGGTACTATACTTACATGTGAACTCAGTAAAGAGCTGTAAAATTTGATATTACAAACATTCCAATTTTATTTATTTGTATAGATGTGAAAGTTCGGCTGTTTGTTGCACAATCACGCCGGAAAGGCTGAATGGATCGGGTTGAAATTCGGAGACAGATAAATTATAGTTTAAAATAGCACAGGCCTATATAGATCTCTATAAAATTACGGGACTGACTGGAGCTACGCGGCTAAAACTAGGTGGCGCTGCTAGTCAATTTTAAACATAAACATTAATTATATCTATGAAGCTATCGCTTTTAGTTTAATATAGCATAGGGTACTTCTTAAGGCTGCATCCCGAGCAAATGCCCTAGAGTATTTCTTACCTCATCGCACACCGGAAGAGAGAAACAGCAGGCTTAGTCTTTTTTTTATTTTTAGAATATTTTTTTTATAAAATCAGATATCAGAGTCAAAAGACCCAAGTCTTTTCAAAAAAATATTGAAACCAAGATGTTTGTAATACAATTTGCCTATCCGTTGGTGTAAGTACTCGTAAGTACAAACTCCAAGTAATGGTGTGTTTTCGAGTAGATGCATGATAATTACAATTATTTCTATTTTTATGGTTTCGTTGTGAGGTGATTTTTTAAACAATTCTTTATTTTTTGTTAATTAATATTAACAAAAAAAGAAACCACCATTTTGAAGCAAATACATTGAAGAAATTTAATGTATTTTTACTAGTTGACATTTGTTTTGGCTCTGAAAATTGGACTCTTTTTTCTTTTTCTAAGCTTCCGAAATCGCAACTAATGCTTAATTCAGCATACAAATAACATGCAACACATTGTATCGTACTGGGATATTTATGTGAAACTAGCGGTCCGCCCTGGCTCCACCTGTAGTACATAATACATATCCTATAGCATACAGGGATCATGGATATGTCCAACCGTGAAATAGTCTTTGAGATCGGTCCAGTAGTTCCTGAAATTAGCGCATTCAAACAAAAACCTCTACTGCTTTATAATATTAGTATAGATATGTAACCACGTAACCAGGGAGAAAGTGGCAGCTATAGCGTAGAACCAGGTGGGTTGATGATGATGGAATATTAATTTATACTCACCAATAATCGACATAATAACTTGATTGTGTTTACTTCCACTTTTGGACTCTACTTCAGACGTAACTTTATACATTTTAGTCACCATTTTAATATTTTTGAAATCAAAGTATTTAAAAAAAAAAATTTTGCTACGAAGTCGGGTTTTGTACTAAAATATTTTTTTTGTTAAACTTGGCACTACTTAAATTTCACTTTTAACGTTCACCACAATTTTAAAACTGTTTTTTTTTCAAAACGTGCTTACACAAAATAACACTGCAAAAACAATGGATAAAAAAAACTGCAAATAAAAAAAAAAATAGTTTTATAATAACTGACAGCGAATTGTATCCGAATTTTAAGCTCTACTTTCGAATTAAAATCAACGTTAACATTTTTTAATTCAACTTGTTTTTTTTCAACGCAATTACTTTTTTATACTAGCCAGTACACTATTTTTTTCCACTTTTAAAAATGATGTTTTTTTTGTGTTGACCGCGAGCTAGTGTGCCAAGCGCCAGCAGACGACCGCCGGAGAAGCGCTTGCGCACAGATACCATCATATATGAACAATGCCTCGTTTCTTATATATGATTGATTATTATTATTGGAGCCATAACTCATAATTGCGGTCCAATAAAGTGTTTTGTTGGTTGGAGATGTATTGAAAATTTGCAAGATGTTTTCCTATATTTAACCACACAGTGTGAATTCCTCCATTATTTTGATTAGATTAGGTAAATAGTATTTATATTATAGCCAGATGTGGCTAGCGTTTTTTTCAATTCTTAGTATTTCTGTAATTACTATTAATTATTCAGTCATTTATTTGTCCTCTTTTTTTATATTTACTCTTTTTTATGTATTATTACAATCTTAGACTAATGTCTAAGATTGTAATAATACATATAAAAATTAAACATTATAAAATCTTAGTAATATTATTTACATATTTATTTTCTTTCTTAAGCCTATGTTTTAACAATATTGAAATATAAAACAATATAAAAACATTGATAGCCGCCAGCAGCGGGCAGGGCCCAAGCTACCGGTGGTTAGGGCTGCAGAGTGTGGAACCTCCTGACGATGCGCGCTGTGTCAAAGGATTACTGCCTTCTGCATCTGGCCCTTAACCCAACCGTCTAGCGAAAGTCTCTTGAGATGTTGACCGAGACTTTTCGCTATAAGGCCGTTTGCCGACACGACTATTGGGACTATGATCGTCGAATCTACATCCCACATGGCGGTAACCTCATGATTATATTATTTATATTGTTACAAGTTGTAACTAATATATGTTATTTTGTAATTGATTTTATTACTGGATCATTTATGCCTGCGCCAGCGGCCCAATAACTGTGTGTCCTTGTGCAGTTATGGTCGGGCATGTTGCTTACCATGAGGCACATGTCCTGATGGTCTCGTCACTCTTTATTTAAAAAAAAAATACTAGATGAAAAAAAAAGAGTCCGTATGAGCCAGTCTGTGCAGGTTACTAAATATTCTCTCTGCTGGGATTTGGGTCTAGTCTAGTCCATTCTGATCCAATTTAGTCCTGTCTGTTCAGTTAAAAGCAATTCAATTCAGTACGATAATAGTTGTTTGTTATACAAGAGTGCAAAGTTGATTTTTAACCGCGTGCTCAATTTTGATGACCGAGCAAGCGAAGGATTCAAAAATTGAATCACTCGCTCCGCTCGTGATTCACAATTAGAATCCTGAGCGTAGCAAGGGAATCAAAAGAGCACAAGGTGAAAAATCTTTGCACTCGAGTGCAACACGTAACTTTTCATTCCACCTCAGCGAGGAAATGACTAAATGCAAATTTTTTTATGTTTTCGCGCTAAGCAAATTAAAAAAAAGTAAGTACACCAAGGAGGTTCCGAGTCTGAGTTTTTAACATATTAAAAAAAAATGTATGATGCATTCGGCACCAAGGAGGTAGAAATAAATAGGATGAATTATGTTTTGAATTCAAAACCTCAGTACACCCGATGTTCTAAATTAAAATTTAATTTAACCTCTAGAGGGTAAAAACGACTTTTGCGCCCTGATATCGAGGAGCAAAAGTACTCTTTCCGAGCTGGTGGGATGAAAAATACTTTATTGTTAAGATATAACTCCGCACTGTTTAAATAAATAGATGTTTAGATAAATTTGATAATCCGTGACTGAGAACTGAGAGTTTACACAATTTTTGTTTGATTAATAACAACGAGAGTGAAACCATGAAACAGAGATAGTCAATTCAAATATATCAAAACATAATTTGAGAGGAAAATATCAAGGGGAAGTACCGCGTGAATTGTGATAAATATTGTCTAACAATTAGTATCTATTAGTAGTTTTAGGAAATGCTCTCTGTATCTGTAGTAAGTTCTCGGAATTGCATTAACGCCAGTTCTATGTTGCAAAAAAACTAAAACTACCTGACGTAAGCAAGGTATTGTACTGATTGCCGTAGCAAGGTTTTTATCTGAGAGAAGACGTTCAAGACGTAGGTATGTTTTCAAATAACTGACATTCTTATTATGCGTCTAATACTCCTAATGCAGCTTACAAAAGAGTCGATAACTTTGAAACAGTTGAGCGAATTTTCATGACAAATTCATTTCTCATCGAAATGTAATCAATGGTTTTTGACATTCTCTATCTCATCTCATCTATCGCCAAAATTTTAGTTGGCGATATAACTGTGTTCTTTGCAAAAAAATAATTGTTATGTTTATTTATTGTCTGATCCATAGACCAATGAAGGTCTCATTATCATCATCATCAGACTATCTTAGTCCCCTGCTACATAGCCCTGGACATAGGCCTCTCCCATGGCTCGCCACTCAGCCCTATCCTCAGCTATACGTCTCCATCCACTGCCTGCTGTCTTCCGTATATCGTCACTCCATCTAGTCTCAGGTCTAAGTATAGATGATTAAGATGTTCAAGTCCACTACCAGTCGGAAGCGTGCCCAGCATGCTAGCGGCATTAACACGCTGAATGGCAATACTTATCATCATCAACAACAGCCCACTAAATGTTCCCCCACTGCTGGACTGCCTTCTCTCGCAAGGAGTGAGTTAAGGCCATAAACCACCACGCTGGCTCAGTGCGGGTTGGTGGATGACACATGACTTCGAAAGATTCTAGGTACTTGTTTGTTTCCGCAAGATGTTTTCCTTCACCGTTTTAAGTTAGCGGCATAACGCACATGACTTCGAAAAGACTGTGGTGCGTGTGGGGTTTGAACCCGGATCTCCAGATCGGCAGGCGCCGTTCTTCCGACTAGACCAGCCGTAATTTATACCTTGGGCCAAATAAACGCTGACATATTGGTCACGCGTCTCATCAACCATGCGCTCGGAAAAGCTTTTGAAAAAGACCACACGGGCCCGATGTCTCAACCCCAAAGGGCCCAAATATTATTATGTAACACCTTCCGAGGGTTGCTAATTTCCGCCGTTTGAGAAGCTCAGTTGAATTAGCCGCTGCACCGGCCCTACTATGTCTCTGGAAGATGTGATGGTGCCAGAGTATCGACGCAAGTTGCTCCCACACTACAATATTAATTGAGTAATAGGATTCTGGGCATATCACATTATATAAAAAAAAAAAAATATTGGTGGACAATTCACACACAACACTATCTGACCCCAAACTAAGCAAAGCTTGTGTGATGGCAGCCAGATAGCTGATATAATCATCATCATCATCATCATCATCAGCCTATCTTAGTCCACTGCTGGACATAGGCCTCTCCCATGGCTCGCCACTCAGCCCTATCCTCAGCAATACGTCTCCATCCACTGCCTGCCGTCTTCCGTATATCGTCACTCCATCTAGCTGATATAATACTTATATAGTTTTAAATACATACTTATTATACATAGAAACACCCAGGCACAGTGCAAACATTTGAATTCATCACACAAACAACAACAACACACTGGGTGGGGATCGAACCCACGACCCTCGGCTTCGCAGGCAGAGCTACTACCAACTAAGCCACATTCTGGGCGTTGTTTAAAAATACGTTACGAGCACGGATGATGTTATGGTACAACCCTAATGTAGATTATATTTCTGAATCTTTTCATTAATTACTTTTTCTTTTCATTCTTTTGTTTCTGGGTTACACGGGCGTGGTGTATAATTACCGAGCTCACATTTTTTGGACAGTTTAATAAAGTTTGCTTTTATTTGGTTCTTTTCTACTGGTTTTGAATATATAAATTATTTTCTTTCTAAGATAAAGCGAAAACTGACTTCAATTTAAAATTCAATTCGGAGACTCGATCTAATTTCATAATATAATAATAATTTCATTTCATTTATTTCAGAAATTTAGAATCACGTAAATGACAAAGTAGACAATACAAACAATGTTGACAAATTAGCTCCGCAGTTTTCCGGTGGGTCCCAAACTAGGCTGTGCCTGTATTTTGGGCACCCAGAGAGTGCAACGGTTCATTACAATAGTCTTAGAGCTCACCGAGTTGTACAGAAACAAGCAATGACTAATAAATTAACGAATTGACTATTTTACGTAATTAGTTATAGTATAGTATTAATTAGCTATTAGAAATTACATCAAGTTTAAATTATTGTAATGAGGGCTTTTCTACAGGGAGAGCAGCGAGAAAAAAACTGTTTTTTTCCTTTATACAAAGGCGTTCTCAAGAAGCTAAGATAAGAAGCTATCACTAATGCCCGAGCGACACGAGGCTAGCTTTTCAAGCTAGGGTAGCAACCTAGTGTTAGTTAGCTAGCAAGCTAGTACTTTTAATTTGGTGTAGACAAAACTAGCGTTGCGTAGCGTTATAAATCAAAACCAATTTCAAACTTTTGGTGATGTTTCGAAAACCGCCTCACCGATTTCGAAACGGGACCTGGAATCTCTGAACTGTGATAAATAAATAAATATTGGTGGACAATTTACACACAACACCATCTGACCCCAAACTAAGCAAAGCTTGTACTATGGCGGTCAGATAGCTGATATAATACATATATAGTTTTAAATACATACTTATTATACATAGAAACACCCAGTGCAAACATTTGATTTCATCACACAAACATTTGCACTGGGTGGGAATCGAACCCACGACCCTCGGCTTCGCAGGCAGAGTTACTACCCACTAAGCCACGAG
This sequence comes from Ectropis grisescens, assembly GCA_017562165.1. Lineage (NCBI taxonomy): Eukaryota > Metazoa > Arthropoda > Insecta > Lepidoptera > Geometridae > Ectropis > Ectropis grisescens. Next base: position 15,589,395 of record CM029786.1, read on the forward strand.
TGATAAATACCTACCAAACAAAAACAGGACGAACAAAATCAAACCTCCTCTTTTCAAGTCGGTAAATAATACTCGTATTAATTAAACATAATCCCATCAAAAACATATATGTAAAATGAGAGCCAAGTTCAATACTATGTATGATTTATTTTACCTTTTATAGGCTTACACTTGACTGCCATCTTGTCTGATGTTAAGCGACGATGCGGTCTACGATGGAGCGTGTATACCTAGAAGAAACCGATTCACTCTCGATTTGAAGACACAAAGATTGTAACCATCGGGGAAAATCCACTCAGGCAACGTATTCCACAGCCTAGACGTTCTTATCACTGTCTTATAATTAAAATGTTTTCAAGGAGCCCAATTGTGCCGTCATTGTATCATCGTGACGTCGGCATCGCGTCGTGACCCAATTTCCGAGTACCTATTTCACTGAATTAGGTACTCGCAACATCTGTTACGGAAATGACGTCACGAAAAACGGAATGACGTGCCTATAACAGACTTGTACATGAAAAGAAATAAATTAAGTAAGAGTTATGCTGAAAAGGTGTCGTATTTTTTTTGGTTTCTTATTGACGAATTTATTGCATCGAATAGAAATTTGATTTTTCACTTAAAACACCTAAATTTTTGGATGGAAATAAAAAATATTGCGACTATTTTTAAATGGCGTGGCCACTAAGCCAAAGGTTTCCCTTCCCCAGCCAAACTCTGGAAAGAGTTCTTTCTACCTCAACAAAAGCTAGCTCTGAGCTCAGGTTATCACAGGTCGTAAAGGGGGAATACCTTGCGTAACAGAATTAAATATCTTAAAGACATTATAATGCACATCAGGTTTTACCGTTCTCAACGCAGTTCACATATTGATAACCTAACAAAAGATTACACGGTAGTGCCCCGGGACCTAGTAAAATTGGAAGTCGTGGATAGCCAGATTTATATTAATGGGGGATCTATTTGTCTAGAGCAGGGGTTCCCAAACTTATTTTGTCTGCTGCCCACTTTGAGAATAAATTATTTTTGGCGCCTTTTTTCCACACTTATAAACTACTATAACTTCAAATTAATTAATTATTGTGAGCTATTTCTATAGACTTTTACCATAGGGTTATAGTAAAAGTCACGTTTAGACTTTAGTAGTCTCGAGAGCCAACTTGAGACCTGAGTCCAGTCCAAGTGGTACACAAAGGACTCAAAGCCTCTATATAACGCCCCCTTTTTTTCTGGGTATTCGTACCGCTCCCCTTTAGACCTGCAGCGCTTACAAGGGGGCGCTATCGCCCACTTTGGGAAAGGCTGCTCTAGAGGGTAAAAACGACTTTTGCGCCCTGATATCGAGGAGCAAAAGTAATCTTTCCGAGGTGGTGGGATGAAAAAAATATTTTTGAATCGTAAAAAAATTAAATTGAATATTTTGAAATGAGTTTATGATCTCGTAAAATAATTTAACTTAAGTGATTATGTGCTACTATGATTAAAATTAATACCGGTCTTCCTTGTGTAAACAAAATATTACGAAAAAAGAAGTTTTAAAATTTAAAGAAAAAATACTGAATACGGGACCCTTATAGTTTCGTCATGTCTGTCTGTCTGTCCGTCCGTATGTCACAGCCACTTTTCTCCGAAACTATAAGAACAATACTATTGAAACTTGGTAAGTAGATGTATTCTGTAAACCGCATTAAGATTGTTATAGGTACAAAATACAGAAAAAAAACAATACATTTTAGTTGTGTCCCATACTTAGAAATGACACTCAAAAATTTTTTTTAAATTAAAACCATATTATAATAACCATAGTGTGTGTTATCTATGGATATGTCTTTAAAAATGATATTGAGGTTTCTAAAATCTTTTTTTCTAAACTGTTTAGTTTGCGCGAGACTCTCCCAAAGTGGTAAAATATGTCCTCCCCCCTAAGATATAGATATAGAATAAGAGAATGACAAAAAAAAAAGGGCATAATGTACATTATCATGTAAACTATCAACGAAAATTGGTTTGAATGAGACCTAGTAAGTAGTTTTATTTTAATACGTCATAAATTCACTAGGTGTTGTTAAAACACTGATTAAATTTACAACGAACTACAAGAACTTTTGTACTATGTTACTTGCTGCTAGGGAAGCCTTCATGGGGGAGTCCGACTCGTACCTGAACCTTTTTTTTATTATCATAAAAGAGCTTCAATCCGTCTATAGATTCATCCATACATTATGTCACCTATCTGTACATTATGTCTGGCAACCCCGCATACCCGCATGCTTGTCATCACAGCACACAAAAAATTGTAGGAATATTTATGGTTAGCATTTTCTGGACATATTAGACGTTTTTCTCCTCATAATGGTATTCTTGTATCCGAAATAACGCAAGAATACCTGTCTGATAATGCTCATAGAGGATGTCCTACAAAAGCGAATAATATTAAATATTGGAAGGTGTGGCAATGTGACAATTGAACGTTATCAAAAAACAAGTAAATCCTCTTGGTATTTTAATCGTTGGTTTTTAGTAAATTTAATAAAAAAGCTAGTAGCATCTTGTGGTGGTACCCTCATAGTTTCTGTTCCGGGTATTATACCGCTATAAGAAGTAGTTTACGTCATCTCATCACTCTATCTCTATATATAAAAATGTTATGTTGGTTTGTGTACGCTTCAAAAACTCAAAAAGTTCGTCACCGATCGAGCTGAAATTTTACAATGATATATAATCCGCATCTAGGATTGTTTTTATCTAATTTTTGCATCACAATGTGCCACAGCGAAGCGTGGCAGGGTACAACTAGTACTCAATAAAATAATCCAGGCGATTTTTAAAAACTTTTATATGTTTACACTTGACCGCCATCTCGCCTGATGTTAAGCGACGATCATCTCCCACCGCAGCCTCTACCACACAACTGCGACACTAACCCCTCAACAGCGCGGCCTGCCTCAGTTGCGCCAGTATCCATAAACTACACAACATCGCCACATTGTCGTTGGCTTGGAGGCAAAGCCTACACGGGCGGCCCCATTTTGTGTTCCTTCACTCTTCTCTCCCTCGTTCCGACCATGTTACGGCTACTGCGGCCCCCCGTTTTTATTAATACCCCACATTACATAGTTACATTGCCTTGCCCTTTTCTCTATGGAAATGCTCGTTGCTCGAAAAAGTGACATCGTTTCATGGTTGATGTTCGACGAAGAGATTTGACTCTACTTTTGCGATAAGAACGTCTAGGCTGTGGAATATGTTGCCTGAGTGGGGTTTCCCCGATGGTTACAATCTTTGTGTCTTCTAATCGAGAGTGAATCGGGTTCTTCTAGGGGTAGGTAAGCACGCTCCGCCGTAGACCACGTCGTCGCTTAACATCAGGCGAGATGACGGTCAAGTGTAAACCTATAAAAGTTTAAAAAACATTTGGTAGTTTTCACTTCAAAACTTAATGATAAAAAAAAAACATAGGGGTCAAATTGATAACCTCCTCCTTTTTTTGGAAGTCGGTTAAAAACTAAGCAATGCCACTTCTGTACCACAGATATTTTCGTCAATGACAGTTAAAACTGTAAATTGAGTCAAGTCAAGAACACTTCAAGTTTCACTATTACACCTCTTGGGACACACTGTATACTCGCACCTATTCCTAAGTTCAGTTACCTGTAGCGCGAAATACTTAAGTATCCATCAATAAGTTTCCTGATTTATTACATATTTTCTTCAGAAAAGAGATTATTTCTCCGCTTATTTCCTGGGGTCGGTCGGGGGCGAACTTTAGCGCTTTCAAATATCATGTTTTCTTCATGGATACTATAAATATGGCGATTATCAAAGTACTAACAAGATAACTAGGCCTTGCTTTGAAGAATTTACTTTGATTTCTCCTGAGGGAGGTAAAGACTTCTCAAAGGTATGCTCGTACCCATGCCACCCACTCTCATTTGTAACTACGCCTAATTTGGAAATATATTCAATAGGTACCAGAATTTTACATCAAAACAAAAAAATTGATAAATTAATAGAATTTAATAGCTTAAGTTACGGCTGGTCTAGTCGGAGGAACGGCGCCTGTCGATCCGGAGACCCCGGGTTCAAACCCCACACGCACCACGGTCTTTTCGAAGTCATGTGCGTAATGCCGCTAACTTAAAACGGTGAAGGAAAACAGCGTGAGGAAACCGACATGTACCTATAATCTTTCGAAGTCATGTGTCATCCAACAACACGCACTGGGCCAGCGTGGTGGATTATGGCCTTAACTCTCTCCTTGGAAGGGAAGGCCTGAGTCCCAGCAGTGGGAACATTTAGTGGGCTGTTGATGATTGATGAATAGCCTTTATGTTACTCCAGACTATTATTACTTATGTGTGTACCAAATTCCATCCAGGTCCTTTCAATAGTTTTTTGCTTGAAAAAGTGTATTTTGGCGATCTATTCAAAGTTATGACATAGTCCGATAAATTTAATGAAATTCGTCGAATAGTTCGTGTAGTTTTGGAAATCGGTACAGTTATTCCCACGGATATCGGGTTATTCCTTACTGTGTCTAGATGGTCCCCGAGGGTGGGAGACAAACCGGCGGTGGGAGAGGTTTGGGAAAGGTATCCTGATTCAGTCGAAACAAACTGAATACTTTGGGCAGAGACGGCAGAGCTAGGTACGGTCAAGTCGAGTTTCATAACCCAACACTACTCCACAACAACAAAACATGAACAATACGTGTTTTTTTGTTGTCTGTATTTGTATGCAATATAACCCGTCGCAGTTTCTGTGAAAAAAACAAAAAAAAAAAAATGCGCGCGCCGGTTTTGCATGCCGCAATTATTACATTTGAGTTTGAACCTGTGTAGTGTATATTAATTGATCTTAGTATACACAAATTTATATTTGTTATTTTAAGTACAATGGAACAAATTAGTTAAAAGAATAAAAATTTTAGAATTAGAAAACATTCATTGGTGATTAATGTTGACATCCTTATTGCTTGCAATTTAGATTGTATGTAAGACAAGTTGTTTATGTTGTTGCCATAAGTAATAAAATGTTTTTTAATTTATTTTGATTTTATAATATCAAATTCAAACTCTCTGCCAAATTTCATAACAATACATCATCACTACGTCGTCTGAGAGTAAATTTTAGTTTTTTGCTCATATTTAATTATGTAAGTTATTATTATACTTAGAAAAAAACTTATAAAAAAGTTATAGGAAGAAAAATAAAGTATTTTACGTTAAGTACTGAAAACATCAAATTACCAAATCAAAACTCACACCATACTTATACAATACTTGTATGTATTTAAATTATGAACTAGACGTGAATGGAAAATGCTAAAATTGATATACCACTTGTAGTCTCTACTTTGAGCGATCAAAACCATAGAAAAAAAATTGGTTGCCTGTAAAGTCGGTATACGGGCGAAAGTTTTACGTGACAACGACTTTGAGTGATAAAATAATTTTACGGAAGGGACGCGTGCCTTTCACTTTTTATGTCTGTCTCTCTCGCTCTTAGGCGGGCTAACCATGCCCGAGTGGAAGGGACGCGTGCCTCTCACTCGCTCTCGTTGTGAGCGCATAACGTGAGCGGAGCGTAACGCAGTTTCTTGAAGTGTCACCCGGCAAACCAATTTATAAGACGTTGTCACGTCAAAACTAATATTTATCTAATTATTAAATGTGTTATAACCACTATAACATCATAAAGTTTACTTTTCTGAACTTGTAAGTTATACATATCGTAATTTTCAGCCAACAAAATTCACAAAAGATTAAAAGTGAAAGGCAAAACTCCAAACAGCCAATCGAAAATGGTGCAAATTTTTTTGGCAACGATTTTCGCTTACAATTGAAAGTGATAAATATAATTTCTCTAGCTTAGAGAAAACAAAAATATCCTAAACTAGTGATTATTTGGATTCAGAGTGTCCCCAAACAAGAACACTATTTTTTCTGTTCTTAAAATAAGTGGTGCTTACTTATTTCTATGACTTTTCTTTGATTTATTGCAGTCATAATTACAACAAACTAGGTATAATTTGGGGTTAGATAGAGTTGAGTGAGAAATGTCCACCAGTATTTATTTCATTTATGTTTATTGTTTGTTACTGAAAACATTAAATAAAGTGAGTTTACTTACGAAGCATAAAGTTTGAATTGTCAAGAAATATTTTTCCTACTAAATTCACGATAGCAATTTCTCTGCAGCAAAAACTAAAAGATTCCGCATCAAGGATGGTTTTTATCAACTTTTTGCATCACAATGTGCCACAGCGAAGCTTGGCACGGTACAGCTAGCTGTACCGTGCCAAGTATTGTAATTAAGTAGTGTATTATCAACCTTATTATATTGGTTGATAATAGTATAGATGTAGAAATAGATATAGATTGTTTTGTGCGAGAAGTGTAGTGAACATTTCTTCTTACTAATAACTTTATACTTTAAACACTTTATTTGTACGTACAGGAAAGATTACATGGAATGCATTTATACAAGGGCCCTTATTATTTATTTACACTAGGAGCTGGGCCCGTGTCGTGGTAGACATTTCAAAGACCTTAGAAGACATTTCAAAGTTCAGGTCGGGTTTTGAATTACATCTAGCCTCAAACTAAGCAAAACTTGTACCACAATATAAAGAAATACTTCGATTAATAATAATACTACACTGTGCTTATACTATGGGAGCCAGATAGTTGATATATTACGAATAAATTATACCTACCTAGTTATAAATACATATTGTAGTGGTAGGACTCTTTATAGAGCCCGCCTGGGGAGGACCAGTGTTTCCAGAGAAATTACTGGGTTAAGAAATAAATCATGGCTGACGACACCTAGGACACCATCTGTCGGTTCGTACGGGAAGCATTGGCTGGAAAACAAAAGACCGAGAGTTCAACTTACAAATGACCATCAGGGACAGATATGAGGTCGTGGTAGAGACTCTGAGGCTAAGAACTCATGAAGCGATATTCAACCGCGCCCGCCGCGTTCCGGAATTACGGTTTATTTCTAAACTAACGAGACCGCTTATTTTCGCAGTTTCGCAGCCGCAGCGGTTGTCATTTTTGCCAGCAAACGTGACGAGCGAAGATCGCAAAACTCCCGCGCGGGAGTCGTGCGCGCTTCAGGCGTAAAACTCGTCGTGAATTGTGTAAAAAATTCGATTTTTACTTACACATCTGTGTTCTATGTGCAGAAGCTGCGGGCCCCCAACCGCGGCGGGCGCGGGTTAAAATCGCTCCGTGAGTTTTTAGCGTAAACTGGGAGGAGGTTACTTAGGAAATAGCAAAATAGAATTATGGCCCAAGAACTCGTGAACCCAGCCTTTCCTTATTTTAACAAAGCTCTAAGTTTGACAGCGCATTCTCCCAACATAAGTAAACGATGGACCATTATGATGTGTGGGTCATCCTGGCTTTCTAGTATTACACCTTAATATTGATCAAATGAAAAGGATTGACTAGTACAAGTACTATTAAGAATATCACCCAGATAAGGGGCCAACCATGGCGTGATGCTACAAGAGCGGTTTGATGAGGGCAGAGGCCGGTTGAAATTTAGATCAGTATTTCCTACACTTTTAGTACCGTAACCACAGACCGTAACTCTGGCAAAGCCACGATGACCCTAACTTCTCAATCCTGCATCGTTCTTACCTATGTCGGGAGCATGCGTTGACAAACTTTCACGAAGTTCATGGGTTCACGGACTCTTGCTCTGTTAGGTTGAAAATGTTCCAATTCCCTCTATTTTCCTTTTCTCTCTATAAATGTAAAAAAAGAACCCAAATGACAAAGACCACTAATAACTCATGAAGCGATTTTCAACCGCGCCCGCCGCGGTTGCGAAACGGCCATCGGCCAAGTATCAGCCGGAGACTTTGGAATCGATTGAGAGACGTGCCAAAAGACTCATAGACAATGACACTCTTGTGCGTAAAAGGCTTCAAAGTCTTGATCATCGCCGCAAAATTGCTAGCATATCGTTTTTTTTATCGGATACACTACGGAGACTGTGCAACTGATCTGCATGATCTAATACCACCTTGCGCTTTCTTCTAGCGGACTTCTCGTATCTCAAAAAGGCGACAACGTTTCATGGTTGATGTTACAAAAACACGAACGAGAGAACGAAGAGATTTGATTCCACGTTTGTGATAAGAATGTCTAGGTTGTGGAATGCGTTGCCCGAGTGGGTTTTCCCCGATAGTTACAATCTTGGTGTCTTCAAATCGAGAGTGAATCGGTTTCTTCTAGGTGAGCACGCTCTATCGTAGATTGTATCATCGCTTAACATCAGGCGTGATGGTGGTCAAGAGCGAACTTATTATAGTTAAAAAATACACGGAGTGAGGTGAGGTAAGAGTAGCTAAATAAAAAAACATGTTATATCTTCGGATGACGAGGGCAGTACAGTGATTTGAAAACTTTATTATTTAAATAGATGCGTGCAACTCTATTGTTCTGAAAAAGCTTGTTACTTACCATCAGACGCATGTCTTTCTCGTTTTTCACTCTTTAACGGAAATCTAAAAAAAAACGAATTACATAAAAATATTATTTCTTGGCAGGGAGCAACACGGAAGGGAGTAGGCATACACAGCGTTTCTCCTCTGTCAAAGTACAAGTCTGCGTGGACCATGTAGTTTGATAATATACTGTGGCGTGAGGGCGGGGCTAGATTTGTGAATGGTGCTTTATTTTTTATGTGTTTGATTTGGCTGTGTGAGTACGATCGGCAATGGATCGGTACAGGTATGTTTTGTATGTAATAGTGAGGCTTTGCGCTAGTGTGCAACTTTCCCCTCCCGCAAGAAATGACAGAAAGATTTTAACAATATTTTTTAGCTAAGGCTACTTACTCCCTTCCGTGCTTGCGCGGAAGATCGAGTTGCTCGACGTTTCTTGGCCATTGGCGCGTTTATGGAAATATTTGCTGGGTATTTTGCTAGACAATTTACAAAGAATTTGTCGAAGTATGCCAGCCGAGAGAGGACTTATTTATTAAAAATATATATATTTTTTACATCGCCTTTAAATATTTATTTTTGTAAGGTGCACAGGAGTTTGTATAAAAATGTATAAGGCAAAAGCGAGAGCCAAACCTTTTTTTACAATTAATCAACACGAATGCAACAATAATTTCACATACATATGAAACAGCCTAGAGAATAAGCAAGCTGAAGCGGTAGTGGGCGGGCCACATATGGCGCAGAGTTGTTGGAAGTTGTGGCAGACGGGTTCTGGAGTGAAGACCATGTTTAAGACGTCCCGTAGGACTGCCCCCTGCTCGTTGGACCGACGACCTGAAGAGAGTACCAGGAAGCGGATGGATGCGGAGAGCCGAGGACCGGGATTTCGTAACGCAACATTGAAAAGGGCTTATGTCCAGCAGTGGACGACCACGGGCTGGTGATGATGATGAAACAACTATAAATAAGTCTTACTAATATTACAATTATACATGTCAATGTATGGATGTTTGTTGCTCAATTATGTCGTAACAAATGAAATTTGGAATACATATAGATTAAAGTCTGGAAAGGAGAGGATACTGTTTATCCCGGCAAAACAACGAGAACGGGAACTATGCGGGTAGCACCGCAGGGCGCTGCTAGTATTAGATATATGTTCGAACTAGTAGTTTCTGAGATTAGTGCGTTCAAACAAACAAACTATGCGGGTAGCACCGCAGGGCGCTGCTAGTATTAGATATATGTTCGAACTAGTAGTTTCTGAGATTAGTGCGTTCAAACAAACAAACTCTCCAGCTTTAATTGTGCATTATAGATTTAAAGGCACAGGTGGGCCCTTATCAGTAAACATATTTTTATACGGCGTGTGGGTTACAAAGGCAAATTCAAATATAACAAAATGATAGCGATTCGTCGCAAACGTGGTGCGCTGACGGCCCTCAATTGACAAGTCCTGTAAATGTAAAAATGCCCGCCACGCTACCACAGACAACGCTTCGCTAGTGACGTCACAAATCGTCACTTCTCGGTGTTACCATTTTCTGATACACGCGACAGATTTATTCATGCTTGTTTTGTAAACCTTAATTCATTTGTTTTTTCTTTATTGGCTTTTCTTTCGGTCACTCAATTTACAAAATGGAAAACTGTTCATTGAGATCAAAGTTTGGCAGTACGACAATACACCAATTTCACATGGAAGGCCTTTATTTTATTATTATTAGGTTCTTTCCAAATCTTCACTGTCTCATTGGAATAACGTGCTCAGTGTAGTTGATTTAATAATAAAATATGGAAATTATAGAAGTGTCTGAGTTTGATTTTGATTTACTTTAATTAATTTACTGGCCTAGTGGCTTAGTTGGTAGTAGCTCTGCCTTAGAATAATAGATAATATAGATAGAACGGACACTCCCCACCCCCCGCCAATTTCAAGCTTCCTCACCCCTTAGGCCGTTTCGGATACGCTAGGAGCACTCAACGAAGGGCTGGTATCGAACATCTAATTCCTAACGAAATATCATCATGGTAGGTTGTTTACGGCTGTCCGTCAACTAAACGGGGCAAGATTAAAAGCTTTACTTAATTTCCTAATGATAAAATAACGTAAGATTAGAAACTTTTCAATAACGTTGCTTTATAATATTACAAGCTTTGCTTAGTTTGGGGTCAGATGGTGTTGTGTGTGTGAATTGTCTATCAATATTTATTTATTTATAATAACGAAGTCATTTTAACTCAAAGTTCGTAACTTACACAGCCAGTAACTTACGTGCCCAAGCACGAATTGATAATGCCTGGAGGAATAATAATAGTGACAGAATAAAGTTTCCTTCATGGGTACGTGTAAAATAAAATACGAATGAGTACCTACTAACAGAAATAGATATCTTGGTACCTGATTTAATCTGTCATCGGCTTCGTTTCATTTTACGCGGCAATACCCACAGATTTCTGAAACAATTAAGAAATCTGTGCAAACACCCTTTTAATTAGAATAGTATAATTTGGCTCCATTCTATTCATGTAACTCAACATTATAGCAAGTTTATAGACTACTTTACGTCACCAGGTGTACTCAAGGGGCACAACTATTCAATAAAATAATTCAGTAGCCCTAGCGCTAACGCACACATTCACGCGTGTGTACGAACGACATCTGCGTAGTTGTGTAAAGAGAAGGTAGCTCCACAGCGGCGTTTCTATGGAATTTTAGTGGAGTGTCCGGGGTGTGGCTCTGCTTGCGAAAGCCGAGGGTCGTGGGTTCGATCCTCACCCAGTGCAAATATTTGTGTGATGATGATTCAAATGTTTGCACTGTGTCTGGGTGTTTCTATGTATAATAAGTATGTATTTAAAACTATATGTGTATTATATCAGCTATCTGGCTTCCATCACACAAGCTTTGCTTAGTTTGGGAGTTTGGGGTCAGATGGTGTTGTGTGTGAATTGTCCACCAATATTTATTATTATTTATTTCAAATATTTGAAGACGGTTTTCGTTTCTTCGGAGAAAATTAAAATATTCACTGTTACGTAGTCACGTTTCTTAATTAGTAATTACACTCCAAGCGAAGTAAATCGTATTACATCCTTCAAGGAATAATTAGGACATGTGAGATGGTGTTAAATGTTTCGCTTAATACAACTTAATTAGGTACTAGTTTCTCGTACTAATGAATCTAATACTTGCCCGCAACTTTGTTTGCGTAGAAATAACTGCTATTCTCTAAGGGACTCTACGTTTTTTTTTATACCACGAAACACAATTGGTCGGTTTATGAGACAAAAACTGTCACATCAGCGTGGGTCAGTCAGATCAACCGACCGATTGTGTTTCGTGGTATGAAACGTCCATAACTTTGGCCGATATATCGTTTATCGGACTTCATAGTAGACCTGCTGGTCTCATATACGAGTAAATTTTATCGAAATCGTTGTTGTGGGTTTGGAAATATTATGATCAAAAAACTAAAATAATGTTTCATGTATTTCGACGATGTAGCGATAGATTCTTATATTATGAAATTAAGTCGAGCGCCTAAATTAAATTTTATTTCGAAGCCGGATTTTTATTTTAAGAAAATCACACTAATATTATAAATGTCAATGTTTGGATGTTTAATTGTTCGTTTCTCAATCACGTCGGAACATTTAAACGGATTGGGTTGAAATTTGGACAATGTTCGATTATACCTGTATCTCTAGTCTGGGAGAATACACAGACAAATTTTTATCTCAGAAAAACAACGGGTGCTGTAACTACGCGGGTAAAACAGTGGGGCACTCCGGGCACTGCTAGTTGAGTTATAGTTAGACAGTAGAAGAACAGGTTCTGTGAGCCATCGATCTAAATCAAAAGATGTGCCATAAGCATCTTGAGATTGTTAACAAACTGCGTCAGTGTGTAGCGTGAGTGGTTTACACACCGCCAATCTACTCGACCCCTAGAATTGCTAACGGCGTGGTATGCTATGGTTCTACTTATTTTGGTTGTTGACAACGAAAAAACAAGACAACTATCTCGCTCTCGCTGGTTATAATGGTTATTATTCGCTCACTGTCACACTCATGATAGACATGTTAAAATTTTAATGGGTAGTTAGAAAATATTCAAAAATAAAATATATGATTCAAATCATTGAACTCTTATACTTAAACAGAAGAAGCGGCACACGCTCCTCAACGATGGCGATGTAAAATCAGGTGACGTCTCCTGATTGAGATCAGTCGCAACGTGAGCGGCAAATGGAGCACATGTGTGCTAATAATTCCACGAAATTCGATTTGAGCTCTTACAATGCCATTTTGTGTGTGTACAAGGTGCACAAATAGTTCCAAGACCAAGATCGTGGCATCACTTTTCATATGCAATTACACAAAATCTTTAATTATTTCAATTAAAATCATATTTTCTGTTGTAACAATTTGTCATTCGTAAAAAGGGACAGATGTAGGTACATGACGTGAAAGAGTGGGACACGACCAGCGATATGTTGATTGCAGTGATAACGGGTAAAACACTCCTTCTCTTTAAAACAATATCTTCTTATCGAAAAAAAATTTTTAACAAACGTGTAACTGTGGTATGTATAGCTGTCTCATTTCCATCTACTGCCAATTTGCTATGATGTCTTTGCCATTCATTAAAACGTATCGATGTTATATACGTTTCGATGGAAGTGTAGTTGTGTGCACGTTGTGTATTTGTGTGAAATGTTCGCCACATTATGTTGTTTTCATATTAGAACGTACCTCATCTTCCTTTCTTTATTTTTATCAATGTTTTAAATATAGTACTAACGCACGAAATGTTGGCTAGGATTTATTTGTGTTTCTTGAATTATGAGAACACTTTCTGAAAGCACAGGAAGGCATATTTTTTTAATATTTATGAATATAATGATCAAAATCAGTGATAGGTAAAAAACTTCCGGCGTTCGCCGCTTTAACCGACTAGAACGGAAATATTGCACTAACTCTTTCCAACAGTAACATGATTCCGTGCACCTGAAGTTTGGGAGGGCTCATCTATTGATTTATATCGATGCTGTGAGGTTACTATGTAAAAGTAATCAATTTGACGAAGTTTCCTCACAGGTGCATCCTTCACACTTCTCTTCAATTACTTGTATAATTAAACTTCCTTAGACTTGAAAGGTTTTAATTAATTAAACGCGCCGGGCTTATAATTAATGATAGGTACCTTAATTGAAATGAAGTGTGTAAAAGATGTGGGACCCGACGCGTAGACTGACAAGAATAGGTATTATGTAGGTATTTGTCGACATATTATTGGAACGAAGTTCCTTATCGCGCGTTGTGAAAGGGGGGCTAGACGGAAAAAATTCTTACGAAAAGTTGTCACGACACTTTTTGCTATTGTAAGCTGTGCGGCGTCGCATGTTTCTCTGTCTGTCTCTCTCTCTCTCTTATAGAAAGCAAGCCAGATATTTTCATTTCTATTTCGCATTGAACAGTGTGGTGTCGCGACGATTATTTTTGTTGAGTGTATACAGGTTTTTTGTAAGTAAAATAAAAATAAAAAATTCCTTCACTAATTAATCGAAAGGAACTTCGTTCCATCCGGGTGTCCCTTGACACCTCTCAAGTTTTTTTTTGTTTTGAATGATCAATTCATTAATCAATAAAGAGCAGCTTTAATGTTTTTTTTTAATTTGATTAGGTTTACGATTGATTGCCATATCTCCTGATGTTGAGCGATGATGCGGTCTACAATGGAACGTGTCTATGTAGAAGAAAACGATTCACTCTCGATTTGAAGACACCAAGATTGATGCCATAGGAGAAAGCCCACTCAGGCAACGCATTCCACAGCTTAGACGTTCATATCACAAAAGTAGAGTCAAACTTTTTCGTTCGAGTCTTTGGAAACTCAACCATGAAACGATGTCGTTTTTTCGAGCTACGCACAGTCCGATAGAGTAAAGGCCATGGTGATCATGCCCTTTACATCAGCTCCATACTCTCCAAAGTGTATCCGATAAAATACTGATAAGCTAGAGATTATACGGCGATGTTCAATATTTTGACGTTTTTTCGAATCAGGTTGTCGTTGCCTATAAGGTTTTTGACACGTCTCTCGATCGATGCCAAAGCCCCCCAGCTTACTTACCGATGTATTCCAAAGGTGTAAAACATGTTAGGTACATTTAAAGGAATGTGAACGAATGAGTAATTAAATAAAATTGTAATCGACAGATTTATAATGTCACGTTTTGTTGTACAAGAACAATATTAAAAATTTTGATTAACCCCCAACTGCCTCGGATTTGTTATCTGTACAACACTCTACTAGTCAAGCCCTTTCATTTGAAATCCATATTAAGGCAGTTGTGAAAAAAGAAATGTATTTCGCCATTTTGTGGTAGCGGCCATTTATTGTATTTTGAAATGTAATAGATTTTCAATCAAGCATCAAGCTCGTTATTACGTAATTACTACAATACCTACCTTTAGTGTTAACGCGAACTCTGATTTGCAACATGAACTTCGTCAAGTTCTGAGTGCTTTACAAAAGTAACTTGTGTTTTGGGCCCCGTTTGAGTGGGCGATTTTGAATAATGTAATAACAAACTGAAGTATCCTTGTGGTTACACTCAGCTGTGCTACGTTCAGATTTAGCTTGCGTATTTTTAACCGACTTCCATAAAAGAAAGAGGTTCTGCATTCGTTTTTTTTTTGTGTATTACGCGATAGCTCTGATAGTTGTGAATTGGTTTTGATTGTTTTGACGTGACAGTCTAATAAATCGATTAACGTAAGCTGCATGTGCGAAAACGTGTCCCGTTATGTTCCGTTACGCTCATTGTACGCTTGCGCCGCATCTATCAATGAGTATTATGAATGTTATGACGTTATCACGTTAAAGTATTTCCGTAAACCAACCGACTTCACAGAAAACCAATTTGTTTGTTCGTTTTGTAAATCAAAGTTCAGAGGTGGAGGAGGATATTTTACTTCAAATTTGAACGGGACAACTATCGTGTAACGTTTTTGAAATATCAACAAAATTGGTTGTCTATAAAGTCGGTTGGTTTACGGACGATAGTTTAACGTGGCAACGTCATAACAAAACATTGATAGATGCGGCGCAAGCGTACAATGAGCGTAACGGGACACTGTTTCACAGCCGGCATTCATCGATTTATAAGACGTAGTCGCGTCAAAAACTAAAATTTATCTAAATTTGCGTAAATCTGGTTGACGTTATCATAAAAATTTGGATATTTAGTCGAATGTTTACATATAATTTTAAATTGAATTCTGTTTTTGTTTTTTAACAATTAATTCATCTCATAAAATGGTCAAACAACGAATAACATTGTCGTTGAAAAAATAACCCATTTGCTAAAACGTTACGTTGACAACGTTTTAGCAAATGGTTTTTTTTTTCTTATTTATCGCTCCATTTCTCTTGAGACAACTCGTTATTACACTTGATGGTGTCAAAAACATTTCCTCGTGCGGGGGTGATATGAAGTACTTTATAGGGGCCGCAATACCGAATCATTTAAGCAAAACCGGTATTTTCAGTATAGGTTACCAATACCTAAAATCCTTCTATTATTATTTGATATGTTGGTAATCAATCAGTTAGTTCTTAGCAAGAATTTATTAATACTAAATGCCCTTTTATCCTTTTATTAAAATAACTTAGGTTACCTGGTTCAATACTTTAATAAAATATATTTATGACTAGGCAGTGTAAGTAGGTATCAGTTCTAAAAAAAAAAGATCTATTAAACTTAAGCATCTCACAACAGTTTCAACATAAACAAAACAAACCAAAAAAATACACTTCTAATAAATTATCAAAAAACATAAAATTTACTTTTAGTATGGTTTACTAATCATCAAATAATAATTATCGTATATTTGGGATGTATATCTATCTCGATATTGTTATTAATACTCGTTATCCAAACATAGGTCACTTTTTATTGCGATATGAGATAGACTTTATTGCTATGTGGGATACTTTTTTGTCGATATAGGAAAATTTTTACTATATAGGAACTTTTTTGTCTTCGATAGATACTGTTTTCTCGGTAAGTATGTATCTTGATCTCCACGCGAACAAAGTTGTTAACACAACTAGTTTAAAAGTTCATGTATACTCTGTACACTACAAAATGAGGTCCCTTGTCAAACTGAGTACCTACTCTTGGATAATTAAATAAATAAATAAATATTAAATAATAAATTAGAACAATAGTATTGCAAAGTCTCTGCTACCAGTGTATTGACCATACACAGAAATTTCTATTCTGTTTATTCTAGCCGCTACGACTATTTAACAAAACTAAATAATCATGGTCAATCGAAGGGCAAAGATATAAAAATAAGTTGAAAACAATTACGGTAGAAACTATTAATTAAACGTTCGTAATTTCTATCTTATCAATTTACAGTACAATACATATTATGTAGAAAATACTTCTTTTTCTCTCCACGAGCAGCTCCTTTCAAAAATAATTAAAACTCCCATATTGCGACGTACAATTTAATAATTCAAAATCATTTACTTGCAAATTTGTTTATTTTCTAAATTACGTAAATAATTAATTTGAATTAAATGGCACGTAACTTTTTCTATTTTTATTTATTTTTAAATTATTTCACTAAACCGAAAACACCAAATATCCCGGTTTTCGTGAAATTAATTCCGGTATTAATTAGACTTAAATTTGGCCGAAAATTCCGGTAATTTTGAAATTCGGTATCCCGGTTTGCGACCCCTAGTACTCTACACACGTTGATCTTGTTCGTTACTACGTAGCAGTACTATCGAATTACTGCTTGTGTTAGTTAGCTTTTGTTTACTAATACCTAGTTCAAGATTTTAGGCACAAGATTCGCATAGTGGCGTATACTCTAGATTGATATAATGCTACATTTTCTGCGAAGTTTTGAAATATTTGTCATGTTTCAATCTTTGCGTATTTTTCGCTAAAGAAAATAAACCTTCAATTCAGCTTTGCCTTTAAAAATAAGACACGTTTTAGCACTTTCAACTTTTAAAATGATTGTTAATAAACATTCTTTATGTAAAAATCGCTGATATTCTTCTAATATTATATTTACCAATGTATGAATGCTTGTTACTCAATCACGTCGTAACGTACGAACGGATCGGGCTGAAATTTGGAATACAGTATATAGATTGTAGTCTGGAAAAAGACATAGGCTACTTTTTATCTCGAAACAATAACGGGTACGACGGGGGACTCCAAGGGAAAGGCCGCGGGGCGCGGCTAGTGTATTAGAATAATTATATTTCTTTAAAAGGAAACAAAACAATCTTCTTACATTTAAAAGTTGAACTCAAAAACATTCAAACTGTTCACAAAATATTGAGATCATCTATGTTTATATTTATTTTTGTTGATGTTACAGAAACAGCTGCGCCAATTTCGATGGACTTTATTACCATTTCGTGGGTTCGATTGCCACCCAGCGCAAATATTTGTGTGCTGAATTTAAATATTTGCACTGTGTCTATGTTTCTATGTATAATAAGTATGTATTTACAACTATATAAGTATTATATCAACTATCTGGCCGCCATAATATTACAAGCTTTGCTTAATTTGGGGTCAGATGGTTTTGTGTGTGAATTGTTCACCAATATTTGTATGTATTTTTCAGTTATTTATTTATTCTTCTTAATTTCTAAGTTTTTTACAATAAGTGTATAAATATTTATCATTATTATTATTTACTTGGAGAGACGCTTTGAAAAAAAAAAATCTCGAGAAATCGGGGAACATACATAAAAATGGTTGTCAAATTAATAACCTTATCCTTTTTTCAAGTCGGTTAAAAAGTGTTTTGCGGCTATTATAAATAAGATTTGCCCAATTAATAACAATATTTTATTTAAAATAGAAATGAATGAAATTCTTTTTCTAAGTCTATTAAAAATTAAAAAAAAAAAACCAACGGCGATTTCTGGATAGGCGCACTATTTTACTATTCGTAAATATTCTTGTAAAAAAAAATATATTTAAGGTTTAATTGATGAACGTCTATGTTGTTTATGTAATTTTGCAGCTAGATTTTAAAGTATTGTGTAAATTGACTTATGTTAAACGTCCTGTTCTCCGAGGAATATCCATTGATTTACTAAGAAATAATTCATCCAGCGAAAGATCATCAAATATATGTGTTTAACTCAAAATGAGAACAAATATACAAACCCCGTCATAAGAAAATAGTAAACTTTTGATGTTAGTTAGATATTGTAGGCGGGAACGTAGGCGAGCTGCTTCCTGTAAAACGCTTTGTTTTCTATTGAGTTTCGCGGAAAGTATTAATGATATATTCACATTCAAGTTATTTTAACATAGAAAAATATCAATCTTTATTACAGGATAGAGAAAATCGAGTATCTGATGGTAACCAACACGCTTAGCCACTTAATATAGTTGTTAAGGGTACTGTACGTAATCTGACATTGTATACAATTCGTAGGAAATGTATGTAAGAACTAAAATGTGTCAAATAAATTATATTTGACACATTTCCTAGGAAATCTATACATTTCTAAATGACAATCGGATATGTAGTAAAACATTCAGGATGACCCGACTCGGAGCACCCCGACTTCACCTAGTCTTGTCGCTACTACCCCTAGTGTATACTACCTATAAAAAAAATGCGGGAGCTAGAAGCTCCAGGGAGGTCAGTGGAAAAAAGACACTCAGGGCTGATTACAGAGCTTCTGACGGGAGCCCACCGGAGTCAAATCTCAATGATAGATCTTATTTGGACATTCTAACAACGTGTTGTACCTATTGCAAAAACATTATTTTATACATTTCCAAATTATTTTGTAATGCTCTTCAGTCCATTTAGCACAACACAGGTAACCCTAGTGTGGGGATCAGTGCACACTAACACAATTTGTATTTGTTTTTTTTTATATTTCTTTCTTGTCACAAACATGTACCATTTCTTGTGTTTTTATTGATGTATTTTGTTCATCAACATCATCAACAGCCCACTAAATGTTCCCACTACTGGGACTCGGGACATTCTCTCGCAAGGAGAGAGTTAAGGCCATAATCCACCACGCTGGCCCAGTTCGGGCTAGTGGATGACACATGACTTCGAAAGATTCTAGGTACATGTCGGTTTCCTCAGGATGTTTTCCTTCACCGTTTTAAGTTGGCGGCATTACGCACATGGTTTCGAAAAGACAGTGGTGCGTGTGGGGTTTGAACCCGGGGTCTCCGGATCGGCAGGCGCCGTTCTCCCGACCAGACCAGCCGTAACTTGCTAGACCAGCTTCTTGTCTATGTCTTTCGTTATTGCCACAATTTTTTTTTACATTTTCATTTTCTATTGCGATTGCGGATGAAATTCTATACAATTCCTAGGAAATGTATATATTTCTACATTTCCCAGGATATATTTGTCTTAAATATTTTTTACATAACAGCTTCAAAATTGTATACATTTCCTAGGAGTTAATTGTATATAGTTTAGGACCTTCACCGTAATATTCAGTGGTGATGACAATCTTGTTTGTCTCCGACGAGCGCAGTGCAGTGCTAGGTAATGATTTTTCCGATAGCTGTGCTTACGGTTCACCCGAACAAATCTTTCACTTCCGAACGTGTCGCCTCTTTCACAGCACGAACAATTACATATGTGTGGTTTTTGGTAAATAGTTTTTAGTTAAAAAATCTGTACGTGGTAAAATATTCAGAAGTGCAGTTGATGAACCTACGACCTAGTTACTGAATCACAGGTTCTACTCACTACACCACTACGGGTTCAAAAAAATACACTATGCTACATTTTCCTTTAACCGGCTTGCTAATAAGTATGCGGCCCATTTGGTGGTAGCTGTATCTACTGCCAAGTCGCGGGTACCACTGCACTGTACTCGCCACTCGGAAATATAAGATATTCTTTGCCCTATAATTTATCTGGAAACATTTCCCTTCAATCTGGTAACCTGCAATATTTACATGTAACTACTCAGCGATAGGCCGAGTTTTTTTTGTAGTTTAGTGTGACAAGACGGGCAGGACATGTGCCTGATGGTAAGCAATATGACAGCACAGTGACACGCAGCTATTGGAACATAAAGAGTTTAAATCATTACCTAGCACTGCACTGCGCTCGTAACCCATAGAAAACAAAACTAGAAATAACTTGAAACTAGCAAAGCGTAGCGTTTTCACAATGCAAATCGATCTAATAAAATAGTACAAAAATTCCTCAATTTTGTTCCATTTTGCAAATACGAATGAGTTATGTTGGTTGGGAGTTAGGAAGGGTTAGGTTGGGAATAAAAATTAATATTAGCTTGACTAGTAAAATACTATACACTATAAAAAAAACAATACAAGATGGCCATCTTGTATTGTTTTGAATGCCACCACGAAATGGCGAATTATATTATTTTTTTCACTACTACCTCAATATGGGTATCAAACAAAAGGGCTTGACTAGTAGAATACATTGCTCTATGATAAATTTCAAATCCAAGATCGCCGCTTCCACAAAATGGCGAAATACATTTCTTTTATCACAACTCCCTTAATATGGGTATCAAATGAAAGGGCTTGACTAGTAGAATGTTGTACAGATAACAAATCTGAGGTAGTCGGGGGTTAATCAATATTTTTAATTTTGTTTTTGTTGGTGCGACGGACGCACGCAATGCTATACACCAAAATGGCGACAGCAGTTTGTTTGTCAGTGCCATCAGAATTTAACAAAATTCGCCATAATCCGAATTTTGTAGTCATATGTTATCGACTCAAAATCAATATTTTTTAGGTTTTGTTATTCATATAACGTTTCGATCAAGTCTACCGTACGTACCCCTTGACGAAATTATTAATATAGATAAAAAAACCATATTCCTACAGAATAACTGAGGCAAAGAAATCAAAAATAGAATAATACCTATTGAATTGTAGGTTTTTGTACAGAAGACGTTATTTAGACCACGATTAAATCCTTTATTGGAACGAAGTTCCTTTATTATGTGACAGGCTTGAAGGAGATAGAGACTTTGGCCGAACTGAAGAAAACGTTAGACTAAAACCGTAAGAAAAATATACAACGGAAATGACGCGTAAAAACTTACAGTGACCAGTGTTGCCAAGTTTATTTTTCTGATGATCGCACCATAAATAATGAAATTAGGCGATTTTTTTGCTAACTGTGCTGCTTCTATATTATCCGAAGGAAGGCCAATGTTTCCAGAGAAATTACAAGGCTTAGAGACATAAATAAATCTATATTAAAAAAAAGCTACCTATTGAGCAAGGCATATTATAATATAGACGACTTTGTTAAAGATAGTAACGTATGGAAGAGAAATGTGTCGAAATTAGAATCTTGTAATAAGGTAAAATAATAGATTTTTAAGACTTTTGATGTTACATTGTTTGTACTCATGTAGTATCTGTATACTGTGTGTATTGATTATTTGTTATATTGTCTTCGACAAAGCCTTTTTACAGCTTTTTTTGACTAGGCCCCTTTACAGCTGCTTTATTCTTTTTGACGTTGTTATTTTATCATATTATGTACACAGATTCTTTGCCTTTTTTGTAAATGACGTTACCAAGTGTTCTTATGAATTTATGGTATGAATAAATGAATTGAATTGAATAGAAAAAAATGAGTGAGTAGACAAGCAGGACATGTGCCTGATGGTAAACAACATGCCTGCCACATAACAGCACAGTGACACGCAGATAATTAAGATTATAATCTTAGTTATCTGCGGTGACGAGCGCAGTGCAGTGCTAGGTAATGATTTGGACTCTTCATGTTCCAATAGCTGCGTGTCACTGTGCTGTTATGTGGCAGGCATGTTGCTTACCATCAGGGACGTGTACTGCTCGTCTACTCACTTTTTATTTAAAAAAAAAAACTTTGTTCTTACATGGTGTACATGTACATTGTACATGGTTGCGTTAATATTTTCATATCATTATAAAACCTGTTTTTATCTTCCTTGATATAAGCGTAATTAATATAAACACGTAGGCGTGTAAGGGTGCGATTTCCCCAAACGCCATAGGAGAACGTTCAGTAGAGCTTTGTCAGTCGACGGCGACCGGCGTTCGGCGTCCGCAAGCCAGTGCGGGAAAAAATCTTCGCGGGAAATTCGAATAGTTATTTTTTAAAGTTCAAAAGTGGAATTACATTTAATATTTTGTGCCAGTACGTTTAGAAGAAATTGATTCTAATGTTTTGAACTTTTTGGTAAGTTTATTTTTTTTTCCGTACTGGTATAACACAATTTTGAATAATAAGAGTTCAAGTCCTTGTTAGCGTAATTAATTAGTATTAAATGATACATAGGTACAGCGAAGATACATAATAAAACACAATTGAAATACAATTGATTGTTTAACAAATTTACTAAAAAAATACTGTGTTTTATGAAATGCAATTACCATTTAACACTTAGTTTCTCTTTACCTAATTCTTTTTACAACAACAACTTATACAACAATTATACAACAATTAATAGCAGGTATAAGACTATTTCAAAATCTTTACAGGTTTTTTGTAAGTAAGGACATTTTAATAAATATCATGTAAATTGAACCCCGGGCAACTGTACCTTTGATTTGAGATTAATTTCGGTAATACTGTTTAAATAATAAAAATAAATAATACTGTTAGTTTAAAAAACTATCGATGATTTTGGCAGATTGGCTATTTTTTAAACAATAGTGAAACGTCTCATCGTTTAAGATTGTCTCAAAAGTCACAAATGCTATCGCGGCAGACGATAGCATTTGTGACTTTTGACACAACATTTAGAACGACAAAAAATTTTTTATATTAATTTACAGCTTATTATGTTTCATGCCGTGATCATGAAGTTGATGAAGTGAAGCTCCTAATTTATAATGTTTTTGACGTGACAACGTCTTATAAATTGGTTTGCCGGGTGACACTTCAAGAAACTGCGTTACGCTCCGCTCACGTTATGCGCTCACAACGAGAGCGAGTGAGAGGCACGCGTCCCTTCCACTCGGGCATGGTTAGCCCGCCTAAGATCGAGAGAGACAGACATAAAAAGTGAAAGGCACGCGTCCCTTCCGTAAAATTATTTTACCACTCAAAGTCGTTGTCACGTAAAACTTTCGCCCGTATACCGACTTTACAGGCAACCAATTTTTTTTTTACTTTTATATGTTCACACTTGACCGCCATCTCGCCTGATGTTAAGCGACGATGCGGTCTACAATGGAGCATGTTTACCTAGAAAAAACCGCTTCACTCTCGATTTGAAGACACACAGATTGTAACCATCGGGGAAAACCCACTCAGACAATGTATTCTACAGCCTAGACGTTCTTATCACAAGAGTAGAGTCAAATTCGTGTCTGTGGAATATCAACCATGAAACGATGTCACTTTTTCAAGTTTCGAGCATTCCGATAGAAAAAAGGGCAAGGTGCTATTAGATCATGCAAATCAGTCGCACACTCTCTGAAGTGTATCCGATAATAAACCGATAAGCTAGCAATTTTTCGGCGATGTTAAAAATTTCGCCGATGTTTTGAAGCCTTTTTCGCACTAGAGTGTCGTTGCCTATGACTATAAGTCTTTTGGCACGATCGATCACTCGTCACTCCGACATAAGACTATTTATCTTTATGCCCTGTAGTTTCTCTGCAACATTTCCCTTCAAACCGAAACACAGTTGTGTTTGACATAACTTCTATAATGTCATAATACCAGATCAGTTGGCAGGTCTCAATGAAAAAAGGTTCAAAAATATTGTAAAGACCTATTTAATGGATAAAGCTGATTATAATATTGATGATTTCATTAAGGACAAAAATGTATGGCAAAAAAGTGTGTCACAAATGTAACTACCAACTAATTAAGAGTATTTTAACATCATAATAAAAAAAAAATAGATTACAATTTTTATTTTGCCTTTTTACAAAGCTTTTGACAAATAGCTAATTAAAATAGCTGAATCCGTTGGACAAGGCCTCTTTAAGTGCTCTACAGACGATGCCCTGAAATCGGAGGAAATGACGTAGATGTAGTGGAGCACTAAAATAGGGTATTCTCTACACACGTACAAATCAGTCAGTACGATACTGGCTGTACAACGGACTGGTCGTCGATCAGAGCAAAGAGTATGTAATTACTACGTAGGAGTCGGCACTCAGTACAAACCAATAACAGCAGTTAACATGTCTGTTCAATACCAACCTAACAAATTATTTAGTTTTCATAATATATGTAATATTAGATTTAAATAAAGTTTCTAGTGGAAATGAAAAACTTTTTAGTAAACTACGTTTTATATTTACAATACAATAGAAAAATAAATTTACAGCTAATAAAGAACAAAAAACGCGGAAATAAATCAAAGAACAATTATGATCAACACGCAAATGCCACAATGACTAAACAATGCCAAATTGACAAATCGCCTTAATTGGTAAAGAGATGCCCGATGATATGATATTATATTATATATCGTAAAATGCTATTGCCTATTATAAAATTTGAAATCGGATCGGTTGAAATTGCGAAAACAGTTGGATTATAGTCTGGAATAACTTAGACTTTATCAGCTGACTATTATTATCATTGTATAAATTCAGACCAGTAAAAACTGTGTTGCCAGACATATTGCATGCTTCTAGAAGAAGAGGCCAGTTTGTACAGGTCAACTTTTAAAATGTTTTGAAAATGTTTTGTATCACCTTATCTTACCTTTTAGTTTAGTTAGTTTATGAATAATATTTCTAGGATTATGATGGGCAACAAATTTGTGTGTTTCTAATGGATAATACTGTTGGGGCTATTAAAAATTTATCATTTTTACTATGTACAATGTAAAAATGTCATCATCATCAGTCTGTATTCGTCCACTTCTGGACATAGGCGTCTCCCATAATATGCTTCTCAGCCCAATCTTTGGTCTTACGTCTGCTACCGCCATCAATTGCCTTTCATGTATCGTCATTCCATCTAGTATCTCGAAATCGTATACTACGTTAATTTTTTACATAAATACACGGGTAACTCACGTTTAATGTAGTCAGTCCAGTCCGACTCAAGTTTCGATCGCGTCCGGCGATCTTTTTCATGAGAGAGTGCGCGCGGGTTCGCAGCTCGTTTAGCACGTACTTGTAATTAAACGTGAGTTACCCGTGTATTTATGTAAAATGTGTAATAACCACGTTAGTTTTCATACTACGTTGATTCGCGGTTTAGCCAACAGCTTGACGTCTTGCTTGAAGTCAATCTGAGCAAAAATCGACTGTAGGCATATAGGAACAGGAACTGAAACAATTTTAAATTCCAAAAATTTCTTCAAATAGTGAGTCAACATGGATATAAATACTATTTTAAAGAGTAACCTACTTCTTTACACACGTATTTATTCTGTACTAACTAAAAATACTAGTTGTGGAAGTGTCATACTTTTGTCGCGGCACATCCCTATGTTGTCGTAGTTGACATAAACCTTATCCGCTTACGATTGGCACAAAAGAACCGTGCCGAAAACTCCTATCTATTCTATCTATTGACTTACATTTTATCTGGTTTCCGCAAATTTCAAATTTATTATAGACCATCTTTTCGGCGGCATTGTAGTAAAACGTATTCACTGCTTAATGCTAACATAATATTATTATGCAATATCTTCTATTCAACTTCTATTTCTTCTTCTTTTTCTATTAAGCTCCTCGATTAAAATACACGAAACACAATACAAGCAATGTGACGGACATGACCACAGACTTAAGTAGATACTTTGATATAACATTGAAAGAAAGAGAAGCTATACATACTGTGCTCTTGACATGGACCGTGTAAATTTCATACATTTATAATTGTTCCAAGTTATGATACACTTACAACTTACAAAACTAGGGCGTGTATTCCGCAATTCCGAAATCTTGGAGATTTTTTTTGATACTTAAATTCCGAAATTGAAACACTTTAATATCGTTACTACAATATCGGTATTTTGACTACCAACTTCTTTTCTAACGATACACACACGCGATAAGTTATTAAAATAAACCTGAGCGGCTTCAAAATTATTGAACTGGCTTTGTTTAACCCCACCATTCTCCTACTTCAAAGAACTTTTTAAATCTTTACATAATTACCATAAGCTTCCTTTTAGGTCAAAAATCAGTCCTTCCCTAAAGGCCCCTTCTGCTTTAACTAAAATGTTCGATGGCATATCGTTTACTTGCAGGGCGGGCGACTCAGTTATGGAATAAATTGCCCGTGCACATCAGGCATTCTCCTTCACTGAACAATTTGAAAAAATATGTTTAACAATTATATTTGTTAAAATTGTAGACTTGTTGTTGGAAAATTTACTACTTATGCATTTACAGGCGTTTTTTATTTATGTTGTAATCGCATTACATTTATTTATAATCGTATTAATTAGTATTGGTATTATACATCAATAATTAAGTACCTACTAGTATTGTTGTATAAGATTAACTAACTACAATATCATTATATTGTGTTTTTATTATTATTGTGTCTTTCATTCCGTTTTTTTTGTTCTTGTTTGCGCACCCCATATTCTGACTATTTAGTCAGAACAAAAAAAACGGAATGAAAGACACAATAATAATAAAAACACAATATAATGATATTGTAGTTAGGACGGAAAAGAATTTGTAAAATTACAAATTCTTTTCCGTCCTAAAGTTGGCTGGAATAGATCGCTTTCAGCGGAAAGGCCGCCCACTGTCGCAGTACTTTACAATGTTTTGTTGAGTTTTGCTGTGCCTTTTTAATGTGTCAATAAAGAGTAAGCATAAATATTAATACATTTTGTAGGTAAAATCCAAATACATTTTCCAGTTTTGAAGCTGTTCCGGAATTCCGATATTGGGTATTTACTATCATGATTCAGTGCAGGAATTGAAAACTTTCCGATATTACATTCCCTACTTAAAACAAAAACATAGGTGTTGCCATGGCACTTACTACTGAGAAAAGAGAGACTTAGGTTAAAAACTGGTTGTAAAACATCATGAATTATAGACAAAAACATTAGGGATGTTTTTGAAAACTTGTTGTAGCGCACACACAGATTTTTCGTGGGCTGTGAATGAAATGAAAGAAATGTTCAGATGAACTCAGTATCGCCCAGAGGAGATGATCGATATTCATTGATGGTGATGTCAATTTAATTTTGCAGATAAAAGTAGTACTGCGTAGTGGTACTAGGCGCAATCCGAACGGCTCAAATTCAAAATGACAATCCTTGCTTCAGTAATTCTAAACAGATAAAATAAAGACCGAGATGTGAGATTCCGTGTCGGATCAATCCGACTGGGTTTAGAATTGCTACGCTGGTTTCATTTAATTTCTACAATAAAATAGTCGTAACATATATCAACTAAAAATAAAACATACCTACACTTTTTATAGAAAAGAGTGCTTGTCACTGTTTTCTATATAAAAGAGCAGGACATGTGCTTGATAGTAACCAACATGTCTGCCACATAACATCACATTTTTGGTAGTGGTAGGACTCTTAGCAGAGTTCGGCTGGGGAAGTACCACACCTTTGCCAGTTATTCTACCGCCAAGCAGTAATGTGCAGACATATTGAAGGGCAATGTTTCCAGAGAAATTACAGGGCTTAGAGATATAGCATCTCAGATATCTGGGTGACGAGCGCAGTGCAGTGCTAGGTAATGATTTGGACTCTTCATGTTCCAAGAGCTTCGTGTCACTGTGCCGTTATGTGGCAGGTATGTTGCTTACCATCAGGCATATGTCCAGCTCGTCTCGTCACTATTTACAAAAAAACACAGTGATACGCAGGTATTGGAACATCAAGAGTCTAAATTATTACCTAGCACTGCACTGCACTCGTCACCCAGAGATGTTTTATCTCTATGCCCGGTAATTTCACTGAAAGCATTGCCATTTGAACCGGCACGTAGTAATGTTTCCACATCACTGCTTCGGGGTAGAATAACTGGTTATTTATTTCAAGATAAGTTAAGAAAATATTTTGTGTACGATTTCGATTATTGATCGATCGTATATCGTACTATAGCCAAAAAGTCGTATAAATACGATTTAAATCGTATGGTTGACAACACTGGCTGAAATCGGACCCGATTTTTTGATAAGTGATTTATCACGCCCCCTCCGCCCCTTTTTCGTCATTTCCTCCGATTTCAGGGCATCGTCTGTAGAGCGCTTTACAGCCGCTTACTGTTAAATATTGTCACTTGTTTATGTATTTAAACTGTTTTATTATTATTTTGTAATTGACGTTACCAAGTTTTCTTTGTAAAATAATGGTTCGAAGAAATAAATTAAATTGAATAACTGTTTGTCTGTTGAAATTGTAAAATAACTGGCAAAAGGTGCACTAATTCCCCAGGTGGACCCTGAGGAGTCATCACTACTGCGAGCTTTTGATGGATTGTCTTATTACAAAACTGTACAAGCACAACCTATTCATATATCCCACTTTCTGTTCCCACAGCTGGGACTCTTCTCTCGCCAGAAGAGTGTCAAGGCCATAATCCAAGCTGGCCGAGTGTGGGTAGTCAGATGACGTATGACCTCGATTGGAACATGTTTGTTTCCCCACGATGTTTTACTTCAATGTTAAAGGAATACTTACCATCTTGTACAACTACAGTTAGAAAAAAAAACTTTGTTTGTCTGTAAAGTCATTTGGTCTACGGACGATAGTTTTACGTGACAACGTTATAACAAAACATTGATAGATGCGGCGCAAGCGTACACTGAGCGTAACGGGACAATGAGCGTAACGGGACATAACGGGACACTGTTTTGGGCAGCCGGCGTTCATCGATTTATTAGACGTTGTTACGTCACTAAAGAAATAAATATCCAAAGGTGCAGGCGGGATTCGAAGTCACAACCTCATGATTCTAAGTCTCGCGTTCTGGCTACTGGGCTTCTCACATAATATATACTCGTACTAATATTATTGTTGACTAGCGTCGTGGCTTAGTGGGTAGTAACTCTGCCTGCGAAGCCGAGGGTCGTGGGTTCGATTCCCACCCAGTGCCAATATTTGTGTGATTAATTCAAATATTTGTACTGTGTCTGGGTGTTTCTATGTATAATACGAGTATGTACGAGTATGTATTGACAACTATGTAAGTATTATATCAGCTCTCTGCCCGCTATAGTACAAGCTTTGCTTAGCTTGTGGTCAGATGGTGTTGTGTGTGAATTGTCCACCAATATTTATATTTTAAAGCTGAAGAGATTGAATTGTTTGAACGCGCTAATCTCAGCTACTACAGGACTGATTTCAAACATTTATTCACAGTTGTACATGTATGTGATCGTCGAGTGCTATATGCTTTATATTATGTATCACGGGTGAAGTCGGGGCGGAGTGCTATTTTTTTTATTTAGCTACTCCACAGACTCCAGGCTCCGTGACCTTTGTCATTTGTTTTCTTTTTTACATGAATCTTGGATTAGGAGAAGAAAAGAAAAAAGGGGGAGTAGGGAACATTTTCATTCTAATTCTAGGCCTATTTTATTTTCTAAACCGCCTCCTCCCGGCTGAGCGCCTCCACCACGACTGCATTTCTGTCTTTGATGGTCATCTGCAAATTGAACTCTCGGATGGTCTTCGGTGTTGCAGCCAACGCTTGCCGAACGAACCGACCGATGGCGTCGTCGGTGTCGTCAGCGTAGTACGTGAAGTCCCTTGTGTGCCGTGAGATTGCGACGACCGTATGGGGCACGCTCTCGTGCAGAGTGATAGTCATAAACTAGTTCTAGATAAATTTAGGTCTACTTCAGATCGTTTGATAAACGACAAATTATTGTAGCTTGACTTCACTCAATTTATCAGGTTTCGCCTTGCGGTTTGGAATTCAGTGGTTTGCCTCAATTCAGTCGCACACGAACCCCTTAGAGTTCGTGTGACGCTGTTTACTTTGAAAATTTCTAAGCCCAGTCGACTTGGGTATGTTTTGCATACGTAAGTGTTAAATAAATGTACCTATAGCAAGTTACATGAGTTATAGAGATAAAACGTCTTATCTTTGGGTGACGAGCGCAGTGGAGTGCTAGGTAATGATTTATACTCTTCATGTTGCAATAGCTGCATGTCACTATGGTGTTATATGCAGCCGTGGTGCTTGCCATCAAGCACATGTCCTGCTTGTCTCTTCACTCCACAATCTCTATATGTAAAAATGTTGTGTTGGTTTGTGTACGCTTCAAAAACTCAAAAAGTTCTGCACCGATCGAGCTGAAATTTTAGAATGGTATATAATCCGCATCAAGGATTGTTTTTATCTAATTTTTGCATCACAATGTACAGCAAAGCGTGGCAGGGTACAGCTAGTATATAATAAATAAAATTTGTAAATTTGAACTCTGAGGACGGGTAGTCTAGTGGCTACAATTTGTGTTTAAAAGTGGTTCAATTTCGCAATCGTGACGTTCGAGGCATATCTATTTGAAGTCGTATGGTTACGTTCCCAGTGACGTCGCAATGACAAATGACAAAATGGGGATTTTATTGTTACTTTTAAAACTGTTGAAATCTGAAATATTGAAAAAAATCGTCTGAACCGTTTGCAAATTATCATCTTTCCATATCAAATTTTTGAGTGACTTATGAGTAAGTATTCATGCCACGTGGTACTTCTCTAGAATTTGACGTACTACATGGATGTATTACAGTTAGTTCAAGATCCCAGAACCGCTAGACGTCACGTATTTTCTGATGAACGAAATGTGGACGATCTAGTAGAGTTAGTACGAACTAAGAACACATGCCTACCCGCTAACTTGCTTAGACGGCCAATTTTGAGATATGGGGTCCAGAAGATACTTTACTCACTTCACGTATTTTCTGATAACTGATTTTCACGTATGTTATAGGCAAATATCTTTAAAAAGTGGGCCCCAATACTCCCAGACACTTTCCGTCGGGCCCTTTTGCTTAACAGACGCTTTAAAACGCCGAAAATAATGACTTAACTTTACATAAAACTATTTTAAATCCTTTTCCAAAAAAACACACCGATTTAACGGGCCAATCATCCCCTAAACTCAATTTTAATGCCTATATGGCTTCTAAGAGCGCGAGCGTGAGTGAGACATGTATTTGCTGCCCTGGTGGCTTAGTTGGTAGTAGGTAAGTCTGCCTGCCGTGGGTCGTGGGTTCGATCCCCACCCAGTGCAAATATTTGTGTGATGAATTCAAATATTTGTACTGTGCCACAACTATATAAGTATTATATCAGCTATCTGGCATTTCCATATTACAATCTTTGCTTAGTTTGGGGTCAGATGGCGTTGTGTGTGATGAAATGTCCACCAATATTTATTTATTTGTTTATTAGGAAATATTGACTTCGAATTATAAATAAATAAACAAATATAAATATTGGTGGACAATTAACACACAACACCATCTGACCCCAAATTAAGCAAAGCTTGTACTATGGCGGCCAGATGGCGGATATAATACTTATATAGTTTTAAATACATTCTTATTATAAATAGATAGAGTACCACCACCCAGATAGAGCACCCAGATAGAGTGCAAACATTTGAATTCATCACACAAATATTTACACTGGATGGGAATCGAACCCACGACCCTCTTGTTCGCAGGCAGAGTTACTACCCAGTAAGCCAGGCCCTACGAGGCCAGTTGCGTTGCCTGATCTGTTCATGGCTGAAATTTGAAACACATTTAGATTATAGACGTGAAGAACACATACCTAGGCTACTTTTTATCTCGGTAAAATAACGGGAGCGAGAAAACCACCAGCCGCTGCTAGTTTCAAATAAAGTAATACTTATTCATCCGAAAATTGATATAAGAATTTCAATTACAGGTACCCTGAGTTTTATTACAAATATATTGAAATTTCTTGTAAATGCATGTTGAGATTTTGCAGAATTTATCAAGTAACAATTTTCAGCAAGAGGTTCGAGTGTCGAGGGTCGTTAGTTTGTGGGAGAAGCGCTTTCAATGACACTTTGGAAAGTGCAGAATTCAAAGAAGTAGCTTGTTTTCCGTCTGTAGCATAGATTGAATATGTAGTAATATGTAAATAATACAAAATGTGAGAGCTCGCAAAACTTACGATGTTTAGGTACATTATTCTTTATGTCTTGTCCCAATGTTGGGCAAAACCCTCCCTACCCTCCTTCCACTTTTCCCTAATACTTTCTTTGTGTCTTCAAATCGAGAGTGAATCGGTTTCTTCTAGGTAAACGCGCTCCATCGTAGACCGCATCATCGTTTAACATCAGGCGATATGGTGGTCAAGTGTAAACCTATAAAAGTTAAAAAAAAATACAGTCCAGTCTTTCTGATATTCGTCGAGGTTATCTTGTCTGCTGCGTCTTTGTTTGCGATCTGGCTAAATCTGGTACATAAATAATCCTTTCTAAATGCTAAGAGTTTTTACTGTAACTTTGATGTATTTTTTTTTCTAAGAATGCTTTGAAATATTAGCAAACTAGTTCGTATTATTATTAATGAAAATAAGATGAAATTACATTGTTAACTTCTTGTAAATATATTTTCCACAATATTCTATTTCTACAGCACTAGTTATAGCGATATTTTATAAGGCGGTCGGTCGGAAGCGGGTCGCGACAATATATTTTGTAATGTATATTTTATTTAACAAAACAAAATAGTAAAATATTTTTTGGTAGAGTTTATTAATGACAAGTGAAAATATTATAAAAATATACGTCCACCAAGTCATCAACTTCATTTTCCTCTTCTTCTCTTTATCCAAGATATGTGTAAAAAAAAAGATGATTATACTGACAAAGATCACGGACCTCGGAGTCTGTGGAGTGGATAAATAAAAAAAGGCATCAACAAAAATAACCCAACCTGAATCGTCCCTGGTGCAAATGTGCCCAAAACGCTGGCTGCGTTGCCTCGCTTAACAGCGATGGCTATCCTCTGCCTCAAGAACGAGCTAGAACGCGAGTCACCACTTTGGTTACGTAAAAGACTCATCTCTCTCAATCGACAATCTCAGATCTTAATTGACGAAATCAATCTCTCGGAATAAATACTTCGTATCGGCTCTCCAACTGCCTCAGACCAACCACAGTTAAGTGCTTAAAGCCTAACTGCCCATAGTCTCCATAGTGGTACATGGAAGAAAAATTCTATACATATATACGCGGCGTTTAACCGTGTAATTTCTCGAAGCGCGAGTGCTCGCGTGTTATATAATTCATCAGTAAAAGGTTAACCACTACAAAGTTAACACTACAGTTTCCACTATTTCCTCTTGATTAAGGAACTCAACACCGACCATTGAATCGTAAATGAAATTAAACTTAATCCCATCAAACCGAGGGTTTAATTCAGTTGGTTTCTGTTTCAAAGGATGATTTTGTTTCGAAGTACGTGGAGTAAATATATGGTTTCCGGTGTTTTTGTGCGTGAGTATAAATTCTATAGGGTTACACACGTTTGTTCTTATCGAAAGGGGCACGTTATAATAGTGAACAACTATGAATAGATTTTTTTAACTTTTAACCACGCTGCAAATCTTGATATCTTGTTGTATTTTTATCGGATACATTTTGGAGGGTATGCCGACTGATTTGCATAATCTAATATCATCTTGCCCTTTTTTTATTGGACTGCTCGTAGCTCGTACAAGCGACATCGTTTCATAATTGATGTTCCAAAGATTCAAGCGAGGAAGTTTGACTCCAGTTGCCCGAGTTTTCCTGATGGACGTTAGGTCAAGTCAAGAATTTATCGATTTCTTGTAGCTAAACAGTCTCCATCATAGACCTCATCGGCGCTTAAGGGCGTGTGGGCCGTAATTTTGAATTTTTAAAACAACTTTAAGACCTTTAAAATAGTGTATTAAACTCTGAAAAAAATATATGTATTAGTTAAGGATCTAATCTAGTGCAATTCGCAGTCAATAACACGATTTAATAAATTTTACTTGATAGAAAAAAATCCCAAAGTTACCCCTTTTCAAAAAGGTTTTTCAAGTTTATAACTAAACTAATATTTTTTTTTACTAAATTTTTGTACTCAATGAAAGCCACTAAAAAGTTATAGATGCATTCGCAGAGTTTGACTTGATAAAAAGTATCAGTTATTCACTATGTTTTAATATCTACCATATATATAGCGCGCCGTTCGCTAGGCCTGATCAGTCGCGTTTCGGCGCTCACGGACGACGGGCCTGTGCTTGAATTTGCAATTTTGACAACCAATAAATTTTCAATATTACGATCATAGTGCCACAGTATAACAATATCAGTAGGTATTACTAGTGAAGCACGATATGATCTTGATTTTTGATACCGTTTTCATTGGAATTGCAAATAGACTAATTAGTACTTTGAGTTCACTTTATTTTGTAGACCAATAGGGAGTCTCAAAAACTGACGTCTATAGCACATCAGTAAAAAATTCAATGCGGATGCAATGGAAAATAGATAAGAATCGGTACAATATTCGTCCGTCAAATCAGAGATCGGGATAAGGAAATAATGAGAGGGGAGAAATCCCCTGCGCAAAATGCAAGTTAGGTATCATAAATGATACCTAACTTGTATTTATATGCCATTTAGGTAAATTCTTTGGTAGTAAGGTACTTAGTACTTGGAAGAAAAGTCCTCACATACAGATTTTACCACTTTGGAAGAGATTCTTGCACAAACTATTCTACAATACAATTTGTATGGTTTTGATAGATTTTTTTATTTCTTTTCCAAGTTTGTGACACTACCAAAATTTATTGTTTTTCTTTTTTGTATGAAAATGTTAATATTGTTCATAGAATACATGTACTTACCAAGTTTTAATAGTATACTTCTTATAGTTTCGGAGACAAATGGCTGTCACATACGGATGGACAGACATAACGTATATTTAAAATTTGTCTACGAATCCCTAAAACCCAACTTCGTTCATTTAAAACTTATTTAAAATGAAATTTAGACACTCGACCATATTTGATAAGAAGCCTTTTAGGCAGTAAAATTACTCGTAGAATTTAACTCTGTGCTAAATTTCCGATTCGTATTTTTATATAAGGTTTAGAATCATTTCCTGAGCATAAAATCACAAAATAATGACAAATCCAGGTGGAGCTTCAAGCGCGAGCTCGAAAAAACGTTTTTAGCCGATATTCCGAAAAAGTTATAAAGCCTATTATTATTGTAGAAAATAAAATTTCGCATCTTTTGTTGCCAGTAAACTTTTTTTTTCGAACTTACCGATTACGATTTATTATGTCGAATTTAATGATAACAATGTAAAAAATAAGATGTGAATTCTGTTCCCAGTAGCATAAACATGTCTCTTTTTACCGGAATGGAAGAAGGGTTATGTTTTTCATCATCATGATTGAAGAGTTGAACGAAGAGTTTGGTCTCCACTTTTGTAATAAGAACAACTAAGCTGTGAAACGCATTTCCAGAGTGGGTTTTTGTCGAAGGCTCGAACCTTGGGGTTACGAGGTACACTGTGATTGTTTCTATTAGAGAAGCAAGTTCCATCGTAGACCACATCATTTTCATCCACTATTATCGGCATCATCGCAACCGTATCATTAAATGGGTTATAAATCGTAAACGGTATGTTTTACAAAAAAAGATACCAGCAACAAAAGATGCAAAATTTTGTTTTCTACAATTATTGTCAAAATATATAGTTTCCAAAATATCGGCTAAAACAGTTTTTTTTTCAATAGGCGTTTGAAGCTCTACCTGGATCTGTGAGCATTTTGTAATTTTATGCTCAGTTCATCTTTACCTCATAGAAAAAAATTGGTTTAGAAATGTAGTGCAAAAAAACCTTTTCATCCCACCAGCTCGGAAAGAGTACTTTTGCTCCTCGATATAAGGCCGCAAAAGTCGTTTTTACCCTCTAGAGGTGAAAGTAAATTTGAATTTAGAACATCGTGTGTACTGAGGTTTTAAATTCAAAACATAATTCAACCTATTTATTTCTACCTCCTTGGTGCCGAATGCATCATACATTTTTTTTTAATATGTTAAAAACTCAGACTCGGAACCTCCTTGGTGTTGGTACTTACTTTTTTTAATTTGCTTAGCGCGAAAACATTTAAAATTTGCATTTAGTCATTTCCTCGCTGAGGTGGAATGAAAAGTTACGTGTTGCACTCGAGTGCAAAGATTTTTAGCTTGTGCTCTTTTGATTCCTTGCTACGCTCAGGATTCTAATTTTGAATCACTCGCTGTGCTCGTGATTCAATTTTAGAATCCTTCGCTTGCTCGGTCATCAAAATTGAGCACGCGGTTAAAAATCAACTTTGCCCTCTTGTATAACAAATAACTATTACTGGCCTTTCATTACGTTTCAGCACATTTTTTAAAATTTTTGACGAACTTGTGAATTATTAGGAAACATTTTAAAAAGATGCATGAAATTGGAAAAGCCGTTCTCAACTTATAGTGTGACCAAAAAAGAAAAGGTTGAGTTTTGTATACCTACGAGTACTTATAGATATTTAATATTTCTTCGTTTATATAGCAATAAAACTCTTATCATAAACAAACAAACATAAACAAATCTTGAACAAAAAATGAGTTTAAATTACATAGTCCAATATTTTAATGTTATTTCTGCACTGTGGCACCGATTCCGCGGTCGGTGACGGTCGCGAGAACAAGATAGCGGTAAATGCCTACTTTGACAGAATTACCTGGCCTTAAGGCTTGTTCGCATTAGGCTAGTAATTTAGCCTAGTGGCAAGTAATTTAGCAACTAAACGTGTATGTTTACGTGAAAATTTAGTCGAGTAGCTTAGGAAGTGATTTAGTCGGGTTAATCCATTTTGTTCTATTTTCAAAGGGCGAGTAGCACCCCCCACCACGCGTTCGTTGCGAGCGAAGCGCTCATTGGCTCGCCGACTAAACAGGTTCAAACTTGTCGAATTAGTCTGGAGAGAAAAATTACTTCAAACAATTTTCCAAATACGAAATTGTCTGTGGAATATCTTATTTTACTGATCACACACATTTCCTCATTCACTTCTTCTAAAACAGCCATTACGATTCGATAAGATTAGCTTATTCATTCATTTATTTTATTGCGTTGTAGGATCTTCATGTCGCGAAACGCTACTCACTTGTGAACTGTACTAAAGCACGGTGCGAACGATTTTTGAATAGTAGCGAGTATTTTAGCTACTAACTTACTCTCTACTAGACTAATTTGCTAGCCTAATGCGAACAAGCCTTTAAGGCGCTAGGCGAAAAGGTGGTCAAGCGCTAGCCTATTATTGTTAAAAAAGGAAAAAAGATTATCTTTAGAACTTAAATTATTACGAACAACTTCTGCTGCGAGGGTCACGACTGACGTTGCCTTTGTGAAAAATTATAAATAATAAAATCTGTATGTAATTTATTAATTACTAGCGACCCGCCCCGGCTTCGCACGGGTGCAATGCTGATACTAAATAAAAGTAATAATAATAAATAAATTAATTAATTCACACACAACACCATCGGACCCCAAACTAAGCAAAGCTTGTACTATGGGGCCAGATAGCTGATATAATACACGTATAGTTTTTTGAATAAATACATACTTATTATGAATAGAAACAACCAGACACAGTGCAAACATTTGAATTCATCAAACAAATATTTGCACTGGGTGGGAATCGAACCCACGACCATCGGCTTCGCAAGCAGAGTTACTACCCACTAAGCCACGAGGGCAGTCTAATAAAAAATAATTATAATAATAATAAAAAGTACTAATAAAAATGGTTATTGTGAGTTATTCCTAAGTGATAGACCTAATCCAGACTTTTTTGTATATATACCTTTTGAAGGGGTACAATACTTCTGTGTCTACTTCTGTGTGGTCCTTCACTGTGGGCCTCATAACGAAGCTCAAAGTCACACAGCGAGCTATTGAGAGAGCTATGCTCGGAGTCTCTTTGCGCGACAGACTCCGTAATGAGGATATTCGCAAAAGAACGAAAGTGGCCGACATAGCTCAGAGAGTAAGCAAGCTGAAGTGGCAATGGGCAGGCCACATCGCTCGCAGAACCGACAACCGATGGGGAAGAAAGGTTCTCGAGTGGCGACCACGAACCGGAAGACGCAGTGTTGGACGGCCTCCCACTAGATGGACAGATGACCTCACAAAGGTCGCTGGAAACCGCTGGTTGCAGGTTGCGCAGGACCGTTCGTTGTGGAAATCTAGGGGGGAGGCCTATGTTCAGAAGTGGACGTCTTGCGGCTGATGATGATGATGATGAATATTTCTGTACATAATTTTGATCTAGCTCGTGGGGTTCAGCCAGCGTTTGCAGTGTAAGCGAAAAAAATATGTTTATGGCATTAAATTATAAACTTTAGTATTATCAATGTTTATCTACGTGTTATACGCATAAACATTCCTCTTGAATCCCTCTATCTATTAAAAAAATGGCATCAAAATCTGTTTTGTAGCTTTAAAGATATAATCGTGTATAGGGACAGACAGACGCGGAAAGTGACTTAGTTTTAAACTATGTAGTGATTTAGTACAACACATACATTTCGGACTAAAGCAGTTGCTCTGCATAATCCAGTACTCGTAACATATATATTGAGAGTGTTAACGGCATACAAATAAATCTATATATAAATACTTACTTCTGGCGCATTCTTTTGCTAATTGTAACTTTGCGTGGGAGGAATCGGCTGAAATACTTAACTCTATACACAAGTCTATATTACTCATAAAAGGTTGCACAGAACGGGTATAATATAAAAACATTGGCAGTCACAGTAACTGCCGATAGAAGTGAAAACTTATAGTTCAGAGTTTTTTTTTTTCACGTTTATAGGCTTACACTTGACCACCATCTCGCTTGATGTTAAACGATGATGCGGTCTACGATGAAGCGTGTTTACCTAGAAGAAACCGATAGCTTACGATTGGTAGCTTACTTTGGAAACTACGCGTGTGAAACCGGAGGGCGTGGCCATGAACATGGCCATCTAGAAATGCTGACTCATTTCTGGATGTCCAAAGGGCAATGATGACTCTTTTCTAGATAGTCAATGGCCAAAGTTCCGAGTCTAGCCGATGATTTCTTAGCATTCCCGAGCGTGACGTTAGAATTCAATTCACAGCCAACGAAACATCTGTCTGTGGCGCGCCAAAAGAAATTTTCATTTCAATAAATTACGCACGCTTCCAATTAGTGGTGGGCTTGATAATGTTTAGACCTTCACTGGTCTGTGGATAATTCGAATAATGTGCTTAGTGAAAGTAGTATAAGAAAACCTAATTCTAAGATGTTTTGCTTTGTTATTGTTTGGAATACAACAAAGGCTATTTTTCATTGCGGTAAAATTATAGGAACGTGGGTAGCTTCGAAAGGCGCTACTAATAACTTATTTAATGTACTACCAAACAAGAACAAAATTAAAAATTTTGACTACCTTAGATTTGCTATCTGTACAACATTCTACTAGTCAAGCCCTTTCATTTGATACCCATACTAAGGGAGTTGTGAAAAAAGAAATGTATTTCGCCATTTTGTGGAAGCGGCCATCTTGGATTTGAAATTTTTTATAGTGCAATGTATTCTACTAGTCAAGCCTTTTCGTTTGATACCCATATTGAAGTAGTAGTGAAAAAAAAAATATAATTCGCCATTTGGTGGCGGCCATCTTGGATTTGATTTTTTTATAGTGTTTAGTATTCTACTAGTCAAGTCCTTTCATTTGATACCCATATTGTGGTAGGCTGTAAAGAAATATTTTGTCCACCATTTTGTGGAGAAAATATATTGAATAATGATCCTTATACAATAAAGTGTTATTTTTAGCCCCCGACCAAAAAAAGGGGTGTTATAAGTTTGACGTCGATGTCTGTCTGTCTGTCTGTCTGTCTGTGTGTGTGTCTGTCTGTGGCACCGTAGAGCTCAAACGGATGGGCCGATTTAGATGCGTTTTTTTTTTATTTGAAGGTTAATATCCGTGCGGATGTTCTTAGCTATGATTGGTTAATATCGATTCAAAATGACTGCTCATTTTGAATCGATATTAACACACACAGACAGACACACACACAGACAGACAGACAGACAGACATCGACGTCAAACTTATAACACCCCTTTTTTTGGTCGGGGGCTAAAAATAACACTTTATTGTATAAGGATCATTATTCAATCAACGTTTCTATTTTCATTCAAATATCATTGTGAAGAAAAAAAAGCTGCCAGAAAACTTTAATAGTGGTAAGACTCTTTATTAAGTCCACCTGACGAAGTACCACACCTTTGCCAGTTATTCTACCGCCGGCAGTAATGTGCAGACATTACTGTGTTCCGATCCGGGTCGTCTCATCACTCCATACTATTCTCGTTTTTTTTCCTTCTTTGAATCTTTTTTTTTGTAGTAGTAGAGCAAGATATGTGCCTGATGGTAAGCAACATGCCTGCCCAAAACAGCACAGAGACAGCTATTGGAACATGAGGAGTCCAAATCATAACCTAGCACTGCACTTGTCACCCAGATATATAAAATTAACACGATAAGAGTCCAGTGTAATGACATATTCCGGGCTCTTATGAATCTTCCGCGATACTGCAGTGCGTCGAGCATGTTCGCTGATGCGGGTGTTCCGAATTTCTTTGCTGTGATAAGATCTCGAGTGGCGGCCTTTTGGCATCGCCTGCGTCGGTCCGACAACAGAATACTTTTGGCTGTCTCTGACGGTGTGGACAGCCCTATGTTCAGGCATTGGGTATCTGTTCACATGAATGGGAATAAAAAATAATTTTTACTTGTATTTGTAATGTTGGTATGACGAGCACCCCTATACAGTGCGAAAAAGGTTTATTTATAATTAAGTATATTTATGTCATTATTTTTCATACTACTGATAAATTTTTAGTATTATATTATGGGTTTATGTGCCTGAAATAAAGGATTTATTATTATATTATTATAAAATGTTTTATATCTATGCCCTGTTATTTCACTGGAAACGTTACCCTTCAAACCGGAACACAGTAATGCTTGCACTATACTACTTGGCGGTAGAATAACTAGGAAAGGTGTGGTACTTCCCCAGGCGGACTCTGCAAAGAGTCCTACTAATGCCCGAGCCACACGAGGCAAGTTTTTCATGCTAGGATAGTAAGCTAGAGAGCTGTACTTCTAGCTTCGAGGAGACAACGCTACGGAACGCTAGTTTTGTCTACACGAAGATAGAAGTATTAGCTTGCTATCCTAGCTTTAAAAAAACTAGCCTTGTGTCGCTCGGGCATAAAAGATAGTGTCAAAGTTTTCTGGCAGTCAAATTTCTTCACAATGATATTTGAATGAAAATAGAAACGCTGATTTATGAAAAATGATCCTTGTACACAATAACAATATAACCTTGATTTATAAAACCAATTGACCTCCGAAACAACTGAGATCCATCAGTAACACAATTACAAACAGCATGAGTAAACAATTTTGTTATGATTTTGCGATATTACCACAGATACTGGACGTAGATAACGCTAGTTCATCGCTTTGACCGAAAAATAAAATTGACGCAATGAGAACATCTTTTTTAGTATCACTAGTAGACCCAGATGCTAAATAAATCAAAGTCCAGTTTTAAGTCAAAACCAAAGCTGACTTCAAAACCAAAACAAAAGTTGTACTATTGCAAATTTGTTTATAAATGTTATAATACTTTAAACAGTTCTAAATGTATACTTGGGATCAATATAAACTTCCAGATACAGAAAAAACGTCTGTTTTTTTTTTTTTTTTTTTAAATATAATAGGTTCGCACTTGACCACCATCTCGCCTGATGTTAAGCGACGATGCGGTCTACGATGGAGCGTGCTTACCTAGAAAAAACCGATTCACTCTCGATTTGAAGACACCAAGATTGTAACCATCAGGGAAAACCCACTCAGGCAACGCATTCCACAACCTAGACGTTCTTATCACAAACGTGGAGTCAAATCTCTTCGTTCGCGTCTTTGGAACATCGACCATGAAACGATGCCGCCCTTTTGTGGAACGAGAAGTCCGATAGAAGAAAGGGCAAGGTGGTATTAGATCATGCAGATCAGTTGCACACTCTCCGAAGTGTATCCGATAAAAAACCGATAAGCTAGCGATCACACAAATATTTGTTCTTGGTGGGAATCGGATCCACAAGGAAGTATCTGGAGTAAGTGGCAGGAGCCTGTTTTTTATTGCATATGCCATCTCTTTTATACTTTTGAACAGCTAGATAAATAAGACCAAAAGGTGACCTAAGCCTAGGCTTAGAATGGAAAATTCGAATAAAACGCTAAAAATCCACAACAATCAATCGTGTTATAAATCTAGGAACATTTCATATAGGGATGATCGTAGTGTAGACTGGGTTTAAATCTGGAGTAAATGGGTATTTTCTCGGTTAGTGCTCCTAGATCGCAATCACACTTAAAATCAGGCAAATTGTATAAAACGCCATATTTAAAAACTTTTTATTCAAAAACAAATGCCTATAACATTGCTCACTTCCTAATACCACTTACAATTTTGTTCGAAAATACTCCACTGAAACTGTATAAGAATTATGTTAGAATTTGAAATATGCGTTTCCAATCTACAAGAAGCTTTCCGAGAATCTCGATATAAATTTGGAAACTTTCAACGGGCCTGTAATTAA
Source organism: Ectropis grisescens (assembly GCA_017562165.1). NCBI lineage: Eukaryota > Metazoa > Arthropoda > Insecta > Lepidoptera > Geometridae > Ectropis > Ectropis grisescens. Next base: position 15,632,572 of record CM029786.1, read on the forward strand.
GTTGTCACTGTAACGAATTCAATGAGTAGGTTCCTTTAATTATAAAATGGAGAATTGAAACGAAGAGAAACAAACTTATAGAAATGAAATAGACAATTTATTTAGATTTTCTTCATACAGAAATCAGTGTTCTTTTTTAAATAAAATGTGGCTATGAAAAGAAGGTGCTAGTATTAAGTGTCAGAGTTCATATAATATATGAGTCATGAAATTTGAATACGGTTCCTGTATTGGAACAAGATACATATCTATGTAAATAATTCACTGCCTACAAACAGTGTCCTTGATATACTAAGTAGCTTTTTTAGATTGCTAAAGTTTTCTGTATTCTAACCCCTGTAAACACCCATATGAGCAAATATCGAATTCTAATTAGTTATATAAACATCTGTACTTTACTCTACTAGTCTGCTGATAAAAACTACTAGGCGAGTGAGTACTTAAATCCATAAACAGTGTTGACAAAATGAGGATTTTTTAATAGAGTTTTGATTTCGTTCTATTTATTATCACTGTTTATAAAACCCTACCTATAAATTTGTTTATCTCAATGACGACCAATTATTATTTAATATACTGTTTTAAAAGTTCTCTTGCAAGTAATGTAATTTGATTTTACAAATATGAGAACCATCATACTATACGACGTGACTTTGCGTTAGGCATCTCAATCATCATCATATTCGTATTCGAGTCTGGTTTATAAAAAACAAGGTCTACATGTTTTCACTTATGCCACAAATATATTTTAACATATGAGTGTGAGTATAGTTAAATAGAAGTAAAATAGAAGAATACCTAGAAGATAAAAACGTTTCAATACCATGAATTGTGTAGTTTTAAATATTTAATTAATAAACACTTAATATTATATAAATACTATGTACAATACTAATCGCAACACCCTAACTACAGGGTATAATTTGTAACATTATTTGTAGTGCATTTTACTAAATGTTTCCTACTCATATACATATTATGTGGCGATGTATACTTCAAATAAATAAAAAAAAAATAGTTTTAAGTAAACTTTGTTTTAGGTTAAGTTCACTTTGCCTAAAACAAAGTTTACTTAAAACAAGCCGCATCGTCATTTAACATCATACGAGATGGCTGTCAAGTGCAACCCTTATATTTTATAATATTATCCTTATAAATATATTTATAACAATTTCAAACAACAAAGTGTGTTCACCATTAAATTTGTTTATCGACAGATAGCATTGAATAGATAGATCTAATAGAATATATATAATAAATATCTAATATTTATAATAAGAATAGATAGATAGAATATCTAATAAATATAATAAGAATAGATAGATAGATGCATCTTGAATTGAACCCCGACCAAATTACCGTACCTATTACTTATTCTTGTTCGTCTGTGGATATGACTCATATTTCAATTTTAACGCATTTGCTATTTTTGTGGTTTGTTAGTCTGTTTGTCTTTAAACACGACTGTATTACTACTTGTAGGAGAAATAATTTATAGTAACATTGCCACACGGATATGCCTGTTTTATCGATAGTTAATCTACGTAAAAAGACGGATGCTATAAGTTCATCAGTAAATATGACCGTGAAGGCAAAATTGCTTTTATTATTGCTTTTAAATAGTTCTACGTAACTTATTTTATGGTAGGTTTGCAATTAGTAGGTTAGAAATAGATTTCTTATCGTTCTAATCTATATAATATATATAAATGTTGGTTTGTGTACGCTTCAAAAACTCAATAAGTTCTGCACCGATCGAGCTGAAGTTTTAAAATGATATATATCCGCATCAAGGATTGTTTTTATCTAATTTTTGCATCACAATGTGCCACAGCAAAGTGTGGCAGGGTACAGCTAGTTCACTATACTTTTATTTTCTCCGAAAAAATAGTGGCGAAGTAAAACTCACCGAAAGAGTCCGCCTGGGGAATCACCACACCTGCGCCAGTTATTCTACCGCCAAGCAGTAAAGTGCAAACATTACTGTGTTCCGGTTTGAAGGGCAATGTTTCCAGATAAATTACAGGGCTTCGAGATAGCACATCCTAGATCTCTGGGTGACGAGCACAGTGCAGTGCTAGGTAAAGGTGATTTGGACTTATCATGTTCCAATAGCTGCGTGTCACTGTACTGTTTTGTGGCAGGCATGTTGCTTACCATCAGGCACAAGCCATGCACGTCTCGTCAGTCTTTATTAAAAAAAAAACTTCGTGAGGAAACTAGAGTGAACTAGAGTCTTTCTGAAGTCATGTGTTGGTCAGCGTAATGGATTTTGGCCTTAACTCTCTCCTTGCGAGAGAAGGCCCCGAGTTCCAGCAGTTGTAACATTTAGTGGGCTGCATATTATGTAGGTATATTGTTCAAATATTTGTGTGATGAATTAAAATGTGTGTACTATATCTGAGTGTTTCTATGTATAATAAGTATGTGTTTAAAACTATTTAAGTATTATATCAGCTATCTTCCTGCCATAGTACAAGCTTTGCTTAGTTTGGGGTTGATGGCGTTGTGTGTGAATTGTAAATTGTCCGACAATATTTTTAAGGACTCGCAGCTTTTAAATGCTTTTTAAAGAAATAGGAATTACTCTAAAGAATCCAAAAATCAAAGATGAGACGTATTTAGTTACATCAATTTAGGAATTTTAGTGTTGATAGAGTTTCATCGCCGTCTCAACCAAAGTTCAATTATGATTTTAGTTATGCCGTCAAACTCGACACTTATAAGACCAAAACAGTTTGGTCTCGTTTAATTTATTCATTTATTCTAATTAAATTCTTTATTAACACAAAGTTTATCGTGTTTTTCTCGAAGGTTTTATTAAAATTCCGCCATTTTAGCTTTCCCGCCTTTTTCAATCAGGATTGAACTTCTCACGGAATGGGGAAAAATGTGACATTTTCTATTAACAAACTCAGAAAGCTTCGTAAAAAATACTGTGTCCAAGAAAGGTTTACTACGCTGAAAGCACACTATGGACAATAAGTTATTAGTGGATGGTAGTAAATAAATATTAATTGGCTTTTTAGGGTTCCGTAGCCAAATGGCAAAATACGGGAACGTTGTAGATTCGTCATGTCTGTCTCTCTGTCCGTCCTTATGTCACAGCCACTTTTCTCCGAAACTAAGAGAACTATACTATTGGTAAGTAGATGTATTCTGTGAACCGCATTAAGATTTTTATACAAAAAATAGAAAAAAAATATAGGGGTGTCCCATACTTAAAACTGAAACTCAAAGTTTTTTTTTCGATCAAAACCATACATGGTACCTACCATCTATGGATAGGTAAATATGATATTGAGGTTTCTAACATTTTTTTTTTCTAAACTGAATAGTTTGCGCGATAGACTCTTCCAAAGTGGTCAGATGTGTTTCCCTCCCCCCCTGTAAAAGTAAAATAAGAGAATGACAAAAATAAAAAAAGTGTATGATGTACATTACCATGTAAACTATCAACGAAAATTGGTTTGAATGAAATCTAATAAGTAGATTTATTTTAATACTTCATAAATTCACTATTGTTAAAACACTGATTAAAGTAACAACAAACTACAAGAACTTTTAAATTATGTTACTTGCTGATACGGAAGTCTTCATGGGCGAGTCCGACTCGCACTTGACCACTTTTTTTCTCACCATCTAGAGATCTAGACCGAAACTAAGCAAAGCTTTGTACTATGAGAATCGAACCCACGACCAATGGTCCTATGCAGACTTATTACCAACTAAGCCACGGCTTATAGTGAGGCCTCTTAGCAAATCTCGCTTAGAGAAAGAACAAAATTTCACTGTATTCCGGTCGGAAGGGCAATGTTTCTAGATATATTACAGGACAAAGAGATTAATCACTTAACACATCTCTAGTTACGTTAAAAGCAGATTTTACAGTATTTATTGTGTAGTTTGAAGCTATCTAATGCTCGTAGGACAGTCTATTGAAATGTAATCATTTATTTTTAAATGAAATTAAAATTGTATGTTTTTGGTTACATTACTTAAGAAAACAAGTTAGGATCTACTTATTTAAGGGCATACCCCGAGCAAATTACCTCTATTAAAGGAGTATTTTTTACCTCATCGCACACCGCAAGAAAGAGCAAGAGAGAAACAGTAAGATTTTTCCTGTTTTACGCAAAAATTTTAGAATAAACTCTTTATACATTCAGATTTTGATATTAAAAAAAAAAACTCCCAAAATGTCCGTAATGAAATTGCCTATCCGTTGGTATAAGTACAAAATCCAAATAATGGCGGGTTTTTGAGTAGATGCATGATAATTACAATTATTTTTATTTTTTTATGGTTTCGTTGTGAATTCAAACAATAAATTCATTAACAAAAAAGAAACTACCATTTTGAAGCCAAGAAACTGTAGAAATTTAATGTATTTTTTTACCAGTTCATATTTGTTTTGGCTAATGAGTTTAGTGTGTAATGATGTTAGAGTTTTGAGATAGCTTTGAAAACTGGACAAAAAACTTGTTTTGCTGGGGGATGCCACTTTCTAATAACACAGTCTATGAAATCATAGAGTCGATAAACGAAGCCGTCAAGACGGGTAATCGTGCGGGGCGTGCGTGTCTCCCACACGGGAAGCGTGCTCCCGCCATTTCCGATATTACAATACAAGTAGTATGAAAACTAACGTGGTTTTTACACATTTTACATAAATACACGGGTAACTCACGTTTAATATAGTCAGTCCAGTCCGACTCAAGTTTCGATCGCGTCCGGCGATCTTTTTCAAGGAGAGTGCGCGCGCGGGTTCGCTGCTCGTTTAGCACTGTGCACAGTGCAGATGCGGACTGGACTGACTATATTAAACAATACAAGTATTTCGTATCCTACGAAAAGCATACAATGTATGTTCTGAAAAAAATGTAATACATTCAATTGTGCCCTTGTTTCACTGAAGGTACGATATATTTACACTACATAGTCGATTGACAGACTTATTTTCCTTTAAGAAAACAGTTTATATAATTAAAACTATCATATTTATATGTATAAATACATGTTACCGTAAAAATTTCAACACGTGATGATCTAAACTTGACTTGACTGCCCTAGTGGCTTAGTTGGTAGTAGCTCTGCCTGCGAAGCCGAGGGTCGTGGGTTCGATCCCCACCCAGTGCAAATATTTGTGTGATGAATTCAAATGTTTGCACTGTGTCTGGGTGTTTCTATGTATAATAAGTATGTATTTAAAACTATATAAGTATTATATCAGCTATCTGGCTGCCATCACACAAGCTTTGCTTAGTTTGGGGTCAGATGGTGTTGTGTGTGAATTGTCCACCAATATTTATTTATTTATTATTTATTTATTTAAAGCATGCGATTATAACAGCGTTATATTATAACTTCACGGTTTTTAAGGATAGTTTTACGGTAACGTATATTTATATACTTATAAAAAGTATAGGAGTAGGTAACTGGTTGGTTACTTAGATACATACAGATTTTCTAAAAAAAAGGATCTTGAAAAAAGAAAGGCGGCCGGCTGGATTCGAACCCGGATCTGCCATATTATGACCGCCCAACTTCCTGACTGAGCTAATACAATGTCGCGTGACGTTGCGAAATTTATCGTCGCATTCTAATATTTATGTAACAGATTTTAAAACGGCCTTTTTTAAAATAAAACCTGGCTAGATCGATTTATCGTCCGGTTCCGGTTGCCTGGAAGAGATCGCTCTTAGCGATAAGGCCGCCATTTGTTTCACTAGATTTAAGAATTTATCTTTTTGTTTATTCATTTTTTGTTTTTGTGTTGTGAACAATAAAGTGTTTCTATCTATCTATCTATCGTCCACGAAACCCTCTGTATCCATAATTTCATGAAAATCGTTCGAGCCGTTTCCGAGATTCAGATTCTATATAGATAAGAATTAGAAATCTACAAGAAATCTACAAGAATAGCTCGTTTAAAGGTATAAGATAAGATTAACCAAAAACTCTGTTCCACTGTCTCCAGTCCAAAGAAAAAGTCTTATGTGTCAGGAAAAACTTATTCGTATGTGCCGTACAAAAATCATGCGACAAGGAGAAATTATTGAGGTTTAGAACCCCCCCCCTCTTCAACTGCACTCAGTTGGACAGCTTACAAGTGACGGCATAGTGCTCAATCTTATTACTTTATACCCTTCTATCATCCTACATAGGTCTCCTGCTGTATCAGATGACCCATAAATTTTGTTCACGGGCCTGCAGTCTATAATTTTTGGAAACTGTTATGACTAAACGAGCTGCGATCACACGCGCGGACTGACCTGACTATATCAAATGTGAGTATGTTTAACCAAATTTCGAAAGGAAAAGGTGTTTTTTAACCCCCGACCAAAAAAAGGGGTGTTATAAGTTTGACGTCGATGTCTGTCTGTCTGTCTGTCTGTGTGTGTGTCTGTCTGTGGCACCGTAGAGCTCAAACGGATGGACCGATTTCGATGCGGTTTTTTTATTTGAAAATTAATATCCGTGCGGATGTTCTTAGCTATGTTTGGTTAATATCGATTCAAAATGGCCGCTTCCACAAAATGGCGGATAAAATATTTCTTCACTACCTACCTCAATATGGGTATCAAATGAAAGGGCTTGACTAGCAGAGTACTATACGCTATAACAAATTTCAAATCCAAGATGGCTGCCACCACAAAATGGCGAATTATATAATTTTTTTTACTACTACCGCAATATGGGTATCAAACAAAAGGGCTTGACTACTAGTAGAATACTTTGCACTATGACAAATTTCAAATCCAAGATGGCCGCTACCACAAAATGGCGAATTAAATTTCTTTTTTCACAACTCCCTTAATATGGGCATCAAATGAAAGGGCGTGACTAGAAGAATGTTGTACAGATAACAAATCTAAGGTAGTCGGGGGCTAATCAAAATTTTTAATTTTGTTCTTGTTTCACAACTCCCTTAATATGGGTATCAAATGAAAGGGCCTGACTAGTAGAATCTTGTACAGATAACAAAGCTAAGGTAGTCGGGGGTTAGTCAAAAATTTTAATTTTGTTCTTGTTGTATACGCGATAGCGCTGCCAATTGTAAATCGATTTTGATGGTTCTTTTTTTGTTTAGCAGATCATAGTTGTTTGGCTCCATATAAATTTTAGCGAAATCGGTGTAGTGTTTTTGGAAACATGATAAAAAACTAGCTAAATTTACTTCGATTACATAGTAAATTTAAATTAAATAAGTTAAAAGTAATTTATTTCCATAAGAATGACAGCATATGAATACTATTTGATATGGTTGAAATAGTGTCATAGCTGGCTCCGCGGTTTACATATGTGGTGGGTCCCAAACTAGGCTGCGTCTGTATTTTGGGCACCCAAGAGTACAGTTTATTGCAGTAGACTTGCGCTGATCGGGTTACAAGGAGTTTTTCATGACTTGAAAACGTGATTACTTACTTTTGAATATGGTGAAACGCATGAATTTACTTAAATTAAGAATGGTTTATTTTGATTTGAAGAAAATAGATTATATTTAAAACAGTTAAGACGTTTACCGCTCTGCCTGTTACTGTGTCTTTCACCTTAGCAGGTTCTATGGAGACGGCGTCCTTACGATTTTTCCGTGTAAAGCTTCCGGGAAGTTTCCATTTGGCAACTATGTCAGCTTTTCAGCGTTCGGTGAAAAGCACAAAGAGTGTGGGCTAAGGTTGTGGGCGGCTCTTAGTTGATGGGTTGTACGGATTGGGGTACTAACCAGAAAAACGAACCGAATAATTTGTAGCACTACTTGCAGAGTCCACCTGGGGAAATACCGCACCTATGCCAGTTATTTTACCACCAAGCAATAATGTGCGTTATTGTTCACTATATTTTACAATTGATAGCATTATATAAGTTAGGTATAATAAAGTAACAGTATAGCAATAAATAAATTATTATTCTTATTCTTTTCATTCTCGCTCTAGCATCCCGAGTTCACCCGAAAACTTCTTATCATATCCGAGCATGACACTAGAACTCAATTCATAGCCCACGAAAAATCTGTCTAGGCGCGCCAAAAGTAGTTTTCACTTCAAGTTAGATTTTTAATATGTTATAGGTTTTGTAGGTAAGCTTAAGTCACTTACACATTTTATTATTCTTACTTGTATTATAACTAAGAACTTGATATAAAGTACTATGTGACACATATTGCACGTCCGTAATTGGGCACACTGTTTGTACATTTAAGCTACTACTATAAGATATTTGTAAACACAGTATAGCAATAAATAAATTATTATTCTTATTCTTTTCATTCTCGCTCTAGCATCCCGAGTTCACCCGAAAACTTCTTATCATATCCGAGCATGACACTAGAATTCAATTCATAGCCCACGAAAAATCTGTCTAGGCGCGCCAAAAGTAGTTTTCACTTCAAAAATACTTATTGAAACTTTCGTATGATTCCTTAGTGCAAGTTGTTGGAAATAAGTACGACGCCTCTTTCGACTCAGCGTATTCAACCTGTGTAACCTTCTTTATACAATAAATATCGATCTATGAAAATGAATAGTTACCTGTCCAATTATAATGAACGACGGTAAGTAATTGGGTATTCGTAAATAGTCATTTGCGGTACTATAAATCATGTTTTATCACACTCAGCGGGGCGAAGTTACCGCTGATTTTCATCACTATGTTGTTGTTTTAAGTTTCAAGAATTAATTCATATTAATACTCTCTCGTCATTTTGATTAAATCTCGTCCAGATGACCCTTTGATTCATATGGAATCTATACTAATATTATAAAGCTGAAGAGTTTGTTTGTTTGTTTGAACGCTAGGATCTCGGGAAGTACTGCTCCGAATTGAAAGATTATTTTTCTATTGGGTAGGTAGTCCATTCATCAAGGAAGGCTATTATAGAACATAACGCTACTATTAATAGAAGCGGAGCATGAATCAAGAATGTAACAAAATCGGGAAAAAATATTCCTTTTTGAGAGATTTCGTACGTTTCGTGCTTTGACATGACACATGACAGCATGTGTCTAAGATTGCATTTGATTGATTGAAGATAATATAAACCTTTTCTAATCAGTTTCTAAATCTAAGTTGGTAAGACCAATTTCCGACAGGTGGCGGTAGCAGGTAGCTGAAGAGATTTTTTGTTTGACAGCAATATTTTCAGGAATTACTGAACCGATTTCAGTCATTCTTTCACCGTTGGATATGTACGGGATCCCGATAAGTGGTGTATAATGTACCACGGGCGAAGCCGGGGCGGACATCTAGTCTATTTATATGATATAAAATGGATTTGTTTTTTGACCGTACGTTATTTGCGCAATGTATATGTTACCTTAAAATTGTAAAAAAAAACAGTCAGATTATAATCTAACGACGCCAGATTATAAACTAATGTAACGTACAGCGAGATTATAATATCAAACTCGCATAATATCACACTCACATCTTATTTCACGGTGTTGACGATTTTACGGTGACTTAGGTATACAATTTTTAGGGTTTCGTAGCCATATGCAATACGAGACCCTTATGAATTCATCATGTCTGTCTGTCTGAGGATTGAGATGGAAAAAACATGTGAATGAAGTCTACGAAAAATGCACAAAATTTATAAATATTTTTAAAGTTCTAGTTGGTTCTACTTGGGGGATACATCCTATACATATAAGACGCCTTTATCTTTCTATTGTTCGCAGCCGCCTCGATTATGCAAGCTTTTTGTATGATAACTGCTGTCGTACTGGAATCATAAAACTAGATAGATTACAAAACAGCTTTTTAAGAATTATTGGAGGTTTTATCAAAAGTACACCTATTCACGTTATGGAGTCAGAATTGTGCATTCCTCCTCTGCATGTCCGTCGACAGTACCTAGCGTCAAAGTATTGGCTCAGAGCAAAATCAATTCGTGATAATGAGATTGTCGACTTGATATCGGAGCTGTCCTGCCAGTTGAGCACACGATATTGGGCGCGTAAGAAAAAACCTTTGTTAGCGACTGTTCATAATATCCTTAAATATAATAGTTTTAATAGTAGCAATCAAATAGAAATGTTTAGTTTAAATACATGGGTTAGCAATATAGATATATCAGACGTATTAGTGACCAATATCGATATTATTGATCGACCCAAAAGATGTTATAATCCTGTAGAATTAAAGCTGAAGTGTGTAAATTATTTAAATGACAGTTACTCTGATTTTTATAAAATATATTCCGATGGATCTCTTCGCGATGATAATAGAGGAGCTGCTTTTTTTGATGCTGAGTCAGGACGCAATGTAAAATTTACTATAAAATCTAAAATCTGTATTATGAACTTAGAACTCATAGCGTTAGCAGAAGCAGTGTCGTACTTAGGAAGTATTTCGTTTAATAAATTTGTAATTTTCACGGATTCTAAAAGTGCCATTCAACATCTAGCTAAGTGTACTACTGGATCTAGTTTCAGAGGTTTCCCTATAGCATATACTGTATTAAACGAGAGACGATCTTCTTAGCATTCCATGGATTCACCGTGCGGGTGCCGGGTCCATCGTGTGGCAGAGAGAAAAAAAAAAAAAAAAACTCGAGTAGTTCCCGAGACTTGTGACTCGGGCGTAGGTTTAAGGGGCCCCTTTCTGACGTACATCAACACTCACCTTCACCACTCGTTTTTCTCTCCCTGCCCAGCCAAATCTGATATGAGCCTACTAGTGCAGCTTTAGATACTCGTTCTAGTATAGAACTTACTGCACTTCTGGATAAGCCAAGGTCTTTCAGTAGGTTATAGAGAGATTTTGCTGGTATACCTCTCGCTCCCACTTCTACAGCGTATAAACTAACTACATAGCCGTTTTTGTTAATTCGTTTAGGAGGTCGTAATACTTATTTTGTTTCATCGCGTGGTCTTTAGGTATATTAGTTTCCCACGGTACGGTAAGTTCTACAAGGACTATGCGTTTCTTAGCTCTAGAAAAAGGAAAATGTCCGGTCTGGATGACGAAACACCCACATCCTCTGGGATTTTGTAGTGCTTTTCATACGTGTCCATTAAAATAGTCCAATCAGGTGCTGTACCCAGGATTGAGTAAGGCTTGTTCCTGGAGTTTGAAGTTGAGCCTGCTTTTACAAAGTTAATTTGTCTTTTGTTTGTCGTCAATCCCTTTTGGGCTCTAGCTACTGAAAGGCTCATGGCTTCACGTATGATTTCAAGTACTCTGTCATGACGCCGTGAGTAATGACCCCATCAAGGAGCACCTTGCATCCCACCAATATGTGCCTTGCTGTACATATCGCCTCTCCACAAGTATAGCAACATTTTTCAGAGGCTTTTCCCCACCTTACCAAGTTACTCTGGTCAGGAGGGTCATTTGGAATGCATTTAGATAAAATTTTAATAAGGCAGGAGACCAGTCATAGATCAAGGTGCGCCACTTTAGAGCTAATGGGATACAGAACTCACCTATGGTTAACCACTCACTTTGCATTTCTAAATTCATAGCGTGCACTTTGTAACCGTTATTTTCGTCTTGTTGTAGAAAGGTTTTTACCATGTCTCGGTCTTCCCTTTTCCTTCTCGCACCCAACCCAGCAGTATTTACTTGTGCACCTGCCATAAATTGTTTATGGAATTGAAGTCTAGATTCCAGGTCTGAAGCAGTTTTGTCTTTTGGGAGAGATGTAATTAAGTCGTCTTGCGACTTTCCCAAAACATGCGTTTTTGTAACTCTTAGGTGTTTGTAAAGTTCAGACGGTTTCTTTAGTTTCAGCCCAAAACTATTTTGATCCCTAAAAAGAGTAGAGGATCAGCCGGATGTGCCAATCCTAACCATGACTTCAATATCTTTATGACATTGGCATCTAGCTTTGCCAGGAGAGTTTTACCGATGTCATATACTAGGAAAGGCCAAGTGAGACGTGATGTGAGGTAGTTGTCATATATCCATGCTTTTTTGATATTGCTGATAGGCTGCTGGTCTACCTTATTGAGGTTGTTCATGAAGTTTTCAACAACCACCTCTAATGATGGTGTACGTCCTTTGTGATCTATCTTTCTACCAAGAAATTTGAAAGGCACTGCCTCTGCAATTGTGGCAACTCCTTGGCCACTTATGGAGAGTCCCGGATCGTAAGACGTATATTTGGTATTTCGTCTACCCAGACAAAGACAATGACATTTTGATGGTTTTGTCCTCATTCCCTCCGTCCATGTACAGAACTCATCGACTTCGTTCAACAATTCTTGACACTGTTTAGGATTACGTGTAAGTATTGCAAGGTCGTCCGCAAAGGCCAAGATTGACTCAGTGTACTTATTGTTGATTTTAAACCGGTAGCCCCATTTCTTTTCACGGGATATTATTTTGTCTACTAAAATATTTATAACTATATTAAATGCTATTGGTGATAAGCAGCACCCTTGGAATAGTCCTACATTGTATTCAAGTGGTTTTGTGTATTCCTTGTTTACTGCTATGACGAATTTTAAGTGGCAATAATAAGAATTAATTATGTCAACAATTTCAGCAGGAAAGTTATACCATTTTAGGGCAAATATCATAAGTTCATGCTGGACAGAACCAAATGCGTTCTCTAGGTCTATCCAGCAGACTGTTATTTGCCTCTCATGTGTTCTGGCATCTTTCAAACTTTCTGCTAGTAATGTATTGTGTTCCAGGCATCCAGAAATACCAGGCAAGAACCCTTTCTGGTGATTGGGCCTGAAAATATAAAAAATTTAAAAAACATGAATAAATGTATCAAGATCCAGTGGATCCCGTCCCATGTTGGCTTGGTGGGAAATGAGAAAGTTGACAATCTTGCAAAAGAGGCAGGCACAGACGGTGTCCCATTTAATTGTCTTCCATTCTTCAAAGATTTAATACCGTACTTAAAAAATGTTTGTTTTGAGAATTGGTCCGAATACTTTGACGAGAGATCTCTAACTAAAGGCGTCTGGTATAAAACAGTACAACCCTCACTTCCTCGTTCACCATGGTTTCTTAGGGCCGACATGGGGCGGAACGATATTGTTACAGCTTGTCGGCTTCGTTCTGGGCATGTTCCATTAAACAAGTTTGCCTTCATGATGCGAAAGGTCGAGTCCCCTTTATGTGATAGATGCGGTGCAAGTGAAGATGTGTATCATATTTTGATGGAATGTGCTCGGATCGAAAGCGTGCGTCGACAACTCTTTGTTAGCGATCACATCTTCTGGCAATTAGGAGGATGCAATATTGTACTGAGCGATCCTGACTCTCAAGACGCTAGAAGGTTGTATGATATCTATCACACAGCCCTCAAATCGAGAAATGAATTGTTTTAGACCTAAGTAGTATGATTTGTTACAAGGGTGACATTTAATTAAAACCCTGTTTAAATCCAATAAAGAGAAAAAAAAAAAAAAAAAATGTCTGTCTGTCTGTCCGTCCGTATGTCACAACCACATTTCGCCGAAACTATAAAAACTATACTATTGAAACTTAGTAAGTAGATGTACTCTGTAAACCGCATTAACATTTTCATACAAAAAATAATAGAAAAAAACAATAAATTTTGAGGGTGTTCCATACTTAGAACTGAAACACATTTTTTTTTCTATCAAAACCTTTTGTGGCTTATGTATGAATAGGTCTTCACAAATGATTTTGACGTTTCTAACATTTTTTTTCTAAACTGAATAGTTTGCGCGAGAGACTCTTCCAAAGTGGTAAGTGGTAAAATGTATCCCCCCCTGTAACTTCTACAATAAGAGAATGACAAAACTAAAAAAAAAATGTAAACTTTCAACGAAAATTGGTTTGGATGAGATCTAGTAAGTAGTTTTATTTTAATACGTCATAAATTCACTATTGTTAAAACACTGATTAAAGTAACAACGAACTACAAGAACTTTAATATTATGTTACTTGCTGCTACGGAAGCCTTCATGGGCGAGTCCGACTCGCACTTGACCACTTTTTTATTTATCAATGAGTAAATAAATATTTGTACACATATTTATATTACAAATGCTCTTGGATAAAGCGAAACTTATTACGCATCGGAATGGATCGAAACCTTGATGTAAAGTGAGAGCGAAGGACGGTCGAAGTCCATTGAAATTGTACGATATTTTTGGGCTATTGTTTGGAACTTCGGTCGACAGAATACGTTATGGCATCTAGCAATTATTAAAACACGATGCCGTATGTACGGTTTTAAGCTGAACAGACCAGAAAATCTACCGCAAAAGTAAAACTGTCTTACCTCTGATGTTGCTGAAATCAGCACCGAGTTCGGGTAGCTTCAAAAACCGATTAAAAAGCTGGCTTATCAATCAAACTTTTTATAGTTACAGCAAGTTTTTATATAGTGATGGCAAACTCACAATAAAACTGTAAAAAATTGACATGGTTCATTACAATTGTAATAAGTACATATATTTTAATTTTTGGCACTTATTTGTACGATATTTATTATTTTATTGGGGCTAGCATTTTGGGCACGATTCCTGCTGGCATCGGTCTTATAGACTAATATCGTGTACATTATGTAAATAAATATATATTGTTAATATTTTCCTGAAATAAATTTGTATACAATATAAAGTTCAATTTAGACTTTAAAAATGTCTACTCTTTGTATGCTCTTATTTTGTATTTTTTTTAACCCCCGACCAAAAAAAGGGGTGTTATAAGTTTGACGTGGATGTCTGTCTGTCTGTCTGTCTGTCTGTCTGTCTGTATGTGTGTGTCTGTCTGTGGCACCGTAGAGCTCAAACGGATGGGCCGATTTATATGCGTTTTTTTTATTTGAAAGTTAATATCCGTGCGGGTGTTTTTAGCTATGTTTGTTTGGTTAATATCGATTGAAAATGGCCGCCTCCACAAAATGGCGGACAAAATATTTCTTCACAACCTACCTCAATATGGGTATCAAATGAAAGGGCTTTACTAGCAGAGTACTATATGTTATGACAAATTTCAAACCCAAGATGGCCGCCACCACAAAATGGCGAATTATATATTTTTTTCACTACTACCGCAATATGGGTATCAAACGAAAGGACTTGACTAGTAAAATACTTTGCACTATGACAAATTTCAAATCCAAGATGGCCGCTACCACAAAATGGCGAATTACATTTATTTTTTCACAACTCCCTTAATATGGGTATCAAATGAAAGGGCTTGACTAGTAGAATGTTGTACAGATAACAAATCTAAGGTAGTCGGGGGTTAATCAAAATTTTTAATTTTGTTCTTGTGTTTTATTATAAAATTGACGTGTAAATTGTACATTTATCAATAAAGAACTTTGACCTCTTTTCTTTTCGCTTGAAATGATAGAGACAGCAAAAGCAAAACCATAGCCGATTTAGTTAGGCGGTATTAGGGCTGCTGCAGATCTACCGCCTTACTCTCCTGCTTTTTGTCTTTCGATTTGTGACATCATTGGCCAAATTGGTAACGCCGATGCAAGCAGACAACTACATCTGCGTTCATTAATTAATTAATTAATATGGTATGGTATCCCGAAATAATTGATTGAATAATTTGTAGCCACAGTACAAGCTTTGTTTAGTTGTGCGTCAGATGGTGTTGTGTACGTGTGAATTTTCCATCAATATATAAAATAAATAAATATATAAAAAACTATCTGTACCCTGACACGCTTCGCTGTGGCACATTGTGATGCAAAAGTTAGGTAAAAACAATCCTTGATGCGGATTATATATCATTGTCAAATTTCAGCTCGATCGGTGCAGAACTTTTTGAGTTTTTGAAGCGTACACAAACCAACATAACATTTTTATATACAGAGATAAGTAGTTCGGGCGTATACTGAAACTTTTACAATTAAAAGTTTTTGTTTCAACCTTTGGTGTCCCAATGTTGGGAAAATCCATTTTCCTTCTTCAAGTGGTCTCTGTTGATGGCTATTGCATGCCAGTTCTCATGCCTCACGTCTATGGATTTTTTAACAGCACAGATCGAGACTGCCAAAAAGCTGTTACTCATTATCTTATCAAACTGGAAATGTCAAAACGTCAAACATTCGATTCTCCCGGTAATTTATACAGCTACGGAATTCATTACATCGAAGGATTTTAGCTATATTGTTGTTAATGCCCGAGCGACACGAGGCTAGTTTTTCAAGGTAGCAAGCTGGTGTTAGTAAGCTAGTATTAGTACTTCTAGCTTCGTGTAGACAACGCTACGCAACGTCAGTTTTGTCTACACGAAGTTGGAAGTAGCTTGCTAGCTCATTAACACTAGCTTGCCATCCTAGCTTGGAAAACTAGCCTCGTGTCACTCGGGCATGAGCATCGATGCTGTCTACGATGGAGCCTGCTTACGTAAAAGAAATCGATTCACTCTCGATTTGAAGATACCAAGAATACAAGAACAATAAAAAAATTTTATTAACCCCCGACTACCTTGGATTTGTTATCTGTACTACATTCTACTAGTCAAGCCCTTTCATTTGATATCCATATTAAGGGAGTTGTGAAAAAAGATATGTATTTCGCCATTTTGTGGTAGCGGCCATCTTGGATTTGAAATTTGTCATAGTGCGTAGTATTCTACTAGTCAAGCCCTTTCGTTAGATACCCATATTAAGGTAGTAGTGAAAAAAATAGTATAATTCGCCATTTTGTGGTGGCGGCCATCTTGGATTTGAAATTTGTTATAGTGCAAAGCATTCTACTAGTCAAGCCCTTTCATTTGATACCCATATTGAGGTAGGTTGTGAATAAATATTTTGTGGAGGCGGCCATCTTGAATCGATATTAACCAAACATAGCTAAGAACATCCGCACGGATATTAACTTTCAAATAAAAAAAAACTGCATTGAAATCGGTCCATCCGTTTGAGCTCTACGGTGCCACAGACAGACAGACAGACAGACAGACAGATAGACAGATAGACAGACAGACAGACAGACAGACATCGACGTCAAACTTATAACACCCCTTTTTTTGGTCGGGGGTTAATAACCATTGGGCAAAAGGGACTCAGGTATCACATTCCTCAGCCTTAGACGTTCTTATCACCAGAGTAGAATCAAACCTCTTCGTTGGGGTGTTTGGAATATCACCTGTAAACGATATTACAATGCACTTTCGCTTTCAGATTTGGGTCCTCTATTTCTATAGAGTTCGTTCCATTCTGACCGCCTCGCCGTCTCTGAAACTCTCCGGCCGGCATTGTATCGTGCCCGACTACCATCCATCAATTGAGATCAAAAGATGTCTAATTTTAGGGGCTTTGCTAGAAAATATTGTCAATTAAACCATAAATAAAATTACAATAATAGGCCGTGCCGTTAGAAGTGATAACTTTTAAATTTAGTAGTGGTAGGACTCTTAGCAGAGTCCACCTGGGGAAGTACCACACCTTTGCCAGTTATTATAAAATAAATATAAATAAATAAATATTGGTGGACAATTCACACACAACACTATCCGACCCTAAACTAAGCAAAGCTTGTGTGATGGCAGCCAGATAGCTGATATAATACTTATATAGTTTTAAATACATACTTATTATACATAGAAACACCCAGACACAGTGCAAACATTTGAATTCATCACACAAATATTTGCACTGGGTGGGGATCGAACCCACGACCCTCGGCTTCGCAGGCAGAGCTACTACCAACTCAGCCATTAGGCCAGTCGCTAAGCCACTAGGTATTCTACCGCAAGTTGTCCGATTTGGCTTAGAGATGTAATATCTTAGATCTCTAGGTGACGAGAGCAGTGCAGTGCTAGGTAATGATTTTGACTCTTCATGTTCCAATAGATGCGTATCACTGTGCTGTTTGTTATATGGTAGGCATGATACTTACCATCAGGCACAGGTACAATTTCGTCACTCAATATTTAAAAAAACGATCGTCATGAAACTTTGTACACATATTATTGGAGGTATTAGAAGTAATATAAAAAATATAATATAGGCTTTTTATACCGGGAAACTAACGGGTTCGGGTTCCACGCAGGTCAATCTATCTGTATATTCCGCCAAAAAGACATCAATTTTTTAAGCAAGCCACAAATCCCTGATTTTGAAGCAGGCGGTTAACCGAACCGAGGAGTAACATGGGATCTTTTTTACCCTTATTTATGGTTCCCTTGGGATACATACGAGATGATTTTACCTAAAATATGGACAGATTTTTTTTTATGTTGTGTGATGAGTGTCACTCTTGAACTCAATTTACAGCCCAAGGAAAATCTGTATGTGGTGCGCAAAAAGAAGTTTTGTTTCGAAAATCTAATAGTTTTCATTCTATTTTCATCAAATCTGTAAGGTAAAGGGTATCTCTTTATCTAGTCTGTGCACGTAAACATTGAAAGCTCCGTATTCAAATTCATTTTAATTCTATTTTTGAAAAGAAGCGCGGGAATACGCGCTTCTATTTGAAAATAGAACAGGAATATTAGTCTCCAGCTCGACGACATTTGACGGCTAAATTAATTTATGGCAAATGGCATAACATTATACAAACATGTTCATACATATCATAAGCCACTCAGACAGACAGAGATTACTGGGCTTAGAGATTTAATATCTTAGATCTCTTGGTGACGAACGCAGTACAGTGCTAGGTAATGTTAAATAATTTGGACTCGTCATGTTCCAATAGCTGCGTGTCACTGTGTTTTTATGTAGCAGGCATACTGCTCGTTGCGTCACTCTATATGAAAAAAAAGTCTTATAAAGTGCTCAAATTAAGATACATCTACGAGTAAACATCGAAACATTTGCATTTATAATATAAGTGGTCTAAACAAATGTAGATATACAATTTTCATACAAAGATAAATAGCCCCAAGCCAAGAAAAGCTTGTACTAAGTGAACCATATAGCTGAAAATATAATACTTATATAATAATTAACACAGTTATTATAGTATGATACATACCCAGCCACAGTACATACAAATATATTTTGTACTCACCACACAAATATTTTTTTGTGCTCATCACACAAATATTTTTTTGAACTCACCACACAAACATTTTTTTTGTACTCATTACACAAATATTGTTTTGTACTCCTCACACAAATATTTTTTTGTACTCACCACACAAATTTTTTTTTTATGTGGTGAGTACAAAAAAATATTGGGTGTGGTGAGTACAAAATATATTTGTACTGTGGCTGGGTACTCATCACACAAATGTTTCTGTTTCCTGATGGGAATCGAATCTATGACCTGCTTCACTAGTAGACTTAACACCAATTAACCCACAAGCCAGTAAAATAGAGTTGAATTGATCCTCCTCCGTTCGAATTAGGTTAAAATAGTCGAAACTTTGAATGTATTTAATTCAGTAGCAATCGACGTTTGAGCGAAGTTTACGATCATTTTACGATATCCACACAAATTATACCGACAGTAACTGCCCATAACGCGAATTAGACTACGCACTAAACAATAAAACACTGTATAATGTTATAGACGCTCAGTAGTAAGGTTAAATGGTAGATATATAGATAGATTTACTCTGTTTAGATGATTTTATACTAAATACGTGGCGTAGGATGCCTGAGACGATATACGAAAGGCAGTTGGAGACATAAGACCGGAGGGTCTACCGCCAAACGAAAACTGGCTTAGCTTAGATATTGCGGTCTCTTTTTTTTTTTTTTTTTTTTTTTTTAATAAATAGTGACGAGACGATCAGGACATATGCCTGATGGTAAGCAACATGCCTGACACATAACAGCACAGTGACACGCAGCTATTGGAACATGAAGAGTCCAAATCATTACCTAGCACTGCACTGCGCTCGTCACCCAGAGATCTATGATCTTATATCTCTAAGCCCTGTAATTTCTCTGGAAACATTGCCCTTCAAACCGGAACACAGTAGTCTCTATCATTTCGTTTCGCTTGAAATGATAGAGACATTAATAGCAAAGCCATAGCCGATTTAGTTAGCCGGTAGAAGGGCGGTGGACAGTGGCGTATTATGGGAGAGGCCAATGTCCAGCAGTGGACGAAAACAGGCTGATGATGATGACGATGATACTAGACGCCAACGCATCTACCTCGCTTTTCTTGGTAACAAAGGCGTAAGCTAGAACGCGCTCTGAAGATTTATTTTTACAGATTTATTTTGAAAATATTACACAGGGCTTATAAAATAAAAGAAAATAGCCTTTGTTGTTGATTCTTTCCTCTATACAAGTATAATAAAACCGAAAAGTTTGTTGTTTGTTTGAACGCTAGGATCTTGGGAACTATTGGTCCGAATTGAAAGATTCCTTTTCTGTTAGAAAGTCCATTTATCGAGGAAGGCTATGGGCTATACGACAATACGCTACTATCAACTATCTCTGGGTGACGAGCGCAGTGCAGTGCTGGGTAATGTTTTAGACTCTTCATGGTCCAAAAGCTGCGTGTCACTGTGCTGTTATGTGGCAGTCATGTTGCTTACTTGGTTACTGGTTGCCTGGAATACATTGCTTTTAGCAAAAATGCCGCCATTTGTGGTGCTAGTTCGTAAGTGTTTTACTGTAATATCTCTGTTTTTGTGCCACAATAAATAATTATCTATGTATCTTACCATCAGGCACATGCCCTGCTCGTATCGTTACTAAAGGTACTACTACATATAGAAAAAAAAAAATTTTTTAGGAAAAAAAATATTGGTGTGGAGTACAATCCATGTATTCCGCTGCACATCAAATCCCATATTACTCTCGTTAAACACTACTGCTATTCGATGTTACAAGTTTTCGGATTATACAAGTTATTTAATCTAATGCCCTCATTTATTAAATCTTCTTAACTATTTATCTTGATGATCTTAACCTGTCATCTCAGGGTGTCACGTCACAAATGCCTCACATAAAGTTATAATCGCTGTCTAGGGAAGCAAGAACTGTAAACTTTGTAAGTACAGTCATCGCCATAACTTACTCGCTTGTAACTACTCTGTTTCTGCGTGGCGCCACTATTGCTTTACCGTCTAATAAGTATTAGAAATATATTGCTGATTGCATGATGACTAATTTAAGTTAGTCCGTCATTTAAATTATAAAAATATTTTTAACGTAGTTTTTCTTTTGTTTCGTGAACATAAGAATTACGATGATATAGTGGTAAGAAGTTTTTAGTGACATCACGTCTATTTACAGTTTTTATATAGACGAGACGTCACAATCCATCACTCTGGGATTTTGATGTCGCTTGTCGATTTTCAATAATTTTATAACACTATAAATTCGTGACCCATGTTATTCCATAATATACCTAACGGAATAATTACAATAGTGTATTTTTTTACCCAGGTTATGGTTATTTATACTGATATTATAAAGCTAAAGAGGTTTTTTATTTGAACGCGTTAATGTCAAGAACTACTAGACCGATTTTAAGGGCGTGTGGGCCGTAATTTTGAATTTTTAAAACAACTTTAAGACCGTTAAAATAGTGTATTAAACTCTGAAAAAAATATATGTAATAGTTAAGGATCTAATCTAGTGCAATTCGCAGTTAGTAACACGATTAAATGAATTTTACTTGATAGAAAAAAATCCGAAAGTTACCCCTTTTCAAAAAGGTTTTTCAAGTTTATGACTAAACTAATGAATTTTTTTAATAAATTTTTATACTCAACGAAAGCCACTAAAAAGTTATAGATGCATTCGCAGAGTTTGACTTGATAAAAAGTATCAGTTGTTCACTATGTTTTAATATCTACCATATATATAGCGCGCCGTAGCGGCAAGCCTGATCAGTCGCGTTTCGGCGCTCACGGACGACGGGCCTGTGCTTGATTTTGCAATTTTGACAACCGATAAATTTTAAATATTACGATCATAGTGCCACAGTATAACAATCTCAGTAGGTATTACTAGTGAAGCACGCTATGATCTTGATTTTTGACACCGTTTTCATTGTAATTGCAAAAAGACGCTGATACTAATTAGTACGCTGTTTACTTTATGTTGTAGACCAAAGGGGGAGTCTCAAAAAACTGACGTCGATACCACATCAGTAAAAAATTCAATGCGGATGCAATGCAAATTAGATAAGTATCGGTAAAATATTCGTCCGTTAAATCAGAGATCGGGATAAGGAAATAATCAGAGGAGAGAAATCCCCTAATATAAATGCAAGTTAGGTATCATAAATGATATGCCATTTAGGTAAATTCTTTGTAGTATTGTAAGTATAAGTACTTGGATAAAAAGTCCTCACATACAGATTTTACCACTTTGGAAGAGACTTTCACGCAAACTATTCAGTTTGCAAAAAAAAATGTTAGGAACTTCAATACAATTTTGAACACCTTTCCATAGATACACGTATGGTTTTGTTAGAATTTTTATTTTTTTATTTCTTTTCCAAGTTTGTGACACCACCAAAATTTATTGTTTTTTCTTTTGTATGAAAATGTTAATATTGTTCATAGAAATTTAAACACTCGACCAAATTTGATAAGAAGCCTTTTAGGCAGTAAAATTACTCGTAGAATTTAACTCTGCACTAAATTTCCGATTCGTATTTTTTATATAAGGTTTAGAATCATTACCTGAGCATAAAATCACAAAATAATAACAAATCCAGGTGGAGCTTCAAGCGCCAGCTCGAAAAAACGTTTTTGGCCGATATTTTGAAAAAGTTATAAAGCCTATTATTATTGTAGAAAATAAAATTTCCCATCTTTTCTTGCCAGTAAACTTTTTTTTCGAACTTACCGATTACGATTTATTATGTCCAATTTGATGATAACAATGTAAAAATAATAAGATGTGAGTTCTGTTCCCAGTAGCATAAACATTTCCCTTTTTACCGAAATGGAAAAAGGGTTATGTTTTTCGCGCGTATCTTTTATGTTTGTAAATCTTTTATTTCCACATATCTTCCAAACGGCTGGATGGATTTTGGTAACTAAGATATTCTAAGACTAGACTGACTCGCCAAAGTGTCCTTAGATAGTAGGTAATATTTTTTTACGTGTAGATTTTTTTGTAGTCGGGGTTTTTAAATTAAGGTTATTCTATCATTTTGCTCGTTGCTCGAATAAATAGCACCGTTCATCATCATGATTGAAGAGTTGAACGAAGAGTTTGGTCTCCACTTTTGTAATAAGAACAACTAAGCTGTGAAACGCATTGCCAGAGTGGGTTTTTGTCGAAGGTTCGAACCTTGGGGTTAACAGGTACACTGTGTTTGTTTCTATTAGAGAAGCAAGTTCCATCGTAGAACACATCATTTTCATTCACTATAATCGGCATCATCGCAATCGTATCATTAAATGGGTTATAAATCGTAAACGGTAAGTTTTACAAAAAAAGTTTACTAGCAACAAAAGATGCAAAATTTTATTTTCTACAATTATTGTCAAAATATATAGTTTCCAAAATATCGGCTAAAACAGTTTTTTTCAATTCGCGTTTGAAGCTCTACCTGGATCTGTAAGCATTTTGTAATTTTATGCTCAGTAAGTGATCTTTACCTCATAGAAAAAAATTGGATTAGAAATTTAGTGCAAAGTTGACCAAAAACCTTCAATTTTACTGGCCTTTCATTACGTTTTAGCACATTTTTTATAATTTTTGACGAACTTGTGAATTATTAGGAAACATTTAAAAAAGACGCATGAAATTGGAAAAGCCGTTCTCAACTTATAGTGTGACCAAAAAAAAGGTTGAGTTTTGTATATCTACGAGTATAGATAAATTTAATATTTCTTCGTTCATATATCAAAAAAACTCTTATCACTTCACAATTCACAAAATTGTTATTACTAGTATAAACAAATCTTGAACAAAAAATGAGTTTAAATTACATAGTCCAATATTTTTAACCCCCGACCAAAAAAAAGGGTGTTATAAGTTTGACGTCGATGTCTGTCTGTCTGTCTGTCTGTCTGTTTGTTTGTGTGTGTGTCTGTCTGTGGCACCGTAGAGGTCAAACGGATGGGGCGATTTCGATGCGGTTTTTTTTATTTGAAAGTTAATATCCGTGCGGATGTTCTTAGCTATGTTTGGTTAATATTAGTTCAAGATGGCCGCCGCCACAAAATGGCGGACAAAATATTTCTTCACAACCTACCACAATATGGGTATCAAATGAAAGGGCTTTACTAGTAAAATACTGTACACTATAAAAAATTCAAATCCAAGATGGCCGCCACCACAAAATGCCGAATTGTAGTATTTTTTTTACTACTACCTCAATATGGGTATCAAATGAAAGGGCTTGACTAGTAGAGCACTTTGCACTATGACAAATTTAAATCCAAGATGGCCGCTACCACAAAATGGCGAAATACATTTCTTTTTTCACAACTCCCTTAATATGGGTATCAAATGAAAGGGCTTGACTAGTAGAACGTTATACAGATGATGCGAGATCCGAGGTAGTCGGGGGTTAATCAAAATTTTTAATTTTGTTCTTGTAATGTTATTTCTGCACTGTGGCACCGATTCCGCGGTCGGTGACGGTCGCGAGAACAACACAGCGTTAAATGCTTAATTTGACAGAACTACCTGGCCTTAAGCATTCTTTCACGGTTAGATTTGTACGTGATTCTTGAGCTCTATAGGTTATTTATTATGTACCACGGGTGAATCCGAGGCCGACCGCTAGTGATGAATATTATATCTCAACAATTAAATTGTGGTGCAGATTGTACGTGGAAACTTAGAGGAACTCTGGAGAATAATCATAATACATTATTAGAGGTAAAGCT
This sequence comes from Ectropis grisescens, assembly GCA_017562165.1. Taxonomy (NCBI): domain Eukaryota; kingdom Metazoa; phylum Arthropoda; class Insecta; order Lepidoptera; family Geometridae; genus Ectropis; species Ectropis grisescens. The sequence continues at coordinate 15,657,247 of CM029786.1, forward strand.
TATCCTCTCAAGTAATATAAATTCGTGATAATGTAAACAATTTCTTATTTTTTTTCAAGTTAATTTTACACGAGAAACAGATAATTTATTGATTTTTAACAAAGATTTACATCAATACAAACAGCGTCCTGTGGTTTTACCCGTGTATTTTTCGAAATAAAAAGCGCCTATTTGTGTACTCATGTACTTACTATTCCAAGATTATATTAACTGTGTTCCCAGTTTCAACACAATCTGATATAATACGAAATTATAAAAAGATGTTGTGGTAGAGCAATATCTTTAGTGATAGTCTAAACGTAAAATTTATTCTTACTGTGTGGATTACAATTTATAAGCAAAACATTTAAATGTTTGTTTATACGAGTAGAAATGTGCGGTGTTCATTCCCAATAGATTTGAGTATTTGTCTAATTCGTGACCAGACCTGTATGTACCCTGAGTGGGTTGGTAAGAACTTTATCATCCCAATGATGGTCAAACTGAACTTTGAAGGTCGTGTAAATTCCTCTTTCCCGCTTTCATATTTCTAAAATTAGAGATTTCGGTTCGAAGATTAATTGTCTATCCTAGTCTAGTCCTAGCCTATCTTAGTCCACTGTTGCACATATGCCTCTCCCATAGCTCGCTACTCAGCCCTATCCTTAGCTTTACGTCTACACTGCGTACTGTCTTCCGTATATCGTCATTCCATCTAGTCTCAGGGTGTCCTACATACGTTTGACGATTCGCAGTTACCACCCAACAAAACGTCTACCTACTCCTACGGTTATCTATCCTGCTACAGATATGGCCTAGGAATAAACCATCTTATAAATCTGGGTGATGGACGCAGTGCAATGCTAGGTAATGATTTGGACTCTTCATGTTCTAATAGCTGCGTTACACTGTGATGTTTTCGGCAGGCGTATTTTCACCATGAGGTTTGCCCAGTCACTATATGCCATAATAAGCCATAATATATAACCTAATGTACGTCATACTAACTAAATTTTAAAAGTAAATTGTAACATGTCTAGATAAAATACATAATTAAGATTAGAATTACGCAAAAACTACTGTTTGTTACACTCTTAATACAGGGTATATAATATGTAAAAGTATTTCAAATATTTGTTATGTATGTGCAATTAAATAAATAAATAAATAAAAGCAACAACTCTAATCGGGTCCACATTATGGCAGCATAACGAGCAAATTTCAAGGTTAGGAAGCAACTTTTCGGCCATCCCACACAAAGGGCTAGAAATAGAACGAATAGTTCCTCAGTGTCTACGTTCCACTCCTCGCTACAGGGGCTTGGCCATCCGTAACTTAATACGGGTCAACCCGCGAGCAAACATCTAATTTCAAATACGAGTTTAGACGTAACGACGTGATACGACGTATTTTGCCTACCTTCACGCGTCCCCACAACGTGTGATGGATTCAGCTTCGTACCAAAAACAATTAGCTGACGTTAACCTTAAATTGTGGCCCAAATATCCCCTGATTAAATCTAGTTTTAATGAAGAAATCAGTTCTCACATCGAAGGCAATCGCACTTAGGTTCAATACGTTTAAGATGTTATAATGTGAGTTGCAAGTAAGGTTGCCATCCGTCCGGGTTTTCCCGGATTTGTCCTAGTTGAGAGGGCGTCCGGGGAGCGTCCGGGCTGGACTTCGCATTATCATAGTTCGGGTTTAATACTCGTATACCTGGTTGAAAAACTTATACTATTGTCTCAATGTAAGACGTGGTTGAAGAATTTATACCTTCTCAAACATTTAATTTCAGCCCAATTTCGATCGTCAGTTGTAAATTTACCTAGACATTAGCAAGCGATTACCAAGCTGCTCCCTAATATCTAGGAATTACTCTATTGTAATGGAATGTGGAACAGACCCTACAGTTCCACACCTGTGATTATCTATTTAATACCAGGATATAAATCTTACCGCTTGTACGAGTACCGTATCCCATCCCTAAATCCTATTAGAAGCCTAATGTATTCTAGAGTACCCTTAGGAATTGATATTAGGTATTTTACGAAAGATCCGTTTATTAATGAAGCATATTTATGCTAAGCCCCGTACTAACCTTCTCAATTCTGTTGATTTGGCATTCGAAAGATTCAGATTTGTAAGCTTTTATTTAGTCGTGGACAATGGTATCATAACGAAATGTATATTACTATAATGCTGTCATTATCATTACTTTGTGATAAATAAATGAACAATTTATGATTATGAGAATGAATAGTAGTAAGAAATTTGCAGTCCTTGAATGGGCAACTCTATAGAACCTAGTAGCACTTACAGATTTTTGAGCTTTTATTTTGGATATTGGTATTTGGTACAATCATTTTTCTTTACTTATTTACTTTATTAATTTGCTTCCATTATCATTGGATTGTTATATTTTTATTTTTTTAAATCTGTGTCATTAAAAAAAAAATAGGTTGCCTGTAAAGTCGGTTGGTTTACGGATACTAGTTTAATGTGACAACGTCATAGCAAAACATTGATAGATGCGGCGCTAGCGTACAATGAGCGCAACGGGACATAACGGGACACTTTTTCGTGCATGCAGCCGGCGTTCATAGATTTATTAGACGTTGTCACGTCAAATCTATATATCTATACTTATATAATAAAACTGTAACGGGTCGAATTCTGTACATTGAAGATATTTTGAAAAAAATTTTTTGGAGCACTCCATAGTCGATACTGATGGCGAAACTGCATTTTTTTTCTTTCATGTCTGTCTGTCTGTCTGTTTGTCTGTCTGTCTTTCTGTATAGGGATCACGCATCACGCCGAAACTACTGATTCAATTCAGCTGAAACTTGGCATAATTTTAGTTTATACTAAGGAGATTGCTGTAGGCTACTTTTGATCCCCAAATTCTGATCGGTTTTCTTGCGGGAGGGGGTGAAAGTCAGAATGTGTATTTGGTTGTAACTCATGTTGGCGTAGTTTAATTTCATTAATCCTTTTTTTGTTAGAAAGAACACATTTTTTATGTTGTCCCGTCCAAATTTGAACATTATCGGTTTGGTGGTTCGGAAATTACACAAACATTAAATAATAACAACACGCACGGCGCGTTCGGTACATACTAACTTCTAAGTATTTATTCTGTGTATCACAGACGATCCACAGAATATCTAGATTCTAGAAAGTGCCCACGTGATCGTGTCGCGTCGTCTTGAATGACAAAATAATTGTCAAAAATATTTTTGTGTGGAAAAAGGAGGAGGATGTTCTCATCCTCCTCCTTTTACCTAACAAGTAAGATGTTCTCAATCGGGTTGCATGTTTTTTATTTGGTTTTATTTTACACGATAATTCTCCGCTAATTGTGAGTTGATTTTGATAATTCTTTTTTTTGTTTGGTAGACAATACTTCAGAGGTGATCTTATATATCGAAAACAGGGAGGTAATTTTTCAAATATCAACAAAAAACTAAAATCAGCTTAGCTATTTATCTGTACGACATAGTCATAGCTTCGTATAAAATTTGGTCGAACGACAGAATTAAATTACCTGTCATGAAGTAAATCTATAATCCACGCTGGCCCAGTATCGGTTGGTGGATGACATATGACATAGAACTTAGATTCTAGGTACATTTCGGTTTCCTCCCGATATTTTCCTTCACCGTTTTAATTACCGGCATTACGAACATGACTCTGAAAAGATAGTGGTGCGCGTGGTTTTGAACCCTGGGTCTCCGGATCGACAGGCGGCGTTCTCCCGTCTAAGTCAGCTGTAACTTACTAGACCAGCCGGAACTTAACGTATTATTTTAATCCAAATACTGTTTAAAATTTAAAGGTAGTGTTCAACAAGCTTCGGTGACCGAAGCAGACTGTTATTAGGGTTCTGTACACAAAGGGTAAAAACGGGACCCTATTACTGAGACTTCGCTGTCCGTCCATCCCTCCGTCTGTCACCAGGCTGTATCTCAAGAACGGTCATAGCTAGACAGTTAAAATTTTCACAGACCATGTATTTCTACTGCCGCTTTGACAAAAAATACTAAAACTAAAATAAATATTTAAGAGGGGCTTATTTCCATACAACAAACTTGATTTTTTTACCGTTTCTTGCTCGATACTAATAACGTACCTGTCACAGGTTGACGCTTTCAATATTCACATAATATTTAGTTTAATGTTCTCTTTAAATGTAATTAATTAAAATAAAACAAATTTTTAAGGGGGCTCCCATACAATAAAATCCTTTTATTTGCTAATGGTTCAGAACCCTTCGCGCGCAAGTCCCACTGGCATTTGACCGGTTTTATTTTCAAATATCCTATCCTTTCCTAACATTATATAAATATGTCAATATTTACATTTTTGCTGCTCAATTACGTTGGAATGGCTGAATGTATCGAGTTAAAATTTGAAACATATTATTGGCTTAGCTTAAGTAACACATAGGGACATATAGATAAGTAACTATACATAGGCAATGTATAGCCTATGTGTTCTTCCAGACTATGATCTAATTGTATTTCAAATTTCAACCCGATCACTTGATACGTACCGCTATGATTAAGTAACACACATCCAAACATTAGCATTCATAATATTTACAGGACAACGTTGGAACGGCTGAACATATTTGGAAGGAATTCGAAACACGTAGTTTGTACTCAGAAATAGCAAATCGGTTACTTATAGGTTACTGTGACGTCGGAAAGTCTAAGCAAATTTGGTAGAAAATTGAAACAGATAACTTATAGTCTGAAATACCACATATATGTACTACCTATCAACCTGAAAAGAAGCATGGGCCCTAAGGAAACAAATATTACCTATCACGTCAAAACGGCACAACGAATTGGGTTGACATACGAAACACAGATAGTTTAGAGTCTGAAATTTCACATGGGCTAATAAGTCTATATTTTCGTTTAACTCCATATTAATCTAAGTATATATTTTCGTAAGGAACTAGAAAACAGCTTGCGGATAAAAAAAGATAAGTAGGTAATCAGATCATGCACATCAGCTTCAGACTTTTCATAATGTATCCTATAAAAATCCTAAAAACTTAACACTTGCGGCTATGTTCGATACTACGAAACCTTAATAAGTATGTTTGAGACAAGAAAAAGAAAGATGATAAAATAAAATAAATTTTTGTGTGGAAAAACAAATTTACTCGGTTTTTCAATGATTACATTATGAAAATATTTTGACGTACGATACTTCCAACTAATGTACCTATAAGTCAGTAATATCTGCTTACGCGAACGAAGTAGCGGGTTCAGCTAGTTCAAATATATATTTTAGTATCTCTTTTCTGCCTACTACATATTACTGTAACACTATATATATTATTGTTGATACACAAAATACTTACTCAATCTCGCCGAAGTACTCAGGGATATTGTCAATGCGCCTTGGTATGTGAGAAATGCCGACATACATCGATATCTTCGCATAGATCTTGTCGGCAAAGTGATAAAAAAGTACGCAGAAGCACATGAACGCAGGCTTCATCATCATGTGAATGTCGAGGATATCCAGCTCCTTGATAACACGGACACAGTGAAGAGACTTAAAAGAACCAAAACCTTTTGAATTAACATAGTGTAGTGGCAGTGCAATACTATATAAAACAATTAAATGTACTAAGTCAAGTGAAATAAGTGGCTTCCCCTTAACAGAGTCAATAAGAAAAGTGCTGATGGACACCATCTTGTATATAAACTATGCAATTTAAGTTAGATATAACTTACTCATAAGCTTACTCTTGATAAATTAGGCTAGTAATAAGTATTAGGATCCAAGGAAACTTGGTGAATAATTTTAGAAAAAAAAACTCTCTCCATTCCACTTAGGAACTAAAAATAACTTCCAACGCACTGTACAAATAACTTTTGATTCATACGCCGAAACAGGTAATTAGAAAATTGGAATCCACTATAATTTTCCATGTTGTCGACAATTTCAACCAATTAACTAAAGATTTCATTTTTGCCGACATCAAAAGGGTACTATTAATATAAAAATAGCATAATGTTTCGCGTCGTTTATGTAGGTATTTGTGTTATTAGAATGTTTCATGACTTCGATTCGATATAAATAAAGTGAAAACTTTTTTGGACGCACAGACAGACAGACGGAAACTTTTTATTATACACACCAGAAGACATACAATGAAAAAAAAAACAGCAGGACATGTGCCTGATGATAGACACCATGCCTACCATATAACAGCATAGTGACACGCAGCTATTGGAACATGAAGAGTCCAAATCATTACCAAGAGTCCTATCACTACTAAAAAGGTAAATATAATACTAGCAAGGCCCCGCGGTTTTATCCGCGTTGTTCCCGTTCTCGTTATTTACCCGGCATAAAATGTAGCCTAAGTGTTTTTCCAGACTATAATCTGACTTTGTTCCAAATTTCAGTCTGATCCATTTACATATTACGATGTGATTAAGCAACAAACATCTAAACATAGACATTTATAATATTAGCAAGATGTCGGGGAGAGAGATCGATCGACCGACATCAGTGGGGACGGATCTGCCATTCTCCTTAATGTGAGGTCATGCATAGATTCTTCGCTACGGCTATATTCTAACAGTTGGAGTGAGAACTTTGGGCTCGCCTAGGACATAATTTTCGTGTGCTGTGAATTGAAATGAACTGTCATGCTCGGGTATGATAATAGCTTTTCGGGTAAACTCGAAATGCTAGAGCGAGAAACAAAATACAGTGAACAAGCGCGTCAGAGCGAGGAAGATAATATAGTCCCTGTGTACCTGTGTTTATTATTTTTATCTTTTTATACCGACATTAACTTCTATGTACTTACCACACTAATGCCATTACTTAACTTGTCACGAATTATTAAATTTGCATTTAACATCCATTGCAAAAAGTTTTATTAAAGTGTATGTATGTATTACTATATACAAAAAGTGTATTACTGTTCATCACAGCGCTTACACATACACTTTAAACACAACATATATATGCATTTTTAGCGAAATATCTATAAAATAAATATAGCAAATACTAAAAAAATTATGCTAGTCAAACCCTATTTCTTAACCGCGAACCGCGTAAACTTTTTTTAAATTTATTCTTGGCCATAGATACTAATCATTTCGCCATAATTATGTTATTCTCGTGTTGCTGTACTTACTAGCTACGAGTATTTACAAATTCTCAATTTCTAATTAATTTTTATTTTTAACTATTTAAATTATTTAATGGTCTTTAAATATAAGTATTTCTTATTTTAGTTTTCATTTCTGCCGTGCGGTCTTAATCGCACACATTTTTTTTTAATATTTGTTGTGGACCGTTCACAAACATCACCATCTCACCCGAAACTAAGAAAATCTTGTACTATGGAAGTCAGATAGCTACTTATATAGTTTTTAATACATACTTATTATACGTAGAACACACCCAGACACAGTACACATATTTGAATTTATCACATAAATATTTGGACTGGGTGGGAATCGACCCTTAGCTTCGTAGGCAGAGTTACTATCCACTAAGTCACGAGGCCAGTCAAACTTATTTTGAAAATGACACGGATAACTCACGTTTCATATAGTCAGTGCAGTTCGACTCAAGTTTCGATCGCGTCCGGCGGTCTTTTTCAAGGAGAGTTACTACCCACTAAGTCACGAGGCCAGTCAAACTTATTTTGAAAATGACACGGATAACTCACGTTTGATATAGTCTGTGCAGTTCGAATCAAGTTACGATCGCGTCCGGCGGTCTTTTTCAAGGAGAGTATTTTGTTAAGTTATTTAAACTGTGTAATATATACGTTAGTTTTCTTACTAAAATTATTTATTGGGTTTTAAATTGGGGGTATTATTTGACACTAATACGTCTAATCAGTAATACAGTTCTGTACAGTATAATCTTATGTTATAGTTTGTTTTTATTACATTCTGTTTTGTGTGCTCATTGACTGAATAAATTAATCAACCTCTGATGACATTTAAATAATTTAACTCTTTAATTAACAATTTATGTCAACCCAAAATCTTTATACAACGTTCATGCCAATAAATGACCTCTAATCTTATAGTATGTTATGAATTTAAACTATTTTTAACATATTTAGGATCTACCCCACCTCAACATATTTCTTTTTTTAACCGACTTAAAAAAAGGAGGTTTCTCAATTCGACCGTATGTATGTTTTTTTTTTAACTTTATTTAACAAATACTTACTCGTCCCCTTCCAATTGCTTGTAATGAGACTGCATTGAGATATGTTAAAATACAATTAATGTAATCTTTTTTTGTTAAACTTAGTTTAAAAAAAAAGATATATGTTGAGGTGAGGTAGGTCCAAAATATGTTAAAAATAGTTTAAATTCATAACATACTATAGGATTACAGGTCATTTATTCACTTTGGTTTCACTTTAGAGTGAACATTACTAGCGTTTGGTTTCAGCTAGTCTAGTCCTGAAAACAACTGCCGATCCGGATTCGTTTAAATCCCACGCACACCACTGGCCCAGCGTGATGAATTAAAGCATTCGAAGAGAAGGCCCCGAGTTCCAGTAGTGGAAAAATTTAGTGGGCTGCTGATACAAAGCTTACATTCAATAAGAATTGAATTGGGCAGCTCTGTGTTGTATGATCATCGATTTACCAACACAGGCTTTCATTTTACATAAATACACGGGTAACTCACGTATAATGTAGTCAGTCCAGTCCGACTCAAGTTTCGATCGCGTCCGGCGATCTTTTTCAAGGAGAGTGCGCGCGCGGTAGAGTGCTAAACGAGCTGCGAACCCGCGCGCGCACTCTCCTTGAAAAGATCGCCGGACGCGATCGAAACTTGAGTCGGACTGGACTGACTACATTATACGTGAGTTACCCGTGTATTTATGTAAAATGTGTAATAACCACGTTAGTTTTCATACTAAAACAGGCTTTCATATTTCTTAATTAATAAAAAATCCATTTTGCACACAGTCAGACCTTCCTTTTGTCAGCTACCTGTCTATTTTAGGATGGTTTAAAATTACATGCTTATTAGGAAATTACCTCCTTCACAAGGGACGTTAATTATTAAAACCAATACCACTAGTGAACTTCCGCGAAATTCCGTTTAGCTAACACTTGGAATGTTAACCATTGTTGAATTTTATCATGTTATATTAGCATTAGCATTTCTAGGTGGCCATGCTCATGGCCACGCCCTCCGGTTTCAACCACGTAGTTTCTAAAGTAAGCTATTAAATTTTGAGTATTCAGTTTTTACTACTATCGGCAGTTCCTGCCATTTTTTTTTTATAAAATAAAGTTATTTTAAGTAACCTAACGTAACATTTTAAAGTATTAAATTAATGGGTTCTTATGTCAGATGTTTCATAGTCATTTATTCATAACCATTGTTACACGTCACATAATACATTCATGTTTTATTTCTGTCACATGTGCAGCATATCGTACGAATGACCTAAACATTAGCTAGCAAGGATTTTTGAATGTTGTAAGAAACGATATAGCTGAATATCGTTCAGGAAGTTGGTTAACCGGCGCTGCGACCAGAACACTGGCATATTCTAAAAATCTTTCTAGGTCTTGGGTTACCCGCCCCATGTATTAAACCTCGGATTTCGCCGGCAGTTACTAGGCGACAGTAAAGTAATAGGTTAAACATAATTATTTTACTGTCAACTGCTTTATGTCAACATTCGTATTAGTTGACACTTATGTCATTAATTTGTATCCTACTCGAAATACGCAATCTTTGATGTTCTCAATCAACTATCAATATTTGACAAGTAAACTTTACATAGAATCAGAGAAATAACACGTTCTGTATCGTGAGGTATATTTTTATGCTCCTTAATTTGAGCTGTGTGGCGTTACTATTGAATTTTCGTCTGATATAGGATAGATAACTCTTGGTTATGACAGCCTAGTTCAAAATTTTCACCGTAAGTGTTTTTGTGAAACATATTTTTGTATGGACTACAGTTTTTGTTTAATGCTGTGTGGCGTTAGTGTCGTTTTATAGTTTGACTAGATGTCCGCCCCGGATTTGCCCGTGGTACGTTATATAGCACTCATCAAGATCCCGTACATATCCAACGGTGAAATAATGACTGAGATCAGTTCAGTCATTCCTGATAATTTCGCTTTCAAACAAAAAACCTCTTCAGCTACCTGCTACCCCACCTGTCAGAAATTGGTCGTACCAACCAAAGGTTTATATTCAATGACGCAATCTTGGACATTGGCAAAATTACGGTGGCATTACCGAATGGAAGCCAAAATAAAAATTTGAAGTTGAAGTTGACGTAACACATGGTGTCATGTCAAAGCACGCTACGAAAACTTAAAAAGGAATATTTTTTTCCCGTTTTTGTTACATTCTTGATTCATGTTCCGCTTCTATTGATAGTAGCGTTATGTTATATGTATATACTTCCCCGATAAATTGACAATCTAATAGAAAAATAATCTTTCAATTCAGACAAGTACTTCCCGAGATCCTAGCGTTCAAACAAACAAACAAACAAACTCTTCAGCTTTATAATATTAGTATAGATAGTATAGATACAAAAATACAAGATACAAAACGTCGATTCACGAATAGTTCAAGATTTTCGCCATATATAGTTTGTTGTGAGGAATAAACTGTAAGAAATAACCATCAATCGCTTCAGTTTTTGTGTCGAGCTACTATCGTTACCATCTGATACCAAGCTAGCCTCTGTTTGTAGAAATGTGTAGTTCTACGATTTCGCCAGATGCTTGTATATAATGGCGCAAACTTTGCAAATGTTTGCTCAAATCAGTGGTGGAGTTCTGCTTTAGTGGGAAAAGCGGAATTTTGTGGTTTTTTTGTGCATTGGTTAAATTTATCGATAAACTAACAAACTTTGCTCTGTGGCGGTTAATACCTGGTTGATATTCAAAGTTATATAATATAGGGAAGAAAATATTTTTTTTTGAAGTTACGCTTGTTTTGGGAGAAATTACCAGAGTATATTTACTCTCACTACTAACTAGGTAACTAGGTTATAATTAGGTTAATAAAATAAATAAATATTGGTGGACATTTCACACACAACACCATCTGACCCCAAACTAAGCAAACCTTGTACTATGGAAGCCAGATAGCTGAAATAATACTTATAAACTTATATAGTGTTAAAAACATACTTATTATACATAGAAAACACCTAGGCACAGTACAAATATTTGTATTCATCACACAAACAATTTGCACTGGGTGGGAATCGAAGCCACGACCCACGGCTTCGCAGGCAGAGTTACTACCAACTAAGCCAGCCAGTCAGTTTATAAATCAAATTTGTGGTTCGCCGACGTCATTTTGACAGTTTAGGGAGTTTGACACTAGGTGACAGAAAGAGGATAGTCGACAAGCAACAAATATAAGTTTACCACTATAAAAGCCATAAACCAACCAACAAAGATAAGTTTTTTATAAAGCATATTGTTTATATGAGCGGTCCGTCCCGGCTTTGCTCGTGGTACATACCTAACAATAGATAATATCACAAGAACACACATAGCATTTTTTTTAAATTAAGAGTGACATGACGAGACTGGACATGTGCCTGATGGTAAACAACATACCCGCCACATAACAAACAGCACAGTGACACGCAGCTTTTGGAACACCAAGAGTCCAAATCATAACCTAGAACTGCACTGCGCTCGTCACTCAGATATCTATAATTAAGGTGTTATATCTCTAAGCCCTGTAATTTCTCTGTAAATATTGCCCTTCAAACCGGAACACAGTAATGTTTGCACATTACTGCTTGACGGTATAATAACTGGCAAAGGTGTGGTAACTCCCCAGGCGGACTCTGCCAAGAGTCCTACCACTACAAACTGCTAGTTAGCTGCAACATAGCCATCGCGTACCGTACATAGATAGCTATCAATAAAGAACTCCTTTTTTTAAGCCTATGATAAAAACGTCTAAACAGTGAAAACAGGCACATTGTTTGAGAGCTAAATTTTATTCTCTTATGGGTTATAACCTTAGATAGATAATAAATAAATATGTAGATCAGGTTTTTCCGGACGGTTCCTATGTGCCAATCGTAAGCAGATGACGTGCATACTTGCTATGGCAACACAGTGATTTACCGCGACAAAAGTATGATACTGAGCAACAAGGCAAGAGCGATCAGACCTGTGCTTTCGGTGTAGATATTTGCTCCAACTCTATACGTAGTATATGTAAACCACAGACTAAGTAGAGAGATACACTATGTAAACTCTTTGGGTAATGCTTGAGTCTCCAAATCAAGAATGAAATGTTTTTTTCTAGATAACCCTCCATAGTAAACCACATAGTCATTTAACATCAAGCGAAGTGACTGTCCAGAACAATTTTTTTTATCAACTAATCACACTCATTTATTGTGGCACTTTGTTCTTTAAATATTCCGTTTTCCTGCATATTTATCAAGCAAGAATGATTACGAGAAAAGATTTTCTGATATTCGCGACATTTATTAGACGGAAAGTAGAATTTCCTCTCATTATTCCGAATAAGCGATTTCCGTTTTATTCTCCGAGTAGCAGATTAATTATTGGATAGAAGGCAGATTGAGGTAATACGAAAATAAAAGTGATCAAGTGTGAGTCGGGTCCGCCCATGAAGGCTTCCGTAGCAGCAAGTAACATAATACAAAAGTTCTTGTACTTCGTTGTAACTTTAATCAGTGTTTTAACAATAGTCAATTTTTGACGTATTAAAATAAAACTACTTACTAGATATCTTTTAAACCAATTTTCGTACTTTGCATGGTAACGTACATCATACACTTTTTTATTTTTGTCATTCTCTTCTTTTAGAAGTTACGGGGGGGGGGGGGAAGACACACTTTTTACTACTTTGGAAGGGGCCCTCGCGCTAACTATTCCGTTTAGAAAAAAATATATTAGAAACCTCACTATCATTTTTGATGACCTATCCATAGATACCCCACACGTAGAGTATCAAAAAAAAAATCTTTTTTTTAATTTTTTTCTATTTTTGTATCAAAATCTTAATGCAGGTCACAGATTACATCTACTTACTAAGTTTCAATAGTATAGCTTTTATAACTTCGGAGAAAAGTGGCTGTGACATACGGACAAACAGACAGACAGACATGACAAATCTATAAGGGTCCCGTATTTTGCAATTTGGCTAAAAAAGGGCATTATTGCGTCATTAAGAAACAGCTGACGCTCAATATTTACTGATCTATGACAGCGAATATTACTGCACAGGAACATGGACGGATAAAAAAAGTCGGAAGTATGCTCGCTAAAACAAAAACTGTGTCTATTGAGTCTGCCACTGCGCTGTGTATGTGTGCGTGTCATGTGTATGTAACAGCGCACTGGCCGGCTCTATAGACATTGTCAAACTTGTCACCCTTAATGTTCAAGTTTCGAAAAACAGTATTTTTATGGGCAAGCGTATTGTTAACTATCAGGTGCTTGTCTTGTTCATCTTGTCAATCTATAATATAAAAAAACACGTTTTGTTTTTAATACAATTTCTCAAACAAGCAGTAAGCATAGTTCTTTCAATAGACATCACAAAACTAAAGATTTCAACCACAGTAAAAAGAGCACTAAGTATTTCAGACTTTATCAATTTTTCAAATGTCAGAAAGCAAGATATAATTGACAGCAATATATATAATCGTATCCACAGTTTTATTTAACATAGTAACGTCTTGTTTCCTATTAGTCCGTCTTAATGGCCGATATTAAGAGTTATTAGTTTGTTTTACGAGCCCAAATGTACTTTAAATCAACAGTCGGGTTGGGCGGCACTGACGAGCGGGAGCGGATAACGTCGTAACGTGTGAATAATAAGTTACCTAAATATTTAAAAATACATGTTTGCTTATACCTATGTCCTATTTTTTTATAGTGTAGTGACAAGACGAGCAAGACGTGTGCCTGATATTAAGCAATATAACAACACAGTGGCACGTAGCTAGTGGAATATGATGAGTCCAAATAGTTTAAAAATGTTTTATATTTTTAAATTAAGGTAGATACAGAGTGACGAGATGCCTGATATGCACATCATGACATGTGCCTGATTTAAGCAACAAGCCTGTCACATAACAGCACAGTAAAAATGGCTTAATATTCCAACAACTGGAGCGTGCACAGCGAGCGGTCATAAAAGTGGCTCACAGAAGACCCTTTAGATATCCAACTGATAACTTGTATCGCGAAACATTATCTTAACGTGAGGCAGATTTTTATTATGGCTGTCACGCTTAGGTTTCATAAAACAGCTCTTACTAAACTGATAGATCCTCTAGGTTTTTCGCGGCGTCCCAAATGGCATCTTCCGCTGGTCTCTACTAACTTTGCGCAGAGGCCGTATTCATACAAGAGTATATATACCTTTTTACTGTATTGGACAAAAAACTTCAACTCTTAAAAGATTCTAGGTATAAATGTAAGCGAAAAGTGGAAGAATATCTTAAATCCCTGGGATACAATCAAACCGAGGCTCTTATTGACCTCTTATTGTAATGGAGTGACCTTATATAGGACGTAGAAGAGCACTAACTGTAACACAAGTTCAACCACAAATGTAAATTTTTGTCGTACCGAAGCATACATAGGTAATCGGCAATCGTGCGCATTATACACATTAGCAAACACACCGTCTCACATACAAGGCCACGCATGCCCATATACGCATTGTGTTTACACATAAACCCGCAGATACACAACAAATTAAATCAATGTTTGTTGTTTTGTTTTTGTTTAATTAGAATTCTTACATAAAACAATATTCTGCAACAGACGCATATAAACAACATACATAGAGACATACTCTTATGCACTCACGTACCATCACCCCTATACACACACACACACATCCCCATACATACGCACTCAAATACACCCTCTCCCTAACACACTCATATTATTTCATAGTTGCATGTTTTTGTAGTTTTAATATAAGATATGTAAAAATGGAAGAGACTAGATTCTGCGATACAGGCATTGCTTAGGGTACGCCACAAAAATATTTTTCTTTTTTGTCATTTTGTATTTAGAAGAATATTATGTTCATATGTAGGTACTTGTAACCTAATAAATAAATAAATTCCAATAGTTGTGTGTGCAGCTATTGGAATATTAAGAGTCCAAATAATTACCTAGCACTGCCATTCACCCAGAGATGTTATATGTTTTATCTCTATGCCCTGTAATTTCACTGGAAGCATTGCACTTCAAACCGGAACACAGTAATGTTTGCACATTACTGCTTGTCGGTAGAATAATTTGGGCATTCGTAACAGACAGACAGACACACAGGGCTACTTTTACATCTATAAGATTACTAGGAAAGCATAGGTCCTTATATAATATTGTGTGTCTTGTGCGAATCGCTGGCTATCGCGCCAAGCCCTCGGCTTCGCTGGAAACAACATGTCTCCCATCTATTAACACTGACATAAAGTAAACCATTTTTACGTTTCGTGTAAACGGGTCATTGATAACCACAAATCTTTCAGTGCGTAGGATCGCTCGAAAATAACATAGGTACTTTCTGTATTGTAACATTAGCTGGAACTCGCTGTTTTATCTGATTCCAAACAAAATCCACCACTATTTTAGACGTTTTTCACTCCACAGACCTTTGTCATTTGGGTAATTTTTTTAACATATTTCTTGGACTAGCAACGCCCTGCGCTTTACCCACGCGATTCCCGTTATTTTATCGGGATCAAAAGTAGCCTAGATTATAATTTGTGTTCCAAATTACAACCCGATCCACACACATTACGACGTGGTTGCTCAACAAACATCCAAAAATATTCTAAGCATTATTGACATTTAAATAATATTCGTAAGTTTTAGGAGAGCATGATGACTGATCCTGAAATTATATTAAATAATTTGATGTAATAACAGTATTTAAATGGAATAAAATATGTACCAACTTTAATTTGTAACCCTTTTTTGTTTAACGTACTTTATGATCATTGAAAGCTGGATGGCCAAGTCCATTTTAAATGTACGAAATTATTAGAAAATCTATTTACCATTGGGCATCCCATTCAATTTAAAGTGACTTTTGTTATGAAACCAGTTTCATAAACGCAATATTTAATATTACTAACGTACAAACTTTTCGCGCGACGCAAAGAAAATACCAGTCAGTGACGTCACGCTTTAGTAGTGTTTTTGTATGTAGTAAGCGTTTTTAGGAAAGATCAAATTACGGGAAGTTTGTAAGATAACAAAGTAACTCTTTCACCTATGTTTCAGTTATTGAAAAGCCTTTTGATGGGATATTAAATAATAAGAACAAAATTTTGATTAACCCCCGACTACCTCAGATTTGTTATCTGTACAACATTCTACTAGTCAAGCCCTTTCATTTGATACCCATATTAAGGGAGTTGTGAAAAAAATAAATGTATTTAGCAATTTTGTGGTAGCGGCCATCTTGGATTTGAAAATTGACATACTGCAAATAATTTTACTAGTCAAGCCCTTTCGTTTGATACCCATATTGTGGCAATAGTGATAAAATAATATGATTCGCCATTTTGTAATGGTGGCCATCATGGATTTGATTTTTTATAGTGTATAGTATTTTACTAGTCAAGCCCTTTTATTTGAAACCCATATTGAGGTAGGTTGTGAAGAAATATTTTGTCCGCCATTTTGTGGAGGCAGCCATCTTGAATTGATATTAATCAAACATATCTAAGAACATCCGCACGGATATTAACCTTCAAATAAAAAAAACCGCATCGAAATCGGCCCATCCGTTTGAGCTCTACGGTGCCACAGACAGACAGACAGACAGACAGAGAGACAGACAGACAGAGAGACAGACAGACAGAGAATCAGACAGACAGACAGACATCGACGTCAAACTTATAACACCCCTTTTTTGGTCGGGGGTTAAAAAATGAGTCGTCATGCCTATTATATTTCAACCTTGTTTTACTGCTAGTCCGATTTCGTCTGTGAAGCCGATTACTATCGGTTGGGATTCCACTAGTAATCGACTCCACATCATCATTTGCTATTATGTAACTCGCCCTTTCCCTGCTCAGAGCCTCCACTAATTCAACATTTATGTCATGTTTATGGTCTAAATCAAATCAACGAGCGATACAAAAAATAAAAATATCTACAACAGAGCTTTTAAAGCTTACTTTTTTCCGTAATCTGAAACCACAGCCATAATAAATATTTAATCCACATAAATAAAAATAATCATTCCCAACCGTAACGCTAAGAGTCCATTCACAGCCCACAAAAAAAAATTGTTTTTGGCACACCAAAATAAATTTTTACTTCAAAAAGATAAAGTAATATTAGATCATGCAGATCAGTTTACTCACTATACTCATTACTGCTAGGCGGTAAAATAACTGGCTATGGTGGTACTTCCTCACGTGAAGTGAAGTCGACGTGACGACGTGAAGTCCGCAAAGAGTTAGCCCTACTATATGTCATTAGTCAACGAGTAGCTCACGGCTGATATGATCGGTCCAATCCAACTCAAGTTTCGACCGCGTCCGGCGATTTTTGAAGTGAAAACTTCTTTTGCGCACCATACACTGATCTTCCATGGGCTGTGAATTGATCTCAACCGCCACGTTTGTATGTAAAAGAAATCTTCGGGTGAATTCTGCATAGTGGCCATCTAGCAATGCGTGGCCATGGCTCGTTATCATGGTTACTATTACACATTTACACGTCTAACCTCTTAGAAGACATGTATGTTTATGTACATACACGATAATGCTGTAAAGATTTATTCCAGATTAGCAGTGCCCCCCTGGTTTCAACCGCTTCGTTTCCAAAGTGAGCTATCAAATTCAAAGTGAGTTATAATTTTTCACTTCTATAGCCCCTATGCCAGACGGACAGCAATCACGCACGAGCACTCTTCTTGAAATAGGCCGTCGGACGCGGCCGAAACTTGAGTAGGATTGGACCGACCATATCACACGAGAGTTACCCGTTGACTGAATTAAATAACGTGTTGCATTCGAGTGCAAAGATTTTTTACCTTGTGTTTTTTTTATTCCCCCCGCTAACGCTCGATCATAACTTAGAATCCTATAGAAACTTTGATTAAAATTTTAGAATCCTTCGCTTGCTCGGCCATTAAAATTGAGCACGCGGTTAAAAAGCAACTTTGCACTCTTGAATAACAAGTACTATTGTTCTACCTTGTTTAAAACTGCTTATTTCCATGAAAACCAACGAAGAGATGTGAGCAAAGAAATGTGGGCGAGGGTTTAACAAAAGTTCGTTTGTGTTGGATTACTCTACATTTGTTGGATGTACATTGACCTCTGTTTTGTATCCTTTCAACATTCTCTATATTTGTTTCCAATTGTCCAGTTTCAACTTTACTGGCTCGGAAAATTGGTCCCTTACCGTTTTCACGACTGATTAGATTCTGTGTGAGACGTGATTAATTACCAACGGCGTAAGCGTACAAACTTGGGACAAAAGCCACTGTTAGACCTTAACAGACACACAACCTTTAGCTACAGCGATTGGGGATTTTTTGCGCATGGAGGTACACTCCGCGAGGTATAAGCTGAGCTTTGCATTAGTGTGAGTGATCACCAATCAGGCAGGAGCTTGAAATTTTGTCCGCGAGGTATAGGCTGAGCTTTGCATTAGTGTGAGTGATCACCAATCAGGCAGGAGCGCGGCGAGACAGAATGGCGCCGCGCCTAAGGCCGGTTGTCACACCTACACTATCCATGTACACTCACACAAATGCAAAGCTCAGCTTATGCCTCGCGGAGTGTATCTATATTGTGATGAGATTTGAGAATACTCAGCGGTCCATGGTTGTTTAGAAATTCCGTATCGTTAGCGCTTAGTAGAAATGTTGCCTTCGTTCCGATCCCATTTTAACAATATATGGTCTTGCACGTTTTGTCTCTGCAAAACGTGCAGGAGTTCTGCCTGGTGGTAAGCAACACGCCTGCTCATAAAAGTACAGTATCACAACGCTATTGGAAGATGAAGAGCCCAAATCATTGCCTAGCACTGCGCTGCGTTCGTCACCACATGCAAGATTTTTTGCATGAATGCACGAGATATGAGATGTTTTTTACACCCTGTAATTTCTATGTAAAGATACAGATGTCTGCATACAGGGCCGGATCTATCATATA
This sequence comes from Ectropis grisescens, assembly GCA_017562165.1. NCBI lineage: Eukaryota > Metazoa > Arthropoda > Insecta > Lepidoptera > Geometridae > Ectropis > Ectropis grisescens. The sequence continues at coordinate 15,676,433 of CM029786.1, forward strand.
TATGGCTTTTGAGCTTCAGCCTAGGTCCCCATGAATTCCAGGGTCAACTCAAGTCAAAGTCGAAAAATAGACGATAATGCGAAAAAGGTGAGCTCCTAAGTAGTATTAGCCAGAGCCCCCTAAAGTCACGGTCCAGCCCTGCCTCCACACCACTGTTTAGCGGTAGAATAACTGGAAAGTTAACTGTACACAGTCGTAATTCCCCATGTGAATGCTGCAATGAGTCTTCTGCCATTAACATCTCCCAAATAATGATTTTTCAACGTGCTTCAATAAGGAAAATATTAAAACATTTATTTAAACACCTCTCTGGGCTGGTTAAAAGTCGTCTTCTCATAAAAGATACACCTTCATAAGCGAAAGTATGTTAATGAAGTATGCTTATCATTACATTTAGCTAGACTATTATACTAAGTGCCATTACAGTAATGGCATTCCCTATACGATATTTAAAAAAAAAATTTGGTCATCGGAATGAACGATATCTTGAGTTATAAGGAAGATGGAATATTTTTATTTTTGCTTTCATTTGAATTAATTTCAAGTAGATCGCGACTAGCGTTTTTTTACAACTAAATAAATATACGCCGTAACGAAACATTTTTAACAACTCAATTTCATTGTTAAATGATTTTTTTTGTTATATTAAAAAATTACATACTATTATTTACTGCCAAAATTACGGCTTCAAACTGACAGTTTCAATACTCGTGCGAAAACAGGTTGTCAGTTCCGATCACGTTAATTTATTATTCGTCGCCCGTTTTCATAGTTGAATAAGTTTAGTTTTTGAATAAAATAAATATATCGTAAACAGCCCACTAAATGTTCCCACTGCTGGGACTCGGGGCCTTCTCTGGTAAGGAGAGAGTCACAGCCATAATCCACCACGTTGGCCAGTGCGTTGGGTGACACATGACTTCGAATGATTCTAGGTACATGTCGGTTTTCTCGCGATGTTTTCCTTCACCGTTCACAAGTATCACTAACTTAAATCACGCATATGACTTTGAAAAGACAGTGGTGCGCGTAGACATAAATTTATGAGGTCTTTTACATCTAAATCATTACATGAAGCTAATTAATCAAATAGCGAGCGTGAATTAATAAAACGTCATCGACTTTATAAGTGTTTTTAAGCTATTGCATAGCTTTTATCGCGGGCAATTGAACAAGAAGACCGAATCAAACTTTTTTGTGAGAAACCGCTAAGAAAGAGAGAGATGGAAGACACAAAGCCGTAACGAAAAAACCTGCCACCCACCAGGCCATTCGACTTTATTATCATGACTTACATACTATATTTGTATAGCAAGCTGTGTTACATACGTTCTTATAGATATAATGTCGCAATAGCTTTACCGCGGCAGTCCCCGAGTGTCACACGTCTTTTTTATTTCTGTTGATCAACATGATAATTTATCCATTCAATAACAAGCTTACGTTATCTGATAATTACGATAACGAAAATTAATTCAAAATTATTATCATAACATTTCTTTATCAATATAATTAGTTCGCACTTGACCGCCATCTCACCTGATGAGGACGATGCCATCTACGTTGGAGCGTGCGTTATACCTAGACCTAGTAGAAAATGATTCACTCTTAGGTAAAGAATAAGTAAATAGATCAGGGTTTTCCGTAGGATTCCTTTGTAACAATCGTAAGCAGATGAGGTGTATGTTAGCTATGGCGACATAGTGATATGCCGCGACAAAAGTATGCCACTTCCACAAGAGCGACAAGACAAGAGCGATCAGACCCGTGCTTTCGGAGTAAAGCGTTTGTTTTAACTCTATACGTAGTATATGTAAACTCTATGGATTTACTCGGTACGCAGAAGTTTTTGTTTTTTAGGAGAAAATCACATTATTGGTAGGGTAAAATCTTTTACCCTAGTTCTTTTCACCGACTTGCTAATGTCGGGTGGTGGCGGCGTAGCGTATAGCGCGTAGCGTATAGCGCGTAGCGTATAGCGTGTAGCGTATAGCGTATCACAATATTGACTGGCCTCGTGGCTTAGTGGGTAGTAACTCTGCCTGCGAAGCCGAGGGTCGATTCCCACCCAGTGTAAATATTTGTGTGATGAATTCAAACGTTTGCACTGTGTCTGGGTGTTTCTATTTATAATAAGTATGTATTTAAAACTATATAAGTATTATATCAGCTATCTGGCCGCCATAGTACAAGCTTTGCTTAGTTTTGGGTCAGATGGTGTTGTGTGTGAATTGTCCACCAATATTTATTTATAATAATAACATCTCAAGAAACTTTCGCTAGACGATTGGGTTAAGGGCTAGATCCAGAAGGCAGTCATCCTCGACACAGCGCGCATCGCCAGGAGGTTCCTCTCTCTGCAGCCCTAACCACCGGTAGCTTGGGTCCTGCCCCGCTGCTGGCGGCACCCTAGTTTTAAAGTTTTTTATAATGTTTATTTTTTTATACTTTTTGTAAAAAACTAAGAAATTAAGACGAATGAATAAATAACTGAATAATAATAATATCTATAGGTTCACATGTACTATTGTGCAACATTAAATATTAAATTATATTACCTAGTCGTACTACTATCTATCTCGTATTACCCACTAGAGACGAACTGTTATTAATATATACCTACAAACCCCTTTAAAAAAACACGTTAAACTTGAAAAAGCCCAAATTTTAACCATTAAGGAATATCTACTTAGCCAAAGTATTTCATAGTTTACTTATACAACGAATACTTAAAGACGGCTGCCCTGGATAATACACATTTTCGACTTGTTCTATTATTCACGTTTTTTAAAGAAAATTAAGTAACAATGTTTTAATGCGATATTTTTTGGACCTATCAGATTTTAAAAAGTCTTATTCTAAACCTAATTCGTGCAGAAGGCTAAATACATTATCTTTTAATCTAACTTAAAGGGTTATTACCTACACTTAAATTTAGAGGTGGTTGCTAATGAATTCAGTGAATTTTTAATAGCTTTCAGTAAGCTATCATACCTACTAAATTCAGAAGCGAGGATTGTTTGATTCTAACCTGCTTTGTATTTAGTCGACTAACCTAGTTCCTAAATCTGCTGCTGAATTCAGTCACTAAATTTAGCCTTTTACATGTCCTGCTATTATGGAGATCGAAGTCAAATTTCAATAAGCGTAACCGCAATACATCATCAACAACAAGTTATTTTGCTGATATGCAAAGATTTTGATGTTTGTTGCTCAATTACGTCGGGACAACTGAACAGATAAGGTTGGAATTCGGAACATTGTATAAAACCTTGAATGGAACATTATGCTATTTCTATCGTGAGAATAAGACGGGAAAGGGAACTACAAAGATAAAACCACAGAGCGCTGATTGTTAATATATAACTTTTAGTTTAAATACGAGTAACCTGACTGCAAAAACAGACAAAAAACATTGTGTACAATATACTTGCACTATAGACGACAAATATATTATATAAGACGAATCTAACGATATCTTAATTGTCAAAATCCATCCAGCCGTTTGGAAGATGCGTGGGAATAAAGAAATTTACAAACATACAAGATACGCGCGAAAAACATAACCCCTCTTTCAGTCGGGTAAAAATTAAACGAATCGTTGTTTCTAGATTCCTATTATATTAGTAGGCCCTAAAACTGGCAGTGAGGTCATTGATCTAAACCCCATTATCAACGCTATCATATACCAGTATAAGCGGCTAAGAACAAAGTCGGATCTGATAATTATGTTAGCTTATCTGTTAATAAAGCATTATATCTGATAGTGGAACTCCCACTGACAGCCTAAAGTGGATGAAAGACGGCTAATTGGCTATTTGACGATACTAGGGCTATGGTTGGTTTAATAACAACAAGTTTGGAATTCTTTCCAAACAAACAAAATAATAATTATAGTAAAGTAATAAATATTGGTAAATAAATAAATATTGGTGGACAATTTACACACAACACCATCTGACCCCAAACTAAGCAAAGCTTGTGTGATGGCAGCCAGATAGCTGATATAATATAATACTTATATAGTTTAATAAATACATACTAATTAAACATAGAAACACCCAGACACAGTGCAAACATTTGAATTCATCACACAAATATTTGCACTGGATGGGGATCGAACCCACGACCCTCGGCTTCGCAGGCAGAGCTACTACCAACTAAGCCACTAGGCCAGTCAAACAAACAAAGTACGTAATAATAATTAAGCTGGCCAAGAATCTGAATCTGAATCAGAATCATTTATTGCTAAACTGTGTAAATAAGATGGTACTTAACATAATATTAAAGAAACAACAGTTTTCCCATTTCGGGCGTACAATTTAAGTTTTATATATAAATTATTAAAAAATTACTATTTTACACACGAACATTTTCATACCAAATTAACGTACTAAAAGTATTTAGTTATAAAATTGAGTTTAAAAAAATGAGATAAAAGTTAAGTTATTATATTTTAAAACCTACTAATCTAAAAGATTCTTCCAAGCTATTTTGAAATATACATGTATCTCTATAATCATAGAATTTTATTTGTAACCCGTGTCAAAAACTTTGTTTCTGGTAACATTAAATTAATAAACTAAACAAACAAATAATAAATTGTAGATTGCTCAATAACTGTATTACAAACAAAACTTTAATTTTCATCTATAAATCCTTAATTTTCAAAATATTCGGTTAACTTATAATATACTTTTGATATGAGCCAATGTTAATGTTGTTTTAAATTTTGTCGTTTTTAATGATTTCAGCTCCACCGGTAAGTGGTTGTATTTTAATAGCAGTATAAAATGAACTATTGTAGAATATCGCATTGTTTACTTGTCGAACAGAGATGTTGAATTTTTGCTTGGTACGTTTCAAGTTTTTTTAAATTTATATATTTTTAGGGTTCCGTAGCCAAATGGCAAAATACGGGACCCTTATTAACCGACTTCAAAAAAGGAGGTTTCTCAATTAGACCTATGTATGTTATTTTTTTTAGATTCGTCATGTCTGTCCGTCCGTATGTTACACCCACTTTTCTCCGAAACTATAAGAGCTATACTATCGAAACTTGGTAAGTAGATGTAATCTGTGAACTGCATAAAGATTTTGATACAAAAAATATAAAAAAAACTAAAATTTTCCGGGGTGTCCCATACATTGAACTGAAACTCAAACATATTTTTTGATCAAAACTTTACGTGTGGGTTATCTATTATGGATAGGTCATCAAAAATAATATTGAGCTTTAAATTTTTTTTCTAAACGAAATAGTTTGCGCGAGGGACTCTTTCAAAGTGGTAAAAAGTGCCCCCTCCTGTAACTTCTAAAATAAGAGAATGACAAAAATAAAAAAGTGTATGATGTACATTACCATGTAAACAATCAACGAAACAAAACTGGTTTCAATGAGATCTAGTAAGTAGTTTTATTTTAATACGTCATAAATTGACTATTGCTAAAACACTGATTAAAGTAACAACGAACTACAAGTACTTTTATATTATGTTAATTGCTGCTACTGAAGCCTATATGGCCGAGTCCGACTCGCACTTGACCACTTTTTTATTTTTTTATTTATTTTCAAAAAAACTTAGCGACTAAGATGATGATTAAATGAGTGAATAATAATTACAGACACGATTCAGAGATAATTTATAGGGCCATAGGCCTTATTTTTGTGAACCTTATTAGTTCAATACCTCGACTTACGCGATAGGTGGCACAAAGCGATAGTCGTGTAAGTCGAATTCGCGTAAGTCGGGGTTCTGTTTTTTATCATAAACATACAAAAGTTTTTGTAGTTGGGTACATTTTGTGTTTTGAACGACTTAATTAAAGATATATCGATGTGCAATGCATATGTAAAACAATTCCACAAGGAATACACCCAACCTTGTCGTAAACGAACACCGACAGTGCGGAGTGAGCAAATGAAAAACCGCGTAACTCCAAAATTGCGTAAAGCGGAGTAGTGTAAGTCGGGGTTATTACTGTGCTTTATTAACCTGTGAAACTAGGTACTTATAGATATTGCGTATGAGTACATAATATTAATATAAGACGAAAGTCTATAATCAGTGTGTGTTGCCAGTGATGACATATTATGGTACTGAGACGTGGTCGCTAACTATTGGCATGATATGCAAGCTCAAAGTTGCGCAACGGGCAATGGAGAGAGCTATGCTCGGAATTTCACTGCGTGACAAAATCCGAAACGAGGAAATCCGCAGAAGAACAAAGGTCACCGACATAGCTCTTAAAATTAGCAAGTTGAAGTGGCAATGGGCAGGCCATATAGCTCGCAGAACCGATAACCGCTGGGGAGAGTAAAGGTTCTCGAATGGCGATCACGAACCGGCAGACGCAGTGTAGGACGGCCCCCCACACGATGGACCGATGATATTGTCTCGGTCGCGGGAAGTCGGTGGATGGAGGCGGCACAAGATCGGTCATTGTGGAAATCATTGGGGGAGGCCTATGTCCAGCTGTGGACGTCTGCAGGCTGCAGATGATGATGACATAATATTAGCTTCTTTAGTCTCAACACTCTTTGCCTCTGTTTTGAGGATAGTTCAAACGACTTTCGACCGGGCTTCACGTGCACGGCTGAATCTATGCAAACGCAAAAAGCGGCATTTACAACGCAGAATACGCGCGTTCCTGAAACGCGCGTCGTCTACTCGTTTAAAAACGCCGTGTACTAGGGCCCTTATACTTAAGTGATCGAGCACCAGACCACCCCGAAACTTTGCTCTCTTAACCCTCTACCGCATAGAAACCCATATATGGTTACGGCAACTTTAGTTTTTTTTTATTCGTAATGATGCTAATACAATAACTAAACGCATCGGCTACCTTAAGATTAATATGTTGGTAATACGAAAATAATATTTTATTGTCTATGGTCAAACGTCAATTCCGTTATAACCTCACTTGTATCAGCGCAGGTGCGAAGTTCAACAAAGTGTTTGCAAACTCATTTTTCAAAAAAGTTTATCTACATGATAAAGGTAAGTTTTGCTTGATAAAAAAATTTTATATGGTGCTATTATTATTCTATTTCAAGAATGTGTTAGATTTTTATAGCTTTTTGGCATATTTCTATCATACTGAAGGACTTTTTCTTTGAAACCATATATGGTTTCGCATGCATTCTTTGACTTTTTTCTGTGGACCACATATGGTTTCGTATGCACTATTTTTGTGTGATGGGCATAGCATGGCTTTTTCTTGGTTGCAGAATGGATCCTGCTCGCTTTTATGGCTCTTCGAAACATGTTAACCCCCCTACCTGGAGATGGTATGATAAGTGATGATGCCTTAGCTTCCGATTCCGACAGTGAATATGTTCCTCCTAGACAATACCAACGTCACAGAAGATCTGTTGTTATTCCCGAAACTGATAGCGATTCTTCTGATGAAGAAACTAGCCCTGCACCAACCACACAAAAGAAAGGTAAGGCAATAAAAAATAAGCCTACCGTAATAAAATGGGAAACAAAAAAAAAAGAGGCTTATGATGTAAACAATTTTAAATTTACTGGAATAGCACAATTACCGGAATTTATTGAAAAACTTGAAACACCGGCAGATTATTTTTTGTTTTTATTTTCTGATGATTTGCTAGAAACTATTACCAATCAATCTAATTTAAAATCTGTACAAGACAACATAAACAAACCCGCTAACATAAGTAAACAGGAAATAGAACAGTTTATTGGCATGGTAATTTTCATGTCCATAGTGAAATTACCTGCGTCACGACATTACTGGAACAAATCTGTAGGACAATCACAAATTTACGAAACTATGACATGTAATAGATTTGAAACAATAAAAAAAAATTTACACTTCAATGACAACAATAATTACATTCCGCATGGTAGTCCAGGACATGACAAGTTGTTCAAAGTGCGCCCACTTCTAGATAGCATTAGGCAGCAACTTTTACTAGTACCTAAAGAGGAGTATCTTGCAGTTGATGAACAGATAATCCCTACTAAAAATCGGCATGATCTAAAGCAATATAACCCGGCAAAGCCTCATAAATGGGGTATAAGAACCAAGTTCTTAGTGGAGTTTCAGGTTTCAGTTACGATTTTGACATTTTTGCCGGTGACCAAAGTAATACACGACCTGAAGGTGCACCAGATCTAGGTGTTAGTGGCAATGTAGTGACTCGTCTCACCGAAACAGTACCAAGACATTCTAATCATAAGATCTTTTTTGACAATTGGTTCAATAGCCCTAAACTTCAGGTGTATCTTACACAGATCGGATTATTGCCTCTAGGTACAGTGCGCCTAAACAGAGTTCCAAATATAAATATGCCACCGGAGAAGGAATTGAAAAAAAAGGAACGTGGATTTTTCATTGAAAAGGTTGCTAGTATTGATGGAGTCAATGTAAGTGCAGTTACTTGGTTTGATAATAAACCGGTGCATATGCTTTCAACTTACGTAGGTGCTGAACCAACCACTACAAAACGAAGATATTTTAGAAAAGAAAAGCAGTATAAAAACATTACTTGCCCTCAAGCAGTTGAGGTATATAACCAACACATGGGGGGAGTTGATTTGTTAGACTCCATGCTGGGTCTATATAGAATTCACTTGAGATCCAAAAATGGTACAAAGAATATTTTTCCACATGGTGGATATGTGTATTGTAAATGCTTGGATTCTTTGGCGCCGAAATAATCCAAACATTTACATGCCTTTATTTGATTTTAAGCAAGCAGTTTCAGAACACTTACGCAAATCAGGTAAAGCAGTAAGTGTTCGAAAAAGAGGACGTCCCTGCACTCAAAGCAGAGACGGAACGCCTGTAAGTTTTACTGGCCACGGTAGTTCTGCTTCATCTAATCCAGGAACACCCAATCGTCCAAGTAAAGTAAGGAAAGTTCCTGCCAGACACCAAGAACTGCCGTTGAACTCTGTAAGAACGGACAAAATAGACCATATGCCGGAATGGATGAAACACCGACAAAAATGTAGTTGTTGCGGTCAAAAAAACTTACACAAAATGTAAAAAATGTATGGTTTTCTTATGTTACAACGATAAACGGAACTGTTTATCCGATTTTCATTATAAATACTGAAACTATTGTACGAGATACTTCAAGCTCAAATTATTTCTTTATTGCATAGAAACCCATATATGCCACTAGTAATTATGATTATAATTTGTTTGAATGCATACGAACCCATATATGGTCTTAATTTTTTTTTCAGTTCCTGTAACCGTTTTTTTTCAAATTTTATTTCTGTAGCATATCTTATCAGTAAATAAAGGCTCAACAACTATCAAATATTTTTTTTTTCGTTTCCTTCATAATTCATGCAGTAGAGGGTTAATATTGTCCGAGTATTTGTTACCGGCACCTTTGAAATGTGAACTATTGCTTTGGTAGAAATAATATTTATATTTATGACCATTATTTTAAACAAATGGGTCATATGTCAAAATAGACCAGATAATGTTCATCTGTATTGCAATATACATAAAATGTAAATTCCTTCGGTATATATTGGTCAGTTCAACCATAGACATATCCATCATTTTTAGACACCCAAAATTAATTTTTATTCTTAGATATGTATTTTGTTTTATTTTTACTGATGTTCTTTGTTACAGAAGCATGGAATAAGAAACGGCTGTAAATTTATAAGAAACTAATTTAGAAAAGACCTCAAAATGACAACAAAACAAAATCTAGTCAAACTTCTAGTCCTAATATTAATTATTTACAACGAAAGTGAAGCTCAAAATATGGAAATAATTGAAAACTTAGAAATGGAAGAAAGTATAAAGAATGAAATACATGATAAAGTAGATACAATCGATGAGGAAACCACAACTGCTGAAATAGATGTAGATATAGACATCGACAAAAATATACGCTCATTAGAAGAGACAAACAAAGTTCCAAAAGAAAATCAAACTAAAGAAATGAACACAACAGAAGTAGTGTGTATAGGACAACAAGAATATTGTAATATGTCTGAAGAAGAATATGTCAAAATGTTGAATGATTACATCTACCCTCAAAATTATGAATGGGTGTTGATAGCTGCATACATAGTTGTATTTATTGGGGGTTTAGTTGGTAATGCGCTGGTGTGTGTGGCTGTCTACAGGAATCATACTATGAGGACAGTAACGAATTACTTCATTGTGAACCTTGCTGTAGCAGACTTTATGGTGATTCTCTTTTGCTTGCCAGCGACGTTGCTGTGGGACGTGACTGAGACTTGGTTCTTTGGATCGGCGATGTGCAAATTTATACTCTATTTTCAGGTAAGTTATACCTATATTAGAACAAACAGTCTTTAATTAATGCAATATATTTTGATGTTTTTATGAGAAGTGCTTTAACTTTAAAATGTTATGGTTAAGCAAAGAATATTCTTACTTATATTTTTGTTTAAAAAAAATTACTTCACGAGGTGTTTCCAAGCAGGCAACCAACCAAATAATTAAATGGTTTGGCGATCAAAGGCAGGTCGTTGTTTTCGTCACAATCTAGGTCCTTTATTTTGGGCCGGAATGTTTAAGCCCCTACACGTGTGAAACAAAACTTTAAAAAACATTAAACATTTATTCAAACTATACGACGTGAATTAAGGTTTGTTATTCATTCTTATAATTTGGATTTATTCATAGTTTTTATTTTTTACGTATGTTACCTGCGTCTGAAGTTACTACGGCTGGTCTAGTCGGGAGAACGGCGTCTGCCGATTCGGAGTCCCTGGTTCAAATCACGCACCACTGTCTTTTCGAGGTTGTAATGCCGTTAACTTAAAAACATTGAAGGAAAACATCGTGAGGAAACCGATATGTATCTAGAATCTTTTGATATCATATGTCATCCACCAACTCACACTGGTGCAGCGTGGTGAATTATTACATTGAGTTTCTCCATGCGAGAGAAAGTGCCCAGTTCCAGCAGAGGGAACAATTAGTAGGCTGCTATGCTGAAACGATGAATTAGTTTTAGTACTGACTTGGAATAGATCAATAGGTATTGGAGTGCCTGATTAACTACGTAGCAAGAGTACGCAATTGCAACGGGCCCCGCGCAAAAGGAGGCCCGCGTAATTAAACCCACTCTTGCCTGAGCGTAATTTTTTGAGTGAAAATTATTAAGATGTTTGTGGCATGTTGAATTTTTTTGATGTCACTAAAACGTGAAACTTTACATTCACGTTATGACAAATGTGAAAGAACTAATAATTTAAGGGCGATCCAAGATCGTGAAGTGGAAGGCTAAGTTCCATTTCTGTTTTTTGTACGATATGAGATAAAAAAAAAAAGATCTTAGTACTAAATAGAATTAGATATTTTTCACGAAATGTTGATGTTATTTGAAAATATGTTACACATAAGTTGTATTATTTCATCTAATATCTATGTAGATCTTTTTACCGACACATGAAACAAGGGTTATACTTTTCGCCCGTACCTATCTCGTATGTTCGTAAATTTCTTTAGATATGTGGGAAACATATCTTCCAAACTTTTTGACAAAACAAATCAAAACTGAGGTCTTATTAACTAAAAAAAATTCACAGCAGCAGAAAAAAAATAAAAAATAAACCAGTGAGATAAATGAATAGAGTTTGTCTAAAAATAAGTAATAAGTCACGGGTTAATAGATAAATAAAAAATAAGTAATAGAGTAGCAAAAATGATCATTTTCTTTTCAAAGTACTTAAGTTATGTACCTAACTAAAAACGTAAATGGAGCTGTTGTAAAAACTTGAAAGAACTGGGTATTTGGGAAAATGGGTCAAATATCTCGAAAACGGTTCCTTTTTTTAGTAATTACCATAAGGGATAAATATTTCAATAGAGGTTAAGCCTTTACGACAATGGAACTCAAGTGGGTAAGGAGGACGACAGAAGCTTTAAGGGATCATTTTACAATTCAATTAGGATAGGTCCAAAGGGAAGCCTCAAATATACGTTTAAAATACAAAATAGAATGTACTAAATAAGTTAAAATTTATCTTTGTTAGCTTTTATAAAATAAAATGTGTTTGGACTGTCATTATCACCATCATTTGAATGTCAAAATTTTAGAAATAAAAACTTATCGGCTGCAAAAGGGCCTTGTCAATTATCATCATCAGCCGCTAGACGTCTACTGTTGAACATAGGCCCTCTCCCCTAGATTTCCACAACGAACGGTCCTGCGCAACCTGCAACCAGCGGTTTCCAGCGACCTTTGTGAGGTCATATGCCCATCTAGTGGGAGGAGGCCGTTCAACACTGCGTCTTCCCTTCGTGGTTGTCACTCGAAAACCTTTCTTCCCTATCAGTCGTCAGTTCTACGAGCGATGTGGCCTTGCCCATTGCCACTTCAGTTTGCTTACTCTTTGCGCTATGTCGGCCACTTTTGTTCTTTTGCGAGTCCTCATTACGGATTCTGACAATTAGGATATGCTGATGTAAAAAAACTTTGTCATAGTGAAAATACATATTATCCAAAAATAATGAATTCGTAGAATGAGTAGGTACTTATAACAAGTACAAAATTAAAAAAAATCTGTAACCCCCGACTACCTTAGAATTGAAATTTGTACAGTATTCTACTTGTGAAGTCCTTTCATTTGATACCCATGTTGAGGAAGTAGTGACAAATTTTTTTTTGTGGTGGCGGTCATCTTGTGTTTGAAATTCATCATAGTGTATAGCTTTCTTCTAGTTAAGCTCTTTCATTTGATATCCATATTGACGGAGGTTATAAAAAATATTTTATCCGCCATTTTGTGGAGACGGTCATCTTGAATAGATATGAACCAAACATACCATCGTACAGAAATTAACCTTAAAAAAAGCGCATCGAAATCGGTCTATCCGTTTGAGCTCTACGTTGCCACAGACAGAAACACACACAAAAAGATAGACAGACATCGACGTCAAACTTATTACACCCTTTTTTTGGTCGGGGGTTAAAAATGACGATTGAATACCGATTGAAATAGTTAAATCGATTCTCAAGTTATAGAATAACCAGAAAAACATTTTATTAAAGACTGTGTAAGGGTTTTTTATAAATTTATATGCCACCGTAAATTTGGTGCATACGTGATTGTAACGTCAAATTATAATCTAACGCATGAGATTACAATATTACAGTAAGTGAGATTTCTTTATAATCAGACGTCATTCGAAAAAATGACGGCATAAAATTTTTTATTTTTATTTATTCTTAGTTTTAGACTTTTTCTCATACTGCATAGATAAGTCGTTCATTAATTAACATAAGGAAAACGTTTAAAAATTTAAGTAAACTAAATTAATACCTATGCATAAATTTCTTTAGTGTAATCTATACTAATCTATATCTATACTAATATTATAAAGAGGAAAGATTTGTATTTTTGTATTTTTGTATGGCACGAATAAACTCAAAAACTACTGGACCGATTTCAAAAATTCTTTTGCCCATAGAAAGCTACATTATCACTGAGTAACATAGGCTATGTTTATCACGAAAAAAAATGAGATATCTACGTAAATTTTTACTAAAACCAACGCAAGGTATAAAAAAAACAGTCACAAAATGGCTTTCATCGCATACGCTGCGGAAAGTACTAATGATAGACCAAAACAATGTTCTACAATATTATAGAGCGTATTAAAATCTACAAAAAACCTCGCGAGACCATATGTCTAACTACAGTAACTACCTCGCAACAACTACTTTTTTACATTTTGAAAGGAAGTAAAAATGCCTATCAAATTCAGATCATGTTATCAACACATTTGTATTAATTCTTATCCAAATAAATTATTTCTTATTCAAGACTCTTTTAATACCTATTGATTACTTTTTGAATTATTGAAGTCGGACATTCCATTCAAAATATATAACGAAATTAAAAATATCAATCCTATCAAAATGCGGCGCCGCGCGGCGCAACACCGATAGAGGGGACACCGAGGCACGGGGGAGAGGTGTTCGCAGCTATGAAATAGGTAAGTACGAGTAGCCGCGCGCGCGTCTACTAATTCGCGTGGTCGCCTCGCTACGTAGGTAGTGGACGCAAATGATATTAAATATTAAACATTTTTTCGTAACACTTGTTTATGTTCCTATCAAAATTTTCTTTTCAGAACTACTTTTGTATAAGTTTATTCTACCTTTACTGTTATTGTTCAAGTTTTCTCGCACTTTTTATTAAATTTATTCCATTTCGGTTTCCTCACGATGTTTTCTTTTACCGTTTTAAATTGGAGGCATTACGGACATGCCTTCGAAAAAATAGTGATGCGCGTGTAATTTGAGCTGGGGGATAGGATACGATATAGGTCATCTAGCCGCGCGCGCGTCTACTTATTCGCGTGGTCGCCTCGCTACGTAGGTAGTGGACGCAAATGATATTAAATATTAAACATTTTTTCGTAACAGTTTTTTATGTTCCTATCAAATGTTCTTTTCAGAACTACTTTTGTTTAAGTTTATTCTACCTTTACTGTTATTGTTCAAGTTTTCTCGCACTTTCTACACAGTATTACATAAAATTTATTCCATTTCGGTTTCCTCACGATGTTTTTTGAGCTGGGGGATAGGATACGATATAGGTCATCCCCAAAGGTCCCCTTCATTCTACCTGCTAAAGTAGAATAAAACGGAGCATTAAGGACTACGATGATGAGACGATCAGAAATCTAGCTGTGTCAATAGATTCAATAAGCAGCCCACTAAATATTCCTACTACTGGGACTCGGGGCCCTCTCTCGCAAGGAGAGAGTCAAGTCCATAATCCACCACGCTGGCCCAGTGCGGGTTGGTGGATGAAAACATTACCTCAAAAGATTCTAAGTACATGGCGATTTCTTCACGATGTTTTTCTTCACCGTTTTAAGTTAGCGTTATTACGCATATTACTCCGAAAAGACAGTGGTGCCTGGTGCACGTGGGATTTAAAACCGGGGCTCCAGATCGGCCGCCGCCGTTCTCCCGACTAGACCAGCCGTAACTATTTAGTACGTATTTAGAACTAATAGACTTTAGTACCTACATAAAACATTGCACAACCATAAACTACGTCGTAGGTGGCATTAGCAGATTTTTAACACTAAATTACAACAATTAAATATTTACTGATTTAATTTTTGATTTGATGCGTAAAAGTAAAGGGGAATAACAACGACGCCAGACACGCCTAAAGTTTTAGGACTAATGATAATATACCATAACAACTAACGCATAACAGTTTTCGCATAATTTTTGCTACCGTATATAGCATAAACATAACTTAGCATAATGTTTAAAGGCACATATTGAGAGAAGCATAACAATACCTAAACATAACAATTGGTCCTATTATGGTCTATCACTGAGGTACGAGTCCGGGTGAGCTCCTGGAGCCAGAAGCTCTATGTCCTTGAGTGTAACCTCTCGCTACGGCGACGACCTCGCTTGGCTCGCTCCTCTCAGGACCTCCCTTGAGCTTCTGGCTCCCGCATTTTTTTTTTTTATAAAGTAAAATAGGCAAAAAGCATGCGTTTTAAATGATAAACAGATGATTGGGATTGTTTGTTTTGTCTTATGTCCTAAGCATGGCAATTCTGCCAAGAGTGTGTTAAAATTTGTAAGTCTAATAATTTTGTTTTATACTTATTTTCCATAACACCCGTGCGAAACCGGGGCGGGCTGCTAGTTGTCAATAATTTGATAGTAAGAGACAGATCTTAAGCCACCAATAAAAGTCTGATATTCAAAGTTTGTAAAAAAAAATGCTATGAATCGTATTTTGCGAAAATAAATCATCGTGAAAAGCTACTTGACCCGCAGTTATCTATTCTATGCTCGCAGGTAACATTGCGACGCAACTAGTAAGCAAAAAATATTTTTGGAAATAAAAAAATGTACATATTACGGTTTACCAGCACTTAAATACGAGTAGGAATTTCGAATTTGGATCGAACCCCTATTGAACTACCAATACCGATGTCCTCAATTAAAATCAGATAATAAGAAATAAAAACTACCGGTGTTTCCACCCCTGTAAAGCCTGTAAACACCCTGTAAACGTCTTGTGAGGACAAGTGACATACATCAAAAGAGGTTATTATCTAAGCATACGCTACTTGTATTTGTAGGGCTTAATAAGTCTCTTTGTGATAAATGGCCCTGCCTGAAATTTGCTTCGAAATATATAAATTCAAAGACACACATTAAATTTCATGGATTGGCGTTTTAGCTTTGTTTCATTCAGTACCATCAGTATCAACGTTCTTGGAACGTGCCCGTTTGCTTACGATGTTTTTCTACACCGTTAAATCCAATGGTGATAACAAACTTGGATATCTGCACTTGGAAAATATTCTGATGTGTACTTGGGATATGAACCTACGAATTCACGATTCAGAATCACACGTACCGGCTTCTAGGCTACCACGAATCCTAGGCTACCACGGGTTCTAGGCTACCACGGGTTCTAGGCTACCACGGGTTCTAGGCTACCACGGGTTCTAGATTACCACGGGTTCTAGGCTACCAAGGGTCTACGCTACCACGGGTTCTAGGCTACCACAGTTGCCTAATTGTTGGATAATTTTTATCCCGAAAAAATAAAGGGATCGAGAACCACGCGGCTGAAACTGCAAGGTGTTGCTAGTAATCTATATCTACTAATCTATTTTTAACACACTTTTATTAGATTCACTTGTAACTACTCGTATGTACTTTTATAAGTATGTAAGAAAAGTTTGTTTGTTTTGTTTGTTAAACTATTGCATAGCTTTTATAGCGGGCCTGGGGACCGAATTTTAGTGATCGTGCATCTCTTTCTTATGTTCACAAGAAAAAGAAAGAGGGACGGAAGACCGTAACGCCGTCCTCTCCACTCGGTCATTCGACTTTGAATCTTATTTGTATTAGCTTTACAGACTAAATGGTCTTAGCTGTCGAAGACTGACTAGATTGTTTACTTCTCTACATTTTTTGATGGTAAACAAATGTCACTCTTCAAAATAAAAGCAATTCCGAAAAATTGGTAACATCCCTATTGCTTATGTTGATAAAAATGCATGCAACATGCAATAGCTTTACCGCGGCAGTCCCCGAGTGCCACACTTCTTTTTTTTTTTTTAATCTTGAAATCTTAATTTGACCAACTTCCCGTTCTTCGATCAGGGTGAAATTTTGCACACGCTCTGAGTTCTGATGACAATACATGACTACCTAAGAAACGTCATTACAAATCCAATATGGCGGCCTCCTCAAGATGGCGGACTGGCTGTTCCACAACTGGCAAATCCACCCCCATGATATGGGTATCAAATGAAAGGGTGTGCTGTTAGGAATACAAAAAAAATAGTCATGTGACTTAAATCCAACATGGCGGACATCGAAGATGGCGGATTGGAAGCATATATTTTAGTTTTTTTTTTACTATTTTATTTATAGTAAAGAGTGACGAGACGAGCAGAGCATGTGCTTGATAATAAGCAACATGTCACGATGTGACACATAACATCACAGTGACATGCAGCTATTGGAATATCAAGAGTCCAAATCATTACCTAGCACTGCGCTCGACACCTTTAGATCTAAGATATTATATCTCTAAGCCCTGCGTAAGAAATTTCTCTGGAAACATTGCCCTTCAAACTGGAACCCAGTAATGTGTAACCTTATTACATTATTGCCGGTAGAATAACTGGCAAAGGTGTGGTACTTCCCCGTGCGGACTCTTCCAAGAGTCCTACCACTACTATCAATCTACTAATACTATAAAGCTGAAGAGGTTTTACTTTTACGTTTGACCGCGTTAATCTCAGGAACTCCACCGATTTCAAAAATTCTTTCACAATTGGATATATACGTGATGTCTGGGCCAGCACCCAGATGTAGTCTATAAAGGCTATATATGTGACACATGGAAAGCCAGGGCGAACCGCTAGGACATTATGTTTCTACATTTTTATTTTTATTAGTGTCTAAATTGTTAAATAATGTTAATTCTTTGTTCCAGTCAGTGTCTGTGTCCGTGTCAGTACTGACACTGACGTTCATCTCTGTGGATCGCTGGTACGCCATCTGCTTCCCGCTCAGGTTCAAATCCACCACCGGGAGGGCCAAGCTGGCTATACTAGTCATCTGGGCCGTGTCGCTCACCTTCAGTAAGTAACAAATCTAGTTTGAAATCTTTAGTCCGATCACATTAGACCAAAAAATATTTGGCTAAGTGCGAGATGGATCACTCACCAAAGGTTCTGCACAAATGTGTAAAAACCTAAAATCTACATTTACTTACTATGTACGCGTTCACGAAGAAAAGGGTAATAAGTTTGTTGTTATAGTTATATTCAGACGCCTGCGAAATAATTAATAACGCACATATTATATTTTCTCATACGGGAATAAATTGAAAACCTTTTTAAACGACCGCTACTAACCTAGTTAGTAGCGGTCGTTTAAAAAGGTTTTCCCCCACCACCGCGGACCCTTAAATCTAGTTTTCTGCTAACAATATACAACATTTTATCTAGATGCTTTCAATTGCTTTCAGTAGTTTTTGCGTGAAAGAAACATCTATCCTCACAAATTTTCGCATATAATTTTTTTTCAAATCAAATCAATTTATTGAGCTTGGATATTATATTATAAACTAGCTGACCCGGCAAACGTTGTTTTGCCATATAAATAATTTCCTAATAAAATAAGGGTTGATCGTAGAAGGGTGAAAATTGAGGATTGTATGTATATTTCTATGTTGTATCATAAAAATTTAGGGGTGGACTAACATTTAGGGGGATGAAAAATAGATACTGGCCGATTCTCATAGATACCGGATAAGCACAAACAATTAATCAAAATCGGTCAAGCCGTTTCGGAGGAGTATGGCAACGAAAACTGTGACACGAGAATTTTATATATTATTAGATATTATATTATAATATTAGCAGGCCTTGTATTTTTTATTAAAGAATGACGATACGAGCAATTCATGGACCTGATGGTAAGTAACATGCCTGCCACGTAACAGCACAGTGGCACGCAACTATTGGAACATATTACCTAGCACTGCACTGCGCTCATCACCAATCAAAAGTAATTACATATTTTTGTTTTCGACAATATTCATGGCAACTTGCAATGCATCTTGTAGCTAAATACCTAGTGGCACTGCTAAGGAAGAATCTTTACGTCTATGTCAGAAAATCTCATTCCTGATTTAATGAATTTAATATCTGAAAAGTTGAAGATGCATACCTTAAAAGTTCTGGACACAACTTTCGAAGCGTCCCAAGTTTCGATATTGTTTACTTCGCCAAAACCAGCTTTCCGTTAAAAAATTAAGATTGCTTTGAACAACAAATCAATTTCGCGTAGAAAGAAAACACGGGTCCGACGAATCGGAAGATACGCATTGAGTTTACGATTGAACTTAAATACAGCCAGTGAACCGAGCGTTACGAGGACAAAGCACTCATTTTTGTATTGTGATTTGAAGGAAACTTCTAAGCGAATTTAAAAAAAGGAGATTCTCAAATTGGGTACATGTTTTTCTAGTACGACTAAGGGTAAGAACTCATAGAGCGGTTTTTAACCGCGTACGCGGGCGCGGGCCCACAGCTTCTGTAGGATGCAGATTTATATGTAAAAATTGAAATAAAAACTTACGAGGCGGTTTACGCCCGCGGCTGCCACGCAGCTCCCGCGCGGTCGCCGCCGGGCCCGTCACCCGCCGCGTTCGCTGGCGAAAATCTCACACGCGGCGGCTGAGAAACCGCGTAAATCAGCGGTCTCGTGAGTTTTGAAATAAAACGGTCGCCCGTCGCGGTTTGCGTCCGCGCGCGAGCTCGGTTGGAAACCGCTCTATGAATTTTTAGCCTAATATATATATGGTAGGCAACATGGGTGTCGTGTTATTGTTAAAATTAATTCAGGTGAACTGAGAATGGACATTTTTTTCAAGAAAATATTAAAAAGAAGAGTGTGAGTATTAAATGCCTTAAATTATTAAAGCAATTTAGTGTAGGGACATACACTAAAAACATACATACTAATAGGGATTACATACAAGTATACATAACATTTATTTTAATTTTTTTGTGGATGAAATTATATTATACCTAACTTCAAAATAAATAATAATTTTGGCCACAGACGCTCCCGAGCTCGTCGTTCTGACGTCAGCGCCGCTGATACCCCTACGATTCGAGCTGCAGTACCTCGTTCAATGCATAGCCACGTGGTCTCAAAAAAGCGACCTGGTCTGGCATGTTGTCAAACTCACCTTTATATACACGTAAGTAAGGTCTACTTTTAGTCGTCCACCTTATTCAAAATATTTACTCCGGAGTTGTATAATACAACCAACGTATCTGTAGATTGTAACGATGGCGCCACGGTCAAAAAAAGTTGAAACCTATTGCAAAAATTTGATAACTGTGTTCATAAATAATACTCGTAATTCAGTAGTTCCGTTTTTGGCCGTTCTAGAAATAAGTTGGTGGACAATTCACACACAACACCACAGATTTCTAAAGTGCACAACACCATCTGACCCCAAACTAAGCAAAGCTTATACTATGGCGGCCAAATGGCTGCTGTAATCTGTAATACTTATATACCTAGTTTTAAATACAAAGAAACACCCAGACACAGTAAAAATATTTGAATCCGTCAAACAAATATTTGCACTGGGTGGACATCGAACCCATGGCCCTCGAACCGACTATCGAAGTTGATAGCACTGTTAGCGAAAACCCTTATTAAACTATGTTTTCCTTAAGTTGAACCGGTGTAAAAAAAAATAAACGTAACGGTCTCATAATCACTAATGTTTTAAATCATGTTTGGTAATGAGGTTGTTTTTTATGACTATTAATTTGGATGTTTGTATTATCAAGATAATGAAAATGTATATTAATGTTAGTTGACAGGTAGGTTTACGTAATTACAATTCCAATAATGTGGGAAACACACTCAAAACTGTGGTCAATAAGTAGGTACTCTTCCCGATTTTTGGCTCTCTTGACTCACATAGTAGCTTAGTTGCTCTATCCACCTGCATAGTCGTAAGCCATAGGTTCAAATCCCTCCCAGGATACATAATATTTCTGTGAGCAATACAATATAAATCTTTTTTGTATGTTTCTATGTTTGTTCTCTGTCGGGTGTTTATATATATATTTCTAGGTTTGTATTTACAATTTAACAATTAAATAGGTAATTCGTATTATATTATAATCAGTTGTCAGGCTCCTATTTTATAAGCTCGTTTGGTGATTTTGAGGAGGCCTTCAAATTTAGAGCTAATAACTACCTTCTAGGTAAACGCTTTAAATTTTTGGCTAACTTTAACACCAGACCAATCGTGATCAAACACAACCTATTTTGTAATAAAAAAAAACTAATAAAATGTTAATAAAAAAATACTTTTAAAAACAAGCTTTTATTAAAATGCTCTAAATCTAACGACAGGAAGTGGTTCTAATTTCACTCGCAAGATTTGTCTCACACTAACATACTAACAGGGCAAGTAGAATAAAAACTTAGTAAAATAATCAACGACCTACCCAGTGGAACTGAAATAAGAAGCAATAAAGTCAAATAATATTTGTGTTTATTTATTTCTTAAAGAAATATTTAAGTACGTTCATTAGCTTCAACTTTAACTTAAATGCGAGCGTAACGAGCGAATATTCAAGTTAATTCCGGTAGAAAGATTACAACGTAAATTTATAATTACTTACAAAGGTTGTTATTGAATCACCATCATCAAGAACATCTTCTGTGGCACTACTGGCAAAGGTATGGTACTTCCACAGACGAACTCTGCTAAGAGTCCTACCACTACATAATTGGGTTGCGCATTAAGTTGTACCCCAATACCGGCACTCCTTTTCCCCTGCAGACCCACTGCATTCATCACCATACGTTGGCTTTTTGAATCGTTATTAATTTTGAGTGTCAGTTATTTCTAACCGTATTAAGTGGACTTCTAATCGTTAAGGAATTTAGAACGATCTGGTTGAAACTAGACAAAACGTTGTTTTTACTAAAACTAGGTTTTAACGATAACATAACCACTACTGACAAACTGGGCGTTCTTTAAAAATACTAATACGAGTAGGTATTGAGTTGATGAGTAAAAGTCACAATAAGCAGTCACTGTGAATTCTTTATTTTTATTTACATTCCACTCTTATATGTGAGCTAGAAGTGATTCATAGGCCGCAGACCATAAATTCATTTTAGTTTCACCTTCAATAGCTTCCAGCAGCTCTTTCACCATATCAAACAAAACTAAAAAAGTTCCAATATCTCCTTCTGGTATATAAAACTGTTCCCACTCTTCACTGTCATCGTTTCTAATCAAATTTTTCACTTTTTCTATTGTATTTACGAAAACGTCTTTGTTGTTTATTCTATTGTTGATATTTTCTACAATATCACTCACTAAAAACGATACAGCCATAGTACGCAAATTCTTTTTTTCTGGTTCTTTATCATCGTGTTTCAGGTCATATTTTAGTTTTTGCGTTATTTTTAGAAATTCTTGTTTAGTAAGTTTATCTGCACCATCTTCATCTTTGTTGACTATCGCTATGCTCTCCAATACGTCTATGGCAGCTAAAAGTGCATTTTTGTAGTGGATTATAGTACTTCTTTCGTCCCATTCGTCCCAAGAGCTGGGTTTATAAGCGATATGTTTTAATACTTCTAGGATGGCTAGGAATATGTTCAAATCTCTAACGCTGCTTTCTATCTTGACTGTTGGTAAGATATTGACTATTACGCCATTTGTCTTCATGACGCATGCAGCTAAGAAAATGTATATCTGAAAAATAACTAAGATTTTGAAATATTACAATATGAAGCTGACTCTCTTGACTTTATCAGATATAAACAGCCCACTAAATGGCATTGTCAGTTGACAAAAAAATATCTAGTAAAATATCTTAAGTTTCTGATAGTTATCCAAAGTGATTTTTAAATTTACTGAAATCATTTCAACATTAGTCGTTTTTTTAATTCATTCATTGGTAACTCAAGTGTAATATGGTCAAGCGCAAGGGCGGATCAAGGGGGTTGGCCATGGGGGTCAAGACCCCTTCCTTGGCTGGGTCCAGTACCTCGGTGGACCACTAATTAAAGAGCATGCATGTACTTATTGGACTGTTTTGTGGCTTGACCACGACTATGTGACCTCCTGCCTCTCTTCTAGAGTCATGTGCTCCCCCCTTGAAGCCATACCTGGACCCGCCCTTGATCAAGCCTGTGTAAGGAGTAGCGGAAGTCACAAAGGAGTAGTACTCTTTCCTTCTTCTCATCAAAATCAGATGCGGCTGAAACTTAGACGGGATCGACTATACGAGGGGAGGTCAATAAGTTCGCGGAATGAAGGGACTGGTTTACTCGTCCAGGTAGTTACTTGTTAAGCACCTCATTAAAGGTATAAATACCAAGTTTGAACCAAATCAGTTCATTCAGTTTTGAGTTATCGACCTGCAAACAAGTAAATCGAGAAGAAGTCTGCGAATATGGAGAAAATTGCGAGCGTGTCGAGTGTTCTCGCCAGTTTTTGGAGCTCTGTGGAGACAGTAAGGGAGAAGTTATGGCCCGGATTGTTACTGGAGATGAAACCTGGGTTCACCACTATGAACTTGAGTCGAAGTAAGAGTCGATGCAGTGGCATAAAAAAGGCACACCTCCAAAGAAGTTTATAGTGTCACAATCGGCCGGAAAGATCATGGCGACTGTCTTTTGGGATACAGAAGGTATTTTGCTGATCGATTATAAAGATCGTGGTGTGAATATAACGGGATAGTACTACGCTTCTATATTGGATAGATTGAAAGAAGCTATCAAGGAAAAAAGAAGAGGAAAGTTGTCCAAAGGTGTGTTCCTTTTGCACGACAACGCACCCGTCCACACGTGCCATGTTGCGACGGCTGCCATTCACCGATGCGGGTTTGAAAAATTAAACCTTACAGCCCCGACTTAGCTCCCAGCGACTTTTACTTGTTCCCAAAAATAAAAAAAGAGCTGCGTGGAAAAAAATTTGGGGATGATGATGAATGAAGTCAAGACTGCAATTTTTGCCTATTTTGATAGTAAAGATAAATCTTTTTTTTTCGATGGTATAAACAAATTATTCGAAAGATCCGAAAAATGTTTTAAGGTTAAGGGAGAATATTTTGGGAAGGAAAAATAGTTTCGTGTTTAAATTCAACCCTCTTCCCCTTCATTCCGCGAACTTATTGACCTCCCCTCGTATTGCGCGTGAGTTACCCATGAACTCATTAAAAAAATACATTAAAACAACTATTTTATATGCCACCACTATCGCTATATCGTTCCATTGTAAAACTTTGGACGCGAATAGAGATTTTAACAACCATTAAATGCCTTTATGTAAATTTGAATTTTACTGGTACAGTATTCATGTGCTTTCGTATTGGTGATGTTCAAAACAGTTCAAATACTTGATACTTTAATAATTTAATAGTAAAAATGTGACATAAAATTCAAAGATAATACTGTAACACAATACATGAGATCAACTGACTGCCTGAACACCACCAAAATAAAACGAAAATAAAATATAAGTATAATAAAGTACGCACAATACACGAACTATTTACCAGCTAACAAGCTAGTAAATATGAATGCACTTACCAATTTCTTCATAGTTGTTTGCATCGCAGCGTTCTTGCACACTATGACAACGAAGAGGTCATAATGCTATAGCTATTCGCTTAACGACAGTATAATTGTCCGAATCAATATATCATTACTAAGTATTCAATTTTTAATTTGTTATATCATTAAACGTGTGACGTAAGGAATGCACCTTCCTAATTATTAACGGGGTCGGTCTAGCCCGGTGGGCCCTCTAAGGTTGCGGTGGCGCGGGCTCATCCCCTTCGAAAGGGGTCGTAGAATACGGTTGGCTGAACTTAAGTAGGTCTAGCTCTTAACAACTCTCTTAAAAGTCTCTTAACCAGTCGTGTCTGTATAGTATAGATAATGATTTTTATTTACTTCCAAGTTACAGCGGTTATGGCGAGAACAACACTGACAGTCCATTGAAATGTTACTATTTAAGGACCCCTAATATTGGGGTTTTAGAGGACGAAATTGTATCTTTGGGATGCCCAAAGACAAAATCGCGTTCGCTAAAATTTTTGTAGGGTTGATAGTTTGAAAGATATATCGAAAGTTTTCCAAGATGGCGGCGGAAGGACAAGGGTGCAACCACATAAACTTGGGGTAAAACTTCTGTTGACCGCTACACATGTTTCAAAAATAAAATTGCGTTGTTTAAAAAACGTAAAGCTGATGTCCTGGATTATGAAGAATATGGTTTAACTCATTTTAGTCCAGGGGCTAGAGGTAGTGGGGTGCAAGGCTGGGGAACCTTCACGTGGTGTCCATGTAATGTTAAAGTCCACTGCCCTCGGCTTTACGGCCTGACTTAGTTACAAGTACTAACTCAGTTTAAATCACTACTTAATATAAGTTTATGTAATTGAAAGACCAAATAACTTTCGTTACGATTAAGTTCTGTATATAATTCTTTTAGTATAGTTTCGAATTGCAAGAGTTTCCAAGTTGATATTAATTTACTACAAGCTGATATTGCAAAAAACAATCTAAGTAAAGTGAAAAAGTTTGTGAATTAGGCACACAATCTGAAAGACTAAGTACCTAA
Source organism: Ectropis grisescens (assembly GCA_017562165.1). Classification (NCBI taxonomy): domain Eukaryota; kingdom Metazoa; phylum Arthropoda; class Insecta; order Lepidoptera; family Geometridae; genus Ectropis; species Ectropis grisescens. Next base: position 15,702,112 of record CM029786.1, read on the forward strand.
GTCAAACGAAACAAACTCTTGCACTTACCTTTATAAATGTGATTGAAGAAAATGAGATCAAAAATAACCTTGTTAAAAACATTTATTAAAACTGAATATCACTGCTAAATTGTTACCTTATTGGTTTTTATCGGAAAAAATTGAAGAGTGTCATCGGTTCAAATTCTCTGACATGTTTCCAAATGAAAATGTACTTTTTAAGGTGAACGATGAAAGCAATATTGTGAGGAAACCAATGTATTCCAAGTATCCAAGTTCCATCTTAAACGTTTGTGTCTTCTGCCAATTCGCACTTGGCCAGTCTTTTGCTCTCTCCTTGTCAGAGTATACCTCGAGTCCCAGCAGTGGTAATATAGTTATGGGCTACTTAGTGCTAATGCTCGTATAATAAATTTATTATAATACTAGAGACTCTCCCCGACTTCGCCCGGGTGCAATGCTGATACTAAATATAAGTACCTACTAATAAAATTCCGGTCCGGCGGCAAGACGTTTCGTTTTACGTAGTCACATAAGTCACAGTTTTTTGTGATAGATACTTTTTTGGCGCGACGAACGCACGCAATGTGTTAATTGATGGAACGAAACGTGCTTCACACCAAAAATGGCGACAGCGGTTTGTTTGTCAGTGCCATCAGAGTTTAACGAAATTCTCCATAATCCGAATTTTGTGGACATATGTTGTCGACTCAAAATCAATTATTTTTTTGTTTTGTTATTCATATAAAGTTTCGATCAAGTCTACTGTACCTACCTCTTGACGAAATTATTAATACAGATAATTATTACAATGAAAATAATTTGTAACTCAACAAATCGCAAAGCAACAGTGCAGGTATGAAAAATCTGGTTTTAAACACGAAATCATTCTGAGAGGTCTGTACAAAAAAAAAATAGGTATATGTTTTTTTGTACAGATTTTTGTCATGGCAATTACGTAGAGTTACCGTGACAAGAACAGAAATAGTTAATTATAATTTTAAAATTTGAGAAGTCCTTAGTTAAATCTCTGAACTATACATTTGTTTTTTGACATTTAATTTAGGCAATTTGTTTTGCAATCTAGATTGAATTTGGTGTTATGTTTCATGCCATTGTGTTTCGTGTATTTCCGTTTTATTATAATATATTTTATCTTGTGTTCGTATTGCTGTAAAAATCCATTCATCTATTCATCAGGCTTAAGTACGACAATGCCGAGATCGAGGGCTTTGGTCACTGAACAAAATAAACCATTCTACGAGTATTATTGTAGAGGGAAAACGTTGTTTGTATTTGTTTCCAACTCTTGTTATTGTAATTCAAATATTTACTCAATGTTTACGCAAGCTAATACAAATACAGCCTTGCCTTTTTTCTATCGGACTGTTCGTACCTCGAAAAAGCGACGTCGTTTCATGGTTGATGTTTCAAAGACACGAACGAAGAGGATTCACTCTGCTTTTGTTATAAGGACGTCTAGGCTGTGGAATGCATTTTCTAACACAAATACGAGTACAAAAATCTTCATTGCTGTTTGCAGGTAAGATAAGGTGATACAAAATATTTTAAAAGTTACAAAGACCCATACAAACTGGCCTCTAGAGGCATGCAATATGTCTGGCAACACAGTTTCCATTGGTCTGAATTTAAACAATGATAATAATAGTCAGCTGATAAAGTCTTCTTCTTTTACATTTTTAGCTTTTAATCGGTTCTATCATATTATATTATGTTATCTGATTCAGTGTCTATTAATTTCTGGCTTCTATCCGGTTGTGCTATGTAGTGTGATATGTTTGGTGACCACAATTAGTGGGGTCGGGTGGGGTCTAAGTGGGGTTATCTATAATTTTTTTTTTAAATAAGAAGTGACGAGACGAGCAGGACTTGTGCCTGATGGTAAGCAATATGCCTGCCACATAACAGCACAGTGACACGCAGCTATTGGAACATGAAGAGTCCAAATCATTACCTAGCACTGTACTGCGCTCATCACCCAGAGATCTAAGATATTATATCTTTAAGCCCTTTAATTTCTCTGGAAACATTGCCCTTCAAATCGGAACACAGTAATGTGAAAACAAATTTGGTGTCATTGAATTGTGAGTGAGATGGACAGATGACCTCACAAAGGTCGCTGGAAACCGCTGGTTGCAGGTTGCTCAGGAACGTTCGTTGTGGAAATCTAGGGGGAGGCCTATGTTCAGCAGTGGACGTCTTGCGGCTGATGATGATGATGACGAATTGTGAGTGAATCGCTTTCTACTAGGTAAGTAAGCTCCATTGACTATATCGTCGCATAACATCAAGTGAGATGGTGGTCAAGCGTAAACCTATAAAAGTTTTTTTATACTGGAACTTATAATGTTCTTTGTCAATGTTAATGTGAGCCCACAAAATTGACTTGTTAAAATAATCTTATGTTATCTTCCAGTATTTACTCGTATCAACAAGATGATTATATCAGTCTTATACATATTTCACTCAAACGATTCGCCCCCGCTTTCAGTCCAAACTAAAAGATTGACTCTTTGGGCGGCGATGTGAATTTCTTTGGTTTCTGGACTAAATAAATTATTTTATTATTGCAGAGGGAATATTTGTATTGTTTGTGTTTATGTTAGTTGTTATTGATGCTATTCAAACATTTATCAAAGGTAACGTAAGCATAATACAAACAGGAAAGTCAATTTAATACACCCTGACTGAGTTAGCTATGATATTGATGAAAAGTACGTATTCGATTATCGTTTTTTTTTAAATAAAGATTGACGAGACTACCAAGACATGTGCCTGATATTAAGCAACACTATCACCTGCCAGCCTGCCACATAACAGAACAGTGACACAATAATCTTTGAAATAAACAAACGATATGGCCAAAAATTCAGTACACTTGAATTTTTGGCCAAATTGCCTCAGATTTTTTAAATTTCATAGGTGACGATGCGGGCTTCGACATAGCTTAATAATGAAATCCTAAATATATTTTCTACGCTCATAACGTTATTTTAAATAAATTATTAATACAACTTCAAGTTATTACTTCTTCGATAGATGTAGACGTTTGAACTGGGAAAGGTAGTCTTCAGGCAGACAATGGATGAAAACTGCAAATGTGAAATGAGCCATGCTAACGAATGATGACAAAATATTTAAATCCTCTCTTAAATTTAAAGAATAGAGAGAAGGAAAACTATAGAACTTATTCTTAGACTGAATAAACACATATTTTCTTTTTATAAAAATCAGTTTAACGACTTTACAAGAGTATGCACACAAAAATATTAAAACAATAAATTGTATGATGATATTATTTAATAATCTCACAAGGATGTAAAAAGAAAACTATGATTAGCGAGTATTTTAAAACTTCGTAATCTCAAATAGTATGTCTGAAAATTAATTAACTTTGACGTAAACTAACACAAACAACATGTTGAACAAGATTTTCAGCGAGCAATTAGTCTAGTTTCAATAACAAAAGTTGATTGCTTACTTTGAAACTTCATAACAAGTCGTTTCGTAGTACTACTGGTATTGGCTGTATCGCATGGTTTTGTCTATGAATGAAATATAAATATAATTTATCGCTGCATCACAAATATTACTCTAGCCTCACGGCCCAGTCAACAATGAGTCTGATCATTGGTCGTGGGTGCGATTTCCACTTACCACAAACATTTGTGTGATAAATTAGGATGTTTGTTCTCTGTCTGGACGTTCCTATGTATAAAAAAACACCGTTTACGCCCACTACTGAGCATAAGTGTCTCGACGAATACACCACTTATCGATCCTGTGCTAGTCTCATTCTTGCATTTCATTCAACCATCTAGTTGGCAAAGCGTAGTGCTTGACGCCTCTCTTGCCATATGTATACTGCAGGTCTACTACGAAGTCCGATAAACGATATTTCGACCGAAGTTATAGACGTTTCATACCACGAAACACAATCGGTCGGTTGATCTGATCGGGTGTTTCGTTCATCCCGACCGACACTGATTTGACAGTTTTTGTGTCATCAACCGACTGATTGTGGTTCGTGGTATAAAACGTCCATAGCTTCGGCCGATATATGGTTTATCGGATTTCGTAGTAGACCTGCTGGTCACCAGCCTGTCAACGCTCGAATCCACCTGCTATTACTCCGTTTGGCATCGCCTAGTCCAATCCTATTTGAGCAAAGTGATTGCTTTTCCGATGTCTCGCATTTTCTTCCGACGTCTGATTTTGTACTGGTTTCTATAATGAATATATCTCAACATCACCCAACAAGCCGGTTAGTCATTTTTACCTTTCAAGCGTCGATATGCACATAACAAGCGTCTACAGCGCAGTACCGTAGAGTATCAAACACAGGCCAGTGATCGAAAGTGTCAAAGACCTTCTCGTAATCAAAAGCCAAGTACAAAAGCCGTTTGTACGGAAGCGTTAAATGGATAAGTGCTGAATATTGGAACAGCTTTTGTCCAGCTTTTTTTATTCAAAGAAGCATTTTAGCTTGACGCCCATTCCGCCTGATGTAGAGCGCTAACCTAGAAGACACTGATTCACTATATATACAGATAGTATATTTATATTCGGAAAAATCCACTCCAGAAATTTATTCAATTGAGCATTAGGGCTGCACGTAGAGACAATGCGAAAATTTCGAAATTTTTCACAGAAATAGCATTAGAGCCTTTGTACAGTCCACCTGGGGAGGTGCCACATATTTGTCAGTAATTCTACCGTCAAGTAGAAATGTGCAAACATTACTGTCCTCCATTTTGAAGGGTAATGTTTCCAGAGAAATTACAGATTATAAAGATAAGTGTAAGTTGGCAGATAACGCATGATCTCGACAGATTATTGGAACATGTTGATTTTCTCACGATGTTTTCTTTCCCCATTAAAGCTAGTGGCGTTGATAAGTCTATACAAACTTATCTTATCTGCAGTTGAAAAGATACTTAGAAGTGCGGGTGGGGTTCGAACGCACGACCTCACGATAATGGTTCGCAAGTTAGCCACGAAGTCAACACGTCTTTTAATGTAGGCGTATTGCGTGGCATAACATTTTTTATATTTTATTTAATATTCCCTCTATATCTGCATTATATCTGAATATCATATCTCACGTTTCCGGGATAAAATCCTTCAACTGTGAACTCAGGGATTTAGGTTAACCAACGACATAATATTCCGTTCGAATGCGTTCTGTACCGGATTTGCAGAGGCTGGAGATATCATTGAGAATCAATAACTTTTATGTACATATTATTTACTAACAGCGTCCCAGGTTTTTAGCTGCGTAATTCTCGTTCTCATTATTTTTCCGGTACAAAAATGGCTATTGTGTTCTTCCAGACTATAATCTGCGTTCCAAAGTTCAGATCAGTTCAGACGCTATGAGATTAAGCAATTGAATACTGCTTTAGGCGCGCCACAAACAGATTTTTCGTGGTCTGAAACTACAGAGCGTAAAGATATATCGTCTGAAATCTCTGGATAGCAAGCTAGCTAGGTAATAGACTCTTAAGTAGTAGTTAATTAGTTATAGACTCTTAATGATCGGATAGCTACATGACACTGTGCTGTTCTGGACGAATTTGTTGCTTACCCATCACATACTTATTCTGGTCGTACTGTCACTCCATTTTTTGTAAAAAAGTATCTTGAAAATTGTTTTATATAGTCTTATTTTGTACTTGTGTTTCGTTTTGTCGACAGAGTGCCCCTGCTGCTTATGACGGTTGCGTATTACCATATAGTGAAGGTGCTATGGAGGTCAGACAAGATCCCTGGACAAGCTGACACTGCGAAACTCGCGCCCGCTGAGAAATGTGAGTAGATAATGAAAATAAACAGCCCACTTTGTTTTCACTGGGATTCGGAGTTGTTACTCAATAAAATTTTCTTCGCAAATTAAACAAATATTGGTGGACATTTCAAGCACGACACCATCTGGTCCCAAACTAAGCAAAGCTTGTACCATTAGCTAGTAGCTTGTACCATGCAGCTTATGGGTATCGTACTTTTTAAAAAATAGGTACATATTTACATAGAGAACACCCAAGGACAGTACAGATATTTGTTTTCATCACACAAATATTTGCATTGGGTGGGAATCGAACCCACAACCCATGGCTTTGCAGGCAGACCAAAGAGTTTACATATACTACGTATAGAGTTGGCACAAACGCTTTACACCGAAACCACGGGTAGCATCTTTCTTGCCTTGTCGCTCTTGTGGAAGTGTCATACTTTTGTCGCGTCACATCACTCTGTTGCCATAGAAAGTATGCACGTCATCTGCTTACGATTGACACAAAAAAACCGTGGGGAAAATCTGACTCTATACGTAGTATATGTAAACTCTTTGAGGCAGACATACTAAGCCACTTTTAATCCATCCTTCTTCAGATGGCGTCAACCTCCCAAACTTTGAGCTAATCCAGACGCAGACCAACTAATCTGAACTTACTAACCGCACATATGTACCTAAAAGCACAAACAAATCATAATAGATATCGAAGAATATAAGTTATCAAATGTGACCACGATTATCGAAAGATACTTCGATATACTTCAACAATAAGACCAAAATCTGTAAAAAATAAACATTGACCGTAACCCCGAAAAATATTTATCATTAATGGGATGAAAGATTCGCTTTTATCCACCCCACCATAAATATTGACCTTTTTATTTTTCCTCAAGTTGTAACGGAAGTTACGCTTCAGCGGATTAATAAATCCAATAAGAAATATCGAAATAATGAACCGTAATATTAAATAATAGCAAGAATTACAACATTGAACGAAGAGAGTGTTTTGGGTACATTCGGGCAGGGATCAGCCAGAGTGGTCTCTTGAGCTATGTACCTATGTTTTATTCGTCTGGCCTCGTGACTTAGGGTAGTAACTCTGCCTGAGAAGCTGAGGGTCGTGGTTTCGATTCCCACCCAGTGCAAATATTTGTGTGATGAATTCAAATATTTGCACTGTGTCTGGGTGTTTCTATGTATAATAAGTATGTATTTACAACTATGTAAGTATCATATCAGCTATCTGGCCGCCATATTACAAGCTTTGCTTAGTTTGGGGTCAGATGGTTTTGTGTGTGAATTGTCCACCAATATTACATTTTGAAATGTGATTAGTAAGTAATGAAAACGTGATTAAAATGACTATACATAGGACTACATAATGGCTATGTATAAGACATAACTTACTTATATTACAGACCAGATGTCCGCCCCGAATTTTTGAAATCGGTTCAGGAATTCCTGAGAATATCGCGTTCAAACACAAAAAATCTCTTTAGCTACCTGCTACCTGTCGAAAATTTGTCGTACTAACTCAGAATTAGAAAAAAAAATATTGGCAAAGGTTTTTTTTAACTTTTATAGGTTTACACTTGACCGCCATCTCGCCTGATGTTAAGCGACAATGCGGTCTACAATGGAGCGTGTTTACCTAGAAGAAGCCGCGAAGTGGTTTTTTCTGGTCTCTCAATTTGAAGACACCAAGATTATAACTTTCGGGAAAAATCCACTCAGCCAACTCATTCCGCAGCCTAGACGTTCTTATCACAAATGTAGAGTCAAACCTCTTCGTCCGTGTCTTTGGAATATCCACCATGAAACGGTGCCGCTTCTTCGAGTCAGAGAAGTACGATAGAATAAATGGCAAGATGGTATCAGATCACGCAGATCAGTTGCACACTCTCCAAAGTGTATCCGATAAAAAACCGATAAGCGCGAGGTTTACGTATAATGACGCAATCTTGAACACATGCTGTCGCGTCAACGCACTGTACGAAAGCTCTCAAAAATGAATATTTTTCCCGTTTTTGTTACATTTTTCATTCATGCTCCTCTCTTATTGATAGTAGCGTAATGTTGTATAGCCTTCGTTGATAAATTGACCAATAGAAAAAGCCTTTCAATTCGGACCAGTAATTCCCGAGATTCTATCGTTCACACAAACAAACTCTTCAACTTTATAATAAACAAGTATATATATACAAATTTTGATGTTGGTTGTCTAGACGATGGCATGATTGAGTTATTCAGATCTTTGATAGATTGATAAATAAACTCTCTATTACACTGAATTAAAAAAATACAGAAATCGTTTGATAATACGTAACATAGATTGGTGACTTTTTCTAAACCATCCAGGACCCTATCCAAGCGCCATAATACAAAAATATTAATTCAAATCGGTCGAGCCGTTTAAAAGGAGTTCACTTACAACGAAAAGTGGCATTGATTTTTATACATACAGATAATAGAATAGTCTAGAATAAAAGGTACACGGGTTTTTCAAACTTACGCATAAAATTTAAGGTTTGTTAGGGAATAGTCATGTTCCAAATTCTTCGCGGACAAAGTCACGGCCAGATATATTAAGCCTTCAATAATTAAAAAGTTTATTTTGGCATTTGAAAAACAGCTTACCTTCCTCGGGACCTTCTCATACCACGAGAGAAAGTTAATTAAGACCACAAGCCACCACGCTGGCTAAGTAAAAAAATGAAATAAAATAAAAGTATTTCAATAATAATAGATCTTAACTATAAAATATTTTCTTGCATCTATATTAATTTCATTAGCCTGAACTAGGTAAAACCTTTGTTTCAGGCGAGAAAAATGCCTATTTTACCTAAGAGTTACATTTAGGAAGAAAATAAAACTAAACAATTTATTAAAAACGATAAGTGCGAGTTAGCGTATGATAGGTACCTACATGCCCTCGAAATATATATTTCTTAAGTTACGCTAGTTTTCCTTCACAGTCCTGATATGATGACATAGTCAATTTTTTGAGCAAATAATCAGCGGCGAGAATCTTTTTTTTGTAGTGGTAGAGCTCTTTGCAGAGTCCGCCTGGGGAAATACCACGCTTTTACTGTATTCCGGTTTTAAGGGCCATGTTTCCAGAAAAAATACTTGGCTAAGAGATGAATAACCTTAGGTATATCTCCGATGATGAGTGCGGTGTGAGGTAATGATTTGGACTTTTCATGTTCCAATAACTGTGTGTCATTGAGTTGTTATATCAGGTACATGTCCTGCTCGTTTTGTCCACTCTATACTATAAAAAAATAATTTAACTAACAATCTAACGTTTACAAAATCTCCTCATCACGAAGCCACTACAAATTTTTTCAATACCCGATGATCAATCGTGAAAAAAATGCGGTAAGTAAAGAATATCGGTGGTAACAAGAGGTACATACTGATTCATGTTGCTATTTCGAGTTGTTGTGTTATGAAAATATTTTGACAGCGTAAATGTCTTGACTAAACAAAAGCCGCACCTATTCCAACGGCGGCTGACGCAGACTTGTCTGGGATGGATATACCCGTTGTATCAACAGAACTTAAATTAACCTCAATTAAGTTTCGTTCTTCGGAGCTATTCATTTATGAACCGAAGCTATTTTCGAATTAATGTACAAAATGCTGTTTACTAAAAACGGTGGAAAAGATACATCGTAAAGGAACCTGTCTGACAGCGAAGATTTAACTCCCAAAAGACATGTGAAGTCTGCCAAATTGTCCACCGTCTTCCGCCTTCCCAATTGTGAAATGTCCACCAATATTTATTCGGTTCGGACGACACCCCGTACCCTAGTAGTGGGGACTCTATGGCTTGATATCGACGCTCGAAAGGCAGAAATTACCAAGCGACACTTTGACAACTTTACAGAGTAGATCAGTTATAATTAAGTTACGTATATATAATACGTTTGGAGGCTGAGTATATTTAACAACAATTATTGATTGACTTTGGTCGACCAATGACGATAGAACAATTGCTAATTATTTCGCTATTTATTAAAATATCACTATACCGCAGATTCAATTTGACATTGACTGATAAATATGTACTTTTAACAGACTTGACAAAAAGAGGAGGTTCTCAATTTGACTGTATTTTTTTTGTATAATTGTTACTTTTTTCCAGGTTAGGGAATTCGAGATACTCGTAATTTATTTAACTCATAACTTTTGGTTAGGTGAACCAATTTTAATAAGTACATCTTTTTTTGGTTGAAAAGTAGACTTTCGCACTTACGCATATTGGTCCGCCTGGAGGAGACACCTCGGATGAACAAGAAAGGATGATACCTATCGATAAAATTTTTTCCGAGGCTTAAAGTTAAGAAAAAAGAAGAGTTGAGAGAAGAAAAAAGAAGAAAAGAGAAGAGAAGAGAAAAAAAGAGTTCTTGAAACACGGGACGATCTTACATTCTTTCGCGAATAGTATGCTATCTTATACCATTTCCAGTTGCCTTCAAGAGTATTGAGTTTTAGCAATAGCGCAGCGTCCCGTGGCACACAAAATATATTTACAACCAACGGAGACATTTTTCCTTATTTATGTAATTTTTTGAGAGTCACTATAAAAAATATTTTTTTTCTATCTGATAAATATTAAGGTAATAAATACTGAGGTACCTCTGATAAATATTTAGTACAATAAGAAATACAAAAAAAAAACTATAACCATGCCATCAAGAGTCTTGAGTTTTAGCAATAGCGCCGCATCCCGTGACACACAAAATATATTTACAACCAACGGAGACATTTTTCCTTATTTTTGTAATTTTTTGAGAGTCACTATAAAAACATAATTTTATTCTATCTGATAAATATTAAGGTAATAAATACTTAGGTACCTCTGATAAATATTTAGCACAATAAAAAATACAAAAAAAAATCTATAACAAAAATAGATTTAAAATAACAATTATTATTCTTTTGCTAACCCCTTGTTTATTTAAATTACATTACAAAAAAAACTACAACATATTTCTAGTAAAAAAAAGTATTTTTCTTGTATTTTTTTTTGACTTGACAATTATAAATACCTAAATCGATGAATACCGGCGCCGGCTGCATGCGCAAAAAAGTGTCCCGTTATGCCCCGTTACGCTCATTGTACACTTGCGCCATTAATGTTTTGTTATGACGTTGGCACGTTAAACTATCGTCCCTAAACCAACTGACATTACAGATAACCAATTTTTTTCTGTACAAACATTTTCAAGTGACCTATTGTTGAAGAGCAAAATGATTAAACTAGTTCAACTTTTTTTTTTGTACATTACATGACACAACAGTCAACACAACTGAAGGCTGAATTCCAATCGATTCGCACCGTTCCATACATTTCATACATCAATCTATCGATATTTACGACGTATTTACGCTGACGGGCGAGCGTTATTTCGGGGTTATTGGTTACATTCTCGAGGATGACGTCATTCTCAAAGTGGTTGAAAAATTAAATTTTATGTCAATCTTTTTCTGGATCAATTTGTAGCTATGTAGGGTTGGATCATAGAGTTACAATATATAGAGGCGCCTTGTATTCTTCAACAATTGATTTATTAATTTATTTATTAAAATTCAGTTGCCTTCTGTGCTTAAAGTATGCACCAAAGCGCACATAAAGCTAGAAAAATAATATGTATAATATTTGTATTAGTATTTTTTGATCAGTAACGGTGTAAATTATTTGGCAAAGGCTTTAATGTTTTTATAGTACAGAGCGACAAGACGAGCATGACATGTGCCTCATGGTAAGCAACATGCCTGCTCATAGCAGCACAGTGACACAGAGCTATTGGAAAAAGAAGAGTCCAGATCATTACCTAGCACTGCACTGGGCTTGTCACCCGGAGATATAAAGTGTTTTATATCTAAGCCCGGTAATAAATTTAATAAGAATAAGAAGGAATATTGTCCAGTCCATAACTTAATAAAAACTTAATAATTATGGAGTTGGACACCTTGCCGCCTGGTGGAGCGACTACCTCCTGTAAATGTATCATTTCGTTTTAGAATATTTTAATAGGCATGACGACAGGTCTTGCAATTATATTAAATTATTTGATATATTGACAGTATTTAAATAGAATAATATATGTACCCATTTTAATTTTGATATTTTTTAGTTTAATTTACTTTATGATCATTCAAAGCTAGATGGGCAAGTCCATTTTAAAAGTACGAAATTATAAGAAAATGTATTTACCCTTGGATAACCCATTCAATTTCATGTTATTTTTGTTAAGAAACCAGGTTCCTAAACGCAGTATTTAATATAGCTAGGTGATATATTAAATACTATATGTATATTAAATATATATATGGGAGAGGCCTATGTCCAGCAGTGGACTAAGATAGGCTGATGATGATGATGATGATGATGAATATAGCTAGTTACCATACTAACGTAACGCGCGTCGCATATAAAATACGACAGTGAGACGTCACGCTTCTGTAGTGATTTGTATGAAGAGTTTTTGGGAGAGTTCAAAATTGTGATTTTAAAATCGTGATATCACAGGATTTTTTTTAAATAATAAAGTAATTCTTTCCTATGGTTCAGTTATTGAGTAGCCTTATGATGGCACATTAAATCAAAAATGAGTCGTCATGCCTATTGTTTGTGCTAATACAATTATGCTATGCTTTGCTTTCAGCCCAGCTGAGGTCGCGTCGGAAAGCTGCTAAAATGCTGGCTGCAGTAGTTATCATGTTTGCTGTATGCTACTTTCCCGTGCACCTTCTTTCTGTACTCAGGTTAGTTACTTTTCGGCCAAAATATAAAAATCATCTTTGTTTTCTACAGAATAAAATCTAGATCAACAGCTCTTCTCCAGTATTCATAAATATCAGGGGTAAGTAAATTTACAAAATCTTTTCAGACTAAAACTAGACTAATGCAAGGCAATGATGGAGATTGTGGTATACAATTTACTTTTGCATCGATTTTTACTTGTTGGTTTTTTACAATGTACAAGATACGCAGTGCCATCTGGCACAATTCTGAATATGTACGCGTGGGGATTTCGTTTTTGTGTTTTAATAATAATATTGAATTTCAGAAAAATGTTATTGGGTTGAAAACTGGGTCAAAAATAAACCATTCGAATTAAGACGTACCTGCATATACGGTTGCCTGGAACAAATCGCTCTTAGCGATTAGGTCGCCATTTGCTACTTTTTTCTGTGTTGTTGTTTTTTTTCTTTATAATTTAAGTGCAATAAAGAATTTATCTATTTATAATCTAGCATATGATATGCTAGATTATGGAAAACATGAGACTCTTATTTCTTGTTTAATCAATTTTTTTATATCTTCAAAAATATTATGATTCAAACTTCCGGAGATGTGACAGTTTTCGTAAAAATCATACCATAAAATGACTTCACTCACAATTTTTAATCACTGCATTTTTATCTTTTTTTGTGATTTACGGACTAATTAGTTTTTTGTCGTAAGATATCTTAATGTACAAGAATGAATGAGATATCATAATAATTTACATAAGGTGCGAGCGTGTGCGTAAGTCCGTGGTTTATTTAAATTAAAAGTTACACATATACATATTAACTATCTATAGTTATACATTTAAGTTTCGGCTGGTCTAGTCGGGAGAACGGCGCCTGCCGATCCGGAGACCCCAGGTTCAAACCCCACACGCACCACTGTCTTTTCGAAGTCATGTGCGTAATGCCGCTAACTTAAAACGGTGAAGGAAAACATCGTGAGGAAACCGACATGTACTTAAAATCTTTCGAGGTCATGTGTCATCCACCAACCCGCACTTGGCCAGCGTGGTGGATCATGGCCTTAAACTCTCTCCTTGCGAGAAAAGACCCCGAGTCCCAGCTGTGGGAACATTTAGTAGGCTGATTATGCTTATGCTGTGTACGTGTGTGTATGAGAGGGTGAGGGTGTCACCGTGTGTGTATGTATGCTGTTTCTTTGAGACCTTAGATCATTGAAATTAAATCTGTATCTAAACTATATCCATTGTTTTACATGCTAGTTGACTACAGGCCCGTAAACAAAATTTATGGGTCATATTATGAACCACCAGGAGACCTATGCATGATGATAGAAGGGTATAAATAATATAATAAGATTGAGCACTATGCCTGCACTGTAAGCTGTCCAACTGAGTGCAAGTTGAAGAGGGGATTAGACGAGGTATTGCATTGTTAATTACTTTCATAATAATATATTTTCTTAACATGTATTTTTTTAAATTTAATTTAGCCATTCCACAGACCCCGGAGTCTGTGGAATGGAATGTACAGTTAACTGGACCACGGAAAACAGTATTGATACTCTTTAATGGGATCTATTATCTCACCTCCTTGAAAAGTAATTTCACTGATTGATTTGAATATTAATTAAATTGTGTTTATGTAATAAAATAAAGACTATGGCTGAGGAAGCCGTTACGAATGTTTTAAATTTCATTACTAGAAAGGGGGGTACAGTTTTATTGTGTAATGGCTACCAGTACTACAAAAATAGCTGTTTTACAAAAATGGAGCAGAGTTGTGGAGGTGTTCTTGTTTTAAGAAAATGAAGTGCACGGGATTCATAACGATTCAAGTAAGAATCATTTATACTTTACTAGCATAGTTCGTGGATTAGGAGAAGAAAAGGAAAAAGGGAGTTGGGAGGAACATTTCAAGCCTAATTCTAGTGCTAGTGCGATTTCGTCTGTAGAGCCGATCACTATCGGTTGGGATTCCGCTAGTAATAGACTCGACACCCTCATTAGCTGTTTTTATGCCGTTTACTTCCGGCTCAGAGCCGCCACTTGGTGGTGGAGCCTCTAACATGTAATTTACGTCCAAACAATTTTTTACTCCAATTACATTTGTTATTAAAGTTAAGTAAAACTTCATGTCCTATACGATAATTAGAAGTACAATTAAACATGTTTACAAGACATTAACAAGAAAAGCGATGCTATAAGCAAAGCCTACAGTTTGGGCGCCCTAAATATAAGTGCTTTATTCATATATTCGGTTTCCTTTTCTTTCTTTTTTTAAATAAATAGTGACGAGACGAGCAGATTGTTTGCCTGATGGTAAGCAACATGCCTGCCACAAAACAGCAAAGTGACACGCAACTATTGGAACATGAAAAGTCCAAATCATCACCTAGCACTACACTGCGCTCGTCACCCAGAGATCTAAGATGTTATATCTCTAAGCCCTGTCATTTCTCTGGAAACATTTCCCCTTCAAACCGGAACACGTGGAATAACTGGCAAAGGTGTGGTACTTCCGCAGGTGGACTCTGCCAAGAGTCCTACCACTACAAACATATTTAAAATATTTCCTTGCAGGTATACATTGGGAAATGGAGCAAAACGACGTGATAACCATCATGGCGCTGATCTCCCACGTCCTCTGCTACGCCAACTCTGCCATCAACCCACTCATCTACAACTTTATGAGCGGTACGTTTGAAACATCGATATAAGTCAATGGATGTGCCCTCCCAAACATTAGTCGCATGGAATTATGTTATCGTTGGGAAGAGCTAATTCTTTCCGTTTTAGATAGTTGTAGGAAGCAGTGAGCGCCGGACGTTTATATCTATCAGTATTTGTTGTCAACAACCAAAATAAGTAGAACCAACATAGGCAAAGTACTAGCTAGTAGTACTACTGCTAACGATTCTAGGGGCCAAATAGATTGGTAGTTGTAAACCACTCACGCCACACATAGAGAAGCAGTTTGTTAAGAATCTCAAGGTGCTCAAGGCACATCTTTTGTTTTATGTCGATGGTATATATATATATAATGTGTGTTCGCGGATAACTTCGTCGTTTATGAATCGATTTGGATGATTATTTTTTGTTGTTAAGAAGATATTCACAGGGTGGTACCTTGATAAGGAAACCAGGATCTGATGATGACATCCTAGAGAAATCAAGGAAAACTTTTTTACTTTATAAGTTTTGTGTTGAAAGTCGATTCTTTTTTGTTAAAATTATTTCATAATAACTAGCAGTCCGTCCCGGTTCTTTGTAAACGTAACTTTTCATCCAAATATAATGTTTTCATCCATCCAAATGTAATATTTCAATGGACTAATGTCGTACGATGTCAAACATCTCAGATTAAAAAAAAACCTGAAATATACAGTGCTAAACGAGATGCGAACACGCGCGGGTCATGCGGAACACGCGGTCCTTGAAAAAAACCGCCAGACGCGATCGAAACTTGAGTCGGACTGGACTGACTATATCAAACGTGAGTTACCCGTGTATTTATTTAAAAAATCTGAGAAATACAAATGCAAAACTTTATTTGAGCGTAATTCTGTACAATCCATTGTGTATGTGAAACAAACTTTCATGTAACTATTTGATTTGGGCTCGCAAAATTTACAAATGTAGGTATGGTTCGTGTTAGTTTTGAGTAAAGTTACGGCTGGTCGAGAGAACGGTCACTGCCTATTCAGAGCAACTGGTTCGATCCCCACGCAGTCTACTTTCTTTTTAAAGTCATGTGCGTAATGCCGCTAACTTAAATGTTACAGGAATACATCGTTAGGAAACCGATATGTTTTTACACGACTGCGCGACGCAAAGGAGTGGTAATGCGTTTATCAGCCTATGTATGTACATATGTATGTTCCTTTGTAGCACTGTACAGACCAAACCCCGATTTTTATAACTCATACGTCAATCGATTTCTCTTAGTTCGGTGAATGATGCTAAAGACATGACGTTAGTGAAAATTCAATATGGCGACTACTGGGCGCCATATTGTGACAGTGAAAAAATTAATTCAACAAACTATGTCAAGTGAGTTAATTTTCTCTCAACATTTTTAGTATTTTGTCAACGTCATATGTCATCCACAAACCCCTACTGAACCAGTGTGTAGGATAATGATTTTGGCCACAGAAATGTGATAAATTAAAAACACACTTTTTTATTAACGAAAAATAAATCGATTTTAAGCAAGGATCACTAAAATTTGCCACCATTGGCTAGTTAACTATATTGTAAAGAAGGCTTATTTCCCCATCAATCTTGAAACACCCAAAAAACTGAGCGCACAGCTTGACGAGGATCGTGTCAAACTTTGCAAATAAAACCTTCTTACAACAAAACAAAAGAACTGGCCAAACTCTTGGAACTTTTTGCTTTTTTTCACCATCTTTGCGCACATTTACGCAAGGTTTATATTTTTAATATATCTCCTTACCCTAACCTGTGGTAGAGATTTACTACGATAACATGACCCGCCCCTCCAGAATTCAAAACGTTTGAAAGTATTTGTGAAAGTATATACAACACACCACCACGCATGTTGCGTACTGCTACTGCAGACAAATAATTACAACTACATACAAACTCTTTCGTAAGGATGTGACTACACACATTAAAATAGTAATTTGGAGGGGCAGGCCATGTTATCGTAGTAAATCTCTATGTGAGACGTAAGTTTCTCATCACGACTGGCTCTAACGGTACAGGAATATCGCAAAGAAACTGGAACGTTTTGAATTGTGAAATTATGCTTCTTCTCCAGGGAAATTCCGTCGTGAATTTCGGCGAGCGTTCTGCTGCTCCGTGATCCTACCTCCAGAGAACTCTAGCACCATGACGCGGCTAACAACTTGCAAGAAGAGACCCTGCGAGCTGGTAGCACTTGATAGTAAGCGCTCCGGATATGCCTGCCAGACCACGCTATTCTAAAGGCTTCACTATGGTAGAAAAAAAATTAGTCATGATTATTGATGGCTTTGTCTGGTAATTATTGATTGCCGGGCCAATATGTAGAATGTATTCCTTGAATGAGTTTTCCCCGATGGTTGTAATCATAGTGTCTTTAAATTAAAAAGGTTTCTTCTAGGTAAGCATGCTCCTTTGTAGGCCGCATTGTCTTTTAATATTAGACAAAATTGCGGTCTCGTAAATTAATACTTTTTTAAAGTTTACTTTTTACTGATTCGACATCAGTTTAAAAAACAAAAAAAATGCAAAAATCTATTTTTTTATTAGGCACATAGGAAGAGCCATTTATAAAAAAAAAAAATGCAAACATCTATTTTTTTTTATTACATAGGAAGAGCCATTTATACGCCTGATGGGGTCTGATGGTAACATAACAATTTAATTATAAAAAAAAATGTATTTTGGCATTGACAATTAATTCGGTGTCATGACGTTTTTGCAAAACTTGCATCGGCACGGCGGGTAGTTCCGCGGTTTACTATTAGAAATCGTTTGTACAAATAATATTACTATCCAACATACTTATATTTTGTAAATAATAAATTAAGTTAAAAGAGTTCAAGTAGAGTCTAAATGATCAACCAGCACTGTATTGCGCTCACTTAACTTACTTTGATTTAGTCTATGTTTTGCAGTTCCTCTCACTATGTTTTTTGCTAGCCCTTTTACTACATTTTTGCTGTTTCTTTATCTATGTTTTTGCTGTCATTTTCTCTATTTTTTTGCTGTCGCATACATAGAGAGAGCTCTATGTACATGTATTATCATTTTTTATGTGGTCTCTCGTATTTTAAAACAACACCCTCGATAATTTTTCTCCTTGTCGCATGTTTTTTGTATGGCATTGCGGAATAATGAATTGGAAGAGGTATTGAAAACAGAAAAATTGTAAATTTTAAATTTTTTATATTATTATTTTTGTCAGAAAAACTTATGTTTTCCGACGATTTTCAGGGTAAATTTGGTCATTTCATTATGTACGGCAAGAAGGAACTTCTCTCAACTTGCACTCAGTTGGGCAGTTTACAAATGCCGGCGTAGTGCTGAATCTTATTATTTTATATCTTTCTATCTTCCTATATAGGTCTCCTGGTGTACCATATGACCCATAAATTTTGGTCACGGACCTGTATTCTGTAAATATTTTCACAGATATGGCATGTAATCATTGGTAAAACTGTTCTTTTGTAATGTAGGATAGGTAAATTCATTTATATTGGTGCACTGGTTTTGAGGAATACCTTGTGTAGGATCACTATCTATACGTATGGCATTGTATCATAAAAAAAAATTGAAATTTACGAAATTGCGAAAACGGTCAGATTAGTTAGTTTGTAATTTAACAGATCTTCGTCAGATTACATACTAGCCTAACCTACCGTAATATGTTATGTATCGTATGTTTGTTTTACATTGTATACTACTCTATATTGTCATCGTCAAGTGCAATAGGGATGTTAACGCTAATCACATATCAATGTTTTATGTTGATTTTATGATAGTTCGTATTAATAGAATATGGAAAAAACACATTATTATAATTTAATATTACGTAATAAATGTATTGTAAATGATTTTAAATGCTATATTTTTAATCTGTTGTCACGTGACTGAAAACACCAATATGAATTATTACGTCACTAGTCGCAAAACAAGCTATCGAAAACCGACTAAACTGTTTACTTTTCTGCATTTTTATTAAGTTTGCGATCTTAGCGACGACGATTTCGATTGTTTGTATTCAAGTAATGATAAGAAAACACATAAACTGGACATACAGTCATGAATCGCGACCAATGTTTTGCGACTAGTGACGTTATGTCCGTCGTTAGTGTTTTAGCGGCAAAATTCAAAATTAGTCTAATATTGTATATTACTCATCGAAAATACAAATATTTTGAAATAAAATGTTATTTATTACATGCGTCAATCTTCAAAATAAAGGCAGCTCCGAAATATTGTTAACATCCCTATTGCCGTCAATTTATTATAATCTGACAGAAGGTTCGGTTGGTTTATAGTTTAACTTCGTTAGGTTATCTCACAATTTAATAATTTTACGGTCTCATTTTATGTAATACAGATTATTTACATTATACACGAATTGAATACGGCAAAGTACAAATGCTGGCAAATGTATGGATATAAAAGTCCGATTTATTTGATAGCATTTCTGAGACGTAATTAGAGAGCCTAATATACTTGTTATGTCCACAGTGTATTTTGGTAAATACCATATAAAAACTGGGTAGAGTAAGAGTCCTAAAAATATATTTTATTACTTAAATATCTTTTTATTTAATAACTTTTAAAATCTTTATTATTTTAAACATCAAATAGATATTTTTGAAGCTTATACTTTTGGAGCATTTGATTATGATAAAAGCGGTATGTAAATATAGAATTCATGTGACTTTTCGGCTAAATACAGGTAGGTACTGTCTGTCCGTTAGTTACTTTTATATAGGTAATTAATGTACTTATAGTTTTAAGCTTTTGCCATAAGTATTAATGTAAAAGATAGTACTGGACTTTATTAGCCAATGCGTTGAGTTAATTGAAAAATAACTTAAATTACTGTTTTCAATAATGATGTAATTATTTTTAAATATACATTAAATGTATGTTTTTTACATTGTTTTTGTGTTATTTTATGCTATACCATAACCTCATGATCGTTTCCCTGTGTTAAAAAAACTATACTGTTGTTGCATTAGTACTAATGCTTGACATTGAAATGAAATGATAATATATTTTGAAAAAATTGGGCGTCATAGAAACTGCCCATAGAAGTGAAACCTTAACTCCGATTTGATAGTTCACTTTGTAAACTAGAAACTGCGCGGGTGAAAACGGCAGACGTGGCCATGACCACGGCCATCTATCTACACTGACGCATTTCTAGATGAATGAAGAATTCTAGAAAATGTCTTATCATTCCCGAGAGTTACGCTAGAATTCAATTCACTTCAAAATAAGTTTTCACTTCAAAAATCAAGTAATTTACGCAACTATAACATTCCAACTATAAATAAATATAATACCTACGTACAATAAACAAAAGATAAAAGTGCTAGTTACCTATTAATTCTTATTACGAGTATGTAATGTTATAACGATAAATATTAGAAGGGAAAAAACCGATCTCTAGAAAAATCCAATCTGATGTAAATTCACTTGGTAGGTACAGAATATTAGCAACTAGGCAAATAACCACCTACTTAAATTCACAATGAACCTTATATTTTAAATATCAGAAAAATACTCGTACTAAAAGGTGTTTGTACGTAAATTGTAAGTATAAAAAAAGTCGAACAGAACCCATCATACGACAAAACAAAAGCAACAAAATGGCGGCGACCCTTTATCTTTGAGGATTTTATGTGTGAAGAACTCCAGAACTCATCTGGGCTGCCATGTTAGGCACATTTACACCACAAAAAAAACAAATAAGTACAAAAAAGTTTACAGGCAACAAAAGATGCAAAAATTTATTTTCTACAACAACAGTCTCCATAAAGTGCATAGTTTCCGAGATATCGGCTAAAACAGTTTTTTAAATTGGCGTTTGAAGCTCCACCTGCATAGTTTAGCATTTGGTATTGTATGCCCAGGAAGTGATCCTAAGCCTCATATAAAAAAAAATTGGATCACAAATTTAGTGTAAAGTTGAACAAAAAGAAGTATATTTTTATGGCCTATAAGTGTCTGCGCAATTTTCTTATTTTTTGAGTTTACGATTTTACGAAGTATTACGAAACATTTTAAAAAAGATGCATGGTATTGTTTGCTTTAATGCTAGGAGTTGAAAAAGGCTTACAGCGGCAGAGTCACCAAAAAAAGGTTCATTTTGGATACCTATAGAGAAATATTTCTTGGATATAGCAACAAAAGTCTTATCACTTTTATAAATAAATCTTGAACTAATAATGAGTTAAAATTACTATTTTAGTCAATATTTTAGTGTTATTTCTGCACTGTGACACGGATTGCGCACAGAGCGGCGCATGAGAACGGCCGCGCATCGAAACAGCGTTAAATGCCTGCTTTAGCAGAAATACCTCTCCTTAAGCTGTTAGAATAGTAAAGAATTGTTTTGAAAATAAGTAAAATTGAATTTTATAACTACATTTAATTTTATGTAGAGTTAGGACTCTTGCCAGAGTCCGCTTGGGGAAATAGCACACCTTTGCCAGCTATTCTACCGTCAAGCAGTAATGTGCAAACATTACTGTGTTCCAGTTTGAAGACCAATGTTTGCAGAGAAATTACAGGGCTTAGAGATATAACATCTTAGATCTCTGGGCGACGAGCGCAGTGCAGTGCTGGGTAATGATGTGGCTCTTCATGTTCCAATAGCTGCGTGTCACTGTGCTCTTATGTGGCATGTTGCTTACCATCAGACATACGTCCAGCTCGTCTCGTCATTATTTGATAAACAATCACATCTTTTATGGTAGCGTAGAGTTAAAGTTTATATAAAATATGTCACAGAAAATTTCTGAACACCGTCAAATTATAATCTGACGCGTGAGAATAATCTCATGGTATATGTTAGTTTAGTATGCAATCTGATGTCGTTAGATTATAATCTCACAGTTTTTTACAATTTTGCGATGTCAAATATTGGTAGGTATATAATAAATATTGAACCTATAAAAAATAATCTACTTACCAAATCACAGCGACACAGATAAATTACTAGAGTTAGGCGTGAAAAGGCGTAAGTACGTAACTGCAAAATATGATCAAAGACACATCCAGCCAGAGGACAAAGAAAAAAATCCTCATGTTCCTCACACTAATATTTTGTTCTAGCTGGGAGTCGAACCCAGGACTTCCGGCTCCGTGAATATAGGTACTTACTACCAACTACGCCACAAGGAAAGTCAATCAATATTTACATCTAGGTAAGCAATCAAGTAATCAAGGTAAGCAAACTTATAATATTTTTACTCGCAGTAGATAAATCAAATTAGTTTTATTGAAATAGAAAACGTAAACAATTCGGAACGAGGACATCGGTTATTAAATAGCCACTTACACAAACAATAGGTAATATTCGAAATTGAGCGGCTTTTCCCAAATGAAACTATTCATTTAATAGATAAGTGTTTATATCAAAAGTGGTGGAAAAGATAGAGAATAATGTTATGTTGGTGTTTCCTGTATATTCAAAGATAACCATAATCAAACGCAAACAATAATAATAAATTCAAAAGCATAACTTTCATTTGCAAAAGTAAATAAATATTAGTTCAATTAAAGACCAAATACGCCATCTAACGGAAATACACTGTATCACATAGATTGAAACACTCAAAAGTGCGGATGTTTTGCGCATTCTGGCAGTAATATTTTTCTAGCTCCCTTGCATTCAACAAAACCAAACCTATGGTAATATTCGTAATAGATCGTGAAAATTCCGGAAGATGGCGCAAAAACAAAAAAATCGGATGAGTTACTGAAAATTCCATTAGGTGGCGCTTTACTAAATTAAATGCAAGATTTTTCCTACACACTAAATCTAACATATATTTTAAAGCGTTAAAATTAGGTCACGAAGTATCCAATACACATAATTGAAACCTGCATGAATTGAAAGTAAAACTTAAAATAAAGCTATCTACCTAAAAACACCTAATTTATTTCTGGTCGGAATAGCTAAAGATAGCATGTCAGCAGCGTTGCTCATCCACGCGTAGAAATACCTTACATAGGGTAAGTCTAATGGAATTGTCTTGTACCCCTGAGCCAGCGATCTTATTCGTTTCGTGTGTATTGGTAAACCATAAGATATACTGCTTTATCTACAGTTTTATTTTATTGAAACGCTGTTTAATTTGAAGTTTTACTCTGCTACAGAGAAACCTGCAAAGTAATGCATAAATCTAAAAAACTTAAAGTAAATCCAGCAAAGTTTTCAAAATAACGTTACATGGAACACCTTTCCTAAGCTCAGAAAATCATGTTTTAAGCAAAATCCTACAAATGTGTAAGTTTAGATCTATAAATGTTTGTTACTGAATTATGTATGTAGGTATTATTCTATTTTTTTTAAAGAAAGATTGACAATACGAGCAGGACATGTGACTGATGTATAGTAGAATACTATGCACTATGACAAATTTCAAATCCAAGATGGGCGCTGCCACAAAATCGTGAAATACATTTCTTTTTTCACAACTCCCTCAATATGGGTATCAAATGAAAGGGCTTGACTAGTAGAATTTTGTACAAATAACAAATCCGAGGCAAATCAAATGTTTTAATATAATTTATTTCACATGTATAGTTACGGCTGGTATAGCAGATCCGGAGACCCTGGGTTCAAACTCCACACGCACCACTGTCCTTTCGAAGTCATGTGCGTAATGCCGCTAACTTAAAACGGTGAAGGAAAACATCGTGAGGAAACAGGTATGTATCTAGAATCTTTTGAAGTCATGTGTCATCCACCAGCCTTCACGGGGCCAGCGTGGTGGATCATGACCTTAACTCTCTCCTAGTTAGAGACGGCCCCGAGTCTCAGCAGTGTTGATTAAGTGGGCTGTTGATGATGATGATGATATCACACATTACCGGGCGATTTTAGGAATAACATTTAAAAATCCTAGGAATTGTATATAATGACGGATTACATACATTTCCGTTAACACAATACCTATATTTACATTTCCAAATCCGCTTTCTATCATTATTGTGATAGCACAAAACCCTCGGTATGCGAATTCGGTTCGCACTTCACCGGTTTATTTAATCTGGTAACACAGAACCCTGAGGAAATGAGATAATTCTCCCCAGTCCCTTGTGATACACGAATCCTTTTTTTTTCGTAGGGCCCGTCTGCCCGGAGCGATCCCATGAAGCCTTTTAAGGCTTCTGCAGATCAACAACTAATGTCGCGACCACTTTATTTTTAAACCCATGATCAAAGCTTCAAACTTTTCAAAATCTTCTCTCTTGTGTAAGTGTTTTTTGTTTTTGGTGTGTACAATAAAGAGTATCTATCCATCTATTTAGCTATCTATCAAAGCTGCTATTTCGTTTTAGCAATCCCTGCGGTTTTTTACGCTAGTATTCGCCATTTTGTGGTGGCGGCTATCTTGGAATTGAAATTTGTCATAGTGCATAGTATTTTACTAGTCTATCCCTTTAATATGATACACTCCGCGAGGTATAAGCTGAGCTTTGCATTAGTGTGAGTGATCACCAATCAGGCAGGAGCTTGAAATTTTGTCCGCGAGGTATAGGCTGAGCTTTGCATTAGTGTGAGTGATCACCAATCAGGCAGGAGCGCGGCGAGACAGAATGGCGCGCCTAAGGCCGGTTGTCACACCTACACTATCCATGTACAGTCACACAAATGCAAAGCTCAGCTTATGCCTCGCGGAGTGTACCCGATATGATATGATATTAATATTGAGGTAGTAGTGAAAAAAAATATTGTTATTCGCCATTTTGTGGTGGCGGCCATCTTGGATTTGAAATTTGTTGTAGTGTATAGTACTCTAACGCGTAAGCTTGTAAGTATAGATGGATAGATGTTTGTTACTCTTTCACGTAAAAACTGAACGGATTGAGCTGAAATTTGGAACATAAATAGATTACAGTCCGGAAGAACACACAGGCTAATATTTATCCCGAAAAAAAAATCGGGAACGGGACCTACGCGATGAAAACCGCGAGATACTGTTAGTACCTAAATAAATATTGTTCGACAATTCTCACACAATACTATTTAGTCCCTAGCTAAACATACTCGATGTTTGTGCTATAGGAAATAGCTGATCTTATATAAGTGATTTTGTTTTTATTGTAAATCGAAATAAACACCTAGGCACAGACCAAATATTTGTATTTATCGTGCCAATGTATAAAATCAGGTTTCTACAGATATACGATGCGCGGTCGATTCGCATTTGGCCAATTTTTTTCATGTTTAGGTACTTATCTTTTTTAAACCTTTCCTGTCTCTCACAATCAATTCAAACCCAAAATCAGCCAAATTAGTTCACCTGTTCTAGAGTTTAAACAATACTAACGAACAACAATTCATCCTACTATCCTCTATACCTTCATACTCGTAAATCATAAACTACCGGTACATTTTTTCCTTTTTTCTTCCATTTTTTCGATCTGGTTTCGCTCACGGTACATACTATATAGCCTGAGTACTATCACTCAAAGATCAAGAATATATCTAACAGTAAGTAATAAGTATAGAGTATAGACGTAACTTTTTAGATGTTTGGATATTTGGATGCTCTTTGCTCAATCACGTTGTGACGTCTGAATGGATCTGGTTGAAATTAGGGAAACACTTAGATTATACTAGGAAGAACACATTTTTAACTATAAAGCGCGACGGGTAAAACCGCGAAGTGATACTAGTTTGTATATATAAGACAACTTTAACTCGATTCTCTATTTTCATAAGCCGAAGTCGCTCGTCTGCTCGGACATTTATATGTCTTATAATCTCGTGTAATGCTCGTAATGTTATGAAAATTACGTACGTTCTCTGAGTATTTTAAACAGATAAGCATTTGGGTCTAATATTTGAAAACTTTTCGCATGTCTTTCTAACTTCCTTTTTTTGTAAGAGGGGTGTCTATCTATTTTATTATTTTGAGTTTATTGCTTCAAAAAATATCAATGTATGTTTGGTGAACCGGAACCGAAAGACGCAGTGTTGGACGGCCTCCCACTAGATGGACAGATGACCTTACAAAGGTCGCTGGAAACAGCTGGTTGCAGAGGTTGCGTAGAACCGTTCGTTGTGGAAATCTAGGGGGGAGGCCTACGTTCAGCAGTGGACGTCTTGCGGCTGATGATGATGTTTGGTAATGTCGCAGTTATGTTATTTTGACTCACTTTTGGGCTAAAATAATGTGTAATAATTTATATTAAACTAGCTGTACTCTGCCACGCTTCGCTGTGGCACATTGTGATGCAAAAATTAGATAAAACAATCCTTGATGCGGTTTATATATCATCGTAAAATATCAGCTCGATCGGTGCAGAACTTTTTGAGTTTTTGAAGCGTACACAAACCAACATAACATATCTATATATAGAGATTAGCGGAAGTTGATAGAGTTTTGTTAAGTATGACCGGCTGGCCACCGAATCTGGATAACTTATTCTTACTATCAGTTGTTTTTGTCGACGTTAGGCGATGTAATAAATCTCATTCTGTTACCTACCTTATTTTATATTCTTAATTAATATTTGTAAGATAACCTTTACGACTTTTATTTTGACCAGCCTAAACTATATTCTCGTTATTACATTTTTTTTATATTACAATACGTACTTTTTAAATAAGTACTTTTTACCCGACTGCTCGACGCAAAGGAGTGGTACTTAATGTGTTTATCAGTCTATATATGTATGTATGTATGTATACCACACCTTTGCCAACATAACTGTGTTCCAGTTTGAAGGGCAATGTTTCTAGATAAATTACAGAGCTTAAAGGTATAATCTTAGATCACTGGGTGACGAGCGCAGTGCAGTGCTAGGTAATTATTTTGACTCGTCATGTTCCAATAGCTGCGTGTCACTGTGGTGTTATGTGGCAAGCATGCTTACAATCAGGCACATGTCCAGCTGGTCTCGTCACTCTTTATTTAAAAAAAACAGTTGTACGTGTGACTGTGGATGGACATATGTATATACAAAAGTATCTAGTATGTAGATTGGACTACCTGTTTTCTGCACTCTATACCATGTATGGATATGGTGCCTCTATCTACTAAAACCTCCATGGGGTTTCAAACGATTTAGTACTCAACTTCGGTCTAAAATCTATGATTACATAGGTACTTACACAAACCTATAAAAAATTACATGCAGTAGAAAAACCTACATATCATATTATCAGTAAAAACGAAGACATTTGGTCAGAAACCAAAAGATGCATATTTTGTTCATTATAGTAACAGTCATAACACTGTTCATAACTAAAAAGTATAAAATAAACATAATTTAAAAACCCGACTGCATAAAAAGTGAACCAAACATACTATAAAACATTATTATTCTACAGCCAATCTAGTTGTTCAATGGATCCCGACTGTTCCGTTGTTATGCTCCTTTACTATGAGATATTTTATTTTCTGCAATAGTATTAATTCAATAACATATTATAGAATTCTCGACCATCAGAAATCTAAGTGCTTGTTTGATTCTTTTCAGTTTTATAGTATGTTGTTTGGTTCAGTTTTTATGCAGTCGGGTTTTTTGAGTTTTAAATTTTGTTTATTTTATTTAGTATGAAAGCGACCGTGATTATTACACATTTCAAATAAATACACGGGTAACTCACGTTTGATATAGTCAGTCCAGTTCGACTCAAGTATCGATCGCGTCCGGCGATATTTTTCAAGGAGAGTGTGCGCGTAGTAGTACACTAAGACGGAAGTCAACAAGCTTCAAGTTAGAACCTAAAATTATAAATATATTGTTAAAGAACAAAACTGAGGATCTCACTGAAGATGCTACAATAAGGTATTTATAATAATACTACGAACAATATTTATTTTAAAAACATGTACATACCTACACCCTAAAACCAAAAACTTTCAATTATTTTCTTGTTCTGGAATAAGAATTTTTAAAGAGGCTCAAAATTACACGATACAAAATTGATACCTCCACGAAAATCCGGCTGGAATAATCTTGATTAAGTACAGTCAGTATTATGCGAAACTGGAAGATCCTTAGAAGAACTAGCTTTTACAATACAAACTAATTTACAATAATATAATTTCACCACCATCATCGTTATACTTCGTCCCACCAGCCCACAGTCGTCCACTGTTGGACAAAGGCCTCCAATATCCCGCTGCTCAGCTTGATCCTTGGTTTAACGTTTCCAGCCACCACGAGCTTTCTTTTCGTTAATTATCACTTTATACAGTCTTAGGACACCCTACACTACGTTTACAAATTCGCAGTCTCCACTCCAGAACCCGTCTACCTCAACCATGTTGAGGTACCGTGAACGTATCGGCATAGAATATATAATATAGATAGATAGATAGATAGATAACTCTTTATTGTGACACAAGAACAGAAATATTACAGTAGAACACTTATGAACTAGCACCACAAATGGCGGCCTTATTGCTTAGAGCAATCTCTTCCAGGCAACCAGCTTAAAGGAAATTCGCCTACAAACATGGTTTGGCGAAGCGAGGTGACACTTTTCCTAATACTAATAATTAAATACTACAATAGAAAACAAATTAATACATAATATACACAATCATCCAAAATACAATAAATAAAAGTGAGTCTAATACATAGGAAAATACAACTTATATTAATTAGGAACATATCACTTAAATACAACAACTAGTTAAAAAAAAACCTACAACCCCGAAAACAAAATCATGACTAATTAGTAACATAACAACAGAAAAAACAAAAGTGACAACAAGAAATAGCGCCGGAGAACTGCATATAATAAATCGGAATAGGTATCGGTTTAGTGATATATATGACCAGCCCACTGCCACTTCAGCTTGCTGATGCGTTGAGCTATGGCGCTGACTTTAGTTATCTGAGAAACTCCAATAGCTCTTTCAATAGCTCGCTGAACGACTTTGACCTTACGGGTTACTTTTACTGTTCGTTTCCCCGTTTCAGCAACATAGGTCATGACTGGTAGGACGCACTGATTGTACGCTTTTCTCTTAAGACACTATACGATGGGTGACGAGAAGTCTCGATCAAGTTTTTTTAATGCTGCCCAGCCCTATCACACTCACAAAGATATATTTAGCTCGAGGGTATGCCTTAGATAAACATATGTTACGAACAATCTCCAGAGTATTTCTTAGTTGCAAGGTTTAAAAATAGACAAGAAATCGGCAGATGCCACATTTCCGCTGGAAGCGTAGGCCACTCTTTCCAGGGACGCAAGTCCGATGCTTGATTTGTCCTATCGGAAGCAGTCCAACACAATGTAACCCTGGAGTTCTTGCGTTAGTTTCCGTTTCAGATATAATACGCGTCTACATAAGTGTGTAATTAAAGTTAGTAACATAAAGCCCGAATATCAAAGAACATTCGCAAGAGGCTGATTAAGATCTACATCTGGAGTATTGCTTTGTATGGCAGCGAAACGTGGACCACGACTCAAAGGGATAGGGAAAGATTTGAGGCATTCGAAATGTGGTGTTGGAGCAGAATGGAGAGAATCAGCAAGAAGGAAATGAAGAGCAATGAAGAAGTTTTGAAGATGGTAGAGGAGAAAAAAACATTAATGGAAACAATTGAAAACAGAAGAGGGAAGATGTTGGGACATCTGACACGACACGACAACTTCTTTAGAACAATAATGGAAGGTATATTAGAAGGGAGGAGGAAGAGAGGTAGACCAAGGAGAAGTTACATTAACCAAGTGAAGGAGAAGATAATGTAGTGTCATATCAGGAAGTCAAGGAGAAGGCGGAGTGTAGAAGTACATGGAAAGAACTCCACCGACAAGAGCGTCGCTCCTTAACTATGAATGGAATGAACATAAAACTTAGCAAATTTTTGCAGGTCTACTTAAAAAATTATGTCATACTTATAAAAAACTTAGCAACTTAGTAAAACTTAAAATAAGCTGTTTTGATTTAGTTTGAATTCAAAAAGATAAAAAATATATATATACCGATTTGAATTGGCTCCAAACCTTTTTTTTGGGTTTGTGCTCACAAGAACAAAATGTTGAGTAGTGAGTGTTGTAGAGTGGTTAGAATCAAATCAATAATGTCGACAGTGTGAATTTCAACTATTAGTGTGTCTGAGTGTACTAAGGGTAGTCTCAATTACACTGTAGCTAACAATGCCAGGATGTGTTGCCACTGTAATCCTCGCTCCCGCCTTGCGAGGTAATATCTGGGGAATTATTGATACATGTAGCCAGGGTCTTGATCAAGTCTTAAAAATTTACGAAAAATTAAGGTACGTCGTATTAGCGCCATATTCTACATGTTACTTGAGGATTTGGAGGTTAAGCAAAGGTATTATATACCAGAAATGGATTCTTTACATGTTATATCTGTCTGCTCGAAAGCGCACTGTGACATTTGATTTTGAATGAGTACATTTGTTACAGGACACAATAATATTTTTTTATTATAGATTTACCCTGGACTGCCATCTCGCCTGGATCTACGTTCCGTGGTTGCCTAAATGAAATCGGTTCACTATCAATTTGAAGACACAAATATTATAACCATCGGGGAAAATTCACCCAACCAACGCTTTACATAGCCTAGCCGTTATCACAAAAGTAGAATCAACTCTCTTCATTTGAGTCCTTGTTTTGT
The DNA here is from genome assembly GCA_017562165.1 of Ectropis grisescens. Classification (NCBI taxonomy): domain Eukaryota; kingdom Metazoa; phylum Arthropoda; class Insecta; order Lepidoptera; family Geometridae; genus Ectropis; species Ectropis grisescens. The sequence goes on from CM029786.1 coordinate 15,732,996, forward strand.
CAAATATGGAAAGCATGGAATGATGTCGTTTTTGAGAAAAACGAGCTGTGATAGAAAATAAAATATGTGTGTGGTGCTTAGACCACAGAGCAGAAGTTAAAACTAAAATTAGAACAACAAATAAAAACATTACAACAACATAATTATTATTATTTTAATAATAAAAAAAACGATTACATCTTCTATACATAAAAACGTTATGTTGGTTTGGGTACGCTTCAAAAACTCAAAAAGTTCTGCACCGATCGAGCTGAAATTTTAGAATGGTATATAATCCGCATCAAGGATTGTTTTTATCTAATTTTTGGATCACAATGTGCCACTGTGAAGCGTCGCAGGGTACAGCTAGTAATTAATATAATTTTGTTATAGTAAGACAGTGACACGACAGTAACAGATCTGCGACTGAACAATTTATATCCATGGTCACAAATAAATTAAATAAGTAAATCTACCTAGTGATTCCTTGCTCTGTGCATCTTCTAAGCATGGCCTTGTCGATTTTACGGATTAGTATTATAGACACAGTCTATATAAATTAGATTTTTGTGATTATAAGTATAGCCCCATTTAAAAATGCGTCCCGAGTAAGTCCCGAGTCCACCCGAAGATTTTTTTCATTTACCAACGTGGTGCTGGTAGACTACAGGCCCGACCATTTCAGGATAAAATTGGCAATTTGATTATGTACGGCATTGGCTCCATGCTGTTTCAATACCTCTCCTAATCCATTATTCCGCAACGCCGCGCCGTACAAAAATCATGTGACAAGGAGAAATGATCGAGATTTGTAACACCCTGCACTCAGTTGGACAACGTTCAAGTGACGGCATAGTGTTGAACCTTATTATTTTATACCCTTCTATCATCCTACATAAGTCTCCTGGTGGTCATAAATTTTGTTCACGGGCCTGCAGTCTATTGAGCTCAATTCACAGCCTTTTGACAGCCCACGAAAATAGATAGATAGATAACTCTTTACTGTGACACAAAACAGAAAAATACAGTAACACACAATTATGAACTAGCGCCACAAATGGCGGCCTTATTGTTGAGAGCAATTTCTTTCAGGCAGCCAACTTAAAGAAAAATCGCCTAGAACAAGGTTAGGCGAGGCGAGGTGACATTTTCCTTAATACTATTACTAATATTTAATGATACTATTACTATACTATTATACAAAACAAATTAATATAAGTATATATTTACTACAAAAGTGAGTTTAATACAAACAAAATGCTAGAAATTATAAACCTACTAAAACTAATTAATATATCTTTTTGAACAATTTTTACCTGATGAATGTAACATCCAAGATAAAGTATATTACAGCCGTACAAACAATACATAAAAATGTATATATGCACTTGGATTCATACTCAGTGCTTGCGAATTTGAATCTGCGACTACACAAATCTAAGTCCTACGTTCTAGCTTCTAGACATCTAGACCATCATGGTTTTGTAGTTCAGACTATGGTTACGTTGAATTAATTAAACGCCCTCATACCTTTATCATCGTCCATCTACAACAAGTCAAGATCCACACAGTAATATGAAACGCGGACGTTCTGGCAGACAGACAGATATTTATAAGGGTTCTACCCTTCTCAGTAATCTTATATATTTTTAACGTTGTAAATAGCCTTAAACGAGCCTATGTTAATCAAGTCATATGGACTTACATGATATTCTGACCTATATAACAGAACGAAAGTACTTTAATAATTTTTTTGGTAGACTCATTTTGTAGGCATATTTTTATCAAACATGAACCATAATTCATTTCACAAACAGGGTAGCAGTTTTAATGTTTTAATTTCTCTGACTTTTGATTTAGATCTGATCCGATATTGTATTACGATATTTTAAAACATGTAATAAATTTATGTGTAATGCTGTATTTATACGTGTGCGTGTGCTGTATGTCCTAAATAGATATGATCCTTTACTATTGTATTAAAACATGTAACAATTAATCTGTCTGTAATGCTGTATGGGTACTGGTGCTGATATGTCCAAAAGGTACAAGTTCGCGCTGAGACCGCGACACAAGACCTCGACAAGAGACCGCGACCGGAGACCGCGACAGGCACTTGACTCTATAGAATTGTATGGGCGCCAGTTCGCGCCGAGACCGCGACCAGAGACCGCGACAGGCACTTGACTCTATAGAATTGTATGGGCGCCAGTTCGCGCCGAGACCGCGACCGGAGACCGCGACAGGCACTTGACTCTATAGAATTGTATGGGCGCCAGTTCGCGCCGAGACCGCGACACATGTCTCGCGACACTGGCGCTCATACAATTCGATAGTGTCAAGTGCCTGTCGCGGTCTCCGGTCGCGGTCTCGCGTCGTGGTCTCGTGTTGTGGTCTCCGGGCGAACCGCTACCTTCCAGCACAGTGCCTTTACTGCCAGGGTTAGTTAGTTTTGTATGACTAACTTTATAATACTTACTTCACTAACTATACTTAGTTATTCTAAGTAGCTCTAGTGATTTGTAGCTGATGTTATTTGTGTGTAGAGTTTATTCCATCAAATTTTATAATTTCATCACATCTCACCTCATAATATGAAATCAACTCATCTCATCCCCTACTACTCCATACCATTTCATCATGGGAATAACCGTAGGACGAAATCCTACTTAACTGACTAACTTCTGAAATTGTACAGAAATACGTTTACCTAGGACAGATGCTCGAACTAGGTAGAAGTAACTTTGAGAGTGAGGCTATGAGAAGAATCCAGTTGGGCTGGGCAGCATTTGGAAAACTTCGTCGAGTCTTCTCGTCACCCATCCCACAAAGTCTTAAGACAAAAATGTATAACCAGTGCGTCTTACCCGTTATGACCTACGGTGCTGAAACGTGGACACTGACAGTGAAAATGGTCCGTAAGCTCAAAGTCGTTCAGCGAGCTATGGAAAGGGCTAAGCTTGGGGTTTCTCTGAGGGATTGCATCCGGAACGAAGTAATTCGTCAGAGAACTAGAGTCACCGACATAGCTCAGCGTATTAGCAAACTGAAGTGGCAGTGGGCCGGTCACATCTGTCGCAGACCCGATAGCCGCTGGGGCAGACGGGTTCTGGAGTGGAGACCGCGAATCGGCAAACGTAGTGTAGGACGTCCTGAGACTAAATGGAGTGACGATATTCGAAAGGCAGCTGGTGGCGGTTGGAGAAGTAAGACCGAGGACCGGGCTGAGTGGCGTATCATAGGGGAGGCCTATGTCCAGCAGTGGACGAATACAGGCTGATGATGATGATGATGAAATCCTACTAATATCATAAAGCAGTCATCTCATCTCATCCGCTCCTATCCCATACCATTTTATCATGAACATCTTATTATTTTATCACCCATGATAAAATGGTATGGGTGCCTCCTAATATTACAAAATTATTAATGATTGCCTCCTTATATTACAAAATGCGAAAGTTTTGTGGTTTGGAAGTTTGTTGCTCATTCACGTCGAGACGTCTGAACAGATCGAATTCAAATTTGGAACACATTTGTCGCGCGAAAGTAACGGGCACGTAAACTACGCGGGTACAACCGCGACGCGCTGCTAGTTAATTATATAGCTAAAATCATTTATAAATGTATGCTTTGTAAAGTTTACTAGGAACTTAGGTATTTTCTAGGAATGAGAGGAATCTCGTATATCTAAGCTTTGAGGTACGAACAAATGTACTACGGAACAGTTATTCCTTCCAATAGTCTGTTCGAGAAGTTGTAAAACTAAAAATGTGTAATCTTCCATCGTCGTGTGATCGCTGATAACTGTCGCGATGTTATTCTTGTAGTAATGTTTGACGCATTTTTACGCGTTATTAATATTTTTGTTTAGAATTTTTACGTGCTATGACCATTGTATAAACTATGTAATTGGTTCATAATTCTTGCTATAATTTTAGATGTGCTCATTATTATTCTGTTTTTATTTGTTGTTTATACGATTATGGTTTATGGTATAGTATACTATAAGTGCTCTGCAGCTTACCGGGGAAATTCCTGTTCCCGGTATGAATAGCCATATAACTATTATGTTATATTACACTACATTCAATTGTTTCAAATGTCAACCTTATCTGTTTTGACGCTCCGAAGTGATTGCGCAATAAATATCTAAATTATCGCGTTTCTAATACTAAAATTGTGTTTATAATTTTAGACGTACTCACAAAATATGATTCTATGATTTTTTTTTTCATAATTTTTGATGTGGTTGAACTAAAAAATAGTAGTTTGTTTATGATTTTTGATATTATTTTTGCGGTTCGATATTGTACTTGTTCATACTGTTTAACGCGCTGTATATAATTCTATGGTATTTTTGTTCGTAGACGTTGAGCAATGCTCTCATTTCGCTGTCGACACGATTCGTATGCTACGTAAGCTCCTCCTGAAATCCGAGAAAATTCCACTCGCTTTGGAAACTAACGTTAATTAAATGCAAATAATACAAATTACTACAGTAGAGATTCAGTAGGTGTATGAATACTGGCGTCTCCCTTAAAGCCACGGACGCTCGAGGAAAAGTCATCGTTTCAAAGTTGAAGTTAGAAAAACTCGGATAAGGGGCTTTGGAATGGGTTGTTAAGTGGAGTTTTCCCGATGGATATAATGTTATAATGACTTCAAGTGAAGTGAATTTAATAACTTAATATATATTTTAACGAAGTTAAGACGACTATTATATTACAACTAAATACCAAATTTCAAAAACATGGAACAATAAATGCAGATTTTGGTTCCCTTTGAATCTTTGAAACGCTCTACTGTAAATTTGCAGTTTTGGAGATACAACAATTTACGTGGGAGGTATCGATTCGTATGTTTAGTATCGTAAATATAACAAAAAAATAAATAAATTGTCGAGGGTCTGAATTTAGCATTAAGTTAAAGCCGGTTTTTGTTTTTTCAGATAAAATTAAATTGTTAATTAAATTAATTTAGAGTGCTGTATGTCATCATAAACTTATTTGAAGGAGATCTTTTTAAGGTTTAACGTTATAGTACCTGGTTGACCGAGCTTTGCTCGGTTTTTTTAAATGATATTTAGGCAGGTACGAATTATGAAGTGATGACTTACTTAGACCTACTAAAAGGCGCTAAGTATAAGATTTTCTCAGAAAAAAAAGAACAAAAGAAAAGGATCATCAGGATTCGAACCGGAGCCTGTAGTCTCCGAGGGCGAGCATATTCCATCTTGAATCGAGATTAACCAAACATAGCTAAGAACATTTGCAGGGTTATTAACCTTGAAATAAAAAAAACCGCATTGAAATCGGCCGATCCGTTAGAGCTCTACGGTGCCACAGGCAGACAGACACACAGACAGACATCGACGTCAAACTTATAACACCCCTTTTTTGTAGGGGGTTAAAAACAAGTTTTTATCAATCTATTTACACAATTTCGTATTGACAGGATCGAGTTTCATAACTTTCGTGAAATCTTCAACTACGTCATTCAGAAAATAGTTGTACTTACGCAAATTTAATTTATGGTTCATATTTCAAAAACCACCCGACCGATTTCGATAAGATTTATATGGGATCATTCGGGAAGCATAGCTATCCGAACACAAAAAGAAATGTTAAAATTGTTTAAAATTGGTGCAGAGGTTCAAAAGGTGGGTCGGTTAAAAAATAGACACATACAATACATTTTAGGGGTGTCCCATACTTAAACTGAAACGCTAAAAAAATTTTCCATCAAAACCATACGTGTTGGTTATTTATGGATAGGACTTCAAAAATGATATTGAGGTTACATATTTTTTTTCTAAACTGAATAGTTGGCTGTCTGTCTGTCTGTGTGTGTGTCTGTCTGTGACACCGTAGAGCTCAAACGGTTGGGCCGATTTCAATGCAGTTTTTTTATTTGAAAGTTAATATCCGTGCGGATGTTCTTAGCTATGTTTAGTTAATACTGATTCAAGATGGCTGCCTCCACAAAATGGCGGACAAAATATTTCTTCACAACCTACCTCAATATGGGTATCAAATGAAAGGGCTTGACTAGTGGAATACTATACACGAAAACAAATATCAAATCCAAGATGGCCGCCATCACAAAATGGCGAATTATATATTTTTTTCACTACTACCGCAATATGGGTATCAAACGAAAGGGCTTGACTAGTAGAATACTTTGCACTATGACAAATTTCAAATCCAAGATGGCCGCTACCACAAAAATGGCGAATTACATTTATTTTTTCACAACTCCCTTAATATGGGTATCAAATGAAAGGGCTTGACTAGTAGAATGTTGTACAGATAACAAATAGGGTAGTCGGGGGATAATCAAAATTTTTAATTTTGTTCTTGTTGGAACGTTACGGTGACATTATACAATAAATAGCAGCTCTAAATTTAGGTAAATAAATTCAGTTCAACTCCACGTATTCACACTAACTACGTTACTTGGGGAAGACGTTTCGATGCCTCGCCTTTTCCTAAATACGATTGTTTACGTAAAAAATTGATTTATTTGATTACGCCGTTTCCTTTTACTGTACTTTCTACGAAATAAAGGTTTTATATTTGAATGATAACGTCTAATAATTCTCTGAAATTACACATACCTAGCACGCCATTGCGTGGACTTATACAAGTATAGGTCGTTGTAAGTAATTTCCGTGTGAAATATGGAAATGAAATCAAACTACGGGAAAGAAAAAGTAGTTTTCTTATTACATGTTATTTTTGCTAAAGTGAAAATAAAACTCTTTTTGGAACACCTACGGCTAACGTCCACGTACGTCGGACGGACGTCGTCCGTACCTACGGTCGACGTCCATTATCGCGATAATTAATGGCATTTCTCGTTCGTGTGTCCCCAGCATTACACACATTATCTAATTAAGCTTTTTTTTTACTTAAAATACAATGAGAACTACTACACTACACCACATACCTACCTAACTACTTACACTAATCACATCTGAATTATCCATAGACCACTGTAGGTCTACAGATAATCAAGATGTTCAAGCCCACTACTAAATGGAAGCGTACCCAGCATGCTGGCGGCATTACCACGCTGAATGGCAATGCTTATGCGTTGGGCCAAATAAACGCCAGCATTTTGGTCACGCGTCGCGTCGACCAAGCGCTGGGATAGGCTTTTGAAGACGACGTGAAAAAGCTTACTCTTTCATATTTACACTTGTCTCGCATCTATGCTTCTCTTTCACACTAACACGTGACAATTTTTATAAAATAATAAAGGCTTATAATTATTTACTTAAACTAAGTGGCTGTGGGCGGGGCACATAGCTCGCAGAACTGACGGCCGTTGGGGAGAAAAGTTTCTCGAGTGGCGACCACGCACCGGAAGACGCAGAGTTAACAGGTCTTCCATAATATGCCCCACGACTATCTGGTGAAGGTCGCCGGCAATCGTTGGATTGGAAGACCGGTCTTTGTGGAGATCTTTGGGGGAGGCCTTCGTCTAGCAATGGACGTCATTTGGCTGATATGATGATGATGATTGACACCAAGCGTAGTTTTAAATGGTGGTACCCACACCACTACATGCAAATGGTTTCTAGGGAATACAAGCCCTGGAGTTTACACAAACTCAGTAGTTTACTGATAACTACTGAGTTTGTGTATACCACAAATTCGATAGATAAAAAAAAAACGATGGCTCTGTGTATCTTCACGTTTTAATCAGACGATGTTTTACTGTTTACATTTTGATCTCAGATATTTGTTTACTTCATCGGATAAATAAGAAAACAAACAACCGGCTCAGTTATTCACGTAAACTGATACTTGTATTTGGAATTGAATGTAAAACGGAATTAGAATCAAATAGCTTTTGATGAAACGAATTAGATACTACGGTAGAAATGGCGTTCAAAGATAAACGCGTGCCTGTAAAAAAACAAGATATTGACGTGAATATGACTGTATGCAGCTTAAAGAAAATTATGATCGGAAAATCGAAAAAACAGCTGGGCAGTAATTGAGATTCTACAAATTTATTAAGGCGTATTAAGGTAAGGGTGAAGGTCACGGGGGGAAGGGGGTTCTAACACAGCTATGATACGATGTTCCATCATGAAGTTCCGGTTCATATCTTACAGCTCCATCATTAGATCAGTTCGACAGTACCATATTATTGTATTGTCATCAGAACTACATACAGTTGCCAATTTTCATGACGCTACCTACGATCTTTGGAAGATGGTTAAATTAGTAGTCTTACATTTTATTACATAGTTACATAAGTCAAACTAATAAAAACGTTTTACAAGAACAAAATTAAAAATTTTGATTCACCCCCGACTACCTCGGATTTGTTATCTGTACAACATTCTACTAGTCAAGCCCTTTAATTTGATACCCATATTAAGAAAGTTGTGAAAAAAGAAATTTATTTCGCCATTTTGTGGTAGCGGCCATCTTGAATCGATATTAACTAAACATAGCTAAGAACATCCGCATGGATAATAACCTTCAAATAAAAAAACCGCATCGTAATCGGCCCATCCGTTTGAGCTCTACGGTGCCACAGACAGACACACACACAGACAGACAGACAGACATCGACGTCAAACTTATAACACCCCTTTTTTTGGTCGGGGGTTAAAAAGAGCTAAAAAAAAAGAGACGCACGGTTTATCATTCGAAGAAAATTGCCAAGTCCCAGGAGATACCATAATCATGCGTAATATTGACAAGGAAATTATTAAATTAAATCTTTTCTATACCAGACAGAAACAAGGAAACGGGGCAATAGAATAAATCACATTAATAACGGTCCAGCAATTTGGGTAGCTTAGAATAACTTAGTAGTAAGCATAAGGGTGGTCTCTCACTGGAGAACCCCCAAACTGTAGAACGAGAAAGGCTGATTTTACAAGAAACTATTTACCTACACTCTAATTATTGAAAGGCAAACTATTGTATGTTGGTACGAAAAGTAAATTTTTGTTCCCGCTCATCTCTATACCGACTAATGGATTTGAGTGGAACTAAATAGAGAAAGTACATTGATTGGATTAATTTATAAGCTACCTCTTATCCCGTTATAGTTTTTAATCCCCGACCAAAAAAAGGGGTGTTATAAGTTTGACGGCGATGTCTGTCTGTCTGTCTATCTGTCTGTCTGTCTGTCTGTGTGTGTGTCTGTCTGTGGCACCGTAGAGCTCAAACGGATGGGCCGATTTCAATGCGGTTTTTTTTATTTGAAAGTTAATATTTGTGCGGGTGTTTTTAGCTATGTTTGGTTAATATCGATTCAAAATGGTCGCCTCCACAAAATGGCGGACAAAATATTTCTTCACAACCTACCTCAATATGGGTATCAAATGAAAGGGCTTGACTAGCAGAGTACTATACGCTATAACAAATTTCAAATCCAAGATGGCCGCCACCACAAAATGGCGAATCATATAATTTTTTAACTACTACCGCAATATGGGTATCAAACGAAAGGGCTTGACTAGTAGAATACTTTGCACTATGACAACTTTCAAATCCAAGATGGCCGCTTCCACAAAATGGCGAATTACATTTCTTTTTTTCACAACTTCCTTAATATGGGTATCAAATGAAAGGGCTTGACTAGTAGAATGTTGTACAGATAACAAATCTAAGGTAGTCGGGGGTTAAACAAAATTTTTAATTTTGTTCTTGTTTAATTTGAAGTCAGTAGGCAATAACTGTATGTATGGAGTGGATACTTGCCGTTCCTAGCAATTGAGAAATTTAAAAAAGTGTAGATAATAAAATTTAAATGTACGATATTTATTATCGTACACATAAGAGTCAATCTTACTAGTACTTTTTTTTTTTTTTTATTTAAATTAGCCACTCCACAGACTCTGGGGTCCGTGACCTTTGTCATTACAATTATCTTTTTTTTTTACAAATTTCTTGGATTAGGAGAAGAAAAGGAAAATAGGGGGGGGGTGTTGTGAACATTTAATTCTAGTACTAGTCCGATTTCGTCTGTTGAACCGATCACTACCGGTTGGGATTCCGACAGTAATCGACTCGACATCGTCTTTTGCTTAAGCCGCCTCCTCCCGGCGCAGAGCCTCCACTATTGCCGCGTTTCTGTCTTTTATGGCCATCTGTAGGTTGAACTCTCGGATGGTATTTGGTGATGCAGCTAATGCTCGCCGTACGAACCGACCGATAGCGTCGTCGGTGTCGTCAGCGTAGTATGTGAAGGTCCCCGTGTGCCGTGAGATTGCAACAACCGCATGGGGCACGCTCTCGTACAGCTTCATGTTTACCTTAGTTTTAATTACGATGACCGACTCGTATGTCAATCCCTGAGCTTCATGGATGGTAAGGATGCGTGACCCGGTGCCCGACCCGTAACCCTGGTTTGTCAGGGTCTCCTTCTCCTCTTGAGTATACACTAAGAAGAGGGTGTTGGATTGGGTGCCGGGTATTTGCGCTTCCTTAAACCTTCTCTGCTCTAGAGATTTTATACGGGGTGCTGATGAGTACATACCTGAGTATATTTCCCTCAGCGCATATGCGACATCCATCGGATTGCGATGTGTGCAGAGCAACTCCTGGCTGATCTTTGTTACCAGGTTCGGGCGGTGATACCTCATTTCGAAGCGATTTTCCCTATCGATGTAAGGTAACTGATTGACGTCTCCGATGAGGACGATTTCGCCTACACCAGACAGCCGTGAGACCATCACAATGGCTCCGAAATGGTTCATGAGAGCCTCATCCACCATGAGGCGGCTGAATTTCTCTTTTCCGAAACCATTTACCAGAGCAGAAGCCATAGTTCGCACCCTGGTTTTGACCAGGTTTCCGATGCGGTGCGATAGCTTCTCTCTTAGATCTTTTGCTGCCTCAGTTGTTGTGGTGATGATAGCGTCCTTGTCCACATCGAAGTGTCTAATCACCCATGTCGTCTTTCCACATCCTGGAACTCCATTGACCCACTGTATTCTTGGTACCTCCCAGTTTTCCCAATACGCTTTGACGTTTGAGTTCCCTTAAATGGACTTGGCCATCTCGAGGATCCTGTCGTCCAGCATAATCTTGGTGCATCGGGCGGTAACTACAATTGGGTCGTTTGGTGGTGTCGCATAAACGGGTCTTCCCGCGCGCTCTGTCTCTCTCTGACTTCGTGGCTCCGAAGCTGTGACATAGCGGGGCGGTTCAACCTGTCCCATGTCGGCTCTCGTTCGGGCTGTTTGTTGTTTGTGAAGCTGCTTTGGGGTCTTTGACGTTAAGGGGGGTGATGCATGGGGTGAGATTCGGAGCACGCTTCCTGCTGCAGTGTTGAAGGCAGTTACGAAGGCCGTGATGGTGCCTCGGCTGCCGCTTTGATTGGCTGCGGCTTTTTCCGCGGCTGCCCTCTGCTGCAATCTTTCGGAACCGGTTTGGTTAGTCGAACTAGGAACGGGGTGTCCCCAGCTGTCTGTTGAATTTGTTAAGTCGTGCGAAGGGGCTCTGAGGAAGCTCAGATTTTCTCCCCTATCCTCGTATACGACAACCTCATGATGTTTAGAGGCCTCAATGCAACCCAGCCGGTCTGCGACTTTCGCTCTTGAGTATTCGATTGCCATCGCATCCACGCTTATCACCCGGGGGTTTTCACCTGCATTTCTGCTCAGATGTGCAAGCAGCGCACTTGCCTGCGTGAAAGGCGTCCGACCTTCCGAGTACTCTATTAGCGCAATCGTTTTGTTTCTCGATCGCACCAACCGAAATCGGTGGCCGTCTACCTCGCACACTGGCATAGCATCGAAGGTTTTCCGCTTCATTGTGACTTTGGCGGTACTCCCATTGAGCAGGCAAGACAATCCAGGAGACAAACGGACGCGTTTCCGTTCCCAGGCGAAGCAAAAGCCTATTCAAATCTCTCTTTGTTGCTGTCCATGAAGAGAGCCACTCCGCGGATACGGATCCCTGCCTCTCCTCGGTCTGCGTTCTCCAGTAGTTGTTGGGCGGAGATGCACTTTGAGGAGTTTTCTTGAGTGGGACTGCGGGGGACTGCACTCGGCGTGGCATCCACGGACAGCGGGGTAGGGTGTGGTGGCAAAGGGGCGTGTGTTTGAAAGTGTGGAGTTTCTCTTGGCCGCTATGCGGAATGAACTCTCCATGAAGGCCAGGAGCCGTGGTCTGCTATCTGGTTCTGCCAAGACGTTTTGAAGATCCGAGATAACCAGCTTCCTGTCAATCATGGATTCGAGATCATGTCTTGCAGCCATGAATCGGGGACAATCGAATAGCACGTGCCACACAGTCTCGGATGTTTCAGAGTCACACTCGCATACAGGACTGCTCTTGAGCTTAAATCTGTACAGGTATTCTGCTATTCCTCCGTGTCCCGTCAACGCTTGTACCTGGAAAGAAGTCAATTTCGTGGTCCTCGTCAACCGATATGCGTTTGCTATATCGGGAAGGAACGTTTGGGTGACTTTTCCGGTGTCCGAGGTCTCATATCGATCCTGCCACTTCTTGACCGATTCTTCGCGGATTTTGCGTTTGACGTAGGACAAGGGATACCCTCGTAGTCCCTGGGTGATTCCGCGAGTGCTGCCGATTTGGCTAGTTCGTCGGCTCTTTCGTTGCCAACGGTGCCTGCATGCGCTCTTACCCAGAAAAGACGAAGAGATCTCCCTTCAGCATTTATCTGTCCAATGTTTTCCTTTATGCACTTTACCAAGGGGTGACTCGTTTTTGGGTTATTTAACAGTTCGAGTGAAGATCTGGAGTCACTCAGGACATTGACTTCTGGGTCCTTGCTCTGTAACACCATTTGAGTTGCCCGGTAAAGAGCATAAAGTTCCGATTGAAAGACTGTGCATTCGGAGTGGAGCTTGAACGTCGAGTTCTTGACCTCTCTCCGTTCTCCCACCATGTTAGAGCACCTCCAACTTTACTCTCAATCTTAATACCATCAGTATAAATTTGAGGTCCTTCTGGAATATTGGAGGTGTTTTCTAAGAGCTTGTACTCTACGGATACCTGCCTGGACGGATGGGGTAGGTCCAAGTAGTTAACGTTCCGCTCGAGTTCCACTCCTGGTGGGAGGTAGTCTTGGGAAAAGTTCTTTTTAACTCTGTACAAATTCGCAGCTTCCTGTATCCTCAGATCCAGGGGGAGCAAACCTGATAGGGCAAGTGCTGATTTAAGGGAAACAGTACGGTATGACTTACAGATTTTCTGGGCAAAACCTCTTTGGATTGCGTTCAAGTGAGACTTGTTTTCCTCGAAGTCTGCCGCTTGTGCCCATACACATGAGGCGTACATGATAATAGGTTCCACCACCGCGGCGTAGATAGTTCTCGTGATTTCGCCATTTAACCCCCAGGTCACCTTCGCTGCACATGCTAGCTGTCTATAAATAACCGCCGCTTTTTTACATTGGGCGGTCACATGTGCTTTAAAGTTGAGCCGTCGGTCGATCAGTAGGCCTAGCAGTTTGACTTCATCGACCAGATCGAGCCGGACGCCGGACATGACTATGTTTGGAGTTTCGTATTTCAACTTTTTTGTGAAAAGCATCGCGTTGGTTTTATGCGCTGCAAAGTTGAGTTTGTTAGTTTTACCCCATTCCACTGTCATGCTCAGCGCTCTGCTCGCCTGCTGTTCGATGATATTCGAGCTGCCTGTAAACACGAGAACGACGTCGTCCGCGAACGCTTGACAGTATACTCCTCTGCTTCCAGCATTAGCAGTAACGAGTCTAGGATCACATTCAAAAGGTTGGTCCACAGATGGACCCTTGAATGCATCCTTGGTTGTTTCCTTCTCATAGACTGCTCTTGCATAGTTGACCTTGACTTTACGGTCGCTGAGGTAAGAGTTTACTATGTCGTAGAGGTTTGTTGGGCACCTCTTCTTCGCTAATTGATTTTTGAGGGCGGGCCACCATGCATTGTCGAAGGCGCCTTCTATATCCAGGGAGACTAAGAGTACAGTGTCTTTACTGTCTACTCCTTTTTTGATGTGCTCTACCAGGTCATAGAGGGCGTCTTCAGTGCCTCGTTGAGGCATGAAGCCGTACTGTTTCCTACTGATGGTTGGGAGGAGATGCCATTGGAGTCGGTTTGCCAGAAGCTTTTCGACGATTTTTCCTAGGACGGACAGAAGACCTATGGGGCGATAAGATTTTGGATGTGTGTAATCTGTCTTACCGGGTTTGCGTAGTATGACTACGTGCGCTTCTTTCCATTGCTTGGGGAAGTATTTCAGCGACAAGCATTTATTTGCTATCGCCAAGAAAACCTCCCATTCGCAACGTATGGCTGCTGCGCAGATATCAGCGGTTAGCCCGTCTGTACCGGGGGCTTCTTTCGGATTCAGAGTTCGCAGTACTGATTCCAGTTCCGCTGATATGAATGGTGGGTCATTTTCCGGTAAGCCCATAGGCGTTTCTGTCGTTTGCTCCCGTAGCTCTGTATGACAAGGTTGGTCTGTGCTTTCAGAGTCGTCGGGATAGAAAGTTTTGGCAAGTAGTTCTGCAGATAGCTGCGGGGATAGAGTGTGTTACCTTCGGTGTCTCTTAGGAGTATTTGTTCCTGTCTTGTCGAAGTTTGTTTCATCACTCTGTAGATCGTGTCCCACATGCTTTCTTTCTCCTGATTCGTGCAGAACTTTTTCCAGCTTTCCGTCTGAGCTTGTTTGACTTTTTCCTTGTAGTCTTGGCGAGCAATTTGGTATTGTTCGACTACAAGTTCAACTCGGTCGGGGGCGGCATTCCTAATCCGTCTCTTTCTTCTGAGAACTTCTTTCTTCAGATTATCGAGCGTTTTCGTATACCATGGGGGCGTTGGATTTCCCTTCGGCGAGCTTACCAGTGGAATGGTCTGTTCGCAGGCTTTATGTATACTAGCTGTGTAGCTCGTAATCATCGACTCAAGTTCCAATGAACTTTGACATTTCTCCACTGACTCCGGCGAAATGTTCCCTTCTTCAAGGGAGGATTTTAGCTGTGACATAAAGTTTGACCACTGTGCCTTCTTGGTGTTGTATTTGCGTGTTGTTATTGGTCTCTGTTGTTCGAGAGCTTTAACTAGACGCAAAGTGAAGGTGATTGCGTTGTGGTCCGATGTTGTAATACTTTTGTCAACCTTCCATCCTTCGATTTTTCCCAGGAGGGACCCGCTGCACGTTGTTACATCTACTATGCTTGTGCAGAGTTTGCCTTCCCTGACGATCTCGAAGGTTGGTGTATCGCCGGAGTTGAGAATAAATAATAAGTCAATTTCGTTGAAGAAAGAGTTTACGGCTTCTCTCTCTCATTTTGAGATGTGCTTCCCCACCAGTGGGACCATGCATTCACGTCACCGGCAACAATAAGGTCTTTTGTCGCTAGTTTTTCGCTGAATACCTTAATCCTGCTGAGGTAGGGGTCAACTTTTTGGTCTCCTTCTAAGTAGACAGAAATCACTCCCAGTTTTAGGCCTGTGCCAACCAATAAGACAGCCGCTTCCGTTTCGGTAACAAGTTGGGGGTCATGGATTACCTCCAGCTTGTCACCGAAGACTATTATGGCTGCCTTAACTGGTTTTTGCCTATTTAAGCTGCACTGAATAACGCGAGTTCCAGGATGTTGTTTCATTACGCCTTTGTTTCCCACATAGGGTTCTTGAACAAGGGCAACTGAAACTCCCCTTTCTCTCGCGACCTTCAGGAGCTCTGCCGTTGCATTCTGGGAGCGCTGCAGGTTTGCTTGGATGAAGCGCATACCTGGTTCGCCTGCTCTTTGGGAGACTGAGCCACGTTCATTGTGAGTGCCCTTAGCAATAAGATATTCGAGACCGCGCTATGCCATCCCATTTTATCCTTTCAGGGCACTCGCTACTAAAGGCGTTGTGAGCGAGTTCTCTGTTTGGGCTGTTGGGGTGAGCAAACGCGCAATTCTTGCATTTGGGTGGCAGGTCTTCTTTTCTTGCCTTGCATTGTGTCCAGGAGTGGCTTTTTCCGCAGTGACTGCAGGACTCATCCCTCTCCCGGCAGATCGCCTTTGTATGGCCGAAACCTAGACACTTGGAGCACTGCACCAAGGGTGAGTGGTCTGCTACTGGTCTCCTCTGGAGTCCTATGTAAACCTTTTCAGCATCCAAAAACGCTCTGTGAATGCGAGGTGAGACCTCGATCACCGGATGGCACTCATGCGGGTTACGCGCCTTTTTCCTGTACCGCACTCTGACTGTGCTCTCTTGCAAATCGATCCCCTGTAACAGATGTTTATTCTGTGCTAGGAGGTTTTCCACAATTTCGTTGTCCTTGTGATAAGATAGTACGTCCCGGATGATAATCAGTGGATTACCCGCTTTCGCCGTTTCCACCTTTAGGGACTTATCCTGCTGCGCACGATTCCTGACCAGACTTAGGTCTTCCTCTGTGCTGCAACTCAGGATGACTTTCCTGTTTCGGGCTTTCCGCACTCGGTCGACTCTAGCTCCGGTCTTCTTCGTGTCCAGTGCTAATACTATCCTGTCTATTAAGTTTTCAGATGTTGTGGGGGATGTGGGATTTGCCGTTGTCACGATCAGAGTGTGATTCGGTCTTGGCACGACGGGCTTGGCCGCGATTTTGGCATAGGCAGGCTTCGGTGGCTTGCCCTTTTCCGCTTGGGATATTTCGGCCTCAATGCTCAGGCCTGGTGGGGGAAGAGTTAGTTTTTCTTGGCGCATCGTCCAGAGTTCTGACGATACAGCTTCGAGTCTCTCTGTGATCGGCAACACGTGCTCGTCAATATTTATTTTTATTGGGGCAGTGGGTGGGGGCGATGTTGAATGTTCTGTAAGTATTTTTTCTATTTTGTTGAGACTATCCGAGTAATTTGGGGGAGTAGGAGGTGGAGGAGTCGAGGCGAGCTCTTGCAGCATGCCTGTGTTTCGATGAAGGACTTCGACCGTTTTTTCGCTTTGTGTGTTGGAGTCTCTCCGGATTTCGTCGACCTGCCCCTGAAGAATTTCAATCCCAGTTTTTATGCCGAGACAATCGTTCCGCAGCGGCGTTAGGTTGACCGTGGTATTTTCTCTCGTTACAGACTTTAGATAACCACTGATGTCCCTCACCGTTTCCGCTGTTGCTTTTATATGCTGGTGGGGCTCTCTCGACTCGAAGCTCTGCCAGTCCCTGACGGCTTTAGTTTCTTTTTGTAGTTCCGCTAGTTGTTCTCTGGCCAGAGCTACCTCTTTTGTAAGGTCTAGATACATGTTTTGTAATGATTTTGTATGAGCCCTTTCCACTGAGAGCAGCTCCATGGCATGTCGGGCTCTTTCTTTTTCGAGTGAGGCGATGTGACGATGTCTGGACTCCGAAAGGGAAAGGACGATCTCGTAAAGCGCTTGGAGGCTTTCGATCGCCGTTTGCCTTATATCGCGCCTCACTTTATGAGACGACTCGAGAGCGTCCTTGCCCCGGAGCAGCGCGTCGTTTGCTACTTTTGTGGCGCTGTCCATTTCGACCCCCGTCCGCTTTGCGCAATCTTCGATCAGCATGCTGACCCTTGTGCTGCGGGCGGAGGTCGGGAAAGACAACTCGGACACGCTGTCCGTCTCGTCGTCGGTCCTCAGTTCTTTAGGCGGCGATATCCCGCACTGCTCCCAGCCCTCGACTCTGTCCACCGCCGCCACATGCCCTGAGCTCGTCTCGGGCACCGAGGTCACCGGGGCCGAGGTCTCACTACCTGTTTGTGACTGTGGCGGCGACGGCACATTTTCGAGAGACCGAACGCGGTGGGAATCTACTTTGGGAATCTCTATGGGCACACTGGGGCTCTCCCCGTGTTGCCGCGTCGGCTGCACCACCTCTGACCCGCCAGCCTTAACATTTCTTTTTAAAATGCGCTTATGTAGGTTTGACGCTACTGATTTTACTGAAAGCACCCTTGATCGTTTTGGTGCAATGACGGGGGCAGAGGCGGAAGAGGCGGAGGGGGTGGCTTTGTTGTTTGTGTCGGACATTTTGTATGATACCTAGTATAACAAAATTTAGTCAACTTTTAAATTAAATTAAAATAAATTATAACTTATCTACTATTCGCGTATAGTCCCTGTCTTCTTCTTTTCCTAGTTGAGATTTGTACTACTCGCGTATGGTCCCTTTCTTCTTCTTCTCCAAGTTAAGATTTGTCAGTGTTCTTACGTTCACGCTTGACTTAGATGATGTTCGGGCTGTCCAGTAGATGTCCAGTCACCAGCAATCAGTTCCTCCACAGGGGTTGGCGATGATGATGATGTTCTCCCAATCAATGATGTGCGTCGGGTCGCCGGCGCCGGTCGGTCAAGCAGCGATAGGAACGTGTCAGGCGAAGGTTTTCTATACCGACCAGATCGCTATCAACGGACGTGACTTTTGTCCTAATACAACTTTGCGATCTTGTGATGTTGAAACTAAACTAACCTTTGTTTTTTGGCTGTTCGTCCGGTATTTTTGGTGATTTTTCCTTATCCCTGACGTCCCGGGGGGCTGTCAACACTGCTCCTGGCTCGCAGAACTGTCGCCGGTCCACTGATACCACTGGGCTGCTCGTAACTCCAAAAAATCCGCTTGTATTGATTTTTATTTACTGAGCTGATGTTGAGCGTGTACGTGTTAATAGATTGTTTAATTATTAGAGCGTGTACGTGTTAATAGATTGTTTATCTTACTAGTACTATAAATGTTTATACAGAGAAATTACAGGGCTTACAGATATAAAATCTTAGATCACTGGGTGATGAGCGCAGTGCAGTGCTAGGTAATGGTTTTAGACTCTTCCTGCTCCAATAGCTGCGTGTCACTGTGTTGTTATGTGGCGGGCATGCTTACCATCAGGCACATGTCCAGCTCGTTTCGTTCCTCTTTACTATAATAAAAAAAAATGTTTTCACATAGTTTAGATGTTAGGATGTTTGTTGTTAAATACGTTGGAACGTCTGAACATATCAGGTTGATATTTGGAAGGTAGATAGATTAATTATAAAGGTCAGATCATAGGCATTTTATCCCGGGAAACATGAGGCAACGGGAATTACACGGGTGAAACCGGGGGGCACAGCTAGCTTATAATATTAGAAGGATTGTTTTTCAGAATCGACGTGCTAGCTAAATTCATAATATTATGTAAAATTGCTAGCTTATTGGTTTTTTATCGGATACACTTCGGAAAGTGCGCGATTGATCTGCATAATTTAATACCGCCTTACCCCTTTTTCTATCAGACTGCTCGAAGCTCGAGAAAGCGATATCGGTTCATGGATGATGTTCCAAAGACACGAACAAAGAGGTTTGACTCTAATTTTGTTATAAGAACGTCTAGGCTGTGGAATTACCTATGTGGGTTTTCCCCGATATTTATAATCTGTGTGTTTTCAAGTCGAGAGTGAATCGGTTTCTCCTAGTAAGCACGCTTCATCGTAGGCCGCATCGTTGCTTAACATCAGGCGAGATGGCGATCAAGTGTAAACTTATTCAAGTTAAAAAAAAATTAGTTCCCTTATTGCTTTCAGTGACCGCTCACCTTTAGCAGAATACCTACGTGTGCTGAATGCACGATGAATGGGCTCCGTATATTTACATTGTAAGGAGGCCCCTAAACGGTTGTAGTAATATTGTTATTAATAGTTTTGGCTAACGGCTTTTGGAGTACATTAGTTTAAATTATTTACCTTAGCACTTAGAACTACACAAGAACGACGCGATAATATGTCGTTTAGGGTTATGTGCGTCAGATGCGCTGCCAAAAGACATCAAGGGTTACAAGTTCCAGATGGCAATGAAAGATTGAATCGCGGCGCTGATGGGGGCTCTGAACCGGCAGAGAATTTCCTTATAAATGTATTCTACTAAGTTAGCTATAAAATTGTCGTTTATAAATAAGAATTGTGTGCCCAACCCGAACAACCATGCTTACTAATGAGAGAACCAATGAAGTATAACTAGCGTTTGAATAGAACTAACTAGCGTATACAGCAAGACTATTTTAACGATTTTACGAGTTCATCATCATCATCATCTGCAGTCTGCAGACGTCCACTTCTGGACATAGGCTTCCCCCAATGATTTCCACAATAACCGGTCTTCCTGCGACCGAAACAATATCATCGGTCCATCGTCCATCGTGATCGTGGGGAGGGAGGGGGGGCGTCCTACACTGCGTCTGCCGGTTCGTGGTCGCCATTCGAGAACCTATACTCCCCAGCGATAATCGATTCTGCGAGCTATATGGCCTACCCATTGTCACTTCAACTTGCTAATTTGTACAATAATTTATAAATACCTTATTAATAGAATTATAAGTACTTCTCGGGCTCGAAATATGTTGACGTTCTATATTGCAATATCCTAATACCTAGGGTCATAGCACAACGTTACTGATTTGACTCAAAAGTCTAATGTACACCATACACTATGCGAAAATAAGTAAATCTTTTATCAGTTAAGTTGTAATATAAAAAAGAAAAGTGGCACTCGGAGACTGCCGCGGTAAAGCTATTGCATGTTGCATGCATTTTTATCAATATAAGCAATAGGGGTGTTAACAATTTTTAGGAATTGCTTATATTTTGAAGAGTGACATTTGTTTACCATAAAAATGTAACGGGAAATCCGTTAAGTTGGCAACACTGCTAAGAGCATTTAGTCTGTAAAGCTAATACAAATAAGATTCAAAGTCGAATGACCGAGTGGGGAGGACGGCGTTACGGTCTTCCATCCTTCTTCCTTGTGAACATAAGAAAGAGATGCACGATCACTAAAATTCAGTCCCCAGGCCCGCGATAAAAGCTATGCAATAGCTTAATAAATAACTTTCATGAAACATATAAATTACGCGTCACGTTGTTTGTCCGCGATGGGCTCCTAAACTAAGTAGGTACGTAACTAACCGATTTTAATCAAATTTCCACACCGTATGCAGTTTCGTTCAACTTGAGAGATAGGATATCTTATAACTCGATTAATAATCTTTAAATGACAATATCAACTATTAATTATCCGTCTAAGGATAATTATTAATATTAACTGTGGGCCTCGTAACGAAGCTCACAGTCACACAGCGAGCTATGAAGAGAGCTATACTTGGAGTCTCTTTGCGTGACAGAATCAGTAATGAGGATATTCGCAAAAGAAAGAAAGTGGCCGACATAGCTCAAAGAGTAAACAAGCTGAAGTGGCAATGGGCAGGCCACATCGCTCGCAGAACTGACAGCCGATGGGGAGGAAAGGTTCTCGAGTGGCGACCACGAACCGGAAGACGCAGTGTTGGACGGCCTCCCACTAGATGGACAGATGACCTCACAAAGGTCGCTGGAAACCGCTGGTTGCAGGAGGACCGTCCGTTGTGGAAATCTAGGGGGGAGGCCTATGTTCAGCAGTGGACATCTTGCGGCTGATAATGATGATGATGACAATATCAAGCGAAGTTGAAAAGGGTCGCTAGTACAATATACATATTGGTAGACGTTTCACACAGAACATCGTCTACCACCATATAGTCTGGAATACTACATACAGACATACATAGGCTTTCTATCCCAGGAAAGTAACAGGAACCACGACGCGCTGGTAGTACGTAATATTCTCTTAATTGCCTGTATTTTTCTCTGTGCCACAGTTACCTGTCGAGAGACCCCCTGCCCATGAATAATAAGTACGAGTAAATATTGACTTTGAGCTTCATTTGACAGACAAGACGGACGCTCGAAAAATCTCAGAGGATTTAGATATTTATTTACCAACTGGAAATTATGTAGGTATGCTGAAAACAGGTAGAATCATAGTTGGGTAAAATCTTAGACAAAGAATAAGTAAATAGATCAGGTTTTTCCACACGGTTCTTTTTTATCAATCACTAGCTGACCCGGCGAACTCTGTTCCGCCTAAAAGACGATAGAAGTACAGACTTTTTATTTTATCAAGGTCAATTTTTTATTTGGATAATTAATGTAAATAGAAAAAATTAAGTGTTTTCATCATCATCAGCCGCAAGACGTCCACTGCTGAACATAGGCCTCCCCCTAGATTTCCACAACAAACGGTCCTGCACTACCTGCAACCAGCGGTTTCCAGCGACCTTTATGATGTCATCTGTACATCTAGTGGGAGGCCGTCCAACACTGCGTCTTCCGGTTCGTGGTCGCCACTCGAGAACCTTTCTTCCCCATCGGTTGTCAGTTCTGCGAGCGATGTGGCCCCAGTGCCCATTGCCACTTCAGCTTGCTTACTCTTTGAACTATATCGGCCATTTTCGTTCTTTTGCGAATATCCTCATTACGGATTCTGTCGCGCAAAGAGACTCCGAGCATAGCCCTCTCCATAGCTCGCTGTGTAACTTTGAGCTTCGTTATGAGGCCCACAGTTAAAGACCACGTCTCAGTTCCATAAGCCATCACTGGCAACAGGCACTGGTTAAAGACCACCTCCCCACAAATTTTTATGAATGAAATGAATGAAATGAATGAAATGAATGAAATGAATGAAATGAATGAAATGAATGAAATGAATGAAATGAATGAAATGAATGAAATGAATGAAATGAATGAAATGAATGAAATGAATGAAATGAATGAAATGAATGAAATGAATGAAATGAATGAAATGAATGAAATGAATGAAATGAATGAAATGAATGAAATGAATGAAATGAATGAAATGAATGAAATGAATGAAATGAATGAAATGAATGAAATGAATGAAATGAATGAAATGAATGACAATTGTGACGTCACCACAAAATGACGTTTAGCTGTCATTTTGATGTTTAATGTCACGTCCCACGGGAACGCGGTCGAACGGGATTTTTGTCGTTTTCTGACGTCCCACGGGAACGTGATAATGTATCCTATGTCTATCTCCTGGCTCTAAGCTACCTCCTCACCAATTTTCAGCCAAATCCTGTTCTTGAGTTATAAATGGAGTAACTAACACGACTTTCTTTTATATATATAGATAAGCAGATGAGGTGTATATTAGCAATGGCGACATAGTGATGTGTAGCGACAAAAGTATGACACTTCTACAAGCGACAAGACAAAAGCGATCAGACCCGTTCTTTTGGTGTAAAGCGTTTGTTTTAACTGTATACGTAATCTGTAAACTCTTTGGGTAGAATATCTTTGCGTTTAGAAATAACCAAATAAAAAAGCTTAATAACCCGCTATTTGCATACAATTTCAAATAGTTGTTATGAATATTAAAAATAGAGTTTAAAAAACATTTAAATGTCTAACAAATAATCACAAACCAATTTATTCAGTTATGAGTTATGATCGATTTGGTTTGCTCGCGATACAATTACAAGTAAAATGGATTGCCTGCCTGCCTGCTGGTTGCCTGCAAGAGATTGCTCTATGCAATAAGGCCGCCATTTGTGGTGCTAGTTTATAACCGTTTTACTGTAATATTTCAGTTTTTGTGTCACAATAAAAAGTTATCTATCTATGATTTTGTTTAATAAAAAAATTGTAATATTTCACGAAATACTCTATTATAGACGATCTCTGTTAACAAAATTTAAAGATGATAAAGGTGTTTCCTGAATAAACGGTAAAGTGTTAAAGTGTACCCATTACAAGTGGCACTTCCTCGAAGTATACCGTTCCTTTACCGTCCTAATTTCAGCGCTCAATCAAAACAATGGGCTGTAAACTAGAGGTAGTGATGTGATGTGCGATTCTGAAGTTATCGATTTTTATTCATTGTCTATTGTCTATAATAGACAATGAGTAATAATTTTAAAATTTTAATTAGATTACTAGTTGTTTTTTTTTTATAATTTTTTTTTTTTTTTTATTTATAGAAAAATACATTGTGTTTATTTTGTTCTTATTATGTTAGGTAAGTATGTTTAAATTAAGCTTAAGTTGATATTACATTTTTCCGATAAACTTAAAAAACCAACCAGCTCTAAAGGCGTGAGACAGACATAGGTACGCCCCAGGTGTAACTTATGATGAGGAGACATTTTAATAAATAAATAAATATTAGTGGACATTTAACACATAACCATCTAGCTCCAAAAAGCTTGTACTATGGGACCCAGATAGCTTATATTATACTTACATATTTTAAATACAGTGTAAACTTCACGTAACGTCACTCGATTTAACGGCAAACTCCTTAAAGCGTCGAAATCATTTGGCTCTGGTTGGTTTAGCTTGTCTTCCATACAATAATACACTCTACATAGCATTACAGCCAGTCTTCATAACGACCACAATTGAGTCATAAAAAGTACCTTTTGTTGCTAAAATTAGTAAAATCTGCGCAGGTGTGTACGTTCTTTTGTCGCTTTATTATCCTAGCCTGCAATAAATTCGACTGTCGGCATCATGTAACAACTTTCTAAGAAATTTGTTCTTTTGTTTACAAATTGGGATTGCTTGTACGTGTAGATTGTTATTGACCATGACTAAGTAGGAGTTATCTTTACGTTTTCATATTCTTAGTTGCTTACAAACTTTTAAACTGTAAACATTGCTACTAAAGGAAAATCACTGTGTATTAACGAAAAAGTTTTACTGATACGCGCAATAGAGACGGGAGAGAAGATAAGTGAAAGCAGCTAAATTATTGGAAAATTACTTCCTTTGTTGCCTAGATGGCTCAATAATGCAAGATATGAATAAAATAAGTAAAAAAAGTACAAAATAATTACTGGTGCAGCAAAAGACGCCAGACAAAAATAATAGATTATAAGTAATAGCGTTCAAATAAGATTATCTTTATATACGTAGCTACTAGATAACTACTAACACTATTTTTAAATAAACTTTTCTTTTTCGAATTCTAATTTTTCTTAACTCCATTTAACGACAACTCTCTATAACGCCATAAAATGGACAGTCCCTTCAGTATCGTTATATAGAGTTTGCATATATTTACTATACATAGAAAACATCGAGATACACTACAAATATTTGGACTGGGTGGGGATGAAACCCACGTCCCACGGCTTCTTACTAGACTAGACAGACTTACTACCAACTAAGCCAACAGACCACCATTTGCACTTCAATTCAATCGAAGTGTGTGTGCTTTGCGAAGCACGGTTGGTGTACAATTTGTCTTGCCATATTATATAATTGAAGCTATGAACATTCTTGACCTGTTATTTAATGGCATGAAAATTGTATAAATACTTACACAAGTCTAGTTAAGACACCCATCTTCAACTCTACTCGGCGCAAAGGTGCAATTGTAAATACATTACCGAGCAGTAGGATAAAAAAAGGATGTAAATGATGATGATGCATGTAAAATAAAACATATAAATAACTACACACGAACACCATTCTATTAATATTGTGTCGATACTCAATCCAGTCACCCAATCAGCCAGTCAGTGTCAATTTTAACCCATTTTTCAGTACACTTATTACAAATTTTGTTTTGTATATATTTGCATTTTTCTTTAAATTATAAAATTACTTATTTATAACATAGTAATTTTTTCCATTTTGTTATGAAAAAAGTATTATGGAAAATATTTTTTTTACACATTGAATAAAAAATTTGTTTTAGAATTTTTTTATATATTTATGGGATAAATTATTTTGAAGGTTACCTTAAAACATTCATTAAAATCTGACTCACGACGTGAGCAAGAATTAGTGGTTTTACGAGAGTACAATAATGAGAGCGTATAATTACAGGCACGTAGAATATTGTTTCTCGTAATTGCTATAATAAATACAAGCGTTACTTGCTTTAAAGACGAAATCCTACAGTATCGGGGGTTGGAAGTCTTGGCAATTTCTTTCTCAATGTACGCTTTTTAAAATAATACGAAAAACTACAATAAATTAACATCACATTAAAACGTATATGTGTGTCCTTTTTACAAATAAATTTTTAAAATGATTGTTCTTTATGTTAACTCCAAAAAATTTAATTTAATTATTAATGTTCATTTAACTGTATGCGGTTATAGTGATGTTGACAGTCTATTTTTTAGTCATGAAAACTAAGTAAATCGCTTAATCGCATTTTAGATAGATACATAATGTATCTATGAGTATGTTTGTGTGTGAATTGTCCACCAATATATAGTTATCTAAAATATTACTAAAATAACACTAAAGGATTGATAGTATTATCAAAGAAACATAATTATTATACTAAAGAAACTACCCAAGGAATGTCATTTCGAAGAAGTGCCCATAACCAAGTCCTTATTAACACAGCCGAACAAAAGCCAAAAATGCAAAGTAGACAAAGAAGAAGAAGAAGATTTTGATCAGCTGACTATTATTATACTTACGTACTTATTATTTTTTCATTTTATGTTTGATTATATTGCGACTAAAATAAATTGTTTTCCCAGACATATGTATGGTATGCCTCTAGACGTGTATCAATTTGTATGGGTACATTTTCAAAATGTTTTATACAGCAATAAAGATTAGTTAAGTATTTGTACTTATCTCAAAATTCCAAAACAACGTAAGCACACTTTTGTCTATTTGAGTTCATTATCGTTCAGATGAGTTTCCGCTACTGGACTCCAAGGATTGTCCAGGCTATCATTGACCATACTGTCTAAGACAGTGCCATTTTTAAGTTGTTCAAAGCCGACATAGTTTACATTGACGTTATTGCAAAAAATCTTAGTTTCATTCAATTTAATCTTAGTTAATTTCTTAAACGGCAATGTATTTTGAATTCCTTTAGAGTTACGCAAACGTTTCATGTTGGATTAGCGGTCTGGCCAAGCCGTCTAAGTGCCGTGGAAGTTGTCGTGGGATGCGGTTGTTTACGTGTCGTAAGACCGTCTGAAATGTGCTTTGAAGATGTTCTTCTTTATTAACTACTAACGTAACAATAAATCCGATACTTTATAGTGTAGTATCAGACAATGTCGTAATGGTAGGGCTGTGGTACTTTGACGTTCTGCGCAAAGGCACAGTCCATCTGCGGAACTACCACACCTTTGCCATCTATTCTACCGGCAAGCAATAGTGCGCAAACACTACTGTGTTCCGTTTGGAAGAGAAGGGGATTGCCCCCCTTCTCTTGTACAGATAAATTACTAGGCTAAGAGATGAAACACCTTATATTTCCGGATGACTAGTAATGATTTCGACTCTTCATGTTCCAATAGCTGCGTGTCACTGTGTTGTTATTGGCAAGCATGTCACCTACTATCATAGTCATCATGTTCGTTTAGTAACAGAATAAAACGAAAGTAAGACGTATTATATGATTAAATATTTTTTATTGTTCTATGGGTAGGTAGTGTAGGTACCATATTAATCCCATTTCGCCGATGATTCCAAACTTTACGTACGAACGTTCGTACAATTTGAATCTGCCAATGGTTGAAACTTAAGCTGGGCTTGACGGCCCATGTGACAAGTGAGTATAATTAAATAAAAAAAAATATTTTGCCGATAAGTGGTGTCACATCACTAGCTGGTGTTGCGGTCAGTAGCTGCGAGAGGTAGTAAAACCGATGCATTCGATATAACCAGTGGAAAGAGCCCTACTACGATTTCTTGCTCAATTGAGATTCATAATATAGTTCAGAATACGATAATGTTAAAAGCTTATAAAATCTCCATACATAGTCACAAATTTTCGCATCTTAAGCTATAAACAAAAAGTTTACATATACTTACTACGTATAGAGTTAGATTTTCCGCACGGGTCCTTTGTGCCAATCGTAAGCAGATGACGTGCATACTTATTAAGGCAACAGAGTGAGGTGCTGCGACAAAAGTATGACACTTCCACAAAAGCGACAAGGGAAGAAAGATGCTGCTACCCGTGCTTTTGGTTCGTTTGTGCCAACTCTATACGTAGTATATGTAAGCTCTTCGGCTATAAAACATAATTTTAATATCACAAATGTATATATGTTAGAAAGTGTATTGCACGATCATGTCTTAACGTGTGATCGGATACGATCGCTCGGAGACGGATCGGGCTAAAATTTGGAACAAATATTAAAGTCTTGGAAGAGTACATAGGCAAACTTTTATCTCGGGAAAACAACGGGATCAAAAACTACGCGGGTAAAACCGCGGGGCAGCTAGTTTATAATATATAATTCAGTTTGATAGTTTATGATAGAAAATAAAGCTTACAAAACCAGCTAGTCCTCCAAAAGTTTTGAATCTAATATGTACTCGTATTAAGATACCGAAAATTGTGCAATCGAGGTTCCATGGTAGGGTTTGCGTGCAAATCGATTCTCTCTTGGAATCGTAAATGTTTTTATTCAACCGGGACCAAGTCTCTACAGTATCGTTAAGAACTGAGCTAGCTCAGGAAATACTTGTACCTAGTTTGCATCATCATTATTGTCAGCTAATTTCTAAATTACTGACGAACGTGATCCTCCTGTCATTTCCACTTTCTCTTATTGTGTTTCATTCACATACAGGTACTATTGCGTCCTCACACCTATCACCAACACAACTGTTTTAACAGTTTGGTAGCGTTGGCATCATTGAGCAACTCGATCTTCCGCGCAAGCACGGACGGGTAGCCTTACCTAAAAAATATTGTTCAAATCTTTCTGTCATTTCTTGCGGGAGAGGAAAGTTGCACACTAGCGCAAAACCGCGCTACTATATACAAAACATACCTGTACCATCCATTGCCGCTCATACTCACACAGCCAAATCACTAACACATACAAAATAAAGCACCATTCACAAATCTAGCCCCGGCCTCAGCCACAGTATATTATCAAACTCCATGGTCCACGCGGACTTGTACTTTGATAGAGAGGAAACGCTGCGTATGCCTACTGTTCCGTGTTGCTCACTGGTTGGCATTGACATCCTTCTTGAGGTTGCAACTCATAAGATAAGAGATTTACTCGTACAGCACCTAGGCAAGTAGGTACTACTAGCTACGTGCTTTTTGACTTATTCCTTAAAATCTTCCGTCAGTGACTTTCAGCTGATGGTACACATTCAGTTCAGTGGCCAAAGCAGCCAATTTTACAAATGAGCCCCGTCTGCATCACTAAGTATTTTTCTAATTGCAATTATATTAAAGTCATTACCACGGCTTCAATAGCGAAAAAAAACATTGCGAGGAAACCAGCATGTTTCAAAAAAGTTACCTTGTACCAGCATGTGTCCTCCGTCAACCAACACTTGACCAACGGGTGAAATATGGCTTTGAAACTCCTTTTGCCCCCCAAACATATGTTTAGTACGTCGCTTATTCGTCTATCTTCCCAACCATCTAGTATCAGTTGCCAGAACAGAATTTCGCAGATGCTTGCGGGAGTAGGAGTAAGATAATTTGGAAAACTAACAATCTTCTTCATGTACAACCGTAATTTTTTTTTTTTAGTTTTTGTATACAATGATCCAGGGAGGCCGAAGAGTGTAAGCAATGACCCACAGTTAAAAAGTGAGTTGAAACAGGTACCTACAAGTATCCTCTTCCAGAAAAGTTCTAATGATATGTAAAACGATTGGGTTAAGTTCTTTTTATTTGGAACGCTGTACAAAAAAATATATTTGCCGAAAATCAACCAAATGGAAAGTCTCCAAAATCTTCTTAAAACATACCATCGTATGGATTGCACAAAAGAGATCATATTCGTCGATAAAATTCTTTTTATACGTAAACCTATAAAAAGAATTTTATACTTTTTAATTTAATTATATACTTTTTGGTGGCACTAAAAGTAAAGTATATCTCATCTACCTATTCTTTTTTACATGTGGTACACACATCTGGAACTACACTTCCGAAATGGCTGACACATCACAAATCTATTCATGTATATGTAATGAGTCCCATCAACTATCACGCACCCGCAAAATACTTAATTAATTCGAGGGAGGTTTTAGGGTTCCATACCAAAATCCATTTTTCCCATGCCACGAAAAGGAACCTCTGAAAGTCAAAGGAGGACTTAAGCACATTTTTTTCATTTGTTATTTTTTTTCTTAACGTGGCATCGCAAGTGTCGCAAATTCTACCAGTAAGTAGGCTTCTTTACAGAGTCCGTCAGAGAAAGTACCTTTACCTGGGGGTCAACCGCCAAAACTGTCTTAGCTTTGATTATGCTCTCTCTTTTCCTCTTTTCTTTTCGCTTGAAATTATAGAGACAGCAATAGCAAATCCATAGCCAGATTTAATTGCCGGTAGAGAGGCAGGTATTTTACCGTTAAGCATCAATGTGCAAATATTCCAGTAAAAGGCAAAGATATAAATAATTTCTGAGTTGCAAGTACAGTGCTAGGCAGCTGCGTATCATTGTATTGTAATAGGCATGTGTATCGCTTGTCATTTGGATAAACCAGACTATTTTTTTATTTTTTTTGAAATTACATTGTATTACGGTGAAATTGCATTCTCCTTTCCTCTACCCCCAAACAGCACCATGTGATCTGTGTCAAATATACCCAATTCAATGGACGATACCTGGGTAACGTCATGCCACAGGCAGTGTGCATCTAGACATCATCGCTCAGTTATACATCGGAAGTTGACGTGTGTTCCCATCGTAATCAACATTATCAGAACAAAATTGAGCTCTCATCAGATCTCTTGTGGCTTACTAGGTAGTAGCTCTGCCTGCGAAGCCAAGGGTTGTGGGTTCAATTCGCCAATATAAGTGTGATGAATTCAAATATTTCTACTGTGTAGACACAGTGTTTCTATGTAACTATGTATTAAAACTATATAAGTAGGTATTATATCAGTTATCTGATCATCATTGTACAAGCTTTGCTTAGTTTGGAGTCAAATGGTAGATGATGTTGTGTGTAAATTTTCCACCAATATATATTTAAAAAATTTAACCCCATTATGGAAACGCGTGCTGTGATTGATTTGTGCATGATACATTATTTTATAGGGATTGTAAAAGTTACTAAAAATATAACCGATTTTCTTCAAAAAAATCCAGTATTATAATATAGCTATAAAAAAAAACGTTAATTTAAAGAGCTTGTAAATCCGTAACTTAATAAACTTACCGCATTCTAAAATAACAAATACAAAAGGCAGACGAAGTGCAAATAGGGTGTGAACTTGAAATTAAATTAAATGTCATAAATATTTACTAAGGTTATACAGAACCCTCGGTGTAAAAGGTCAACCCGCCTTTGACTGGTTTATTTAGAATGTGCTTTTTCTGTTGTAGAAACCGTAATTTATTTTTGTGGTCGACTGACTGGACGTTTTTGAAATGACGGTATTACGTATACATTTTTCTATGCAACTTCGTTCATAGCTATCTATAGTTTCTATTGATTATTGGTATACTGTTTTTAAACTGTCGCGATTTGAACACATAATGTGTCGAGGTAAAATTATATCGTGATTAAGCTCTGTACGATGTAAACATTATTTGTATACTTTTTTATTGTTCTCACCGTAAAATTATTTAGCTATGAGCTTCTAAATTGTTTTCAAACGGGCAGAGCATTTATTAAAAATCCTAAATTACAAAGAAACTACACTATAGTACATAACTACTTATAATCAAGATAATCAAACCCACTACCGTTCGGAAGCGTATCAAGCATGTTGGTGACTGGCATTCGATACTCGTACCACGCTGAATGACAATGCCTACACTTTTTGTACTATGTGTCTCTGAAGATGTGACGGAGCCAGAGTACAAATGCAAGGTGCGTATCATGTCAGAAGCCGATCCAATTTCCGAGCAACAACTGTCATGCCGTCAGGTCTTTTGCTATCGTCACGAGCTAGGCCACTCGGTTCGAGTATGGTTGGGACATTGGCGGTGGAAAAGCTCGGATTTGATTTCATTCAGGCTGTCGTGGCGGCTAATACGACCTTCTGAACAAGAGAAACGGTGGTGACCGAGCTTATCAACATGGTATCACAATGGCAGAGATGGCCAAAATTAATAGTACCTCGCATACAACCGCAAGTTAACAGCTAGACTAAAATTTATCTAATAAGCTACCGGTATTGAAAGATGGCAAAACTTGCCACTAAAGACCCCGATTCATACACAGGCACAGCAAGGATACGAAAAAATAATTATTTGTATTCTCTCATCATGCAGCTTTTACCACTGTTTGCTTGAGTATCGCGTTGCAGATTGCAGGCCGCATGGAGGACTTTTTTTTCAGGTAGTTATTTAATATAAACTTAATATATTAAAGTGTTAGGTCACGTATTGCACATGATGTATTGTGTTCTACATAGAAGAGACAAATAAGATATGGAGCAAATTGAAATTAAACTGAAATGAAATATCATTGAAATGATGGTAATGAATGTTCACGTTTTTGGATTTTTTATAAGATAATTTGTTTCAGAATTTCTCTGAACTCTGTGACTATCATAAAAGTATATTGTTGTAAATGAATGTTATCATATTTTACTTATCTTATATAGTATCATTTTTAGTAGGTGTAATCAGACACAGCTTCGAAAGATGCAGAATTATTTTTCAATCTGTGCATTTCGTCGAAAACTGCAGGTGGTGTTTTACCGAGACGATCATTTGGCTCGCATCCAAACCAGAACAAACACAGATAATCTTTGAGGACAGATAACTACTGTCAGACGAGCGGTACACACAAACATGTGACTGTGCCATAGGACCCGTCAATTTTATTTTTATTCCCTTGTTAGGATATCAAATGCTTAAACAATGTATTTAATCCCACTGGTTATAATTATTATTTTAACGTATCACGGTTGTTCACGTGATTCACGTCATACTATTATCATCAACCGTGATATATTTATCGTATATACTCGTATACTGATATGGTGGAAAATAGGGCGGAATTTTTATTCTAAGTGGTATATACCATCTGGTATTTACCCAAGACTAAGCGTGTTGAAAAATCAACCGCTACATGTCACCTCTCCCATAATTTGCCACTCTATCCAATATTCAAATTCTATATTATCTACTATATACTCTATACTAGATGTTCACTCCGGTGTTGCCCGTGGTACATTATATAGTACTCATCAGGATCCCGTACATATACAACGGTGAAAGAATGACTGAAATCGGTTCAATCATTCCTGAGAATATCGCTTTCAAACAAAAAACCTTTCTTTCTAGGTAAGCACGCTCCATCGTAGATCTCATCATCGCTTAACATCAGGCGAGATGGTGGTCAAGTGCGAACCTATTATAGTTAAAAAAAAAAAAAAAAAAAAAAACCTCTTCAGCTACCTGCTACGGCACCCTGTCGGAAATTGGTTGTACCAACACAGATTCAGAAACAAATTTGATTAGCAAAAGTTTATATTCAATGACGCAATCTTAGACACAGGTTGTCATGTTAAAGTACGCTAAGAAAACTCTCAAAAAGGAATATTTTTTCCGTTTTTGTTACATTCTTGATTCATGCTCCGCTTCTATTAATAGTAGCGTTATTTTCTATAGCCTATATATAGCCTTCCTCGATAAATGGACTATCCAATAGAAAAAGAATCTTTCAATCCGGACCAGTACTTCCCGAGATCCTAGCGTTCAAACAAACAAACTCTTCAGCTTTATAATATTAGTATAGATTAGTATAGATTATGAGTTTCAGCGCATCCCACAAAATATTTAGTAACATAGAATGACA
The DNA here is from genome assembly GCA_017562165.1 of Ectropis grisescens. Classification (NCBI taxonomy): domain Eukaryota; kingdom Metazoa; phylum Arthropoda; class Insecta; order Lepidoptera; family Geometridae; genus Ectropis; species Ectropis grisescens. The sequence continues at coordinate 15,766,492 of CM029786.1, forward strand.
CGACGTGCAACATGTGAACTTGACCTACACGTAGGTATTTGAACACGAAGAGTCCAAACCACGACTACAAAACGAGCGGACTACACTACGACTCTCAGCGATATAAGATCTTTATACCTTTTATTTTTTGTAATTGTAAATACATATGTACATAGTTATAATACTTAGAAACACCTAGATACAGAACAAATGGATATATATCAATAATCGATTCATATTAACTCTATTTTACAGATATCTTTTGATAGCAATAAATTATGAAACGGCAACACGTAATAGAACCCAATTACTATATTACAGTCGGCAGCGATGTGTAAAAGATTGGTAATGATTGATATACACGACTTTATTTAAGCAAATTCGGCCACGAATTAACAAAATTATTGAACCTGCGTAAAAAAATGTCGTATGACTAATCAACCTATAAAACAAAAAATACAAAATCAAAAATGACATTGTGTTAACGTTTGACTCACAATCTGTGTGGTGTTGTCGTTCTTAAAAGAATTAACATGTTAGAGTATAGGTTTTCATTCGGTAGTTGAAGTTGAAAAGTTAATGCTTTTTTATTAAATGTAATTTTTTAAATTCCTTGTTTTATAAAGTTTTGTAATGCCTAATTTTCTAATCAAACTCCATCAAACTGTTTTCAGACAGATCCTTTGATGAAAGTTGTTCGTTATTATCTTCTATGCATATTCATGAGGTGTAAAACCATGTTACAACAAAAAATATTACAAAATTTTCCCAAAACTCCTAGCAGAAAAATACTTTGAAGCTCTTTAAGCAAACGTAGTAATATTCTGAGAGCTGGTAGCAAAATTTGGGTAGGTATTTTTTAAGGAAACTGATAACTTGTTACATAGTTCTACTATTATTATATCCCAACGGAAGAGGACGGAGGTGCCGACCTGGTGAGGAGAGTCAAAATGGATCCATACATTTAAAAAAATATTATTGTTTATGGTTAAGAGACTGCCGGAGTCTCTTAATTGCGTTTTTTCAATCAATTAATATAGCATTACGTAGAACAGCACAAAGCGAAATCAAGCTAATTAATGTTCTAGTGATAGCTACGAAAAACTTTAATTATAATACTAACAACACCGCACGGTTTTACCCACGTAGTTTCATTCTCGCTATTTTCTCGCAATAAAAAGTAATTCGTCTATTCCTATACCATTATTCTAAACTATATTCTACCTGTATTTCAAATTCCAACCTGATCTGATCAGCAGTTCCAACGTGTTTAAGCAATAAATATCTAAACATTCACTTTATATAATAGACTAGCATTAACCCGCGGCTTCGCTCGCGTTCAGTAAGTTATTTTTTATTTTAGATGCCTACTTGGATAGCATGTGCGTCAAATAATAACATAAATAATGCTCGTCTATAATAGGCCTACCCTTGTGCGTTAATATGTATTTTTAATTCCCTATTTTACCATCTCAGGGGTTGAATTTTGGAAAACTAATACGCTCATTATTTTTGCCATAGTTAATTAATTAAATTTTCATGCAAATAAATGTTTTACTGCTATAGGTTTACTCTTGACCGCAATGTCGCCTGAAGTTAAGTGATGATGCGGTCTACGGTAGAGCTTGATATCCTAGAAGAAACCGATTCAGTCTCAATTTGTATATACCAGCGTTGTAATCATCATGAAAAATCCATTCAAGCAATGCCTTAGAGTATCTCTCTACTTAGTCTGTGAACGCCTTGCTCAGCCTAGACGTTGTTATAACAAAAGCAATCCGTCAAAGCTCTTCGTTATAGTCTTTAGAACATGTCCAAGGGGTATAAAGTTCGTACAAAAATTTATCCACTATTACGTAGTATGAATTTGAAAAATATCCTTTCTTGCTTGCTTCATAAAATAAACACATGTGGAAAAATGTAAGTATCTTCTGTGCATTAATATAATATTTTCATCCCCTATGATACTTTCTTCGGGATTAAATTTAGGAAAACTCTGTTAAAATTACATAACTCATTATTTTTCCCGTACTCATATCCTACAAAATTTAAAGCAAATATGTCGCAAGAAATAAAAATGTTCACACAAACGTTCTTCCCTTATTTTACTCCATTAGACGCTGTATTAAACACTGAAACACATAACTCATTATACATATAAGCCGTATTCAATTTATACGAAATTTCATTCAAATATGTCCAAGGAATAAAAAGTTTCTATACAAACTTTCGTCCCTTATTTCACCCCTTTGACGGTTGAATTTCGATAAACGCTTTAATACTTACCTTATGATTTTGGCCAAACTCTATTTATATGAAATTTCATGCAAATATGCCCAAGGAATAAAACGTTTCCATACAAACTTTCATCCCTTATTTCACCCCTTTGAGGGTTGAATTTCGATAAACGCTGTAATACGTACCTCATGATTTTAGCCGAACTCAATTTGTATGAAATTTCATGCAAATATGCCCAAGGAATAAAAAAGTTTCATACAACCGTTCATCCCCTATTTCATCCCCTTGGGGGTAGAATTTATCAAAATCCTTTCTTAGCGGATGCCTACGTCATAACATCTACTTGTGTGCCAAATTTCAGCCTGATCCCTCCAGTGGTTTGGGCTGTGCGTTGATAGATCACTATGTCAGTCAGTCAGTCAGTCAGTCAGTCAGTCAGTCACCTTTGAGTTTTATATATATAGATAAACGACAAACTCTTTAGTTCATTTAAATTGAAAAAGATAAACACATTTTTTTTTAAACTAAACTACCAATTGCCGAGCTTATCGCTCAGATCGTTTTTTTAGACCACCGTAGAATGAAAAAGGAGATATGAATATATAAAGACGGCGAATAGGTACCGTTTCATTAGGTGTAGATGGAATGGATACTTGTACTTCTGTAGGTAATATTGAAACGTCGATACAAAAATATTATAAAGCTGAAGAGTTTGTTTGTTTGTTTGAACGTTAGGATCTCGGGAAGTACTGGTCTGAATTGAAAGATTATTTTTCTATTAGATAGTCCATTTATCGAGGAAGGCTATAGAACATAACGCTACTATCAATAGAAGGGGAGCATGAATCTAGAATGTAACAAAAAAGGGAAAAAAAATATTCCTTTTTTGAGAGTTTTCGTAGCGTGCTTTGACATGACAGCATGTGTCTAAGATTGCGTCAACTTCAACTTCATTTTTTTCTTTTGGGTTCCATTCGGTAATGTCACCGTAATTTCGCCAAGGTCCAAGATTGCGTCATTGAATATAAACCTTTGCTAATCTAATTTGATACGACCAATTTCCGACAGGTGGCGTAGCAGGTAGCTGAAGAGGTTTTTGTTTGATAGCGATATTCTCAGGAATAACTAAACCGATTTCAGTCATTCTTTCACCGTTGGATATGTACGGGATCCCGATGAGTGCTATTTATGTACCACGGGCGAACCCTGGGCGGACATCTAGTTTTGTATTATGACAAACTAATAAAAGTATTTACGTAATAATAACTAATATCAATAGGACTACAACATAAAGCCTTTCTTTTGGCTTAGTAAAGTTTTGATCGCATTACCAAACAAACTTGGATCAATTTTACGTATCTATTTGGATTTGTTTGAAATTAGACCATTTTTTTTTCGAAAAACATATTTTATTTTACCAACACGGTTTGTTCCGAAACTGTTGAAATTTTACAAAAAGTGTTATAATACGGTTTTGCCAGAAAGTATATCTTCTAGAACATTAGTGCTAAGGTACTAACCTGACTAAAACTGACCAACCACACACACACTAACCAAAATAAAATTAATGAAAAGGTCAGTTTAGCTCCCTTTCTTTTAGTTTCTTATAATATAAGCTACAATATAAGCTAGATGACTCTCTTTCTAGTGTAGTGTGACGAGACGAGCAGAGGGTCTACCGCCTAACCAAAACTGTCTTAGCTTTGCTATCTCTTTCCTTTTCGTTTGAAATGATAGAGACAGCAATATGGCAAATAATCCAAATCGATTGACTCCCCAACCCTGCTTTCTCTTTTAAATTTTAATACACGTTTCCGGTTTCGTAATCGTAATTATAATACCTTCAGTTTGCAAGTTTTTACCAATAATACATCTTATTATAATCCCATAGTCAGAATGAGTCGCCAATACAACGAAGTCCTTGTCTCCGATAGGGACATTGATATTTTCCACTTAAAGTTATTCCAATTTCAGAGGAAAATCAAAGAAATTTTACACTTTAATCTAAAAGAATAACCCTGTTGTGCTTACTGTAAATACTATTATGAGTTTTTTTTTATATTATTTGTTTATACATTAATTGTTTCACACTGTTAATATACTTATCTGTTGTGTTATAATATTCTATGTTTATATCTTATTTATCTACTGTTTTAACGCATGTTAGTTTTTAGTTTTAAGTTCAGATATGTTGGCCTAAGTTTCTTTATGTATTATCACTAATGTAATGTTATTATGATCAAACCACTGAATTTAAATAATTGTTGTTTCTAGGCCCACATAGTTTGGAATGTAATACAGTTCTGTACAGTATACTCTTATGTTATAGTTTATATTTATTACATTCTGTTTTGTGTGCTCATTGAATTAATAAATAAATAAATAGCATAACCATAGCCGATTTAGTTAGGCGGTAGATGGGCGGGACATGCGCCTTATGGTTAGCAACATGCCTCCCATACAACAGCACAGTGACACGCGGCCATTGACACGTGAATGGTCCTAATCATGACCACTGCACTGCGCTCGTCACCCAGAGACATGAGATGTTTTATTTCGATGCCCTATCATCATCATCATCATCATCAGCCACAAGACGTCCACTGCTGAACATAGGCCTCCCCCCTAGATTTCCACAACGAACGGTCCTGCGGAACCTATGATGCCCTATCGTTTCACTGGAAATATTTCCCTTCAAACCGAAACACAGTAACGTTTGGACATTACTGCTTGGCGGTAGAATAACTGGCAAATGGTACTTCCCCGGTATGTGTAACCCTGTAAATCAAGTGCTGCGCTTATCGTCAGTCATCGCCCTCTAGTGTGTCGACACAGCCAACATGTTTTATTAACAAATCTAACGGAAGATAAACATTTTAGTAGCACAAACACCGGTTAGCGCGCCATCCATCATCTGGGAAGCTTTTCCTGGTAGTTCGGGAGCTACTACGGTAATACATTACAGCTATGGGAATGTAAAAGATAATTATTGTAATAAAAAAAAAAGATACCTACGTGAAAATAGATTTAATCGCTTTCGTAAATTTATAGGAGTATCGGAAAAAGATATACATAATAATTTAAAAGATATGAGATAATATGTTTTTTAAATCAATAAAAGTTCCGCCATTTGAAGCATATAGTTTTTCTGATGTTTATAAACTACGAGTATGTTATTTGAGAAAATCTCAATTCGAACAAAGTCAGGACGAGTCGTAAAAAAACGTTAAAAAAATTCAATTTTAATTGTATCATAAGAAAGACCCAATCAGATACCTAATGATTGAAAAAATTAAACAAAATCTTAATAAATATTACACCAAAAGGTAATTTTCTAAATACTGGTGTAAGTTAGAGTTACTGCGTACTTTTGAATAATTACAAAATGTGAAATGTTTTAAATATAAAAAATATACACTATACTTCTTTATACTAAGTTTGTTTGTAAGGCAACAGCGCAAGCAGTATATAAACTCAGACACAAGCATTAAAATTGATCTAATCATTTAAGCAGATTCAGTAGTTCAGCGTAGCCCCAATTTCATAGACATAAACACATAGATACATAGACAGAGGCAGAAACTTTTTATGTCGGAATAAAGAGAACATTCGTAATTAAAATCAACCGCATTCTCCACTACTACAAGAGTTCTTGACTCTTTTCCGATCCGTCTATTTTCGACGATAGATGAGAGTCTGATTGCTATTACCCGGAGGAACTCCCTTTGATTAAAGAAATGCTTGTTTTTAACGGAGGAAACGCGCATTTTTGCGTTTAATTTTAGATCGCCGGATATAAGCGTCAAGATTTGCGTTAGCTGAGAAACTTTTTATGACAAGAAGACCGGAAATTTATGATAGAAAAAAAATCTGCACGAAATACGTTTTTAAGCAATTTCTTGTCATTTCAACTAGACGGGTAGGACGAAATAAAAAAAGATATCTAATAGATATAAAAAAATACAATATAAAACAAACAAACAATAAAAAAAGTTATCATAACAGTTTTAGATAGCCCGGAGGCACAGATGATATACTCTGGATTTATTGTTTTGGTCCGGAGGAGACTACTGAATTATATTTAATTTGAAACATTATTTGTAGCTTAGTAAGTAAGTACATTTTGTTGGAAATAATGTAATATATCTTTATTTTGAAATTAATGCTCCATTTACAGTTTAAAAAAATGTGTTTTCTTCTAATTGACTGTTAATTATTTCCAGATAATTGTGTTCAAAGCATGTGTGTATTTTATTATACATGTTAATCTGCACTCAGTTGGACAGCTTTCAAGTCACGGCATAGTGCAATCTTATTATTTTATACCCTTCTATAAAAATAAGATATAAGCACACGTATTAAAACAATGCCCAAAAATATTTTAGTCCTCAAATAATCAAGACCAACCCTTTTCAATATCCCAACCCGATTCAAAAGATCATAACACCTTCATTACCATGTTACCCCCATTTACAAAACATCCCTGCGTCCCCCAAGTTGCCTGATACAAAAAAACATTTTTCCCATTTTTATACCGCATTTATCTGTCCCTGCAGGCATGGGAATTTACCAAAAGTAGGGTAATATCATTATATGGCAATGTCATGGAATTTTCATAGGTCGTTGGGCTTGGTCTTACGGGACGTCTTACAATATGAGTTGCTCGTTCATATATTTTCAAAGTTCTTGGGTGAAATACATTTTATGAAACAATATCTGAATAGCAGCTCGTAGGTTGGTAAAGCGACACTGTTTCATAGTTGACTTTCCAAAGAATAGAACGAAGAGGTTTTTTGTGAAAAACACATCTAGGCTATGGAATACATTGCCTGAGTGGGTTTTCCCTGATATTTACAACCTCAGTTTCTTTAAGTCTAGAGTGAATCGGTTTCTTCAAGGTAAGCACGCTCCACCGTAGACCACATCGTTCAACACCAGGCGAGATGGCGGTCAAGAGTAAACCTATAGAAGTAAAAAAAGCACATACCCAAATCTGAAGAAATAACTGTAAGTAGTTAGGCTTAAGTTGTGCAGTATAGTGTCATTGTAATTTAGGTAAAAACTCTGTCCAAAAATAAAAAAAATGTGTTTAAACAAAAAAAACGATAATTTATGTCCGACCTAAAATTGTTGACCTCAAAAGGTATAGGTAGTAACTATTTTCTTATCTGTGGTATAGGTATAATCTTCATGTCTTTATAAACCAGCTTTGGAAGCTGTTTCATAAAGATAAGATGGGGAATACCAATAGGCACGGACACATAGATAGATAAACTCTTTATTGCACTTAATTAGAAAACAAAAAACAAAACTTAAAAAACAAAGTAGCAATTAACATTCTGATATGTTTTTTAATTTGCTCCGCAAAAACAAATGTAGCTTAGATTTTAAATTAAATTCAGATAATCGACTAATATACTAATTTAGGGAATTCACTTACACACTGTTACGATGAGATAGCGAGATAGGATGAATACGTCATCGACGTAACCAAAGTATAGATTTAGATTTTATTGATATTTCAAAATCGTAATCGTTACACCGATTTCGATAAAAATTTACAAATTATAGGACCACATCTAAAGTGTCACTTAGCAAATAAAAGGTGATCATCAAAACCTGTCCAAATATGCCGCGTACAAAAAATATGACCAAATTGAGACCATCTTCCCTTTTTTAAGTCGGTAAAAAAAGCGAATTTTCTAATTTGATATTGCTAAACTCACATTATTTACATCACCTATTTATAATAGTGAGGCATACTCAGAAAACCCTTCATTCGTCTGTCATATCTAAGATCGTCATAAATCTAGGCCAAGTCAAGCCGATTCAGACTACGCACCACTATGCATGACCATTGATAATTGTCGCCACTATTACATTAAAAATAAACAAGAACATTATTAAAATTTGTGGTTTTATCACCGACTTTCGCGGATTTGAAATTTGTCATAGTCAACTACTACTAAAAGCTCATTTGAGATACATTTTGAGGGAGTTTTGAAAACGAAAATGTAATTCGCCATTTTGTGGTGGCGGCCATCTTACATTTGAAATTTATTGTAGTAACTAGTATTTTACAATCCCTTTCAATTGATACCCATATTGAGGGAGGTTGTGAATAAGTATTTTATACGCCATTTTGTGGATCCATGGCGGCTATCTTGAATCGATATTAAATTATTAACCGAACATGGCTTAGAACTACCGCAAGAAAACTAACATTCAAATGAAAAAAAGGGATTTTAAGTCGGTCCATCCGTTTTGAGAGTTAAGTACGCGTTACGACGCCACAGGCTGTATATCGTCGTCAATTATTAAAATACATAAATATAATATAAAAGTAAAAAAGCAATGTAATTCAACAATTCTGCCACAGGAATCCAGTGGCGGTAGGGACTGTAATCACACGTCAGGCCCACGTATGACGTAGGACGTTATTTATTTATCTTCGATATCAGAATGGGCCGAATTAATATTAATCCCGAACAATATCCGCTGGAGTCAATATACCGTCCAAATATTCGCTAATCACACCAATCACAGTCCTCGAGATTGCAGTCCAACACTTGATGGAAGCTATATCGATCTATAAATACTATAGAGATCTCCACAGAGCTGCGAGTCCAGTTTTCGTCAATTTTTGTTTCAATAGTGGTAATAGTGGTAAAACGGATAATAGAAACTAATTAAAAATTTAAAACAATAAAAATACCCCAGTTAAAACAGTAAAAATTGTTGTGCTGCTTTGTATGTATTTAAGATTGTTACTGTGACAAAGTCACAGAATTTTTCAATAATATAACAATATTTTGTTACTGTTTTGAGAATTACATCAAAGAAACCATAAAAAACGTATAACTGAAATATCATGTTTTCTTTTTCATAAAATCCCCGAGTGTATCATCATCATCAGCCTGTATTCGTCTACTGCAGGACATAAACCTCTCCCATGGTACGCTACTCAGCCCGATCCTCGGTCTTGCGTCTCCAACTGCCACCAACAATATCGTAACACTCTATCTAGTCTCAGGGCGTCCTAAACGCATCCTAGTTGAGGTGACACGTCTCTGTAAATATAATGGAACTAGACAAGCCAACAATAGTTATTTGTTATACAAGAGTGCAAAGTTGATTTTTAACCGCGTGCTTAATTTTGATGACCAAGTAAGCGAAGGATTCTAAAATTGAATCACGAGCGCAGCGAGTGATTCAAAATTAGAATCCTGAGCGTAGCAAGGGAATCAAAAGAGCACAAGGTGAAAAATCTTTGCACTCGAGTGCAACACGTAACTTTTCAGTCCACCACAGCGAGGAAATGACTAAATGCAAATTTTTAAATGTTTTCGCGCAAAGCAAATTAAAAAAAAGTAAGTACACCAAGGAGGTTCCGAGTCTGAGTTTTTAACATATTAAAAAAAATTGTATGATGCATTCGGCACCAAGGAGGTAGAAATAAATAGGTTGAATTATGTTTTGAATTCAAACCTCAGTACACACGATGTTCTAAATTCTAATTTACTTTAACCTCTAGAGGGTAAAAACGACTTTTGCGCCCTGATATCGAGGAGCAAAAGTACTCTTTCCGAGCTGGTGGGATGAAAAATTAATTTACCACGTGAAGTTATTTCAGTAACAGGAAGGATAGCCTGAACCCTCACTGCGTATCACTAGTATCATACATTTTTTTAAAGAACGTAGGAGTGAACATTAATAGGCAAAAGAACAGGCAGATAGATATATATTTAAAATAAGCTTACGCCACATAATAAAAAAATTAAATTGGCAGTCATAAGGACTACCGATTACCGATAGAAGTGAAAATACAACTCAGAATTCGAAAGCGCACTTTGGAAACTACGCGGATGAAAGCGGAGGGCGCTGCTAGTCTCGAAACAATCTACAAAGTTCAAAGCACGGTCATCTAGACTAGATAACCATGGTTAGTTGTAGCACGGCCGAGTTCACCCGAACATTTCTTTCAACCATGAGCGTGACGCTTGAGCTCAATTCATACCCCACGAAAAATCTTGTGGTGCGCCAAAATAAAGTTTCACTTTTAAAAGGTAAGGCAAGATCTGAAAAGATTCTAACCACTGACTTTATACGAGTATTTGTTGTGTGAAGTGTCCACTAGTGTGTGGCTAGTGCTGTGGGTTAGAGTGAGAGGGAAAAAGCCTGCCTACTGCTCCAGTATGCGTGAGAAAAAGGGAAATCAAATCGACTGGTACTGTAACGCGTTACGTAATAAAGCGATTACTCTCTTAATAAGTTAGCACTTCAAAAACAGCTATAGCATGCGCATAGCTTTCTGTGGAAGAGTAGGTTTGAACCCCAAACACACAAGTCACGTCCTGTCCAATAATCTAATTCAATACGGCTGTGTCGCACTCCAGATATAGCTGTTGACATTAGATAATTATAGCAATCGCGACACTGAACGCATGTCAACATACCTGATAATACGTGTACATTTTCAGTAAACTTTTGTTTATCTTAGAACGTCATTGTTTTTAACCGACTTCGAAAGTGGTGCAGGTTCTCTATTTGACTGTATTTTTGAGTGTTATACTTTATTCTACCTATGTTTGTATTACGTAGGTAGTTTTTGACGAAACGCACTGCACTGCGCTTGTCACCTAACATATGTTAGGTTAGAAATTAAGAAGAAAATTGAGAAGAAAAGAAAATTTCTGGGTAGGGCAAATTACAGGGCCCTGTATTCCTGTAATGCCCTGTATTCTCACTGGAAGCATTATTTTTCAAACCGGAACACAGTTTGCACATTACTGCTTTGGCGTATAATAAATAGTTGACAAATGTAGATGGTACTTCCCAGGCGGACTTTGCAAATAGTCGTACAACTACAAAAAAGATGACACACTAAAACGATCGAGCTATAATATCCAGCAGTGGGATCAGGAAGGATGTTTTTTTATTCATGTCATATATCATTCCTACCTAAAGTTACAAATTGCAAGAGGGATCAACTCTGTATCAAGCGAAATTGAATTAAATTCAGTGTGAAAAGCAAAAGTCAGATTAAAAAGCCCATGAGCGCAGACAATGATCTCTTTATATCAGCCGAGGGATGTAGGTCATACCATGGATTGATAAAATAATAAGGACGGAGCTTCCGTCAACTAAATTTGAAAAATTCGACTTAATATTGTATACTAGCAGTGCCTTGCTATCTTACTCGCATACATCCTGTTCCCATTTTTTCGCTACAAAAAGTAACCGTTGTCTAGTGAATAGGTTACTTTTCCAGACAATAATCTATCTGAGTTCCAAATTTCGACGTGATCCGATCTCGGATTATTATCATTTATTATTTCATACTTTTATTAGGAAAACTCGAGAGTGTAGATAATGCAAGAAGAAAAGTATTCCACGCTCTACTGGTTGCGGTAAGAATGAGCTGAATCCAACAATGTAGGACTTCCGAATCTTCAACTTGTAGGGATGAGTCTTTTCTGTATACACGGCATATACTATTCAGTAATATACATTAATATAAAAATGCAGACTTTTTACACGATGATCACTGAAAAAAGTATGTTCCATTGCTAAAATGTAGCCAACTGAGATAAAGACAAAATTTTCCTTTTAAATGCAGGCAGTTTTTCAGCGTATTTTTTAAATATAGTAATTACACGAGCGTGACGTGTGCCTGATGGTAATGAGCTTTCCTATAATGTACAAATTTATTTGAACACACTGAATTAATCATGACCCAGCATTGCACCTGATATTTTTTTACCAACATTCCATACAGATGAATTGGTTATTTCCCTGATATTTCTTAATTTGTAATTTCCCACAAATTAATTTGAAACGTTACCCTTTAAATTAGAACAAAATGTTTTTTGCACATTCCCCCTGTCCATTGTCGTGTTTTCCAAAGAACGTCCATATTTATTTTTGCGGCGATGGTAAAGCTATTTCTAATGCAAATTATACTCGAAAACAATACGACAAAAGGCTCTATTGGCGAGAAGCACCTGTATTCATGCAATCAAGCTGCTTAATCCGATAAAACTTTGTTTTGTGGATAGAAGAGTCAACCCACCTGTGGTTTTGAGCTCCGAATATTTGTGATGCTTTGATGTTGTTTTATACCTTTTTGGGGCGGAAAATTAGATCGGTATAAAGTACGAATAGCTAAATAAGGTTACATAGATTTATTCCGCTGCTCACTTTTTGTTGTGTAAAAGGATTTGTGGAAACCACAGACTAAATAGAGAGATATACTGTGGAAACTTGCCTTAAGGTACAAGTTCGCGCTGAGACCGCGACCGGAGACCCCAACAGGCACTTGACTCTCTAGAATTGCATGGACCGCGACACATGTCTCGCTACACGTGTCTCGGTCTCGTGTCACGGTCTCGGCGCGAACTGGCGCCAATCCATTCCATAATGTCAAGTACCTGTCGCGGTCTCCGGTCGCGGTCTCGCGTCGCGGTCTCGTGTCGCGGTCTCCGGGCGAACCGCTACCTTTAGATTACTTTTACAGTTTATTGAAAAAAACTTAAGCTAACTGACAAACTATAGAGGTAGTATATTTATACTAAATAGGGTACGCATAAAGCATACGTATGTCCATACTAAATTTATGAATAAATATTGATAGACATTGACTGGCCTCGTAGCTTAGTGGGGGTAGTAACTCCGAGAATTCGGGGGTCGTTAGTTCGATTCCCACCCAGTGCAAATATATGAATTCAAGTATTTGTACTGTGTCTGGGTGTTTCTATGTATAATAAGTATGTATTTAGTACCATAAAAGTGTTATGTCAGCTGTCTGGACGCCATAGTACAAGCTTTGACAACCCTTGTGGCTTAGTGGGTAGTAACTCTGCCTGCGAAGCCGTGGGTCGTGGGTTCGATTCCCACCCAGTGTAAATGTTTGTGTGATGAATTCAAATATTTGCACTATGTCTGGGAGTTTCTATGTATAATAAGTATGTATTTACAACTATATAAGTATTATATGAGCTAATGTCAGCTGTCTGGACGCCATAGTACAAGCTTTGCTTAGTTCGGGGTCAGATGGCGTTGTGTGTGAATTGTCCACCAATCAACTACCAATCAATAAATTATATTCCTTTTGTGTAGGGCAAATACATATACGGATGATCACTATGCAGAGACGTGGTGGAGTATGTCTGGCTCGATACCATGGGAGTAGACATGGTGCCCCTACCTACAAAAACACCAATAATAACAGGACTATAGACCTATATCATTACTCCCAGCTATATCAAAAATTTTTGAACGTGCAATGTCAGATCGCCTATACAGTTTCCTAGAAAAATATAAACTACTAGACAAAAAACCAGTTCGGCTTTCGGAAAAAATCTTCGACTACATTAGCATTATTTAACTACGTACAGGAAATCTTAAATAAGATGCGCGATAAACATCATTCTGTCGGATTATTGCTAGATATGTCAAAGGCCTATGACAGGGTCTCACACGATATTCTAGTACAGAAACTTTCAGCAATCGGCATTAGAGGTAAACCACTTAACTGGCTAATCTCATACTTAGCAAACAGAAAACAGTTAGTCCAAATACAGCACTACCATCATGACACAGGTTTAATAGAACTTATACAATCTGACATACGAACAACAAATTGGTCTATACCCCAAGGAAGTGTGCTAGGTTGCATCCTTTTCCTGATTTATATTAACAATATTCCTAAAATTACAAAATCAACCTGTATTTTATTTGCCGATGACATTTCGTTACTATTCAAATGTACACAAGACTCTGCTTCACTCCAATACATAGAAAACACTTTTAAAGACTTTAAAGCAAACCTACATCTCTGTAATTTAGAAGTTAACGAAGATAAAACAAAACTAATTCAATTTATACCACCCCAGAAAAACATTATGTCTTGAAATCCTTGCGGAAAATCTGAACATTAAAGAAATTAACGAATGCACTGTATTAGGTATCAACCTAGACACTCGCTTTACATGGAAACATCATATTGAAAAAGTAAATCGAAACTATCACAATTTATTTATGCTCTAGCAATTTTAAAAGTTAACACAAACTCACAGACAGCTCTGGCTGCATACTATGCTTATGCATACTCGTGGCTCCGTTATGGAGTAATTTTATGGGGAAATAGTGTCGATGCCGGTAGGCTCCTAATAATGCAAAGAAAGTGCATTCGGATTATCGCTAACATAAATCAACGAACAAGCTGCAAGCCATTCTTCAAAAAAGAAAAATTACTGACATTGCCATGTATACACATCTACGAAACCGCGAAATTTGTGAGACAAAATCCTGATCTATATACACCTGAAACAAATCCACGCAGACAATACAACCTAAAATCACCAGAACCACGTCTCGAAATGTACAAAAATGGTCCTTTATACACGTCAATTAAAATCTACAATAATATTCCAGTAGTCATAAGGAAAGAAACAAGTAACACTAACTTCCAAAATAAACTACATCACTTTCTAGTACAACAATGTTACTATGATCTAAAAGATTTTTTTTTTCACGCGATATTTAGACCTAACTTTGCTTTGCTTATTATGTCATTGAGGATAAGAACTACTAGATTTTATATTGTTAATACTAAGTATGTTGTAAACAAGTCGAATACTTAATATAGATTCTTGTAATAATAATTTATGCAAACCAAATATTTAAAGACCTTAATAGTTAAGTTTCTTATAACTGTAACTTTGTCAAACTACCTAGATTTAAGAGAAACTACTGTTTGCAACACCCTTAATGCAGGGTTTGTACAAGTATTTTAAATATGTTGTATATGTGCAATTAAACAATAAAACAAAACAAAACAAAACATTACATTAATGTACAGTAGAACCTCAATAACTCAAACCTCGGTAACTTAAAAACCTCTATAACTTCAAAAAATAATATGTTTCCTTCCCTTCAGAGCCCAAAACCAAAACCCTTGATAACTTAAAACCTCTATAACTTAAAATATTTTTTGTTTCCCTTGGACTTTAACTTATCGAGGTTCTACTGTATATTAAAATAATTATCTGAATAAAAAATAGCCTATGTGTTATTTCAGATCATCTATGTACCGTATTTCATTCAAATCGCATGTGTAGTTTTTGCGTAAATGTAAAGTAACAAACATACATCATACATTCTTACACTCCGCGAGGTATAAGCTGAACTTTGCATTGGTGTGAGTGATCACCAATCAGGCAGGAGCTTGAAATTTTGTCCGCGAGGTATAGGCTGAGCTTTGCATTAGTGTGAGTGATCACCAATCAGGCAGGAGCGCGGCGAGACAGAATGGCGCCGCGCCTAAGGCCGATTGTCACACCTACACTATCCATGTACACTCACACAAATGCAAAGCTCAGCTTATGCCTCGCGGAGTGTACAAACTTTTGCGTTAGTAGGATTGATGGTTTGATATAAATATTATGCAGTATTTTTTAATTTTTTTTTATCGGGGTAGAGCCTTTATTAACAAAACTAAAATACAATGAGAACTACATACACTACACTACTAACTTAAGTAACTACTTACACTAAGCACACCTGAATTATCTATAGACCACTATCTATAGATAATCAAGATGTTCAAGCCCACTACCAATCGGAAGCGTACCTAGCATGCTGGCGGCATTACCACGCTGAATGGCAATGCTTATGCGTTGGGCCAAATAAACGCCAGCATTTTGGTCACGCGTCGCGTCGACCAAGCGCTCGGATAGGCTTTTGAAGATGAGGTGAGCTCCCGCCCCCCACGGTCCCAATGTCTCATGTTTCGTTTCTTAGCATTAGAATTAATAATTTTTGATTTTGCTTCTATATTTTTTTAATTTGTGGTAAACGGTATACATGAACACAATCACGAGACATAATTGACATTGATTAATAATTTTTATTTTGCCTTAATATTTTTTGAATTGTGGTAAACGGCTTATACATGAACACAATCGCGAGAGATAATCGACATTGATTCATAAAATAGTAGCTGTAAGTATTTTAAGAATTACTGCGTGTAGATCTCTCATAAACATCGAGTAAATAAATTAAAAAAAAAAAACGCTATTCGTAAATCTATTACAATTTAAATAATTAGCATGATGTTATATTTAATATCTGCTTGAAACTGGTCGAAATACTGAGATATACAGAATAACATGATGAATAACTTTCATTTAAAAAACCGGACTGCAAAAAATCAACAGCTAAAAAAACATCAAATGCCATCTAAGAACACTTGGGCGAATGAGACACATCCAACGATATCTTAGTTATCAAAAATCAACCAGCCATTTGGAAGATATATGTGAATAAAAAATATACAAACATACAAGATAGGTACGCGCAAAAAACATAACCCTTCTTTCAGTCGGGTGAAAAGGACAAAAACATTAGGAGAAAAGTATTACAACAGTTTTAGGCTGCGCTTTAAATGGCGTCTTACTATTATTACAAGATACAACAAACTAATTATTGCTAGTTTATTAAAACACATCGTAGGTACGTCTACATGACCATCGACAATCACTCGGTGCAAAAAGAAAAAAGAAATACATCTCTGTGTATTTATAAGCATAATTATATTTTTTGTAAAAAAATATTTTATCCGTCATTTTGTAGAGGCGGCCATTTTGAATCGATTTTAACCTAATATATCTCAGAAAAACCGCAAGAAAATTGGATTTCAAATAAAACAATCGCATTGAAATCGGTCCATCTGTTTGAGATCTACGATGCCTCAGACAGACAGTCAGACATCGACGTATATAGCACCCCTCTTTTTGGTCGGGATTAAAAAGAACCAAACATCAGCCCACGCATAGCATGGTGTTACACAACAGCACACACAACAGAAATATCACGTACAACAAAATCCATCTAACTTTTGTCGGAAATTATTACCAACATATTACTACAAAATATGCAAAGTTTCTATAACACAAAGACATCACACAAGCATTTCACCACAAAAACTTTTCAAGGACAATGCTTATGCGTGACGAAAACACGACTTTCCAATGCCAAAATAACATGATATTAGCAGCATCATTCTGTGGGTAAAATCGACAGAGTGGGGGAACTATGATCCTATGTCACGAGGACTGTGAAGACACGGATACAAAAATATATTAAAAAGTTGTTTATTACTTTTATTTAGTAGTTTGACATAGTTGAAATGTGTTCAGTATTCATGCATTCATTTGCTGATTTCTAGAAACTGGAATGGAAGACATATCTATTTTACAGTCAATTAAATAATGTTGTCGATAGAATAAAAATGACAAAACTTTTATTGTACCAATAAACTAACAGATCTAATTAATAAAAATAGAGAGAGAATCATATTGTTACTATCCACCGACTAAAGCAACCTGTGTAGTGAGATTCATGGTAATCTGAAAAAAAAAACAATAATGAAAACAGAAATACGAAAAAACTGTTTACATTTTTTGAATATACTCATACCTAAGATTTTTACCAAATATCCATACTAATATTATATATGCGAAAGTAACTCTGTCTGTCTGTCTGTCTGTCTGTCTGTCTGTCTGTCTGTCTGTCTGTCCGTCTTTACCGCCTAAACCAACCAACAGATTTTGATGAAATTTTATACATAGATAGAATAGATCCCGAGAAAGGACATAGGCTACTTTTTGTTCCGAAAAAAGGGTTGAAAGGGTTAAAATAAGGGATGAAAGTTTATATGGAAAACTTCGTCATTGTTGAAGGACTATGAAACTTTACGTCTAGATATTTAACACGAAACCATAAAATGTATGTTTTAGCAGTTTTGTAGTTTCGAACTGTACCTACGGGGGTGGAATTGGGGGTGAAAGTCTGCAAGTTCAATATTATTGAAGATAAAACCATGAAACTTTGTATCTAGACACTTGAAATGGAGTCGATAAACGTTTGTTCCAGCAATTTTATAATTTCTAACTATACGGGGATACTTATATAACCGCTTGATACACTGGCCGCTTTTCGCGTTTTACAAATTTGGCGGGAAAACGGGTGTCAGGTTACATAAGTGCGGTGTTTATGTTTCGGCATATGAAGTGCCACCTTACTTTTACCCGTTTGAGCCATTTACTCTCAAGAGCGTTTCAAGACGCTTCTAGCGGTATCATTTATTTATAATTAATGTACTTAAATAAATTCAAGATGGCCGCCGCTACAAAATGGCGGATAACGTAGGTTTTATCAATCCCATCAACATGGGTATCAAATGAAAGGGCTCAACAAGCAGAATACAATATACTATAAAAAAAATTAAATCCAAGATGGCGGCCGCTACAAAATGGCGGATAACATAGGTTTTATCAATCCCATCAATATGGGTTTCAAATGAAAGTGCTCAACCAGTAGAATACAACGTACTATATAAAATTAAAATCCAAGACGGCGGCCTCTACACAATGGCGGATAACTTAGGTTTTATCAATCCCATCAACATGGGTATCAAATGAAAGGGCTCAACAAGCAGAATACAATATACTATAACAAATTGAAATCCAAGATGGCGGCCGCTACAAAATGGCGGATAACGTAGGTTTTATCAATCCCATCAACATGGGTATCAAATGAAAGGGCTCAAGAAGCAGAATACAACATACTATAAAAAATTGAAATTCAAGATGGCGGCCGCTACAAAATGGCGGATAACGTAGGTTTTATCAATCCCATCAACATGGGTATCAATTAAAAGGGCTTGACAAGAAGAATACAGTGCACTATACAACCTCAATATTTAAGATGGGCGCAGCCACTAAATGGCGTATCAGACAGAATTTTTTATAGTCGACGAGATTTCCATGGTGTCTTATCAAATGTTATGCATGATGGACGCTCGATTAAGGCAAATTAAGGACTGCGAAAATGAGTTTTTTGGAGGAGTAAACGTATTACTTTTCGGTAATCTTTTACAACTGCCTCCTATAAAATGATCAGGAACACCTGTTTTCAATTCTAATATGAAATTATATATATGAAAGTAACTCTCTCTGTCCGTTACCGCCTAACGCCTAAGCCACTTAAAGAGTTTGTTACAATTTGGTGCACAGATAGACTAGACTTAGGAAAGGACAACGGCGACTTTTATCACAGAAAAGAGTTGAAAAGAGTGGAAATGAGGAGTAAAAGTGTGCATGGAAGGATCTTTGCACTCTTTGTATGCTATTTTAACCGACTTCAAAAAAGGAGGAGGTTATCAATCCAGTTGTATTTCCAATTGTGAATCAATTTAGATGGTTATTTTTTTGGTTGGTAGATTATAGTTCAGAGGTGGTCATATAAATTTTATCGAAATCAGTGGGGCGGTTTTTGAAATATGAGCAACAAACTAAAATTTGCGTTCATGTAATCAGACGAAATATCTACTAATATCTACTAATAGACTCTAATAAAATTTGGTGGACCGTCCCAATATGATTTTAAATTAAAGTCTGTTTTTGATTAATTTTTTGAGAACATAGTTTTTTTTGTAATTTGCCGTGTAAATTGTACATTTATTAATAAATATAAAACTTTGACTTAGACCGATTTTGATTAGGAAACGTGAATTTGTATGGTAGTAGACATACGAGTAGGTACTGCCTCAATTACTTTAATAAATATGTGGCGCGGACGAAGTCGCGGGTAAAAGCTAGTCTATCTATATATTTGTATAGATATATATTTGCCTCCAAACGTTTTAATAGTGTTACAACGGTCAGGTTACTAAAAGACCTAAAGGTCGTCTCATTGAGATAAATAAATAAATATTGGAGGAGGAGGAGGAGGACAGTTCACACACAACACCATCTGACCCCAGTAGTACAGACACAGTGCAAACATTTGGATTCATCACACAAATATTTGCACTGGGTGGGAATCAAACCCACGACCCTCGGCTTCGCAGGCAGAGTTACTACCCACTAAGCCACGAGGCCAGTCAGATAACAAATCGTCTTCAAAACAAGGGTTTACCACCATGCCAATAATGCCCGAGCGACACAACGCTAGTTTTTCAAGCTAGGATAGGAAGCTAGCTAGTACTTCTAACGGGTTGGAAGCTTTAGGACTATATCTCGATATAACTGGTAGCGGTTCTGACTAAATAGATTTAAACCTCGATATGACTACATCGTGTTATGGTTGAGTAGCTGGGTTAGAGGCTTTAGGACTATATCTCGATATTCTAACTTCGTGTAGACAAAACTGGTGGTGTCGTGGTGGTACACGACACTAGAAATACTAGCTTGATAACACTCGTTTGTCCCAGTTTAAAAAACTAGCTTCGTGTCGCTCGGACATAGCCGTATCTATAGGATCCTCCGAGCTCACTACTCAATGCTCACAGACTCATGGCAAGATTTCACGACACCGATAACAGAAAATCATAATCCCAGCTAAAATGGTGGGTTCCCAACGAGTCACACCAAACGAGTCACACTGTGACTCGATGGGATTTTACGTTGCTTTATAATTTCTACAGATTTTCAAACCATACTTACGTAGTAATGTCGTTCGGTGGAGATAACTTTCCGGTCGTGGAGCTCGATCCAACGACTACGTGAATACCTAACAAGTACTGTATGATGTTTTTAAAATGACCACAAATCGCTAAAGCTTAAAATTTATATTTGTGATCATCCGTATGGTTATTTTGAATTTGGTTTCACGAAAATTGTTGAACAGCTTTCCAGAGCTTTAACCAGTATTCAAATTTTAGTCCATAATGCCTAGGACGTAAGCTATAGATGAACACACTGAAATAAGATACAGCTGTTTGTATACCATTCAAATATAATCCAGGCTGTTAATGAACGTGTAAGCCTGAAATTTGCTCTTCGAACACGAATTCCAGGAAAACGGGACAAGAAAACGTATGACAAAGCAGTTATTAGACTTTGTTCGCGTTATCGCCCGCGTGCGAACGTCGCACTAGAGCGTTGGAACCCACGGGGGTTGGAGTTTAATATTAAAGCGACACCGTTTCATAGCTAACATTCCGCACAGTTAGAGGCAGTTGCTCCAAAACATTTAAGTACTCAAAGTTTATGTGGGATATCTGTCTAATTTTCGAGCAAGATATTTTTTTTCTTGTGTATTTTTGCCGGGTTTTTGACGTGACAACGTCTTATAAATTGGTTTGCCGGGTGACACTTCAAGAAACTGCGTTACGCTCCGCTCACGTTATGCGCTCACAACGAGAGCGAGTGAGAGGCACGCGTCCCTTCCACTCGGGCATGGTTAGCCCGCCTAAGAGCGAGAGAGACAGATATAAAAAGTGAAAGGCACGCGTCCCTTCCGTAAAATTATTTTACCACTCAAAGTCGTTGTCACGTAAAACTTTCGCCCGTATACCGACTTTACAGGCAACCAATTTTTTTTGTTGTACAGTTATAGACAAAGAGTTTACATATTACTACGCATAGAGTTGGCACAAACTCTTTACATCGAAAGCACGGGTAGAATCTTTCTTGCCTTGTCGCTCTTGTGGAAGTGTCATACTTTTGCCGGCACATCACTCTGTTGCCATAGAAAGTATGCACGTCATCTGCTTACGATTGACACAAAGGAACCGTGCGGAAAATCCAATTCGGGGAAAATCTAACTCTATACGTAGTATATGTAAACTCTTTGGTTATCTGAGTTTTCGATAGTCACCTATTGCATAGTAAAACGAAGGGATAATTTAATAATTATAATGAGTAATTAACACTAAAATTAGTGTTGTGTGAGATAAAATGATATTAGTGCTTGTTTTTTATTTGGAGTAGGTGCCGTAGTTTTTAAGCGAATTTCCATGTGTTTTTTTATTTGAAAATTAACTAAGTTGGTTTATATCACTTGGGGCACACAGGTCTGCAAAACGAACAACTTTTGCCTTATGAGTATACTCGTATAAATCGTAGCATGCGTTTTTCTATGGGGCTGTGGCAAATAGACCGCATCATGTCTTTAGATTGTGATCGTTCTTAGTTGTAGTTAATTTCAAGACTTACAATGTTTCTACTTGTTTTACTAAATCGAACAATGAACAAAGTAACAAGAAATGCTAGATGAGCTTCCGCAATATCTTCGCAATGCGATTTGGCGCCAAAATAAATACCTACGAGAAAACCTAGTTTTATTCATTTTAATTTTCTGTTTTTTTTAATTATAAATTTCATCACTTTACCACCATGATGCGTGATGTGGCTACGATGGATGAGGCCACTCCATTTTAAGGTCTTTAAGGTTAAAGTATTTAAAGAAACCGTACCACTTTCCACTTGAAGATACCCGATCATACTCATCGTGGATCACTAACTCATACAACGTTTTCTACAGTACATATGTTTTATTACGAAAGCATTAAATTTTTCCATTTATAATGGATATTTTTTCCATTTAAAATGGATATTTTTTCCATTTATAATGGATATTTTTTCCCATTTATAATGGATACATTTTATCAAGCGTAGTCCGTTTTAACCTTAACCCTCACATCGCGTATCCCCAAAGCTCCGCTGGATTAGCTCGCGCCCGCACGCGGATGTGGAAACATTTCTACAGCAATGCTTTCAGACAATACGAGAGGCTGATACTTTCCAAACGTAAGGCAGCGAATTAAGGGTTTTATTTTATATTTGCTTCTCTACTTATATATTAAAGAGATAAAATTTGTGAGATTGTAAGGGACAATCTTTTGATCTACGGAAAGTTTGTTTACCAATAGAGAGTCACATTATTTATGAGTGTTATTATCTACATGTGTGTGGTTAATATTAACCAGAAAATGACTTTGTTGGTAGTAAAGCAGAAGTTTTACCTATAATAATAATAATAACCGGTAGCCTGGGCCTTGCTCCGCTGTTGGCGGCAAACTAGGTTTAGGTTTTTATAATGTTTTTATGTTATTTTATATAAATATTCTAAAAACTTAGACTTAAGAAACATGAATAAATTAGTGAATAATAGGTAATAATAATAACCTTTATTCAGATAATGCTTACAATTTTTCAATGTTATTTTAGTAAAGTTCTTAAATTAAAAATTCTTAAATTTAGATTGCCATTACACCTTCTGTTTGCCTATTGGCTAAGGTCTCCTCCAACTGCCCCCATTCTTTCCTAACGTTAGCTTTTCTGGTCCAAAGTTTTACTTATACTTTACTTAAAATTGGATTTTACGATATATTTTTTACGGTAGTCCAATTTAGAAAACGCTTAGTGAAAAAATATTCGCATAAAAACGTTTCTTACGAACGCTGCTTTAACAAATAGAGTTAGATAAAGAGAGACATGTTTGATTTAAGTAAAGAGTTTATTACTTTATTTATTAGTGATAATACTAACAAAAAGACAGCGATAGCATATTCCCAACTTTTATATATGTATAAATCACAAAATATAGTGTAAGAATCTATTTCGTGCTCTTAGATTGTAGTGGTAGGACTCTTGGCAGAGTCCGCCTGGGGAAGTACCACACCTTTGCCAGTTATTCTACCGCCAAGCTGTAATGTGCAAACATTACTGTGTTCCGGTTTGAAGGGCAATGTTTCCAGAGAAATTACAGGGCTTAGAGATATAAGATCTTAGATCTCTGGGTGACGAGCGCAGTGCAGTGCTAGGTAATGATTTGGACTCTTCATGTTCCAATAGCTGCGTGTCACTGTGCTGTTATGTGTCAGGCATGTTGCTTACCATCAGGCACATGTCCTGATCGTCTCGTCATTCCTTATTTAAAAAAAAATAAAATAAAAAAAAATATATAAACATAGAACATTTAACACAACAGATAAGTACATAAACATTGTGAAACAACAATATATTTATTCCAAACATAGTATAGTACTTTAAGGTACCTATCGAACTAGTAACCGTGTATGTTGTTGTTTAATTGCTGTCGACAGCTACTGCAGCGGTATCTCAATACAGTAATCGAATATTCGCAACAAACGGACCACAAAAGCCAGTGTGTCAAATGGCTTAACTCTTTTATCTTTGGCTTCTGTATGCGGCATGACCACAGCTTCGCCAGTCGAATGGCTTTAATATTCGGCTTAGATCTGTCAAAGAGACTAACTTGTGTTTAGTTTTCAACTTCAAAGGAATGGAAGGAGGTATGCATGTGAATATAGAAATAACTGAGTCTATGAGCGAACGAGACACAAGGTTACACAGAAAACTGTAGTGGTAAAAGCAGCCCGCTAAATGCTCCCACTGCTAGAACTCGGGATCTTCTCTCGCAAGGAGAAAGTCCGGGTCATAATTCCGCGGCGCCTTACGGGTTGGTGAATGACGCATAACCTATAAAGATTATAGGAACGTATCGGTTTTCTTACGATGTTTTCTTCTATCATTTTTAAGTAAGCGGCATTATGCACATGACTTCAAACATATAGCGGTGCGCGAGGCATTCAAACCAGCTCCACTCCGGATTGGCTGTTGCCGTTCTCTCGAATAGAGCAGCCGTAACAATAATTGTACTAATTTGAAAATAAGAAAAAAAAATTGAAGACTTTAGTATGAATTACTATTATATTTTTATTTAATACAAAACTTCTAGTTCCATTATTAGTATGTGGGTACTTATAACAAAAAAACACTTTCAGAGGTCAAGTTTTGAAATTTTTTGTATCACCTAATCTCCCTGCAAACCGCAATGAAGATTTTTGAATTTGTATTTGTCTGCTTTATTTAGGATTACCACTCCTTGTTTGTACTTCCTCCAATTCCTATCTGCTCGCTCGTATATCTATTTCTTTGCTAAGGTTTTTAGGGAAAATCTCTCTTAATGATAAGGAACAATGTACTTTGTTGGATAAATAGATGATACTCTTTACACAAAAAAAAAACACGGAAATAATTATTAACCATAAACTTTCAAACTAGTACGAAAGTTGGCGGTATTTTTTTTTTTCGTCGTCGTTTTTGAGTCAATTTAACAAATTTTTATTTTGAGAACAATCATACGATATCAAAAATATCGGGTATTTTATACATTATGTTAAGTTTTAAGATCATATTTAAACGATATGTCTCCGTTTTTTCGCCCCATTTTCGCGTTTCTACGAGTATTACGAGACTTGTACAAGTAAAAATAACATAATAATATATACGGTCGAATTGAGAAACCTCATGTTTGAAGTCGGTTAAAAAGCTTATTTTTCGTCATAGAAGTAGTTTTTCTGCTCAGCCCTAAAAATGATTCATGAGAAATATTTATTACGTACACAGTATACTCATAATAATAGTGTTGTACTAATATTATTATTTAAGTGCAAATACCCACTGAGGACCGTAATGTATTCAGAACTGTCAGAGAATAACTAATTGCTATTTTTCGTCCATAAACTCTTAAGCCGATTAATAAACCAATTCTATTCGTTTTGTACAAAGTTAGTTATTGTATGTGCCATAGATTAACTATAGGCACTACTTTTACCATAGTAAACAAATAGCTGTACATTAACTATAATATGTAGGTAGATAACTACTTACTATTTCTATTAATCCTTCCTAAATCCAGTTGCGTTAACAAGAATTTTGCTCCAAAATGTAAATAAACCCCAACGCAATAACAAAAGAACTGTCAACTTTGAAACGGCTAAACTAATTTTGATGACATTAACTTAAAACATAATGAATAGAAAAAACCTCATCCAAATCGGGTTACCCGTTTTAGAGTAATGATACGTACAAGGACGTACATACACAGTGCGATCAAACTCCACAACATCCCTCTTTTTTTCGTCGGGGGTTAAAAATATGATTAAGCATAAAAGCATTTCTATAGCTAACCTAATTAATTGACCACTAAACTAACACAAATATTAATTAAAGTGTTAAAGTACCTACTAAACATCTATAAATAAGCTTAACTTCATAAATGCTAGTCAATAAGGTGTTGTTCAATACGCCGCCGCCATCTTGTGTTCATTTAAATTGCAAATGGCAGATGAATAATTAAAATACGAGGTGATCGTGGTTATGCTAACATAGCAGAGGTAATAACTTTGCGCTTCGTATATTAAATACTGGTGTGATGCTGCTGGTTTATTAACCGCCGTATTTCCAAACATTAGCTTACAAACATATTATTAACTTTGCGATCCAATTGCATACATCTTTGGAGCAAAAAAAATGTTGATCGAAGGAAAGTGAAAAAATGAATTTATATGAGTTATGAACGCAGCGTATTGATTTGCGGTCTTTGTGTTCCAATAGATGCGTGACACTGTGCTGCTATGGGTATGCATGCCATTACGCACAAGTCCTACTCGTCCTGTCTTTCAATCTATATACAAAATGAATTGCTGTTCGTTAGTCTTGCTAAAATTCGACAACGGCTGGGCCGATTTGGCTGATTTTGGTTTTGAAATGTTTGTCGTAGCTCAGGTAAAGTTTAAACGGTGAGAAAATATGGAAAAGTTGCGAAGAATATTTATGTACAAGTAAGTAATTTTATATTAAAAAATGACGCCACTAGTCCACACAAAAACATCTAAACCCCTCTAAGCTCGTTGCCATTTTTAGGGTTCCGTACCCAAAGTGTAAAAACGGGACCCTACTACTGAGAAATTGCTGTCTGTCCGTCTGTCACCAGACTGTATCTCAATAACGGTGATAGCTAGTCACTCCGTCACAAATGATCTATTTCTATTGCCGCTATAACATCAAATACTAAAAATTAAAATAAACTAAATATTTAAGCCCCCCTTAATGCAACAAACCTGATTTTTTACCGTTTCTTGCTCGATACTAATAACGGTGACAGGTACACGCTTTACCTATTCATAGAATATTTAGTTTTATGTTCTCTTTAAATGTAATTAATTAAAATACAATAAAAAACAAAATAAATAATTAAGTGGGCTCCCATACAATAAAAGAGGTTTTCACCGTTAATTTCCCACTATAGTCCCACTTGGACTTGGCCGGTTTTATTTGTTCTAAAGTCTTTTTTTCATTTTAATGTCCATCTTGCGAATTGTTAAAGTTAGTTTGGATTTCAAATATATCGTTCTTTGAGTTTAGTACCAATTTTTTATATAGCAGGTACAGTGCCGAGACTAGCAGGACATGTAATATTTTCACATTACTACTTGGCAGTAGAATATCTAGCAAAGATGTGATACTTCCCCAGGCGGGCTCTGTAAAGAGTCCTACCACTACAAAAACCAGATTGGTTGTGTACTGGTTTTTCAAATAAATCGGGATATGTTTTAACAAGTTAGCATCGATTACACATTTTCACTTGCCATTTGATAGATGATCGCGATTGGATAGTGATATTAGTGACAAAACTCTCTATACACGAGCCCTAAAATAAGAGGAAATGGACCTACATCGCACCATAAATCACCTATCATATGGTGCGATGTAGGCTCCTCCCCACTACTTTTATGTCGTTTCCTCTGATTTTAGGACGCGTGTGTGGAGCGTTTAAATGGGATTTTCTTAAAAATATGTTAAGTATTTCTTTTAATTTAATTGTAATTTGTAAGTTTAAGTAAATTGTTAAATTTCTCCCCTCTCTGTTCATTTGAATGTACATGTATCCTTGATTTCATCAATGATACTGTCTTGTCCACAGATTTCTAAACAGATGAAACCTTCGTGAACGACACTGTGAGGCCAGTCATTAGTTATGTATGCGTGACAGCTCTCACCGACGTTGTCAAATTACTCACGTTGGTGTGCGTGTAATGTTCCCAGTCTTAAGAAAAAAGTCCCACTATTGTTGTCTTAAGCTTTGGAAATTTTCACGTAGGTATAATAAACGCATAAAACATTATTTTAAAATAATTTATTATTACACCGATAATATATAATGCAAGGATTTCTTGTCAATAACTTGCTCCACAAAAAAGGAGACAGAAACGTAATTGAAAATTATAGACCTATTAGCCTCATGTCAAACATTTACAAATTTTTTTCAAAGCTGATCCTAAATAGAATATCAAGGACTATAGATGAAGAACAGCCCATTGAACAAGCTGGTTTTAGAGCAGGGTTTTCAACTATTGATAATTATACAGCATGTATTAAAACAGTTAATAGAAAAATCTCAAGAGTATGGGAAAGAGCTATACATTGCATTTGTCGACTACAATAAAGCTTTCGACTCAATCAAACACAATCTGCTTTGGGAGGCTCTAATTCAACAAGGAGTGAGAAAGAAATATGTTCGTATTATTAAAAATATATATGCTAACAGCACTGCACAGATCAAGTTAGAATCCACAGGTCATAGACGAGACGTTTTATAACGGCGAGGATTTGTTCTTATCTATTCGTTTCATAACTATAGTTTTCATCAACACTATTAGTATTTAATTGGATAACGGGACACTCACGTATACGTAGACGTGCGGCAGCCCGCAGTGCCAAACGAGCAGCCGCCGCGCGTGTGCACTCGCCTTGAAAAAAGGCCGCCGGACGCGGCCGAAACTCGAGTCGGATTGACCGACCGTATATACGTGAGTGTCCCGTTATCCAATTAAATATGTGTAACAACCACGTTAATTTTAATACTAAAACTATTAGTATTTTTATTAACCCTAGTAACGGCGAGGATTTGTTCTTGGCATCGATTCACATTAAATAAAAAAAAATAACGATTATAAAAATAGAGCTTAAACATTAATTATACACTGTTCATCAATAATTTGGTCTACGAGTATCTTCAAAACAAATTTAGAATCTATATTTTACCTTAACTTCAGGGAAAATAATTTCAATTTAGTATAGCAACACTGACCTATTTTCGTTGAGGTGTTGTGTTTCTATTCATCAATCGAAATAAAATCGTCTAAATTATATAAATACCAGTAAAAATATTCAAACTTTCCTATGGAATTTCCTTTTTTTATTTTTGGGAACAATGTTTGCAATGTTTGATGACACAAGACGGCATAATCTTAAACAAAACATAAAATCACACGGGACTTCCGTACGAGACGGAAGTCAGTTTCGTACTGACTGGAGTTTGTATTTGCTTTGGCGTTTGATATTTGCTTTCCGGACCTAAGGATCTATGTTCCGCACGTTCCATCTGCCTTTTGTTTTAGAAATCTGTGGTCTTGTCAAAAGTCTCGCATGCAAATAATCTTCTAACAAATGTGACAATTGTATCTATATTTTATACTATGTTGTGTATCCATTTGGTTACTTGCAATAATACCTAATATGATTTTTAGTGACGAGACGAGTAGGACATGTGCCTGATAGTAAGCAACATGTCTGCCACATAAAAGCGCAGTGACACGGAGCTTTTGAAACATGTGAATAGATATGTGATTTTTTTTCTATCTTATGTACTACTTCGCATTCGTGTGATTATTTACAATACAAAATAGTATTACTTTATGTATATAGTAGAAAGTAGTATAATTTTAAGTACATATCTAAAATTTACAGAATCCTTTTGAGATCAGAATCTAATGGAACAATTAAAAAATAACGATATTATTAGTTGCCCATTTCAACTTCGTTATATTCTTAAATTGACCCGCGACGAACAAAATGTTTTGCTTACGAGGGACCCCAATAAAGGCCCATTTAACGATGATGAGACCCATCAGTACCCTTAATAGACCCTTTTTAAATTAGGTCGTGAAAAGAGCTCATTACGAAGAAATTGAAGTAAATTACGAACATGTACGGAAATACTTTGATAAATTATTGACCATTTATTTTTAATTATCAGAAAGTTATGGCTGTTTGGGTGAAATACTGGAAGCTTGTTTGGAGTTTACTTATTTCTAATTATAATGATGTTGTGATTTTGTTCGGGATTTGGTTTTTTTTTACTTGTTATTGTATGAGATTGGGAGGTTTACCGTTCTTTTTTGTTTCAAGTAACCTCTTTCCGCTATAATTATAACTAAAAAAATTGTAGTATTAAAATTAACGTGGTTGTTACACATATTTAATTGAATAACGGGACACTCACGTATATACGGTCGGTCAATCTGACTCGAGTTTCGGCCGCGTCCGGCGGCCTTTTTCAAGGCGAGTGCACACGCGCGGCGCGTTGACCGACCGTATATACGTGAGTGTCCCGTTATTCAATTAAAAACTAAAAAAACCTTTTATTTTGTAAAAGTTTGTTACCTATTGTTTGTTAACATTGTTACCTATTTTTGTATGAGCTTTTTTACTTTTTTATATCCTAATTGACGCGTACATTTATGAATAAAGTAGGTATTTGAGTTTGTATTAAAATATTTGCCTGAAATAGATAAAAAATACACTTTATTTCATTGTTTCCTGAGCGATCAATGACTTTTTCAAGATCAAGACTTCTCAAGATCTATTAGAACATCACTCCCTGTAATATAAAAAAAAATTGAACGTTCTGTCAATAACCAGATTCCTAGATAAATTTAAACATTTGGCTTCAGGAAAAAAATCACAACTAGGTTAAATGTGTTTAATTATGTGCAAGAAATATTGAATATTGCTAGTTGCCTGAAAGAGATTGATCTAAGCAATAAGGCCGCCATTTGTGGTGCTAGTTCATACGTGTTCTACTATAACATTTCTGTTTTTGTTTCACAATAAAGAGTTATCTATCTATCTATCTAATGTTATGCGAGCCAAGTAATTTTCAGTAGCATTACTTTTAGATTTGTTGAAAGTTTATGACTGAGTATCAATAAATGATATCCTCATAAAGGAGTTGTCTGAAATAAAGAAAAGAGGTAAATTACTAAACTAGCGTGTTTCTTATCTATCTCAAAAACAGCTCATGCATATCAATTCATAGATTTATCAGAGTCAATTAAATCTGATTTGCTCACTACCAATTGGTATAATCCTCAGGGTAGCATTTTGGCTCCATTATGATGCTGATGCAGCTCAAATGCCCATGCTAACAGCTGATAATGATTTTTTAAAAAGAAAGAGTGACGAGACGCGCAGTACATGTGCCTGATGGTAAGCAACATGCCTGCTACATAACAGCGCAGTGACGCGCTGCTGTTTGAATATGAAGAGTCCAAATCATTACCTAGCAATGCAGGCTCGTCACCCAGAGATCAAAGATATTACATCTCTAAGCCCTGTTATTTCGCTGAAATATTGCCCTTCAAACCGGAACCCAATAATAAGAAGCCTTTTAGAAGAAGAAGAATAATGTTTGCACATTACTGCTTGGCGGTCGAATAACTGGCAAAGGTGTGGTATTTTTCCAGCTGGATTCTGTCAAGAGTCCTATCACTACACCAAGAGTCCTACCACTTCAAAGATTATGATGAGATAACATCATTATCAGCCTACCCTGTCCCACCGTTGTATGAGCCTTTCCATCATACGCTACTCAACCCTATCCTCGGTTTTTTTTCTTTAGTCACAGCCTGCTGCCTTTTTTATATTGTCACTTCATCGAGTTTCAGATCATCCTATGATATGTTGGCCGATTCCCAAAAGATGATGATGATCAGTAACGCTCCCTATCAGAATGACAGTTAAGTAAACTGTATAGGCATGTGGGCCGATCGTCACAAAAGCAAAAAGCGGTACTGGTATAATATCTGAAATTTAAAACGACTGATTTTTACATAAATACACGGGTAACTCACGTTTAATGTAGTCAGTCCAGTCCGACTCAAGTTTCGATCGCGTCCGGCGATCTTTTTCCAGGAGAGTGCGCGCGCGGGTTCGCAGCTTGTTTAGCTTTTGGTGCTAAACGAGCTGCGAACCCGCGCGCGCACTCTCCTGAAAAGATCGCCGGACGCGATCGAAACTTGAGTCGGACTGGACTGACTACATTAAACGTGAGTTACCCGTGTATTTATGTAAAATGTGTAATAACCACGTTAGTTTTCATACTAAAACGACTGATATTACTAAAACGACGTGTTGGGCAAAAAGTATCCAATGCTATTTATTTTTGCTAAATTCAGTTCATAAACAATTTCTGTAATATAAAGATACACATGACGCGTAATCTTAGACTTCGGATTAAATTTACTGAAAACATTGGCAATTTCCAACGTGGAACATATTTTCAAAGTCTATAATGTTAAGTCTATGACGTTCGACAGTTCGTGACTTGGAAGACATTTGCTCTAGCCACTATACATGGAGAAAGCAGTATATCAAATTCATCTAATTATAGTATACTAAAGGCTCGTTCCAGCTTAAGCCAGGATGGTCCATCGACTAAGGTAAACCAAGAGAGGCGTCGTTTAATTATATTATACTAAAGGTTCATTCCAGCTTTATACAAGATCATCCGTCAAGGTATACCACAAGAGGCGTCGTTAAATCAACAAATATCAGCATATACACCATAACTTTAACTATCATTTAACCATCTGGAGAATTTTACAATTCTAAACGGTGTAATTTATTGATTCGCACCGGCTTCGTCATACAATTTTGTAGTAGATAGAATTTGCATGTACGATGTAAAATAAAATATTATTTTTTAAATAGCTATTTCTCATGTAAGTGAAAATGTATTTTTTTTTATGAGAAATAAATTGTCTTAAACCCAAACCCGATATTGGTGTTGTGGTTCCCAATATTATTTCATACAAATAAATACAGCGGTAATAATAAACACACACACATTTTACCACTTTGGAAGAGTTTTTCGCGCAAACTATACAGTTTAGAAAAAAAGTATGTTAGAAACCTCAATATCATTTTTATAGATGACCCACACGTATGGTATAAATGAAAAAAAATTTTTTAGTGTCTGTTCTAAGTCTGGGACACCCCTAAAATTGATTGATTGTTTTTTTCTATTTACTTGTATGAAGAAAATCTTAATGTGATTCACAGTATCCATCTACTTGCCAAATTTCAATAGTATAGGTCGTATAGTTTCGGAGAAAAGTGACAGTGACAGACACACAGACAGACAAACATGACGAATCCATAAGGGTCCCGTATTTTGCCATTTGGCTACGGAACCCTAAAAAGCTAAATATATACAAATTTCAAAAGAGCATTTATTTATTTATATTTAAATCGCTTTGCGCTGTATGAATATTTAACCCAGTATATAAGTATGTTATTGTGTCTTATTTGTGGGCTGTACATTCTGGGTAGACACTAGTTACTGTTAGTACTGTCTACAGCTTCTTGGATCAGGCTTCTTGCGCACTTTACAATTTTCCAGGGAAATCCTCTCACCTCACGGTTCAAATATTTTACTGCTAAAACAGGTTTACGATGACAGTGGTTCCGGCTCCTGAGACCGAACTTATGACTAAATTAATGACTCATGAGTGATCGTCATAAAATACGGGCTGATTCAAAATTAAAGGTGTTTGTTTTTTGTAACTTCATAAAACAAAAATTCTAATTTTACCTGAAAATAATCTTCCTATTATTTGTTTTTCATTTCCAGTACAACATTTGTCTTAATAAATAAGACCGTGGTGCACAAGGAATTCGAACTCGAGACTCCCGATCAGCAGACACCGCAGAAAAATGTTATGGTGGATTATATTGTTTGATGAAGATAAATGTGACTATATGATAACAAAATGTGACATAAATAATTTTACATTTAATGGAAACGATACATACATACATAAAAATACATATTAGGCCAAGCACCGGGGTTTTTTTGCAACGTACGGGAACTGGTATTTTTTAATATGTTCAAGAGTATCCCCTTAATGTAAATCTAAGTTGGCGTGGCGGGAGAGGGTTTGCTTCAGCCGCCATCTTGGGAAATACGTTTTGTAGAAAATCTCGCGAACCGCGCATCGTACGATAAAAACTGTTGAAATCATCATTGTAAATAATAATATTTGTCACCTGTTTTATTTGAAACTTTTATAGTGTAACGCATAGATTTTTAATTATAGCGCTCCAAACTTTATACAATATGGTTTTTACTAAATATAGTTTTTACTAACTAACAACGGTAACTGAATTGTAGAGCATGAAATTACCTAGGTTTGTAACCTACTTTATTTGCTGCGGCGCTTGGACTATACGCCCGAAAATTGTATCTTTTTGAATTAACATAAGTTCGATAACACAATGTCTAAGATTTACATTTTTTTTTTGTAGTAAGTGTGACGAGACGAGCAGGCCATGTGCCTGATGGCAAGCGACATACCTGCCCATTACAGTTACACAAAGCTATTGGAACATGAAGATACTTTAAAAAAAAATGAAGAGTGACGATACTTGCAGGACATGTGCCTGATAGTAAGCAACATGTCTGCCACTGAAGAGCAC
The DNA here is from genome assembly GCA_017562165.1 of Ectropis grisescens. Lineage (NCBI taxonomy): Eukaryota > Metazoa > Arthropoda > Insecta > Lepidoptera > Geometridae > Ectropis > Ectropis grisescens. Next base: position 15,800,907 of record CM029786.1, read on the forward strand.
AGTGATACGCAGCTATTGGAACAGAAAAAGTCCAAATCATTACCTAGCACTACATTGCGCTTTTCACCCAGAGATCTAAGATGTTATATCTGTAAGCCCTGTAATTTCTCTGGAAACATTGCCCTGCAAACCGGAACACAGTAATGTTTGCACATTACTGTTTGGCGGTAGAATAACTGGCAAAGGTGTGGTATTTCCCCAGGCGGACTCTGCCAAGTGTCCTACCACTACTAAAAATCATTGCCTAGCACTCCACCCAGGCCAGCCCAGTAACTTCTCTGAAAACATTGCCCTTCAAACCAGAGCACAGTAACGTTTGCACACTACTGATTGGCGGCAGAATAACTGGTAAAGTTGTGGTACTTCTACAGATGAACTCTGCAAAGAGTCCTACCACTACCAAAATTCTATACAGCGTGTGGCGGAAAGGTCCAACAATATTTTAACAGGTCATTCCAACACTGATATAGACTTCATCTCCGAAGGTCTCTTTCCCCTCAGCACTTTAGATCGCGAGATAATACGAGTCAAAGTTTGATGTAAAATTGACCAGCTGCAACCCTAATGCATGTACAGCTGACAAACGACCTTGCCTGTCAAAGACTAAATTTTGTGCAGAAAAGAATTTTTTTTGCCTACTTCGAAGCTGTGAATGGAATAAACATAACTTGGTTAAATTATTAACTGTGAATTTAATCCTTAAATACAATAGGTAATGACTAGAACTGTTTGACGTTTGGAGTCTATTCGGGCGGTCTACAACTATGATACCTAGTTCATACGAATAAAATAAAAATAAATCAGGTTTTACGAATAATGAAACAAACGCTTAATTAGAAGTTCCATGCAAGCTCGACTACCTATACCTTATCTACCTCGGATTTGTAAACTGTACAACTTTCTACTAGTCACGCCCTTTCCTTTGGTACCCATACTGAGGGAGTAGTAAAACAAGATAAAATTAAAAATTTTGACTAACCCCGACTACCTCAGATTTGTTATCTTAACAACATTCTACTAGTCAAGCCCTTTCATTTGATACCCATATCGAGGTAGTTGTGGAAAATGTATTTCGCCATTTTGTAGCAGCAGCCATCTTGAATTTGAAATTGGTCATAGTGCAAAGTATTCTACTAGTTAAGACCTTTCGTTTGATACCCATATTGAGGTAGTGGTGAAAAAATAATGTAATCCGCCATTCTGTGGTGGCGGCCATCTTGGAATTGATTTTTTTATAGTGTATAGTATTCTACTAGTAAAGCCCTTTCATTTGATACCCATATTGAGGTAGGTTGTGAAGAAATATTTTGTCCGCCATTTTGTGGAGGCGGCCATCTTGAATCGATATTAACCAAACATAGCTAAGAACATCCGCACGGATATTAACCTTCAAATAAAAAAACCGCATCGAAATCGGCTCATCCGTTTGAGCTCTACGGTGCCACAGACAGACACACACACAGACAGACATCGACGTCAAACTTATAACACCCCTTTTTTTGGTCGGGGGTTAAAAATAAATGTATTTCGCCACATTCTTATACCCTTTATTTTGGCCGGGGTTAAAATACCTTTGGTAATGTGTTTTTAATTGATTGTGATAGTAGGGTTAAATTCAACAAGATGTAAGAAGCCAACTATCCGTCTTTTAACGCTTTTCATAAAATTCCTTACTAAATTTCACTTCATATCGTAGATATTTATTCTTTGCGAAGTTGTGAAATTCCCCGACGGACTTTCTTTGACGGAATTGTCGGCATGTCGGCTTTGTCAAACGTATTGACGCCGTGCATCGCCGCCGCAGCGCCGACCAATAGCAGAACAGAAGCTCGCTCGCCGGCCGTGCCGAAAGGCGAAACGTCGCGGCGGTACTTTACCGAAAAGCCAAGCTAGAAATCGTCAAAAATGGATTTTTAAAAGTTGGGGTTCCGTCAATTTTTTTTTATGTTTTGTTTTATCTTGACGAAGAAAACATACTTACGGCTGAGCACGGGAAATCGTGAGTTCGGTTCTTGGCTTGGTCGATATTTGAATGATAAATTCGATTATTTTCCATGGGTTTAAGATTTCGTTGTCCTTGTCTGTGTGAACTACCTACAGGTTATCCAACACAGAACGACCTAGTGGAGAGCTACGATTGTGAAGAGTTTTTATTTGGCACAAAGGTAGATTATAGCCTGGAAATAGCACATAGGATACCTGCCTACCTAGGATATCTAACTACACACCGATACAAGTAGTAATAGTACTAGTGGTCGAAGACTCCGTCTGGGGAAGTACCTTTGCCAGTTATTCTACCGCCAAGCAGTTTTGTGCTTTACCGTGTTCCGGTTTGAAGGGCAAATTTTCCAGATCAATTACAGAGCATAGAAATATAATATCTTATATGCGGTACGAGCGCGGTGCAGTCCTGGGTAAGGATTTGGACTCGTGTTTAATAGCTGCGCACATACAGCACGTAGCTGTTATGAACAGGCATGTTGCTTACCATCAGGTACATGTCTTACTCGTCTGGTCACTCTTCATTGTAATAAAAGCATGCGTGATTTTACGCGACCTTTTACGTGGCTTGGGGTTTTTAAAGTACGGAACCCTAATTGTCAAATTTTTTTTTTTTTGAATATTTAATTTTTGAGTTGAAAGTTCAGTCGCTCTCTAGCATCATTGATGGTGTGTTGTTTGTTTTATCGCAAAATTGATATCTACGATGTTATCACTGTACTTAGACATGGTAGGAGGTAGTCGTCATGAAGAACGTGAAATTTTCCGCCAACGTCTGAACAGCAAGGGAAGCGTTGACTTGCCACAAAACGAAAAACGTCCCAATCAGGCCCGGTATTAGTACTACCAGCAGTGCTGGTGCTGCTCCAGCACCCTGGACTCAGACTTCTAACGCCACCACCGGAACGCGTCGGAGGAAGGTGCGCCGCGCCGCAAGCACCTTGGATTGCAGTGTGAAATGGATAAATATGTTTATGTGTACATAGTGTTGTTGTGCAGTGAAATGTTGGTGTTACAATGCGACTATCGTTGAATAATAAGGAGATTATTAAAAGGTTAGTTAATTTAGCCAAAAATAAATTAGCTAGTGTAGATATCTTCCATACTTATTACAGAGTTTAAATAATTAAATTAATGATGTATCCTAACTATTAACTTTAGTAGTGGTAGGACTCTTGGCAGAGTCCGCCTGGGGAAGTACCACACCTTTGCCAGTTATTCTACCGCCAAGCAGTAATGTGCAAACATTACTGTGTTCCGGTTTGAAGGGCAATGTTTCCAGAGAAATTACAGGGCTTAGAGATATAAGATCTTAGATCTCTGGGTGACGAGCGCAGTGCAGTGCTAGGTAATGATTTGGACTCTTCATGTTCCAATAGCTGCGTGTCACTGTGCTGTTATGTGTCAGGCATGTTGCTTACCATCAGGCACATGTCCTGATCGTCTCGTCACTCTTTATTTAAAAAAAAAAAAAAACTCTTTATTTGACTTTGATTCAAACATGTAGGTACCTACTTAGTTATTTATTTGATATTCCTTCCTGTCTAATATTGTTTGAAGGCTTATTAGGTACTTACACTTGACAAAATTTTGTCGACTGAATTCAGAACCAAGTTAGAAAGAAGCAATTCTCGCTTCTGAATTTAGTATGCTACTCTTAGCTTACTGAATGAAATGCTATTATTACACTTCACTAAATTCAGTAGCAACCAAATTTAGCCAAGGGTAATAAGGCTTTTGGTTAGCTATTATTAAAAGCATCTATTTTTATTCTATCTGGCTCAATCGAATACGGCAGTTCAATAGCTTCCACACCTTATCTTTCTTTCTTGTTCGATTTCTATGGTATTTAGGGAGATTTTTGAAACGACAGATAGGTATCAGTGCGTCGCCACCGGCGCGGCGCGCGGCGGCCGGCGGCGGCGGTCAGTGATCGCGCCGCGCCGCCGGCCGGTTAGGGTTGTCAAATAAAATGATAAACAACGCATTTTTAACTTTGTATGGAAAAAAAAATATTGGCTTTCGTGTCTAATATTCACATATGTGATTCGATACGTAGTATAGATGAACTACAATAAATATTGTTGGACCTTTCCGCCACACGCTGTATATAAATATATTTTTTATAGCATAGATTGACGAGACGGGCAAGACATGTGCCTGATGGTAAGCAACATGCATGCCACATAACATCACAGTGATACGCAGCTATTGGAACATGAAGAGTCCAAATCATTACCTAGCACCGCACTGCGCTCGTCACCCAGAGATATAAGATGTTATATCTCTAATTGTTCTTGACTGTTATAATGCCCAAGCGACACGAGGCTGGTTTTTCAAGCTAGGATAGCAATCTAGCTTGCTAACACTGGCTTGCTATCTTAGTTCGAATAACTAAGATAGCAAGCCAGTGGCATTAGAGAATATTGGTAGTGGTAGGGCTCATTGCAGAGTCCGCCTGGAGAAGTACCACAACTTAGGCAGCTATTCTGCCGACCAGTAGAGTGAAGACAGAAGGCCAATTTTTCCAGAGAAATTACTGGTCTAAGAGATAAAATACATTATATATCTTGTAATTCGCTGTAAGTATTTAACGTTTGAGATAAAGATAGCATTGCTACGTTACAACAACTTTGCCAGGCAATCAAATTGAAGTGCCCTGGGACAATTGATTCCGCCCATCAAGACAAAGATTAACATCGTCAATTTAACCCCGGCCCGGATTTCCATTTTCGTCTAATTGATTACCGAGTGTTTTGTCAGTCGAGAAGGTACATTTGTAGGGAAAAATAAACGATTGTTTATTTTGATTCACAAATTTAACTAGTAAGCGAAACACGAGCAAAACAATTCGGGGTCGTACAAAAATAAAATGGTAAATAAGTATTGTTTTACAATATTTGACTTAAGAATCGTTGGTTTGAATTCGTTTGACATTGTAAATTTTGCCATTTTTTCTGCTCACAGATCGTTATACGACGACGTAAAATAGACTACACATTTATTTTTATTTCGCAATGCCGTACAATAATCACGCGACAAGGAGAAATGATCGAGAGGGTTGCACCCCCCCTTCCCTCCCCTTCAACTGGACTCAGTTGGACAGCTTACAAGTGACGGCATAGTGCTAATGGTTTATTTCATATTTGACGATATATATCTAGATTTAATATATTCTACGTCTATTATATATTCGGGTGTATGTTTTTTATATGTACTTATATATTACGCAATAGCGTCGCCGATTATGAATCGATTTTAATGGTTATTTTTTTGTTTGGTATATCATAGTTCACAGCTGGTGGTTCCATATAAATTTTATCGAAATATGTGTAGCGGTTTTCAAACAAAAAAAAATTGGTTGCCTGTAAAGTCGGTATACGGGCAAAAGTTTTACGTGACAACGACTTTGAGTGGTAAAATAATTTTACGGAAGGGACGCGTGCCTTTCACTTTTTATGTCTGTCTCTCTCGCTCTTAGGCGGGCTAACCATGCCCGAGTGGAAGGGACGCGTGCCTCTCACTCGCTCTCGTTGTGAGCGCATAACGTGAGCGGAGCGTAACGCAGTTTCTTGAAGTGTCACCCCAAACCAATTTATAAGACGTTGTCACGTCAAAACCTCTTAAATTTACCGTTGAATATGGTGAAATGCCTTAATTTATTTTAAATTGCAGTCGATTTTTGGTTTTTTAAAGAAAATAATTTATTCGATGTTTAAAATATGTTGGTTATACAGATAGAGCTGTAGTACACAAACATTTTGGTTTTCTCTAGACTTTCCCAGGTCTAAAGATAATATTTTATCATGTTTGTGATCTTGGAAGAGAGCGATTAGTGGGCCCATTGATGCGAAAAATCTAGTCTAGGATTATACTTTGAACACAAAGAATCCGAAGCTTGTATTCTTAACTGCTTGTGTATCTCAACCTCCAGCTTACTTAGAATTTTAGATTCACCACATTTCAGTCCTAATCTGTCTTTGCCGTTACTATTTTCATCTTGTTTTTGTAATACTCTCGAATAATGTTGATCACATACATAATATAGGTTGTATCTTTGCGATACTATTTTTTTCTTTCTATTTTTGAATATTTTTTTTTTGCAATTGCACATTTTTGAGAAACCATTAGTATCTGATGCGGGAGCCGATGGGTTACACTTTCTAAACTAAATTGTGTTGTGTCGAAATAAATTTATTTTATTCAAGTAATCTGTCTAAGGTCTAGTCGGCAGAACGGCGCCTGTCGATCCGGAGACCCCGAGTTCAAACCCCACACGCACCACTGACTTTTCGAAGTCATGGCTCATCCACCAATCGGCACTGGGCCAGCGCAGCGTGGTGGATTATGGCCTTAACTCTCTCCTTGCGAGAGAAGGTCCGAGTCCCAGTAGTGGGAACATTTAGTGGGCTGTTGATGATGAACTAATCTGTGATGAAAATTCAATTCAAACAAAAGATTCTGCGAGTAGCATTACTAACGCGTAACTTAAAGCGAGTCTGTTTTTATGACCGTAGGTATTTATGAAGACAGAAGGTAAAAAAATTTGTTCATATTTAAATCCTCATGACTCATGAAATGACTCAGAAAAACAAAATAAATACAAATATAACAACAATTTGAACATTTCAACATTCCATTATAAAGACTTTAGAGCAAATTCTTCTTTCCTATAGAAAGCTGCTTTCGTCAACCACGGTTTTTAACCCCCGACCAATAAAAGGGGTGTCATAAGCTTGACGTCGATGTCTGTCTGTCTGTGTGTGTCTGTCTGTGGCACCGTAGAGCATAAACGAATGAACCGATTTTAATTCGGTTTTTTTAAGGTTAATTTTCATGCGGTGGTTCTTAGCTATGTTTGGTTAACATCGATCGAAATGGCGAATTATAATTTTTTTTCACTAATACCCCAAGGATAAGGCTTGACTAGTACAATGTTGTACAGATAAAAAATCCGATATAGTCGAAGTTAAATCAAAATTTTTAATTTTGTTCTTGTGCCCTCATTTTATACTTCGTACGTTCAAAGTTATGCTTCGTATAACAACCATGTTTGGTCGAAGATCTACTGCAAGAAGAGTTTAAAATGCATGCAGGACAGCTCTTTCTGTATTATGCCGCTTTGAAAAAATATGTCGCATCTAGATAACCTAAGCTCATAGATTTCGATACTTTTTTTGTTATGGCATCTTTACCTAGGCCTGACTATATATAACGTATTAAGAGATAATGGTATCCTCTCTCATCATAATTCCGGTTAACAAGCTACAAGGAAACTCTCGTTCCCCATCGGCGGTTTTCGGCATCTGTATTTTATTTATCTCGTATGTGTACCTATAATAACAATAAAACCTACGAAACTATAAAAATGATCTGAACTATCTTATTTTAGAAGAAATTCGAAACCTGAGAAACCTTGAGAAATGACAGGGCTTGGAAATATAACATCTTAAGTCTCTGGGTTTAGTGCTAGGTAATGATTTGGACTATTCATGTTACAATAGCTGCGTGTCACTGTACAGGCATGTTGCTTACCATCAGTCACATGTCCTGATCATCTCGCCACTCTTTATTAAAAATAGCTCTTGGAATTTTTGTTTCACAATTCTGAGAATTTGTTTCAAGCAAATCCGGTAAAAGTTATTGTGGTACGGTTGCTGTTAGAAATATTTATGTAATCAATCAATCATTGCAAAATGATTAGGAAATCAAATCAATAAAAAAACCCTCTGCAAATGAAACAACAACCCCTAATTAAGGTTTTAGAATTAATACCTATTCTTTTAAAGTCTACCAATATGAACTAATTTTTAGTGCTTGATTGTAGAACACAGAATTAAATAAGGACCAGACAATGGACTAGTTTTAAAATATAATTTTATGATATATAATTTTGACACAAAAATCACATTTTCTAGCACATTGAAAATGTTACAAAGGACTTTATAGCAATTCACACTCTTATGATTATTAAACAGGTATGCTAAAACCAAAATTTTTAATGTCTTGAAGAAAACACTTTCAATGCCTATCAATTTTTAATTTTTATCCCTTTATTTCAAATTCGTGATGTATCTATGTTACGTCTAAAATAGCTAAAAAAATGTCTGTTTGCCGATAAAAGTGAAAACTTATAACTCAAAATTTTATGGCTTACTTTGGAAACTACGCGGATGAAACCGGAGGGCCACGAGCATGGTCACCTAGAAATGCTGACACATTTCTAGATGGCCATGGTCCCGAGTTTACCCAAAGATTTCTTATCATTCCCGAGCATGACCTTAGAGTTCAATTCACAGCCCACGAAAAATCTGTATGTGGCGCGGCTCAAGGTGTTTTCACTTCAATGAACCTTAAGTTAAGGTTTGAATCGATCAACCTTTTTATAGTTACAGCGCATTTTTCGAGAGTGATGGCAAAGTTCCCATTAAAATGTAAAGAAATAAATTTGACGTGGTTCAGTCAGTACATTTGTAATAAAGACATAATATAGTCGTATAATGCTTAACAGTTTTATGTACAATCATTATTTTAATACGGTAAAGTTTACGGTAATTTTTCAAATTTATTCAAACTTTGTAAATGTATACAATTTTTTTGTTCTTTCTTTTGTTTTTGTTTTATATTAGTTGTCGTGTAAATTGTACATACATTAAAAAAGTACTTTGTCTTTCAAAACTGATTTGGTAATTTTTTTAACACAAAATATGTGCCAAAAGCAGTACAAAGATTACATTTTAAGAAAATAAATAAAATCAAACGAGTTTTCATAAGTACATCTCGTAAATATCTATACGGTATTGATCACATCGAAAAGTAATTTAAAAGTTTTCAGTACGGTTTTGGAACCGATCATGCGGGATCATAAATTCTAACTTTGACCGAGTTTCGTTGTATTACCATTGATTAAACATGTTGGATACAGACACAGAACATTTATTGGTAAAAATAATTTACAAAAACAAGTTTTAATTCACAAAAACTATTTAGTAATTATTAGATAATAAAAAGAATATGGCAGTCATATGAACTGCCGATAGAAGTGAAAATTATAAAATTGATAGCTATATAGAATTTTATAGCTTACTTTGGAAACTACAGAAACCGTAGCGTAAAACCAGAGGGCGTGGCCTTGAGCATTGTCATCTAGATATGCTATCATTTCTAGATAACCTATGGGAAATGCTGACGCAATTCTACATTTCTGGAGTCCCGAGTGCCGAGTTTACCCGAAGATCTCTTATCATTCCCGAGCGTGACGTTAGAATTCATTTCACAGCACACGAAAAATTTGTCTGCTGCGTCAAAAGAAGTTTTCAATTAAAAAAAATATATATAAATATATCTACAACAAAACAGTCGTATTTAAATAAGCCATCATATTTATGATAATTGTCTAGAACAATTGTTTGTGGTATTTGTCACCAAGAAACTCTTTCGTGGCTTAAATAGGTGTTTATTATTAAAAGTGTGTTTAAACGTTATTGTAACAGTCGGAACGCCGCAATTTTTGCGTCATTCGGCAGATGATTACAGACCTCTATTGACCTTATTACTTATTAAGTTTATGTTTTTATAACGACTATTTACCTGATTAGGCTGGGTTAGCTGAAACACAACGCTATTTACCACATTTACTTGGCGCAAAAAATAGTACATGAGACAAAGCAGTAGAGATTTACTACAATAACATGACCCGCCCCTCCAGAATTCAAAACGTTTGAAAGTATTTGTAAAAGTATATACAACGCACCAACACGCATGTGCGCGTACTGCTACTGAAGACGAATAATTACAACTACATACAAACTCTTTCATAAGGATGTGACTACACACATTAAAACAGTAATTTAGTAATTTGGAGGGGCGGGCCATGTTATCGTAGAAAATCTCTACCACCAACCAACCCCTTTGTTTAGCGTTTGTGGAGTATAAAAAGCCGATTGGTTTGAATTAGTCGAAACCCGGGCTGTCGAAAAAAAGGCTCCAAAGCCTTTACAGCGAGGCGAGCGAGCGAGTTGTTTGAACGATGCCGCTACGATGGCGGTCCAAGTTTAAGACCAGCAGACAAAACATTTTCGCGTGAGACGAGGGGATGCAATTTTCGCAAAATTGTTCTCAAGCACACCAGAAAGTTTGTTAACGACACTGGATAGCGTTGGATGTACCTAGCCAAAATATCACAACATGGTGAATACATTGTCTCACCTTTAGTTTGCGGACGATATCGTCATAATAGCATACATGTTTATCAACACATCGGCTTGTGGATGAATTTGTGGACAAAATAAAGTCATGAGCAACGAGTTCGTTGATTTACGACAGATTGCCCAGAATTTGAAGATTGATATTCGAAGAAATATTTAACTAGGAAAGACGCCCAAACTAGGTAGACGTAGGTTTGAGAAAGAGACCATGAAAGAATTTAGTGGATAGCGTTTCGGAAACTTCTAGTCGTCACTTATCCTATAGAGTATCAAGTCAAATGAAGCCTGTGCGTCCTATTCGTTATGTCCTATGGTGCTGAAACGTTCGAAAGTTCAAAGTCGCTCAAGTGCTGTAAAAAAAGGTATGATCGAAGTATTTCCGGGGGATTGCACCTGCAATAAAGTAATTACTTTAGTGCAGGTCCAATCTGACGAATTCGTCAGAGAACAAAAGTGATCACCAATGCTCAGCGCATTAGCAAGTTGAAGTGACGTGACGTGAGTGGGCCGGTCATATCTGTCGCAGATACAGTCTTCCGCCGAACGAAAAATGTCTTAGCTTTGATATTTCGCTCTCTTTTCTTTCCGCTTGAAATGATAGGGACCGCAATAGCAAATCGAAAGCCGATTTAGTTAGGCGGTAGTAGGGCGGATAACCATTGGGATGGACAGGTTTTAGAGTGGTAACGTAGCAGCAGGATGCCCCGAGTCTAGTGACGATCGGGAATATAAGACGAGGGTCGGTCTAAGTATTGTATTATGTGGTCTATGTCCAGCAATGGACGAAAATAGTCTAATGATGAAACGCACTTTATGCATTGCTAATCATTAGATGAAATCGTGATCAATCTGTTATTGATAAATTTAAATATGATTATTTTTGGTACTACAATAATGCATTGTAATCATATTTTAGAATCTCTAAATAACAACTTCATGAGTTTTGCAGCTTTTAACTTAAGTATTCAACAATCAGAATTTGTAAGTCAAATTCAGATAAAAGTTTGGGTTAATAAATTCAGAAAATGAATGCAAAACAAAGAATCGAGATAATACTTTTATGAGTGACACATATTTAAATATTATGTTAAATTAATTACTAACTTAAAGACAGAAATGAATGACACACAAATTAGCGCCAAACTAGCCGTGGATTTTTCGTGTCCTCGTCTATTATAACGCGATAAAACCATAGAGATGTGGTAAATATACATTTAGATTGCGATTGAAACCGGTCTTTCATTTTCAATACGAATTGAAATTGTGTAAGTTTAAAAGATTTTTTTAACGTGTCTATATTATTATTTCATCACAGATACCGAACTCTCTTTTGGCAGCAAATAATCTCATCAATTGGCTTTGCTGTTTCGTTTTGCGATTCAACCAGGAAAACTTCTAAGCTTTATTTTTATAATACTAGCTTTGCCCCGCGGTGTACCCCGCAGCTTCCCTAATTATTGTACGTTGTTTTCATTTCTTCTGTTTTTGCGTAACGTGTCTTTTTCCTTAAATATAAGTAGTCAACATTGTTCCTTACTAGCACCGCAGTGCTCCGCGGTTTTACTTGCGCAGCTCTCGTTCCTGTTATTTTCCCGGGATAAAATGTTTATTTGTTTTTCCGAACTATAATCCTATACTGTATTCCAAATTTCAAACCGATCCGTTCAGAAGTTCCGACATGATTGAGCAGCAAACATCCAATCTTTAAAATGTATGATATTAGTGAAATAACCTAAACTATTAGTTAGTAAAAATCTTGGTAAAATCGATTTAGTTACAAACATTACTCGGAATAAACCGACAAACATTTAATTATTTTTTCATGTAAGTACCTTGTTACCTTTTACCGTGTTACATTTTACATGACTAAGTGAAAATCTGTTAAACTTACAAAAATAATTAGAAAATTTAGAATTACAATTTTAAAACAAATAAGTGACTTACCATAAAAAAATATGAGAAAGGTTCTCAAAACAAATTAAATAGAAACCTTAAAGCTAGGTTTCGATTATATATACCTACATAGATTGGATAAGTATAGATTGAATCTGTTGGAAGGCTATCTTCCATTTTCAGGATTTCCATTGGAAGGATTCAATCTAATGTTCAGTACCAAAGTTTTTCTAAACGAGCGACTTCCTCGGAGCTCACAATAATCTTAACCTTTATTATACAAAATTATAGCAAATTAGATTGACATTTCATTGTAATTACGCAAACTGGCGATATTTAGTTCATACTTGTTACTTACAGCGATAATAAATAATCATATACAGAAGTTATATTAAAATAAGAAACATTGTTTTTATTTCCATAACTCTACGTCAAGAAAAAGTAAGTAAAGAGGTAAAAGTACATGAACATCTTCTATAGTGCGATCGACCCTAAAAAATTAGGTGCTTTGAATCCCAATTTCACGTAACCATGATAAGTTACGGCTGGTCTAGTCGCGAGAACGGTAACTGTCAATTTGGAGCCCCTGGTTCCGAAGTATTCCGAAGCCGGAATACCACGTGCACCACTGTCTTTTCAAATCCACGTGTGTGATGTCCCTAACTTAAAAAAATAAAGAAATAATGCTAACCCTACTTTACGCGAAAATGTCATAAAACGAGAATCTGTGACAAATTTACAACAACTTGATTTACCTGTGACCATGGACGTATAAAAAAGTCGGACGTAATCTCACTAAAATAAAAACTGTGTCCATAGAGTCGGCCACATAATATGCACGTGTGCGCTGTCACATACAGGCTGACACGCACGCATCAGTGGTAATTACATGTGCAAACTTTTGTATATGTGTGCGTGTCAGCCTATCGGTGACAACCTGACAACGCACACGTGCAAATGTGGCCGACTCTAGCGACACAGTTTTTGTTTTAACGAGACTACGTCCGACTTTTTTTATACGTCCATGCCTGTGACTTTGTTCATTTGTTTTTTTATAACTTGTGGCGAGTTTACTTTGAATATATGGAGTATACAAATTGTGACGAATTTAGTTTGAGGCGAATCGACAAAAGCCGATTGTGAGAAAACTTGCTTGGCGAAAAAACTTGAACTCCTCAAAGACAAGTGACGTCTGCCAACCTGCAAATTAGCCGGCGTGGTACGGTTACTAGTATACGACAATACTATACTTTATTTACCGTGCCCAGTAGTAGGTAATCTATAGGTGTTTTTCTTTAGTATAGATAGAGTTATGAGACGAGCAGGTCATGTATCTGATAGTAACCAACATGCCCGCCCATAACAGCATAGTGACATCTAGCTATTGGAACATGGACTCCAAATTACTTACGTACTACTAAAGTTACGGCTGGTTTAGTTGGGAGAATGGTGACAGCCAATCCGGAGTCCCCGGGTTCAAATCCCACGCGAACCACTGTCTTTGCGAAGTCATGTGCGTAATGCCGCTAACTTTAAACGGTGACAAAAAGCATCGTGAGGAAACCGACATGTACCTAGAATCAATCGTGGTCATGTGTCATTCACCAAACCGCACTAAGTCAGTTGTCAGAAACATCTAGATGTTTTATCTCTATATATCTGGGTGATGAGCGCAGTGCGTAGGTATATAAGCTGCTTATTACTAGGACTTGGGGCCTACTCTCGCAAGGAGCGTAAAAGCCATTATCAACTACTAACTAAAATATAATATCACTATGCCCTGTAATCTCACTAGAAACATTGCCCTTCAAACCGGAACACAGTGATGTTCTGACGGGAAACGAATAACGGGTATAGTGTGGTAATTCCCCAGGCAGACTCTGCAGGAGTCTTACTATAAGACGGTACGGAATTACTCTGCGTTTCCATAATCCTCTAAATTTCAAATTAAGACTGATATGCCAAGTTAAAACATCAAATCAGCAATGATACCTTAAATTTACCGGAACGTCTGTTCAGTTATTTAAGTAAATTGAACATTTCAGAAATTCGGGAGCACGAAAGGCGGATAAATTGGTACATTAATTCTTAATTAGGAGGAAAAGGGCGGTTAATATTATTGTTGGAGTTTATAAAATAATGGCGCGAAAAATTAGACTGTCAATTTATTTTCGTGAAAAACTTATTAATATTAATTATGTAGTCTGATTTGGTGGTTTAGTTGGTCACAAGGCTGCCTGCAAGCCGGAGTTCATGGGTTCGATTCCCACACAGGACAAATAAATAAATATTGCTTGACAATTCACACGCAACAAAGCTTGTACTATGGCGGCCAGATAGCTGATATAATACTTATATAGTTTTAAATACATACTTATACTACATGACATACTTACAATAAAATATTAGTGGACAAATATAAATAAATATTAGTTGTGTTGCGTTGTTCGGATGTTTGTTGCTCAAACACGTCTGAACATCTGAACAAACCGGCGAATATGAATCTGAATATGAATTATAAATTCATCTGAATGATTCAAAAATCTTTTAACGTCATGCGTCGGCCAACATGCACTAACCCAGCGTGGTGGATTATGACCATGACTCTCCTGGGGAAGGAAAACCCCCAAGTTCTTAGTTTGGTGAGCCATTTTTTTTTAGTATAGAGTGCTAAGACGAGCAAGACATGTGCTTGATGGTAAGCAACAGGCATATCCATAATAGCACAGTGACACGCAACTATTGGTACATGGAGTCCAAATGAACAGCACATCAGTGGGTAATTAATGATTTGGACTGCGCTTGTCACCCAGAGCTATAAAACATTTTATCTCTATACCCTGTAATCAAAGGAAACATTGCTCTTCAAACCGGAACATAGTGATGTTTTCACATTACTGCATGGCGGTAAAATAACTGCCAAAGATGTGGTACGTCCCTAGGCGGATTCTGCAAAGTGTCCTACTACTACAATCTCATGTTTACCGTATTTTTTACCTGTTTAGTGTTTGTGCTATATAGCATGTTACTGTGTTAAATTATTTTTAAATTCTGCGCAGAAAATGGTTTTATGCCTTGAAGGTGTTGTAGGAATATGCATAGAAGATTTCACCGGAACTCAGTACCGGTCAACATTTTTACTTCCAGGATGTTTTTCTTAAAAATAAAGTATTAATACGGTTACAATACTTATGTACAAAGTTTAAAATAAAAATTTATTACATTCAAATAAATCATTTCATCAATCAACTTTTTGTGTATTATTCACAATTAGAATGCATTTTGTTTAATCCTCACACATTGTAACTAACCAGTATTAGGCAATGGTTTGAGCCGTGTGAAATTTAAAACTGGGAAATCTATATTTTTTGGATAAATATGACACATTGAATTGCTATTTCAAATGCTATTTTAATTGAATTTACGTTATAAATATCAGCTTCAGCCAAAACAAGAATAATTGAGCTGAAACTGTAATTTATACACAGGCGCCAAATATTCCATCAACCAATGTAAATTAATTTATTTTGGTCTACTGCACTCTACAACGCTCAGTTGCCAAATTGTATCATAGTCGTACCACAAATTGAACGCTCGCAACATGGGGCCCGCATACAACATGGCCGTCCGCAAATAAGCCCTTGCGGGCCGCATATTGACGCAAACTGATCTAAACGAGGTAATTCTAGCTAGCCGACGTTTTAGCACGCTGTCATATTATTATCCTGTTGTCAGTGCGCTGTTTTTAACCCCCGACCAAAAAAAATGTGTTATAAATTTGACGTTGATGTCTGTCTGTGACACCGAAGCGCTTAAACGGATGGGTCGATTTCGATGCTGTTTTTTTTATTTGAAGGTTAATTTTAATATCGATTCAAGATGGCCGCCACCACAAAATGGCGGACAAAATATTTCTTCACAACCTAGCCCATGGGTATCAAATGAAAGGACTTGACTAATAGAATATTATACACTACAACAAATTTCAAATCCAAGATGGCCACCACCACATTGGCGAATTACATTAATTTTTTTCACTACTACCGCAATATGGGTATCAAATGAAAGGGCTTGACTATGTAGAATGTTGTACAGATTACAAATCCGAGGTAGTTGGGGACAAAACATTTTTTTAAAGTTTGTTCTTACTAACCCGCAAAATGCAGATACAAGGTTAATTTGTCTGTCTGTGTGTCAATTTGTGGCATGTTATCTTCTAATTAAGTTAAGTTTGATTGATATTGATATTTTAAAAGCCGGATAGTTTTTCAATATGATCTTAAAAGTCAAGTGTAACAACAATTACTCATTTTATCATTATTCTAAGTTTCATCAAAATATACTGGAAATTTTTAATATGAACCATTTTTATATTTGCCATTCTAAAAAAGATAGAGGTTTTTAATTGAACTTCATATATGTCTGTTATAGTCTAAGATCCCGCTATACGACGACCTTCACCGAGCTGTTTATTGGATGAAAAGTGTTTTATATGTAATTTAATATGTCAACAAATATATTGCAAATGGGTTGCCTAAAAAATTTCAGGCCAAGGCACTTGCCTGGTATTTTTTTTATTATAAAACGTAGGAAAGTTTAAGCAGACTGAGTACAGGTACCGGTTTAACTTTCATTTTAATCTCGCAAACGATATTGCAGCAGGGGCTAGAAAAATTAGTATTTTTTTCTTGGAAGAATGAAAGAGAGATATTTTACATAAATCTTGGAATAAATATTCGCTAAAACAGCTATAACATATTTTTTTCTTGTCCAGAAATAAGTAAAACATTTGTCAAATTTTTATTTAAAACTCGATTTGATACTTTTGCATTAGAATATCTACTCACACATCTTTTTGCATATTAGTTCCATGTCTAAAATAAAAAATGTGCAATTATAGATATGCTCATCTCTATTGCAGGAAATTGTATTTTGTCCATTAGGTAAGTGCGGTAACGCAGCCAGCGTCTCACCTAGATATCTATACAAACTCTCCAATTCAATTCATTTATTTATTTGCGTATAATTATGGGTTTACAAAGAAGTTTACAAAAACTTATATTAAGTAATGACCTCCATTTTCCACCTTTTGGCATGCAAAAATAATTATATTGAGCAATAGTATGAAATGGAACATAAACACTTATAAAAAAAGCATAAATGCAACAGAAATCAACCAATACCAACACATAATCAAACAAAAACAAACCAATCAGAAATCAGATATAGTTGTCCGTTCTATAACGACTCTTGTTGCTTTTTGAAGGATTTATATTTTCTACATTTGTTTAAAAAACCTAAATTTTTGGTAAAACGGGCAAAAATAATACATTTTTGCCCATCTTGACATTTAAGAAAAAAAACTTGGAATGTAACTGGAAAAAAACTACAAAATTAATAAATTGTTTTCAAAAACACATATTTTTTGCCATGTTAAATAATTCTGCTTCCTACTAAATATTATAAATGCGAAAGGTAGGATGTTTGGATGTTTGTTGCTCCATCAGTTTGGTTGAGGTAGGGATCTTTGCAGAGTCCATCTGGGGAAGTACCACACCTTTGCCAGTAATTCAGCTGCCAAGCAGTAGTGTCCATACATTAGTGTGTTCCGATTTGAAGGGCAATGTTCCCAGAGAAATATCTGGTCTAAAAGTGTATTTAAAGTATGTATGTGTGTGTAAAGTGTGTGTGTTTTTGGTGTGTTAATAAAGAGTATCTATCTATCTATCTATCTAAAAGACACACATTATATCGCTGGCTGACGTAGTGCAGTGCAGTCCTAGGTAATTAGTTCCAGTAGCTGAGTGTCACTGTGATGTTATGGGCAAATATATGGCTTTCCATCAGGCATATGTCCAGCTCGTCTTGTTCCTTTTTACCACAGTAAAAAAGTAAAATTGTCTGGCAGTTCAAACTAACTGACTAGTGAATCAGTTTTTTCCGGGTAAGCATCCTCTTCCTAGACCGCATCGTCACTTAACACCAGGAAAAATGGCGGTCAAGTTCAATCCTATCATCGACATAACGTTCCGACGTCAAACAAACTCAGAGATAAAATAAAGCTTTAGACAAGTTTTGTACAGCACCAGTAGTACTCGTATGTAAATACCCAGATGAATATTTACACTAGAGATGAAACGGATAGTGAATCGGCCGGATCCCGGATATTTGGAAAGCTACGAGGCCAGAGCGCTGAATATCCGGCTACTTTTATCTTACTTACTTTCTTACTTACTACTTTAATCGGAACTATTCAGGACTACTCAGAGGCGTTCGAGTGTTATCGCGTATCAGTTTGTGTTGTTTCTGAGTTTGTTTGTTTATATCATTGTGTTTTCCGCTTTTTCCCCACGACACTACCAGGCTGCACTACTGGTAGTGCCGTGGGGATTTTTTTGCCCTTCTGCACTACTGGCCAGTAGTGTTGTGGGGAATTTTTAAACGTCTTACATCTTTGTTCCCTTCTGCACTCATCATCATCATCTCATCTGCAGCCTGCAGACGTCCACTTCTGGACATAGGCCTCCCCCAATGATTTCCACAATGACCGATTTTGTGCCGCCTCCATCCACCCTTTTGCACTACTGACTACAAAAACGTACAATTGTCGTCGTGGTTTTAAATCAAACCATTGCAAATTTGGCAATATTTTAATTTAAACAGTGACGATTACAAGCACGCGGCATGTTTGTTGTGTCAATTTCAAATTTATCGAGATGAAGAAGGAAAACAAGCTGGTATGGTACTATCCAGAATCCGGCCGGATACTGAGTTAATCCGGTATCCGACCGAATAGACAATACAAGGTCGGATAACGGAGAGTTACTGGATATCCGTTTCATCTCGAATTTACACCCTCAAATTTACAATTTGAAACGAATTGTAACTTTGTCTCGGATAAAAAATCCCTTTAATGTCGCTCGCTACAAACAAAAGGCACTCTACAAATAAATCAAAATACCAATGTAAATACTGTAAAGCCGGCGGTAAGGATTCTCAGTAATTTATAGCTCGTCCTCGTTTTCACGCCATTAACCTGTGAGGGTCAATTTTACGCAATCTTCTTCGAAATGAGGGTTCACGGTGAACTCCAAAATGGTGGGCTATTCTCTAAAAACATATTCTACGTTAACATAATACATTACTTGAGTTTTGTTGATAGTGGCTCCGTCACCTGTATAAACATATACATGAGACAAACAAGAGAAACATGAATTATTGACCTGGTTTTATACCTGGATAGTTGTCCCACTTTTTCAAAATGCTCTGTTATTAAAAAATATCACTTATTAGGAATAATTCATAATGTATATCAAAACATAGGTATTTTATCTATTTTATTAGATAATTTTTATAAACATTGTTGATGTTCATTTTTAGTAAATCCGTTTTTAATTTACCTCTCAAAAATGGGATAAGTTGCTGTTGTTGGGGTAAGTTGCTTACTATACTACGGGGGAGACTGGCCTCGAAGGAAAATAGACGCCTTCGGGTAAATGACTACTAATAAGTTTATTCTTTTAAGATACTTTAGTTAATTACTAACATTATAGTTGTATAATGTTGTTAATAAATGAAGGACATACAGACATAACCTTCATACAATCGTAAACTATGCATTTGATTATGTGATGATTGTTGGCAAAGTTGTTCATGAGCCAAATAATGTTTTTAAGTTGGTACGACCAATTTTTGAGAGGTGGCGCAGCAAAGCGTTCAAGATTACCAAGGGTAAAACCCTAGGGTCAGAGAAACATTAACTTTTATATACACATACGTATATCTTCCAGTTTCTACAATATATTTATGTTGAATGTATTTTGCAATCAGCATCGTAATTATGACTTGATGACTAACCTAGTGACTTACTTGATAAGTCTGCTTGCGAAGCCGTGGGTCATGGGTTCGATCTGGGCAAACATTTGTGTGACAAATTAAAGTATTATAAAGTTTATTTAGTACAGGGCTTAATCACGAATAATTTATTGTATAAATACTAAGAGAAACGACATTATTCATGGGTAATATAAACATTATACACTTGACCGTTAGTAGAAGCTTATATATATTGAGATAGGCAGCACCATTTCCCGTTGTAGCAGTTATCTCTTTCTACTGAAATAGCTCTGTCTCTTTCGCACACCCCTCCCCTCTCGCCAGGCGCACGAGGTAGCTGGAGGCTCCGAGCTTGCTCGTCATTGGCGTGACATTTCCCGTGCATTTCACTTGTTTCAAGAGAAACCCAATTCTCTTATTAAATTCTGTGATTTTTCCAGAGAAAACCACGTAAGTGCTTACACTTTTTCTGCAAAACGATATTATCGTTCGATTTCTTACTTGATTAAATGTAAACCTAATAATGATTGTCGAAGCTTGCTTTTGCTTCGATATTGTATTATATGCTCAAAATTTTGTCTCTTTTTTCAAATTTTTTACGTGCCGACATATAATTTCTTGTCGATTCTACTACATACAACTACCTTCAGATAATACTAAAACTACCTTCAGATAATACTAATGTCTTTGTAATTTGCATGCAACCTTTGCATTATTTTCTTAGGTGTATGTTTTTCTTTCCTAGGAGTATGTTAATAGTTCCTAGGTAAATTTCAACGAGATAATTAAATTATGGAACCCAACTGCCAAATTGAAACGGTTCTAGTACCAAATTAAAGAAACGTGAATCGCGTTCACGCAAGCTTCATGCTTCATCTAGATTCTAGATCTAGATCTGATAGCAGTAGCAGGTCTTCATCGACCTCTTAACTCTAACGCTTTGCTGACGGCAAAGGTAAAAAGAAATAAATAACCCTCAACGCCGTGGGTCTAAAAAATATAACAAAAATCCATGCTTTGGAATCTTAATGAACACACTTTTGTGTTAACGATTATGAGTAACTCATCAGTCGAGATGTAGGTCTCGACTGATGAGTTAAGAGAGTAGTACTCGTAGAGATAAGATCTACATTTACAGCAAATATCCTGAAATCGGTCCTAACAGTTCGGACGTTGTGGTGCTAACATTCGCTTCCGATAATTTGGGGGTACTTTGAAAATGTTTCTCCGATATCGAGACAAATTAAAAGATCCACGATTGCAAAACCTCCGGAAACGTGTAGGATATTACACCCAAAAAAAAAAAAATTTAAAATCAACATTTTTAGCCTAACCAATAACCAAGTTTGTAAACCCCAGGGTTTACAAATTTTGAACCAAACGAATAGGTAAAAGGACGTAAGTCACCTTACACCATCTTCCCTACTCTGACAAGTCCTATGCGGCAATTACATTTATTACTTTAAACATTTTAAAATTTGGTAGATATAGCCTTAGATAGTTAGTCATTAATCCGTGAGGCGCGACTTAAATCAAACCGGAGGTTTACACTTTAGTTTTGGATAAAACTGGCGGCGTCAGGAAATGGACGGAAGGATGAAGTAAATTATATTGGCTGATAAATAAAAAATACCTTGCGAAGAAAACGCAATAATTTCACATATATCCCCTCGCAGGGGCAACTACATCCCAACGTGCCTTGACACTTGGTGCTGGAACAATAGTTATAATATAAATAAGAATAGCAATACCTCCATAATCCGCCCGCGCAGGGCTACTAATACAAAGTGAGACGTCAGAACGTCAATATAACGTTGGCCTAAAATATATAAAATTTATAACCTTAACCACAGAAGTACTCTATCCTCGATCTCGCAGATCGAGGCCTCTACAGAGTGACATATCTTCGATCTCACGGATCGAGACCGCCATAGAGTGGACATAGGTAAATGCTATAATCCACCTGCAAAGATTATAAAAGACAGCGATAATGACAAGCAGCCTTTTTGGGCCGGTCCATATACCACGTTATATAAATCGGTGGAAAAAGCAGCATCAGACTGATGATAATATAAAGGTACCGCATACCGTTTTTTCAAATACCTCCTTTAGTAATACCGGACTCAAAAGATGTCTTTGTACTGTGGAGTCTGAAAAGATGTCCTCACTCGTCCCACAGATGAAAAGTTGGTACTTACTAAAAGTAGCACTCTTCATTCGAAAAACCTTGTGTCGTCCCTGTTTTCGGTATAAAAAAGCGATAGCTCGTACTCAAACTACCTTCGCTCAACAGATTTGTGCAAACTGAAAGATTGCAAGTAATAAATATGTTTCGTGGGATGGGCTTCCTCCAAACCCATGATCGGATGTGCAAAATTGATTTTTCATAAGCTCACTTCAATTTACCTATAGCTAGTCACTCACGACGAGTTTTACGCGCTTTTTACAAGAAAGAATAACTTGAGATAACTCTTTTCTGGCCTAAGTATTGCGCCGAAAATCTGTACCTACCAAACAAATTGGATTACGCAAATTCTTAAAAAAAAAAAAAAAAAAAAAAAAGTAATAATAGCTTGCTTATAATAACAAACCAGAATCCAAACAAATTGGTTCATCACGTAAAAACCTTACTGGAAAAGTTAGAAATCCTCGGATTCCATGTACATATATTGCATAGGAAGTTCTGCTGTCCCCGCGAAAATATATCGCTCATCTCGGCTTATGTGGGTAGCTCTGGAAGAACTGCAAACATCTCAAACGGGTCAGGCGTCCCTGATAGAACCACAAAGTTTAATGGCTTAATGTATTTTAAAAGCTTCGTTGATCTTCGACGAGGGCTAAGTCACCGAGGTTTCAGTCCTCTCTACCACAGAGCACAACCTCGACGATATATTTTACCCCATCCGGTGCTCGTTATCTGTCCTCAGCAATTCATAATATGCTTCCCCCAACTTTTTTTTTTTAATAAAACACCTCGAATTTTGCCAAGGCAGGCCAACTTAATCTACCATATCGGGTGTCTAGGCACCAGAGGAGGAACACCTCCATTGCTATACAAAATAATTTTCAGACATCTTGAGGATAATGGAGTTTCAGCCATTGAGTATGGCACAAGTTTTCGTGCTAATTTAATCCAACGACCATTCAACGATAGCTCACTTCCGCAACGTATTGGGGCAAGTACTAATTAAGTAATTTTGCTGATCCAGGCGTCGGATCCAATTCAAAATGTATTACATACCAGGACCCTTAACAATCACTTAGGTTGTTCATCCAGACACAGACAAATCGACGAGTGGCACGTAAGATGTACAGAAATTATCTTTGCAAAAAATAGAATCACACCGATGATCAATCTTTTGGCGCCCAAATTTGCAACGGAGGTAATGAACTATGTAATAATATATATGAACACTTATGATAAGAACGAGCGCGAAGCGTTGATGTACGATGCATTCAGCATATCTTGGAACGTTTATCTGGCGTGGGTGTTCCCGGCACCATTCCGCATGCCAAGTGTATTGATGTTGAGTATTGGTGATCTCAGTCAAGCAACAGAAACCTTCCTCAACATAGCTCCTCGTGGGAGCCGGTATTTTGGCGAGCAGACCTAAAATCATGAGCTATCACACATAGCCCGTTCACTTTTTAACGATTTGACTATTGACAACTTATTTACTTTAACAACCTTACACGATGTCTAGTCGACACAACAACTGGATTATAACCATCAAAAGTTAAAGTCATGGTTTCTGGAGGTGCCAGACCTCCAGATATGAGGGGGTGAAAAGACAGAATAAAGACATGGGATGATAGTCAAGTATCTTTTTATTTAGTCTTATCGTGCGTTTAGTCTAAAGCTAGAGGGCCCTCTACCCAGAAAACGAATAAAACAGTCACGAAAGCGCTGAATATCGGAAACCAAATAATATTATATAGATCCCATATACTACCGAATAAGACGGGTCGAATTTACAGCTGTTGCTAGGTGACAGTATATCAATTTCTCCTAAAGCAAATGTTTTCTTAACAAATCAGGGTAGTGAAATTCTAAACTCAATCTGAATGGTTCAAATTCGGAATCACAATCCCTGTCTCTGTCATTCTGAAGAAATAAGACAAAGACCGAGAGGTCACACTCCGTGTCGGATTAATCCGACTAGATTCAGAAGGGCTCTGTTATGCAGTTGGTTCCACACGATCTAATACAGAATAACTGAACTAATAACATGACACATGTTTTAAGGCCATAGCCCTAAAAATGAGAGATGGTTGAAAACTATCTATTTGGCATATAAATATTCGGACAAAATAATATGCGTATACTCTAAACATTTTTCTAATGCTTTTTAAATTGTTCGGGGTTCCGTTGCCCCTCTGTGCCTGTGTCCAAGCCGCAGGAGCCGTGATTTGTATTTAGGTATAGACGACCGATATTATCTAGTGGCGTCAAAGTGGGTTTAAGCTAATAAGACGATGATGAGAATACAGATTCTCGACACCTAGGGTAAAAACTGTTGGCAAACACTCTCCATCAAAATCTGTATTCTGTCCTGTATTTTGGACACTGAAAGGATAACGATTTTAAACGAATGGCGCCGTATATCTAACAGCTCAAGTTTATTAATAGCTTTATGACGTCCTTCGCCCCATGAGTCCAGTATCGTCATCTCCGGATGGTAGGTACAAGTCTCTTCTGAAGACCGCTGGCATCAAACGCTACACCATGAAGTGCACGGTCAGCTCTAACTTCAAAAAGTTGGTCTGACAATCTCCTCTTAGACGAAATTTTAAACAAGGGCAGAAGGTATGCGATACTTAAAAACTTTTCAAAAGTACTATTACTTTGAAGAAGTGTCAACTAATTCTTTGTCACATTATAATAACGATATTAAACGTTTCTACCCGTTTCATACCAATTCATTGATTTTGGATACAAACCCTTGTACAAACATCTATCAATGCTTGTAAGAAGGTGTGTTACAGAACATTTGGATATTAGAAATGTACTCTTTAATTTTGCTGCCACCCTTCTGTTCATAAAAAATTTGGACGTGTGTAAGTTCACATTCAATACAATGATAATTATATTGTCAATTATGACTATTTAGTCTTTAGTCCAATTATAGCATAACAATCAGTGGTTCGTCACACACATTTTTTGTTGCAATAGAAGAGTACATAATTAATAATAAATAAATATTGGTGGACAATTCACACACAACAATAATCACTGTTCTTTCCATATACAGCTTGACAAGAATTTCTGAAAATAACTAATTATGTAACAATTCTACCAGGTCTTGAAAATAAGATGGCAGATCCATTAATAATCAGTTATTAAATTAGTGTTCTTATATTTATATATAATGGTGATTTCTGCCAAACTGTATACTTTTCCTAATATCACATTGGCGTTCCTCTCACCAGGCGATAACAAACAGGTCTCAATATATATAAGCTTCTACTAACGGTCAAGTGTATAATGAGACCGTTTTACCTGAAATAAAACGGTTATTATATACTTACCTTAGTAGAAGCTTACTTTTATCTCTGCCTGGTGATATTTCGACACAATGACGAGCAAGCTCGGAGCCTCCAGCTACCTCGTGCGCCTGGCGAGAGGGAGGGTGTGCGAAAGAGACAGAGCTATTTCAGTAGAAAGAGATAACTGCTACAACGGGAAATGGTGCTGCCTATCTCAATATATATAGCTTCTCTAAAGGTAAGTATATATAACCGTTTTACAGGTAACGGTCTCATTTATTAAATTAATAGCATCTACACAAACCTTGAATGATTTATTGATCGTTACAGGAAAACTTTAAACAGAAGAGTTCAATCACTTTCATGCATTCATTTAGTGAAACAATGCGCTACCTACTCTTTTTGCTTGCCGAATACTTATGGAAGTAACGCAAACTCCTTGAAGAGTTGTTGCTTCGTTGGCTGCTGGAGGCAAAGTGGTATAAGTTCGAGTAGAATCGCCAAACTATTCACGTTCCGCAAGTGACGTTTGCCGCAAAACGCCCAGGATGCAGCGAAAACAGTGCAGTGTTGCCAGGGCGACAACATTACCTCTACGTGTCGGCAGCGCTACAACCGCCGTGGTCACGAGGAGTCTTCTATATAAACATTATGTGTTCAATGTGTCGCGAAAGTATAAAAACCAAATGAATTCAAGTATTTGTTCTGTGTCTGGGTGTTTCTACGTATTATAATTAGCATGTATTTACGATTACGATATGAGTATTATATCACTATATCAGCCATCTGGCTTTCATAGTACAAGCTTTGGTTAGTTTGGCCCTGGTTAGTGTTTTGTGTGAAATGTCCACCAATATTTATATTTATTTGTTTAATCAGTAGTAACGGTATGCTTAAATGCATATTCTTCCTATGCTAGTTTTTCGTAGTATTCGGATCTCGAGTTCGTTTTTACAGAATAGCCTGCCAGAGCTCTTAGCTTAATTTAATTTTTATTAAACTCTTTGAGATAATACAAAATCACTTTAAGCCTAGTTTAGATTTAATTATGTAAATATATTTAAATGACCTGTTAATCCAAATGTGGGTTAAACCTATGTGTAAGCAGTTAACAGCCGTGATAGTCAATTAAAGGTGTGATGGCCAGTGGCATGATTGTCTAATTCCATAAGCGTCGTATCTTTAACTTCTTCTCGTATTTATCCAAGTGATTTACAAATTTCGTTTGACTGTCGTTCCTTACAGGGACAGAAAACCCATTGCTAGTATATTTACTTGTCTCCCCAAATCATTTTTCGCAGATATGAGCCTATCTACACCAAATTCTACCCTAAGCTACCCTATAGTTTATTGTGCCTATAACTCTCTTCTTTCCATAAGTGTAGGTATTAAACTACTGCTACTGATAGAAGTGAATGGCGCCGAATTGTGAAGCGGGTCATTGACGACGGAAAATGACGACCACGACCACTCTGCCAAGAGTGTACCGACTAAGAAGAAGGTATTGTTTTTAAGCTTTCGCGATTTGAACACATAATGTTTATAATGTACAGGACTTAATCACGATTTAACGTCGAGGTATTTAAAAGGTCAATGAATTAAATCGTGATTAAGTCCTGTACATTATAAACATTATAAGAAGAAGGTATTAAACTCTTTGCAGCTCTCCTTGTGAGAGAAGAATCCAAGCCTCAGCAGTTGGCAGTGTATAATTACAGCTTCTTGGAGTCTTCGTTCATAATATGAGAACCATGGCCACCACGCGTTGTACCAAATATTATTGAACTAGATGCCCGCCCCGGCTTCGCCCGTGGTATATAACACTCATCGGGATCCCGTATATATCCAACGGTGAAAGAATGACTGAAATCGGTTCACTCATTCCTGAGAATATCGATTTCAAACAAAAAAACCTCTTCAGCTACCTGCTACGCCACCTGTCGGAAATTGGTCGTACCAACTCAGATTTAGAAAAAAAATTAGTAAAGGTTTATATTCAATGCACAGATTACTGAAATTCAATGACGCAATCTTTGACACATGCTGTCATGTGTCATGTCAAAGCACGAAACGTACGAAAACTCTCAAAAGGGGAATATTTTTTCCTGATTTTGTTACATGCTTGTTTCATGCTCCGCTTCAATTAATAGTAGAGTTATTTTCTATAGCCTAAAGCCTTCCTCGATAAATAAACTATCCAATAGAAAAATAATCTTTCAATTCGGACCAGTACTTCCCGAGATCCTAGCGTTCAAACAAACAAACTCTTCAGCTTTATAATATTAGTATAGATAATTTTTAATACGGTGTCAACAGCATCCTCGAAAATATCAATTGTTTTGTACATGTGTTTTTTCGACATTAAATCACTGGTGCAGTGAAACAATGAATCCCACTCTTGGACTATTATTTTTGTCTTTGTCAGATAAAATAAGCAGTGCCATAATGTATGAAAATAAATAATAATTAAAGAAGCTGTGGTGGCATAGTGGTAATAGCATCAGAATTTGTAATCGTGTGGTCGTTCAAATAGGAATCTCCTGTTTTTTTGAAAATTTCCCATTGTCTTTCTTCGCCATGTATAGATGTATAATATTGGTTATGTTAAATTCTTACATGTGCTCTCTCTCACCTGCAATGGTAATTGGAGCCCTAGAGGAAATATTGCGTTGAAAGTAGAGTACCAATATTACAGTACGGCATTATCCCTGTCTGCCGAGGCCTTACTTGGTAGCCAAAGTGTGATGGCGGACGCGGTGGGGCATATCAGAATTAAAGTGTCGGCATATCGGTGCATCGATTTCCTTATCTTCTGCAACCGGATGGCGGTGGGCGACGAAACTGGACCACAAAAAGATATTTTGTTTTAAAAGTTTTTTTACATAATCCGTTGATGACAAACAGCGTAAAGTTCCACTTACTTAACATCCGACCTTTGTGGTCATTGTTGCTCAGATCTATTCAATCATTTCATTATGGAAGCACAACTTTTACAGACGTCTACTTGTTAGACTAATTGCGAGTATACTTATCACACGTTTTTGCTGTTCTCACACTTCAGTGTAGCCCTGTATAACATTTGTTTATTTATTTATTGATTCAATGAGCACACAAAACAGAATGTAATAAATATAAACTAAAACATAAGAGTATACTGTACAGAACTGTATTACATTCCAAACTATGTGGGCCTAGAAACAACAAATATTAAATTCAGTGGTTTGATAATAATAACATTACATTAGTGATAATACATAAAGAAACTTAGGCCAACAGATCTGAACTTAAAACTAAAAACTAACATGCGTTAAAACAGTAGATAAATAAGATATAAACATAGAATATTATAACACAACAGATAAGTATATTAACAGTGTGAAACAATGAATGTATAAACAAATAATATAAAAAAAAACTCATAATAGTATTTACATTTTAAGAGATATCAACCGTCATCTATTATCGAATATGCCAAAAAAGGTCATTTTATTTTTTATCTAACTGTAATAGCAAGGTGTAAAGAAATACTAAAACTATATAAAGTTCATCGCCTTTGGTCTTGGAAAAAAACGCCATTAATATCTGCACATATACGACAGATAAAACCGAAAACTGAACCGCGCTCACGAAATACTAACATTGTAATGTTGGCAATGGCGGGAGCGTGCTTCCCGCATCTCACCCTACACGATTGCCTAAACGGCTTCGTTGAACGACGTGGTATTAGGATGCTTCGTGAAAAAGTGTTTTTTCTATATCGGCTTTATTTCATTTTTAGCTGGGGCTAGTGTTATATTTTGTGAGAAATGTCCAACATAATTTGTTTATTTTTCGTGTATACAATAATACCTCTGTAAAATAATTCTCAATTTATTTTTATTTTGTCCAATTTCGGTGTCCTTTGTTATCTTTTGTTGTTGAAATCTGAGCCTAATTTGTACCGGGTTGCTCACAGAAATAGTACAACAGTTTGAATCGCACATTAAATATACTATTCAAGCATTTCAAAAGAAATTTTATTTTAAATTGCACAAAAAAATCTGTTTTTTAAAGATACGAGCAAGCATGTTTTGTCGTAGACCACATTTCGCATTAATATCCGGTTAGATGGTGGCCAAGTCCATGCTTATTAGATATATATTATATATACGTTATTTTTCACCAGTATCTAATAAGTATGGACTTGGCCACCATCTAACCGAATATTAATGCAACGATGTGGTCTACGACGAAACATGCTTGCTCGTATCTATAAAAAGCTGATTCACTCTAAACTTGAAACACCAGGTTTGTATCACTATATAGTTTCCCGTGTTAGTGTCTGTATCTGTCTGTCATAGTTTTTTTGCATTGTGAACTATCGGGCAAGATATTTAAACCAAAATTTAGTTTTGCACACCGAGAAAATCTCCATATTTATCACAAAAATAGATGAATCCACTTACGGGCGCTTCCTTGGGAACTGTGTGCTACGAAACAAATGTCCCAACGTGATAGAGGAACAAACATCTTCTTCTAAAATAAACTAAGCAGCGTTCTAACATTTGCCCAGAATATGTTGAAATAGTTCATTTTACCCTTTTTAGTGCAAAACAAGTTTTATTCACGCATTTACCCAATTTCGTAGTGACAGGTTCGAGTTTCATAACTTTTGTGAAATCTACAATTACGTCATCCAGAAAATTGTATGCAAATTTTAGTTTATGGTTCATATTTAAAAACCACTTTACTGATCTCAATAAGATTTATATGAGATTATTCGAGAAGCATACCAATCCGAATACAAAAATAAATTTTAAAATATTTACGGGGGTTCTTGAGAAATCAGGTAACATACATAAAAAAACATAGGGGTCGAATTGATAACCTCCTCTTTTTTGGAAGTCTGTTAAAAAATGCATTACATAACTTATTATTTTGGCTGTACTCAGTGCTTACGAAATGTCATGCAAATATTTTCAAACAATAAAAAGCTTCATACAAACTTTCATATCTTATTTCACCCCTTTGGAGGTCGAGTTTTGAAAAATACTGTACTACATTATTCATTAATTTGATAATGCTCAATTCGTGCGAAATTTTATGTGAATTAAATGTTTCATACAAACTTCCATCCCTTATTTCATACCCTTAGGAGTTGAATATCGTAATGAGATTTCGTAAGCATTAAGTAAAGCCATAAACTATTTTCGTACAAAAAATTAAACCGACTTCATAACCACAAATAGGCACTCAAAAGCGAAAAATAAACTAAAACCATTGTTATATGCGCTATTCACTCATCTATTTGAAGTCGGTGCCAGCCAAATCTAACAGGTAGTGAATATATACTACTTACCTGTGCCTACTTACCATGTGCCTAAATAGCATCAATCTACTAACTTTTTGACCTGACTGGCACCGACTTCAAATAGATGAGTGAGTAGCGCTTATAACAATGATTTTAGTTTATTTTTCGCTTTTGAGTGCCTATTTGTGGTTTTGAAGTCGGTTTAATTTTTTGTACGAAAATAGTTTATTTTACCCTTTTTAGTGTACAAGAACAAAATTAAAAGTTTTGATTAACCCCCAACTACCTTGGATTTGTTATCTGTACAACATTCTACTAGTCAAGCCCTTTCATTTGATACCCATATTAAGGGGAGTTGTGAAAAAAGAAATGTACTTCGGCATTTTGTGGTACCGGCCATCTTGTATTTGAAATTTGTTATAGTGTATAGTATTCTACTAGTCAAGCCCTTTCATTTAATACCCATATTGAGGTAGGTTGTGAAGAAATATTTTGTCCGGCATTTTGTAAAGGCGGCCATCTTGAATCGACATTAACCAGACATAGCTAAGAACATCCGCTAGAGTATTAACCTTGAAATAAAAAAAAAACGAATCGAAATCGGCCCATCCGTTTGAGCTCTACTACGGTGCCACAGCAGACAGATATACAGACAGACAGACATCGACGTCACTTATAACACCCCGTTTTTGGTCGGGGGTTAAAAACAAGTTTTTATTAAAGCATTTTTGTACTGACAGGGTCGAGCTTCATAACTTTTGTGAAATCTACAACTATGTCATCCAGAATATTGTACGCAAATTTTAGATTCTGGTTCATATTTCAAAAACCACTTGACCGATTTCTATAAGATTTATATGGGACCATTCGGGAAGCATGCCCATCCGAATACAAAAATAAATTTTTAAATCGGTGCAGAGGTTCTCGAGAAATCAGGTAACATACATAAAAAAAAAAAAAAAAAAAAACATAGGAGTCGAATTAATAACCTCCTCCTTTTTTTGGAAGTCGGTTAAAAATAATAAATTAAGTAATCAAGTTTTCTCTAAAATTCAATCTTTTAAAGTGTAATATAAAAAAAAATATCACATTCTAGACTGAATTTTTTTTAGGCAACCCATTTGCAATTTATTTGTTGACATATTAAATTACATATAAGATACTTTTCATCCAATAAGCAGCTCGGTGAAGGTAATTGTGTAGCGGGATCTCCTACTATGTGGTTTTCGTTGAATAGTGCAACTCAGTATAGTATTTGGAGTCCTTTTGGGTATATACTACAAAGCATACCTGCAACCCGAAAGTATGTGTGTACGTAAGTCTAGTTAGTTAAGGTAGTAGGGAACTGTGCCTTTTACGCTAATCCTAATATACAACAAAAGCCTCTCTCAAAAAAAATTTTTGAATATAACTACAAAACTTAACCTTAGCAATTAATTTGCCACTTTAACAATTAGTAAAGCAAAATAGTTTTTAGGGAAGCAAATAATTGAAATCCTTTCCACTCTAAATCATTACACAGTGTAACTTGAAGACTTTCAAAGTAACTGTAAATAGAAGTAATTAAGCCGTTAAGAAACGTAAACAAATATTAGATTACACGAATGCTTAGACTTTAGACTTAGCATTTGAAGTATTTTGAAGTGAAGTGTTGATTTGTTGGGTGTTTTTAGATGGAAAAAGTATTGTGAACTTTACTAAACTTTAAAAGTACTGATAAAATAAAATATGTTTTAACTGGATATGGGTTTCTTTCATTTAAAATAAAATAAATTATTCTTTTATCTAGTTCCTTTAAAGTAGTTAACTCTTCCACTCTGCATCCATACTGCCTGCCTCCAGTTATTCAATAGGTAGACAATGCAGTTCCCTTTGTGATTCGAGCTCATAGTTTAAAATTCTAGTTTGTTCTGAAAGTTTCAGCCAAGTTCGGAATAATAGTTGAATATTCAGGAAAGTAGTGGAGGAAGTTAGTTAGAATTGGTAAGTACCTGTTTTGTTTGTGGAATGAGGGGTTTTATCTATATAAATATTATAAAGCTGAAGAGTTTGTTTGTTTGAACTGCTAGACCGTTTTAATAAATATTTAAAAGTCAGAGTTCTTTATTCATAAATGCACAATTTACACGCCGATAAATAAAAAATAAAAACAAAAGAAAGACCATACAATTTTCACAGTTTGAAATTACCACTTCACTATTATCATTCAGAGAACTGTTAAGTATTCTACGAGTATAATATTTATGTTTGTGTACAATTGTACTGACCTATGGCAATATTTTTTTTTATATTTGTATAGGAACTTTGCCATCACTCTCTAAAAGTTTGGTGTAACTTAACAAGTTTGATCGATAAACCTCTTTAATCAATTTAAACCTCTTTAATAGTAGGTAATACAAATAAATGTTTTGTTAAATCAGATACTCGTACAAGCTACCGATTAATACTGGCAAAATGGTTGCTGTCTCTTGACTATAAGAAAACAGAATATTTATTTATTGGCTGTAGGTTCTTAAGGGACTGATATCCAGCCGACTGCTCTGGCACGCCACTTAAAATAAACCTTTCGCCCGTGGTACATAAATAGCACTCATCGGGATCCCGTACATATCCAACGGTGAAAGAATGACTGAAATCGGTTCAGTCATTCCTGAGAAAATCGCTATCAAACAAAAAACCTCTTCAACTACCTGCTACGCCACCTGTCGGAAATTGGTCGTATCAACTCAGATTTAGAAACAAATTTGGTTAGCAAAGGTTTATATTCAATGACGCAATCTTGGACATTGGCGAAATTACGGTGGCATTACCGAATGGAACACAATAGAAAAAAATGAAGTTGAAGTTGACGCAATCTTGGACACATGCTGTCATGTCAAAGCACGCTACGAAAACTCTCAAAAAGGAATATTTTTTCCTGTTTTTGTTACATTCTAGATTCATGCTCCCCTTCTATTGATAGTAGCGTTATTTTCTATAGCCTATAGAAAAATAATCTTTCAATTCGGACCAGTATTTCCCGAGATCCTAGCGTTCAAACAAACAAACAAACTCTTCAGCTTTATAATATTAGTATAGATCACCTCGACGTTTTGGCAGTATTACTCGTACAAACACTCAGATCGAGAGATGACTCACGAACTTTTTTTTCTATAAATAAATATGGATGGAGAATTCACACACAACACCATCTGACTCCTTTGACCCCTTCTTCTTCTTGTCATGTCAGCGATTCAATTGCGGGCTGGCTTCATCTGAAAACTTTTTATTTTAATGATTTTATAAAAAAAAATATTGTCTTTTGTTTTTAATTTTTATTACATTAATTTATAATATTATTTCGCCTTTTTTTTCTTTCTTGTTGTTTTAATTTAACAGTTTAAACCCCTGACTTGGAATCTAAAAATGTCTAGATTTGCGTAGCGCCTTAAATTATTATTTACTGATAATTAATCAAACAACATTAGAAAACAAAATAATTTAATTTTTTCCAAAAAGACAAACAGCGACTTCAATTTCTAATTAAATTGAGACACTCGACCAAATTTAATATTTTTTGATAAATCAACTAAAACACTGTTCCAATGAAACAGCGACGTAGGACCAACACGTAATCGAGGTATAGTGGCCGGCAAACAAGTTGACCCAATGAAGTTAGCTGCGTATGGCTGCGCAGAAACGTTTTTAAGGTCTATTTGGTGGAAGTGCACATGCGCGAACTTTCCCCTTGCTAACTTCATTTGGGTCAACTTGTTTGCCGGCAACTATAAGCAAAGTTTAGATTAGATGTGTTTATATCTAATATAATGTAGTTCTATATATTTCATATATGTATTAGTTTTGTTCATAAAGGCTCTGCCAGTTAAAAAAAAAAGGCAGCCATAGGGACTGTCGATAGAGTGAAAACTAATAACACAGAATTTGATAGCTCACTTTGGAAACTACGCGCGTGATATCGAAGGGCATGTCCATGGTCATGACCATCTAGATCATCCAAGTTTATCCGAAAATTTCTTTCATTTACGAACGTGACGCTTGAGCTCGATTCATAGCCCCAAAAAGATCTGTATGTGGTGCGCCAAATGAAATTTTCACTTCAAAAATACTTAACCAAGACGTCCTATGTACCGACAAAGTAACGTCTCCGCTTTAAGAACAAAACTTTCACTAATAATATAAAAAATGCCGTCTTAAGGTAGCGGTTCGCCCGGAGACTGCGACACGAGACCACGACAGGCACTTGAATTTATAGAATTGTATGGGCGCCAGTTCGTGCCGAGACCGCGACACGAACTGGCGCGCCACAGTTCGTGGCGCGAAACTGTGGCGCCACAGTTTCGCGCCCGACACCGGCACCGACACACGTGTGTCGGTGAACACGTGTCTCGGTGAACGCGACCGAGACACGTGTCGCGAGACATGTGTCGCGGTCTCGGCGCGAACTGGCGCCTGTACAATTCCATAGTGTCAAGTGCCTGTCTCGGTCCCCTGTCGCGGTCTCGGCGCGAACTGGCGCCCATACAATTCCATAGTAGCAAGTGCCTGTCGCGATCTCCGGTTGCGGTATCGCGTCGCGGTCTCGTGTCGCGGTCTCCGGGCGAACTTGTACCTTTAACATTGTAATTCTTTCTTAGATCATTTCAAGTGGAAACTCCGTATTTTAATTTGTAAAGTTTCGTCATTAATGTCGCGAATTGAGTGGCCACAGAATGTTCAACTCAAATAACGTCTCTGAACTTTGTTATTGGTTTTATTTTGGCGTACATTGTACAAGAAATTAATTTTGAAACTTGAAGATATAACATCATTGGTTGTAATTGTTTTTACGCTAACGCATAATTGCTAGCTATTTTTAACCGAGTTGAAAACTGACGGGGTTGTCAATTTGATCAATATTGTTATACATAAGTATAAAATATATAGATAAATTATTCTAAACATACACGCCCCTCCACCGCAATCAATGTTCACAAATTTTGTAAACTCAAATCAAACTCAATAATTTGGATATATGTATGTATATATTTTCATACACATTAACGTAACTTAATTTTATTTAGTCTCCTTCCTGATGTCATTTAATTACTCATGTTGTGTATACATAGTTAGGTGCATAGTTTAGGTCAAAACTGTAAATTGTTATGTATTATTTAAGTTAATTGTTAACTGTGTACTGTTTTGTATACCTAAATATATAAATGAACAACACTTACAAAATCGTAATTTTTTTAAATTAGAATAAAAGGTTTTAATCATATCCGTAGTTTTAATATTAGCTTGTCGTCACTTAAACATTGGGCGAGATGGCAGTCGAATGTAGACCTAATAATCGATGCCATAAAAATAGTCCAGTGAAAATGAACAACATGAAATGGTATCGTATAAGCATCAACATTAAATGTTCTCACTGCTGAGTGCTGAGACTCAAACCCGTCTCTCACAAGCAGAGAGTTTAGGCCATAAACCACCAAGCTGACCCAGTGGAGGTTAGTGGATGCCCCCTGATTTCAAATCTCACGCACCACTGTCTTTTCGAAATCATTTGCGTAATGCCCCTAACTTAAAACGGCGAAGGAAATCGACGAGAAGAAACCGACTAGTATCTAGAAATAATATTGGACAGTTCATAAAATTTCAACCCTTCGATCGAGCAAACCATCTTTAATTTTAATGAGTTCTATTCTTTTGACATTTAATTGATTAGTTTTTATTTGATTATTATTTCTGTATGATTGTTCTGGATGACTATTGTTTCTGTATTGTTATTAATTTGAGATAGCATTGAGGTTTGTATTTATTTAATAAATAATGTAATTATAATTTATTACATTAATTCTTATATTTTTTGGTTGTAGCATTCACATCTGAGTGTAGATATTACATAATAAATGTATTTTTTATTGTTCAAGTTGACGTGTAAAATTATATTTTATCAATAAAGAATATGAATATGAATAATATATAAATTGCCTGTGATCCGTTTCCGGAATGAGTGTATAAATCCAGCATCAGATGTAGCTGAATTACGTGTCACATTGCGGAGACATCAAATATTTGCTGATGTATATCGTCATAACCCGCTCTGAATATCGTAAACCGAATCAGGTATCGTCGCCAGCAAAACTGCTTATTTGAAATAAATAAATATTCCTTATTGATAGGTGGATGAGTGCCAGTGCCAGTCACCCAACAATTTTTTTTTATTTACCGTGTTCTGAAATATTAAAAAAAATGTGTTTCTTTTTTATAAATGATGTGTAATTGAGAATATTGTTATTTGATGTAGTTGTGATTGTGTATTGTAATTGATATGAAATGACATATTCCAAAACAAATTTGATTTTATTTTGATTTTGGTTGAACTTTGAATTTACTTCAAAGTTACGGCTAGTCTAGTCGGGAGAACGGCGACTGCCGATCCGGAAGCCCCGGGTTCTAATCCCACGCGCAGCACTGTCTTTTCGAAGTCATGTGCGTAATGCCGCTAACTTTAACGAATAACGAAATATTTTCATATTTCGGGTTACTGTGTTTCGATTACACTTTATGACACTGACTAATAAAGTATTTTAGTAAAACCAATTTTCAGAATCAGTTCATTCGATCCAGAGATTATTCGCAACAATCCCTCAAACTGGTAATGTTTGTGGGATTTCTTTATAGTAATAATACTCATAGGTAAAATAATTTAAAATAATAACGGCTCAGTATAATCTAATGTAAATACCATTTAATCTCCTTTTTGTCAAAAATAAAACACACAGAAACAAAACACTTTTGTTCACGATGCTACAGTGATTCAGAACCAAAATTACGCGGGAAATATGACGTACACATAATATATAGGTATTAGAGGTATAGGATAGATTTCGTTCGCAAAAATGTTATGTTCTCCCTCGGGTAAATATTGTACTAATGTTATCAGAACAAATCTTATAAGGAAGCAGAGTTCCAAGACAATAAAAAATGGTTGTACACTATGATCAGCCCACTCTATGTTTGTTGTGTCCACAAATGTTTCCGCAGCTTAATTTCTGATATTCTTCTTTAAGGAGAGAGTGGCTGGCCCAGTGAGAGAGTGGCTGGCCCAGTGTGGGTTGGCGGATGATGCGGGACTTGACAGTTTCCTCACGATGTTTTTCTTCACCAATAAAGACACATAACCAAAATACTCGCATACAATTAATATCAGTCTAAGAAACAAATATGTTAAATGATACAAAAAAAAAAATAGGCAAATACAAATAAATTACGGTTAACAAAACATAAAAAAACATGAGTAAAATAGCTGTTTACATTTTGAATTGGAATTTCTAACTAAAGCTTAGATATTTGAGATCAAAGTAGCCAGTACGACAAAACAACAATTACATATGCAAAGAACTAATAATATATAGTAACTGCGTGGTTACCGCCACGCCGTTGATTTCACGATCGTAGTCACAATCAAATAGCTATGTCGGCAAACGGCCTTATAGCGAAAAGTCTCGACCAACATCTTAAGAGAGTTTTGCTAGCTGGTTGGATCAGGGGCCAGGCACAGGGCGGTAGCTTGGGCCTTACCCGCTGCTGGCGACTATCCAGGTTTAAGTTTTTATGTTGTTTTTATATATCGCACCTCCGCTCAAATAACGTCACAACTCCAAAAACTACATTTTTGAGGAAAGACATTTAAAGTTTACCCTACTTAATTTGTTTACTTTTTGGATCATAATTAAAAAGGAACTATTTTAGAAGAAAACGTTCTTCAGCGAGTTATAATGATTTTTTAAGCTCTATAAATTCATATTATTAGTAATCAGAAAATCCTGAAAAAACATTGAAAAAAATCGCGTTGTGACACTACATGTATACAAAAAACAAAGTTTTACTGTAATTTGTTTATTATAATGACACAAGTATTAACTTGTTACGAAATACAATAAGTTCTTAAATATAACGAGTAGTACACACATATCAGACTTTGAAATGCCTTATGATAAAAAGACAATCATTTTTTCAAACATATAACTGAAAAATAAACAACATTCTATCAAAATTAAATAATCTATGTGCTTCAAAACAATCTACAGTTTAATTAAAACTAGTGTAGTGCAACTCTATAAAATTGAAAAATAAAACAATCAAAGCACTTAAATCTTCAACAGTTTAACTGAAAAAATAAACAATTCTATATCAAAATAAAATAATTGAAGTACTTAAAACAATCAACTTTTCAATAACACGAGAGTAGAAAGTGTAATAAAAAATATATAAACTTTAAACTTATAAACTATTATATAAAAGTATTAGTGATAAAAAATGTGTTACTTGAATTGTTTCAAGCACGTATACTGGCATAACTCAACAAACATTAGTTTAGTTGCAAAAAGAGAAAATAAATTTTACTTACCTCGTTAACAAAAATAAATTTTACTTACCTCGTTAACAAAAACTGTCTTGATTCGACACAATTCACTTTTACTGAACAACGCCCGTATGACCACCTGGAGAAGTTGTAACATGACACTGTTCATGTTCGCCGTGGCACAACTTTCGGTAAACAATAGAACGTCACAAGTGCCATCTAGGGAAAAATAATTGAACTACGTCTATGACGTTTTGTGAGCATAAAGTATGTGATATTCTAATACGAATGGTACAATTAAAATCATTTAACATTTTATCGAGTTATGACGTTATTTGAGCGGATGTGAGACATGATATTGTAAAAAAATTGAACTTAATAACAATTAATACATTACTGAATATAATCAAATAACTCTTTATACACAATAATACAAGTAATGGATACACTCAATTTTACAATAACTATAAATAAACCACGGGACAGACAACATCAATAAAAGTCAGTAAAGGAGTGATTTAACTAGTTGTATGTCAGATTGTTTTATGATAAATTAGTGGCTTCGTTCGGGCACAGCTACCGGCACGTGCCTTTTACTGCAATGCCCAAAAACGTACAATCAAATCGAGCTGGTATCATTTTCAAGAAAGTGTTGGAGCTGGCCCGCACTATGCGCAACAACGCAGCACGCAACCGCATGGTCGCATGCCGATATTCGCATGATAACAAGCCAATATGTACGTTCGCCTGAAGCGCTGCAGAGGCAGCCCCGACAGGTTCCTAAATGCTTTGCTGTACAGGACACGGAGGTCACTCTACTTTCTTGTCGTATAGTTTGCCCATAATCTGCACGTGTAGAGCGATGCACAGTACGCTCTAGCGTGACTTCAAAGCTGAGCAAAGTGTAAACCTGTGGTCGATCATATTTGCTCTGGGCGACAGAAACTTCCACTTCCTCTCATTATCCTTGTCATTATTGGAGTCAGCGGTGAGTATATTCCCATGATATTTATATTGTTTGACTCTCTCTAAGGGAACACCGCAAAACAAAACATTATATTATTAGATAATTATATTAGGGCCGTATTCTGGGAGCATTTTCTCACCTCAAAGATCATCTTTTGACTCTTTTCTACGTTACATTGTAATCCGTGACCACAGGAATATTCCTCACAAAGCCGCATACCGACGCACTCGGTAGAAATATGTGGTCAGCATAACTTAGATTGTTGACACAAACTTCTTTGTCCATGTGGCAGCCAACATGGTAACCACTGAGCGCAAGCCATTCAAATATAAATTAAATAAAGTTGGAGTGGTTAATCCACCCTGCCTAACACCAAACACGAGTTGTTACAGCTCCGACATTAGTTGCGCCCATCTAACGTAATTTGACTGGTGCGTGTACCAGTATTGAAACATGTTGACAAGTTTCTGTGAAAATACGTGACAAATCGAGAAAACCAGCAAACACCATCGGTCCATCGGTTTATATAGTACTTGACGGTATGCTTAAGACAGAGTATAGCAATAGGACTCTCTGTGGACAGCCGAGAACGAAACCCGAAAAATGTATCAGTTTTTTGGCTCGCGGTACTCTTGAGTTTAGAATATGACAGTTGGTTACAGTATATCAAGTTAGGCATCCAACCTACTTCACTTCATTTACCTGTATTAAGAGAAAAGTAAAATTAGATTTGTAACGTGGTTGAGAGCACTCCTCGAGATATAACTCAATATAAAATCCAATCAAAACAAATACGATCTAAAGGCCTGGCCAGGCTGCGAGCGAGGAAATGATTTAAGACAGACGATTCTTCGTGTTCTCCAAAGGTGGTGAAAATCTCCGAAAATCAACGGACAATGTTCGCAAGAAATACCGAAATAGCGCGATTAATACTTATAATTATTATAATCATTATTGTATGTATAGTTACGGCTGGTCTAGCCGGGAGAATAGCGACTGCCGATCCGAAGCCTTTAGTTGAAATACCACACACATTACTGTCTTTTTTATAGCATAGAGTAACAACACGAGCAGGAAATGAGCCTGATGGTAAGCAACAAGCCTGCTCATAACAATGCAGTGACACTCAGCTATTGGAACATGAAGAGTCCAAATCATTACCTAGCACCACACTGCGCTCGTGACCCGGAGATATAAGGTGTTTTATCTCTTAGCCCAGTGATTTCTCTGG
Organism: Ectropis grisescens; assembly: GCA_017562165.1. Taxonomy (NCBI): domain Eukaryota; kingdom Metazoa; phylum Arthropoda; class Insecta; order Lepidoptera; family Geometridae; genus Ectropis; species Ectropis grisescens. The sequence goes on from CM029786.1 coordinate 15,842,166, forward strand.
AAACATTGCCTTTCGAACCGGCACACAGTAATGTATGTGCACTACTGCTTGGTTGAAGAATCATAACAGGCAGCGCTACAAACAAGAAACGATGTCGCTTATTCGAGGTTTGAGTGATAATGATGAACAAAATAACGCTCTATTGTACGAGTTTACAGCTGATAATTTTTTATTTGACATTATTCTTTAGTATTATTTTATTATGTACACAGATTATTTATGTACTATATAATTTTATTATAAGTGACGTTACCAAGTGCTCTTTTGAAATAATGGTTCGAATAAATAAATTGAATTGAATTGAATTGAGTACGCTATCCGCAAACTGTGACAACGCCTTTTGTTCAGGTAAAAATGTACGAACACAATTTTCTCAAATATTCAGCAAAAGGAAACCGAATTTTCCAGAACATATTCGAATGTAATGAGATCAGCGCTATGTAGGAAGTAAGAAACCAATGAAAGTTATTATTAAAACCGATATTAGTAGGTTATCATATCGATAAAAATCCTTTTTAATTCTGTCTGTGAAATACATGCAAATTTTATTTACTACTAGATGCCCGCCCCGGCTTCGCTTGTTGTACATATATAGCACTCAGCGGGATCCCGTACATGTCCAATGTGAAAGAATGACTGAAATCGGTTCAGTCATTCCTGAGAATATCGCTTTCAAACAAAAAACCTCTTCAGCTACCTGCTACGCCACCTGTCGGAAATTGGTCGTACCAAGTCAGATTTAGAAACAAATTTGATAAGCAAAGATTTATATTCAATGACGCCATCTTAGACACATGCTGTCATGTCAAAGTACAGTACGAAAACTTTCAAAAAGGAATATTTTTCCCGTTTTTGTTACATTCTTGATTCATGCTCCGCTTCTATTGATAGTAGTAGCTTTATGTTCTTCTTATTATAGTAGCCTATAGCCTTCCTCTTCCTCCTCTTCCTTTTACCTCTCTTCCTCCTCTTCCTTCTACCTCTCTTCCTCTTCCCTTCTAATTTACCTTCTATTATTGTTCTAATGAAGTTGTCGTGTCGTATCAGATGTCGGGACATCTGACGACATCTGATACGACACGACAACTTCATGAGAACAATAATGGAAGGTAAATTAGAAGGGAGGAGGAAGAGAGGTAGACCTAGGAGAAGTTACATGAACCAAGTGATGGCGAAGATAAATGTAGTGTCGTATCAGGAAGTCAAGGAGAAGGCGAAGTGTAGAAGTACATGGAAGGAACTCCACCGACAAGAGCGTCGCTCTTAAATTATGAATGAATGAATAGCCCTCCTCGATAAATGGGCTATCCAACAGAAAAATAACCATTCAATTCGGATCAGTACATCCCGAGATCCTAGCGTTCAAACAAACAAACTCTTCAGCTTTATAATATTAGTATAGATATAGATTTTATCTATTTTTTGTAAAGAGTATTTCGTAAGTTCTACCGCCAAGCAGTAATGTGAAAATATCACTGTGTTCCGGTTTGAAGGGCAATTTTTTTCAGTCAAATTAGAGGGCTTAGAGATAAAACATCTTATAGCTCTGAGTGACGACCGCAGTACAGTGTTGTGTAATGATTTGGAGTCCGTGTTCCAATAGCTGCGTGTCACTATGATGTTATGGGTAGGCATGTTGCTTACCATCAGGCACATGTTCAGCTCGTCTTGTCACTCTTTATTTTAAAAAAAAAACAAGTAAGTCGATCAGGTTTTTCCGTACGGTTCCTTTGTACCAATCGTAAGCAGATGACGTGCATAAGTTAATTTCAAGTTAGCGGTATTACGCAAATGCCTTCGAAAAGACAGTGGTGCTCGTGGGGTTCGAACCAAGGCCTGCGGACTGGAAGTCGCCGTTCTCGTGATTAGACTAGTTGTCACTTTGATTAATCACCTGAATGATAACAAAACATCATTTATTACGAGCATTAAACAAGAGTTATCACATAACACACTCACAATAATGTACACAAAAATAAACTATTCCGTGTTTTTAATTATTAATACGTCCCATTAAGACATTTTTTGAAAAAATATCATCTAGGGTTGTGCTGGAAACATATTCCCAATTGAACTTCTCTTACTCATTGTATTTACATTTTTTATAGTATAGAGTAGCCTTTCCTAAAGTTGGCGATAACGATTGTGGGCGCTGCAGGCCTAAAGAGGTAAGAGACACTGAAAAAAATGGGAACGTTGTGTAGAGGCTTGGAGTTTGTTGTGTAGGTACTACCTAGGCTCAGGTTTCAAGTTAACTCTTGAACCACAATAAGAATAATAAATAAATAAATAAATATTGGTGGACAATTCACACACAACACTATCTGACCCCAAACTAAGTAAAACTTGTGTGATGGCAGCCAGATAGCTGATATAATACTTATATAGTTTTAAATACATACTTATTATACATAGAAACACCCAGACACAGTGCAAACATTTGAATTCATCACACAAATATTTGCACTGGGTGGGGATCGAACCCACGATCTTCGGCTTCGCAGGCAGAGCTACTACCAACTAAGCCACCAGGCCAGTCAATAACATAAGTAACACCAGGCCAGAATAACATAAGTACAATCAAAAACATACTAACAAATTATGTAATAAGTATAAGATGTGTAAAAATGTCAAGTACAAACCCCTGATCACCATGTTAGGGATAAACCCGGCTGTTGCGGGGGTGCAGGTGAGGGGGTGCAGGAGGGTTGCACAGGTACCTATACATTCGAACTCTTAGTCACTGGTGAGCTGCGAGTCGTGAATATTGCAGAACTCTGAGCTCACTGTGACTTCACTCATATCGCGAACACAATGCCGAGCACTATGGAGCTGGAGTAAATGCTATCCTCCATCGCTATTAAAGGTCGGACGCTTATCGATTTTGATGTCCTCCCTGTCCTTACGGGGTACAAAGAATTTCTCACATTCCAGGACTTTCGCCTTATTGATACGAATGAAATTTTGGTCGTTTGACCTGAGACCACGCTCGTTACTCAGAGATATACCTAAGATGTTTTATCTCTATGCCCTGTTTACACATTACTGCTTGGCAGTAGAATAACTGGCAAAGATGTGGTGCTTATCCAGGTGGACTCTGCTAAGAGTCGTACCACTACGATCATATTTATGATCTTGGGAAAATAATCATGTGCAGGTTGGAGTGAAACCGACGATTTAGCTAGTGCCTACTAAATAGGCTACCATGCCTTGTTGCACTTTTTTAAGTCAAACTTTGCTTTTATAAATTATTTACATTTTCAAAAATATTACTTCCACAAATAAATATGATCGCAACATTGAGTAGAGCTAAGCTCTTTTCCGTGACCCTGTTTTCAAATAGTTTTTTCGTCCAATTTACCTAATGACTTGAATATTTTCCATAGGTTTATCCACACTTCCTTTTCCATCACAAAAACCACGATAAATATAGTCTTACTTTGATAAAATAACGAGATGGACGTCATACGGACCTTTCTGAAGCGAATAAAGCGGTACAAAATCAAAAACCAAGCAAAATTACTAAAATTTAAAGTGGAATTAGACGACCAAATTTGGGAACTGTTTAAACCTCTTCACATCTTGACGGCTTTGTTCTTTTGTCCGAAATATAACATTAAAAATAAATGCTTACGTCATTTAGGTATTAGTTTTTACTTGCAATCGATTTGTGGTTTACTCGTAACTTTAGTAAATACATTTTTCAGTATCAATGTGCCTAAATTTCATTTAAAAATGTATGTCTTTTTGATAGGTTATTTTTACAATTTATTCTACTATTTGGTTAACTATGTACTAACAATAATTTCTAACTTTACGTTTTCTAAGTTAAATATCATTTTAGTTTTAAAAATCAAAAATTTCGCAAAAAAATATAAAAGGAGCGATTTCCATGACATAGTTCTTTGGAATAGAAAAGCTGTTATATTTTTCATCATACATTTTTTTTCATACACAATGATTTCTAATGTCTTGTATGTCGTATCATGGGGCGAAAATTTTAATATAGCTGTCATATTATATTACGTTATCGTAATGTCGCCTTTAGAAATAAATATGGTGTTTTTAATTTGCCTAATGAAAACTTTGAACAAATGCATTGAAGTGTGGGAAAAAGAGGCGGTTAAATTGTTTGGAAGTTGCATGTCTGAAGATAATACAAAACAACGTGCTAAAGAAATATTAGAAAGTTACAAGGACTTGAAAGCCGCATATGATTTGTATCAAAAATTGATACCAGGAATGGTAAGGAAAACTTTTCACCATATACTTTTTTATCGTTATTAAAACAAATTAAAGACAAGGCTTAAAACAAATCAGTTTACTTTAGACTTGAGTACATCCCGATCAAATCCATCAGGAAAAACTCAGTCAGGCAACGCATTTTGAACGAAGGAACTCAAGCATGAAACGATGTCTCCTTTTGGAGCAACAATAAGTCTCATAAAAATAAGAAAAGTGATAGGTACCTACTGCAACTGATCTACATTATCAAATACAACACACTCCGAAATATATACCTAAGATAAGAAACCATTAAACTTATAACCCTGCGGCGATTTCAAGCATTTGGACTAATTTACGAACGGTTACATATTTTATGTTTTATTTTCCACGTCCTCTTAATAGTCTAATGTCTCCAGCTAAAAATTAGTCGACCTATTTCAAAGATCTGAACAGTAAGTACTCCAAACAAGATTGACAAATATTATGTTCAAGGCTTAAGCGAGCCAATAATCATCATATCAGCCTACTCTAGTTTACTGCTGGACTGGCCTCTTCCATGATAAGCCAGTCACCCCTAATCTGGGATATACTTTTTCTACTATTACCCGTTGCCTTAAGTATATCGTCATTCCATCGAGTTTCAGGATTTTCATCAAGTCCTACGCCACATTTGCATTATCGGTTCATGTGCGGTCTCCAATCTTATGTTCTACCCCAATGGTTATCGGTCAGTAGGTATGTATACGACCGATATGATAAGCCCACTGCCACTTCAGCTTGCTAATGCGTTCAGCTATGTCAATAATCAAGAAGAGTAAACTACTCGTATGTCGTTCAGCATTTCACAACACTACACAAGAACTCCCTAATAGTTGGCAAGTTACAATGTATAATTTCTCTTCTAATGCCTCTATTGAAAGAGCTGTGACTACGGCAGCCACATCATCTGCATACATGAATATGCCTGCACCCTTTACGGCTTCGGGTAGATCGTTTAGTAGGAGAGAGAACATGATGTTTGAAACCGACGAACTCTGTGGTGTTCTCATAGACGAAGGCAGCGGGTCTGATTTACTATAGATATCGCCAGCATCCACTACTTGAGAGCAGTCTCGTAACATGTTCTTGCACGATTTCCCAGCTATGCCATAGTCTTTTAGCTTTAAAGCTTAGGTCTCATGGTCTGCGACGTCGAAGGCCTTTGATAAGTCACTGCACAAGACGGCTACTTGCTTTTAACGTTCACGGGTAGCCAACACACTACGAATCACTTCACACGTTAGAGAAGTCGTCAACCACCCTTCGCGGTATGCGTATTGTTGTTCATACAACGCCTCAGTTTTCGATAGGTAGGCTATTAGTCGCGAACTCAAGTCATTTTCAAACACTTTGGCTATTGCTGGTATAATCGATACTGCTCTATATCCATCAATATCGTCCCGTTTGCCTTTCAATATCGGGACACTTTCGATACCTACAACAGCAGCGACGAGTACGAGGCTTCCCTAAGACACTTTTTTTTAACTGTAATAGGTTCGCACTTGACCGCCATCTCATCTGATGTTGAGCGATGATGCGATCTACGATGGAGCGTGCTTACCTAAAAGAAACCGATTCACTCATTAAACAGTGTAGCAAGAACCAGAGCTTGAGGCAAAACTGCTAGTTTAATTAGCTCCATTGACACACCGTATATGTCTTTTGACTTTTTTGGAGGTATCCTGGAGGAGACTATGCGGAATACCTTATACGCCGAAAAACTTGTAAGTCTGAGGGAACGGTCAAATGCCTGACTCGCTGATACTAAAACTTTACATACAGTAGCAGCATTAGCTTTAAGCACCCCACTGGCACCAGCTGCATTTAAAAAACATTTATCGCATTTACGGTATTTTTGGCGAACTAATCTTACTTCCGTTACAATCTTTTACGATCTCGGAATAGTTCAACCTAGGGGTATTGTTTTCCCCCTCTCTGTGTTCACGATTTCCCACATAGCTTTAGATGGATTCGTCCTTCCATGTATTAATTACACTGTTATAATGATTTGTTTTAGACATATTTAAAGTCGTATTTCTTGTTGAGATCATCAAACATTGCTATTAAGTTCTCTTCCTCAGGAAATTGGTCAACTACTTTCTAAATATCAAACGTCAGACGTAACCCACGACGCGTCACGTTTGTTATTTGGTGTTCGTTTTATCGGTAAACAAGTATCATACTTATTTCTAAAATATTGATCAGTGCCACCACAAATGTTTGAGCGGTTTTGTTTCTCTCACTTACTTCAGACCAATTTATACTGACAAAGATGTAACAAAGTTTGCGCGGTTATTCTGCGAGAATTCACGCGTGAGGCGAGTGAGCTGTACTGGCGTTGAGTGAGTAAATGTACTACTCCGCATACGGCTAAGTGATCTGACAGAAGCGTATTTATTGAGTTTGCGGAAGTAAGTTCTCGCACAACATTTGTAAAAATAAGCTCAATCGCTGTTTGTGATGTTTCTGTTATACGAGTAGGGAAATCCACAATCAAACTCACATCATGTAAGTTGAGTATGTCAAACAGATTTTTAAAGAGTGTTATCTAAGATATTTATGTTTATATCACCGATAATCATAAATATTTTATCAGTTTTAGTGAGCTTATCGAGCATACGTTCCAGGCCACTAAGAAACCCTGACATGAGCTAGGCCCGTGCGATGAACGCCACAGTCTAAGTAGAGAGATGAACGCAAATGATAGTAATATCAAAATCCATACCGTCAATCGCGGAGATAACACAAAATCTTTTTCAGACAATGCTGATAACTCAACGTTTTCGACACACTTTTGTGCTTTATTTACACAAGTACAGGATCCGCCATGGACAATATTATTTCTACAAAAACTAGACACTAACTTGTAGTCTTTTAAATGTAATTGTAGATTTGTGGCGGTAAGCCTAAGTTTTCTGTCAATTTCTAAGAGAACTTCTAATTGTTGAGCCTTTTCATTTAGCGAGTTCATGTTTTGGTGGTATATTGTGAGCTGTCTCGGAGTTAAGCACTGCGTGTTCATATTAAGCACTGAATTTTGAAAAACGGCCGCCAGCTGTCGTAGCTGGAGAGCCGCCGGTGGAGCGGCGGGGGTGGTGCTGGGTCCGCCGCCCAGCGCTCGCGACCACGGTCGTTCTGGTGTTGCTCGCATTGCCTGCAGCGTCGGAAGACGGGCGCACCGCCCGCCGATCACCGTGTTGAAACCATGGACTAACTTCAGCTTTACTTCGCTAATTATTTGAACTTTCATGAAAAACTCGTACTTTCTTGTTGGCACGATCACGACAAACGATGCTAGTGCGTATGCTTCAAGAGAACTTTCTCGACATGATACTCGGTACATGAATTTTTCTTGTTCATGTTAATATTTTTAAAGTGTCTGTTAGTCGTTGTCGGTTTCAGGAAGCAGAGTTTTTCCACTCGTTAAAGTAACCAAGTAACCATTGATAGCGAGTATACAGAATTGCTTTCGGTTTAAAACAATTGTGCTATTACCTATATTATTTTATTTATTTCCAGGTAATATTTCATACCACAGAATGCAGTATTCAAATTATTCTAAGTATCGCATACATGGTGTATGTTGAGGTACGCGTATGTATTTTAGTGTTGCTTTATGTCTGAGTATCATTCTGTTCAATCTGCATACTTGTACTGTCTCGTTCTATCCATTGTCGGATCGATTGCATGTTGGGGTACTCTATATTAGATGATTTCGTAGTAGTGTTCTAGTTTGAAGGGAAATGTTTTCAGAGATATTACTGGGCTAAGAGATAAAACACCTTATATATCTGGGTGAAGAGCCTAGTACGGTACTAGGTGATGACTCTTTATGTTCTATTCTCTTTATGTTAGCTGCATGTCACTGTGCTTTTATGGGCAGCTCGTTTCCCGCTCGTTTTGTCACTATATGCTATCTCTATATTAAAGAAGTACTCGTTGAGTACTTTCTGCTTGTGCAAATGGACATAATATATGTATAGAATGCTTTCAGGTAAGCTTTAATTATTATTAATCTTTAAGGAATGCTCTACGTGTGTCCGCAGGCACAGTTGCTCGTAGTAAACTCAGAGTATTTGAATCCTGCGGCTTTTGCGCTAGACCCAAGTTTGGTATGCCATCTGAATAGACTACAGACCCGTGAACAAAATGTATGAGTCATATGAACTATCAGGAGACTTATGTAGGATACAAGGGTATAAAATAATAAGATTCAGCACGATGTCGTAACTTGTAAGATATTTGTATTCCGCAATTCCGTACAAAAATCATGCGACAAGGAGAAAAGATCGAGGGTTGCAATCCCCCCTTTTCAACTTGCACTCAGCTGGACAGCTCACGAATGCCGGCTACTGCTGTACCTTATTATTTTTTACCCTTGTATCATCTTACATAGGTTTCCTGGAGGTTCATATGACCCACAAATGTTGTACACGTGTCTATAGTCAAGACGGAAAGTGCCACAGGGATCTGTAAATATGTTTGTGGGTGACAACGTATCTAAAACGAAGCGGCAAAATTCTGTGATGTTTTATTTTCAGAACTTAACTTACTTTTCCTCCTGAAATTATAGCTTCAACTAGAATAACGAAAAATAATTAATCAGTGGAATATTACTGAATAATTATAGCCTGCAAGGCTTGTTTAATTTTGCTTGACATGTGAATCTCGAGATGATTCTGCCCGTGACATATTTAATATCGTCCTTGAGATTTTCTCTATCTCTCTATTAAAACAATGTTTTTTTTGTTTACTCTCTCTCATCACGGTCTAGTCTAGTCATTGAGTCGTAAGCTGTATATTTGATTCTCACCCAAAGAAAACAATTGTGACACGAATAAGAATGTTTATCTTGTTTCTGGATGTTTTACAAAATAATTATGAACTTTGTTTTTAAAATGTTTCCTTAGTTTGAAGACAGCCGATGTTGTGTCAAAAATTGTGACCAATATTTATTATTTAATTGTCTTAAACCCATGTTATTTTTCTTTTTAGGAATTGATATACGAATTCTACTTTGCGTCGTTTGCAATGTGGATGCTCAAAAATATTTGTATACAATTATTGTTAGGAGTACAATGTGAAACGTTTTATGCGACAAAAGAGCGTGTTTCTACCATATGTTCTGCAGAAGTTGCAACCTGCTCTGGTAAAGATTCAATATTATTTTTCATCATTATTTTTTAGTTACAAATAAGCGATTTATTTTGAAGATTTCCTTTTTTAGGGTTCCTTAGCCAAATGGCAAAATACGGGACCCTTATAGATTCGTCATGTCTGTCTGTTTGTCTGTCCGTCCGTATGTCACAGCCACTTTTCTCCGAAACTATAAAAACTATACTATTGAAACTTTGTAAATAGATGTATTCTGTGAACCGCATTAAGATTTTCATACAAAAAATAGGAAAACACTTCAAATTTTGGGGTGTCCCATACTTAGAACTGAAACTCAATATTTTTTTTACATCAAAACCATACGTGGATCAAAACCATATCTATGTGTGGATAGGTTTTCAAAAATGATATTAAATGAATTGGTTTCTAACATATCTTTTTTCTATATTGAATAGTTTCTACCTGAATAGAGACTCTTCCAGAGTGTATCTGTGTACATAATATATAGTAGCTGTCTCTGAGTGCCCCTACTACCTAACGGACTTTTGAGTTAGCTCGCGCAGGACCCTCCTATAACCTAACTTAAGCCTTACTAGAAGAATAAATATTATTTAATTGTATTTATAGTATATGGTAGGATTATAAGAAGCAAAGGAAAGGGGGGGTAAATAAGTTTGGTAGTGGTAAGACTCTTTGCAGAGTCCGCCTGGGGAAGTACTACAACTTTGCCAGTTATTGTATCGCCAAGCAGTAGTGTGAAAACATCACTGTGGTCCGGTTCGAATGGATGAATGAATCAATGTATCCGTGTATGTACGAGTATATATGTGAAATTAAAGGGCATAGAGATAAAACATCTTCAATATCTGGGTAACAAGCGCATTGAAGTGATAGCTGTAATGATTTGGACTCTTCATGTTCCAAAACCGAGTGGCATTGTGATGTAATGCGCAGGCATGTTGCTTACCATCACGTAAATATCCTGCTCGTCTTGTCACTCTATACTATAAAAAATTTAATTAGTCACTCCATGTATTCCAGGGTGCGTGACCTTTATCATTCGTATTCCTAATATTTTTCATTTATCTGAAATTATGAGAAAAAAGGGATAAAGAAATTGAATTTAAAAAAAATGGTTGTCTGTAAAATCGTTTGGTTTACGGACGATAGTTTAACGTGACAACGTCACAACAAAACGTTAATAGATGCGCCGCAAGGACAATGAGCGTAACGGGACATAACGAAACAATGTTTCGTGCATTTAGACGTTGTCACGTCAAAAACGATAAGAGTAAAAAAGGTAACGCAATAGCCAATTTTCTTTTCAAAAAACTATGACCATCTCACCAGTGACCAGTGACACTCTAAGTTAGATACAGATAATAAATAATATGACAAAGTGAGACTACATGCCTTTTCCATGAAAATGTAATGCTTAAGTTTTGTTACAGGTATTAAAAAGGAGATTTGTAAAAATATACTTCAATTGAATCAGCTCTGTTTTCAAAAACTCACCATCTACGGTTTTTTTGACTTGGACTGTAAACTACCATTGAAAGTATTGAGTTTTGTCACCACGTATGCCATAATCCTTTTCCAATTTGCTCTATCGACAAAAACCTGTAAAGTAAGTTAGTACAGAGATAATTTATTTTCTCAGAAAAAACAAATAACAACTTTATTTTAAAATAAAACTCAGACACAGACCAAAAATAGTCTATCGTTAAGTCATTCAGATAAATGAAAGTAATTTTTATTTTTATTTCAGATTTCAAAAACCGGTATACCGATTTCAATAAAAAATATACGGGACCACCTATGAAGTATAATCTACCAAAAAAAAAGAACCATCAAAATCCGCTATCGCTATGATGTCGTAACATACATAAATAATTGAGAATATCTTTTTTTTTTTGAAGTCATTTAAAATTAAAGAACACTGCGTAATTTTTTTGTGCGTGGATCTTACATGTTGGAGTGTATAACTGATCTGATAATCTATTAACAGCTTGCCCTTTTTTCTATCGGACTGCTTGTACGAGTAGTCTGGAATAGCAAGCTCGTTTTACAGCTGGCGTACCCAAGACTCGAACAATGAGGTTTGACAAGACTATTTTAACAATTTTTTCTAGACCTCTTTGCAGAGTCCGCCTGGGGAGTCCGTCACACCTTTTTCAGTTATTCTGCTGTAATGTGCAAACATTACTGTTTTCTAGACGGAATCTAAGAGTCCCTAAGCCCATACGGGACGTACACCGTGCCCGCGATGGATAACTTTATTCAACGGATAGTCCACTCCTGTGCGACAGATATTTTTAACTTCACTAACACGGCAAGCAGGCAGGCTTGCCATTATCGGAAACTGACTGGTACGAGGGTCAAACTGAAAGTTCTTAGAACTGGCCACTTATAAACAATATAATAAAAAAATAATTCTATAATTTGAAAATAGAACTCTTTGCCAATATTACTGAGTATATACTTCATTCATTTGTCATTTGTTTTACGATTTGGCGGCAAATTGAAAATTGTCTGTGTCACGTCAACATGAATTTAACACGAGAAAATTTTCGTGCAATGATTTTTTATGACTTTCGATGTCATTTAAGTCAACAAGAAAGTTATGATAGACTACGATTGGCCTTTCACGATGAAGCCCCATCTCGTGCGACTGTTTACAACTGGTTTAATGAGTTTAAACGTGGTCGCACTAATCTCACTGATGATTTACGTGAGGGACGGCCTTCTACGGCGACGACTGAAGATAACATCTGTGTTGTGCGGCGTATGATAGAGACTGACAAAAGAGTGACCTATCAGCAGATTCGGACAAGCTTAGGCATCGGTATGAGTCAAGTGCACAAAATCCTACACGAACATTTAGCGGTCAGGAAGCTTTGCGCCCGGTGGATACCTCATAATGTGACTGAGGCTCAAAAACTCCATCGTGTGGATTGGTGCCGTAAAATGATTGAAAGATTTAACGGAGGTGACTCAAATGCTGTGTTCGACATACTAACAGGTGACGAAAGCTGGATTTACTGTTATGATCCTGAAACCAAAAGACAATCTGCTCAGTGGGTGTTTCCTTTCGAGGAGTTGCCAACTAAAGTGAAGAGAGATCGAAGTGCGGGAAAAAAATGGTGGCCTCGTTCTTTGGAAGGATAGGTCATTTCGCAACAATTGTGTTAGAGGATCAAAAACAGTTTCTGCAGAATGGTACACTACCAATTGTTTGCCACTTGTCTTGAAAAAAGTTCGAGAGAAACGACCTCGCAGTAGGATCCTCCTTCACCACGACAACGCCTCATCGCACACCGCCAAGCGAACGATCGACTATTTGGCGACATCAAACGTTGAATTACTGGGTCACCTGCCGTATAGCCCCGACCTCGCGCCTTGTGATTTTTATTTATTTTCAAAAATTAAAGAAAAACTTAAAGGAAAGCGGTTTATGAATGCTGAAGAAGCGGTGGCTGCGTATCGTGATGCCATTGAAGAGACCCCTAAGGACAAGTGGGCAAAGTGCTTTTCCCAGTGGTTCCATCGCATGCAGCGGTGTATTGACGTGAATGGACAATATTTTGAAAAGATATAATAAAACTAATAACTGGCTAATGTAATCAGTTTTTGATTTTCTAAGAACTTTCAGTTTGACCCTCGTAGGTCGGTGTGTGTGAGTGGAGAAATGGAGAAGCGACACTCAGGGCTGATCGCAGAGCTTCTGGCGTGGACCCGGAGTCAAAAAGTGCACCATATTACTGAGGTGAACCGTCGGTTTTTCTCAATGTGTGCCTTGAAACATTATGCTAAGTTATCTTTATGCTATATAATTATGGTTATGTGTTTATATATTATTTTAAGTTATCATTATGCTATAAGCAGCTGGTAGCTAGATCGTCTATATAAATGTCTCGTTGCGTCACTCGGCTAGCCATCGGATAGCGAGTGTCTTCATCGATAGCTAATTGGCGTATTGAACGCACGGCTAAATTAGGGCTACCACATAAACCAAACGGTATACGCGTCATCTCAAATATTTGAATTGGATCATTAGGATCAAAACGATGTAGCAATCTTCGAAAACGCCAGTTATCGTCGCTCATTGAAATTATTAGATTTATTTGTCGAATTTTGGCGCTTATCGCAATAGGTACCTAACAATCAAAAGCGCAAAATAATACAAAACATATCGTTTTGCGAGTTTGGAAGACATACCGTTCGACACGTATTACAACTCGCTTCCATAGACTTCGGTTTTTTAACCCCCGACCACAAAAAGGGGTGTTATAAGTTTGACGTCGATGTCTGTCTGTCTGTCTGTGTGTGTGTGTGTGTGTGTCTGTCTGTGGCACCGTAGAGCTCAAACGGATGGGCCGATTTCGATGCGGTTTTTTTTATTTGGAAGTTAATATCCGTGCGGGTGTTCTTAGCTATGTTTGGTTAATATCGATTCAAAATGGCCGTCTCCACAAAATGGCGGACAAAATATTTCTTCACAACCTACCTCAATATGGGTATCAAATGAAAGGGCTTGACTAGCAAAGTATTATACGCTACAACAAATTTCAAATCCAAGATGGCTGCCACCACAAAATGGCGAATTATATATATTTTTTCACTACTACCGCAATATGGGTATCAAACGAAAGGGATTAACTAGTAGAATACTTTGCACTATGACAAATTTCAAATCCAAGATGGCCGCTACCACAAAATCGCGAATTACATTTCTTTTTTCACAACTTCCTTAATATGGGTATCAAATGAAAGGGCTTGACTAGTAGAATGTTGTACAGATAACAAATCTAAGGTAGTCGGGGGTTAATCAAAATTTTTAATTTTGTTCTTGTTAACACCACTCTTAAATGTGGCGTCAATTTGTCTGTCCGTACGACTCCGTGGTGAGGTATCACATAGTGAGGAGTATTAAACTCGGACGCTGTGACGTCAATTAATACTCAATCATTTTATTGCTAACATTATGGTACATTTGTTGGTCTTGTTTAAACATACAGTATGCAGTAGTTTTCCATAATGGCCCTAATTGGGTGTGGCAATATATGTAATTAATGTCATGCGGAGCGGATCGACTTATTCGATAATTGATTTTTGTCTGCAAGGTATTCTTCTATTGTATAGTAAGCTTTTACAAGTAGTATATTTTTTAACGCTTTGATAAACTTGTGATCAGAATCAATTTCTTTCATTTTATAAGGCAATTTGTTATATATTTTAACTGACATTGAGTTTGGACCCGAGCTATGCAAAGTTAATTTTGAACACGGCAAATTTAGATTGTGTTTGTGGTTTGCAACAACTTCCTTTCGCGCGATAAATACCTACGCTCTACAGTATACATACATCGTTGCGCCTAAACAAGACGCATCTTCTTTGAACGGTAACGAAACGACAAACCGAGCGCTATCGTCGCGACGCTTGGTATTCAAAAAAAAAAAATTGGTTGCCTGTAAAGTCGGTATACGGGCGAAAGTTTTACGTGACAACGACTTTGAGTGGTAAAATAATTTTACGGAAGGGACGCGTGCCTTTCACTTTTTATGTCTGTCTCTCTCGCTCTTAGGCGGGCTAACCATGCCCGAGTGGAAGGGACGCGTGCCTCTCACTCGCTCTCGTTGTGAGCGCATAACGTGAGCGGAGCGTAACGCAGTTTCTTGAAGTGTCACCCGGCAAACCAATTTATAAGACGTTGTCACGTCAAAATCCTCGCATTTTTGATAAGTATTTAAACACTAAAATGAAAGCAGCAATTTATGTATTTTACTTACATTGCTTTTTTATGTACATAATTATGTAATTTTGTAAATTAAGGGCAATAGAGTATTAATCTATCCATCTATGTAATATAATTTAATTCAATTGTTTAAGACCAAATCATTAACATTATAAGTGAACAAATAAGTATATCTACATATAATGTATGTAAAGTTAAGTGTCCACGTGTTTAATTAAAATTAGCTATTTATTTAAGAAATGTATTATTCCAAATGAAAGTGAATGTAGACAGATAATAAATAGCAAACTTAGAAAAACGAAAATGAGGAAGCTGTTACATCAAACGGGCCCCTTAATAATCTTCTATATTAATAATTTCGTCACGGGGTACGGTAGACTTGACCGAAACCTTATATGACTAACAAAACATAAATAAATATTGACTTTGAGTCGACAACATATATGTCCACAAAATTCGGATTATGGAGAATTTCGTTAAATTCTGATGGCATTGACTAACAAACCGCTGTCGCCATCTTTGGTGTGAAGCACGTTTCGTTCCATCAATTGCGTGAGTCCGTCGCGCCAAAAAAGTATCCATCACAAAAAACTGTGACGTATGTGACTACGTTAAACGAAACGTTTTGCCGCCGGACCGGAATTTTATTAGGAGGTACTTATATTAGGATCAACATTGCACCCGTGCGAAGCCAGGGCGGGTCGCTAGTACGTATATAAAACCAGTCTAGATTTGGAACTCAACAAAAACTGTGCAATAATTTTGACAAAGTAATTTACTGTGAACTCTTTTTTGTAAAAATCTTGTAAAATTAAGTTGTTGTAATTATTAATATTTATACATATAATAAATTGTTGTTATTATTACGGTGATGAATCCAAATAAGTTGTCGTAAATATACAGAGATATGAAGTATAAAATAAAAGTTTACAGAAATAAGTATTATCTTTTAAAATTAAAATGTATCAACATTTGACTTACTCTTTTGCTTATTTAAATTATATAGTCTTATTTGACAACTAGTTAAATGATGATGTGAGTTACTTTACACCCTTTATGAAATACTAATAATTATTGTTTGTATTTTAACATTTACAATTAAGACAAATTAAGGTAGGAGTTTAATTATATGCATGTGTGTGAAATAAAAAATATACGTAGTGTGAGCAATGTATTTTTATTGGTTTAAAATATTTCAAGAAAATAAAAATTAGAGTATGTCTAATATGGGCGTCAGTTTATGGACTAAGACCCCGTGAACCTTCGTTATTTTAACATAGCTGAAAGCTTATCAGCGCATGCTCCCAACAGGTGGAACGAAACGTGAACGATGGACCATTATGAAGGGTCATCCTGGATTTGGCAAATAAACGGTACCTACTAAAAGTGAATCTAGGTATGAAATACCAATCTAAATTTGTAAAATTTTAAAGGCTAATATTATATTAAGTATTGCGAATGAAATATTCAAAATAATCTGAGAACCCGCACTCTGTGATATGAAATGTTGTTTTAATTTAATGTCAGTTGTCCCACTGCTGGGCAAAGGTCTCCCCTAATTCCTTCCACTTTATCCGGTCCTGAGCTTCCATCGTTCAATCATTTTTAAACGCTCCGAGCTCGTTCTTCCATCGCCGACCCTGGGGTCGACTGACCGATGTCGTCCACTCTGTAGGAACCCTGGCCCACCGATCGGGGTGCATTCTGGTCACATGACCAGTCCTCATGAAATAATACCTGAAAAAATACACGATATAAATAACAAAAACATATAAATAATAAATAAATATTGGTGGACAATTCACACACAACACCACCTGACCCCAAACTAAGCAAAGCTTGTGGTATGGCGAGGGGATCAAAAAAAAACTTGTATACTATGATTTCAAGTCAAAAAAATTATGCTATTTTCCTTCATAACGTATAACTAAATTTGGTTGTCGATTGCACTGAAAACTTAAGTCTTATAGAAAGTCTAATAGAATACTAATATTATCGGCCTTATAACAGCCTTATATATATATATTTGTTCATAACAAATTAGGAAATCTTCTCCTTCTTTGGAATCGGTTATAATAATAATAATAAGAGAGTGACCCACTCTCTTCTCTACTCATAGTTTTATCTGTATTATAAACTTGTATAATATTATTACATAACACACTGCAACGCAAAGCAACGATGCTATGACACAGAAGATTGGACGGCGTGAATAACTTGACATCTCGAGATGCCTGATGTTTTTTATTCGTTTAAATGCTTTCAACGTGTTTTTCTAAAAAGATAGCTCAAAATACACATAATTTTTTGAGATATTTCATTTTAAACAAAGTTGATATCTCTGGAAGGATCCAATTTTAGCGCATAAAACCGATTGTTTTGAACGTGCTCTTAGCGATATGTATGTACCTACTCTATTTGCTTTAAGTCGTAAACTATGAGAGATCACACTTTTTTTAACCCCCGACAAAAAAAAGGGGTGTTATAAGTTTGACGTCGATGTCTGTCTGTCTGTCTGTCTGTCGGTCTGTCTGTCTGTCTGTCTGTCTGTCTGTCTGTCTGTGTGTGTGTCTGTCTGTGGCACCGTAGAGCTCAAACGGATGGGCCGATTTCGATGCGGTTTTTTTTGTTTGAAAGTTAATATCCGTGCGGATGTTCTTAGCTATGTTTGGTTAATATCGATTCAAAATGGCCGCCTCCACAAAATGGCGGACAAAATATTTCTTCACAACCTACCTCAATATGGGTATCAAATGAAAGGGCTTGACTAGTAGAGTACTAAACGCTATAACAAATTTCAAATCCAAGATGGCCGCTACCACAAAATGGCGAATTACATTTCCTTTTTTCACAATTCCCTTAATATGGGTATCAAATGAAAGGGCTTGACTAGTAGAATGTTGTACAGATAACAAATGTAAGGTAGTCGGGGGTTAATCAAAATTTTTAATTTTGTTCTTGTTGTGAAGTTTTACTACCCACATTTAACGCTTTAATTGAAGGATAAAATATTTAAAAAAAAATGTCGAAGTCTCAAAAATCGATTTGAAATGTTCCCATGCGGTTTACCTACAATACGTAAAAAAATCTAATTTCGAATTCGGCAAAAAAAAAACAACCTACAAGTAAAAACAAGTACAAACACCACTTTTGAGTTTTTTAATAGTTACTTGATACAAATAAGAAGCAAAGAAAAATTCATAATTTCATTTTTTGTAGAGTTTTAAAAGCTCGTAACCCGGCAATAAAGCCACACAAAAAAAAAATGTGTGTACACCCACGTCTACTAGAAGTATAACTGACCAAAGTATGAATAAAATTCACGACCGTATTAAATATATAACATAATTTTTTTGGTTGTGCGTATGGCGTGAAATGGCCCTAATGAGAAAAGGAGCATGGTTGTTGGTAGGGACGAAAGGAGATTCAAAGTTAAAAGCTTGTCATTGGCATTAATGTGCGATGACGAAGAAAAGTGTTAATGTATAGAATTTATATTAATTATTATAAATTTTATAAATTAACACTTTTCTATAAGTAAATATTTATAATATTAACGTGTACGTTTTGAGGGTTAGAATTTAGTTGTGATTTACCAATACACAACGTACGGAGAAATTTCCAGACATTTGCTGGATCACCGTTTTTTACAGATTTATGAATATAATGATGTTGTGCATCCCTACACATCCTATAGGTACAGACAAACATTTATTTTTATAATATAGAAAAAGTAATATAAAAATTAGTTAAGTAACGGCTGGTCTAGTCTGGAGAACGGCGCCTGCCGATCCGGAGACACCAAATTCAAACCCCACACGCACCACTTTCTTTTCGAAGTCATGTGCGTAATGCCGCTAACTTAAAACGGTGAAGGAAAACATCGTGAGGAAACCGACATGTACCTAGAACCTTTCGAAGTCATGTGTTATCCACCAAACCGCACTGGGCCAGCGTGATGGATTATGGCCTTAACTCTCTCCGTGCGAGAGAAGGCTCCGAGTCCCAGCAGTGGGAATATTTAGTGGGCTGTTGATGATGATGATGATGTTATTGATGACCAGCTTCAAAATATTCTAAAATATTAACCTTTCAAGTAGCTCTTTGAGAGATCCACAATTACGGTAATAGTCTATTACTACGAGTATCTTGATATCATCAAACTAATTCTGAAAATGTATCAAATTGATGTTTCTGTGAAGTTTATCAAAGCATTTATTAACAAAACAAAGTTTATTAAAACACATTTATAAGTTCCCTAGTTTCCTTTTCTATAAGTCGTGTTTTTGTAAAATAACGCGATGTTACGATTTACTCGTATATACTCACTGCTAAGGCGGAACAAACGTATTGAAAGAACAGAACAAACCCATGATAATGAAATAACGTTGCATAAGTTGGACAACAATATTTGGGGAATATTCAAACCTCTTTACATTTTAATGTTGTTATTTTTTTGTCCGAAATATAGCATGAGAAATAAATTCGTTTATCCTAGAGGAATTATTTTTTTATGTACAATCTAGTCTCGGATTATTGGGATCTTTAGCAGTTGTGTTTTTTAACTCGAAGACGACAGTATTCGGGAAACAGTTTGATTATTACTCATTTCTACACGTCTTCAATAACTTTTACTTTCTAGTTTACTACATCGTTTTAGTAATTTTAAACTTTACATCAAGTAACTCAAATGTCGCTCTGGTTTTAAAAATTAACGATTTTGCCAACAAAATAAAATGTATTGATTTCAGTGATACGATGCATTGGAATTGGAAAGTTGTCATATTTTACTTGTTTTTTTTCTATTCATCTAAATTTTTTTTTATTTGGTGTCTCAATATGCCAATTTATCATATATTCGATTTGAGTTTAACCATACATTATGTGCTAGTATCGTGTCTAGATATAAATATATTATATGGAGCTTGTGTTTTAAGAAACTTGACGAAATGCATTAAAATATGGGGAAAACAAGCACACGAATTCATTGAGTGTGATGTATCTTATGACTTAACGGAGAAAAAACGTGCTGAAGAAATAATAGAAAATTATTCCATCCTGAGTGAAACGTATGAACAGTATCAGAAATTAATTCAAGGATTGGTAAGAACGGCTGATGACTATCGCTCATTGCAGATCAGTTAGTTTTAGAGCGTATAATTTTGCACCAGCTCGACCCTACATCGTCATCGAGCAACTCTATCTTCCGCGCAAGCACAGAAGGGACTAGTAGCCTTAGTTAAAAAATATTGTTCAAAAATTTCGGATATTTCTTGCGGGAGGGGAAAGTTGCACACTAGCGCAAAACCGCACTATTACATACAAAACATACCTGTACCGATCCATTGCCGATCATACTCACACAGCCAAATTAGTAACACATAAAAATTAAAGCACCATTCACAAATTTAATCTAGCCACAGTATATTATCAAACTCCATGGTCCACGCGGACTTGTACTTTGACAAAGGGGAAACGCTGTGTATACCTACTCCCCTTCCGTGTTGCTCGCTGTGCATCGTGTATATCGTAATAGGCTGGAGTCGCCATTTTTGACGTGAGATTTTTTGATTGAACATTTAGGGTGCTTTTTCGATATTTACTCCTTTTAAGGTGAAAAAATAACTATTTTAAATTAAAAAAAATAATAAAGAGCAAGTTTTTGAATGAGAAAAAAAATATAAAACCAAAAACTTAGTTATTTGAATTTTTCACGAAATTCGGAGGGTTTAAAAAAAATGCTGAAAAGTTATATATCATTTTATTACCTATACCTTTGTGATACAATTTATTTCCATAAGATGTGCAGTTTTGCCAGTTATTTATATAAATCGTTTTTACCCTTAAAACGGACCCCCCTTCTACTGCCCAATCTTAGATCGCCCGTAAATTATTTTTCCTTTCGTTTTTTCATATAATCTTCCATAAACAATGGGTTTCATCCTACTTTAAATTCTTTTAATTTTTTACCATTTTCAAATGCTTTTTTACTGGTCTATTAGGGCTAGAAACTTAAAATTTCGCGCACGGTTCTTTTTTTATTCATCTTGTGGGTCAAATAGCTAAACCATTTAAAAAAACTTCACTATGACCTGATTGATGATTCTTTTGAAATTATAATCATTACTAATTTTGTAAATACTAGATGCCCGCCCCGGCTTCGCCCGTGGTATATATTATATAGCACTCATCGGGATCCCGTACAAATCCAACGGTGAAAGAAGGACTGAAATCGGTTCACTCATTCCTGAGAATATCGATTTCAAACAAAAAACCTCTTCAGCTACCTGCTACGCCACCTGTCGGAAATTGGTCGTACCAACTCAGATTTAGAAAAAAAAATTAGCAAAGGTTTATATTCAATGCACAGATTACTGAAATTCAATGACGCAATCTTTGACAGATGCTGTCATGTGTCATGTCAAAGCACGAAACGTACGAAAACTCTCAAAAGGGTGTAGGGACACATATGCACTGTCACATGCATAGGCATGGCGATGTATATTGTATAGGTATATACCGCGACTGAGCGTCACGGACAGTCGTTCGGGAACAATTAAAGAGTACAGACGTTCGTGTATAGTTATTTGATACCGCTAGTTAGTCGGTTACATATATATAGTTATAGTTATAGTGTGTATGTTACGTGTATTGTGAACTCGAAATATAGTGAAGTGTATAGAACATTTATGCAGTTTAATTTGACGAACCAACGACGGCTCATATCAAAGTTATAGTTGGGTATCCCGCCCATAGCCAGAGATATTATATATCCTCCTGGGCGACCATATACCCACTGGAGTTACCTGCAAGAGTAAACCACATCGGTACTTCCACACTGGTAACTCCACACTGGTGACCCTGTGAATTGACAACACAACATTGAAAGTTTTCTTTGTGAAGTTCTATAAAATTTTGAGTGAAAATGCATCCCAGCGCCGCAAGCATTCCGATGGTACCTTTTAATAGCGTTTCAGCCATCACCCCGTCGCAACCGGAGCAAAGTACTAAAGATTGCGACGTAGCAAGTATTTCCGCAGAGCTCGCCAAGATTTACGCTAGATTAACAAATATAGAGCGTTCTAGGCCTAATTCCAGACAAAGAAATGATTTCAGAAGTTCTTCGCGCTCGAAATCAAGAGGCCGATACAAAGATTCTCCAGATTGGCTGTGCAGCTACCACTACAGGTATCGCAATCGAGCTCACAAGTGCGTGCCACCCTGTGCGTGGAAATCACGCGAAAACCAGAACAAAACTGTTAACGCGACTTCGGAAAACTAGGAGGGCAGGTACAGTCACCGGCTGAGGTCTGTACCATTACACCATGTAGCCGCTTATCAGTCTTGGGATTTTAATTCCGGACAACGGTTCCTCGTGGACACAGGTGCCAACGTTTCCGTTTTACCGGTATGTAAGAATATTTTTAAAAGTGCGCCGCGTTCAGACTACAAGCTTTATGCTGCCAACGGTACAGAAATTTCGACCTACGGTACAAAGACATTAGTGTTAAATTTAAAGTTACGTCGACCGTACCGTTGGGAATTTATAGTTGCCGATGTTAAACAACCGATATTAGGTGCTGATTTTTTTAACGCATCATAATATTTTAGTGGACATGCGTAATCGTAAACTTATAGATCAGGTGACCGATATAAATGTACTCGCATCTATTTCGAACATTTATCAACCGTCTTTAAGTTCTATTGTTGAAGGTCATCCTTATTATGATTTATTGTGTTGTTACCCAGATATTACCAAACCAGCGTCATTCAGGGAAACTCCAACGCATAATGTAATGCATTATATAGAGACGACAGGACCGCCTGTCCACGCGCGCGCCCGACCTTTACCTCCGGATAGATATAAAAAAATTAAAGAAGAATTTAGAGTCATGCAGGAGTTAGGTATCTGTAGAGCTTCCAAAAGCGCCTGGGCCAGTCCTTTGCATATTGTTACTAAGAAGAATGGCGATTTACGGCCCTGTGGAGACTATCGACAGTTGAATGCGATCACGAAGCCCGACAGATACCCCATTCCAAGGTTACATGAATTTACGTATATTTTGGCCAATAAAACTGTATTTTCGAAATTAGATATTAATCGCGCGTACCACTGCGTGAGTGTTGCGCCTGAAGATGTTGAGAAAACTGCAATCATTACACCTTTCGGATTATTTGAGTTTACCCGCATGACATTCGGTTTGCGTAACGCAGCGCAAACGTTCCAACGTTTCATGAACAATACCGTCTTACAAGGGTTGGATTTCCTATATATTTATCTTGATGATATCGTGGTTGCTAGCCAAAATAGCACCCTACATAGAGAGCATTTAAGGTTGATATTCGAACGTTTTAATAAATACAACATTACTATCAACTTATCTAAGTGCTGTTTCGGACAGTCGCGTATAGAATTTTTAGGCCACGACGTAAGTGTAGAAGGTATTAAACCACTTAATGACAAAGTTGAAGCGATAGTTAATTTTCCGAAACCTGACACCATTCAAGATTTAAGACGATTTTTAGGCATGTTAAATTTTATAGACCACATTTGCCCAATTTAGCTTCATATCAGTGCGAACTTAATAAATATTTAGCGAATTCAAAGAAAATGATAAAACACGGATAGTTTGGACTACGTCAGCGGAAAATGCTTTTTTGCAGTGTAAGCTTGGACTTCAAAATTCCGTTACGTTATATCATCCACTACCTGATGTTCCACTCGCTTTAATGACAGACGCATCTAATACGTGCATGGGGGCAGTTTTACAGCAAAGAGTTAAGGGTTCTTGGAAACCTTTGGGATATTTTTCTAAAAAATTTACGCTTACGGAACAGAAATATTCCACTTATGACCGCGAATTATTAGCCATTTACAGAGCCATTCAGTATTTTAGAAAATCGTTTGAAGGTCGAAATCTGACGGTGTATACGGATCATAAGCCTTTATGTCATGCTTTTCAAAAATCGGTAAGGACGACAAAGAATCACCCAGAAGGACCCGACATCTCTTATTTATTAGCGAATTTACTTCGGACATACGGCATATTAGTGGTAAAGATAATATAGTTGCCGATACTTTGTCACGCGTAGAAACGATTGTGTGCCCGACAGTACTTGACTACGATGCGCTTGCCGACGCGCAGGCGACAGACGAGTATTTGTTACAGACGACTCAGCGTTCTAATAATGACGCGAATATGATATTTAAGAAATGCATGTTACCTAACTGTAATAAAGAAATATATTGCGAAATTTCAACTGACATAATTAGACCTTATTTAACGGATGATTTTAGGTTAACTGCTTTTAAGAGCGTACATAATTTAAGTCATCCTGGAGTACGAACTTCTCGAAAAATGGTTTCGAAACATTTTTTCTGGCCTGGTATGAACGCCGATGTAGGGCGATGGGCTAAAACGTGTCTACAGTGTCAGAAGTCGAAGGTCAATCGTCATGTAGTGTCAGAGTTGGGAAAATTCCCTAGTGCTTCGCGTTTCGAGCACATCCACGTGGATATTGTTGGTCCCTTACCAACGTCTCCACAAGGATATAAATACTTAGTAACGATTGTCGATAGAGTCAGCCATTGGCCTGAAGCATTTTGTGTACAGGAAGTAACCACCGAAGTAGTATCTCGATGTATTTACGAAGGTTGGATAGTAAGGTACGGATGCCCAGTGCGCATCACGAGCGATCAAGGTCGACAATTCGAATCTAGCTTATTTAAGAATTTAATGAAATTTTTAGGCATTTCTAAACACCGCACCACTCCATACCACCCGCAGAGTAACGGTGTCGTAGAGCGGTGGCATAGATCTCTAAAGACAGCCCTTAGAGCAAGGTTACACGATAATACCACATGGGTTGAAGAATTGCCCACGGTTATGTTAGGACTACGTGCAGCGATACGTACAGACAGTCAAGTAAGTGCCGCAGAATTAGCCTTCGGTAAAACTATACGTTTGCCCGGCGAATTCTATGATAAGTCGAAATCCGAAGATGCAAGCGACCCGTATAGCCTAGTGAACAAAATTCGCGAATCTATTAATAGTTTTCGCCCAACGAGAGATAAAGTAAGCTCTAGAAAAATTTTTGTCTATCCAGAACTATTTAAGTGTCAATCAGTTTTTGTCAGGGACGACACAGTTCACAAGTCGCTAAAACAACCGTACGACGGCCCTTACCAGATTTTAGAGAAAGGTCCTAAATATTTTAAAATCAAATTGCTAGATCGCGAAGCGCGTATTTCAATAGATAGATTGAAACCCGCTTTCGTCAGTAGCGAATATGAGTCGCTTGGTGATACAAACAGCGACAATAATGATAAAGAAGATCGTATTTCATTTGCACCCACCCAGGTGCAGCAACATAAGCAGCTAGTAACACGAAGTGGTCGCATAAGCAAACCGACCGTACGTTTTGATTTGTAAGCCTTTTAGGAATTAGGGATCCACGTTTAAAAATAATAAACTTTTTAACTTGCAATTATATATTTTTTATACAGATTGTGCTTATCTAGAGTTATACTAGCGTACTATACATTTTACATGGTTTAGGGTAATATTATTTAATTACGGTATATAATAACTTACTATAGAAAATAATGAAATGATGGAATGCGTTGCGTTGCTAACTAATTATAATATTAAACTTAAGTATTTATACTTAATATAGTGTTTAGCATTAACAATGTTTACATAGCCGTATTATAGTAGATATCATTATTATGTGTAAGCACATAGAATTTAAATTAGAGATTGTAATGAGATAGAGTTATACACTCGTAGTATATGATATACAAATGTTGTTACTAATATGATACGTTAGGAGATAATTGTTGCGGAACTTGACCAACATTTTTATCCGGAGGGATCACTACCCTTACGGCATTAAGCTCCCTCCGAGCCCACTGCTTAACACCTCTATTACATCTTTTGTAAAGAATAAACAAGGACAATACTAACAGTAACGACGTCAAACTTATTATGGCTGTTCCGTATATCTCAAATTTCTGTTCAATGTTACTTTGTTCAGCTCTGTTCGCACCATTTTGAGATATGATGATATTTTCTTCCTTTTTCTCCTCTTTCGCGTAAGGATTTCCCATTTTAAAAAGATTGTATTTTGTAAAAAATGTGAGAACCGACTTGTATTTCTTCTTGTAGGTTAAAGTGTGAGGCTAACCTTAGACTTGGTCTCTTAAATATTGCATTCAATACGTGTCTCGGACCGAGCGTTCATGCTTACAAGCTAATAGATAACGCAAGTCCGGAACGTATCGGATAGCATTATCGCATGCAGTCAGCAAAAATGTATTCTTAGAGACCCGTGCGATGTTTATACAGTAATTTAAATGTTTTCGGTTCAGTATAAGTTTTATTATTTTGTATAAATTTCAGTCAGTGTTATTTTTTTTCTGCATTTGTTGTGTAACTAAAGTTATTTTTTTTAAGGGAGGAGGAATGGTGTAGGGACACATATGCACTGTCACATGCATAGGCATGGCAATGTATATTGTATAGGTATATACCGCGACTGAGCGTCACGGACAGTCGTTCGGGAACAATTAAAGAGTACAGACGTTCGTGTATAGTTATTTGATACCGCTAGTTAGTCGGTTACATATATATAGTTATAGTTATAGTGTGTATGTTACGTGTATTGTGAACTCGAAATATAGTGAAGTGTATAGAACATTTATGCAGTTTAATTTGACGAACCAACGACGGCTCATATCAAAGTTATAGTTGGGTATCCCGCCCATAGCCAGAGATATTATATATCCTCCTGGGCGACCATATACCCACTGGAGTTACCTGCAAGAGTAAACCACATCGGTACTTCCACACTGGTAACTCCACAAGGGGAATACTTTTTCCCGATTTTGTTACATTCTTGTTTCATGCTCCGCTTCAATTAATAGTAGAGTTATTTTCTATAGCCTAAAGCCTTCCTCGATAAATGGACTATCCAATAGAAAAATAATCTTTCAATTCGGACCAGTACTTTCAGAGATCCTAGCGTTCAAACAAACAAACAAACAAACTCTTCAGCTTTATAATATTAGTATAGATAATGGTAACTACACTATTATAATTAAAAACGAGGTATAGAGTGTGATCGGGATTTACACAATATAACTCTCGTAGGTAAATATTCTGTTAGTGATGATAGTACAGAAAATATGTTGGCATTGAAGAGCAAATAGTAGATTAGGGATCCAAGCCGCCTATGACACAAGACAGTTTTTTACTTCAGAGGTGAATACTCTACTTTTCATATCTTCTGCGAGGCAATTAAAAGAAAGGGCTATGTAAAATAAGCTTTTAGGTACTTATCTTTCGATTTTTCCGGAAGTATATTATTAATAATCCCTAAAGCGTCCAATTTGATGAACTCCGGGGTCAATTCACTATCGCTTGATGACATTTAAGTGTTTTTTTAAGAATTAAAGTGATACAATTCAAAACTAACAAAATTCGACTCAATGGCGCCTTTTTATATTATCTTTTTTTGTGTTTTGTTTCTGTGCGTGCGGGTTGCCAGTTCGATATTTGGAAAAAAAGTTCGAGTTTTTAATAAAGTCTTTTTACAATGGTACTATGGGTAAGAATTTTCATACGAATTTTAACGTTCCAAATTCAAATCATTTTAATCCTTAGGGAATCTTCTCAATATTACTTACCTCTGCATTTTGAAAGGTCACATTCACTTGCTTTGTTTTGACGTTTCATGACATATAAGTGGACTTTGTCGAGCAGGAGATATGAAAAAATAATTATATGTACCTACCTATTTTTACATTTTCAACTTTTTTCTTTTTTGGTTTGGATTAAATTATTCACATGAAAATATAAATCACATGTATGTTTCAGGTGTTATTTCACATCATAGAATGCGGCTCTCAAATTATTTTGAATATGTCACACGTGATGCTCATGGAGTTTCTTGTATGTATTCTGTTATAAGCTTTAATTGACTAACTGTTAACTTAATGATTGAACTGTTGTTACATGATAGTTTGATTTTAGGTTTTTAACTATGTTCTGAGGAGTTTCTTGTGGTTATCAAAACATATTATTCTACAGTTTATGATAGGAGTCGAATGTGAAAAATTCTACGCAGCAAACGAGGAAATACATGCGATGTGCACTGCAAATATGGAAATCTGTTCTGGTAATAATAAGTATTATTTTATTTTGCTTCAAAATATTGTTAACGTTAAAAAGAGTAGGTGATAATAAAATCAATAATAAACATTATATTGTATCGATTTATTTTAGGTAGGTACAAGACAAGCTACATGCATGCATGTACTTTGTTATTCTCTAATAAAATGTCAATGAACGAGTATGGATCCTAACGGCGCGGCGCGGCGTCCCGGATTCGCCGGAGTATTTTTATCTTCATTAGTTTTCTTGCAATGATAATAATTAGCCAAATAAACTGTGTGTGAAAACCAAAAATGTGTTCCAAATTTCAGCCCGATCCGTTTGGAACAACCATAGGGTAAGGTCTTGAATCGAGCCGCCTGAATTTAGGGGGGAGTGGGTGGAGAGGGTAGGGAAGGGAGAGGGCCCCTCCCCTACCATTTTTCCCTGCTGGAACCGCATAGTTTTTTTTTTAATCAATTATCAAAGATCATTTTCGCTACTATACTAAAAAACTTTTACACCTAAATTTAGGGAGGGGAGAGGAGGTGGCGGAGTATACGGAGTGAAGCTAAATGTATCTGTCACTAATTTCGACCACACCGGTCTGATTTGGACACCGGGTGGGCTCCCGCCAGAAGCTCTAGCGGTCGCCCCTTCGTTTCGCTACGGAAGTCGCCGGCTCGCTTCGCTCGCCACCTCCACCCTTCGCTCAACTCGGTTTCATGCGGCAAAACAACGTTCAGGACCTCCCTTGAGCTTCCGGTTCCCGCATTTTTTTAAAATACTCTAGGGGTAGGGGCCACAAGACTAGGTGGAGTCGGGGTGCTCTGTGTCGGTTTTGTGACCAATTTCGACCTAACCGGTCTGAGTTGGTATCTGGGTATGGGTAATTATTGAAGGGAGGAAAATGATATGAGTACTGTGAATTTCGTTCACAAAATTACTTATTTTAATTTATGTGCATAATTTATCGTGTTAATCATTTCTAAAAAACAATCTTTTTTTGGCTTATAGATAAATCCCTCTACAAATAACACTACTATAATATCACGAAAACGTTTCGTTTCACGCACTTAGACATCGGAGACGTTCAAACTTATGCGATATTTCCTGATATTGCGTTCCATTTTACGTATCCGCATGTTTTACGTGCGAATTTACAGAAACTTTAAATTTTAATTTAAAATATTTTCGCGTAACTCCGGCAGCTAAAATTGAATTGGGAGGGTCAAAACAAATTCCTTTGACCATTCCACAGTGGCAGAATCCTCAAATTCAGGCAGCTCGATTCAAGACCCCAACCATATTCTGGACTTAAATCTTTTAGGCATCCCATTTGAAATATATTTGTTGACATTTTTAATTAAACATAAAATACATTCCTCCAATAAACAGCTCGGTGAAGGTCGTTCTATAGCCGGATCTCTTACTTCTACAATCCATTGTAATTTTATTTGTTACAGGCCAGAAAAGAAAAAAATTAAAAAGAATACGTCATCTCAACAAAACTTGTTTTCAGAAGCTCACCGTCTATGGTTTATTTGACCTAGATATAAATCTGTCATTCAAATTATTAGAGTTTATGGCCATCTATACTATAATCCTTTTGCAATTTGTCCTATTGAGAAAGGATTAAATAAAAAACACATACACAATTACCTATTACATCAGTATTGTTAAGTTACAAATACATATAATTGCTCAACAAGATCATATTAAAATATTTTGATTTATCCTGATTACATTGCATTTGAAAGGAGATTACCCACTTTTGGGACCGTGTTTTGTCTTAACTTTATGCTTCATAATTTAGATCTTATTTTTTTATGAATGCGTGTTTTTTATTTACATTTATTTTCAACTAGCTTTGAATAACGAAATAAATATTAATGTAACTGAATCCGGTACATCCACTAACTAAATCTACGAGTAACTTAAGTGCAGCCAGATGTCAAACAATAGTTTACCGAAAATCATGATAAATTACGAATAAACATCGATTTACATCAACTTATAAAAATATAAACTTACTTTTAATTTCAAAGTCTAGTTTACATCAAACACTAACTTAACATTTTTAACCCCCGACCAAAAACAGGGTTGTTATAACTTTGACGTCGATGTCTGTCTGTTTGTGTGTCTATCTGTGGCACCGTAGAGCTCAAACGGATAGGCCGATTTTGATGGGTTTTATTATTTGAAGGTTAACATCCGTGCGGATGTTCTTAGCTATGTTTGGTTAATATCGATTCAAGAAGGCCGCCTCCACAAAATGGCGGACAAAATATCTCTTCACAACCTGCCTCAATATGGGTATCAAATGAAAGGGCTTGACTAGTAGAATACTATAACAAATTTCAAATCCAAAATGGCCGCCACCACAAAAATACGAATTATATTATATTTTTCACTACTACCTCAATATGGGTATCAAACGAAAGAGCTTGACTAGTAGAATACAACTATGACAAATTTCAAATCCAAGATCTAAGGCCGCTCCCACAAAATGGCGAAATACATTTCTTTTTTCACAACTCCCTTAATGTGGGTATCAAATGAAAGGGCTTGACTAGTAGAATGTTGAACAGATACCAAACCCGAAGTAGTCGGGGGTTAATCAAAATTTTTAATTTGGTTCTTGTTCTTTACGTTGTATTATTTCTAGGCTCACTTACATTTCAAACATAAAATCAAAAGAAATTACAAATATTGGTGGTGGTGGACAATTATTCACACACAACACTATCTGACCCGAAACTAAGCAAAGCTTGTGATATGGCGGCCAGATAGCTGATACAATACTTATATAGTTCTAAATACATACTTATTATACATAGAAACACCCAGACACAGTGCAAACATTTGAATTCATCACACAAATATTTGCACTGGGTGGTAATCGAACCCACGACCCTCGGCGTCGCAGGCAGAGTTACTACCCACTAAGCCACGAGGCCAGTCAAGCAGCTACATTCACACGCTATTGTTTTTAAAGTAGGTAAAAGTAACATGAGTAATCTATAAGTACTTACATCATTATGCAACAGTCATAATAGACATTAAAGCAACGAAATGACCTAAATGAAATGTACACATATTATGAACAAACTCAACAGCGAACGAAGCGATTTGACTCCACGTTTGTGATAAGAACGTCTAGGTTGTGGAATGCGTTGCCTGAGTGGGTTTTTCCCGATGGTTACAATCTTGGTGTCTTCAAATCGAGAGTGAATCGGTTTCTTCTAGGTAAGCACGCTCCATCGTAGATCGCATCATCGATTAACATCAGGCGAGATGGTTGTCAAGTGCGAACCTATTCTAGTTAAAAAAAAAACAGCTTGAACAGAGAATAATACTACTTTGAAAAATGTGTTCAAAATCGATACTGAATATCGATTGCAACGAATACAAATTCTTTAAAAAACGTCATTGCTTATTGTTACAATAGTATGGTGTAAGCTGGGGCCGTTGTAATAATGTAACGAAAACATCAATTTCTGGATGATAATATACGAGTACTATGAAAAATAAATGTATTGTTTTATAATGTTGTTTTGTATTTTCGAGTAAACATTTATAATTTTATCGAATAAAAGTGTAAATGAGACGCCATCAAAAAAAAATTGGGAGTCATAAGAAATGATGATAGAAGTGAAAACATAAAACTCCAAATTTGATAGCTTACTTTGGAAACTACACGGGTGAAACAGGAGGGCGTGGCCATGAGCATGACCATCTAGAAATACTGACGCATTTCTAGATGCCCAATGGCCATGGTCCCGAGTTTACCCGAACATTTCTTATCATTCCCGAACGTGACGCTTGAATTCAATTCACAACCCACGAAAAATTGTTTGTGGCGCGCCAAAAGAAGTTTTCACTTCAAGAAACAAGTCTCTAACTGAGTTCTTCTAACGTAAATAATTGTGTGATCCACGTCGCGTCGTCCAAATCGGTTAATTAGCTCTTGTCTTCTGATTCTTAGTCTCTGCTTAAAGGACCGTCTTTTTTTAAGTTATTACATATTTAGTTAACCTAACAATATATTATAGAGTAGTATGAAATCTCTTAAATTTTAAATAAAATAGACGGACTATACAATCGCATGAAACAATCTTATTAACCGAACTCAACAGGACGAGGTTATCTAATTTTTTATTTTTATTATATGTATTACTTATGAGTTACACGTGACGGCCGACGACAGTGTTTTCACGTGACGGCCAATCAATCTATTTTATTAACCGACTTCCAAAAAAAGGAGGAGGTTATCAATTCGACACTTATGTGTTTTTTTTTTAAATTATGTATGTTACCTGATTTCTCGAGAACCTCTACACCGATTTTAAAATTTCTTTTAAAATATAAAAAAAAACTGAAAATTTGCGTACAATTTTCTGGATGACGTAGTTGTAGATTTCACAAAAGTTATGAAGCTCGACCCTGTCAATACAAAATTGTGTAAATGCTTTAATAAAAACTTGTTTTAACCTCCGACCAAAAAAAGGGGTGTTATAAGTGACGTCGATGTCTGTCTGTCTGTCTGCTGTGGCACCGTAGTAGAGCTCAAACGGATGGGCCGATTTCGATGCGGTTTTTTTTAATTTCAAGGTTAATATCTTAGCAAATGTTCTTAGCTATGCCTGGTTAATGTCGATCAAAGATGGCCACCTCCACAAAATGACGGACAAAATATTTCTTCACAACCTACCTCAATTTGGGTAGCAAATGAAAGGGCTTGACTAGTAGAATATTGTACAGATAAATTTTTGATTTAGTTCTTGTACACTAAAAAGGGTAAAATAAACTATTTTCGTACAAAAAAATTAAACCGACTTCAAAACCACAAATAGGCACTCAAAAGCGAAAAATAAACTAAAATCATTATTATAAGCGCTACTCACTCATATATTTGAAGTCGGTGCCAGTCAGGTCAAAAATTTAGTAGATTGATGCTATGTAGGCACATGGTAAGTAGGCACAGGTAAGTAGTATCTATCCACTACCTGTAAGATTTGGCTGGCACCGACTTCAAATAGATGAATGAGTAGTAGCGCTTATAAAAATGATTTTAGTTAATTTTTCGCTTTTGAGTGCCTATTTGTGGTTTTGAAGTCGGTTTAATTTTTTGTACGAAAATAGTTTATTTCAAACAAAATGTTAATAATAATAACACGATCACCATAACGTGTTAAATTTTAAATACAACAGATAGAAATGAGATTAGTACGTAATTAGAGGTTTTAAGTCTAAGAAAAAGAGTTTAGGGGATGATTGGCCCGTTAGATTGGTCTGTCTTTTTGGAAAAGACTTTAAAATAGTTGTCTGACGAACATAATAATATAAACAAATAGAGTATGATAATTTAAAAGAAGTAAAGTCATTACTTTGGGAGTTTTAAAGCGTATGTTAAGCAAAACGGCCGACGGAAAGTGTCTGGGAGTATTGGGGTCTTATTTGTTAAGATATCGCCTATAACATACGTGAAAATCAGTTACTAGAAAGTACGTGAAGTAAGTTATGTTTTGACGTGACAACGTCTTATAAATTGGTTTGCCGGGTGACACTTCAAGAAACTGCGTTACGCTCCGCTCACGTTATGCGCTCACAACGAGAGCGAGTGAGAGACACGCGTCCCTTCCACTCGGGCATGGTTAGCCCGCCTAAGAGCGAGAGAGCCAGACATAAAAAGTGAAAGGCACGCGTCCCTTTCGTAAAATTATTTTACCACTCAAAGTCGTTGTCACGTAAAACTTTCGCCCGTATACCGACTTTACAGGCAACCAATTTTTTTTATGTACCTTTTGAACCTTATATCTCAAAATTGCCCGTCTAAGCAAGTTAGCGGGTAAGCATGTTCTTAGTACGTACTAACTCTAATCAATCGTCCACATTTCGTTCATCAGAAAATACGTGTTATTACTATACAAACTAAGTAAAATTGCGAACACTGACACTCTATTGACAGCGCACCATGGCCATGATTCGTCCATGTTGAGATATGGAGTGATATTCTGGAGAAACTCCACAAATAAATTAACTGCTTTCAGAACTCAATAGATATGCATTAGGGCTGTGTGTAGGTTGATACAAAAACAATCATGTAAAACATATTTTGTTTAACTATGTTTAGGGGTGTTAAATTAATTAATTATAATTGAATTTAAATTGAATTAATAATTTTATTTAACTTTAAAGTTAATGAGATTGCCATCAAATATAATCAAAGTTTCCGAACATTTATGAAACTCGTTCATACGAGTAAGTCTACTCAACCTAGGTATGGATGAGTTTGCACCCAGTACTGTTCTCCCAAACATACTCGTAGGTGCGAAAGGAGTAATTTGCACTCTTGGATATCTACATGGGACTAAGTTTTAATTTAGAAAGGATTTCAAGACAGTCCGTTCCTCTATGCAACAGTTTATGAAGAAACGTTAAATCAATGTAAATTCTGCGATCAGACAATGATTGTAAATTGAAAAAACGTTAGCCTTTTCTTGTATGATCGCAGAATTTTTTATTGCAGCAAATGTCAAGTGCCACAGAAATCGTTTCTGGATTCTCTCTAGCCTCAAACCAGGATTGTTACGGATGCGAAAATTCAGATATCCGCGGATGCAGATGCGGATTATTTTAAATTTACAGCCGCGGATGCGGATGCAGATGCAGATTTTGGGTCTTTGAAAGGATAATTATAGATAGATAAATAAATAATAGATAGATAGATAGAAACTCTTTATTGTGACACAAACATATTAAAGTATTACAGAGAAACACTTATGAACTAGCGTCAGAAATGGCGGCCTTATTGCTGAGAGCAATCTCTTCCAGGCAACCAGTATCACGGAAAATAGCCTACAAACACTCGTAGGTGGAGGAACTGATATTAATTTGATAATTCTACTAAATATATAGTATATAAATTACTAAATATTTCCCCTATTAATATGAAACTATTTAATCTCATTAATAAATACTAATAAAAATAAACAATTACCACCAAAAGTGAGGACATGATGAACAGTAAATTAAGACAACAATCAGCATGTTACAATTTGAACCAGCAGATATCAACAGTGCCACCACCTACAGTTTACTGGTGTCAACAGTCTTGCACTGCGGTAAATAATAACCCTTCAGTTTCCCTTTCAAAATGCTCAAGGATTGCAACTGTCTCAAAAAGGCCGGCAAGACATTTCACAAACGGACAGCCATAACGGTAAAAGTATCTCCATAGAAGGAAGTCTTGTGTGATGGTGTGGTAAGGTTGAGTGCTACAACCGTTCTCAAAGAGCGAGGACGTAAAGTTCCATCACAGAAAGTGAAACACTCCTTCAGATAAGAAGGAAAGGTAGGATTATACAATACATTTTAAAGAAGTGATAAGATGTGTGCATTTCTGTGGAGACGGATTGGGAGCCACTAGAGTTTTGCGCGAAATTCTATAATTCTATAAGTAATCATTTAATAAATTGCAATATTGCAGCCTTCTCATTTTCCAACCTGTTTCTTAGTGGATTATACAACGTGGTGGTGGGTTTACCCCAAGAATATTTTAACAATCCATTCTAACACTTCATTTCATCACCTAAGGTATCTTTCCGTTCAGCACGGCAGATCACTAGATAATTCGAGT
This sequence comes from Ectropis grisescens, assembly GCA_017562165.1. Classification (NCBI taxonomy): domain Eukaryota; kingdom Metazoa; phylum Arthropoda; class Insecta; order Lepidoptera; family Geometridae; genus Ectropis; species Ectropis grisescens. The sequence goes on from CM029786.1 coordinate 15,878,098, forward strand.
CAAAGTTTGACGTAAAATTCCTACCAAATCACCCACTTCAGACCCTAAAGCATGTAAAGCTGACAAATGACTTTGAAGCCGACGCCGCAACGTCGCGTCGTAAAAAAATCCGTCCCAGATCGGGCCATCAGGTTTCAGGTTAGGTTAGGTTTCATGTCTATATTTCACATATATGATTGAAAACTTAATGTAGATGAACTATCATAAAAAAAATTTGTTGCACCTTTCTGCAACACCTTGTATATCAGCTCCACTAAATAATTGTTCGCTGAGAACAATACCTAGTGGAGGTAATAAATGTCTTCATACTAATTTGGAGAGAATTTTAAATTCACAACGGTCAAGTCTCCACCAATGTCACGAATTCGTCAGTTACCAAATGAAGATAGCAATTACCAAAACAAACACGAACCACGTGCTTACAACTAGTTACTTGTTCATGTGAATCTGCATCCGTAAAAACTCCGCATTAATTGATGCGGATGCAAATATTAGACTGTTTGTGTCAAAATGTTTGTGTCAAAAGAACAACCAGGAGACCTATGTAGAATGATAGAAGGGTATAAAGTAATAAGGTGCAGCACTATGCCGTCACTTGTAAGCTGCCCAACTGATTGCAGTTGAAGAGGGGAGGTTGCAACCTTCGATCATTTCTCCTTGTCGCGTGATTTTAGTACGGCGTTGCAGAATAATAGATTAGAAGAGGTATTCACAAATAGAGGTATCCAGAGATAGGAGATGTTTTATTTCTATGGTCTGTAATTTCACTGGAAACGTTGTTCTTCAAACCAGACCAAACCACAGTAATGTTTGCACATTCCTGCTTGGTTGCAAAATTACTGGCAAAGGTATAAAATGATATACTTCCCCAGACGTACTCTGCACTGAGTCCTACCACTACCAATAGAATGATAACATTAATTTCATTCATAATTTAAGAGCAACGCTCATGTCGGTGGAGTTCCTTCCATGTACTTCTACACTCCGCCTTCTCCTTGACTTCCTGATACGACACTACATTTATCTTCTCCTTCACTTGGTTCATGTAACTTCTCCTAGGTCTACCTCTCTTCCTCCTCCCTCCTAATTTACCTTCCATTATTGTTCTAATAAAGTTGTCGTGTCGTATCAGATGTCCCAACATCTTCCCTCTTCTGTTTTCTATTGTATCTATTAATGTTCTTTTCTCTTCTACCATCTACAAAACCTCTTCATTGCTCTTCATTTCCTTCCAGCTGATTCTCTCCATGATAACAAAACCATCGAAAAATAGTAAATGCAAAATTTGTTTACCTAGGGTACGGACGTATAAAAATGTCGGACGTAGTAGTCTCGCTAAAACAAAAACCGTATCTTTAGAGTCGGCCAAAGTCAAGTTTGTTAGTTTTCGCCATTAACCAAGTTTTTGGGTACTATATTACATTCAAGCGATTTGACGCATTTGCTACCTTATCCTTTTTAATAAAAACAAATTGTAGAAGGATTATGGTATAAGTGACTACAAAATTCAATAACTTGATTGACAAACTTGAATCCAAATCGAATAAGCCATATACGGTGAGTTTTTGAAAACAAGATTTGTTAAGGAGATGTACTCGTTTTAAAACTTGTCTCTTTAAACCTGTAACAAAAAAACATAGTACAAGCGATAGTATACACTCATATTATTTTGAGATTTCATTGGAAAACTAGCGCTCAAATATCTTAGTATATATAAAATTCCGCGACACGTTGTTTATATATATTATATATACGTGATTTAAATAACATAAAAAGGTTATAATTTTCCAACCTTACAACCACAGATATCTTACAACCTTTGATTATATACTTGTCTAGATGGAGCTTTACACTATAATTGCGACAAAACTTATAGCCCAGTTTTGAAACCCTTGTGTATGCGTCAGGCTCACGAGTGTTGAAACACTAATTAATTTATTTTTTTTAAATCAATTGTTTCTGTTACTAAATGTTAATGTAAAGGTTACTTACCGATGACAGGTTTAGTTATTTTAAATCGTCCTTTGTAATTTTTGCGGACCTTTATAGCACAAATCGTCATATTCAAGAGTCACAAAACAAGTGTTTTCTGCAGAACGTCAGTGTCGTAACTAAACTGACAGATCGAGCTTAAAATATCAGCCAACTGTTGGCTGACTTTTTTTTGTGTTTCTACGCTTGAACGGTCTATCTAAACAAGTGTATAATCAAAGCTTACAAGATAGACAAATGCTGTCACGGACTTCAGCACACAGCAACGCACGTCATGAAAGCTTGCAATAAGGAATATTTTCCCCCGGTTTTATTACATTCTTGATTCATGCTCCGCTTTTATTGATAGTAGCGTAATATTATTTAGCCTATAGACTTCCTCGATAAATGGACTATCAAACAAAAAAAATCTTTCAATTTGAACCAGTAGTTCCGGAGATCCTAGCGTACAAACAAACAAACTCTTCACCTTTATAATTTTAGTACGGATGAAAAGTTTATTGCACAAACGGCTGGGCCGATTTGGCTGATTTTGATTTTGAAATGTTTGTCGTAGTTCAGGGAAGGGTTGAACGGCGAGAAAACATGGAAAAGTTGCGAATAAGGTAGAACAAACAACAATTTCATTTTCTCATACAAACTGTTCTACATAATTTCCAGTCAAACATTAAACATTACAGATCAAAATATTCAGCTATTTTAGCGAAACGACAGTTATAATCAAAACGTATTATTAGTTTTTGTATAATAGTTTAAAATTAATAAGTAATCCAACCTCTTTTTATAACATATAACAATCAAGTAATAAGTATAGAGTATGGATGCTCTATGTCGATCAACCCACCCCGGCTTCACACGGGTGCAATGCTGATACTAAATATTAGTACTAATAGAGTAAGATCCCAGACGTCACGTATTTTCTGATGTATGAAATGTGGACGATTGAGTAGAGTTAGTACGTACTAAGAACACATGCCTACCCGCTAACTTGCTTAGACGGCCAATTTTGAGGTATGGAGTCCAGAAGGTAAGGCTCTGGGATCTTGGAATATAATAAAAATAGTGTGTAATTGTGGGCTATTCCTAAGATATAGACATATACTATATAATTTTTTTGTAGACCTTTTGAAGGGGTACAATATTGCTGTACATAATTTTGATCTAGCTCATAGGGTTCAACCAGCGTTGGCAGCGTAAGTGCAAAAATGTGTTTATTTATGACATTACATTAGAAACCTTTAAGATTATCCATGTTTCTCTGCTATCTTATGCACGTATAATACACATAAACCTTCCCTTAGGATTAATCTATATCTATATTAAAAAACTCGTAACAAAAAAAAAAGAATAATCAGTTGGGTGGTTTTAAAGAGCTAAGCATATAATAGGGACGGACACACGAAGAAAGTGACTTTGTTTTATACTATGTATGTAACATATATACAATAACCATTTCAGTACTTATATTTAGTATCAGCATTGCACCCGTGCGAAGACAGGGCGGGTCGCTAGTATATACCAAAAAATTTTAGCTCATTTCATGTTTAATCTCAAGAATATTTATGCAAAATTATATGTACAATTACCAGAATACGTTTCCATATTTGCAGAGCACGTCGCAAGTAAATGGTTTTTTGTTGAGTAGAATTTTTCACATTCTACTCCTATCATGAACTGAAGAGTGATATGTTTCGATATCCACAAACAATTTAACACAGCGTAGTGAAATACCTTAAATGAAAATACCAATAAGAACTAGAATATACAGTACAAAGAAAAACATAAACCGCAATATACATACATCAAGGTCTCTTAGTATCACGAATGAAGTACTCAAAATTATCTGAGATCCACATTCTGTGATATGGAAGAATACCTGTAAAAAGTATTAAATTTATATAACGAAGAGGTACAAAGACGAAATGAAACGGTACTATAGAAACAAAAATGTTATAAATATGGCGACACAGTCGTGATCGCACTGTCGCAGATTTTCACCAGTACGGGTTGGTGGATGACACATGACTTCGAAAGATTCTAGGTACATGTTTTCTCACGATGTTTTCCTTCACCGTTTTGAAGTAAGTGGCAATATACACATTACTCCGGAAAGACAGTAGCCCGCGTGGTTTTTGAACCCAGGGTTCTCCGGATCGTTGTTCTCCCGACTAGACCTGCTGTAACTTATTTACTATTTTATTCTACAATAAACCAATCTGCAATGAACCCTACCGTTTTAAGCCGTCCTTACCATTCTTTGAACTAATTTTTGATACTTTTCATACGTTTCATTTAGACTCAAATAATTGTCTATTATTTCATCAGTACGTTTTCGCTGCGTTAAGTTATCAGGCACATCACATTCGATGAATTCGTTCAATTGTTTTTCCCATATTTGAATGTATTTTGTCAAGATTTTTATTACACAAGCTCCGTACAGCATATTTATGCCTAGAGACGAGATTAAAATAGAATGTAACATTGGAATCAAATCAAAAATTCTATTTATTGGTATATTAAAACACCAGGTGAATATGGTTTTAGACGAAAAGAAATGAAACAAGTAAAATGTTACGACTTTCCAGTTCCAACGCATCGTATCACCGAAATCAGTACACTTTATTTTGTTGGCCAAATCGTTAATTTTTAGAACTAAAGCGACATTTGAATTACTTGTTATAAAGTTTGAAATGATCAAAGCGACATAGAAAACTAAGAAGTATACGTTATTGAAAAGGTATATAATCGAATAATAATCAATTTTTTCCCCGAAAATTGTCGTCTGCGTATTAATTGACACAATCACAAAAGATCCCAGTAAACCTAAAACAGATTGTACGTATAGAATAACTCCCTTGGGATACACAAATTTATTTCTCATGCTAAATAGTGGACAAAAAAATAACAGCATTAAAATGTATAGAGGTTTGAACGTTGCCCAGATATTGTTTTCCAACTTATTATACAACGTTGTTCGGTTTTTGTGGATTTGTTTTTTTCTTTCGTTACGTTTGGTTCTCCTTAGCAGTGAGTGTATGAGGTCCATCGTGTTATTTTACAAAGGCACAACTTAAGTTAAAGGAACTACCGAATATTATAAATTATGTATTTTGATAAATTACAGAAAAAACGTCTATTTGATACTATTTCTGAATAAGTTCGATAACATCTAAATAATAATGGACTATTACCTTAATGGTGGACCTCATAAGCAGCTACTTATAAGATCAATAATTTTCGTTGATATTTTGAAAAATTATGAGTTTGATTATATTTGTTGAGTTTTGTGTTTTTTTACTTACCATTCAAAATGCTACTATTTGGTTATTTGAGCAATCCTTCCAGAGATTTCTCCTCGGAAAGTAGCGTCTTGCGTGTCTTTGTATTGCAGATATCCATGTCGCAGCCGGATCGTATAATCCGCTGTATTACATTACGGCTAGCCGTTTTGAAAAAACAGGGCCGTTTTGTAATGCGGCGGTTCAACGATTAGCCGCATTGTCATTGCGATACGTTCTTCAATACGGCGGCCAACGTTTAGCCGCTTTGTACTACTACTTAAATTGTAGGGTGACCATACTTACAAAATAAACAATGAAAATTAATTGTATTAATCATAAAAAGCTGACAGATTATTTCTTGCCATATTTCTTACACTTTTTTTTTAAACATCATACCTCTCAGATAAAACTTGAAAGCCCCTAACTTGATATTGGTGATGGTACACCTAAGAAATATGGTGCACTTAGACCAGGGTCATCATTCAGATTTGACTCCGGGTGGGCTCCCGCTAGAAGCTCAAGGGAGGTCCTGAGTGGAGCGAGCCATGCGAGGCCGAGCGCAACGAAGGGGGGGGAGGTGGCGAGTGAAGCGAGCCGGCGACCTCCGTAGTGGAGCGTAGGCCGAGTATGGAAAAGCGACACGCAGGGCTGACCGCAGAGCTTCTGGCTCCCGAATTTTTTATACACACTCTAGGGGTAGTAGCGACAAGACTAGGTGGAGTCGGGGTGCTCCTAGTCGGATCTGGGTCCTTCCTAACCTACCCGGTCCGATTACTGCGACATCCATAAGGGGCAGTGACCACTTAAACAAGTTTGGGAGCCAGTTGTTTGTTTGCTTCTCAAAATTAAAAAAAAACATTGGGTTAACTTGTTTTAAGTTAAATGTCACAGATTACTGAAATTCAGTAACCTGTGTTAAATTTACCCTAAAATAAAGTAATCAACACAATTTCCCACATTAAAAAGACGAAATCAAAATGAGGACTACACTGCTACGCTAATCGCTCGAAGCACTCTCATCCTTTTTGAGACCAAGAAAACTAAGCAGCTTGTGTCTAATGAGGTTTCCTTGAATTCGTGACACGGTGAAAAACATTTAGGTTAGAGTTCATAATAAAAGTGTAACATTAAATTTTATGTTATCGGCATAATTCAGGTGTTGTATACAATAACTAGGCAATGCATAAATTATCTGGCATCCGGACAATGTGAAATATTACGAATATTATTGTCTATTACATACTTTACCTAGTTAATAAACCGCCGTGGGAGACCACGCGATGAAACAAAATAAGTATTACGACCTCCTAAACGAATTAACAAAAAACGGCTATGTAGTTAGTTTATACGCTGTAGAAGTGGGAGCGAGAGGTATACCAGCAAAATCTCTCTATAACCTACTGAAAGACCTTGGCTTATCCAGAAGTGCAGTAAGTTCTATACTAGAACGAGTATCTAAAGCTGCACTAGTAGGCTCATATCAGATTTGGCTGGGCAGGGAGAGAAAGACGAGTGGTGAAGGTGAGTGTTGATGTACGTCAGAAATAGGCCCCTTAAACCTACGCCCGAGTCACAAGTCTCGGGAACTACTCGAGTTTTTCTCTCTCTGCCACACGATGGACCCGGCACCCGCACGGTGAATCCATGGAATGCTAAGAAGATCGTCTCATTCCTACTAGGGATTGTATAGAGTACCTGGTGTTCCACCGGCAATGTGTAGAACAAATAGATCTTGGTTTATATTTATCAATGTTATGTATAGCCCGACTTGGAGTACTCTGACTCCTCCTACCATTGTTGCTAGAGAGTCGCACGAGTGTATAAAAAATTGCGGGAACCAGAAGCCTGAATGGAGCAAGGGATGTCCTGAGTGGAGCAGGCCATGCGAGGCGAAGCGCAGCGAAGAGGGGAGATGGCGAGCGAAGCGAGTCGGCGCTAGTGACCTCCATATTGAAGTGCAGGTCAAGTATGGAGAAATAACACTCAGGGCTGTCCGCAGAGATTCTGGCGGGAGCCCACACGGAGTAAAATCTCAGTGATACTAATCGGGCCGGTAGTCAAAAGTCAACGACAGGACCAAATCAGAATGGATAATTTATATTGACAATTTATCGGGTACTTTCAAAATATTTGTTCCTCAGTTTGATAAATGTACAACATGTAAAAAAATATACAAAAAAAAAAACAAATTTCATGTAACGTTTGTTATATATCTACTTCATTCCAAATTAATGGTTTGTAGCATAATTTACATTCCCTTTGGTTTGTAAAATAAAACATTTCTTGATGTAGGATAAAGTTTTGCCAATAAAATGTTTGTGAAACATTAGTGAACTCGCTAATAGCGATATGTTTTATTTTACAAACTAAAGGGAATGTAAATTATGTTAGAAACCATCATTTTGGAACCAATTATATGACAAACGTTTCATTTATAATATGATATATGAAGACCTATCTTGATTTGTTCTTGAGGAGAGCGGAAAATATTAAACGCAGTGGATAGTTTCAGAAACAGTGTATTTATATATTGGGACTACGAGTACAAGTGGGGACCTTTTTCTGGTCCATCTTCCTAGCAAATACACACTACATAGTATATCACACGTCTATATTTATGCTTAGCAGTTCCGCGAGGGTCTACCGCGTAACTAAAACTGTCTTACCTTTGATGTTGCTCACTCTTTTCTTTTAGCTTGATATGATAGAGACATCAATAGCAAAGCCATAGCCATAGCATAATTTAAATTTAATATTTTTTTTTCATTTTTTTTTTTTTATAAATTAAGACTAACAAATTGTCTTGCCAGACATATTGCATGCCTCTCGCAGAGGCCAGTTTGTATGGGGCAACTTTTACAATGTTTTGTATCATCTTATCTTACCTACAAACAGCAATAAAGATTTTTGTATTTGTATTTGTATAGCAATTTAGTTAGGCCGGTCGCGATGGCTACCGCTCTCGGTTTTTGTCATTGTCATCTTTTTTAAACGCGGATTTTAACACTGAGGCAAGAGAGGTGATATTCCGTCTAAAAAAATACTGCCTTCAGACTTTCCATGATTACAGCTAATGCAAACATGTGGTTGGTCTTTCTAATGCTGGGGCCACACTAACGAGAAATGCCATTAATTATCGCGATAATAAACGCTAATCGTAGGTATAAAATACACCTAATAGACGTTTACCGAAGGTGTGTTTTACACCTACGGTTAACGTCCATTATGGCGATAAGTATTGGCATTTCCCGTTAGTGCGGCCCTAGCATAATAATGAATCAACAGGCAGTGGACGGGTGCACGCTCCGATAAGAACATTGAGAAAAATGGCGCTTTGACGAACGCGTCGTCCGTTTTTTCTTCAAAAATGTAGATTATATATTTTATTTATACTTAACATAGGCGAAATTGTGAGTCTAAATCACAAGAAAAGCCATGAACCAAGAGTTGAAAAAACCGACGCCATACAATTTAATTGTTGTATTATTATACTAGATCTCTAGATATAAGCCTTTTTTTTTATTTAGATTTAGTTGTTCTTTAATTCTAATCTCACTTGAAATTTTATCTGTAACTTCCTCAAAGTTACTCTGTTTAGAGGAGAGCCTGAAACCCTGAAACACAGGATAACCTAGTGTGGGTTTCAGTGAACACCTTGAAGCTGAAATTGTATTTTTCTTCTGTCTTTACTTATGACGCCCTGGTGTAATTAGATAGGAATGCAAGTTTACTATTGATAAACTATATATTAAACTAATTAAACTATTAAACTATACAATGTCATATCTGTAGGCACGTACTGACTGTAACAATTAACTTAAAATTACAAAGGCGTCTTATTTTCCATTTATATGAAAGATTTGTTTTCAACAAATCTAAAAACTAACATTTCCATAAACAACACTTAAAATTACTACTAGTAATAAGTATTCGAAAATACTGCTTGAGCTACCTTAACATTTAATAGAGGTATTTATTTTACGGGGACAAATTCGCGGGTAAAAACTAGTATAATATAATATACTGTTCGCACCTTTGGGATGGATCGGCTAAGTATCAGCTTGAGGCTCTGGAATCGATCGAGAGGCGTGCTCATAGGCTCATAGGCAAAGACATTCTAGTGCGAAAAAGACTTCAAAGTCTTGAATATCGCCGCAAAATTGCTAGCTTATCGGTTTTTTATCGGATACACTTCGGAGAGTGTTCAACTGATCTGCATGATCTTATACCACCTTGCCCTTTTTACTATCGTACTTCTCGTAACTCGAAGAAGCGGCACCGTTTCATGGTGGATATTCCAAAGACACGGACAAAGAGGTTTGACTCTACGTTTGTGATAAGAACGTCTAGGCTGTGGAATGAGTTGCCTGAGTGGGGTTTTTCCCGATAGTTATTATCTTGGTGTCTTCAAATCGAGAGTGAATCGGTTTCTTCTAGGTAAACACGCTCCATCGTAGACCGCATCGTCGCTTAACATCAGGCGAGATGGCGGTCAAGTGTAAAACTATTAAAGTTAAAAATAAAAAGACAGAAAGGACATGAATTCATAGGTATTATAATTGAGTAGGCTTGGAGAAAATTAACGATTTATTTATTTTATACGATAGTTCAAGGTACAGTAACGGTTGTTCTTCCATTCTATATAGCTACTCATCCATCGATTTAAACTAATAGATGTGCCCTGAGCACCTTGAAATTAGTAATAAAATGCGTGTCTGTGTGTATCGTAAGTGGTTTACACACATACAAAACCCCTAAAACCGCTAGCGGCGAGATATACTGCGGCTCTACTTATTTTAGTTGTTGACAATGAATAGTGATAGGTACAAACGCCCGGAGTTCATGGCTTCCTGCAACCGAGGAGAATGGAAAAAGTAAGCTCACTCTTCCCAACGATTACAAATTCCGTGCGCCTGAAGTTTGGAAGGGCACATCTAATGGCTTATATGGATGCCTACATCGAAATAGTCACCGTTACAGCCTATAACAATTTGACTGTGGTGAAAGGTAATTGTAAATGCACTTTAATACTAATTGTTCACTTTAATATGCAACGATAACTTGACTGTAAGATTACAGGTAAATCAGTTTTTAGAAAAATATATTAATAGGTAAGGTGAAGGGAGGTATATTGGTGATTTAGGTAAGTAGGTGATATATTTTAAACGGAATACCACACAGTTCCCTATGCAAGGAAATTTCAAGAGACAACGCTATCGCCTCTTCGCACACTCATACCAACTCGTCGTCGCTGTCTCTTGAAATTTCCTTGCATAGGGAACTGTGTGGTATTCTGTTTAAAATATATCACCTACTTACCTAAAACACCAATATACCTCCCTTCACCCTACTAAAATGTTCATAAATGTGTCATCATCATCATCAGCCGCAAGACGTCCACTGCTGAACATAGGCCTCCCCCCTAGATTTCCACAACGAACAAAATACGAACATAAATGTATACTTTACTAGTAAAGCTCCGGGATTTTGCCCCCGTAGTTGCCGTTCCCGGTATCTTCCCATGATAGAAAGAAGATAAGTATTACTATATAAGCATTCTCTTATACAAATGTAAGGGTTTACGATTCATAAACGATTAACAAACCCACAAAACTGCGGTTATTATAAACATGAAGTGACAAAGGCAGCAAACAACGTGATAAAATTTCAATCATCAAATATAAACCACCTATATATATTTATGTTATATATATGCATGTATATATTGTATATACTATATGTATATAGCTCCTGTTTTGTGTCACAATAAAGAGTTATCTATCTATCAATCTATTTATCTATCTATTAGACTATTCTGAAAACTGGCAGCAAATTTTAAGTAAGCATTTGAGAAGCCGAAAATCTTATCATATCTTCCTGTTATAACATACTACAGAGATGCAAACCTGACTGGTGAATAGCGGAACAAAATGAATCCCTTAATTTAGATCACCTGACAGGTAAAAAGTCCCAACAAAACGATTTGTGTTTTTGAGAATCTAGGGATTCTTTAAGCTTGTCAATGTTTGAAATAAAAAATATTACATCAGTCAATTATAAAGTAAAAAATAACGTCAACAATAAATTAATCATTCACACAATCACATAATCTACACCTAACGATATCTGGCACAAAGGTTGGCACCTTTGATTTATACTTGTCTAGATAGATAGATAAACTCTTTATTGCACTTAGTTAGAACACAAAAAACAAAAATATACAAAACTTAAAAAAAAAACAAAGTAGCAATTGGCGACCGTATCGCTAAGAGCGATCTCTTCCAGGCAACCGCAGGATGGAAAAGGAGAATTGAAAAATAATAAGACGGGGAAGTACAAATAATGAGTGGAAGAAACATATAGTTCTATAATTTTGAAAGTTAATTCTAATAATAATAATATAAATAAATTATACAAATAATATAAAAAACAAAAAAACCGCTGTCACAAATCGACGTCTTTTGTATCCTGTTACAATTATATTTATTTTCTACTGCTTTCTTTACGTTAATGGTGCAAATCTACATAGCAACAGACAGGAAAATTTCTACAAATGCAGAAAAACTATTCTGGTTAAATATTAAACCTAATTACAGAGCGAAATAAAACGAAAATGCATTTTGACAATGGCTGTCCCAACCCCACAACAATATTTTCAGAATTACCTATGCAAATAATGTTTAAACTATGATAACACGATCAAGACGAAGACAAGAAGCGGAAACAAATAATGCGCACCCAACACCAGCACGCGTCCCGTCCCCACCGTCGTCGTCGGAGGATGAACCATACCTGACTCCCCGCGACACGAGTGCAAGTTCAAGTGACGAGAACACGGCGCGGACCCCGGCGCCAACAAGACCTGGTCGTTGTGGCCGTCCGCCGCTGCCGGCACGCTTGGGGCTTGTGAGGCAACCTGCCTCGCTCCCGGCCCTCGCTACCGGTGGTGTAGTGCATCGCATGCGATGGACTCGCCAAATGAACGAGAACTGCATGCGCGCCTATTACAGGGCTACAGAGGGAGGAACCAACCTGGCCGCGTACTGTGCCAGGATGCTACTTCTGTTTTAGGCCCTTGAACCAACCGTCGCCGTATCCGCACAACGACTCTCCAATCAAACCCGAGCTATCAGACGCTGTAAGCTTTTGGATGACTCGGCACTTGATCGGTTACGTCTGGAGGAGCAGCGTACTCGCCCGGCTTCTGCCTCAACTCGGGATTCGCTTGCCGCGTCGTCGACCCTGACACTGGTCTCATTGCCAACGTCAGTGGCAACACATGCGGCGCCAGTCAATCCCGACATCGAGGAGGAAGACACAGCGAGTAGTAATGTATCCGACCAGGTAATAGAGCAACTGAGGAGCACTCTGGAAGACGCGATTTTGCGGTATAGATCCACACCTAACTCTAGGCCACGGTTACCGCGTTTGCCCACACATAGACGTAATTTGCCTTGATATTTTGCTAGTGCCCTACCTGGGAACTAGCAAAGATTTGACTGATACCCATTCTATTCTGTACTGTGGTGCTATCGCGGCGTGTCGCGTTGCCCCCGAGTCATGCGTTTCGTAACACAGGCATTCGCTGGGACTGGTATTAGTCCTCAGCACTATCTTCAGCAGGATGGAGTTCGGTGTAGACAAGTGTGCGTTCATGCATGTGCAGCGAGGGAAAGTAGTAAATTCAGAGAATTTACAACTTTCCGAGACTATAACTTTCAGATCTCTCTCCGAAGACGTGACCTACAAATATCTCGGTGTGTCACAGTTCTTGGGTATATCAGCAGATGACATTAAGAGATCGGTGAAGGAGCGCTTCTTGTGCCGGCTGACAAAAGTACTCAAAAGTCTTCTGTCAGGCGGTAACAAAGCGCGAGCCTTCAACGGTTGGGTAATGCCTCTGCTGAAATACTCCTTTGGCATACTGAGATGGACTCAGACTGAGCTCGACGCCCTGGACAGAAAGGTCCGTCAACTGCTCACAACTCATCGCATACTACACCCGCGCTCGTCTGTTATAAGTTGAAGTGTGGAAGAGCTAGAAGCTGCACGGGCGATTCTATCGGGCTCTGACGGGACCCGATGTGAATCTGCTCGCGTCAGTGAACTGTCTACGCTTAGGGGACCTCTTTGGAGAAACCTAGGGTTTTGTCTGTGCAATTGCAGACGAAGTTATCAAGACGAACAATTACCGGAAATACATAATGAAGGACGGTACGGTCGACATTTGTCGGGCATGCCGTCGTCCAGGCCAATCTCTTCGTCATGTTATTTCCGGTTGTTCGCATCTTGCTAACGGCGAGTACTTACACAGACATAATCTAGTAGCCAGGATCATCCATCAGCAACTTGCTCTTCGACACGGCCTTGTCGAGTCCGAGGTGCCGTACTATAAGTACGCACCTCTGCCAGTTCTCGAGAATGGTCGTGCGTTGCTCTACTGGGACCGCTCTATCATCACGGACCAGGACTATTGTCGCCAATAAGCCTGATATCGTGCTGGTAGACCGGTCTCAGCGCCGGGCTGTGATCGTCGATATCACCGTACCACATGACGAGAACCTCGTTAAAGTCGAGAAGGACAAGCTTAGCCAGTACCTTGACTTGGCTCATGAGGTTACCGCCATGTGGGATGTTGATTCGACAATCATAGTCCCAATAGTCGTGTTGGCAAACGGCCTTATAGCGAAAAGTCTCGACCAACATCTCAAGAGACTTTCGCTAGACGGTTGGGTTAAGGGCCAGATCCAGAAAGCAGTCATCCTCGACACAGCGCGCATCGTCAGGAGGTTCGTCAGTCTGCAGTCCTAACCACCGGTAGCTTGGGTCCTGCCCCGCTGCTGGCGGCACCCTAGTTTTTAAGTTTATTATAATTAATGTTTATATTTTTATATACTTATTGTAATAGACTTAGAAATTAAGAAGAAAGAATAAATAACTGAATATAAATAACCTAAAATACTTTTAGAATATACTAGATAAACCTACAAATTAATAACTGTACATTCTAATACATATATACGAATATATGTATATACTAATACATAAATAATATTTTTTTTACAAATGGAGATAAATATCAATTATAAACGATTTATATAAGAGTGACGACTTCAACAAAATGATCAAATAGACAAATAGATCTGATTCACCGATTTTTTAAAAACAGCAAGCGATGGTGCTTCTCTGGTAGTTAGATACAGGCAAAACGTTCCATAGTTCAGCAGCTCGAAAAGCAAAAGAGTTGCCGTAGAAATTTTCGCAGCGTGCTGAAGGCATTTGGAGTACCAAATTGTTTTTAGATCGGAGAAGTAAAGAGTGCGCATCGCTCCAGAAATTAAAAACATCCTTCAAATAACGCGGTGATGAGGGAATAAATAATATATTATAGAGGAGAGACAAAATATGAGCATTCTGACGAAGACGAATGGGGAGCCACTTGAGCTGCATACGAAACTGAGATACTTGATCATATTTGTGCAAGCAAAATATAACTCTTATGCAATAATTTTGGAGACGCTCAAGTTTATTTAGCTGGTCTTCATTGAGTTTGAAATAGCAGATATCTGCGTAGTCTAAGATGGGAAGAAGAAGAGATTGTGCAAGCGCAACTTTAGTAGCAGTGGGTGAAAAGTTTCGTAGTCTTCTCAACGATCCACCAGACGCGAATAGTTTGCAACCGACTGCTTTCAGGTGATGTTCCCAGCTTAAGGTACGATCGAAAATCACCCCTAAGGTTTTTGACCGACTCGCTGTACGGTATTACTACCCCGTTAAAAACAATTTCTGGAATGGAAGCACAGTCGACTCTGGAGATCATGTATGGACTACCAATTACTATAACCTGAGTTTTTGTGGGGTTAACGCTCAAACCAAAAGAGTTGCTCCAGTGATCAGTGTCGTAGATCAGCGTTCACTAGTTCAATGGCAACATTAAGATCAGAGAGCCGGGCTTGTGAATAAATTTGGAGATCGTCTGCATAAAGATGGTAGGAAGACTTAAGGTTTTGGGAGATTGAGTTTATGAAAATAGCAAAAAGAAGAGGTGATAGCACGCCACCTTGAGGGACACCAGCGTTTGTACTACACCAAGACGATAATACATCGTCGAGGTGAATACGTTGTCGGCGTCCATACAAGTGACTATGAAATCAATTGATTACCGATGGAGATATGTTAATAGAGCGCAGTGTCGCCAGCAAGATATCGAAATCGACGGCGTTAAAAGCATTGCTGAAGTCTAGCAGAGCTAGAACAGTAAGCTTGCCGTCGTCCATACCTTTGCGTATGTCGTCGGTGATCTTAACAAGGGCGGATACAGTGCTATGCCCTGGACGGAAACCGGATTGGAAAGGATTTAGCAGGTCTTGTCTGTTTAGAAATTGATTAAGCTGTAAGTGGGCACGACGTTCAAAGACTTTGGACAGAAAAGGAGTAATAGATATAGGGCGGTATTCGGAAAAGGCGGTAGGATTTGGTTTCTTCGGTAAAGGAATTAATTGCGCATCTTTCCAGATGGCTGGAAAAAACAGCACAGGAGATGGATTTGTTGAAGATTGCACATAGGACGGGCAGGATAGCGTCAAGAATGGGCAATAACATGTTCCTACTGATAATATCACTGCCAACAGCGTTGGAGGAGATCGACACAACACTCTTCTTAACATCACTTTCAGTGAATCGATTGAATGTAAAAGGAGAGTAGTCGGGAGATGGGATGGCTGAAAGATGATTTATAGTAGAACGTTTTACCGCTTCTGAAATGGGGAAAACAGCTGAAAAATGTCGATTGAGAGCATCTAAGTCTAGTTTATTTGAAGTGGAATTTGAACGTGATTTGCCGACTCCCATAGACTTAAGAAATTTCCAGACATTGCCTGGATTTTCATTTTGAACGGACTCATGAACATGTCGGCGCATTGCATCTCTACACACCTTATTGCAGCGATTACGGGCCTGAACATATTTATCTTTATTTATCTCTGTAGGACGTGATTTATAAAGCGATTGCGCTGCCGACTTCTTATGCATTATAATCTTAATTTCTAGATGGAGCGTTACGCTGTAATTGCGACAAAAGTTACAGGCCAGGTTTCAAGCCCTTGTGTGCGTGTCACGCACACAAGTGTTGAAACACAGACACATCGTGACATGTTATTAAAAATGGCGTCAAATGACGCTGTCCTGAGACATATTTTTTCTAAAATCAATTGTTTCTATACCTACGAGTAAATGATAATATAATGGTTAGTTAGCGATAATAGTTAACGTTTTTTATCGTTTTGTAATTTTTGCAGACTTTTATAAAGCAAATCGTCATATTCAAGGGCCACAAAACACTTGTTTATCGCACAATGTCAGTGTCACAACTGAACGGCCAACAGTTGGCTGATATTTTCTTGGTGTTTCTACGCTCAAACGGTCTATCTAGACAAGTGTATAATCAAAGGGTGCCCATTACACTGGTAGCAATACCCTGATGAACAGCGATGGAAAATCTTTGTGTCAAGTACGAGTACAAGCCCTAGAAGGAGTATTTTTAGTCATAAATACTAGGACCGGCAGAAGTACACAAGTGAATAATTTTCGGAAACTAAAAAAAACAACTTAATTTAAAAAGAAACTTTTTTTTATTAATTTTGATTTACTTGTACTTTTAATATGTTTGAAGGTGTTTATAGAGTCAAGAGGCTATATTTGATTACTTATTCTTATAGCTATTGTTTCAAACCGTAATGTAGCACATTTTTTTTTTTTTTTTGTTATGAAGAGTCAAATTGAACGAATCACGAATAATTCATTGTTTAAATACCTCGACGTTTCGGCAGCGTTACAACCACCGTTGTAACGAGAAGACTATTAATTGATTAAAAGTATTATTTTTACTTAAGTGCTTTAGTCTGCCGACCCTAGTAATACTCCAATAAAGCTTAAAATTGCCTGCAACGCATTTTTTTGATTTTGTGTAATCATTTCTGCACTCACATGGCAGTGGTAAAACCCTGACTAAATCATTTAGGTTATTATTTTGACGTGACAACGTCTTATAAATTGGTTTGCCGGGTGACACTTCAAGAAACTGCGTTACGCTCCGCTCACGTTATGCGCTCACAATGAGAGCGAGTGAGAGGGACGCGTGCCTTTCACTTTTTATGTCTGTCTCTCTCGCTCTTAGGCGGGCTAACCATGCCCGAGTCGCCGATTCGCTTAGGCGCCTGCATACAAGTTTACACGTTGCCAGTTAATTGTAAAACGATTGTGTAGTGATAATGTGAAGGTAGTTTCGTCCATCGCAACAATTCCACCACTCAAAGTCGTTGTCACGTAAAACTTTCGCCCGTATACCGACTTTACAGGCAACCAATTTTTTTAAATTATTTTTTTATCATTAAACTACAACATATAAAATTTGCATTTTTTTTTTAACTTTTATAGGTTTACACTTGACCGCCATCTCGCCTGATGTTAAGCGACGATGCGGTCTACGATGGAGCGTGTTTACCTAGAAGAAACCGATTCACTCTCGATTTGAAGACACAAAGATTGTAACCATCGGGAAAACCCACTCAGGCAACGTATTCCACAGCCTAGACGTTCTTATCACAAAAGTAAAGTCAAATCTCTTCGTTCGTGTCTTTGGAACATCAACCATGAAACGATGCCGCTTTTTCGAGCTACGAGCATTCCGATAGAAAAAAGGGCAAGGTGGTATCAGATCATGCAAATCAGTCGCACACTCTCCAAAGTGTATCCGATAAAAAACCGATAGGCTGGCAATTTTTCGGCGATGATCAAGACTTTGTAGTCTTTTTCGTCTTTTTTTTGTCTTCAAATATATATTAAACAACAAAAGAATACTTTTTTTTTCACATATGTGATTTTTTCCCCGCTACTGACCGGCCAGGTCGTAACACACACACACACAAACACCCTCTCACACACATCTACGTGTTAGGCTATAAAAGGAGAGCGATGTGACAAGTTTTCAGCTTGCCACAATTTGGTACCCAAAATTTGCTACCAGCTTTTGGAATATTACAATTTAAATTAGAGTCCATAGTCCTTCAGTGCCTTAAATATAACTTATTATTATTATTTTTTTTGTAAAAAGTAAGCTCAATTAACAATGTAATAAATTGACAAAGTTTAAATAAAGTTATAAGCTACTACATCACACAATTAAAAATAACATCATAAATTAATTGGTTTAAATGCTGTATGTTATACATTCAACAAAGTGTATAGTAAGTAGCTCAATTACCCATTTAAGATTTTATCGAAAAGGCAAACTGAAAAATAATGATAGTATATGTGGCGAAAAAATTCACCATTTTAAACGTCAGATTGATATCCAAATTGAATAATCTATAAACAGTGAGCTTTTGAAAACTGCATCTATTCAGATGAAACATTTTTTTAAGAAACTGCCTTTTCGAGCCTGAAACCAAAAAATATTTATAAGCCATTATAAATATTTCAATAACGTCGTTTTTTATGAGAACATTATATACGAACAGGAAAACTATTTTTATAATTTTGTTTTTTTTTTATTGCTGTAAAAAATCGTTACCAAAGTAGGTAATTGAACGTATTGTTGTCGAACCGGATTATTATAATATATTACCAGAATGATTTCCCATGTTTGCAGAACACAGTGCCAATATGTGCTCCTTTGCTAGGCAAAATTGTTCGCATTCAGCTCCTAGCATCAGTTGTAAAATAAATTGGTTTAATACCCACACCAAAAATGAAAGGCCGTAGTACAAATCCTGAAATTAAATTATTGTTAGTATATTAATATTATCACTTGATTGTGATGACATTGTTGAAACACAAAATATCATAGAATATTCAGAGTGTGAAGTAGCCGGCATTTTTATTACCTTACCACATAAACAATAAAGTTCCATTTTGCTAAGAGGCACGAGTGACGTTGCAAAAGTCGATTTAAACCAATTTGAATAATATATATGCTCAATAATTTTTCAAGTAAATCATGAGTCAACAACAACATTGGTAATATGTCGTCATACTATTTTAGAAGGCTAAGGTATATAATATAACGTTAGGTAAGTTTACAAAAATATTTGTTTTTTAATTTACGATATTTTAATGAAAAATTGATTATAACCTCATTATTTGTTTGATTTTATTGGATTCGTGGCAAATAAATGAGCTTGATTTTAGCCCCCGTCCAAAATGAGGGGTATAAGTTTGACGTCGATGCCTGTCTGTCTCTCTGTGTGTGGGTGTCTGCCTGTGGCACCGTAGAGTTCAAATGTGTCAACCGATTTAAATACGGTTTTTTGTTTGTAAGCTAGTTACTTTGCGGTATTTCCAAGATATTTTTGAAGGTAGTCATGGGTAAATCTAAATGTTAAGGTTTGCTCTTGTTTCAAAAAATGACAAATATTTTTGAATTATATTGATAAAGAATATTGAAGAATATTAGGTAGGTAGAGTAAGTACATACAAAGCCAACTAATATCGCGTATGAAATGTACAAAAGAACTTGAACAGCGCATTGTGTAATATGAAATAATATCTGAAAAAAAAACACTCAATTAGTATTTTTTAATAAACAATAAATTAAAACAAACACTCTCTATAAATCAAACACGCCGTCGAGATCGCTGCCGCGCGGCAGGGTTCCCAGAACGCTGGCAGCGTTGCCCCGTTGGATGGCTAAACTTAGTTTTTGGGCGAAGTAAGTGCCAGCTCTGGGAT
Source organism: Ectropis grisescens (assembly GCA_017562165.1). Classification (NCBI taxonomy): domain Eukaryota; kingdom Metazoa; phylum Arthropoda; class Insecta; order Lepidoptera; family Geometridae; genus Ectropis; species Ectropis grisescens. The sequence goes on from CM029786.1 coordinate 15,898,098, forward strand.
CCCCTGAGGCGAGAACCAACCGCTTCGACAGTTGTTTGGAGAACTTTTTCATGTCGGACGACCACGGGCCCATAGTCTCCACAGCCAACGCAAAAAAATCATAATGTGCGTTTTTTAATAAAACTGCATAAACACTGAAGGAATAAAAGAAAAAATCCCGTTCATTAAAATTAGCATAGCATCAACAGATAAAATCTAATTTTAATTTAAACATTAACATCACGATTAAATATTTTAGGCATTGAGAAATTCCTCAAGGAAATAATATATTTTGGCTTTGTGAGTAGATATCGAATTGACATGTCTAGCTAATTTGTACAACTGAATAGTGCCTGCCCTACAAAATACACGGTTGAACTTAATAGTATTCTTGAAACAAGAGGGACATTTTACACATTTTGTAACGATTAGGTTTTTTACAATACCTGCGGCTTCACTAGTATGAGCAAGGTTAAATGGTACAAGTATTCGAATACCGAGAGCGAATCGGTTTCTTCTAGGTAAACACGCTCCATCGTAGACCGCATCGTCGCTTAACATCAGGCGAGATGGTGGTCAAGTGTAAACCTGTAAAAATTACAAAAAGAGCTATTTTTGTAATACTAATTAAGGAAAGCGCCCATCATTATTTTCACATTATCAAACCATTTCAAACATTTATCTAATGGGTGTTTTTGTGTAATTCAACAAATGACATGTTCATCATTTGGAGCTTTCCGTCATTCTCTTGGTATTTCTTTTTGTCGATCGTCTGTTTGTACAATAACGCAATGGAATTCATACAATCCCTGTTAAGGCAAACCAAACATAAATACAGAATAAAACACTTTAAACAACATGAAATAACATTAAAAAACAAATTAGACAACAATATATGGGCAACATTCAAACCCCTTTACATTTTAATGATTTTATTTTTATGCCCGAAATACAGCATGACATGTAAATGTATACGTCAAGGCGGAATTGTTTTTTACACCCAGTCTGTTCTTGGTTTACTGGCGGTGTTACCAATCATGTTTTATTACGCAATAAACAATTTTTTTGAAAAAGAAATCAATAATCTTTCGCTTTTATATGTCTTCAATGTTTCTTACTTCTTATTTTACTATACCGCATTGGTTATAACAAACTTAACGTCAAATAACTCAAATGTTGCGATGGTTTTAAAACTAAACGATTTTATTAAAAAAAATAAAAATGATTTCAGTGACGTAATACGTTGGAACTGGAACGTCTTCGCATTGTACTTGCTTTATTTCTTTTCTTACAATTGTTATGTGTGTTGGTATTTTAATTTGCCAATTCGTAATTTTTTCAGTTTGGTTTCAATCTTACGTTCTATTGTAGTTTCGTCTTTGGACATACATTTATTGTATGGAATTTGTATTTCAAAAATCTTAACAAAATGTTCTAAAATATGCGAAAAAGAAGTAAACAAATTCATTGTATGTGATATGTCTGATGATTTAATTGAGCAAAGATGTGCTAACAATGAAATAGTAGAAAGTTATTTGATACTGAATGAAGCCTATAGGATGTATCAGAAACTAGTTCAAGGAATGGTAAGAACATTTATTAAGATTGTTTCTTCAGATTGGCGTCACACACCACATTTTGCGGAGTCTTTGCGCTTCTTTGGAGTAGCAAAATCGCTATGATTGTAAGAATTTGTGTAATGCGCTATCGCCAACTGCCAACACGCAATTCATGCTAGCATATGTACAAAGTCTGTTAGCGCTATGCGACGCCTGATTCTATTACAATCACCTATTTTGGCTTTATTTTAACGCAATGTTACAATTTCAAGTGTTCTAAGTTTTAAAGATTAAGTATACAGTTGCTTGCTGGAGGCATAAAGGTTGGCTGATGTTTCATCAGCTTCCTTGCCTTTTTTTCTGCTTTCATTGACTTCCTTAAATCTATTCCTGTGTAACACCTGGCGCACATGAAACAATTTTTGAAATTAAATTCTGATCATTTGACTCGATAATGTAAATTTTCATTTTGAAATATTGGTGAATGTTAAGAAACGAATGTCAAGAAGCGGAACCGCGACTATCCCTAGCAGCGGTGGTGAGGGCGGACTTCTAGTTGCCGACTATCTTCACCGTGATGCTCGACAGTGAGAGGTCATGTAAGTTAGAGGAGCGAGAGTTAGAAGCCTCTCATTGTTTCACTGATGCGGAAGCGGACACGGAGGCGAGCGTGGAGACTGTCGACTCTAGGCTTCCATCCCGTCTCCACAAGAGGGCCTGGGTTGTCAGACGTTTAGGGCTGTCCGGCACCCTGCTTAGTGTGCTTAGGCCTTCGATGGGGTGACGCGTGGTGACGCTGACTTCCAGCCTGTTACTAGAGCCAAATGCGGGGGTACTAACGCCTCCTGCGAGGTGGCAAGGTGGTGGCAAGTGGGTCAGGGTCGTTGACAGGAGTGCAAAAAGTGACCCTTGACCAAGCAGGAGAAATCTGTAGGGGTTTTAGTAGGCAGGGGCACCATGTTTGTCGTCGTTATGGAGTCGAGCCCAACACACCTGCCGTGTCCATTCACGGTGGACGGTGCGTAAAGGCATTTCCCCCACAAAAAATATTAGTTTGTAATATGACGGTGTTACATCATAATAATCTTATGATATTTACAATTTTACGGTAGCATAATATACAACCTAATAAATATTTTAACCTTATACTTGTACCATTTAACCTTGCTCATACTAGTGAAGCCGCAGGTATTGTAAAAAACCTAATCGTTACAAAATGTGTAAAAATGTCCCTCTTGTTTCAAGAATACTATTAAGTTCAACCGTGTATTTTGTAGGGCAGGCACTATTCAGTTGTACAAATTAGCTAGACATGTCAATTCGATATCTACTCACAAAGCCAAAATATATTATTTCCTTGAGGAATTTCTCAATGCCTAAAATATTTAATCGTGATGTTAATGTTTAAATTAAAATTAGATTTTATCTGTTGATGCCATGCTAATTTTAATGAACGGGATTTTTTCTTTTATTCCTTCAGTGTTTATGCAGTTTTATTAAAAAACGCACATTATGATTTTTTTGCGTTGGCTGTGGAGACTATGGGCCCGTGGTCGTCCGACATGAAAAAGTTCTCCAAACAACTGTCGAAGCGGTTGGTTCTCGCCTCAGGGGATCCCAGAGCTGGCACTTACTTCGCCCAAAAACTAAGTTTAGCCATCCAACGGGGCAACGCTGCCAGCGTTCTGGGAACCCTGCCGCGCGGCAGCGATCTCGACGGCGTGTTTGATTTATAGAGAGTGTTTGTTTTAATTTATTGTTTATTAAAAAATACTAATTGAGTGTTTTTTTTTCAGATATTATTTCATATTACACAATGCGCTGTTCAAGTTCTTTTGTACATTTCATACGCGATATTAGTTGGCTTTGTATGTACTTACTCTACCTACCTAATATTCTTCAATATTCTTTATCAATATAATTCAAAAATATTTGTCATTTTTTTGAAACAAGAGCAAACCTTAACATTTAGATTTACCCATGACTACCTTCAAAAATATCTTGGAAATACCGCAAAGTAACTAGCTTACAAACAAAAA